>CM030364.1:218946398-220176175 GCA_017893485.1 Hemerocallis citrina
TACCGAACAACCTTTCAATTGCCTTTTGTTTTGCAATCCAAGCTTTCCTATATAAAATCTGATAATTATATTGTACTTTCACTATCTCAATAATGGCCCATGGTGTTAAACCTATCTCAGACTTCACCACACTCACAATCAAATTGCAAACAAGGTTAGAATCAACTTTACAGTGGTCCTGATTCAACGTGGGATTCGTACAAGTATGAGGCCCAACTATATTCTTCACCAAGAAATTTGTCCCGCCTTTTGGAACAATTGCTCATAATCTCTAAGGGCATCCACCATCACTTACTACTGGGGGAATTTGCACAATCTCCTCAATTGTATGTTTTCTAGGTACCAATTTTCATTTAACAGTGTACAGTGACGGTGAAGATTTTAATGTGACGAATTCACGATGTTTCTTGATAAAATACAGCTTCATAGACTGCTGAATCGACTATTTACTTATAAACTCCTGTCCAATGTACAATTCGTCTACATTGGATGAACCAGACGACTCTTATGGAACTTGATGTACTCTAGCACCTTATGTCATCTCCTCGGTAATATGAGCGTTAACATTGGTATAGCTATCAGTAGCTCTCACTTCATTAGAACTGTTGTTCGTAGGATTCACATTTGCTACATCATCTTCTTCGTCCCCATCATCATTTTCTACACTCACATCAACTTCATCGTCTGTTTCTTTCTCTTCTTCTTCATTGTCTAATAAGTCGTTGTTAATGGTAGCATTTTGAAATAATTCAAATAAAGTGTCATTTGGAACATATTCATGAACCGGACTAGGTTGACGTGGCAACTCAACTTCTGTAGAATTCGGGTTTGTTGTATTTGTGAAGGTGTCTTCTTGTGGGGACAGTGGGATTGCTTGTGAAATTTGAACGGGATTAGACCTCATCTGCTGTGTCGGTACTACCCATACAAAGCTTGAACTAGGAATATCATGTGGTTGAGCATTCAAATTTTGGATTTGCTGAATATATAACTCTAATGCAGACCAAGTACAATTGGGTCAAGTGTCCAAGCAATCATTGACTTCATAGCATTATCAGTAGAAACAGGAACTGTCATAAAATACTGACCATCTCCTTTTTCTGCTGCATATCGAGCTAAAATTTTCACATTCCATTGATCCCTATCTCAATTAATAACTTCATAAATTTTCTCAACTAATTCTGCCAATGTAATGGTACGAGGTGCTCAAACTATTTCAGGATCCACCGCACTATAACAACAACGAATCTTTGGATCACGAATTATTTCACCACCAAAGTATAACCAAATAGAAATATCGTAATCCATATCTACATATATTTATACGAATATACGAGTTATTATCTACCCAAAAACAAAACCTATGAAAATGAACAAAATAATAGGCCAATATGCATCATACCTTCACAAGTTTATTCGAAAGGATATATCTGTAGATATTTGGGTAGAAGAGTTGAAGTTGCTATCCTCTTCAAGTTTATCAAAATTCCAAAAATTGGATCTTTCGAAAGATGGGTTTAGGGTTTTCATAGTGATTTTATGGGTTAATCGACGAATTTTTGTGGTTAATTGACAAAAATGAGATGAGAGATGGGTTAGGGTTTCGGGGTTAGAAGAGGAGGAGGAAGATAGAGAATTAAAGAGAGAAGTGAGATCTGATTTTGAGTTTAGGGGTTAAAGACCCAATCAATATAAATCCCCTCACTTTTTGAGAAAGCGAGTGTGGGTAGGTGCAAAAACCAAACCTCAGACTCGCTTTCTGATAAAGCGATGAGGATTTAGCCAAACTCGCTTTTTCAGAAAGCGAGTAGGGCATTTTGGGAATTTTTAAAAAAAGTAGGGCAGCTTGGGAAAAACTTTCAAAAGTGGGACAACTTGGGAAAAAATTTGTTCAGGTGCAGGTAGACCCCTAACAATACATGATACGTCTTACTTAATCCATTATCTTATGAGTATTCGTATATTTATTTGCATGCAGAGCTATTTCATGTGGGTCTCGTTTCTTACTGGCGTAGGTTTATCAATTATGCGAAAAGCTCACAATCATATTGGAGAAAATGAATTTGCTGAGATGGAATACGTGAACATCACAGTCATCACTTCAAATAAACCATACAGTGTGCATGATAGATCAAACCCATTATTTGATGCACTTATAAATGGCCTTTCTACCAAACATAAATGGCCTCTCTAACAACTTTAAAACTTACCTGTGGTGGGACTTGAGATTACTGCCTTATTAATTGTGACATCTGCTCTTGCAGGAGTGCCACTTGTGCCTTCAATTGTGTCATCTCCTCGTTCCGAGTCCCACTAGAAGTAGATGCACGGCGGCCGAAGAACCGAGTAGGGGTTGGTCCTATCCCCAAACCACGTACATGACCATGCCTCTCTTTTCCCCTCACTTCAGTCAAGGCAAGGCGCTGCCTGGTTAATGGGTCGGTGGAAGTCGCCATAGAGTCGGAGGAAGAAGTGGAAGAGATTTCATCATACTTCTTTCTAGCGTTAGTCTGTAAAAGGTTGGGAATTAACAAAATACAAGACATTTATTCAATTTGGACATTATTTTGTCAAAATAAAAGAATCATTATAACTAAGGAGTACCACAATGAGCTCTACCGCAGGGGTCACAAACGTCCCATCTTTGGACCTATGAGTGGCGTCGAAAAAATCTATATCGCCAAAGGTCGTAGGACCCATTTCTTCTTCCTATATATTAGTAAGTTGACTTCATTATAAACATATAACTGTAAGCCAAAACTGTTCAATTTGATTGTGCTTACCATTTCTTCCCGAACGAGAGCAAAGCTCTGTGTACTAGCGGTGTGCAACACAAGCTGCTTTGAACGACTGGCAACACCGACCTCCGCCCTTTTCTGTACATTTCACAATGACTTCATTATACAACCACGATGTCATTAAATGTTGATTAGTAATGTAATTACCTGCCCAATCGCCGAATTCCAGTAGTGAACGAGGAATTGCCAATTCGAAGGCTCCACTTGCATTATCCGCCTCAGACCAGTTTTTGTCATAATACTTTGCCTTCAAATCATTCTTGTGGTCTCTCCACTTCTTCGACAATGACCTTTCAATCCAAGAATTAAGTGAGTCCGGAAAAGAGAAGTATTGCTGCAAAATTTGGAGAGATTAACAAAAGGATAACTGAATTGTATAAACCAACTATCATTCATTTATTTTTTTATATGGGGAATACCTTGATTGTTGAAATAGCACTCGCCTTTGTCGTGGTGGGTACCTTCGGCCAACTCTCTATGACAAATGGATTATGCGAGAGTTCCTTGCAATTACACCAATGAACGACGCAAATTTACTTGCATTATCTCCCACCGGCTGTCCGAGAGTGTTGTCCTCCACAACAATTCGTTCATCATTCTTCAACTTCCATACATCTGCCATCCTTGTTCGCCCTCTATGTTTCTTAACAGTGGGTGTGCTTCCCTCTCCCTCCTCCGTTTGACTGCCACTATTATCTAATGGCTGCTCCTCCCCTTGCCCTTCATTGCCTTCCACTATGTTGATCCTTTTTGCTCGCCTTGACATCTTGTACCTGTCACAGAATCAATAAAATCATTAGAGAAGGAAAATTAACAGATAATTAAAACAAATTATTAGATTAACATACAATATGTTCGAAATTACAAGACATATAATATTACAACAAGATTTAAGACATGAATATTAAAGACATAATATTAAAATGGAAAATCAAGCAATTCACTATAAATTTATGCATACATAATATTTGTGATACAAATAGCAAAATTGATATGAAAAATAACAACAAGTCTTAAAACCAAGGAGTATATCATCCTCTTGAAAACTACAATACAACATCTTCCAATACATCACCCTCTTCTTCATCCCTGCGGAGCCAAGTAGGGCAAATACTACTGTCAGTAGTGTTTACATCAAACATAGGAAACTCGGAAGCAATATAATTGTTCATGACTTTATCATCTTCATCTTCTGAAGTATCGCCCAGTTGGAATACATCTCTTGGTTGCATAGTAAGAGCCACATACAATTTTGGCAGGGTTGGATCTTCAATGTAGAACACTTGTAGCACTTGGGATGAGAACACAAATGGTTCGTGGCTAATGTGTGTACCGGTATGAATCAATTTTAAGAAATTTACAACTGTGAAGCCTAACTTATCCTTGTTATTAGCAAAATTCCTATCAAACTCAGCCCAATCCCCATGAAATAAGATGACGAAAATGACCAAAATAATTCAACTCAATGATATCCGTAAGCATCCCATAGTAGTCGATATCTCCATCTACAGGCCTCGTGTCGGACTGGGAAGCATAACTTCTCGTGTCGGACTGGGAAGCATAACTTCTAGTCTTAGAAGTCACTACCATTCCACTATTTTGAGACTTCAAATTAGATTCATGATCCTTAGTACGAAATCAAAAGCCATTAAATATATATCTTCCGTATCTTTTGACCATCTTATGGGAACCTTTGGCAAGTATTTTTATTTCAGATGACACACCTTCAGGACCCAAAGAATGTACCTATAAATTTTGCACAAATCGTATCAGCACCGTGAATAATTAAGATATACTCAAGAATGACTTGCATTTTCTTAATTCACCTACATGAGATTCAAACCACTTATGAATTTTTTCATTCATCAACTTGTTTTGTTCACGTGGTTGCAGTCTTCTTGGTCTAGATCTTCTTTTGATGTCTCTGACATATTACTGAAATATAGGGAAATGAATAAGGAAAAACAAATGTAAGTTAATATCGTACTCTACAATTTTCATTATATTCGATTTAAATTAAAAACTGACTTACTTTCAAAATGGCTCCATTGATGCATGGTGGTCTAGCACATATCGATGTGCTTGTTCCCATGTTAAGTTATCTAATTCAAATGCATCAACTTTACCAATAGTAGTGCCAATGGTATTGACAAGATATTTAGCCCCATCAAGGTTGGAAATGTCTGGATTTCTCCTCGGTCTAGTCAAAGATGTCTCTACACCCTGCAGATACCTGGAACAAAAAATTAAATACTCCTCTGATAGATACCCTTGAGCTATTGAGCCTTCAGGATATGCTCTATTTTAACATAATCCTTAAGTCGATAAAGGTACCTAAATATGTAAAATTAATGAATTAGAACAGTGTATGGGAACACAAGAAATGAGCTATTGAGAATTCAGGTTTGTAAGATGCATGAATTCTTATACCTCTCAATGGGATACATCCACCGATAATGAACAGGACCTCCGATTCTAGCTTCACCAGCAAGGTAGATTATTAAGTGAATCATTATAGTGAAGAACAATGGAGGAAATATCATCTCCATTTTACTAAGTGTCAATGCCACACGTTGCTCCAATTGGTCAATATCTTCAACACGAAGTACTCTTGAGCAAATTTCTTTATATATGCTACAAAGATCTTTTAGGACAGTAATGATCTGCTCACACATTGAAGACCTTAGGGCCACAGGAAGGAGATCCTGCATCAAGATGTGGTAGTCGTGTGACTTTAGATCCTGAAGCCTCTTCTCCTTAAAGTTCACACACCTTCCTATGTTAGAAGAATAGTCATTCGGAACTTTAAGTTCTAGTAGAACTTTGCAAAACAATTCTAACTCCGATTTTGACATTGAATATATTGCAGGAGGTAGGCGTACCCGTTCGATAATTCCTCTGGGTGCAACTCATGTCAGATGCCCATTGACTTCAAATCAAGGCGGCTCTTGAGATTATCCTTTGTCTTCCGTTCATCTCCCATAACTGTTCCTATACAATTTTCACCAATATTTTTTCCGATATGCATCACTTCTAAATTATGTCGCAATAAGTTGAATACCCAATATGGCAACTTGAAGAAAATGCTTTTCTTTTTCCATGCGCCTAAATCCGTCATGTTGTGATACTCATCTTCGTCACATACATCGGTCTCCTCATGTTGCTCCTCCCTTGCTCTTTTCTTGTTCTTTTTGCTGACTCGTGGTTCTTTTCCAAATTTGAACTGATGATCATCCACCCGCCTCAACACATCTGACCCAGAAGAAGCTCCAGAAGCATGTCCCCACTCATCAGTACCATCAAATGTCGATGTCTCTGCCCGAAATATAAGTGTGTCATGCAATCATTTCCTATGACCCATATAACAAAACTTTCTGCCATTGTACAACCACCTTGAATTAGTTTGGTCGGCACAACAAGGATATGTATAACGTCCTTTAGTACTCTATCCAGATAAATTTGCATATGTGGGGAAATCATTGATTGTCCAAGTCAACGCGACCCGAAGAGAAAATGTTTCTTTAGCCATTGTATCATAGGTTGGAACACCCCCCCACAGTTTCTAAAGTTCATCTATTAACGGCTATAGGTACACATCTATATCATTTTCGGGACCTTTCGGTCCAAGAATTATCATGGACAAAATAAATGATGACTGCTTCATGCATTTCCAAGGTGGGAAATTATATGGTATTAACACAACAGGCCATATGCTGTATGTTCTACTCATTTGCCTAAAAGGGTTGAAACCATTACTAGCTAATCCAAGTCTCACACTGCGAGAATCTTCTGCAAAATTGGGATATCTTTCATCGAATTTTTTTCAAGATTGAGAATCAGCAGGATGTCTAAGAATTCCACATTATTACGACCTTCAGCATGCCATCTCATATCAGAGTAAGTTTTCGAAGACATAAACATTCTTTGTAGCCTAGAAATCAGAGGAAAGTAACACAATAGTTTGGCAGACTTCTTTCTCCTACTTCCCTTAATAGGCACACTGGTTTGATCGTCTTGATTTGGTGTTTCTGCCCATTTCGAAGAACCACAGACTTCGCAATTCTCCAGACTTTCCTTACCTCTCGTGAAAAGCATACAGTCATTTAGACATGCTACTATCTTCTCATACCTTAGATCGAAAGATTTAGGAATTTTTTGATTTTATAGGAGGAGTTTTGAATACAAATATCTAGAAATGCTTCATTCAACAGTTCAAGTAGCATAGTGAAGGACTTGGCAGACCACGTGTTTAAACATTTGATCTGAAATAGTCTGACAATGAATGATAACTTAGAGAACTTGGTGCAATCACGATACAGCGGAGTACTAGCATCTTCAAGCAACTTAGTGAAGGATTCGTGCTGTTTATTAATTTTAGGGTCGGGCCCGGACATTTCCTCCTCCACCTTACCACCAATGTGTGATGTTTCTGTTGACTCATTATGAAGTTGGGTTGTCGGAATTTCGGTGTGGAATGAAACATTATGAATCCCCAAGGCGTCTTGCACCAAAGCATGCATCTCATCGAGAACACTTAAGACATCGTTCACTAAGGGCTCATCTTCATTTTCTAGTACAACTGGAAAAACAGGAGCTGACGTATGACCCTCTCCATGACAAAACAACCGTGTGTACCCTTGAAGAAAACCACTGACAACCAAATGTGTGTGTACCCTCAAATTACAATTTGTACACCGGAGGCATGGACAAAGAATTAGGTTGGGATCACAGGAATTTCGTTTGGCAAAGATAATAAAATCTTTAATACCATCCCGGTACTCCTTGGATAATCTTGGTTTACTAATCCAACTTCTATCCATTATAACAATAGCACCCAATCTGAAATTAAAATTTCATATATTAAATAGTATTAGATTTGAAAGACGTTTTTATAATTAATTTCACCTATTTTTTTAAAACCTTCCCTAGTGGAAATTAAATAAATGGTATAACAATTAACTATCTATATAATAAACCACAAAGAAAGCTATCAAGTGGCTCTCCTTGAATCCCCCAAAAATCAAAGGCCCCGATCTAACATCACAAAATATATTTCCCCCCCCAAAACTCAAATTCAAATTCCCCCACCCAAAACAACTCCTTTATTTATTTAATTATTTCTCTCTCTCTCTCTCTCTCTCTCTCTCTTTCTCTCTCTCTTCTACTCAAAAAATTAAGAAAATAAAAAAAATTTAAAATTTTAAAAAAAATTAAAAAAACTAAAAAATTTAGAAATTTAAAAACTTTAAAAATAATTTTTAAAAAATCAAAACTTATAAAAAATTATAAAAAAATTTTAAAATTTTTTTAAAAATAATTCTTAAAAAAAAAATTCTAACTTTCTAAAAAATTTTAGTTTTTTTTTGAAATTTTTAAAATTTTAGAAATATTATAAATTTCATAAATTTTAAAAAAATTAAAAATTTTAAGAAAATTAAAATAAAAAAAAAATAAAATTTTACAATTTTTAAAATTTTAAAATTTTTTTAAAAATTTAAAAATTTTAAATTTTAAATTTTTAAAATTTGAAAAATTTTGAAAATTAAAATTTTAAAAAATCAAAAATTTTAAACATTTCAAAATTTTGAAAATTTGAAAATTTTTGAAATTTAAAAATCTTAAAGCAAATTCAAATCCAATTTCGAACCTCAATCATGAGATCGTCGTCGATATCTGATCCGCTACTGATTCCGTATCGGTGACTCTCCTCCACCAAATCGAGCGAGAATATCAAGCGACTCCGTATCGATGACCCCCTTCCACCAAATCGAGAACCTCTATATGCGATGTGACTGCTCTAATTTCATCTCATTTTAATTTTAAATATTTTGTGTTCAGAGGATTACTCAGTTTTTTGCTTACTCGAATTTTCTGTGTGCATGAGATTTAAATTAAGAGAGGTACGACTGTTTTATTTTTTTGTTAAAAAAAAAATTAATTTGGTGATTTATTTGATGAGTTTTTTATTGGTTTTGATTTAAGGTGTACACAAGTGAGAGATGGATTATTTGGTGGCTTCAATTTGGGCTTCCAAACCATAGCAGGACAGGTAAGCTGACTAGCAACCTAAAATAACTTGGCAAATATGCAACATTAATTTATTTACTACATGAAAAAAATACTATCATGAAGTGTCCCCTTCATTGGTTTTTAGAAACCATGGATAACATAACATATAAGAACTTTTAGTGTATGTTTGGATATATAGGATTGGGATGACTGGAGTTTACCAGTGAAGGGTGCAAACTCTCCACTCAAGAAAGACATCTAAAGTAAATTTGTTATTTATCCATTTTGTTTTTTTTATAAAGGTGCAATGGGGAGACAAATTGGAGATAAAAGAAATGATTAGCTTGGATTAGAGTTTTGAGAACTTCATGTATTTCATTTTGGCTGAAATAATAATAAAAGGTATTTCAATTGCAAACTGAGTCTCAGACAAACAAATATTTAGATTATTAGTATTGTAGATACCTTCACACATGCACTTGCATTACCATTGTATTTAGACATGCTCATAGTGGTTATGGGATTAGATTAAGCTCTATAAAACCTATATGATAATTTCCTTGCATAACTATTACAAGCATCTAAAAGTGATGCTGAACTTAAAAAAAACTCTATGCATTGTTTCTAACAAATTATAAGCATTCCAGGTAAGTTCAAGCTAATGATCAAGAAGGCGATGGTTGAGCTTAAAGATAGATATACTGCTTTCTCATATAATATGTTTGCTACTTCAATTAATTTGCTGGACCTCCAAAACTATTTTATATAATCAAACCAGGTGCACCATTCTGAGGACGTGCCGTAGGCACGTGTCAACGGGCAAACCTAGTTAAATAAATAAATCTCAGCAAAAAATGTATTAAAAACACTTAAATCTCAATACAATCTACTCTATTCACACAACCCTAAACCACCTTTGTGGAAATTATCTCAACCACCTTTGTGGCACTTTATCGAACACCTTGTGTTCAAGTCTAATATCTATTCAAATATAGTCTCCCTTAAATTTGGCTATCCGTTCAAGGAGATGATGATGGTAAAGGATATTTGATGTTGAGAGGAATAGGGCGAACAACGAGGATGCCGTGCAGTAAATATGATAACAATAAGAACAAGAAGACTCTTTATTTATTTTCTTCATGGCTACTTATTAGTAAAACAACATACTTAGCACAATGATAACATTAATATTTTGTACAAGATAAACAATTCAAACTAACGAGAAGAATAAAGCATTATACCACATTCAATGTCAGAAGTTGTCGACAGTGGGGAGACGGGGAGGACTCAGGCGGGCGACAGTAGTGGCAAGCAACACGGCGATGACGGGGGCTACGGAGACGACGACGGCGGGGCCTACGGAAACAGCGACATTTCGAAGAGGTCGGGTCGGGAGTTTTGGGGGGGAGAGAGATAGAGTGAACAAGCCAAAGAGGTGGGGACTATGGTGGGACCAACTCCGACAGCGGAGGAGTGGTCGGGAAAGGCGACAAAGGGAAGGAGGTGAAATGGCAGCGCGAAAAAATTAGGGTTGGGAAAAAAGAGAGCGAAATTTTAGGGTTCGGCGGGTTTAGGGATTTATCTCAGTAACTTAACCGACGTTTATTAATAAAAATGCTGGTGTAAGGTAGAGGATTTGTGGGGTTTATTATCGCTTTACCTTCACTGGCATTTTTTTAAAAAATGCCGGTGAATATCATACAACCCCAGTGTTTCGTAAAAAGCGCCGGCATATAACGATGTACAGGATAGAACCATTCCTGGTCTTATCCTACCCCGGCGCAATTAGTCAAATGCCGGGGAATATATGTCGGTGTATCTTGGAAATGTTGTAGTGGTGTGTGGTTTGTGTGTGTGGGTTTTGGGGGTGGGGGATGGTATTGGAGGGGGGAATTATCCAACCTATTTATCATTCCGTCCTCCATGTCTTTAGTCGAACTATTTGGAGCATAAAATTCTTTGGTAGATACCTTGAATGAGCAAAAAACTGCCTTCTATAAATTACGATACCTTGCATTCAAAAGTTCAAAAGCTTATATCTTTTTTAACCTGTGCAAATGTAATGCAATTTCTAGACTAGTGTTATAATTCTATCAAATAAATTAATCCACATGCTCCTAAATACTACAGAGGATCTAACCATCGTGTCAGCAGTATCATTCAGATTCATTTCAATTCACATAGACCTTACTCTGAAACAATTATTTGGTCCTTAATATATAATTAATTTATTAATATTTCAAGTTCAGTTATTACATGATTAGACGTGTTATATATCTCCCCACTTTTAATTTCAGAATCTATTCAATATGTGAGTATACAAGTGAGGAAAGCTGCAGTAACTGTTCTGCCTCTGTCCCGTTTGAATCAGTAGGAGTTGCTAAATGCAAAATGGATCGAGAGAAATCCACGAGCTGAAAAGATTTGCAGTTTCCATGCAACTTCTGTCTGTCACCTCACCAATGTGATATTGCACGTGCTGCCAGAGATGGGCTGCCAACCTCTCACCTTCGTCTTTCTTCAACTTGTTTAAATTTCCTTTAGATGAAAATTATGAGAGTGAATCATTTGATGCATCAGAGGAGCTAGCTCTCACAAAAGCCTTGTGCATATTCTGTGGGATACTGTTGCAGAGACATTTGCCGAATTTTTTTCTCTCGGCATCACCTGTATAACGCATATATTTATATGTGTACGTGTAATCAATGCAGTTGTTATCTTTAACCAATCTAACATGTAATCAATCCAACCTATGTAACATGTAATCAGTTTTTATCTTTCTTTTTCTCTGACGCTGTTCTGTATCTTATATTTAACCACCTGTGTTCTCTTAGCTGAATGCGTACATCTCCACTTCCAATATTCATAGCGTATTTTCATAAAAAGATAATATCATGGTATGCCATATAAATGAAATTGTATGGCTGGATATAGCATCTTTTGTCGAGTTGAAGAGCATGCTGTGAAGAGAGTGACACCTCAAAAAAATATTATTTTTAGATTCATTCCAACAATAGCTGCCCTAAAGTATGGGCAGCTTTGCTTACTGCCTGGTGTATACAGAAGAGAATAAAAATGCAGCAGAAAGAATAAAAATTGTAGAAAGTAAATGATATGTAAGGATTAGAGCAAGCAAAAAAGTAGATTTAGGGTCGGAGAATTAGTATTGTAAATTAAAAGGAAATTTTGTCTAAAAGAATGTGAGCATGAGAGCTTCGACGACAGCATCAGAGGTGTCGAAGCCCTGTGATTTCGCTGGTAGAGAGGAGCGTCGGGGGCTTCGACGACAGCATCGGGGGTGTCGGGGGCATCGGGCAAAGGTGGAGGAAGAGTTTCGGTGGTTGGAGATTGGGGATTTGGGTAGAGGAACGAGACAGAAATTGAGAAGGGAATGATAGAAAGAGGGAGAGAGAAGGAGGAAGGAGGCTGTGTATTTTTTATTCATGAATTGACTAAAATACCCCGTTTAAGAGGGGGTATGCATCCACCGTCCGATGGAAATCATGATGGTGAGTTAGATTCGATGGTTTATAATAACGTTTCTTAATTTCTCATTTAAAGGTGTTTCTCATTGGATCATTCCTTATATATATATATAGCCGAGCCTACTAGATATTAACAAGAAGTATATGTTATTGCCGAGCCTACTAGATATTAACAAGAAGTATATGTTATTAGATTGATGTTTACGATTAGAACTGCAGGGACAGGAGTAACACTTAGATTTGGTTGAATATCATCCTAAATTTGCAGCGAAGTCATTCTAATTATTGGCAGGTTATTCTAAATAAATAAATTTGGTTGAATATCATCCTAATTTTTTTTATTCAAACGATGTTGATGATATCAATAAATTTAGATGGATTCAATTTTTGATCTAATTTAGATGGATTCAATGCTTAAATTATTAGGTCATGTGAATTAGAGCATTAATAGAGCAAATTTTTTTTATCTAAATTGTTTTTCAATTTTTTATTATTATTAACTATACCAATAATCTAGATCTTAGTTTTTTTAATATCAGTTTAGATCTAATAAGTTTTTTTTTCTTATTGGTATTATCTTGATAATTTGAGATCTTAGATGATATTGGTAGAAACAGTTATAATTATAGGAATGTCCACTTTTTGTTTTCCGCTCCTTGCATTATTATACTGTCTGTGGATGTATGTGTATGTTTGTGAGAATCCACCCATGGCCAGAACTTGTTATTTTTTATTTTGTTGTTCATTGATTTAAACCTCTTTATGTTGAGGTAGTTTTATTATTCATTGATGTAAACCTCCTTATGTTGAGGTAGTTTTATTGTAATTTAATGTAAGCCTCCTTATGTTGAGATGGTTTAAATTTTGTAAATATCGATGAAGCAATGACAAAGCAAAGAAGGAGGACATGAAGACTAGATCTCTAGGTTCTCTATTCTAGGGATACATCTAAATATTGTTCTGGCCATGTGTTTGGTTTGGGGATAAATGCATTTATTTTTGTTGTTATTTCTATTTTAAATTGCATTGAATGTTAATTGAGCTAAAACAGACATGTTCATTGATTTCTCATATAAAATATCGAGTGGGAGAGGGTTTAATGAAACCCACAACCTTCCATTATCTATTCACAATAGTATTGAAACGGTACCTCGTCTTCCTTTGTGAAGCTCCCTAACGGAGAGTACTTAATATGGACTATAAGTGTGAATTTGTTTAAGTTAGAATATGAATTGGTAGCCTGAAAAGGCATATTCCCATCGATGTCTTAATTCATGCAATCAATTTTAGATTCTTGATAATGGTGCACACTCGACCAATAAATAACGGTAAACTCCCCAACGGATGTTTACCGTTAAGTATTGGAGGCCAAAGAAATCAGATGTTAATTTGACATATCATGTCTAAGATAATTATTGGGTTTCCCGCTAGTTAGTGGGAGCAAATTTTTTCATCGAAAATTTGTAACCATAGGACTAGTCATCCATTTTTTCTCTATGAGTTTATGGTTTGAAGAAACCCATATTGATTATGATGAGAATTTAAAAAATTTTGTTTAAACCATTTTTTCTCTAGTTCTTATATTATTTTAAACTATTTCAGATGTCTTCCGGCATGAACCCACTCTTTATGATTCTTAAAGACAATAAGTTAGAATGACCTAATTATGTTGACTGGAAACGTAATCTTGACATTGTCCTTACCTCACAGAATTACAAATTTGTACTTCTAGAAAAGAAACCTGATGAGCTCATGGATGAAACTTCCCAAGAAGATTTTGATTATCATGAAGCATGTGTTAAGGCTGATGACATGGCTAATGTTACATTTTGGCGTCCATATCAAATGTGCTTCAACACCAACACAATGAAATGCCACATGCCTTAGATATAATAACAAGCTTAAAAGAGATGTTTGGCAGTCAATCACGAGCCGCAAGGCAAGTTGCGATGAAAGCAATAATGAATGCTGAGATGGCTGAGGGTACTCCTGTTCGTGAGCATGTCTTGAAAATGATGTGGTTCCTTAATGAACTTTAGAGTCTTAGTGCAGTAATCGATAAGGGAACCCAAGTTGACATGATCCTTCAGACGCTACCACACTCATTCAATTAGTTCACGCTCAATTACAATATAAGAAAAATGCATCTGTCCCTTTCCGAATTGATGAATGAGTTGATTGTGGCAGAAGATATCGTTAAGCCAAAAAGTAGTGTTTTCATTGGTGAAACTTCTTCTATCAAACCGAAAGGTAAGATAGGAAAGAAGAAGCAAGGCAAAAGTTTTAAACGTAAATATGGTTTTGGGAAAACAACAAAGCTTGTGAATCAGGAGAATAAACCAAAGGAAAAATGTTTCCACTGTGGTATCAAAGGGCATTGGAAAGGAAATTGCGTGAAGTATTTGGCAAAGAAAAATGTCAACTCAGGTATGCCTGAATCACTAGTTGTTGAAACATGTTTTGTGGAGAAGTCTATAGACACTTGGCGTTTTGACTCAGGAGCCACTGACCATGTTTGTAATTCCATGCATGGATTCAAGACAATAAGGGAACTAAGTGATGACGAAGTTGGCATTTATCTAGAATCGCAACATCGAGATGCAGCAGTAGTAGTAGGATTAGTTGATTTGCAGTTTAGTGATGGAAGATCTTTAGTTTTGAATAATGTTCTTTATGTTTCAGATATGAGGAGAAATTTAATTTCAGTTAAATTCTTATGGAAACATCAATATTCTTCTTTGTTTTAGGACAAAGCCATAGTTCGTAAGAATGGAAAGTTTATTTGTTCTGGTATAATAAAAGATGAATTATATTTGCTTCATACTATTTCTTCCAAACTGCCTATTAATGAAACTAATGCTTTATCTAGTACTATATCAAACAAAAGAAAAACATCTTCTACTACTTCTAAGGCTTTTTGGCACTTACATCTAAGACATATCAACCCTGATAGGATAGACAAATTGGTGAAAAGTCGATCTTTGGGTCCCTTGGCAGAGGATCCTATGCTAGTTTGTGAATCTTGTTTGCAAGGAAAAATGACTAGAAAATCGTATTCAGGAAAAGGAAATAGAGCCAAAGAACCTTTACAATTGGTACACAGAGATGTATGCACCTATGAGCACTAGTGAAAAGGGAGGCTATGAGTATTTTGTGACTTTCACAGATGATTACTCAAGATATGGCTATGTATACCTAATGCATCACAAGTCTGAAACTTTTGAAAAATTCAAGGAGTTTAAGACAGAAAGTGAAAAGCAACTAGGTAAACACCTGAAAACTCATCGATCAGATCAAGGAGGAGAGTACCTCTCTAGTGAGATTCGGGATTATCTTACGCAGTGTGGGATTGTACCACAATTATATGTACCTAATTGTCCCCAACAGAATGGTGTGACTGAAAGGAGGAACATGACTTTACTTGATATGGTTAGATCTATGATGAGTTACACTACATTACCTGTATCTTTTTGGGGATATGCCATACTTACTGTAGTTTATCTTTTGAACTTGGTTCCATCTAACGTTGTTGATAACACACCTACTCAGTTATGGAGTGGGAGACAACCAAGTATACAACATTTGCGTATATGGTGTTGTACTGCATATGTGCGGAAGCAACAACCAGATAAGCTGGAAACAAGATTAGAAGCTTTTCTATTCATTAACCAAATTCTAGTTTTAAGTTGCAATTTCACAGGCATGGTAATTAATTCCTTAACCAAATTCAATCTAACGTATTCAATTCATCAAGTAATTCTATAACACATGGATCTAGTTATTTTCATGTAAACGTGCATATGCAAAGTACAAGGGGGACTAGGTTTTAGATCAAAGATGTAGTAGGCACGATGTTAAGAATAAATCGGGTTAGCTCCTGTAAACCCTCAATAAACTTAATGGAATTTCAAGTAAAAATACGATAAAAAGAGATTTGGATCTACTTGCAGAGATCAAGGAATCTTGAACAAAACACATAACTAGTTCAAGAAGAGACTTGCCTTTTATCGGTTAGCTCGAATATATTAGAATAACGGGATAAGAATCCCGGATGACGAACCATGATAACACGTGCGAGCTACGTGCAAGAGAATCCAGTCCACAAAACAGCAACACAACAATTACCCTTCTCCTCCACATAAAACAGCACACACCACAAACCAACTCCCTCTTCTACACAAACACCAAACACCGGAATCCAATTCCCACACATAAACAGCACACACCAAAATCCACTCCTTCTCTTCTCAACAATTCGCCGGAGAGAGAGATACAGCGGCTCAACGGCGACACTAGGCGACGACTGGCGACACCCACGGCGAATGTAGCGCCCCGAATTTCTAATATAATATCTTAGAAAATACGTTGCACAATCCCAACATCAACTTCAATGTAACATTAAACACAACCAACACCAATAATATTTTCAACTTTTATTACAATAATCTTTTACATAGCACAGCGGAATACAATACATCTCAAATCAAAAAATTACAAACTCTTCTCTTTACAACACTTTACAATTACATGAGTCACTATATAAATTGAACTCAACCATCCAAATCCGAGCTCTAAGCAACAACCTGTAACACATGAGGCTAGAGATGATCCCTAACCCACAAAACTAAAGGGGTCAGCCATAAATGGTGTGAGTGACTAAAAGCAAACAACATAAATGAACATTAAGCATGGATTCTTAAACAACATATAATAAACAAGAATACATAAAATGTGACGTAGCATGGAAATATGTAAACAACAAGTGAAACTAAACTAAGTGTCAAGTGTAGAAAATAGGAAACCACATGCATAAAACCAAGTCAAGAAAACACAAATTCTATATGCGGACTCTCTAATGCGTACTTGTCGAAGTCTATGCATCCCACTCTACATAGGTTCGGTGCAAGGCCTTGACGTCTCCACATTATAGGGTTCAATCCCCGCTATGCAACTAATCCTATCACGATGACTACTCCGAGATAAAGATAAACGGTGAGTATTAGCCCATACCCCGATAATTCCGGAGATAAATCCCACACCACAAGTAATTCCGGAGACTATTTCACTCACACCTGGATAATTTCGGGGATTATCTCACACCGTAAGCAATGACCTCATCACACGAATACCACATGTGCGTCGCCTCGATCCCAATAATTCCGGAGATCAATCCCACACCACAGGTAATTCCGAAGACTATTTCACTCACACCTGGATAATTCCGGGGATTGTCTCACACCGAAAGTCATACTGAGGTCCATAACCCATATTCTCGTTCATCATATCACCACTAGTGCCTGTCCTTATCATTTTTGGGTTATATAATTACTTAACGAATCTCCTAGAGTTGGTGTACCCTACCGGACTTAACTCAACAACTGAACAACTAAAATGCCTCGACAGGCCCAAACATAATTAACTCAACCGCCGGTATACTAGGGTCACACACACCCTCTAGAGACTCAAACTCAAATATCTCAACCAATCTTACTTCATAAACTGCTCAACTTAACATCTTGAAAACATAAATTCAATAGAAGATAAGGCATAAGTAGTTATAGATCAAAATATCTAGAGAATAAACCATTTGGAAGAACCTTCACAAATATAGAAATACATCAGTACCAGTCGACTATAGTAAGCATAAGTCGACTGTCCAGAAAGAATGTTCCATGATTTTAAGAAAATAAGCTAAGTGTTATAAGTTGACTTATAAAATTCATAAGTCGACTTACCAGAGAGAAATTCCAGAAATCTTTAAGAAAATATTCTAAGGGTTATAAGTCGACTTGCAAAAGTCATAAGTCGACTTACCAGAGAAAAATCTACGATAACTTTGAAAAATAAATTCTAAGTGTGCCAGTCGACTGAAAAGGGTCTAAGTCGACTGTCCAGAATGGATTTTCAGGAAAACTAAAGATCATAGCAGCCGGGTCGTACCAGTCTACTGAAAGGTCATGCCAGTCGACTGTCAGCCTACAAACTGCATAGTTTTGGTTGGACACGATAATCAAAATTAGAGTTTCTTAAAAATTCATTGCTCAATGAAATAATTTGTATTCAGATAAAAACGTCAATCTCAAAGAATCCCCAGTTTGGATACATTTCCTCAAATCAACCAATTTCTCAAAACTTCAATTTTCATGTTCTTAATACATAATTCTTCCATTAAAATTTCTCAACACTGGATTTCTTCCACAACTCATAACCAAAATCCGATTTGTAATCACAAGATCCAATTGTTCATCCATTGAATCCCTTATTGTCATAATCATACTCAAATCCTAAACATGCTTTCTAGAAAATAAATTCGACATTCAAGATTAATCAAAACAATCATAGATCAACAACCAAATTATACTACTCACATACATAAACAAATCAACCAATCAATTACATTATTCACGTATAAAACTCAAAGGACAAACCAAAACAATTACATTACTCACATAAAACATACACAAAGTAAAACAACATGTCACTCACATACATAAAACAAAATAACAAAACAAATTTACATCACTCACCTTAGGAATGAAGAGATCCAACAAGAAAGCCTCTCTTTTTGCGAGATCCAAAATCCTCCTCTTGATCCTCCAAAAATCACAAGAATTTTATGTTGTGCAGCGAATGACGGCTGCAATTTCTTTTAAATACCCGGGATAATAAGTTTAGGGTTTTCCAAACACTTTTGCAAGATCTCCCCCCCCCCCCCCCCCCCCCCGAAATACAACTTTTCATATATATAGATCTCTATTTTTGGAA
This sequence comes from Hemerocallis citrina, assembly GCA_017893485.1. Taxonomy (NCBI): domain Eukaryota; kingdom Viridiplantae; phylum Streptophyta; class Magnoliopsida; order Asparagales; family Asphodelaceae; genus Hemerocallis; species Hemerocallis citrina. The sequence goes on from CM030364.1 coordinate 218,965,456, forward strand.
ACTCAATAAAAAGTCATTTATATTAGGATTTAAAAGTAAAATATACTCATTAATCTCAACCGGTACTGTTCAAAAAGTCCAAAAAATAAATTTTGCACTTTTACCCTTCAAAATGACATATTTGCAAAAAGATCTTTCTTTTCTCAAAATTTGCAAATAGATCCGATTAATTTCTGAAAAATCTGGAAAAATTATAAATAAATCACAAATATTAAATAATGATTTTTCATGAAGAAAATTTGACTTTTGAACTTCTCAAGAAATTATTTTCACGTGTTTTGCACGTGTAAAAAGATATATTTTCAGAAAATATTTTTAAATTCTCCAAAAATCATTTTATTTCATTTATAAACCTTTAAAAAATAATATTTAAAAATACGGGGTTCTACAGCGAAGGCGGCGAGGGTGCACGGGGTGATTGGCGGCGGCGATGCGGTCGAGGAGCGACGTAGCGGCGAGAGGGAGGGGCGGCAGTGCTCTATTTCGCACCGAAACAGTGGAAGACGGGAACGGCGTGGAACAACACTCTGTACGTCGACGACGAAGGTGAGGGGGTTTGTCGGTGGTTGCGGGGGACAGCAGAGAGGGTGAAGGCGGTGGTCGACGGAATGGTGGCGGCGAGGTGGAAAAGTGCATGCGATGGGTTCGGTTGAGGGTGTTGGGACGGCGACGGGGATAGAGGGTAACGGGATGGTGGATGAGAGGATGGCGAGGAGACGATGGCGAAGGGCTAGGGTGATCGGGGTGGTGGTCGGAGAGGACGGGAGGAGAACCGGATGGGCATTTTTGGTGAACGAAAAACAGAAGTGGGGAAGAGGGTAAGCAGCAGTAGGGGGGAGAGAGAGGGATTATAATAAATTAGGATTTATTAATAGGTTATTTATAGGGCATTAAGGAGTTGGGGTTTTGGGTTGCGGGTTAATGGGTTTAGGGTACAGGTTTAGGTTCCAAAAAGAAATGAACAAGTAAAAATCAATGAGATGAACATATAGAGGAAGACTTCAAACTCAAAACACGCAGAGCAAAATTTGCAATGTGCCAAAAATAATAGTAAAAAAGAGTACGGAATGATCAAGAGAAAATAAAAGAACACAAGAAAAGCAAAAAAAATTATTATTCAAAGGAATCCAGATACAATAATCAAGAAAAAGAAAATAAAATACAATAAAATTCAAATAGAAAAATAGGAGTTACAAATCCTACCCACCTTATCAGAAGAATTTCGTCCTCGAAATTCATACAAGTGGTACATACGGGGAACCCCGAAATAAAACAAAATAAAGCAGAACAGCCACTCAAACAAATGAGGAAACCTCTCCCGAATTTTCTCTTCCAACTTCCAAGTCGATTCACCTGAAAAGTGAGGATCCCAAGAAACTCGAACCAACTTGATGACTCTATTCTTCAACACCTTCTCTCGACGGTCTAAGATAAAGACTGCTTGAACTTCACAGGACAAATCCAGCCTCACAGACAAGTCTGAGTAGTCAGTCACATGAATGTCATCCCTGATGTATTTCCTGAGCTGAGAAACATGGAATACATCATGGACACCTACTAAAGCTTGCGGCAATGCAAGCCTGTAAGCTACCTTACCCACACATTCTACAATATCAAATGGACTGATGAATCGGGGACTCAACTTGCCCCCACCTCCAAAACGGATAACACCTTTCCAAGGCGATACCTTGTGGAACACATGGTTGCCTGCCACAAACTCTAGAAGTCTACAGCAACAGTTAGACCACCTCTTCTGCCTATCCTGAGCAGCCTGCCAGTGCCTTCGGATCTGAGCCACGACATCAACTTTCTTCGTGATCAACTCAGGACCCAAAAGCTTCCTCTCGCCGATATCGTCCCAACAGACCGGCGACCTACACTTGCGCCCATATAGAGCTTCAAATGGATCAGCCTTGTGACTCGCCTGCTAACTGTTATTATAAGAGAACTCGGCTAAGTGGAGATGATCTTCCCATAAACCTCCAAACTGAAGAACGCAGGATCTCAACATGTATTCTAAGGTCTGAATCATCCTTTCTGACTGCCCATCCATCTGAGAATGGAATGTTGTACTGTAGCTCAACTTAGTACCCAAGCTCTTCAGCAGACTCTCCCAGAACTGAGACCTGAATCTCGTATCTATATCCAATACGATGCTGACAAGAACTCCATGCAGGCGAACAACCTCCTGAACATACTTTTCAGCCAAACTCTCCGTGGACTGACCTACACAGAAAGGAATGAAGCGAGCACATTTCGTCACCTGATCCACTATCACCCAGAAAGCATTATGACCCTTGGTACTCCTTGGCAAAGCTATCACAAGATCCATCGTGATATTCTCCCTATTCCACTCTGGGATTGGAAGAGGTTGCAAAAAGTCCCGCGTTCCTCTGATGCTCTGTCTTCACTTGCTGATAGATCAGGCACTGAGAGACATATCTAGATACATCCCTCTTCATGCCATGCCACCAGAAATGTTGCTTCAAGTCCCTGTACATCTTGGTACCACCTGGATGAATAGAATACGGAGACCGATGAGCTTCTTCAAGTAGCTTCTGCCTGACTTCTCCTCTAGTTACACACAACCTAGAGCCAAAACGAAGCGACCCATCAGCATGAATGACCAAATTGGATCTCAAACCGGCTTCCAACTCACTTCGAAACTGTTGCAACTTCTGGTCACCCACTTGGGCTTCCTTAATCGGCTCAATCAAAGAAGACTGCAATTGCAACATCATGAACTGCTGAGATGATCCAGGAAGTAGCACATTCAACTCCGGCCTCCTCATATCCACCACTAATTCCTTCTGCTTAGTAAGGAACATAGCGGCAGACCTCCTACTCAAAGCATCAGGCACCAAGTTTACTCTGCCCGGGTGATACTGCAAATTGATGTCAAAGTCTTCCATCAATTCCAACCATCTTCTTTGCCTCATGTTCAATTCCTTCTGCGTGAACACATACTTGAGGTTCTTGTGATCCGTGAATATCTCCACTATATCCCCAAGCGGATAATGCCTCCACAGCTTCAAGGCAAAAACCGCGGTCGCAAGCTCCAGATCATGCGTGGGATAGTTCTTCTCATGAGGTCTTAACTGCCTGATGCATAAGCGACAACCCTGTCTCGCTGTATGAGCACTACTCCCAGAGCTCTACCCGATGCATCACATTGGATCACAAAACCACCTGAACTGTCGGGTATAGTCAGCACAGGCGCTGACATCAACCAACACTTCAACTCTGCAAAAGCTTCATCACAAGCTTCATCCCAATCAAACTTCTGCTCCTTCTTCGTTAAAATGGTCAGAGGCCTAGCAATCTTCGAAAAAACCTAAATGAACTTCCGATAATAGCCGGCCAAACCAAGAAAACTTCACACCTCAGAAACAGACTTCGAAATCGGCCAATCCTTGACCACAGAGATCTTCGACGGATCCACAGAAACACCAGCACCAGAAATAATGTGGCCCAGAAAAGCAACCCAATTCAGCCAGAACTCACACTTACTGAGCTTCCCATACAACTGGTTCTTCCTCAAAGTCTGCAGAACCACCTTCAAATGCTCAGTATGGTCTTCCCTATTCCGAGAATACAACAATATGTCATCAATGAAGACCAAGACAAACTGATCCAAGAATGGCGAGAACACCCTGTTCATTAGCCTCATGAATACAGCCGGTGCATTAGTAACTTCGAAAGGCATCACTAAGAAGTCGTTATGCCCGTACCTCGTTCGGAAAGCCGTTTTCGGAACATCTTCCGACTTCAGTTTAACTTGATGATACCCGGAACGAAGATCCAACTTCGAGAACATCAAAGCACCTCCCAGTTGGTTGAACAAATCGTCAATCCTCGGCAATGGATATCGATTCTTCACAGTGACATTGTTCAACTCTCGGTAGTCAATGCAAAGCCTGCGGCTACCATCCTTCTTGTTGACGAACAAAACTGGAGCTCCCCAAGGTGAAACACTAGGCCTGATAAAATCCTTATCTAGCAGCTCCTGAACTTGCACCTTCAATTCTGCCAATTCAACCGGTGCCATACGATATGGACTCTTGGAAATAGGCGTCGTACCAGGCTGAACATCAATGCTGAACTCCACATCTCGGTTTGGCAGTAAGCCGGGAAAATCCTTGGGAAAGACATCAAGGAAATCCCGCACAACTAAGGGTGCAAACCCCCCCCCCCCCATTAGAGCCCAACGACACAAGCGAAACAGCCTTAGGGTCCATCGAGTTCTTGACACGCCCTGACGGTGTCTCACCCGCATGAAACACAAACTCTGGTTGACCAGAAAGCCTGAAAGTCACCTCCTTCTCTCGGCAATCAATCATGGTACAAGAAACACCTAGCCAATCCATGCCCAGAATGACATCGAAATCGGAATTGGGAATCACAATCAAATCAGCCAAGAAATCCACACCACCAATCAACAACGGGCATTGCTTGCATACCCTAGAACAGACAATGACACATCCACCTGTGGTGATGTCCCAAGCTGCGGGCATAGCATCACTTGCCAAACTATGTTGAACAACAAAACGGAAGGAAATGAAAGAGTGGGTAGTACCAGAGTCAAACAAAACATGAGTTGGAAGGGAGAAGACTAAAATAACACCTAGAAAAATATCAATGAAAAGGATAAGATGCTAGCAGGATATATGCACGAATAATTGTACAAAAGAAGGAAATAACATGTAGAAAACTGAAATGAAGAAAATGAAAAAGTACAACTACTGTGATATACCTGCAACCACTCCAATAGCTACCTCCGCTTCATCAGCTATCATGTTATAAGCCTGACCACGACTCCCAGTCTGGCCTCCTCTAGGAGCCACATGCCTTTGCTCAAAGGTTTGCCTCTGCGGTGGAAGAGGCGGTCTACCCTAACCACGAGGCAGTGCTTCTTGCTGAACGGTACCTCCAGCCTGAACAGCCGCCCTACTCCTAGTGCAGTCCCGAATCATATGATCACTATTGCCACATGCAAGGCATAGTCGATTAGCTACCCTGTAATCCCGCTGTGAATGCCCAACCTTATGGCAATAGCCACAAGTCTCGATAGTCCTCGGAACGACAGGTGCGTACGGATGTGACATCGCGGTAGGAGGTGGAACTGGCCTCCGAATAGGTCCTCCGGTAGGCCGAATTGCAACATGGTACGGAACAGTCCACTAAGGAACACCTGACCTGCTAAGGGTCTGCTCCTGGATCCGAGCAACATCCAGAACATCAGCATTGGCACGAAGCAGAAAAGCAGCCAAGCGGTCCTGGAGGGGAAAACTCAAGCCCAACTGGAATCTGCAAACCCTATCCTCATTTGTGGCTACGAGGGCACGAGCGAAGCGACTGACCAGAGTAAACTCTGCCGCATACTCATCCACGTTATGGTTTCCCTGGTTAAGACAATGCTCAAATTAATATTGTCATAGGTGATGTAAGTAACAACAATGACATTTAAGAACACTATCTAGCTGACCTGAGTTTGTGAAACGAATTGTCGTTCCATCTCTGCCTTGGTAACACTGGGAAAGAACTTTACCATGAAGCTCTCTGAGAAAGTGGCCCACTTGATGGGTCTCGGCATCCTTTCGGTTTCAGCTCGTGACCATAAGTGAGCGAGATCCACCAATTGGATGCTAACCACATCCACATGACCAACATCCACAACATGGGCGGCGATCAACAGTTGCTCCATTCGGATGAGCTATTGCTCTGCCTCCAGCAGCGACCCAATACCCGAAAACATATCCAGGTGTAGCCGGGCCTTGGTGGTGGTGGCCCAGGTGCAGGTCCAGCAGCAGTCCCATTGGCCGCCACATTGGCCCTCATCAATTCATTATGCTCCTACTGGAGATCCATCATCTGCTGAATCGTCTGAAGAATAGCAGCATTGTCCGGCTGCTCATCCCTCGAACGGGAAGAAGAAGAATTTCCACGAGCCATAGCCTAAAACACGAGCAAATATGGTCAGTACCCAGATTATATGTTAGTTATTGTTTACATTCATGTGATCACCGTGGTGTGCACATTACTGAGTTAACCCGGCTAGAGACAAACTTGACTAATATATCAATCAAAGCCAAACCATCATAGAGATAGTCATGTTTGACCGATATATTATCCAAACCTGGTGCTCTGATACCACTAAAACCAGTCACGCCCTGCTTACCAAAATACAAAATACGAGTACGTAACGTAGGCCCAACGAATGATGTAAATACGGTCCATAAGCTGTACTAGACTAACTCAACAATATGAAAGAACAATCACAACCACGCAAGAAGACATAATCACATAAACAAAGATCAACTTCAATAATGAATGAAATATTCCAAATAATAATATCCAACATCTGGGATAAAAACAAACTTCGGGTCATAAAGCCCAAAAACAAAGTATAACATCAAGACAATATTCCAAGAAATAAATGTAGCAATAAATTAATTCAAGCAATCTAATCTTGGACTCCATCTTCTAGAATCGTTGCTCACTAATTCCTTCTGGTATTGTTCCTCCAGTACCTGTAAACTCTTGATCTAAAAAAAGAAAATAATGTCCTTAGACCAAGTCATGGACAACAAGTAGTGGGAAACAGAGAATAATAGGAACATGATATATATATATATATAAAAGGGATGGGATCAAAGTCAAAAGCAAAGACAAGGAACGACAATATTGTCAAAGGTCTATGTTTAATCATGCATTTACTTATTAATTTCAATTCAAGTTCAATATTGGTAACAGTATACGGGATCAAGCATAAAATGTCAAATGCAAGTTATTAATTATTTTATTAGCCTATCTAGTGCACGTACTACTGTGTCCCATTCCACAGGTTCAGCTCAAGCACACAATGTACGCTTTAGACTGATGGTGAATTCACGGTTTGTGTACTTGGCCTAGTAATTAGTGTTTAATGTTCAATGAAAGTGATTATCAAGCATTATGTTATGGCCATCAGTCAGTACAAGTCAAGTAGTAGGGCCCGACCGAGTACAGTTTCCGATTGTTCACTACCAAGTCATCCCATAATACCCCGACTTGTTATCATTTTATTTCATCATATGTGAGCATGCAAGAAGGTGTCAATGTTGTATGATACTATGTGTGACTAATTATACTTATTACAGACAAATCAAAAGGCAACCATATTAAATTAACACAAATCACACAGTCTGGACGGCATGACGTTGCTGTACAAAAACATAGATTATCGCTACTACAGAAAAGCAAATTTGGATCTATCAGAAATTCTATAAACTAGACTCTCTGTCGGTTCTAGAAAATATATATACGACATATAAAAGTTACAGAAACTAGGGTGAAAATCCTTTTTTTTCTTCAGATTTTATGTTTAGGCAACAAGTTGTAAATTGTGTTCATCTATATGTTTTAGGTCAAAAAACTCATCAATTAAATATGCAAAAATTCACGGTGGTTCCTATACATGTCTAGTCTCAGCCAAATTTATTTTATATTTTATTTTACTGTTAACATGTTCAATTTAATTCTAAAACAGAGAGATAAGCATGAATTTGTGAATCTAGAAATTCAGACACAGTTGTACTAAAAGACTGATATCTAACAGATTATAACTCAGAATTCAAATCCATTAAAATTTGTGAAAAATAGATTCATGGGGCTATAATTTATGTTCAGAAAGTTATTTCAAATTACAACAGCAACATGGTCGAAAATCTGATACAAATAGGAACAACTAGCAGTCCAGAATTTATTTTTATATGAATAGGCAATAATCTCATCATACAAACATATAATTCATGCTAATTAATAATCAAAGTGATGCTGGATATTTAACATGCATAATTCCAGCTTTAAGTTGCAATTTCACAAGCATGGTAATCAATTCATTAACCAAATTCAATCTAACATATTCAATTCATCAAGTAATTCTATAACACATGGATCTAGTTATTTTTCATGTAAACGTGCATATGCAATGTACAAGGGGGACTAGGTTTTAGATCAAATATATAGGCACGATGTTAATAATACATCGGGTTAGCTCATGAAAACCCTCAATAAACTTAACGGAATTTCAAGTAACAATACGATAAAAAGATATTTGGATCTACTTGCAGAGATCAAGGAATCTTGAACAAAACAAATAACTAGTTCAAGAAGTGACTTGCCTTTAGTCGGTTAACTTGAATATATTAGAATAACGGGATAAGAATCCCGGACGACAAACCACGATAACACGTGCGAGCTACGTGCAAGCGAATCAAGTCCACAAAACAGCAACATAGCAATTACCCTTCTCCTCCACACAAAAATGCACACACCACAAACCAACTCCCTCTTCTACACAAACACCAAACACCGGAATCCAAATCCCACACACAAACAGCACACACCAAACTCTTCACCTTCTCTACTCAACAATTTGCCGGAGAGAGAGAAGATAGCGACTCAACGGCGACACTAGGCGATGACTGGCGACACCCACGGTGAGGGCGGTGAGGGTGCTTGGGGTGACTGGCAGCGGCGATGCAGTCGAGGAGCGATGCAGCGGTGAGAGCAAGGGGCGGCGGTGCTCTGTTTTGCACCGAAACAGAGGAGGATGGGAACGGTGGGGAACGACACTCTGGACATCGACGACGAGGGTGAGGGGGTTCACCGGTGGTTGCGGGGGACAGTAGAGAGGGTGAAGGCGGTGGTTGACGGAACGGTGGCGGTGAGGTGGAAAAGTGCAGGCAATGGGTTCGGTTGAGGGTGATGGGAAGGCGACGGGGATACGGGGTAGCGGGATGGTGGATGAGAGGGTGGCGAGGAGACGATGGCGAAGGGCTAGGGTGATCGGGGTGGTGGTCGGAGAGGACGAGAGGAGAACCGGATAGGCGATTTGGGTTTGAACGAAAAACAGAGGTGGGGAAGAAGGTGAGTGGCGGTAGGGGAGAGAGAGAGGGATTATAATAAATTACGGTTTATTAATAGGGTATTTATAAGGGATTAAGGAGTTGGGGTTTTGGGTTGCGAGTTAATGGGTTTAGGGTACAGGTTTAGGCTCCAAAAAGAGATGAACAAGTAGAAATCAATGGGATGAACATATAGCGGAAGAATACAAATTCAAAACACGAAGAGCAAAATTTACAATGAGCCAAAAATAATAGTAGAAAAGAGTACGGAATGATCAAGAGAAAATAAAAGAACCCAAGAAAAGCAAAAATTTTATTATTCAAAGGAATCCAGATACAATAATCAAGAAAAAGAAAATAAAATTCAATAAAATCCAAAATAGAAATATAGGGGTTACAAAAATAAAACTTTTCTTTACAACAGTTCTTTATTATAATGCACAGCGAAAAATTAAACACATTTATTATAAAACGTCTCAAAATTTAAACTCCAGTCATCATAAGCCCAAGCTTTAACCTTGCTCAAGCAACTTACTCGCAAATTCTACAAAAAACTGATCAGAAAAGTGGGCACATCAGTTGAATGCAACTGACGAAATACTATAATAATAGGAACTCTCCAAAGTCTCATAATCACAAACTTGTTGCACATCATGAATTAATACAACGATAAAAGATTCATAAATCAACAAGTGAAGCTAAACTAAATGAATAAGTGTGTGTTGAGAAAAAAAAAGAAAATGCATAAAATAATATCCAAGAAAACGCAATGCACACAATGCACACTAATGCATACTTGTTCGGATTCTATGCATCACATACTACATGGGTCCGATGGCAAGCCCTTAGCATTCACCATATTTAGGGTTTAATCCCTCGCTATGAAATTCTGTAATGGTCATAGAAAGCAAGATTTAGACATTTCGCGAATAGGGCCTAGTCCCAGAACACATCTACCCGACCGTACCGACCCTCAATGCACAAACATCCCGTAAGCATCGCCCTGACCACTGGAGATCCATCGCCCTTCCATACGTTTCGCGAATAGGGTCCTGTCCCGGAATACATTCGCCCGACCATACGGAACCCTCGACGCACAAACTTCCTGGATATAACATAAACATCACAACCCTGGAATACATCTGCCTGACTGTAACTATAATCCCGGAATACATCCGCCTGACTATAAAGGGCCACCTACTTACGTTTGCACAAGTTCCATCACAACTCCCAACATAGTGTCTATCCTTAGGTTTGTAATGATATTAACCTGAGCTACCTAGAACCAGCTCTACCCTACCGGACTTCACTTGTAAAACCTGGAACACTAGTCCCTTAGGCTAATTTCTGACAATAAAATATCCACTACCGGTACTCTTGGGTTCGCTCGATATCTAGTGCTCCCAACTCAACGCCTCAAACGTCCATCTAGGGTTCTCACAATAACCCTAATTGCAATCAAAAACCCCACTTGGTTCTATCATTCAAAATACTCATTATATACTCCTTTCTGAAAAACAACACTTTTCCCACAACATCATGGCTGTGAATCAAAATCTCAACAGAAATACCTCATTTCAAAAATAAACATTTATACATCCATAAATCTCCTCATTATTCACATTTCATTTAATAAACCGTCACTAACATAAAAGACTATTTCTTATATAGAAAAAAAAATCCAATCCACAAAATCCTTCAAATTCAACTTTTAAATCTCGCTTTCCATACACACATAAAACTCAATGAATTTATCTAGAATTCAAATCAACTTAAACTAAAGCAAGTCTCTTTATTTCCTGGAATCTCATCCTTAAAATCTAATATTGTTTAGTTCTAAAAACCTGAAATGTCACCTCTTTAGAACAAAAAATACCCCTTTAGAATTCAAATTTTCGCCTTTCAAAACTGAAACTTAATTCCCCTCAAAACTGAAAATTTTATCTACAAAAATATAGATTTACACCCTCAAAATTATTACTTAAATACATTAAAATTTGAAGCTGGATTTTAACAAAAAAATCTGAAATTTGCCCATTCGAAACTTGGTCAAAAGAACCAATTAAACTTCATACAAATACTAGATTTAAACATATACATATACTCATCTATATGCACACTAGGGTTCTCAAACTCTAACACCCAAAACCCTCCACAAAACATTCGAATCCAAGCCACAAACACCAAACTGAATGCCAACACAACAGCAGCCCCAGGTCTGCACAATGCTTGGGGTTGGCACTGTGCAACCCCGGGTTACTGTGTAACCGAAACCCTTAACCCCTAGGGTTAGAAGCCAAACCCCAACCCTTAATGGCCCCTAACCCCTAGTATTTAATTATTTTAAATGCAAAAATCACATTAGTTCATGCTCCAATCAATGAGTTTCAATTTATAAAAAATTTACTCAAATAAGCAGTGAATTAAACATAAAGAATCTCATCTTTAAATTAATCAACATGAATTTTAAGAACACAAAATAAGTTCCAATCATCTACAATAATCTATGGGTTCATTAAACCACTTTCCATAAATAAAAACTTAATCTTTCATACATAGAAACTTCATTACTTCAAGAATAACTTATTATAGATCAACATACAATCAAGATTCAATTTTTATGTTATAATCAACAATCTCATATCAAACATACATCTCCACAAGCATCTCATAATAATTACCACAATCATGCTAACATACAATCAAGACTAATAATAATTCATTCCTAGCATGATACTACACATCCATGAGATAAATTCATAACAAGAGAGATAGAGTGTTACCCACCTCTTCAAGAAAATTTGATACAAGGTAGTAATCTCCTCCTCCAAGCCACCAAAATCACCAAAGCCAAAAGCAAAAAAAAAGACTGAAAGCTTCTGCCCTCTAAATAGGCCGGGATGATTTCCTAGGGTTTCTTTGGGAATTTTACAAATAAAACCCCTTAGAAAATTCCTAATTGCAAAAATCAATATTTTAGGAGATCAATTCTTGTTACATTCTATTTGGTCCAATCAATTTGAATTTGATTTTCCCTCAAACCCTCTCAATTGGCCGGCCTCAAATATGCAACCAACAAAGTTACAATTTCAAATTTTGCCTCTAACGACCTTTTACACAAAAGTCCCAGTCTTTCGAAAAATTTACAAAAGCAGTTTTTCTTAATCAGAAAAATCCCAAAATTTAAAATATATTCAATTACAAGTAAGACAATTCATTTAGCAACTCAAAATTTAAAAATTGCATTCTGAAAATATTTGCGTATTTTGCACGTGCAAAATTGTCACGTGCAAAACGACAATTTTACAAAAATTCAAAATAATTAAATAAATAAATTTAAATTTATTTATTAAATCAAAATATTACATTTAAAAATTATGGTGTGTTACAATTTATAGGCAGGGAGAGGGAACCCTAACCCTAATGGGCCGGATTGATCCTCTCCTATGTGCCTGTTTGGTCTGCTGAAACAGCAGAAGGCCCATGGGGTCTGCATGCATAATTTAGGAGGATTTCCCTCATCTTGAAGAGATCAAATGGTCCAAATTGGGCTAGACTTTAATCCACATCACTAGACATGGGTAAGGATTTATGATTTACCCTAAACAGAAAGATACTACGGAGCTTTACTGTTATCTAAGGTGTTGGGGGCACCTGTGTTTGTTTTCTTTTTAAGCATTTTGAGCCTACTCTCCTTGAGTTGTTAGAGAAATATGTTGTTTATTTTTGCCTTATGTTTTCTGAGTTTTGTTGTAATTTTCCTAAAATTTTGGGTTTATTTCGTTAAACTTTACATTAATGAAACAGGGTGGTCATACTCCACATTTTCCATAAAAAAAAAAAAATTGGCTTAATTTGAGCCTTTTATGCACAACTTCGGTGGCCATTTGTGACAAATTAAGAGAAAATTTATTAGATTGTTTAATTGTCGTTTCTCTTTATCGCTTACTAGTAATTTACACATGTGATGCACGTCTTAATATTCTTTTGTTTTTTAAAATAAAAACTCTGACGTAGTGAGGGTTCGAACTGGAAACTTCCTTCATATTAGTTATGTACGTGCATCACAGATGTTGATAAATTTACAAATGACACTCACGCATTCTCCCAATCTAATATTAGAGATAGAGATAAATTAAATTAAATTTGAAGATTTTTGTCGACTTAGATTGACAATAACAGTCAAAGAATATACTTATATATAAATTTGAGATTCACATGTACTCTTTATATCAATTATCATAATTATCATCATCAAGGTTGTCCTACATAAATGGATCCTTCTTGCAATGGACCACCACAAAACTCACAAAAGGAATCATGATTCAATTCTAGTTCTCTCTAACTACTCTTCTTCTTATATTATCAACCCAAAAATAAATTTAAAAATAAAAAAATTAGAAAAGATCCATACTTTAAGGAAACTGTCAGAGCTACACAAGCAATGGCCATGACCATTTTAATCGGCTCTCTTTGGTCCCCATTTTGCAGATTATGAGGAATAATAATTGGGGATCAAGTAACCACTCATGGTGTCATGCTCTTGCGTGCAAGGTTCACATGCTTCCTAGCAATGCAGGAGCCTCGCAGTTTATATATATATATATATATATATATATATATATATATATATATATATCTCAAAAACAGGGAGGTTGAGAACAACCCCCTGCGTAAGATACTAAACGAAACAAATAACTAGCCGAAGGTGAATGACGCTCATGTTGCCCAACATGCTGGGACATGAAACTCATTCGACGCTAAAAAAACAACCGATCCTAAACTTAACTTCCCTTCCCAAAAGCCACAAAGCACACCCCACAAAAGAACAACATCCACCAGCAAGTGCCCCGCTAAAGCTACTCCTGCCTATCACTCGGCTTCTCGATGCCCTTCCTTATCATCTGCATGTTCGTCATGTGAAGGACCCTCCACCTCCTCATATATTTCCCTGATTCTTTTATTCGCATCCTTACCTGCCGTGTTGGCCCAAAAAAGAATGTTAGCCTTAATTAAATGTAATAACTGTTGATGCATAAGATGTCTGTGTGTAGGTTTGAATATTCTATTATTTCTTTCTAGCCATATAGCCCAACAGGTCGCCGCTACCCCAATTCCACATGGCTCTGTGTCTGTATAAGAAACATAGAGCTCCCTCCAACCTCCCCATGCAAACTCAACCGAGTCTGGTATAGGACAGATATACTGAATCTTTGGATGAGGTCCTCCCATAACGGTAAAGCATACCGGCAAGTCGTGAACAAATGATCCCCCATTTCACTATCAAGTTCGCACATGACGCATGCGCTAGGGCCCTGCCAGTTGCGTCGAGCCAAGTTATTCCTAGTTATGGTAACATTACGTCTTGCCAGCCAATTGAACAGCCGAACCTTCATTGGAACCTTAATCTTCCACACTTGATCGTTCACCCTAACTCCCCCGTCATTAAGCAAATCATACGTCGTTCTAACTGAAAACCGTCCACCTCTATCTAGCCCCTAAATCGCTTCATCTTCCTTAGTCGTCGATTTCCAATCTTGTAGGAACTGTAACAATTCTCATCTTTGTTCTCTCGCCTCCCTACTCAATTGCCCACTCATTCTCGGCCTCCATGCATCGTTGCACTACTGCTTCTCATCCGACTCGTTTTTATCCTAAGCATACTTATAGGCAGTCGGGAATCTCCTTTTTTAGGTTAACAGTACCGCACCATCTATCTTTCCAGAAACAAATATCTCCACCGTTACCAATAAAGAAATTAATACCAGCAAGAAACAAATCTTTCGTTTGGGAAACTCCTTGCCAAAAACCAGACATAGAGGCAATATTCTTATGTTTAAGATGCAGACTTCCGTATTTAAGGTAGACTGCCTTAACCAGTGTAGCCCACTTCGCTTTCCTACGTGTGATGGCTTTCCACCACCATTTGCATAAGAGTGCTTGGTTCATTTGTCTAATATTGATCACCCCCAGTCCGCCAAACTCCTTTCTTCTGCAAACCACCCCCCATTTGATTAAAGGGTAACCTTTCCCCTCGGCCCTCGACCCATTCCATAGAAAGCATCTTCTAAATCCATCAATTTTTTTTGTCACCCAAACCGGAATCCGAAAGAATGACAAGAAGTAAAGTGGTATAGAATTGATTACTGAGTTTAGCATCACCAAACGCCCCTCAAAGGAAAGCAACTTTTCTTTCCAACCTTCCAGCCTGTTTGCAATTCGATCTATAAGCCCATTCCAGTCCTTCTTACGACGGGCCCCGCACCTGATTGGTAACCCCAGGTATTTAATTAGTAGCGTTTGCACAGGACAGTTCAGAATAGCTGCCACACCAAGCCCATTCTCCCCACAATCTCCCAAAAAGGTAATGCTACTTTTGTGGAAATTGACCTTCAACCCCGACCATTCCTCGAACAGATACAACCCCCACTTAATAAGACTTGTCTGCACCATATCACTTTCACCAAAGATCAGTGTGTCGTCTGCATATTGTACATTCATAACGGCGGAGGCCCCTCTCCTAAGGCCTATGCCATTAATCAGTCTCGTCTCCCTGTATGCTTTCAACATCATATGTAATCTGTCCGCTACCAATGTGAATAGGAGAGGTGATAGAGGGTCCCCCTGTCGAAGACCCTTACGGCATATGATTTTCGTACCCGGGTTCCCATTGAATAGTATGGAAACTTTGGCTGTTTGAAGCCAAGTTTCAATCCAACCAATCCATCTCCCCCTAAAACCTCGCCTGTTAAGAATTTCTAGCAGACATTTCCATTCCACTTTGTCGTATGCTTTTTCAAAGTCCAGTTTCAGTAGGTACCCAGTCTTCCGTCGTCTTTTGCAATCTTGTAAAACCTCCTGAACTAATGTCACTCCTTCAAAGATATCCTTGCCATTTATAAATCTAGTTTGGTACTCGTCGACAATATCCCCAATTATACCTCTCAGCCTATTCGCGAGCACCTTTGATATAATCTTGACCGAGCAATTGAGTAGGCTGATAGGTCTAAAGTCCCCTACCTCAGTAAACGTCTTCTTCTTAGGAATTAGGCAAACATTTGCGTAGTTGATTCTATCCATCTCCAAAGTCCCTTCATAGAAAGCGTTCAAGATGTCCATTATATAACCCTTCACCACCTCCAAATAAAGTTTGTAAAATAACACTGGAAACCCATCCGGTCCCGATGCCATGTCCTGTCCCAGCCCCCACACTGCCGCTTTAACCTCTTCTGTAGTGAATGGAGCTTGTAATGCTATTTCCCTTCGTTGAGTCTTTTCATCATGCGTCTCCCAAAGATCTATTGCTGATTCGCAATGACCCTCTCTTTTCGTCCCGAACAGGTCCCTGTATGTCTCTTCGACGTGCTCAGATAACTGTTTCTGACAAGTAACTTTCGTCCCTATAATGTCCAATGAGTGAATGTAGTTACTCCTTCGCTGCATGCTGGCCACTTTGTGAAAATATTTGGTGTTAGCATCACCCTCACGCAGCCATTTGACCCTGGACCGTTGACGCCACATAACCTCCTCCCTATTATACGTATTAAAAACCTCTTGCCTAAGATTGTTTAATAGCTAAAATTGGATGTCATCCAGAGGACTTGCCTCCTCCTTTTCCAGTTTATCTATCTCTTGCAAAATATCCTCCTTCCACTTCAGAACGTTACCGAATGTAACCTTGTTCTATCTTCTTAATCTTTCCCTAAGCCTGGAAAGTTTCCTATTTAGTCTTGTAGTCGGTTCCGTTTGGTGCGTGTCCTCCTCCCAACTCTTCTTTACTAGCTCGTCGCAGTCCCCATTGTTAAGCCACATATTTTCAAATCGAAATATGCTGTGTTTCTTCCTGTTTCCCTCACCCGTCGATAAAATGATCGGAATATGGTTAGAGGTATTACGAATGCACGAGTGTGCCATTGCCCATGGGAACTTTGTTTTCCAATCCACCGATACCAGAACCCTGTCTAGCTTAACTAGAGCCGGGCATCGTCGTCTGTTGGACCAAGTATAGCGTCGATCGTTGATAGGTCAAGCAACATAAGCATAGAGATAGTTTGATTGAACCTTCTCCTATCCTGCCCTAAGTCACCCCTCCATTCCTTTCGTCTGCATGCCTTACGACATTGAAGTCCCCACCGAGAACCCAAGGCAGGCTCCACCTTCCTCTAATTCTTAGAAGCTCCTCCCAAAGATCGTTCCTCGATGTTCTATCGTTTGGTCCATACACCGATGTTATCACTTCCCTCCAACTGTCCGCATGACATTGGACCACTATCGATAACGTAAAGTACCCCACCCAACAGTTCAGTAAGTCAAAATTACTGGTGTTGATACCAACCATAAATCCCCCCCCCCCCCCCCCCCCGACGCTCACTGAGTGTCCTTAAACCTCCATTCCCTAATATGTTTTAAATGCAATGACCTAAGGAGCATGTCAGCTGGTTGAGACAACTTTGTCTCTTCCAAGCAGACAATATCCACCTTTTGACCCAAAATTACCTCCCCAGCCATCCTTCGCTTGGCCGCCAAGCCAAGCCCGCATACGTTCCAGAATAGTATTTTAGACATTAACACCTTCTGCCCCCCCCCCCCCCCCTTCTCTTGTTGGAACACTAACATGTTCCACTAAACCTCGAGAGATGTGATCCACGTCTGTCCCCCCTCTTAAGACCTGTTGTACCTTTTGGACATTATTGGCTTCTCTAGCCTAATGTTGTCCAATTGGCTAGTGTGTTCATTGTGAGATTGATGTAATATGATGCCGTATGCATTTCCAAGCTGAACTAGCATGGAATCAGGTATAGAACCAAAAATAGAAATGGGTGCATGAGTATCTGCAATTGTAGAACCCCGTATTTTCAAATATTATTTCAATTATTTGAAAATGAATTTAAATGAATTTTGAGGATTTAATTGATATTTTCTAAAAGATTTATCTTTTGTACACGTGCAAAACACGTGCAAATGACTTTTGAGAAGTTTGAAAAATTAAGATTCCTTATGAAAAATCATTATTTATTATTTGGGATTTATTTAGTATTTTTTCAGATTTTTCTGAAATTAATTAGTACTATTTGCAAATTTTGAGAATAGAAGGACCTTTTTGCAAAATTGACATTTTTAGGGGTTGAAATGCAAATTATATTTTCTGGACGTTTTGAACTGTTCCAATTGAGATTTATGAGTATATTTTACTATTAAATCCTTAATTTAAATAATTTTTATTGAATTTCCAAGGATAAGAACTATATATGTAAAAATATGTTTTGAAAGGACTATATTGCAAATGTATTCCTAAACCCTAAAAATGATATTCCCTGCCTATATAAGGGAGTTTGCAGCCGTCATTCGCTGCACAACTCAGATCTTATTATATCTCTTATTCTCTTGGTCATTGAAGAAGAAGTTTTTGGATCTAGCAAAGGAAGGCTTTTCGTGGATTTTCTTGATTTAAAAGGTGAGTGATATGAACCTTGTTTGGTTTATGTGTATGATTATGTGTTGTTTGTTTGATATTTCGTATCTTGTATGTGATCGATGCCATGGTTATTATTCGTAATATGCATGTAAAATCCATGAAAGATTAGTAGATCTCGATTGACAATTCTTGATTGCTTGAAAAACATATTACGATTTGATTATGATTATGACAATAAGGAATTGGACAGTTGGACATCTAGATTCTGAGACTACAAATCGGATCTGGGGTGCGAGACGTGAAAGAATTTAGTCTTGAGAAACCCTAACGAAAGAAGTTGGAATATAGAACTTGAGATCTGAGTTTTGAGACATTTCATGATTGAATAATGTATTCGTAATGAAGAACTATTCGAGATTATCATTTTACATAGCTAAGAATTATTTTCATGAACAATGGATCATTGGAGAACTTCAGTATTGATTATGGTATACGAACCTAATTTGTGAAAACTGTAGGCCGACAGTCGACTGGTCTACTTATCAGTCGACTGGTACGACCTTATTATTGTATCTTCAGCATTTTGAGAATTCTTCGGGACAGTCGACTGAGACCCATATTCAGTCGACTGGTCTACTGAATATTTTGTTTGTAAAGATTGAGTTTCTCGTCTGGACAGTCGACCGATGATTTGTTAAGTCGACTGATTGTTCTTGAGAATTATTGGTAATTGTCTCGGGTAAGTCGACTGATGGTTCATTAAGTCGACTCATAGCACTTGTTGTAATCTTGGATATTGAATCTCGGGGCAGTCGACTTACTACATAATAAGTCGACTGGTACTGATGGGTTTTCTATAATCTTGAGATTTGTTGAGAGGAGAGATTTCTCCTTTGATCGGTTGACGATGAATCAGTGAGTTTTGGTTCTATTGAAATTTATTGAGATAGGCCTGAAGGGTCTTGTTTAGTTATTATTTTGAGTTATTTAGACGTTTGCGTGTCGAGGGTCGGCAGATCTATTCACGGAATGTATCGGGTGTATCTGCACGTCGAGGGTCTTGGAGGCCTATTCGTGGGGTACATAATATTTAGATGTTCGCGTGTCGAGGGTCTAAGGGCCTATTTACGGAGCATGCAGGATGCGTTTGCGTGTCGAGGGTCGGCAGACCTATTCATGAAATGTATCGGGTGTATTTGCACGTCGAGAGTCTTGAAGGCCTATTCGTGGAATACATAGCAGGGAGATGATTCTCCGGTTTTTGTTGTAGTTGTTGTTGATGTTATTCTTGAGCCATCCTACCTGATGCTTGCGCGTCGAGGGCGGTGACGCCTATTCGCGAAGTATTCTGAATCTTGTTTCCCATCACAATAGTGGGATTAGTCGTATATGGTATTGTTAGTGATTGATCGTTGGACATGTACTGTACTGAGGTATTGAGATTTGTTGACAGTCGGGTATATGCTAGGTTGTGAGGATTACTGTTGGTACAGAACAGTCGACTGGTGCATTATACAGTCGACTGCACAGTGCAGTTGAGCTGTACTTGTTGAGAGTGATTGATTGAAGGATATCTGATCGATGGTATTGTTCTCGACTTGGTTTCACACATGTACTGGCCTATCGTTTCTTGTTTTACATTACAAGTTCAGTTTATGTATTTGGTTCAGTACATGTTGCTTGAGAATTTATGTTTATTGTTTATTTATGTTTGTTGTTTATATCACTCACACCAGTTATGGCTGACCCATTTAGTTTGGGGGTTAGGGTTCAACTCTAGCCTCATATGATGCAGGTTGTTGCTTAGAGTTGGAGGCTTGGATGCTTGGGTTAGCTATAGAGATTTTGAGTGATATAATAGAGCCTTGTGTAATTTTGTAAAGAGGAGTGTTGTAAAAGAATGTTGTAAATCAAAGTGTTTGTATTTCCGCTGCATTTGAAAAAGATTATTGTAATCAGAATTTGGAGTAAAATGACTTGAGTTTTTGGGCTATGTATATTGTTACATTGAAGTGGATCGCTGGGAAAGTGCCACGTATTTTCTAAGTTTTATATTAGAAATTCGGGGCGCTACAGCAATGCTTTCATAGCTCTTACGCTTTCCTACTTTCTGGTAGATTTCCTTTACTGTCATCGGTTTCTCCCCTTGCTTGCGCTGTCTGATGCTACGTCTTTGCACATCCTTTGCCTTACTGGAGCTTTTTATTGGCGTTTCTCCCTCCCCCAAATTGTCCTCTGAAGAATTGTGCAACTCTAATTCCCCCCTGCTTGTAAGACTTTGTTTTTCATGGATTCATTATCCGATTCTGACCCTCCTATGGAGTCACCCTTTTGCTCTGAAGCCCATGACCCAACCATAGCCCGTATCCTTTTTTCAAACTCCATTTGAACCATTTTCTCAATCTCGCTGCCCTCTTTATGCTCCTTATTCTCCTGCACGTTGCTTTTCCCCCATCACAGCCATCATCAGGCATAATGGAATATGCTGACTGACCACCTAGATTAAGCCCTTGTTGCTTTTCAAACTCGATAAGGCCCATATCTTCAAAGCCCAACTTATCAACATAACTTTTAAGTGCTTGACCCTCCCTGCCCATTGGGCCCACCTCACCCGCCGAATCTCTCTGTCTCTTTTCCTCAATTCCTGCATTCTCATACATTGAATGGGACAGCATTAAAGACCCCTCCTTAGCCCCTACTGACTGCAGCGGCGCCTCTTGAACCACGTCCTTCATAGGTGAGGTGACCCCTGCCCTGTCGTGATAAGACCTTCCCACTCCAGCCTTCTTAGCTGGCAGCAAATTGACAGGTGCGATCAACTTCGTCGTCTTCCCAAAAGAGAAAGCGTCTGGCTCCGCTTCGTTCTCCATCGTTCGATCATAGACAGGTGAATCCAGTGTTTCACGTTCGTTCGCTTGACCCATTACTGAACCCAAAATGGACCGGTTATGTTCCACTGATCCCACTTTGACCGGATTTGAACCCGTCTTCTTCTTCGCAGGGACCCTATCATCACCTTGAAAGCTGTAAAAAGACATTCATGTGTGCAATTTTATTGATAGGGGTATCTGATATTCATCTGTTAAAATGCAGATACGACAAAGAGCTATTTGTATCGGGTATAGGATCTGTTAGGATTTTGTCTTGTATGCTCGTTTGTTGTTGTGCAATCTAGTTACCTAAATATATAGATAAACTAGACACAAATTATAAACCTCGCAAGTGCACGAATCGTTTAGAAAAGTATAGCAATAGCAAGGGTCGATCCCACAGAGATTGTAGATTCTAACTTACTAATCAATAAAAAGACTAAGAATCATAAAAAGTTGTTTTAAAAGTCTAAAAGGGATTAAAGGATTAAAACTAAATAAGAAATGTTGAATCACAAATATTTATGAAGTAGTTGGGTTTAGATCTCCACCAATAGTCAGTAATGCTAAGTCACCTTCTGAACTTCTTCTTATTACTCATGTTTGTTCCCTTCAAGGGCATGGTATCTACTCCTTAAAGTACTGTTTCCCTAAGCCAAGAATTAGGCATGGTATCTACTCTAATTCGTTTCTTTCATTAAGTGTTTAGCATGGTGTCTACTAAGTTGTACTTAAAGAAAACATAAGATCAGTGGAAACGAACAAACACTCAAGGTTCTAGAAATTGGTATCAGATCTAGATCCCTTAAGTTGATTGAACCAAGAACCCCTAAAGATTCCCTTGTTACAGGTTATGGGCACGAGATACGGGTCGTCTCAATATGCTCACATAACAGATTCAGATAGATGGTAATGCAAACTTGATATTCTCAAGTTCTGTACGTCAGTCGACTGGCTCTCACCTCAGTCGACTGCTCTCAGAACTTTGAGAACAACTTTGATTATCATAAATCTATATCAATTCAATCAGATTCAATCAATAAGTAAAATAGAAGAATTCAGAAGAATATAACACTACATAACTACGGCTTCAATCTACCTAACTATGAATTTAGTTCCACATAATAATACTTTTATTAATCAACGAGTTCGCATACATGACCAACATAAAAGAATAGAAGAAGAAGAAATAAACTAATGAAGTCCGGCAATGAGGTCGACTGGCTGTCACACAGTCGGCTGCCTTCGAATACTTGATCTTCTATCTCCTTCCTCGATGCTGATAGAATAATGCCCCTGTTGATGACTTGAACGCTCAGAAACTCTTGTGATTCAGTGGTGGGTGTTTGTGGAAGATGATGATCAGCCCCCCCATTCATGCTTCTTGGTTGGTATTTATAGAACACAGCTGAGGAATTAGGGTTTCTCCTTTTTCAGGAAAGTCCCTCTCTTTTTATTATTTCTTTCCTTATTTGATCGGCGATTTATATCTTTCTCTTTTCTTCTTTTATTCCTTATCCATGTGCTCTTGCCAATCCCCTGTCTCTGGCTTTGATTCGTTGGAGAAGTTATTATTCGCATATAGCCTGGGTTTGGATAGATTTAGATTTAGATTCAGCTGCATCTTATCCTTTCACTCCGCCGCATACCAGTCGACTGCCTTGGATGTAAGTCGACTGGTACTGAGACATCTGTGGCTTCACGATTTCTCGGTCAAGTCGACTGGTGTTTGGGGAAGTCGACTATGCCGAGGCTTAGCAAACTCTCTGTCCGGTCGACTGGCTGAGGAACTAGTCAACTGATCTCTGCTGTAGTCTGTATTGGTCTGGAATCTGCTTTGTTTTGCTGTTATCGGCTGTTTCCTATTGAAAAGAGAAAATAAGAGTTAAATATCACATATAGAGCTTTTAAATGTGCATTTATAATAAGATTATTGCTCCTAAATGTGAATATTCTTGTGTTCATCAAATACCCCCAAACTTAGATTTTTGCTTGTCCTCAAGCAAACTAGAATTATGAACAAGGGTATCTTTATAATAATGACAGCCTTAACTACCTAGAGTTCTTATTATGTGGGCATCAATATATATAAACAATTTCAGATAAAGTGAAACTAAACATACCTACTTTCTCCAGTGCGATTATTTGTTCGTAAATCCCAAACTTCATCATATTAGTCATGCAATTATTGTAGTTATAGTATGCGACTACTCACTCTGTGATTATCCCCTTTTCTCTACTACAAACCGAGTAGCAAAGTAGAGTTTTTTTTTTTTTTTTTTTTTTTTTTTTTTTAGTCGCTTCTCTAAAGTTGTCACTTGCCTTTTGACGCGAATGCGAAACATTGGTGATGAATTCACCCGGTTACTCAGCAAGTCACAAACTCTAAAGTGTTTTGCATACTCATATTTCAAGTTGCCGTTTGACGTAAAGGTAAACATTGGTGATGAATACCCCTAGTTACTAAGCACTCAAAATATTGGAGTAGATTGACTTTATTCAAATATATATATATATATTTTATCACTCTATTTACTTAAACTCAATTTAGGACTAGATTTAAAGAGAATAATCACCATAAAAAGGTAGCACATTTGTTTATTATGTATAATCGCATGACTTATATAACTTTGTAGGGAACTATGAAACTCAACAATCCTAAAGTAAATAAGTATCCTTCTTCTTACTTTATAAGAAATTGTTTATCCTAAAAAAAAAATTCAAAAGACTCTATAAAATAACCCTAATACCCCCAAACTTAGATGGAACATTGTCCTCAATGTTCGAAAGAAAATTTAAAAATAGGCATGTGTCACATCTAGTAAGGAAAGACTGAAAATAAAAGATAAAATGAAAGAAAATAGAGGGAAAGTGTAAATACTCCCCTGAAAAATTGGGTTGCCTCCCAATAAGCGCTGTGTTTTCTGTCTTCAGCTAGACATGATGAGTTCATGCGATGTATTGAATGGTTTGAAGATTCACATCTTCCTCTTGCGTTTCTAGACTCATCTCTATGTATGGCTTTGCTCTATGCCCGTTCACCTTAAATGTTTGATTCTTTTCTTGGCTATGAACCTACAATGCACCATGTGGAAAGACTCTTGTGACAATGTATGGCCCATACCATCGTGACATAAGCTTGCCTGGAAAAAGTTCCAATCTTGAGTTGTATATCAATACTTTCTGTCCTTCATAAAACTCCTTCCTTGCTAGTTGTTTGTCATGGTACAACTTTGTCCTTTCCTTGTACAATTTTGCATTTTCGTATGCGTCAAGCTCATTCAGTTGCAACCTTCTTTTGTCACCTGCTTGTTTCATATCAAAATTGAACCTTTTGATGGCCCAATATGCTTTGTGTTCCAACTCCACTGGTAGATGACAAGCTTTTCCAAAAACCAAACGGTATGGTGACATGCCGATGGGTGTTTTCTATGCGGTTCGATAGGCCCATAATGCATCGTTCAAGCGCAGCGACCAATCCTTTCTCCTTGTGTTGACTGTCTTTTCCAAAATGCTCTTGATTTCTCTGTTGCTAATCTCCACCTGCCCACTAGTTTGAGGATGATATGGGGTGCCCACTCTATGTGTAATACCATACTTCTTCATCAAAGAAGCAAATGGAAAGTTATTGAAGTGGCTTCCTCCATCACTTATTATTGCTCGAGGTGTCCCAAACCTAGTGAAAATGTTTTCCTGCAAAAACTTGACAACAACTTTGTGATCATTAGTTCTTGAGGGGACAGCCTCGACCCATTTAGACACATAATCCACTCCAACAAGTATATATAAATAACCAAATGAGTTAGGGAAGGGACCCATGAAGTCGATTCCCCACACATCAAAAAGCTCCATCACTTGGATGTTCTGCAGTGGCATTTGATTTCTAGAGGAGATGTTGCCTGTCCTTTGACATTTGTCACAAAACCTGCAAAAAGAAAAAGCATCTTTGAATACTTTAGGCCAATAAAATCCAGATTGCAATACCTTGAGTGCTGTTCTTTTTGGTCCAAAATGTCCTCCACAAGCATATCGGTGGCAATGTCGTAGAATATTCAGTTGTTCTTCTTCTGCCACACATCTTCTTATAATTTGATCAGGGCAAAATTTGAACAAATAAGGATCATCCCAATAATAATGCTTGCATATAGCCACCAGTCTCTTTCGTTCCTGACTTGTCATACCTGGAGGGAAAACATGAGCAGTGAGATAATTTACAATGTCAGCAAACCATGGAAAATTTAAACAGTGAGATATCAGTCGACTGATCCTGTTACCAGTCGACTGTCCCGAGGATAAGTTTATTTCAAAGAGATGTTCATCTGGGAAATTTTCATTAAGTGGCGGCACTATTCTTTCTTCCTCCTGCAGTAGTCTGGACATGTGATCTGCAACAACATTGTCGCTTCCTTTTTTATCTCTAATCTCAAGATCGAATTCTTGAAGCAACAGCACCCATCTGATCAACCTAGGCTTAGCATCTTTTTTTGCAAATAAATATCTCAAAGCAGCATGGTCAGTGAAAACAATAACTTCAGAACCAATCAAATATGATCTAAACTTCTCTACAGCAAAAATAACAGCTAACATTTCTTTTTCAGTAGTGGAATAATTTAGCTGTGCATCATTTAGAGTTCGAGAAGCATAGTAAATAACATGGGGTTTCTTATTGATTCTTTGGCCTAAAACAGCTCCTAAGGCATAATCACTTGCATCACACATGAGCTCGAAAGGATGGCTCCAATCTGGTGCCATGACAATAGGTGCAGACATGAGAAGATTTTTCAATGTATTAAAAGCATTTGTGCACTCTTCTGTCCATACAAACTCAACATCCTTGGCTAACAAATCACAAAGGGGTTTGGAGATTTTTGAGAAGTCTTTTATAAATCTTCTATAGAACCCTGCATGTCCAAGAAAACTCCTAACACCCTTAACTGTAGTGGGAGGGGGTAGTTTTGATATGATATTGATTTTTTGCTTTGTCTACCTCTATGCCTCTTTTTGACACCACATGTCCCAACACAATACCTTGTTGTACCATGAAATGGCACTTTTCCCAATTCAGCACTAAATTGCATTCTTCACATCTTTTAAGCACAAGCTGCAAATGGTTAAGGCATTCATCAAAACAAGATCCAAAAACACTAAAATCATCCATAAATACCTCAATGAACCTTTCCACCATGTCTGAAAATATACTCATCATGCATCTTTGAAATGTTGCTGGTGCATTGCACAATCCAAAGGGCATCCTCCTGTATGCAAAAGTACCAAAAGGACATGTAAAAGTGGTTTTTTCTTGATCTTCTGGAGCAATAGCAATTTGATTATAACCACTATAACCATCTAAAAAACAATAATGACTATATCCTGCTAATCTTTCTAACATTTGATCAATAAAAGGAAGAGAGAAGTGATCTTTCCTGGTTTCATTGTTCAGTTTCCTGTAATCAATGCATACCCTCCATCCTGTGGTCACTCTAGTAGGGATAAGCTCATTCTCTTCATTTGTCACCACTGTGACTCCACTTTTCTTAGGCACTACATGTATAGGACTCACCCATTTGCTATCTGAGATAGGGTAGATGATGCCAACATCTAGTAGCTTCAGAATCTCTGCTCTTACCACTTCCTTCATGTTTGGGTTAAGCCTTCTCTGTGCCTCCCTGCTTGGTTTTGTGTTGTTTTCAAGGAGTATTCTATGCATGCATTTGGATGGACTTATTCCCTTGATATCTGCAATGGTCCATCCTATTGCACTCTTGTGTTCTCGTAATACCCTTAGCAACTTATCTTCTTCCTGTGCACTCAGGTTCGCAGCAATTATCACTGGTAGCGTCTGGTTCTTACCCAAATATGCATGCTTCAAATGGTCGGGCAACTGCTTAAGCTCTATGTCTGGAAGTCTCGGTGCAGTCAACTCATCCGGTCCACCAGTCGACTTGTCTGATCCACCAGTCGACTTGTCCAGTCCACCAGTCGACTTATCTGCAGAAACAAAAATGTCATCAGTCACTAATTTTTCAAACACAGGTGCAAACTTACCTGAATGTGACTTTGGATTTTCAAGGTGATGTATTGTCTCTGCAATCCCCCATTCATCGTACTCCTGTTCATCGTTAGATAAAGTTAGAGATTGTGTAATTATGGCTTGTAGTGGTTCAACGCTATGTACCTGAAATGTTTGATCAACAATATCCTGCATCGCATCAACATTATAGCATTCATGATCATCATGTGGTAATTTCAGTATATCAAACATTTTAAATTCAACCTTCTCTCCATTTATTTTCATGCTTATAGTACCCTTTTTGACACAAATTTTTATATCAGCCGTA
This sequence comes from Hemerocallis citrina, assembly GCA_017893485.1. Classification (NCBI taxonomy): domain Eukaryota; kingdom Viridiplantae; phylum Streptophyta; class Magnoliopsida; order Asparagales; family Asphodelaceae; genus Hemerocallis; species Hemerocallis citrina. The sequence goes on from CM030364.1 coordinate 218,992,967, forward strand.
CTCATAAAGGGCCTACCCAAAATGATTGGTAGAGAAGATGGCATTGAGGAGTCCTCCATGTCTAACACAACAAAATCAGCAGGCAAAATGAAATCGTTTACCTGAACTAGGACATCTTCCAAAATACCTCTAGGTCTTTTGATACTGCGATCCGCCAACTGCAATGTGATGGATGTTGGTTGGAGTTCCCCCAATCCTAATTTTTCATAGACGGTGTATGGGAGTAGATTGATGCTTGCCCCCAAGTCTAATAGTGTTTTCTCAAAGAAGTGCTCACCAATCCTGCAATGAATGGTAAAACTACCTGGATCCTTCAATTTAGGAGGTAATTTTCTTAATAATACAGCGCTCACTTCCTCTGTCAAAGCCACATCCTCCCTAACCTGAAATGTTCTTTTGTGAGTACAACATTCTTTCAAAAATTTAGCATAAGAGGGAATTTGTTTAATAGCATCAAGTAGAGGGATATTAATTTCTACCTTTCTGAGAGTTTCAAAGATGTCAAATAAATGTTGATCTTTCTTTTGTTTGACTAACCTTTGAGGGAATGGTGGCAAAACTGTTCTTTCTTTTTCACTTACCTTGTTGGACCCCAAAATTTTTGGTTGTTGTGTTTCTGCTTCTTCTGTGTGTGTTCCAACTTTGTTGTCAATTATCTTACCACTTCTTAATGTTGTGACTGCCTTGAGCTGTTCTTGGCCTCCATGGTTTGGTATAGTTTGTGATGGAAGTTCCCCTGCCTTTCGTTCGCTTAATTCTTTAGCAATTTGGCCAATCTGTGTTTCCAACTTCTGAATTACTTGCCCTTGTTGGTTGCTTGTTTGATGTTGTTGTTGGAGCAATTGAAGAACAGTGGATTCAAAATCCAACTTCTTCTGTTCTTGAACTGGCCTATCAATCCCACTTCCCATTTGGAAGTTCCGTGCATGTCCTTGCGTGAATTGAGTCCCTTGATTATTCTGATTATTGCTCCAGGAGAAGTTTGGATGGTTCCTCCATCTGGGTTGTATGTATTTGAGAATGGATTGTTCTTTGGTGGAAACACTCCTCGACCGACATAATTTGCATGCTCCTGATCTGTGAAAGAAGACATGGGACATGTATCAGTGGTATGATCTACATGAGAACAAATTGTACAAATTTCATTTGTTTGATTTTTAACTCCACCCATCATCGACATTGCATTAACAAGCATATCAATTTTCTTATTCATGTTTACCATTTCTAATTGAAGGTTATTGCTATTAGAAATTTCGTAAACTCCCTGTTTTTTCGAAGGGCCCCTCCTTGTTGAGAATTGTTGTGAATTCTCGCTGAGTTCTTCAAATAGTTCAATGGCCTCTTCACCGCTTTTCCTCATTAAGATCCCGTTGCAAGCTGAATCCACAATTGCCTTGTTAGTATCGTTTAAACCTTCATAAAAAGCTTGTACCTGATCATCTTTAGGCATATTGTGCGTAGGGCATTTGAGAAGTTTGTTCTTGAAATCCTTCCATGCTTCGAAAAATAAATCTTCATCCTTTTGTTAGAAGAGTTGAATCTCCCTTTTCAGTTGTTTGGTCTTTTGGGCTGGAAAGAATTCTTTAAAGAATTTTGTCGCCAATTGCTCCCATGAATTAATTGATCCTGGTTCCAAAGAATTATACCATAGTTTAGCATTAAGTTTTAAAGAAAAAGGAAACAGGATTAACCTGATTTGTTCAGGGGTAAGCCCTTGGACGCTTTGTGTCCTGCAAAGATCAAAAAAGTCTTGTAAATGGAGATGAGGCTCTTCATCTGGTCTGCCACTAAAGTGGGGAACCATACTAAGTAACTGAGGAGATAGATGCATGTTCCCTGTGACATTAGGTTGATATGCAATGCAGGAAGGTTGCTCGATGTTCTTAGGCGTGAACTTGTCCTGCATTGGCACTCGATTTGGCATTTCCTCAGCCATTGTTGTATGTGAACTGGGTCTCTGGACAGTCGACTGGTTAGTGTGGACAGTCGACTGGTGCGCTGCAAACAGTTTACCTAGTCTGTGCAAAGTGCGTTCTGTTTCTGCGTCAATAGGTAGTAGCTCTGGACGAAGTGATCTCCTTCCGTGCATCCACCAAAATCCTGTATCCTAAAAGAAAAATACTGATTAATAAAATTAAAAGAAAGAAAATAAAAACTTCCTACTGATCTGTAAGTTAAAATACTAGACAATCCCCGGCAACGGCGCCAAAAACTTGTTGTGCAATCTAGTTACCTAAATATATAGATAAACTAGACACAAATTATAAACCTCGCAAGTGCACGAATCGTTTAGAAAAGTGTAGCAATAGCAAGGGTCGATCCCACAGAGATTGTAGATTCTAACTTACTAATCATTAAAAAGAATAAGAATCATAAAAAGTTGTTTTAAAAGTCTAAAAGGGATTAAAGGATTAAAACTAAATAAGAAATGTTGAATCACAAATATTTATGAAGTAGTTGGGTTTAGATCTCCACCAATAGTCAGTAATGCTAAGTCACCTTCTGAACTTCTTCTTATTACTCATGTTTGTTCCCTTCAAGGGCATGGTATCTACTCCTTAAAGTACTGTTTCCCTAAGCCAAGAATTAGGCATGGTATCTACTCTAATTCGTTTCTTTCATTAAGTGTTTAGCATGGTGTCTACTAAGTTGTACTTAAAGAAAACATAAGATCAGTGGAAACGAACAAACACTCAAGGTTCTAGAAATTGGTATCAGATCTAGATCCCTTAAGTTGATTGAACCAAGAACCCCTAAAGATTCCCTTGTTACAGGTTATGGGCACGAGATACGGGTCGTCTCAATATGCTCACATAACAGATTCAGATAGATGGTAATGCAAACTTGATATTCTCAAGTTCTGTACGTCAGTCGACTGGCTCTCACCTCAGTCGACTGCTCTCAGAACTTTGAGAACAACTTTGATTATCATAAATCTATATCAATTCAATCAGATTCAATCAATAAGTAAAATAGAAGAATTCAGAAGAATATAGCACTACATAACTACGGCTTCAATCTACCCAACTATGAATTTAGTTCCACATAATAATACTTTTATTAATCAACGAGTTCGCATACATGACCAACATAAAAGAATAGAAGAAGAAGAAATAAACTAATGAAGTCCGGCAATGAGGTCGACTGGCTGTCACACAGTCGGCTGCCTTCGAATACTTGATCTTCTATCTCCTTCCTCGATGTTGATAGAATAATGCCCCTGTTGATGACTTGAACGCTCAGAAACTCTTGTGATTCGGTGGTGGGTATTTGTGGAAGATGATGATCAGCCCCCCCATTCATGCTTCTTGGTTGGTATTTATAGAACACAGCTGAGGAATTAGGGTTTCTCCTTTTTCAGGAAAGTCCCTCTCTTTTTATTATTTCTTTCCTTATTTGATCGGCGATTTATATCTTTCTCTTTTCTTCTTTTATTCCTTATCCATGTGCTCTTGCCAATCCCCTGTCTCTGGCTTTGATTCGTTGGAGAAGTTATTATTCGCATATAGCCTGGGTTTGGATAGATTTAGATTTAGATTCAGCTGCATCTTATCCTTTCACTCCGCCGCATACCAGTCGACTGCCTTGGATGTAAGTCGACTGGTACTGAGACATCTGTGGCTTCACGATTTCTCGGTCAAGTCGACTGGTGTTTGGGGAAGTCGACTATGCCGAGGCTTAGCAAACTCTCTGTCCAGTCGACTGGCTGAGGAACGAGTCGACTGATCTCTGCTGTAGTCTGTATTGGTCTGGAATCTGCTTTGTTTTGCTGTTATCGGCTGTTTCCTATTGAAAAGAGAAAATAAGAGTTAAATATCACATATAGAGCTTTTAAATGTGCATTTATAATAAGATTATTGCTCCTAAATGTGAATATTCTTGTGTTCATCATTTGTTCAATTAGAAGAAGAGACAACAAAGTACAAAGGTCGAAGTGTCGAAAAGAGCCGAAGACGGAAACAGAGCAGTAACAGCAACATAGGCATGTACAGTCGACTGTACACCCTCGGGTCTAGGCATGATGAGTTGCGGTTGATCGCACTTGGATGCAGTCAACCGCCCGCTACTGCTGTAATATTTTGGGCTTTTATTTTGGTGATATTTTCGGCACATCTTCAACTCTAAGTCAGATCGTATGACTCCTATTCAGTATCTTCTTCTACATGATATATCAGATGACTGAGATATCAAGACCAACCTAGGGTTCTCTCTATTCTTCTTCTATTTAATGTAATGGCCTCCAATATGAGAGGTCAAGTACTTCATTGATATTATTTTTCATTGCAAGTGAGGCTTGAGAGATAGTTGTTGGTGAGTGAGTTTAATTCTTTACATTAAGTGAATTTGTAATTCCTTATAATCTTTTTGTTAGGGACCATTTAGTCTCATATCGGTTATATGGGTAGCCAATGTGGAATTAAAATAAAACTTGGGTTTCCTCCCCTTAACAGTAGCTTTTAAGGGTGAGTTCTCCTAGGTTTGTTTTAATTAGTATCAGAGCGGGTCCCATGCACTTGATCTGCAGTGCTCGGAAAGGGCTACCTAGAAGCTGGATTAAAATTACTGGTAACCCTGGGTTGGGCCAGTGTCGCTAGAGTGAAGCCGTCCGGTGCCCTAGAGTGTGAGCTATCGGGGACGGCAGGATCGGAAGCACCTATATTTTCCTCCGGGTTAAGTGAAACCTAATCGGAATAAAATCATCATGTGTTTTGTATTGAATTGGTGGATCTATTTGTTTGGTTTTTCGATTGATTTGTCTCATCTATCTCACCATCCTCATTACTTTAGTTAGTTTCGCTGCATTATAGGTGTTCGACGGAATTCTCCAACGAGAGTTGTGGTAAGCTTCCTCTTCCTCACAACACCCCCAACAGAGTCGAGTGTAGGATTAGGGGTCAAGATAAGATACAGAGTCCTGGGCAATCTCTATTGTTACTACATTATGGAGTGTTTAGCTGGATTCCAGTGGCCTTCAATGTTGTAGGAAGGATTCTTCTATTTCTAGTGCAGCTCTTCGTATCTTCTATTTCATCTCTGTTTTTGTGGGCGGGTTATGCCAGCGCAAAGGGAAGGCTTTGCTTGGATGGCTAGAGTGTGAGGGTGGATTTTTGATGTGGCAATGAGGTGATTGTGGCCAGCAGTTTGGTGATATGCTTTATCGCGTGAAGTCACCTTTGTCGTTTATGTCTGCGGATGCTCTTATTATTTTGGTGCATGTGTGTACACATTTAGTAGTTTATGATTTCTGTGTAGGGGTGCAAACGAGCCGAGTCAAGTCGAGTATCTTGAGGCTCGAGCTCGGCTCATTTACATTACCGAGCTCACTTTCAAGCTCGAGCTCGGCTCGAGCTCGATACGAGCCGAGCTTTGACAGAGCTTTGACCGAGTTCGAGCCGAGTACTCGCGAGCTTTTGCCTAACAATCTGAGTACCATGAGGATCGGGTTCGGCTCGTTTACGTTATCGAGCTCGCTTTCAATCTCGAGCTGGGCTCAAGCTCGACACGAGCCGAGCTTTGACTGAGCTCGAGCATAGTAGCTCGCGAGTAGCTCGGTTTGTTTGCCGCCCTATTTCTTTGGTTGCACTTGTTGAGAGACTTGTCCTTTTACCTTTCTCATTTTTCCGTCTTTATTTCTCCATTCATTTTTCCTTTGTGATTTACTTATAGTGAGGAATGTGGGTGCACCACTTTTTATTCAAAAAAAAAAAAAAAGAGAGAAGAAAATGAACTATCAATATAAGAGCTAATAAATGTAATTTACCTAATCATGTAAAAAATAATTGGAATCATATCTCTCCAGCCATTTGCGTTATATAATAATGTCTGACTAATATCAATATACTCGTCTAAGTTTCAAAGCTGTCTTGTTTGATTATGCTTTTTCGGTTTACCATATTAGTATGTACTATCTAGTTGAAACATTCCTACTAGACGACAGTCACATTCATATTCGTTTTGAATTTGATTTGCTTACCCTTAAGAAAGTACAGTTAAAATGTATCTTTTATGGTAAATAAAAACATCATACTATATTTTTTTCGAGTGTCATTTTTCCTTTTGCTCAATGTTTGCATTTACCAAGGAGACGTCTAGATTAATGTAGAAATTAAAATACTCAAAATATCAGATTTTTCAAGTAAATTTATTTTCACTAAACAAGTATGGCTACTTGTACTGAAGAAATATATCCGCTTAAAATTTTGTTTGGATGAAAGAAAAAAAAATTGTTAAAAAAATAAAGAGTATATAAGATAAACAAATGATATAAATTAAAAAGTTATAGAACCAGTTTTTCACCAAATTCTATACTTTGTAAGGTAAGAACATTTGGGCAAAAAAAAAAAAAAAACATGCAACATTATATAGTGGAAATGTTTCTACTTTTTTTTTTCACTTTATCCAAACACAAAAAAAAAAACATGAAAACTCAATTTTCACAACTTTTCTACATTTTACATCAATCTAAACATCCTCTCATATGCATTGCAACTATACATACTTGGAAGAAAAAAAACTAATACAAATAAGGTAACACTCATATCTACTAAGAGTAAAAAGAATGGTTTCTCACAGAGACTCTCATAGAGCTACACTCAGGGCTTCTTCTCCACGCAGCTTCAAGCCATCCTCTCAAGCAGGTAGTCAACTACCTCATTTCAGCAAGGAGATGCCAAAGAGGGGTAGGGAAGATGCGAGGGGGGAGGGAGCTGACAAGCGCCGCTCACACCAGGACGATGAGGCATGCAGGGAAAGGGGGAGGTTTGGCTCCAGATCAAGGGCTCCTCGCTTCGATCACAGAGATCATTCGAGAGACCAAGATAGAGCTCCAACCGATAGATTGATCAACCGTTTCTCAGATGAAGACAAGCCAAGATCCTATGCGGAGGTCACTAGGGGGGAACGACGTAGGGATGACGGGCATAGAGCCCCTAGACATTTGCATTCTCTGGAGAGGAAAGAGATCAGAAAGAAGGAGGATGAAGAAGGACAATGGGTTCTTGTCAAAGCTAAGAAGAGTAAGGTAAGTGATGGAGGTGAAGATAGCAAGAGAAGTAGGGGTTCGTTGGGGGAAATGGGGTCGCCGGTAGGCAACTTTGTCGTAAGTGTGCTAAAAAAGGGCACTCTATCAATCATTGTAAGAACGATTGGTTCTGCTTCATCTGCAAAAAATCGGGGCACATTTCGACGGGGTGTCCTCATGGCAAAAGTAGCAGTCACTCCAACAAATTCGCTTCCCCGTCGATGAAATCACTCAACTCGGAAATTAGCAAAACAGAGGAGAGTTCAGCGGGGAGGAGGAAAATGGCGATGGCGAAGATTACACCAATGCTGATTATGGCAGAGGTTGAAAGGAGATACAACAATTGCATTTTGGTGAAGGCACATACTAGCCATCCGTCGTGTGCAGACATTAACGACCTCCTCACGGCAGCAACTACAGCATCTCCGAATGAGAAATGGGAGGCAACGACAACGTCGGCAAGTAATTTTCTTCTCCACTGCAAGGAAGAGGAGCGTATGGCGGAGCTGCTACTTCTGAAAGGACTGGAGGGAAGAGGAAGCGACGGGATGGAATTTTATGTGACGTTCAGGCGATGGTCTTGAATCGAAGGGGCATTGAAAGTCCAGTCCCTCTTCTCCCTTTGGATTCACTTATTTAATATGCCATATCAATGCTGGGTTCATTCGGGGTTCCAAGATGCTGTGAGAAGCTTTGGGATGGTGCTCGATATCGACATAGGAACTTTGGTGAACTCTAACATCGAATTCGCGCGAATTCGAGTAGGAGTTGTGAACAAACACGACATCCCGTCCATTATCAGCATCGATTTCGAGGATGAGAGGTTCGAGGTCAAGGTGATTACGGGGGCAAAAAAATCTGTCTCTTTTCGAGGAGAGCAGACGAGAAAGGAAGAAGCCGTTCAGGAATTCGGAGATGAGCGGGAGGTTGAAGACGTTCGGAGGCCGTTGGATTGGGGGGAGGCAGATCGTGTTCGTTCAAATATTTTCAAGACCAAAGAGGTCTCTCCGCCATTCGATCAGTATCGCTTCAATCAGGGCCGCTCGTCCAATCCGTTGACTAAGGGAGTGGGCTCAGCACGTGCTTACGTGGGAGCTAGGGGTGAGGTAGTGACAGGCTGTAAATCTTATAGAAGCTCTGTCGAGATGGTGACTAGCGGCAAAAAGACTATTGAGGAGACTTCCTTAAAACAAGGAATTTTTAAAAATAATGGGACTGGTGCTACGCTCGAGGGAAAAGGCCTGGGGAAAGATTTAAATGCTGCGCTGTCCTTTTCGAAAAAGGAGGTCGAGGGTTCTATCAGATTAGCGTTAAAAGCTATTTTATCTACTAGGGCTTCTAACGGGCCAGATGGGCCGGGTTGTCAGGCCTTTTATCCAACTCCTTTTGCTGGAGTCTTTGCTCTGATCTTTCAGCCGACCATTTTTAACAAAGAGGATCAATTGGGTGGGGGAGTAGGGGATAATCAACATCAATGTTCGGAAGAAAGGGAGAATATGATGGACGACACGGTGTTCATAGAGAACAGGGAGCCGAGAGTAGATATTCAGGAGGAAGATGAGATGATAGCTGCTTTAGAGGGGATTTGAGAAGATAATTTAATTTCAATAACCGAGGTTGATGAGGGTGAGAAAGAGGAGGGTGTAACTGAACTGGGAAGCATTGGAAAAAAGGTTATGGAGTTCCCAAGGAAAAGCAAGAGGCAATTGGACAAATGGGGGTTGCAGGGTCCGAGTGAGGAGGACTTGATCAGGGTAGCAGCAAATAGAAAGGAACCAGCTTCAGCATGTGGAGGTAATCTTGTGATGAACTTTTCATGCTTAAACTTAATTAGAGATGATTCTCTTATCTACTTCGCTAGTCTATACGGGTTAGACATGGGTGCGAGCAAACTTGAGCAGGTGCAACCCGCACTTAGGATTAGAGAGAACATTCAAGGGGTTAAGCTTTAGAAGACGGATTCCTTCTCTAGAAGGGGTAGATAGGCGTATTACTGTGTTTTTATGTCATGCATCTTCTCGAATGTTAGGGGTATGCGTCAAAAGGGTAAAAAGAAACTTATTAGCAATACCGTGGGTAGAATTAGGCCAACTATTTGTGGTCTACAAGAGACTAGGATCGAGAATCCAACTGTGGAGGAATTTCAGACTCCGACGTGGGCGAAGAATTTTGATTGGAGATTCAAACCTGCGATTGTTTATTCAGGGGGTATTGCGCTAGGTGTAGATTTAAAGACGTTTGAAGTTTTGGAACACAAGATAAGGGAATTCTCGGTAACTATTAGAATTAGAAGGAAAAGCGATGATTGGATTCATTTGGTGACTACGGTATATGGGCCGTACGATTCGAGAAGGAGAAGACTTTTTTAGGAAGAGTTGAGAGATATCAAGAAAGACTGGGCAGACCCGTGGGTATTGGGGGGAGATTTTAATATCACCAGATATAGTCACGAACACGGAGGTAGGGGCCCTAGCAGACCAGATCTAGATAGCTTCAACTCAGTCATAGACGAACTAGAGTTGATGGAGATGGAGCAGATAGATAGAAAGTTTACTTGGTCTAATATGTAGGCTAGACCGATCTTAGCTAAGCTAGATAGGATTCTGGTTTCCACAGATTGGGAAGACGTTTTTCCGTTGGCAAAAGTGAAGACGGTTATTATATTCACCTCGGATCATCTGTCCCTATTCTTAGACTGTGGTGAAGGGCACATCAAACAAAGGTTCCCCTTTAGGTTCGAGAAAGCATGGACGTTGTCTTCTAACATTCGTCAAATTATTCAAGAGTCCTAGGGGGCCAATACCCGGGAGGTATCCGCTGTAGGGATTTGGATTGAGAAAATGAGGAGATTGCGTAAGCAGATCATGGAGTGGGCTAGGATAGAATTTGGAGCCAACAAAGATAGACTACAGAAGTTCAGTGTAAAGGTGGCAGAGCTAGAAGCAAGACAAGAGGGGAGGGACTTTCTGGATGCTGAGATCGAGGAACCTATGAATCTTAGAGTACAAATTAAGCACATTGGAGATATGGAGGAACAATACTGGAAGCAGCGAGCTAGGGTGCAGTGGCTTAGAGAGGGAGATGTGAATACCAAATTTTTTCATAAAGTCGCTAATGGAAGGAGAAGACAAAATCACATTGGTGGGCTACTCATTGACGGGTCCTGGACAAGGAACGATGGTATTATTAGGCAGGAATTCGACAAAAGATTCAAGAATCTCTTCGGAATTAGCAATGACTGCAGGAGCAAGCTTCTGCCGGATATGTGGGGCTCGTCGAGAATAGACGGGAGTGAAGGCATAGAAGGTATGTTTTCGGAAGAGGAGGTTCAGCACGCAGTGAAAACCTTGGGACAGGAGAAGGCCCCGAGGCCCGATGGTTTTCCAATTTTCTTTTACAGCTTTTACTGGGATATCATAAAAAATGATCGATGAGCATTTTCTATGAATTTTACAACGGAAATGCGAACCTCGATAGGATCAACTATGCTAATGTGGTTTTAATCCTGAAAAAGAAAGAGGCCACCAGGGTTGACGATTACAGACCAATTAGTTTGCTTAACGGGTCTTTTAAGATCATTACTAAAGTACTAGCTCTAAGGCTGTCTCCTCATATGAATGATGTGGTAGGAGATTCTCAAAGAGGATTTATCAAAGGTAGAGATATCATGGATAGGATAGCATCCGCACACGAGGTGGTGTTTAGAGGACACAAGGATAAGGCAAACGGTTTCCTATTTAAGATAGACTTCGAAAAAGCATATGACTTACTAGAATGGGATTGTGTAGATAAGCGCTTAAATTAAAGGGGTTTGGCTCCAAGTGGATATCATGGATTACGAAATGTGTACACGGGGAAAAGTCTTTCATTCAGGTTAATAGGCAGCTGGGTAAAGAAATTAGATGCAGGAGGGAACTCAGGCAGGGAGACCCATTGTCTTCTCTATACTATTCGCAATAGTAGTAGACAGATTGGCAGAAATGGTCTCTAGCGGTAGGGATCGAGGGTATATTCAGGGAATCAAAGTTAAGGGAGTCCCTCAAACCATATCAATGCTTCAGTACGCAGACGATACACTGCTGTTTGGGGCGACAAAAGAGGAAGAGATGGGGGCGATAAGATTGGCCTTGCAGTGCTTTGGAGCGTGGTCGGGGCTAAAAGTGAACTTACTAAAGACATGCGTACTTCCGATCAGCGACCAACTCTCCATCCCTATCGACTCGATAAAGACATATTTTGGGTGCGAAATAGGAAATTTTCCTCTGGTTTATTTAGGTATACCCATTAGACCAGGGGTACTTCAAAGAGACGATTGGATCCCATTGATCGAAAGGATAGACAAGAAGTTAGCTGGTTGGAAGGGATGGTTTCTCACGCTACGCAGTAGAATAACTATGTTAAACTCAGTATTGAGCAGTCAACCGACGTACCTTATGTCTATCTACGAGATGCCGCAGTGGGTGATTCAGAAGATTGACAAGAGCAGAAGAAGATTTTTATGGAGAAGAGCTGAGGTATCGAATAAAGGAATGCCACTTGTAAAATGGGGTAGAGTATGCAAAAGGAAAGAATATGGCAGTCTAGGAATCCTCAACCTGAGGGACATGAACAAGGCATTGCTTTGCAAGTGGTGGTGGAAGATGAGGAGGCATCGGAATAACTGGTGGTGTAAATCTTTTGCGAGGTATAGAAGCAGGAAAATGTACCGTTTCAGAGGGAAAAGTTCATTTGGGAAATGCTCAGCATTATGGAAAGGAGTGGCTAAGGTAGGCTTCATGTTCCATGCCAGCACCAGATGCAGGATTGGGAATGGGAAGGACACAATATTTTGGCAGGATAGGTAGTGCGGCGACATTAGCCTGTCAAGTCTATTCCCCGAAGCTGCAGAGGCGACAATTAATATTGACACGATGGTGTCAGATGTGTGGTCTAACAAAAGATTGAAGCTGGACATTAGTGGTCAGGTTTCTCAGAGAGAATTATTGGACTTTTCTGATCTGAATAAGTTTATCACAGAAGAAGGAAGGTATAACATCGATACCGAGGACAGTAGAGAGTGAATGCTAGAGTCTTCCGGGGAATTTTCTGTCTTTTCGATGTACAAGCGGATTAACGACGGAGGTTTGCGATGTAAGGACGCAAAGATTATTTGGAAGCTTTCTGTTGCATTGAGGATAAAATTTTTTGCTTGGCTAGTGATGAACGACACAATCTTATCGAAGATCAATCTACAAAAAAGGAAGATGCAAATTGACGGGATTGTGAGAGCGGCGAGGAAGATACCAATCATTTGTTTTTTGAGTGTACTAAGGTCAAGCTAGCATGGGAGACGATATGTCGACGGTTTTGGTGCCTTCAGAGTCCTAGGCTGAGTGCAGATGTCTGGGGACGCTGTTGGGTAGGACTAGCCTGTAAGAAAGATAGAGAAGAGTGGGGTATCGTTGCTTCAGCAACTATGTGGGGTTTATGGCTTATCCGAAATGATTTATATTTTAGAAATATCAAAAGCATATTTTCGGGACTTATGCATAAAATTATAGTTCTAACACATGATTGGACATGTAACAGAGGTGCTATGAAACGACTCCGAATGGAAGATGAGTAGTAGGACTCTTTGGTGGAGATCAGGCAGTGGGAGGGAGTTTACCTAAGTTCGAGTACTTCAGCACATTTCCACTTTTTCAAGTAGCGAAGGCATTGCCTGCGAAAGCGTTATGTTCTCATGTGTTCTGTATCTGTATCGTCTAGTTCAGTTTTTCTACTTTGTTTTGTTGTAGCTAGTGGTTGTATCTGACTTTATGCTTTTCTGTGGGTTAGATGTGGTATTTGGGTCTTTGGGATCTATGTAATTACTACTACTTTGTTTCTTTAATATTCTATTAATGAAGCAATAACTGGGTTGTCTTTATAAAAAAAAAAAAAAAAAAAAAAAAAAACTCATATATACTTATACTCATTCTTAAATAATCATATAATATTTTGAAATTTCTTGTTCTTTTTCTCTTTCTTGCCCATAAAGAGGAAAGAGACTGAGGCTGTGTTTGAAGGGTGAGATCTCTGCCAAATTTTTTCCCCTTCAAAAATGCTTTGAAAACCGTGCCGTTTCCACAGAGCAGCAACGCACGCCTTTACCTGCCAGTCTCCCCATACTTTGCGTCTGTAAAATGCTCTAATTCCATTTCTGGAACCCCTTTCCTCCTCCTTTGAATTCCCCTGCTTCTGCTCCAACTTTTTACCAAAAAAAAAAAAAACGGCGCCCGTATTTTAATAGTCAAAATCTCATTTTCAGAACTTCGGCATGTTTCTTTTGAGCTGTTTCCATCTGGGTTCTTGAGTTTTTGGAATTTTAGAAGCCCTTTCAAGAAAAGAGAAAGCAATACCACTTGTGCTCTGTTTTCTGTATTTTTTTTCCTACCCATTGTCTCTGTATTTGTTGAGAAGGTGAAGAAGTGGTCTAAACTTTTAAATTGTTTATTTATATGTCTTCCATTTTTGAACAACTTCTCTTGTTATTAATGATATTCAAAGACTTTGTATGTGTGATTTGATTGGTATTTGACATTTTCAGTTTGTTTACTGTTCATAGTTGATATAGTTAAGCAGTTAACCACCCATTTCTTATCTTTTGTATTTTTCTTCAGTTTTAACAAATGGAAGAAGACTTGAGAAAGAGGTGTGTTTCATCGCCGAAACTGCTGGATTTGATCCCAAAAGAGAGTGACTGGATGGTGAGGGATTCTGCGAAAACCGGGTTTGGAGTTCAAGAGGAGAATAAGCTGGAACTGAAGCTTGGACTGCCAGGAAATGAAGACTGGGAAAAGTTTGAGATGAAAAGTGATGTTCCTAAACCTTCTTCTGTTCTTCAACTTGGTTATGTTCCTAAACCTTCTAAAACCTCAAAAAGGGGGTTTCTTGATACTCTCAAATCCAAAGATGAAGGTATAATTATAATTTTTCAGTAATTGGTTTGTTTGTTTGTTCTTGTAGTCCTTCATCAATGATTTACCATTTATTTTGAATTTTTGAAATTTTTTAGGGTTTGAAAGGAAGACATGTGCTCCATCATCCGTTAATGCAGCTGAAGCTAATACCAATAATTCTGAGACAAAGTAAAAATTGCATACATTTATCATTAATTTTTGCATAAATATTGTGTTTTTTTTCTTCTTCTTCTTCTCCTGATATATATTTGTCCAGTTGTTGGGAATTAATATTGCTGTTTCAAGTTGTACTTGTTTATGCAGATGAGAGGAAGTCTTCTCCCTTTTGAGTTATTCTCTATCACACATGTTGCTTGACACTTATATTGAAATTTCTATATTTACATCTCTTAGATTATCTGTACTAAAAGATAGTGATCATAATAGTAAGATTCTTACTCTAATCTGTACTTGTTAAAGGAGTTTACTACTGCTAAGTTTTAGCTGTTTCTGAAAAATTGCATGCAGTGACTTTATTTTCCTTGACATTAATTATTAATGACTCTTCCTACCATTCAAGTTCTCATTTTTTCCTGTTCATGTTGAAATCATAATTTAACACAAGTAGCTCTTAAAAATTAACGTACTACCTAATTTATTTTCTAAAATTTTCTTTGGATATGTAGAACTACTTCTAGTCCAGTAGTCGGGTGGCCTCCTATTCGATCATTCAGAAAGAATCTAGCAAGTAGCTCTTCAAAACCGCCACCAGTTGTATCTCAGAATGGAGGCTCTGATAGTGGAAAAAAGACTGAGACTTCGAAGAAAGGCATGTTTGTGAAAATTAACATGGATGGGATCCCTATTGGAAGGAAAGTGGATTTAAAGGCTTATGACAGTTACGAGAAGCTGTCTTGTGTTGTCAAAGAGCTCTTCAGCAGTCTTCTTGAAGGTAGATTATAGTCTTTGTTCGACAAATTATAGAAAAAGTAACACCAATCCTTTTTCTCCATTCAGCTTTGTTAAGGGTCATCTCCTACATCTAACAAACATGTATCGTATTTTCTTAGTTGGTCCAAGTTCATTTACATTTTGTCTTAGCTATCCATGCTTCACCGATACAAGCTTATTGCTCTTCATAACTCACACAGATGTAAAGTTCAAACATCGGTGGAAATCTTTTAGCCTCTTCCTATGACTTTGTACATATTTTCTACCTTTTTCCTCTATAACTAACCCTAAATTTGCCAGAGTTTGTATCTAGTAATGAATTATGTTTTTATTTACAATGAAAGAAAAAATGGGTATGGTTTTTTTATTTATTTATTTTTTTTTTTTTTTTTTAATGCTGTAATATTTTGGTGAATAAAGTTAATTTTTCTTTGTGTCTTACCCTTATTGTAATTCTTGCAAGTTAATTAAAGGTCTATACACTCGAAAACAACTTTAAAATGCGGTTTTTTCTGCTGTTTAATTTTTGCAGTGCAAAAAGATCCTGCTACTCCTCACGTCAGTGAAGAAGGAAAACAGGCATTTACAGGCTTACTCGACGGCAGTGGTGAATATACACTGGTTTATGAAGACAATGAAGGAGACAGAAAGCTAGCTGGGGATGTTCCATGGGAGTATGTATCTGTTAATTATTTCGTCAACAATATAAAACAAATTTGTCAGTTTAATTTGTAATGCATGCAAAACTACTCCACGATCAGCATTCTTGCAGTACAAATGTCAACTAATGAAACAGCTATTTTTAATTGATCTCTTTGTTTCGAATATAACCCATAACTTAATTAAAAGCGATCTTATGTATAGATTACACAACTTTTTCACAGACAAGGAACTAAAAACAGAAAGAAAGAAACTATGTACTGTAGTATTTCATCCACTTCAGATACTGTTGTATACAAAGTTGAGGGATGAGTAGTTCAGAATGTCAGTATACTTTTTGGAAGCTTAGTGTTCTAGAAACAAGAACTGAAAAAGCTAAGTAGTGGTTAATTCTTCATTAGTGGTGAACTCTTTTATTATTCTTTATTGATAGATGTTGTTGACTATAAAGCATGTCTTCCCTTTACCCTAGCAAGTAAAAAACTTGAGTGGTATTATCATGTCATGTTTATTGATATGTTGACTAATGGACATACATACCTTCCTATTAGTGATTGTGGCTTGCACCAACATCAAATAATTAATTAATTATTGTTTACCAATATTTGGACCATTGACCAACTTGTAGTGTTGATGTGATTGCATAAGGGGGGAAATTTTTTTGCTAGGAGTTGCTTCTTTGATTACATGAATATGCACACAAAAAGCTTGCTTCAGTACATGCTTGTCCTTTTTCTTTCTAAACCAAACTTAACTTCTTTATACAAATTAGATGAGACTTGGAAGTTTCATAAGTTCATTTAATTTGCTATCCTAAGTATCACTGCTACAGATATTCTTAACATAGACGTGAAGCAAAATGACATACAGACACACGACATTTGAAAAGAAAGCATTCTGTTATGTAGGTGTATTGAGATGACACAACTTCCATATCCTTCCAGCATATTATAAAATGTTTTTCATTTATCGGTCATTGCAGAATGTTTGTGTCAACTGTGAAGAGGTTGAGGGTGCTGAAGAGTTCTGAGCTCGCAACGCTTACTGTGAGAAAACTGTTTCTTCTTTTCTTTTATTTTTCAAATCTCATTTGCCCTAATTTACAGCTCATGGCTTTTTTTCCTCATTTTTTTGTTTGTAGTTGGGAACAGTTAGCAGGAAAAGAACAGCAACTGGGTGTTGAGTGAAAGAACAAAGAGCCTTTTGAACACTTAAATTTGCTTGATTTTAGTGTAATAGCTGTCTCTGATATTTCAACTGGATGGTTTTGATTTGAAGAGAGCAATCTCGGTGCATTCTCTGCTTGGGCATTAGATTTGTAGAGCTGAGTTTTCATTTGATTGGCAAAAATTATATTAGCAAGGGTAGTAATAGTATAGATTCCATATGTAAATGTATCAAGTTTGATCTCTTCTTTTTATTGTGTATATATATATTTTGTGTTGTGATATTGCATGAAGAACCTTGGTACTTTTTCGTTCGTCTTCCGTCAAGTTTTCCTACATGCAATGCATAATGTTAAATGCTTTTCTTTGTGGGAACTTCTTTTAAAACCCTCATTCAATTAATGACTTTTCATTAACCCCATCAAATCAGATATAAACATTGAACTTCTCAACAGAAAAGTTCGGACCAACGCAGGAGTATAGAGATCTCCCACCCTCTGGAGATGTCGGAGAGACTATACTTTATGTTGTTGTTTTTATACTTTCTTGACTTGTGCATACCTCTCAGGGATGATGGAGGCAGACTATTTTACTTGCTTCTATTTATGTTTTCATAGTTTATTGGTTTGTGTCGATATATTCTCAATAAAGATATATGTTAGTCATAATTCTCATTTTCTATTTTCTTTTTTAACTTTGAATTTCTCAAAAGACAATAAAATGTCTTAATAGGAAAATTATATAAACCACAGAAGATCCAAAATAAATATCCTTTTTTTATTTTTTTGGTTCTCTATCCTACATATAAACACATGACTCTCTAGCCTTATCCTGGACCATGCAACCCACTTGTGAGAATAGTCCATAATTTGGTTTGTCCACAAATGTCAATTAGGGTCAAAATATTTAGGAAGCCAAACACCAACTTGTGCAATTCAGCCAAACTCTTACATGTGCATCCACTACAAAATACTGCATGTGCTAACAATATGCACAGTAATACTTTGTCTTGTACCTAAGATTCGACGTAGAACCCTTTTTACATAACAGGCTCCTTCTTTTTTGATGTAAGCGGATAGAGTCCGAAGACTCCAGTCAGATCAAAAAATATATTAAAATAAAGCGTATGTACAATAAAATACAAAACGAAAGGGGGCAGTTTTACAAGTCGTAAAACCAAAGAAGTACAATGCGGCAACAACTCAAGAAGCTACAAAAAATAAACGGCCGAGAAATGGGCACACACAACGGACGCTGGCGATCGCCTCTGAGGGAAGCAAGTCTCGGGGAGGCAAGGGCGACAAAAAACAGACACCCCGGCCAAACGCCAAATAGGGTTACTGCTGCGTCTGCGGGGAAGATGCCGCCGACCGAAAACTGAAGGCCAGGGGGGCTCAGGGAAGCCTAGGAACGAAGGTTGCTTCTCTCGAAATCATAAAGGATATCATAACAAAGAATATCATAACAAGCCTGTTATGTAAAGGATATCATAACAAAGGATAGAACAACAGGCTCCTTCTGGTAGTAAAAACTTTGTCGTTGTAATTAATTCATTAAAGGATATCATAACAAAGAATTGTTGCTCCAAATTGTTAGATATTGTATTTAGTTTCATGTCAGATATGTATTAGTTTAGTATTTTGGTTCTCACCTATATATAGGATGTTGGGTTTATGTATTGCATACTATGTTGGATAAGAAGACAATGAGACGATGGAGGAATCGAGACGATCAGAGATGGAGTGGAAGCAAGAAAAACAGTCAGCACCGACAGCAGGTGGAGTCGCGGTCGACCGCACTTGGGGTCGGTCGACCGCTTTGACTGCACAAAGTTCCCGAAAAGGAGGACGGTCGACCGACCTTGTGGTGCGGTCGACCGAACGCGTCGCTAATGGATTATTTGGGTCGGATTTTGGTGATTCGTGATAAGCCCAACTTGCTCTTCAAGTCAGATCTTACGGCTCTTATCGTAGGGTTATCTCTTCAGGAATATCCAATGATTATTGTATTAAGATATCAAACTAGGGTTTCTCTAAATCTCTATATATTGTTGTTATTGGCCTCCATTGAGAGCTAAGAGAGAGAGTACTTCATTGAAGGAGATATTGAGTGATTCTCTAATTGTAAACAACTAGTCCTTGCTGGTGAGGCTTGAGAGAGGGTCACGGTGAGAATTGTAATATTCTTGTATCTTTTCTAGTTGAATAACATCTTGGGTTTCTTCTCCCCCGGATTAAGGCGAAGCCCCAACCAGAATAAATTTGTGTGTGCTTTGGTGTGTTTGGTATGATCTTATATGTGCTTGGTAGTTTGTGTTAATTGCATCGAATAACTCAACAAGATCCTAAAAGGGGTTTTCAGCTGAAATCCCTAACAATTGATATCAGAGCTTCGGGTTCAAGAGTTTGTTCGAGTTCCTTGGAGAAGATGGCAGATCAGATCACGAAGATCAAGCAGTTCAAAGGCAAGATCAACTTTGATCTCTTGAAGGTGGACATGCATGAAGCATCGGTTCAACAGGACTTGGATATAGCCCAAGAAGGAGATAAAGGTTGACTAACCAGCACAAAGCAGGAGAATTGGGAGAAGATTTATTCAGAAGTTGTTGCCGCTAAATTTGGTGTGGGGGCAAACAGATAGTATTTGTGGATTCTTAGGGAAACTGAATAGTAAACCTGTATACCTGTTCCGTCGGAGTTTGACGCTGGCTCCCGCCGTATACCTGCAAAAAGTGCGAGACACCGGGGTTGTTCCCGGCGACGCACCCTCCGACGCTCAAGTCAGTAATCAGGAAAGATTATGAAAGAGCGTAAAAACTGGAGAAAGGTTGATTACCTCTTAATGGAGATGGATGGGGGGTATTTATAGGCGCCGCTGGGATCAGATTAGGAATGTAATCCCCCTGTGGTTAGATAAGGAATGTAATCCCTAATCCCCAGTAAAGGGATACCTATGAATCAGGGCCGTTGATTAGGATTGAATCAGAAACCCTAATTCTATCCCTTCTGGACCGGGTTTGTTGCGGGTTAAAACCCGCACCCAGTTGAGGTGGATCCGTTTGCGGGTAAGTAGGTCTTCGGGGAAGATAACCAGTACCCGCTTCAGACCCGCTGGTGGGTGAAATTACCGTTTTACCCCTGAGCTTCAAGATTCGTGCCCCATCTGGACGGTTCCGATTTAACCCCATTTTTAGCCATATCACGAGCCCCAACTCCTAAAGACTGAGTTTGATCAGCCTTTGAGGAGTAGTTTAACTGTTTTAGTGGCTAGTGGAGCTGTATCGGAGTCAGAATGGAGGGTTTTGAATCTCGAAGGGGGTAGTGAGGTGATTTTTGAAGCTGTAAGCTGTTCTCAAGCTTTTCTGAATATCCGACGGTCTTTATCTATTTTTTCGGATTATTTATTTAATTTTGCGATGTGTTAACCAGTCATTCGGGGGCCTTCACAATACATTCTAGGCAATGATTGTTCGCTCAGGGGTTCAAAAATATTCCCCCGAATTTATAACTATTCTCTAGAATTTCTAGTGAATTTTTCCAAATTTTTAGTAATTTTTTCGCAATTTTTAAATAAATAAAACGATTAAAATAAATAAAAACTGATTTTTAATACATATTTATGGCGTGGCTTGATCTAGACCATTGATCTTGCGCGAGCGTGAATTTCTGAGGGATCTGGCGGTTCTAGTCGCTCGGCAGCCATTTTCTCGCTTTTGGAGCTCGGAACGGCACTTGCTCGGCTGCCGACCGGAGGTCTAGTGGCTCGGCAGTCCGAGCAATGTGGCACGATCTGTGCCGTCGGATCCCGGCACGAATCTCGAGGAGGTGTGTTTCCCAAAAAAATGTTATCTTGTCGTTAAGCGCACGTGGCACGATCTGGACCGTCCATCACCAGAAGCGCGAATTTCTGGAAGATTCAACGGTCGTTGTCGCTCGGCGGCTTTTTTCTCCGTTTTGGGGCTCGGATGGGCACTTGCTCGGCAACCGACCGGAGACCTAGGGGCTCGGCCGTCCGAGCGACGTGGCGCGATATGAGCCGTTGGATGGTGGCACGAATCTCGAGACGAGCCCAGTTCCCAAGAAAACGCTATCTTGTCGTTTAGCGACGCTAGCAAGATCTGGGCCGTCTGATCGAGATCTTACACGAATGTTGAGGGAAAAGTGATTTTTCTTCGTTTTGGGGCTCGGATGGGCACTTGCTCGGCAGCCGACCGGAGACCTAGGGGCTCGGCCGTCCGAGCAACGTGGCGCGATCTGAGCCGTTGGATGGTGGCACGAATCTCGAGATGGGTCCCGTTTCCCAAGAAAACACTATCTTGTCGTTTAGCGACGCTGGCAAGATCTGGGCCGTCTGATCGAGATCTTACACGAATGTTGAGGGAAAAGTGATTTTTCTCCGTTTTGGGGCTCGGATGGGCACTTGCTCGGCAGCCGACCGGAGGCCTAGGTGCTCGGCCGTTCGAGCGATGTGGCGCGATCTATGCCGTTGGATGGTGGCACGAATCTCGAGATGGGCCTGTTTCCCAAGAAAACACTATATTGTCGTTTAGCGATGCTGGCAAGATCTGGGCCGTCTGATCGAAATCTTACACGAATGTTGAGGGAAAAGTGATTTTTCTTCGTTTTGGGGCTCGGATGGGCACTTCTCGGCAGCCGACCGGAGGCCTAGGTGCTCGGCCGTCCGAGCGATGTGGCGCGATCTGAGCTGTTTGATGGTGGCACGAATCTCGAGATGGGCCCGTTTCCCAAGAAAACACTATCTTGTCATTTAGCGACGCTGGCAAGATCTGGACCGTCTGATCGAGATCTTATACGAATGTTGAGGGAAAAGTGATTTTTCTCCGTTTTGGGGCTCGGATGGGCACTTGCTCGGTAGCCGACCAGAGGCCTAGGTGCTCGGCCGTCCGAACGATGTGGCGCGATCTGAGCCGTTGGATGGTGGCACGAATCTCGAGATGGGCCCATTTCCCAAGAAAACACTATCTTGTCGTTTAGCGATGCTGGCAAGATCTGGGCCATCTGATCGAGATCTTACACGAATGTTGAGGGAAAAGTGATTTTTCTCCGTTTTGGGGCTCGGATGGGCACTTGCTCGGCAGCCGACCGGAGGCCTAGGTGCTCGGCCGTCCGAGCGATGTGGCGCGATCTGAGCCGTTGGATGGTGGCACGAATCTCGAGACGGGCCCGTTTTCCAAGAAAACACTATCTTGTTTTTAGCGACGCTGGCAAGATCTGGGCCGTCTGATCGAGATCTTACACGAACGTTGAGGGAAAAGTGATTTTTCTCCGTTTTGGGGCTCGGATGGGCACTTGCTCGGCAGCCGACCGGAGGCCTAGGTGCTCGGCCGTCCGAGCGATGTGGCGCGATCTGAGCCGTTGGATGGTGGCACGAATCTCGAGACGGGCCCGTTTCCCAAGAAAACACTATCTTGTCGTTTAGCGACACTGGCAAGATCTGGGCCGTCTGATCGAGATCTTACACGAGTGTTGAGGGAAAAGTGATTTTTCTCCGTTTTGGGGCTCGGATGGGCACTTGCTCGGCAGCCGACCGGAGGTCTAGTTGGGGTCGGATCGCACGACGGTCGGATTTTGGTCCTGTGCATGCCGAGCTATTCGACTTGTATCGAAACGTTGTGCCTTTTCGCCAATCGTTGCTGCTCGGGTACAAAGTCGTTTGGGCTTTCGTAACGCTTCAAAGGCAGATCAAGAGTCGCGCCCTTTCGTTAGGAAGCCTAAGAGACTTTTTCTTTTACTATAAGTCTTCACTCCCCCACCCCCAATCTCATTATTCACTTTTACTTTCTCACTCAAGTTTTTACTTTTCACCATCGAAGTTTTTAGCTCCCGGGTGGCGCTGCTAGCTGTCGCGGCAAGGCGTTTCTTTGCTCCGGCGAACTTTTCCGACCGTAACAGTCACTTCAAGGTCAGTCTCTCTCCTCTCTCTTTAGAAAAAATGGTTAAGATTACTTCTTCGGATGAGACCCCCGCCTCAGACTGAGTCGTTAGCCGAGCGGGTAAAGAGAAGGAGGTGATGGAGCCGACCGAGCAGACCGTGGTCCGGCCGAGCGAGAGTGGGGAGGTCGCCGAGCCGCTCCAGGAGGTTTCAGCGAGGTCCCGGAAGGGTAAGGGAGTAGTCACAATCATAGAGCAGCCGAAGACGGCAGGGGAGTTCAGTCGGCAGCCGATCTCTCTGTCGAGCGTGGGGGGAGTACGGAGCTACTCCGAAGAGATGCTGGAGAAGGTGACCCAAGGCACCGCCAAGTCCGTAGAGGAGAACGAGCCGAGAGAGATGTCCGAGGTGGACCATATCTCTTCGGTCCTTACTGAGGCTGATCTGCAACGGATCCGGACTGGATTCCAGATCCCTGCCGAGTATGGGCTACTTCTCCCCGGACCTGGTTTCCGAGCCTGCATGACGTCTTCGGCCGACGCGTGCATTTTTCCGGTCGACTCCTTGGCCGCCGGGCTTTGCTTTCCATTGCATCCGTTCATTGCCGAGGTCCTCAATTGGTATGGTCTGAATCCCGCCCAGCTGATGCCGAACACTTGGAGGCACGTCTTGGCGTTTGTTCTTCGGTGTCAAGAGATCGGCGCCGAGCCAAGTCTGTTCCTTCTTCGGAGCCTCTACCGTCCTTGCCAGCCGAACAGGAACGAGCAGAGGTTCTACCTTTCGCCGTGGACAGGCATGAAGTTGGTCGAGAACCCGGACTCGATCAAGCATTGGAAGGAGAAGTACTTTATTGTCCGAGCTCCCGAACCCTGGGCAATTCCGATAGCTTGGTCGAGGGAGGGCCTGCCCAAGCGAGCGAAGAGAGAGCCAGTGCTTAGTGATGAGGAAGCCGAAGTCCTCAAGAAACTCCTCGGCCTTCCGACGCTTAGTTGGAAGGACATCACCGAAGAGGCCTTGTTCCGAGGGGGTCTTAGTCCGATCGATCCCAGTATGCCTCTGGTATTTTTATTTTTTCCTTGAAGTTCTTGAAAATTTTTCTAAGTTTTTTCGTTCGGTTTGTGCAGAGTCTTCCGGCATGGACTATAGGGCATTGATGGCGAAGGCCAAGGCAGCTAGGGAGCAGGAGGCGAAGAAGAAGAAGAGACCCTCGACAGGGCCTCAGGGCGGCCGAGCGCCGAAGATACCTTCGGTCCCAAAGACCGCCGACATGCCGGTGGTCGTGCTCCCGGATGCCGATCCCAAGCAAGACCAGGTCGCGGCCTCCGATCTCCCTTCCTCGGATGCGCCGACCCCAACGGCGAAGACCGATGCCCCCGGTTCGTCGAGCGGCGCGTTCAACGTGAGCGCGGCGTTGTCCCTTCAAGTTCCGCCCTCACTGCCGAAGCGGAGAAGATTCTGACCGAGGAGCATAAGCGGATCTTCGTCCCCAACTGGCAAGTAATGAAGGTCGACGGCTTCTTGGGGGACGGCAACATTTGTATGCAGGCGGTGAAGCACCTGCCGACCCCGAAAGACCGAGCGGCGCTTAATCACTTTTTTTGGGAAACACGCCTCCTCGAGATTCGTGCCGGGATCCGACGGCACAGATCGCGCCACGTCGCTCGGACTGCCGAGCCCCTAGATCTCCAGTCGGCAGCCGAGCAAGTGCCGTTCCGAGCTCCAAAAGCGAGAAAATGGCTGCCGAGCGACTACAACCGCCAGATCTCTCAGAAATTCGCGCTCGCGCGAGATCAACGGTCCAGATCAAACCACGCCATAAATAGGTATTAAAAATCAGTTTTTATTTATTTTAATCGTTTTATTTATTTAAAAATTGCGAAAAAATTACTAAAAATTCGGGAAAATTCACTAGAAATTCTAGAGAATAGTTATAAATTCGGGGGAACATTTTTGAACCCCTGAGCGAACAATCATTGCCTAGAATGTATTGTGAAGGCCCCCGAATGACTGGTTAACACATTTCAAAATTAAATAAATAATCCGAAAAAATAGATAAAGACCGTCGGATATTCAGAAAAGCTTGAGAACAGCTTACAGCTTCAAAAATCACCTCACTACCCCCTTCGAGATTCAAAACCCTCCATTCGGACTCCGATATAGCTCCACTAGCCATTAAAACAGTTAAACTACTCCTCAAAGGCTGATCAAAATCAGTCTTTAGGAGTGGGGGGCTCGTGATATGGCTAAAAATGGGGTTAAATCGGAACCGTCCAGATGGGGCACGAATCTTGAAGCTCAGGGGTAAAACGGTAATTTCACCCACCAACGGGTCTGAAGCGGGTACTGGTTATCTTCCCCGAAGACCCACTTACCCGGAAACGGATCCACCTCAACTGGTACTGGTTATCTAGAAGTTGAGGTGGATCCGTTTGCGGGTAAGTGGGTCTTCGGGAAAGATAACCAGTACCCGCTTCAGACCCGTTGGTGGGTGAAATTACCATTTTACCCCTGAGCTTCAAGATTCGTGCCCCATCTGGACGGTTCCGATTTAACCCCATTTTTAGCCATATCAGAAGCCTTGGGTTTAATCAGGTTGTCATCAATGAGCGAAGTCAGGTATAAGAGAAGCACGACGAGTCTTTGGGCAAGATTCAAAACTGACTACTCGGGATCGTCATCAGAGGGTAGGATGTACCAGCGAAGAAAGTTGTAGGGTTTCTCAATGAAGGAAAGTACCACTCTTCTAGATCGTGAAGTGGAGTTCAATATGGAGTTATTTGAACTTAGGGCGTTCAAAGCAGATGATCTAAGAGTTTCCAACTCGATATATTCATCACCAAATCCATCCAACATGATAATCGTGCTAGATGAGAAATCTAGCAAGGAGAAGTTTTTCATAGCAGGTATGATCAAGGGGTTGGAGGAGGATGCACTTAGGAATGAGAGTCAGAAATCGGCGTCAACATCTGTGAGTTGCTTGGAGGTGGATTGTACTTATATTGGAAGGGAAAGTGTATGTAGGAGTAAGGTTCGTGGCCACCAATGCAGAGGGATTAAGCATTACATGAGAGACTGTTGCAAGCAGTTGAGGTAGAGAGGCGCCTTCAGTGCCGCTGAATCAGATAATGGCTTAAACAGTGCTTTTGTTTCAAGTTCCTTAGATGTGAATTCCGGTTGTTCTTTTGATTCGGTTAGTTCTTCTCAAGTTTGCTCCGAGAGGAAGATGATTTCTACTTACAAATTTGCATCATGTCGTCATGTGAGAACGAAGGTTGATAAGATTTGTGAAGTAATGGTATCTACTTACAAATTTGCTTCATGTCGTCATGTGAGAACGAAGGTTGATAAGATTTGTGAAGTAATGGTATCTACTTACAAATTTGCTTCATGTCATTGTGTGAGAACGAAGATTGACAAAATTTGTGATGTAAGAGGTCAGAAAACAAATGAGTCGAAGATGAAAGACGGAAGGAGATACACACTAGAGGAGGGCAGGTATATTTTGATGAAGCGGGGCCTTATATCCATGAGAACTTTAGAAGCTCGGGACTGCAGGTACACAGATCCAGGTGGAGTTGGTTCAGTTTGGAAAAGTTATCGTGAGGTGATGAAGGGTGAGAGGGGGATTGAACAGGGTCAGCACAACCTCAACCAGCTTTGGAGGAATAGAAAATCTTGCGCACGTGTTTTGAAGCCCATTGTTCCTAAAGCATCATCTAGTATGTCGTTACTAGAATCACCCGAGTGAGACTGCGACGTTCGAATATCGTCGGAATGTGGAGAGAGCCTTGAGGTAGGTAGAGTTCATGTGGAGGGTGGCACCTCCATGATTACATCTACTGGGATGTGCCCTTGATGGGGGCATACATCGGGAGAAAAACAGGTGGAGATAGATTCAACTAGCAGAGGAAGCCATTGAAATGAGTTGTTTGCAAGAAGAGAAGGAAAAGAGTCTATAAGGTTTTAAATCACACAGGTGTGAATTCATGAGTATGTAATCAAAGATGGAGATTGTTGGGTTTATGTATTGCATACTATGTTGGATAAGAAGACGATGAGACGATTGAGGAATCGAGACGATCGGAGACAGAGTGGAAGCAAGGGAAGCAGTCAGCAGCAACAGCAGGTGGAGTTGTGGTCGACCGCGAGGTCGACCGCACTTGGGGTCGGTCGACCGCTCCGACTGCACAGAGTTCTCGAGAGGGGGATGGTCAATCGACCTTATGGTGCGGTCGACTGAACGCGGTGCTGATGGATTATTTGGGTCGGATCTTGGTGTTTCGTGATAAGCCCAACTTGCTCTTCAAGTCAGATCTGACGGCTCTTATCGTAGGGTTATCTCTTTAGGAATATCCAATGGTTATTGTATCAAGATATCAAACTAGGGTTTCTCTAGATCTTTATATATTATTGTTATTGGCCTCCATTGAAATCCAAGAGAGATAGTACTTCATTAAAGGAGAGAATGAGTGATTCTCTAATTGTAAACAACTAGTACTTGCTGGTGAGGCTTGGGAGAGGGTTTTGGTGAGAATTGTAATTTTCTTGTATCTTCTCTAGTTGAATAACATCTTGGGTTTCTTTTCCCTCGGATTAAGGCGAAGCCCCAACCGGGACAAATTTGTGTGTGCTTTGGTGTGTTTGGTATGATTTTATATGTGCCGGTAGTTTGTGTTGATTGCATCGAATAACTCAACAAGATCCTAAGAGGGGTTTTCGGCTGAAATCCGTAACATAGGAGTCATTGTACTCAGTTGTAGTCAATCACAATAATCCAAAAATATTTTCTAATCTCTCTGACCTTATCATGGTATCAGAGCAAGATTATACAAATTTTATTTTCCCATCAAAATCCTAGAATTACACCCAAAAAAAATCGGCTGAAAGCCAACTTCAAGAAGTAGAAGCCACAACAACTCATCAACATCAACTCCTCACCGACGAAATCCTTCAACTCCGAACCCACCTGAAATTCCTCTTGCGTCTTCGTCCCCAACCAATCTCCAACCCATCGTCTTAAACCCCATCGTCTTCAACCCATCGTCGAAGAAGCCACCAATCTCTGACTCCGCAACCCATCACTTCCCACATAACCTATCGTCAACGCCATTGCGGCCTCATCTCCTCATTCCCGTCCAAACCTGATTTTTTTTCCTTTTTTTCTTTTCTGCCTTCGAAACCCTAGCCGCCACCTTAACTCCTCTTTTCTGACTTCGAAAAGAGGATCTTCCCTGCTTTCTCCTAAACTCTATACTTCAAAACCCAAACCCTACCCTATATCCCAAACGCGAACCGCTTCCACCTCTAATCTAATCCACTTCCCAAATACCCTATACATCAAACCCTATACACCCAATACTCGTTTATCCAAACAAATAATAATAATAATAATAATTTGCAGGTACCTGTGCTTCTCCATGGAATCCCAATTTCGACAGTATCTTCCAGTTTCCACTACTTCCCCCTTTCCTCTGCAAAAGATTGGACTTATTGGGTTACCTTTGTTGAGGCCACTCTTCTTGGACATTCCTTATGGGGTCACATTGATGGCTCCATTCCTCATCCCAAAGATCCCGTAGATACTGCGTCAGAAACCGACAAGCAACTGATCGGCACTTCCCAGACCACTTGGGATGATCATGATCGTCGTAGCATTTCCTTTATTATCTCCTTCGTCGACTGCTCTCTCCGTGCACATCTACTTTGTATTCATCCTGCTCAGGCTCTTTGGCTTCAATTGAATACTCAGTATGTTCAGGCTAGCGAAGCCCATGAGTACCAGCTTCTTGTTCAGTCAGTCCTTGATTTCCATGCCAATCACAACATTCAGGAACATTACATAGCCATGCGCCATATCTGGCACGAATTGCAACAACTCGAAGATACTGATGTTCGTGTTACTCGGGAAAGGCGTCAGTTCATGTTCTTTATGATGGGTCTTCGGCCAGAATACCAGTCCCTCTGTAGTCAGTTGATTCACTACGATCCAGTTCCTTATCTTGAAGCTGCTATAGCAGAACTTGTGGCTGAAGAAACTCGACTACATGTTCTCTCCACTTCAGCTTCTACCCTGTCCTTCGGCAGTGATAGTATTCTGATTGTTGCACCTCATCCCTCTCCCTCCTGAAAACCTCGCTCCAGCCCTATGCCTCCTGCATCTGACCATCGCAGTGTTCCTGATCGTCGTCCTCGTTTTTGCACTGCTAGAATGGTCATACTCATCATGAGTGTTTCATCCTACACCCACAACTCTTGGTGCTAGCACAGCAGCACAGGAATCAAAATGGTTTACCTCCTCTCAGTGTTCTCTCTCATCCACCACGTGCAATGGCAGTTACTCCACCTATGCCTTCTCCTGCTCCTTATGATATTCCTCAGTGACATCTCGCTCAGCTGGACCTTCAGAACTCGGGTCAGTCTATCAATACTAACTCCTCTGTCCCCGCTTTTTTCGTTACTCCTGGTATGAACTCTTCCTGCCTTTTAGATTCTAGTGCCTCACATCATCTTACTAGAAATTATACACTCCTCACCACTAGCACTCCCCTTAACATGCACTCGCCATCACTATACACTGCAGATGACTCACTACTTCACACTACACACTCCAGATCTATTCACACTCCTACTCTCACATTGTCATTCGTTCTTTATGTGTCGCATTTATCTATGAATCTTATTTCCATTAGTGCGTTATGCGATACTGGTCTTACCGTTACGTTTACTTCTTTGGGATGTACCATACAAGATCCTCGGACTGATCACACGATTGGATGTCCTAGCAGACATGGCCGTTTATATCACCTAGATTTCCTTCATGCTCATAATTCGACTTCGAATTTTGCTGGTGTCGTCAGTTCTGATGCCGACTTATGGCACAGATGCTTAGGTCAAGTTAGTGAGTTTCATTTGAAAACTTTAGTTCGTAGTGGTGTTTTTGGAAATTTTACGTTCACTTCATTATCTGTTTTTCAGGGTTGTAAGTTGGCAAAACACTTGGTCCTTCCTTTTAGCAATAGAAGTATTTTTCATTCCACTCATGCATTTCAACTTATTCACTCTGATATATGGGGCCCATCTCCAACATCCTCTCACAAAGGTTATCTCTATTATGTCAATTTCATCGATGACTTTACTAGATACACATGGGTGTTTCCTATGCACCAACGCTCTGAAATACCTGACATTTACCAGTTCTTCACAAACATTATTCACACTCAGTTTGGTGTACGCATCAAAATATTTCTCTCTGATGGTGCTCGTGAGTACACCTCCGCTGCTATGAGATCGATTCTTCAATCTCATGGTACACTCTTTCAGCAATCCTGCCCACACATACATGAGAAGAATGGTGTTGCTGAATGCAAGCACTGTCATATTCTTGAGATGACTCATGCTCTTCTACTCTCCTCTTTTGTTACTCGTTCTTTCTGGGTTGAAGCTGTCATGATATCTGTTAGCCTCATTAACATCACTCCCTTATCTGTCCTATCTGGTACAACACCTTATGAGGCTCTACATCAATCATCACCGGACTACAATATGCTCTATAATTTTGGATGCACCTGTTATGTCCTTCTCCCTCCCACTGAGCGCACGAAACTCACCGCCCGATCTACTAAGTGCGTTCACCTCGGTTTCAGTCTTGAACATAAAGGATATCGTTGTTTTGATCATGTGGCTGGTTGTATTCATATTTCCCGGCATGTCACCTTTGTGGAAGACTCTCCCTACTATCTGACCTCTCCTGAGGATGCTAGTTTTCTTGACTCCCCTGTTGCTGGGCTTTCTTTCCCGGCCAGACCTTCACGCATTCCATTTGTTCTTACTCCTTTAGCTCATTTCACATCTCATACTGACGCTCCACCTATTCTTCCTCCTACACACCACCTACATCCCCACAACATCATGCTCCCTCACTGCCTACATCCCCACAGCTGCATGCACACACACAACCTATCTCACCTCCCCACCCTGATCCTCCTCAACTAGTCCGCCAGTCTGCACATTCTATCTCGGGCATCCCACCGGCTCGTTACACACCTGATGCCAGTGGTCCTTCTAACCAGTTTGGTTTTTCCACCCTAGCCTCCTACTTACCACAGTTTGATGTGTATCTCACTGTCATACACTCTACACGTAATCCCAGAACCTACCAGGAAGCTATTCGATATCCTGAGTGGCGGGAAGCTACTGCAGAGGAGGTCAGTGCTTTTGATCAGACTGGCACTTGGTGTAACACCTCAAATTTCAAATAAGACTGAATTCAAAGTTCCACAGAATCTTTACACTTCACTTTGTACAATTTTACAAGGAATTTAAAACTTTTATTACAACAAAGTCTTTTACATCAACACGCAACGGAATAAATAATATACAACAATAATAAATGTACAACTATAACAACTTTAGCATTTAAATGATCATCAGCATCAAATTCATCTTTATATCTTCTTGTAAATTTCAAGTCCTGCATATAAAACTGTGGGCACATCAGTTGCTTACAACCGATGAAATATTATACATGGTCATCCTCGTTATGCCGAAAGTATAATGATTCTTAAATACTTTAACAAACCACAAACTTGATCACAAACAAAGCTAAAGAGGGACTATCCTATTGATATCGTGGGTGTTGTGCACTTAATCCTTAATGCAGTTATTTATATTAAATGACACTAATACACACTTGTTCAGATTTTATGCATCACATACTACATAGGTCCGAGGGCAAGCTCTTAACTGTTCTTCATCTTGTAGGGTTGAATCCATCGCTATGAGTTAAACTACTACGGTAACTAAGGTAAGTATCCTAGATTTTCTATGAGTAACGAGCCCATGTCCAGATAGCTTGGAGGGGAATCCCACGTTATGACATGACGCATCATGTAGACAGCCTATGGACAATTCGCCTCCGTCATGGGACAATGGCACTACGTAGTCACCAAACACCGCACAAGCATCGCCATGATCCCGATATTTTCGGAGACAGATTCACGTCATGACATGATGCATCATGTAGACTGCCTGTGAAAATTCTCACATCGTGTTTTTCTCTTACTTTCATCACATCTCCACTATAGTGTAGTCCTTACATGTTTAGTTTGTTTTAGAAGAAAATCATCACAACCTAGACCTAGCTTACCCTACCGGACTTAAACCATATAAAAGAGACAGTCAGCCCAACTGGCTAATCCTCAAGAGATGCTCAACCCACACTAGTTAGCGCTCAAATTCATTAATAAAAACTGCCGATCACTAGGGTCTTGTCTAGCCTCTAGATTCCAACAACTATCTCATTCCAGAGATCAACAATAAGTCATATTCAATCTCAAAATAATAATTCAATTTCTTTATTCAAAATCTCTTTCTCAAAGAATATATTTCTTTAAAGATCTCTTAACATGAAATAATTTAATTCAACCTCTTTTATCAATTTAATCACTTTTAAAATTGTATACGATTCAAATATTCACTTAATCAACGTTAATAATCATAAAATCTCATTAAGAAGAATCTAAGTGCATTCCAAACTTTCATTTTTCTCTAATTATACAAGAGTCATATTTTCAATATAAAAATCACTTCTAATTCTTTTAATCGATAAACTAGAGTTCTTTAATGTAAAATCCCCTTACAATTCTCACAAAATATATCCAACTATTTTAGAAATAATTTTTATAAAGTCTAAACAATTTTAGAGAATTAAATAGAATTTTTCCCAATTTTTATTTCACTTAAAAACTCAAAAATATCAAAAAAATCAAAAAAAGAAAACAAAATGGCCAAGGTCAGATTTGAATCCAGAATCAAACCCAAACCCACCTGTGAATAGTAACAGACCCAGATCGCACCAGCTGACCAAATGGCCAAAGTGACTAACTGAAATACAGTGGGCTCGAATTATACTTGAGTAAGGTTTCGGTGGTTTGATTAAAAATTTAAATTTCATAAAAACAGAGTCTCTAACAAGACTCGAACCCAGACCGAAAGATCCACTCGGCTACAATAACGGACCCAAATCGCACCCAAAGACCGAGAAGGTCTTGAGTGACTAACTGAAATGGAATGAATTAAATTCTTTTTGTGTAAATCGCACTGTATTTGATTTTTCCTTTAAATAACTCGATTTCTCAATTCATTTGTACTCACTTAATATCTAGATCTTTTTCCAAAATACGTTCTATCAAAATACAGTATAGTATTTTTATTTAAACTTTATAAAATTTCCATTTTTGACAAAGCAACACAATTTTCTCCCAAATTGTATTAGAAAACACATATAATCAATTTTCACATAAAATGTTGTTTTTCATCAAAAACTTCTTCATAAAAATTTCTATACTCATAATATATACTAGTGAGATTAATTCCACATTTCTCTATCACATTAGCATTAAAAAAAAAAAAATCCTTTTCTTCATACATGTTGCATTATTTTGGGCTATTATTCTAACATGCATAAATTCTCATTTCCACAATAAATATTTCTACTTCAATACGAGTTCTAGCCATTTATGTAAATCCCAATATCAATTCAACATATCATGACACAATTAAAATGAGATCATGCAATCTACTTTTAACATACCAATCAAAATTTAGCAATTAAATTCTACATTAACTAGCATGCAATTTTACTCCTAAATTAGAAAGAATTTTAGAATCACCCACCC
Organism: Hemerocallis citrina; assembly: GCA_017893485.1. Taxonomy (NCBI): domain Eukaryota; kingdom Viridiplantae; phylum Streptophyta; class Magnoliopsida; order Asparagales; family Asphodelaceae; genus Hemerocallis; species Hemerocallis citrina. The sequence continues at coordinate 219,026,250 of CM030364.1, forward strand.
AAGGAATATTAATTTCTTGCAATAGAACTCCTAGAATTAAACTCCAAGAGATGCTCCAATTTGCAAAAACTCCTTCAAAAGCTCCAAGATAACTCCGCTTCGCCTCCTCGAATTTCGTGCACAAAGAAAAACACCAACCCCATTTCGGCCAGGCAAAGACAAACAGCATCTCCACTTCTCTTCACTTTGGCAAGCACACAGAGAAGTACCAACTTCATCTCCATATACATATTCTACTTATGTATATATATGTATATACATCTTTATATATATAAGTATATAAGTAATATAAAGATGAGTAGGTGGAGAAGTGAAAAAGGGATGCTGATGGATGGTGAGTTTTGGACGACAGAGAAGCACATCTCAAAACCTATATATATATATATATATATATATATATATATATATATATATATATATATATAGGGTAAAAGGGATATGAGTAACCTGCTCATTTAGTAAATGAGCAATTGATTATGTGGCATGCGTGATACGTTGGACAACTAACCCTTTTGAGGATTTTCCAATCACATGTATGCCACATCATCAATTGCTTATTTACTAAATGAGCAAATTGCTCATACCCCTTTTTCCCATATATATATAATTTGAATGGGAAAGTATAGGTATATATATATATATATATATATATATATATATATATATATATATATATATATATATATATATATATATATATTAGGTGAGATTGTAACATCCCGTAGTTTTCAAAAAAATAATATAATATATATATAATACTTTGAAAAAGTATATGGTGGCTGTCTGTTTGATAACATGGCATATATGTTAAAATGTTGAAATTGATTATAAGGTGGGGGGGGGGGGGGGGGGGGGGGGGGGGGGGGGGGGGGGGGGGGGGGGGGGGGGGGGGGGGGGGGGGGGGGGGGGGGGGGGGGGGGGGGGGGGGGGGGGGGGGGGGGGGGGGGGGGGGGGGGGGGGGGGGGGGGGGGGGGGGGGGGCACGGAATTGATAAAACAACAAAGAGTGCTGTTGTGCATTTCACTTGGGGTGACGTGGCAATTCTCATGAGGCCCACCCGCATGAAGTGATTTTGGAGAGAGGGAAAGAGGTAAAAATGTATATGAATAGTACCATATCGGAATTTGAAATTGATATAATAATATATAAATATAATAGCCTATGATCAAGAGTCACCTAATCGGTTAACCACCTTTTGAGAGGTAGCCTGTGGTGGGCAGTTGTACTACATAGTATCTAATTTGTCTTATAAATTGTATAAATTGTCTAAGCTAGGGGCAGGGGCGTTACAGAGATAGGTGGAGAAGCAAAAGGACATGGAAGGGGTTTTCTAGATGTAATCTTTCGACAGAGCAACAGGGAAGGAAGGAGGGGTTGGTTTTCGGATTGAACAGAGAAGAAGGGAGAGATGGGGAGTGAATATGTTGGTGATTATATAGGAAATATGTGATGGTTATAATAACTACCCCCACTAACAACACTACACTCACAAATTCAAATTTTTACTCTTTCCTCCATCCAAGACAGTCAGCCCCTACCATTTTCATGCCCAAAACACGTGCACGTGTGTTGCACTTGCACACACGTCACAAAATTAATTATTTTTATTTTAAATTAAAACATATGTATATAATATATAAGATTTGCATAAAAATTAGTTTAATTAAAATTATAATGTTTCATGCAAAAATAAAATAAACACACACACATTTCAAAATTTTATTTTGAAAAGAATACACTTAAATACGTGCACCGAAAAACACGTGCGTTACACATAAAAATACCAAAATACAAAATCGACTTTATCAAGGAAAAAATATTTAAATATAATCGAAATACAACATAAGAAAAATATATTTATTAATTATTATATATTCCACGATGAAATCATTACATACATAGAAAACACGTGCACCGCACGTACAAAGAGTATTTTAATCAAAATATGAGAAAAATGAATTTCCGTTTATAAAACAAATTCGAATATATAAAATAAGTAATTGTAACACATAGAAAATATTACACGTAGCGGTGGATAAATACGTAATCGATACGTAAAAGGTACGTTAAATACATAGATTGAAATTTTACATTTGAGTTGACTCAAATAGAATTTTAAGAATTTGTAAAATGCATAAATTATCGGAATCCAAAAATACGTATTGAAGTACGTTACAAAATACACGTGTGTAACACACGAGAGGCAAAATTGTCATTTCCAATTTTGCGGGGTGTTACACTTGGGATGTTGTTCCACTACCTGAGGGCGTCCAATCTGTTAGCTACAAATGGATTTTCAAGGTCATATATCGACCTGATGGCTCCATTGAGCGGCACAAGGCTCGTCTTGTTACCAGAGGATTTACTCAGGAGCATGGTATTGATTATGATAAGACTTTTGCCCCGGTTGCCTAGATGACTACAGTTCTTACTCTCCTTGTCGTTGCCGTCATTCGTCAGTGGATGTTATATCATATGGACGTGAAGAATGTTTTTCTTCATGGTACCTTATCTGAGGTTGTTTACATGCATCCTCCTCCTGGTCTTACCACTCATCCTCGTCATGTTTGTCATTTGCAATGGGCCAGATATGGTCTGAAATAAGCCCATCGAGCCTGGTTTGAGTGCTTTCACAGTGTTATCACCCAGGCTGGTTTCAGTCAGAGTTCACAGGACCATTCTATGTTTATGCGTTCATCACCGCAGGGGAGGACCATTCTATTATTATATGTTGATGATGTGATTATCAATGGGGACAATTCTGCAGGCATTGCCTCTAAACAGAAGTACCTTCACCAGTAGTTCCATACGAGAGATCTTGGCAAATTATGCTACTTTCTAGGCCTAGAGATTGCCCACGGGTCTCGAAGAATACTTATTTCTTAACAGAAATACACATCAGATATTATCTCTGCTGCTTGTCTATCGGACAGTCAATCGGCTGACACTCCCTTAGAGCTTCATGTGAAACTTCGTCCCACATATGGTAAGGTCCTTCCTGACCCCACTAGATACAGACACATTGTTGGACAGTTTGTCTACTTATGCATGACCGTACCCGATATTGCTCATGCAGTAAGTTGTTAGTCAATTTGTTTCCGCTCCTATATCAGTTCACTACGGTGCTCTTCTCCGGATCCTCAGATATCTTTGGGGCAATATCACTCGCTCATTATTTATGCCTTCCACATTCACCCTAGAGCTCCGCGCGTATTCTGATTCAGATTGGGTGAATGATCCTACCACCAGACGGTCTACCACAAGTTTCTGTCGAAGCAAAAAACAGGCAGTTATAGCATGTTCTTCAACCGAAGCTGAGTACAGAGCAATAACAGCCACTACTAGAGAAATTGTTCATATTCGTTGGCTATTATCAGATATGGGTGTAACTCTCACTGGCGTTAGTCCTCTTCATTGTGATAACCAGAGTGTTTTACACATTGCAAGCAACCCGGTCTTTCATGAGCCCACATAGAGATAGACTGCCACTATGTTCGTGAGCACTTTGAAGCAGTGACCATTTCACTTCACTCTGTTACTTCTTCACAGCAGACAACAGACTTCTTCACCAAGTCTCATACTGTCCAGAAATTTCGTTACTTGGTGGCCAAACTCGCACTGTTCAACCCATCGTGCGTTTGAGATGGGTGTTAGATATTGTATTTACTCCCATATCGGATATGTATCAATTTAGTATTTTGGTTCTCTCCTATGTATATGAGTCATTGTACTTAGTTGTATTTAATCCTAATCATCCAATAATATTTTCCAATCTCTCTCACCTTATGACAAATCAAACTAGTTTTGCTAATTGAGTTGAAGGAGTAATCATGCAAAACTTCATCCAAATTATGCTTTTCATCTCGTTTTGAGCTATATCTAGGGGATCTCATGTGTGTTTCAGCCAAGGAATACATTGATGAAAATATTGAGATAAGGGTGACCAGGGACTTAGATGTCCACACTCCACAACTGTTGGATGGATCTTTTTCTTTTGCTTGTTGTCATGTTATTTATATCCCCCCTAGATGGTGGAGGGGAAATAACATGTACTTTCAGTTTGTCCCAGTTGTCTACAGCTGATTTTGTTATTCCTTACTGACGAACATGACAGTTATACTTCACCTTTTCCTAAACATCCAACAACAAAATAAAAAGGAATTTGAGTTTGCTTGAAATGCGAATAAAAGAAGGAAGAAGAATGAGTAGTCAGATTGAGAGGCATGCAAACAGTCTCTCTCAGGCCAAACTCCAACAACCAAACACAAAGGAGGAATTTGGGTAGGTTACGTAAGTGAGAATTGCTTTGTCGGCTATCTATCTCTATTCTCCTTTCATATTCATATGCTCTCTCCTCTCTTCCCCATACTGACCAGAGTCTTCCCATAATGTTCTTGAGGGGACCATTGTTAATTTATACCCCTCATTTTAAAATATAAATTAATTCAATGTATCGGCTAAATTTAACAAACCTCTAGGTTTATAACAAAACTAGTATTTTTCACGTTCGATGTACGTTTTGATAAAGTTTGATGATTTTCACGTGCGATATATGTGTTAAGAAATAGTTTTGGGGTTGGACGTGCGTTGCACGTAATTGAGAAAAATATTTTTAAGAAAAGCTATGATTTGTAGTAGCAATGCACGTGTTCATAAGTAGAATTGGAGTTGTACGTGCAACACATGTGTTTGTTTGGTGTTAAAAAAATATTTAAACATTATTTTGTATGTGAGTTGCACGTTTAAATAAGTGCAATTTTGTTTGTTTGTTTGTTTTGTTGTAATTAATAGGAGAGTTGGAGTTGCACATGCAATGCACAGGTTTGTATGTTAACAAATGACAACCCAACTCTCCCATTATAATATTAGAGATTATAGATATTGTTACCGCTGATTTCGGTGTGGGGGTAAACAGATAGAATTTGTGAGCTCGAGAAAAACCTGAACAGTTGACTCAAGCCTTCTTGCTCCCGCCGTAACCTGCAAGGAAGTGCGAAACACCGGGGTTGATTCCGGCGACGCACCCTCCGACGCTCTTGTCAATAAACAGTGGAGATTAAAGAAAGAGCTTAGGGTGTAGAAAGAGTGATTAACCTGTGACAATTGTAGGTTGGAGGTATTTATAGCCGCCATAGGAGTGAAGTTAGGGGCCTGATTTCCTGTCCAACTGTTAGGAGTAAAATCCTCCCGATTAGTTTAGGAAACTAACCCCTAATCCCCAGGTGAGAGGGTAACTGTCAATCAAGCCCTTTGATTTGGTCAAATCAGTGAGCTTGATTCCCTCTTGTTAGGCCGGGTTTGTATCGGGTCGGAACCCGTACCCGGCTAAGGCGGATCCGTTCGCGGGTTAAGGGTTCTTTGCAAAGGAGACCCAGTACCCGCTTTGGACCCGTTTGCACGTGGAATTACCATTTTACCCCCGGACGTCAAGATTCGTGCATGATTTGGGCGGTCCTGATTGAACCCCGATTTTAGCCACATCACGAGCCCCCCACTCCCGAAGGCTGAGCTTGATCGGCCTTTGGGGAGTAGTTCATGCTGTTCTAATGGCCAGGGGGGTTGTATCGGAGCCAAAGTGAGAGGCTGCGAATTTTGAGGGAGGTAGTGTGGTGATTCCTCATGATCAGGTGGTGTTCTTGCATGAATATCTTCTCAGCTTTGTAATCTCTCGGCGAACAGTTCGGTCGTTCCCCTCTGTTGGGAGTCGCGCCTACCGGCGTCACAACTCCGACCCCTCCCAGAGCTCGATGACCAGGATGTCGAGGTCTGAGATTGGTTCGGCGATTTTTTCCGATGGGGAGAGGGACCTCGGCGTGGTCGCGCGCCTAGGAAGGGGGCTCGCCGAAGTCCGAAGGCCAGATTTCCCACGTACAGGGGGTCGGAACCAAAGGTGCTTGGCAGTCATTGTCGACCTTAGGCTCGTAATACGGTCGGTGGCGAGAACGCTCGGTGCTGGTGCTGAACTCACGCCCGTAATACGGTCGGTGTCAAGAACGCTCAGCAGCTGGTGCCGAGGTCTGAGACTTGTTGATTTTTTGGAGATCTTGACTGCCGAACTCAAGCCCGTAATACGGTCGGTGGCAAGAATGCTCGGCGCGGGTGCCGAACTCACGCCCGTAATACGGTCGGTGTCAAGAACGCTCGGCAGCTGGTGCCGAGGCTTGAGACTTGCCGATTTTGACAAAGCAGAGGAAGTTGAAAGAGTTTTCGCTCTCTTCGAAAAAGTTTTGGGAATCCACGTTTAAGGAGAAAGCGGCTGGTCTTGACTGCCGAACTCAAGCCTGTAATACGGTCGGTGTCAAGAACGCTCGGCAGCTGGTGCCGAGGCTTGAGACTTGCCGATTTTGACAAAGCAGAGGAAGTTGAAAGAGTTTTCGCTCTCTTCGAAAAAGTTTTGGGAATCCACGTTTGAGGAGAAAGCGGCTGGTCTTGACTGCCGAACTCAAGCCTGTAATACGGTCGATGGCAAGAACGCTCGGCGCCGGTGCCGAACTCACGCCCGTAATACGGTCGGTGTTAAGAACGCTCGGCAGCTGGTGCCGAGGCCTGAGACTTGTTGATTTTTTGGAGATCTTGACTGTCGAACTCAAGCCCGTAATACGGTCGGTGGCAAGAATGTTCGGCGCGGGTGCCGAGCTCACGCCCGTAATACGGTCGGTGTCAAGAACGCTCGGCAGCTGGTGCCGAGGCCTGAGACTTGTCGTTTCTGACGGATGTGACAGCCCCTGGATTTCTGACAGATATGACGTCCATTAATGCTGCGTCCCCTGGGCTTCTGCTGGGGGGACTGTCATTAATGAGCCGTCCAGCCAGGCGTGGCAAACAAGGCGACGGTTAGAGTCGCCTTTTGTCATTTTGTGGGAGTGGGCTTGTGGTAAAGGCCCATTAACCTCGATTGACGCGCTGGCTCCTCTATAAAACCCTCACCCCCTCTTCATTTTTCACTTTTCAACTCTTCGCTCTGGTGTTTTGGTTTGTTCTTGCTAGAGCTCCAGGTGATCGCTGATCTTTTTCCGGCGAACTTTCCGACGACATCTCCTTTCAAGGTAACTTATATTTTAGTTTCTAAACATGTCTGTCTCCGTCTCCTCTTCTTCGTCCGAGCCCTCCCTTGAAGTCACCGAAGCTCCGACCTCTAGCCGTCCTCACAAAAGCAAGAAGGTGTTCGGCAAAGATTCTGTTGTGGTGGAACCGAAGTGCATGGGGGAGTTCGGTAGATTACCGGGGCCGCTGACTGGGCTTCACAGGGTTCGGGAACTTCCGGAGGAGGACGCCGAACGCATTGTGTACGGGAGGGCCCGGTCATTCGAGGAGAATGCGGCGAGGGAGATGACAGAGGCCGACGAGACGGTGTCGATCCTCAGCGAAGAGGACTTGGGAGTGATCCGGAACTGTTTTCAGATCCCGGAGGAGTACGAGCTTATGTTGCCGGGTCCCGGGGTTAGGGCCAACTCGCCGATGCCGGTGACCGTGTGTTGCTGGCCGGTCGATGCCTTTATCGTCGGGGCTCGGCTGCCTCTCCATCCGTTCGCAGTTGCTGTGTTAAGCTGGCTCGGGGTCAGCCCCATCCAACTTATGCCGAATGCATGGAGAGTAATAAACGGCTTCGTACTTCACTGCCAAGCCGCTGGGATTCAGCCGGAGCTGAACGTGCTTCGGACCATCTATCAGCTACATCAGGGGAACAGGTCGGCGTACCGGTACTATTTGACTCCGAGGCATGGTGGCAGGCTCGTCGTGTGCCCTGATTCCATCAAGTACTAGCGCGAGAAGTTTCTTCTGGTGCGTAGCGCGGAGGCCTGGCCCATCCCTGTTAGTTGGGTGGAAGGCGTGTCGAAGAAGGTGAAGGCGCTGCCGAGACTTCGGCCCGAAGAGGAGGATGCTGTACGGGTACTCCTGGGTCGGCCGAAGCTTGACTGGAAAGAGCTGACCGAGGACGTCCTGTTTAAGGGAGGGCTCGTTCATGCCGATCCCAGTACGCGGCTTCCTTTATCCATTGTCGTTGTTTTACTTTTTGCGCTTCATTTTTCACGACTTGTTCCGAACTAATCAACTTGTCTTATGGTGCAGAGTCGATGGACTATCAGACGGTGTTGGCGCTGAGGGCAGGCCTCGCCAACAAGGCACTGAAGAAGAGGAAGAGAGTGGTCTCCAAGCTGCCGCCGGCTAAGGCTCCGAAGGTTACCGAGGTGACAGAGGAGGTGGAGATCCTGGAGAGCCCGGCTCTTGAGGGCGGGGTTGCTTCGACGTCGACCAGGGTCGGCGAATTTCCCATCGCCGCGGCCCTCAATATGGCGACGCCGCCGCTGACGAGAGTGGCCGAGAAGCTCCTGACCGAGGCTCACAAAAGGATCCACATCCCGGACTGGCAAGTTCGGAAGCATGACGGGTTCCTCGGCAATTCTTTGGCAAGCATGGAGGCCGTCAAGCACCTCGCCACGCCGAAGGATCGGGCGGCCATGGAGGCCGGACGGGAGGGAGAAGACGTTATCGAGATAGCGCGCTCGGCGGTGTTGGTGAGCGTTGGATCTATCCCCCCCCTTTTTATGCCGACCTTCTTAAGTTGAAATTTTTATGACTTCCTTGACTTCTAATTGCAGATCGTCGTCCATTTTGGGCACCTTACCGAGAGGCTGGCGGCCCAGGAGAAGGAGATGAAGGAGTCCGACCAAGCTCGGAAGGAGAAGGCCCAGATTAGGAACGAGCTCGACAAGCTCGAGTTGAATTTCGAGGCAAAGTCGGCGAGGGTTGCCTACCTCGAGGACAGGGTCGCGACGCTGGAGGGCCAACTTCTTCAGCAAAAGGAGGAGGCGGCCAGGCAGTTGGCGGAGGCGGCCGAGGCCAAAGCGGCGGCATTGAAGCAGGCGGAGGATGCGACCTTGGAGAAGGCGCAAGGCTTCCTCGCCCAGAATATGGCCAAGGCCTTCGCCGATGCTCTCGCCCGGGTGACGGAGGCCTACCCCACCGTGGACTGCTCGGGTTGGAGGTTGTTCCCAGGACACGTTGAAGGCTTCGACCCCGAATCGGAGGGAGAAGAAGAAGAGGAGAGGGGCGACGACGAGCCTGTGGCCGATCCCCCCGTCGGAGTTCAGGGGTCGGTGGTCACCCCATTGGCGATGGTGGCCCCTTCGGAAGTGTCGTCCCCGACCCCCTCTCGCCGCCTCGGGAAAGAGGTCGTGCCCTGACTCCGTTTGTTTTTTTTGCTTTTTGACGTGTAATGCCTAATAGCGGACTGGCCACTGCTACTTTTTTGAAATGAATGAAAAACACAACTTTTTAGGCTCGATTTCGTGTCTTTGTCTGTTGACTGTTGAACGCTCGAGCATTTGTTCGAAAGAACTCCCGAAGTCTGGGACTTAGACGACGTCTGAATTTTTGTTGCTTGTTTGCGTTTCTTTTCAGCTCGCGGTGGTAACTCGGGACGTCGAGCGCCCTCGCTCGGGTGGTAAGATCAGGACCGAGGTTGGCTTGGAGGCGACGAGGCTGTGCTTGGCGAAGTGCCGAGAGCGGCTTTTCGAAGTTGAGCTCGGATTGCGCCGAGCCGAGGGAGAGCGGAACCAGCTTCAGCTCATACTTGGTCAGCGAGATCTCGATATCCAGCGCCTGGAGGGCAGGATCACCGAGATGACCACCTTAGGAGGGGAAGATGGTTCGCCGGTCGCCTTTACCAATGGGCTTCGGACCAAGTGCTTTCGCCATACTTTGTCAAAGGTGACGGCGGAGAGGGATGGCCTACTCTCGGAGATCCATCATCTACGAACCGTGGAAACGGAGCTTCGAACTGAGGGGGAAGCGCTAGCCTCGACGGTGGCCAAGCTGACTACCGAGCGGGATGAGCTTACTGCCGAGGTCGATGTGTTGAAGAGGGCCACGGTGGATAGGGGCATCGAGGTTACCCACCTTCGGCACCTCGTCGCGAGTCGCTCCGATGCCCGGAGTTCCGCAATGCCGCCTCGCTTCGAGGTCGACGCCGGAGACGGCTCGTTGCAAGGCCGGATCTCAGAACTAGAGGCGGAGGTAGCTCGGCTCAAACCACATTCGGGGCCAATCAATGTCAGGAGCACTTCATGTACTCGTGTGGAGAGCGACCGTGGCATTACATTTTAAGAGATGGCGACCCATCCGCCCCTCGGCCATCCAAGCCCGGGGGATGCGCAAAGTTCCGTGGCCATTTCGTCGAGCGGCGCATCCGTCGGTGTGGCTACCAGAAGCAGTGCCGAGGACACGTCCCAACTTGCTGGCCTGGGATCGGGTTCCGGAGGCAAACGTCGCCGACCTCAAGTGTCCATGAAGAGGAGCATCCCTGCGCCTCGGAGGCGTTGATGGCTCCGTGTTCAGTGTCTTGTAATTTTTGCTTTTCAGCATCTTGTAATCTTTAGCACCTTGTAATCTTTAGCACCTTGTAATCTTGATGTATGTAAGGATTGCTTTTAATAAAATTGGAGTCGATTTAATCGTCGTCGTATTGTAGTTGCCCAATTTTTGCTCTAGTCGTGGAGTTGCGGAACCGAGGTTTGAGACTTGATGTTTTTTGGTAGAGCTTTGGTGCCGAACATGAGCCCATAATACGGCCGGTGTCAAGAACGCTCGGCAGCTAGTGCTGAGGCTTGAGACTTGTTGATTTTTTGGTGGTCTTGACTGCCGAACTCAAGCCCGTAATACGGTCGGTGGCGAGAGCGCTCGGCGCGGGTGCCGAACTCACGCCCGTAATACGGTCGGTGTCAAGAATGCTCGGCAGCTGGTGCCGAGGCTTGAGACTTGTTGATTTCTTGATTGATCTTGATTGCCGAACTCAAGCCCGTAATACGGTCGGTGGCAAGAACGCTCGGCAACCAAGTGTTGGAGTCCGAATCATCGTTAATTCAAGGGGTGTGGGAGCAATTCCGAATGGCGAACCACGTCTAGCTCGCTTAGTAGCGAACTTGCGAAGCGGGATCGAACCAAGTGTGGGACTCCGTACCATTCAACGGCTGTGGGAGCAATTCCGAATGGCGAACTACTTCTAGTTCGCTTAGGAGCAAACTTGCAAAGTAGAATCGAGCCAAGTGTTGGACTCCGAGCCATCGTTAATTCAAGGGGTGTAGGAGCAATTCCGAATGGCGAACCACTTCTAGCTCGCTTAGTAGCGAACTTGCGAAGTGGGATCGAACCAAGTGTTGGACTCCGTACCATTCAACGGCTGTAGGAGCAATTCCGAATGGCGAACTACTTCTAGTTCGCTTAGGAGCGAACTTGCAAAGTAGAATCGAGCCAAGTGTTGGACTCCGAGCCATCGTTAATTCAAGGGGTGTAGGAGCAATTCCGAATGGCGAACCACTTCTAGCTCGCTTAGGAGCGAACTTGCGAAGTAGAATCGAGCCAAGTGTTGGACTCCGAGCCATCGTTAATTCAAGGGGTGTAGGAGCAATTCCGAATGGCAAACCACTTCTAGCTCGCTTAGTAGCGAACTTGGGAAGTAGGATCGAACCAAGTGTTGGACTCCGTACCATTCAACGGCTGTAGGAGCAATTCCGAATGGCGAACTACTTCTAGTTCGCTTAGGAGCGAACTTGCAAAGTAGAATCGAGCCAAGTATTGGACTCCGAGCCATCGTTAATTCAAGGGGTGTAGGAGCAATTCCGAATGGCGAACCACTTCTAGCTCGCTTAGTAGCGAACTTGCGAAGTGGGATCGAACCAAGTGTTGGACTCCGTACCATTCAACGGCTGTGGGAGCAATTCCGAATGGCGAACTACTTCTAGTTCGCTTAGGAGCGAACTTGCAAAGTAGAATCGAGCCAAGTGTTGGACTCCGAGCCATCGTTAATTCAAGGGGTGTAGGAGCAATTCCGAATGGCGAACCACTTCTAGCTCGCTTAGTAGCGAACTTGGGAAGTGGGATCGAACCAAGTGTTGGACTCCGTACCATTCAACGGCTGTAGGAGCAATTCCGAATGGCGAACTACTTCTAGTTCGCTTAGGAGCGAACTTGCAAAGTAGAATCGAGCCAAGTGTTGGACTCCGAGCCATCGTTAATTCAAGGGGTGTAGGAGCAATTCCGAATGGCGAACCACTTCTAGCTCGCTTAGTAGCGAACTTGCGAAGTGGGATCGAACCAAGTGTTGGACTCCGTACCATTCAACGGCTGTGGGAGCAATTCCGAATGGCGAACTACTTCTAGTTCGCTTAGGAGCGAACTTGCAAAGTAGAATCGAGCCAAGTGTTGTACTCCGAGCCATCGTTAATTCAGCGGTTGTGGGAGCAGTTCCGAACGACGGTCTACCTCGGGCTCGTCCGGGGACGAGCCGAGGAGGTGAAATCGAACAGGACGTGGACTCCGAACCATTGGTTGAAATCAAAGTGTAAAAAACAGATGATAAGAGCGAAGAGAGATGTTCAAATTCACAAGCATGGAAGAACTTTCTTTATTGATAATCGACGGCGAACCGTTTTACATATTGCAATTTATGAAAATAGGTTACAAGTCAGAGGAGAGGAATGGCTCGATATCCTATGATACTCAGAGCGGTGCCGGAGCGCTTTCTTGGTATTTTAGGAGGTGGTCGGCATTCCAGGTCCTCGGAACCTCTCTGCCCTCGAGATCTTCAAGACGATATGCTCCGGGTCGGACGACCTTCGTGATCCTGTACGGCCCTTCCCAGTTCGGAGCCAGCTTGCTCTTCTGATTGGGAAAAGATATGGCCAGTTTCCTCAAGACCAAATCCCCTTGCTTAAGGTTGGTAGGTCGGACCTTCTTGTTGTAGGCCAACTCGACCCTTCTTCGGTAGCTCTGCTGCCGGATCGACGCTCTCTCCCTCAGCTAATCTATCAGATCTAAGTCTGCCCTGAGGTCCCTGGCGTTCTGCTCTTCGTTGTAGGCCACGAGCCGAGGGGAAGGTATTCCGACCTCGAGAGGTATCACAGCTTCGGACCCGTAGGTGAGGTTGAAAGGGGACTCGCCTGTGGGGGTCCGTTTGCTCGTGCGATAGCTCCACAGGACGTTGGGGAGTTGATCGACCCATAAGCCTTTGGAACTTTTGTCCAACCTTTTCTTGATGCCTGCGAGGATCTGCCGATTAGCATTTTCTGCTTGTCCGTTCGACTGAGGGTGGGAAACGGACGAGAAGCGTTGCTGGATGGCAAGGTCGTCACACAGAGCTCGGAATGCTGCGCCAGTGAACTGAGTCCCGTTGTCCGTCAGGAGGATACGAGGGACACCGAACCTGCAGATGATGTTCTTCCAGAAGAACTGTACCACCTTGTTCTCGGTTATAGTGGCGAGGGGCTCGGCCTCGACCCACTTCGAGAAGTAGTCGATGGCTACGACCAAGAATTTGAACTGACCCGGAGCCGGAGGGAAAGGCCCTAGTTGTTAGGGTTATATACTGAAAGCATCACTTTTGTATTAACTTTATTTCCTTATTTTTTTGAATGAGAATCATATGGGCATATATTTGCATATTGTGTTTATTATAATATCAATGCAAGTGTCTGATATTCTATAAGGTTGATAATATGGTGTGAGGTGTCACACAGAAGATCATATTATCAGTTCCCTATGGAATATATAAATAGTTCACAACCTAGACGGACTTGGACAATCCATTGAAAAGGTTGTAGTGTAATCTGGTATTAGTCTGTCTTGACTATAGGTTTACACTAGTACACTTTGTGTGTATTGAACAGGACCACTTGAGGTTGTTCTCTTTGTACTGACTACAAAAGAGAACAAACACCTCTGTTATTATGGATGCTTATGCTCTTAATCCAGATATAATAACAGACATGTATATGCAGTGTGCATTACTTTGACTCATAAAAGAGTGAGATTCATTATGGATCAACAACCTCTATGAATTGGGTAATAGTAGTGTATGTATGATGGGCTGTTGATTGTAAAAGGAATCCATGTCCCGATACGTCGGGTTGATGATGTCCCCTTAAGGAGCTCATAAGGATTGTCATGTAAACCCTGCAGGTGGATTACATCCGACATGACAAATAAAGTTGAGTGGTACTACTTAAGGATAAAAGATGTTGATCAATGTAGTTGTCAGTAACTTAATTTGATCGACGGACATTCGATATCTTAACATGGGGAGTTGAACGAGCATATAATAAAAGGAGCCCATAAATATAATTTGGGATTAGGAAGGTAGTGCAACAATAGCTCCTTAGTGGACCGAGCTATTGTTAATGGGCCTGGGTTGTGTGTTCGGGCTGAACACGGGATACCCAGATCCGTTAGGAGACCTAACCCTAATTTCTCCTCATGGTCCCTGCCGTAGCCTTATATATATCCTCTATTTCTCTGGCCGTCATTGACAATCTGAAATATAAGATTTCTTTTCTCAAATCTCGTGTTTCACGTAAGGAGAGAAAGAGAGGACAGCCAAGGGAGAAAGGTTGGAAGATCGTCGCCCACACGACGTCCAACCCGAGGAAGGAATACGTGCAGAAGATCTTGGGGTCGCTGTCGTCTTCTTCTCACCGCAGGTATAATTTGTGAACCCTAGTTTCCGCTGTATAGGGTTAGATCACAATTAAGCAATCTGTTTATCTTTAACGATCGATACGCACACCAATCCGTAGTCCTGGGATTCATCTCAGTTCCATCACTAGTAAGTCCATTCCCCACATGGCGAAGGGGATAGGACTTGATAGGGAGGCGAGGTTGGCTTGAGGGAGGCGACGGATGCTGGAGTGTCTCTGACAAGAACTACATTGCCGAACGTGCCGCTCGGCATCTTGAAGGAGGGTCGGCCAGAAGTATCCATAATTCAAAGCTTTTCGGGCCAAGGACCTGGACCCTGCATGTGCCCCGCCGATGCCTTCGTGGAGCTCTTGTAGGGCATATTCGGCCTGCTCTGGAGAGAGGCACCTTAGATATGGCCGACCGTCTACTTGAGAAAAGGAGCGTTTGTATAAGATACCCTCGATCAAGACATAGCGCTCGGCCCGAGTTCTGACTCGGCGTGCTTCCTTGGGATCCGAGGGCAGAACCCCATCCTTTAAGAATTCCACCAATGGCTTCATCCAATTGTCCTGCAGCATGACCGGCAACGACTCCACCGAGCCAGGTGTCTCGTCTTCTATGCTAGGCTTAGAGAGGACCTCGATCAGAACTGTCTGTTCAAGACCTTGCAGGGAGGAGGAGGCCAACTTGGAGAGGGCATCGGCCTGCGAATTCTCCTCCCGAGGAACTCGTTGAATGAGCGCCTCTTCGAACCGGCTCATGAGGACCTGGACCTTAGCGAGGTATTTTGCCATCCGCTCGTCTCTGACCTCGTACTCGCCCAAGACTTGGTTCACGATAAGTTGGGAATCGCTGTGGATTCGGAGGCAATGTGCCCCAGCACTTCGTGCGAGTCCGAGACCAGCAATGAGTGCCTCGTACTCCGCCTCATTGTTCGAGGCCTTGAAGTTCATACGGATCGCGTACTGGAGGACGAAGTTATCAGGGCCGTTCAGGATGATTCCGGCGCCGCTCCCTTCGTTGCATGAGGAGCCGTCCACGAAGACTGTCCAAATGGGGGGTCCATTCGGGATGTGGCTGACTTCGGGGATAATGGACTCTACGATGAAGTCGGCAAGGGCCTGTGCTTTAATTGTCGTCCGAGGCTGGTAAGAGATGTCATGCTGACTCAGCTCTATGGACCACTTCATCAGCCGACCCGAGGTCTCAGGCTTGTGGAGGATCTGCTTTAGGGGCTGGTCGGTGAGGACGACGACCGAGTGGGATTAGAAGTACAGCCGAAGCTTCCTCGCTGCCATGACCAGGGCGTAGGCCATCTTCTCTATCCTCGGATAGCGGAGCTCGGCGTCCCGGAGCACCTTGCTCACGTAGTAGATAGGCCTTTGGTCCCGGTCCTCCTCTCTCACCAAGACAGCACTTAGGGTCTGCTCGGAAGCAGCCAAGTAGATGAAGAGAGTCTCACCTGGGACCGGTTTACTGAGCAGAGGTGGGTTTACCAAGTAGTCCTTCAGCTGGTCGAACGATTCCTGTTGTGGTTGGCCCCACTCAAAACCCTTAGCCCCCTTGAGTGCTTTGAAGAAGGGGAGGCACTTTTCCCCCGATTTTGAGAGGAACCGACCTATAGCGGCGAGCTGACCAGTGAGCTTCTGCACCTCCTTGATGTTCCGAGGCGGGGCCATGTCTAATATGGCCTTAATCTTCTCGGGATTAGCTTCGATTCCTCGTTGGCTTACCATGAAGCCGAGGAACTTTCCCGAGGAGACCCCGAACGCACACTTGTTCGGGTTCAGCCGCAAGCTGTGCCTCCTCAACACGCCGAAGGCCTCCTGGAGGTCGGCTACGTGATCAGTGCCTCGGACGCTTTTGACGAGCATGTCGTCAACGTACACCTCCATGTTTCGGCCTATCTGGCTCTGGAAGACCTTATTGACAAGGCGCTGGTAGGTGGTGCCTGCGTTCTTCAAGCCGAACAGCATGACCCGGTAGCAGTAGAGGCCTTGGTCGGTGACGAAGGAGGTCTTCGGAATGTCCGGATGGAACATTCGAATTTGATTGTAGCTCGAGAATGCATCCATGAAGCTGAGGAGCTCATGACCCGAGGTGGCATCAATAAGGGTGTCGATGTTCGGGAGAGGGAATGGTTCCTTCGGACACGCCTTATTCAGGTCGGTGAAGTCAATACATATTCTCCAGGAGCCGTTGGACTTCTTGACCATTACAACATTGGAGAGCCACTCGGGGTAGTTTACCTCCTGTATGAACTTGGCCTTCAGAAGTTTATCCACCTCCTCCTTGATGGCCTGCTGTCGCTCGGGAGCGAACTTACGTCTCTTCTGCTGAACCGGTTTGCACCCCGGTTCGACACTAAGGCGGTGGACTAGCAACTCCTCGGAGATGCCGGGCATATCCGCGGCCGACCGAGCAAACAGGTCGCAGTTATCCCGGATACATTTGACCAAGTCCGAGCACAGCGCGGTCGGCAAAGACTTGCTGATGAGGAATTTCCGGCTCGGGTCCTCGTCCGAGAAGAGGACTTCTTCTAACTCGTCCGCCGGCTCGGACGTGGGTCGGGCTTTCGACTCGGGGATTTCTAATGTCTCGAGGGAGAGCACCGGTCCCCCTGTGGAAGTCATGTAGCACTTCCGAGCCATCTCTTGGCTTCCCCTAACTTCCCCTACTCCCGACCAAGTGGGGAACTTCATTTTAAGATGGTACGCCGAGGGGACAGCTTCCAGGGTGGCTAGGCCGGGTCGGCCCAGAATGACATTATACGCTGCCGGGACGTCGACAACCATGAAGTCCATCGGCTCGGTCCGGGTAGTAGGGGTGCTTCCAGCAGTTACGTCTAGGGTTATCACCCCCTCGATGGTTACTGGGACCCCCGTGAACCCGTGGAGTGTATAACCGGCCGGCTTGAGACGGTCCCGGGACAGCTGCAGGCCTCGGAAGGCCGAGAGGAAGAGGATATTGACCGAACTCCCATTGTCTACCAAGATCCTCTGCACCTTGAAGTTGGCCATGCGGAGGTCGATGACGAGGGCGTCACAATGGGGAGTTCGGACCCCTTCGAGGTCTTCATCGGAGAAAGACACAGGGATGCCGAGACCTTTGGGAGGAGGAGCGCTGTGAACCGAGTTGACCTCTCGAACGAAGGCCTTCCGGGAGGAGTTAGAGGAGCCTCCCATGGGGCCTCCGTGGATCAGGTGCAGAACCCGCTCTTCCTCGAACTCGGGTGTTTCCTCGCGTCGCTCGGAGCGCTTGTTAGCCACCCGAGGCGGAGGAGTGCTGCGATCCGCCCGATCGTTTGTCTTAACAAATTTGGCCAGCTGCCCCCTCTGGATGAGGGCCTCTATTTCATTCTTCAGGGCTCGGCAGTCGTTGGTGTCATGGCCGTGGTCCCTGTGGTAGCGGCAAAATTTCTCCTTATTCCTCCTCTTAGCTGGGGTGTTCATCCTCGGAGCCGGAGGGATGACCCCTTTCTTCTCTACCTCCATCAGAATGGTGGAGACATTGGTGGTGAGGGGAGTGAACTTCTCGAACCTATGGGAAGGTCGGCGCTGACCATCGTTGTCCTTCTGCATCTTCTTCGACCCTTCCTCCTCCGTCGCCTTCCTCTTGGATCCGGAGGCCGACCCTCCGAAGTTTGGGAGGCACTCGGCCTCTTCCGCCCGGATATACTTCTCGCACCTTAGGAGAAGGTCGGCGAAGTTATGCGGGGGCTTCTTGGCCAAGGACGATCGGAGGTTGGCGTTGAGGACGTTCGACTGGAACGCCACGGTCACCACTGACTGGTCTAAGGAGGCGATAGACCTGACCTCTGCGGTGAACCTCTTCACATAGTCCCGCAGCTTCTCTCCCCTTTCCTGCCGCAGGTTCAGTAGGGAGAGGCTTGTCTTCTCAGCTCGCCTGCTACTTACGAAGTGAGTTATGAACAGTGTCTCAAACTGCTCGAATGAGAAGATGGAAGAGGGAGCGAGTCTGGAGTACCATTCCCGAGCCGACCCCCTAAGGGTGGCAGGGAAGGTCCTGCAGAGCACAGCGTCGGAAGCTTGATGGATCAGCATCAGGGTCTTGAAGCTTTCGACGTGATCAACTGGGTCGGATTCCCCTGAGTACGTTTCAAACTGCGGAGGTTTGAAACCCCTCGGTATGTAGGCCTCCATGATCGTCCGAGAGAAGGGGGGTCTGCTCGGCCGGACGGTCCCCGCTCTGGACTCTTCCTCCCTGTCCATGAGGCCGATGCGCCTCTCCACCTCGTGAATACGTCGGTAGAGGGCATCGTCCCTTCGCTGGTAATCATATGATCCCCCGGACTCTTCTTCATAGGAAGGGGAGCGGGGACTGCGGCACCGGTAGTCCTGGGATCGGCGGGGACTGTATTGCTGCTGCTGGCGACTGGGAGCTGGGATAGGACTTTGGGATCGACGGCGAGGACTGGGAACCCTTGGGGGCGTCGGAGCCCTCTGGGCATTTTGGTTTTTCTGCCGAAGGTTGAGGGCCTGCAGCACGGTGTCTTGAAATTGAAGGAACTCGGCACGAGTGATAGGTGCGTCATTGTTCCTCCGAGGATGCCGATCCGCAGGGGAGTGCGGCCTCCTCCTGTGGCGCTCGGGCGAGACCGCTCGGCCCCTTCGGTCGGGAGACCTTCTTCCCTCTCGGCGGTGAGGCGACCGCTCACCACGATGCTGACGGGAGGCTTCCTCTCGGGCCCGCCTCTCGTCCAGGTAGGTGCGGAGGTCGTCATCCCTCTGGCGGTTCAGGAGCGTGTTGCGGAGGTCGGAGTGATGAGAAGCCATTGAGTCCGTGGACTCATTACGAACCGAGACATGGTCCGGGTTGAGGGGTTGCTTCTGCTTCCGACCGTTATGGCCGGAGGGGCCATTGTTGGGTTGCTGCTTGGGATGAGGAGGTTGGACCTGCTGGGCCGGTGGAGGAAGATCGGGTTGTGGAATAGGATTGACAGGGGCTTCCTCCGTAGGGTCGGCAGGATTGGCCACACGGTTTGACCCTCTGGATCTGACCTTCTTTGGAGGCATGGTTGCAGGGGACGACAAGGAAGGGGCTGAGGCTGTTCGTGTGGTCTTTCCCACAGACGGTGCCAATCTGTTACCGCTGATTTCGGTGTGGGGGTAAACAGATAGAATTTGTGAGCTCGAGAAAAACCTGAACAGTTGACTCAAGCCTTCTTGCTCCTGCCGCAACCTGCAAGGAAGTGCGAAACACCGGGGTTGATTCCGGCGACACCCTCCGACGCTCTTGTCAATAAACAGTGGAGATTAAAGAAAGAGCTTAGGGTGTAGAAAGAGTGATTAACCTGTGACAATTGTAGGTTGGAGGTATTTATAGCCGCCATAGGAGTGAAGTTAGGGGCCTGATTTCCTGTCCAACTGTTAGGAGTAAAATCCTCCCGATTAGTTTAGGAAACTAACCCCTAATCCCCAGGTGAGAGGGTAACTGTCAATCAAGCCCTTTGATTTGGTCAAATCAGTGAGCTTGATTCCCTCTTGTTGGGCCGGGTTTGTATCGGGTCGGAACCCGTACCCGGCTAAGGCGGATCCGTTCGCGGGTTAAGGGTTCTTTGCAAAGGAGACCCAGTACCCGCTTTGGACCCGTTTGCACGTGGAATTACCATTTTACCCCCGGACGTCAAGATTCGTGCCTGATTTGGGCGGTCCTGATTGAACCCCGATTTTAGCCACATCAGATATTATTCGGTTCCCTTTTTATCGGCTTGCTCCTCACCTATGACAAGGTTTTCCTCATCAAAATGGCCCTTCGGCAACAAGTTCTCAATGTAGGGTCGACATTATGTCTAAAATTAGGGATTAGCGGCAAAACTTAATGAAAGAAATGCTTATAATATTGGTCGTTAAGAAATGCACACTATTTTTTATATATCTATCTCTACTATTTTAATGGGAGAGTTGGGGTTTGTAACCAAACAAATCCGTACAATACATGTTCAAACTAAATTCAATAAATATACACGCGCACCTCACGCAACCCAAATCAAAATATTCAAACTCATTCATCTCTCTCACGCCTTCCCGTCAATTCATATCCCTTTCTTTTCCTCTTCTTCTCTCTTGCACCGCCGATCCTCTCTCTCCCCGCCCTCTGTCACCCTCGCCGGCCTCCCCACTGCACCTCCTACCGCTACCCCGCCGTGCCTCCCCACCGCCCCACCTCCCCACCGCGCGAAGAGATAAAAAAAAAGAGAATCAGAGAATACGCGTCATGGATCTTTTTCTTTTCCATTCCGCTCTTTCACTCAAGGTCAATTTCTGATTCCTCCCCCTTTTTGTTTCCGGAACGATTACCCGTTAGGGTTAAGGTTTACTCGATTTCCCAATTTAGAAATTAGGGTTAGGGCTTTCCAAATTTACTCTCTTTATTTATTGTGTTGATGCCCCCGTTGCTTGATCATCAGGCTTTGGTAGAACTTTTTTATTACTTCAGATCATATCACATCAGTTTGTAACAAAAAAATCAAGATGCAAGCCCGAATATTGCCGCTCCACTCCATGTCGGATTTGGAGGTGGCAGAGGCAGAGGCGGAGGTAGAGGTGAAGGGGGAGGAGGAGGAGAAGGAGGAGGTGGTAGAAATTGCCGCTCCACTCCATGTCGAATTAAATTTATTAGGGATTAAATTATAACATTTATTAAGAAGTCAGTAAGTTTAAACCTCCGTGATGTTCGGGCAAACGGTACGATTAAATGAGGCAGCAAGCATTCCCGTTTACTGATTATTTTTTAGAAAAGCTTTCTTTGTAATTTTGTTTTAGTTATTGAAAACCATTAGCCAAGCTTATTTTTCTTTTCTTGTTTAGAAACATCAAATATAAAGATTTGTGAAAAGAAACAAATGCACCTTACAGAGCAAGTTGGAGGTCTTGATGATGATTGGAGGAACAGTATAGGAACTAACCATCCATCTTTCTTAGTTTTATTAATCTTTACTGAAATTTCAGTGATTATGCTTTATTTTTGTTGTATGAAGAATCATCTCATACTACGAGTTCTGAAGTGAAAGAAATGAATCATGAGGAGAAACAAACTAAAGTATATAACAAGATATGGGAGGATTCAATATCTCTTTTCGATCATAAAAATGGGAGGAGTCAATATTGCACAAGGAAATGGTAGATTTGTCTGGTTACCGAACTAACTCATATCTAAGTGATTCATGGAGTGGTATGACTAAAAACTTTACTCTAATTCATAATTTTGAATGCATGACTGGAAAATATCATATAGGTGCTTTGTCTTATTAGAATTTTTTCAGGATCATATGACGGAGCAAGTGGGTCAGAAGAAATATCAAGTAAAGAAGTAAAGCAAACTGGAATCGAGTGCTATACACAACAGGAGGTCTCAGTTAACTTCACTAAGCAGCTTCCTTTAGATATAAGGTGAAATTCTGTATGTCAACTTCAAGTAGAATTAGGTGATAGTAAGCTCCCCTAGCCATCATAAAAACATGTCATAATTTAAACACACATCCATGCAAGATGATCAAACAAATGATTCAAAAGCTGCATCCATCTTTTAGATGCCTTCCTTTATCTCAACACCTGTAATGATTATTATCTTTATATATATGCTTGAAAATGCTTTCAGCCTCTTAACGTAAATGTGCAGCCAATCATACCCTTTCAAATTCAATAATCAAGATATTGCATATTTCCAATTTAGATATGTATAAGAAAGTATACATTGTTTGGAACTTAGTTGAACAGATATAGTGCGCCGAGTTAGTTGATTATGTGGATTACGCCCAATTTCCAATTTTTCAACCTATCTACTAATTGAGCATTATAAGTATCATGCTAAGGATAAAATATTTCATGTTGTAGGCGTTGGCTTACAATAACAATAACTATAAGGATCTTCATAAGTAATGTTGCTGATTATTTGCAATTAATATAATGAAGACCATTTTTTAAGGTCCTACAAATATAAACCATAAAAGTTACTTGAGACATGTTAATTTAGCATAGATTATTGACCTAAAAAACCCTATCAACATAACTGGTTGGCCTACCAATTACTAGACTTTCAATCTTTTTCCAATTTAGTCTAGGTATCTATATTGAGCATCGACTGTGATTTGCCCAAAATATCTAGCATTAGCTCAGATTTATCACTACTATCGAGCATAATCTATCAATACGTACTATTGAGCATCTCAGTATTACTCGAGCTTTGATATCAATCTCATACACCAATTACAATCACACTAAACTTTTCTTCTTTAATCAAATCATCAATTTTGAAAATTTAAGTAGAAATTGGATTGGTTGATGTTAACTGTCATTTATTCTAAAATCCAACTCATGCCAAAAGAATTAGAAATTGCTAGAATGTGTTACAATAAAACTCTTGCCTGCATAGTTTTGTTTATCTTGTTCTCACTTTCTATCTTCTCATATTTGCTCAGTATAAAACCAATGAAGATTCGCTAATTGGAACCCTCCAAAGAATCAAATCAAAGCGGCATCACCAAGAAAGATCCAAGATATCATTTCAAGGGAACAAGTGTGAATTCGCAGAATGTGGGCACTGAAGAGAAGCATAGAGAGAAAGTGGTTGTGAACGTTGATGAGGACATTTCTTAAAAATCTCCTAAACGTCTGAAGAAGAAAATTGAGTTCTTAAAGAAGGGTCATCTTGACGTCAGAATATTGCTTGCAACTGGTTTTTTTGAAGGATTATAGGTGAAGTACAAGAAAGATAAGGTAAACTTCCATTTTCTTTTCTTCGTTTTTTGTTATAATATTAATAATTATTATCATTTATTAATTTTTATCTTGATCTATCATTTGTTTGTTTATCAGAGGGATCTCTTCCATAATTGCATGTTTTTTGTGGGGTAAGGATTTTTTTTTAAAAGTGATTTTACATTGTTTGTGCATGTAGTTCACTTTAACAGGTCTTCATTTCATAGGATACATTGTAATTAAGGATATTCTGTTTTCAACTATGTCATGTGAGTTTAATTCTCAAATATTTTTCTTTTCCTATCATTATTTTACATCATGGATGTTTCGGAAAATTACTATGTATGCTTCTTGATTAGCTTCTATCAATTTTTATACTTATAGCAAGTTTTTGTTGCATATGGTGATTTGGGTTTATGACCTTACCAAGTAAAACGTGGGGTACTTTTATACTTAATATCCGTCATTTATGTTGTTTCCAAAGAATTTTTATCTAAACCTGTTGTCATTGATGACTTAAGATGAAATAAATGATATATTGTGTAACTTTGGATTGAGTTTATTGGTTAAAGACATTTTGCTTTAAATTTTTTATTTTTTGAAGGTTAAGCATCGTGCTTTTCGATATCTTTTGATAATTTCTGGAACGATGCCTATAGATTTTAATGATAAATAAGAAAATGTGGTTCTTAAAATTATTATTGGTATTTTGGTACTGCTATGTAGAGCTTGAGGGGTTTATAAAAGATCGAGACTACTTAATAATTTGCTATATCTTTTCTTATCACTCCAAAATGCTTTGCCTTTAGCAGCATTCTTATCGTGGCGTTTCTAAGACACGCCGTTATAGGTGAGGGGAATTTTATTTTTTTTTTAAAAACACACTCTCTATCGCGGCGTTTGGAATAAACGCCGCGATAGGTCCAAACTATGACGACATTGTACAAATAAACGACGGGAGAAACCTCTCTCTACCTCATAGGTCGCTATTTTTTAAAAAAAAATTAAATTAAATAGATATTCCAGCGTGTTATATGATAAACGCCGGGGTAGGGTGTACTATAACGGCGTTTGGTTAATACGCGCCGGGATAGCTATTTTTAATTTTATTTTTAAAAATAAATTAGATATCTATCCCGGCATTTTACTTGTTAAACGCCGGGATAGGGTTTGTACATATATATATATATATTTCCTTTTTTCTATAAATATTTTTATATTTTTAAATGTATTCATTTTATAATAATTTATATGTAGATAACACGAAATTTAGTTATCTAATATTATTATTGATATGGCTAAAAATAGAACCAAATCGGGATCATTCAAATCGGGCACGAAACTTAAATCTCTCAGGGGTAAAATGGTAATTTCACCTACAAACGGGTCTGAAATGGGAACTGAGTGTTTCTTCAAAGCCCAATAACCCATAAATGGATCTGTCCTACTGGGTATGGGTAACATCCCGTTACAAACCAACCCAGATAGATAAAGAGTAATTCAAATTCATAGTTATCTCTATGAAATGATTTAAGCTCTAGATCTTATCCATCCACACCGGAAAGTAGAGAATTTTCCTTATCTCGAAACAAATCCCTAAGGCGACTATAAATACCCCTTTCCTCCCACCATAACAATGTAATCAATATTTTTCTACATAAAGCTCTTTCTTAATCTTTCTGATTACTGATAAGAGCGTCGAAGGGTTCGTCGTTGGGATCCATCCCAGTGTATTGAACTTTGTGCAGGTTCGCGGTAGCAGCAATAAACAAGTCAATACATTGGTGAAGGTCAACATGTTTGCCTTATTCGTTTTCTCAAGAATCCACAAATTCATCTGTTTGCTCCTACACCAAAATCAGCATCAACAGATTAGCGCCGTCTGTGAGAAACGAAAAAGCAATCCAACCTAACTTCATCAGCGAGAGTAGTTTCAAGCTATGCATCCGAAAGAGAAGGGGAAGGCAGCGGTCTCAAGTCGAAGAGCCACTCCTCTTCCTCCTCCTCCTCCTCCTCCAGTTCAAGATGTTCTTCCTCAACAGCCTCCTCCTCAACAAGCCCCTCCAGGGTCTCGGGGGGCTCCCGTCGGAGTCGTCCAAAGCAACATCCTCTTCATGACCATGTCGCGGTCCTCAATTCTTCAGTTGACTCTATGGCTTCTCAAAGCCCTTCCGAGAAGGATCTCCGTCAAGTGATTGTCAACCGCCAACAGGGGTAGACCTCCGAACTCGCTTGAATGGATGGAGAGCCCTTGGGGAGTCCATCGACCTGAGCACCCAGGGGTCTCGAGAGTCCGGACCCCCCGCAGACCGAGGACCAGAAGATCCCTCTCGCGAGGAGGCAAAGAGAGTCTCCTCAACGTCATCGGCAGAGAAGTCATAATCTAGTAAGCCGAACCACACCTAGGGACCGCCAAGCTGAAAGGGCACCAGTCACAAGGGCGGAGTTCCAGGATTTTCAAGAAGCGTTATGCGGGCCCTTAATGTTCCTTCCAACCACGAGCAATGGGCACCTAGTCCTCAACCTGCCCCAAGCCATCACCATCGCATTCCCAGTCCCCTTTCGCATGAGGAAGATTCTCGGGGCTCGGCAAGATATGACCAAAGGGAATACTCAGTCTACCGCCGTCTCCACGAGATGGAGAGATGTCTTAGCATACTTGACATAGAAGAGGAACAATGGGCTTCCGCCCGAGCAGGCCTCCGTTCTCCCGGGCCATCATGGAAGCCCCGGTCCCAGAAAACTTTGAGGTAGTAGCAAGAAACAAGTCAACACGTTGGTGAAGGTTAACAGGTTTGCCTTATTCGTTTTCTCAAGAATCCACAAATTCATTTGTTTACTCCCACACCAAAATCAGCAGCAACAATTATGAAGAATGAAAACAATTTTGATTCTATATTATTATCAAGATACAGCCATGATCACTTGCAAGCTATTTAATTTTTATTTTATAACTAAAATAGAGCAAAACGAGGGAAAAGCGCACAAATGACCATCTTAGTCTCAAGTCTCTTTATTTCTCCGGCGTTCACAAAATATGCCTAGATATGAATGAACTATACCATCGTTTTTTGTGTTAAACGCCGCAACAGGCCTAAAAATTCCCAAACCCTGCCACTCGTACCCCCAAATTTTCGTTTCCCACTCTAATTAATTATATATATCTCTCTCACAAACCCTAGTCCAAATCCCTCCCCACTTCCTAGCCGTCGTCGTGCCCCACCTACGCCGTCGTTGTCCCCGCCTCCAGCCAGTCTTTGTTTCTCGAGCCTAGCTCCCATCATCACCACCATAATCATCATCTTCTCCCCCTTTCACCGAAACCCAACTCAAACTCCCTCATCCTCACCTCCATCGCCAGCTCCAACCTCCATTCCAACCCGATCTCCATTCTACCCGGCCTCTACTCCAATCCGACCTCTACTCAAAATTGACTCCGAACCCTCCCTCTCATTCTCGAACCCTAACCCCTTTTCTCCATCAATTTCTGGTAATTTTAAAACTCCTCTTTAATTCTTATTTTTGGATTTACCCGATTAATGTTTCTGGTTTCATTTCTTCGCCATCCAATTTCTTGATTCTCACTTTCTACCCGATTAGTGTTTCTTGATTTTTTTTATTGCTGTGTGATAGAGTTATAATAGATCAGTACAGTATCTAAAATGTTTTATGGCCTTTTTGTAGGTATGCCAAAGTTGATAGACATGTTTCGAGAAAGAGAAGAGAACGTTAAGGTATCACATTATTTCTTAATCTAATAAGAGGATTGCAACAAATGTTTGCTACATGTCCATGTAAATGTTGTTTTAACATGTATATTTCACATGGATGTATTTAATACCTTCAATGAGGTGCTACGCTAGACTGGGAATGTGAGAAAGGAGCAGGACCAAGACGAGTCAAGGCAAGTTATTACTTTGTTGCTTTGCTATGTTAGGGAATTGTGGCAATATTTTTTTACCTCTATTTGGTAATCTGGCACATGTGATGTATTTTCAGTTTATGTATTATTTCAGTAAGTTTTTAATACATTTCATTTCGTAGAATAATACAATTTTACTCAAAATGAAGAAGGTGTTCATATATATGTTGCTGGTGGATGTGCAGTACTACAACTCATACTACTTTAATGAAGAGCTCCTGTAAATTCTGGAAATATAGGTATAAAATATACAGTGACTCAAGATTACTAAAAACTAAATCTTAAACAGCAAGCCCAAAATTTTATCTTTTTAGGCTTCATAAGCCCTAAATGATTTATAATAGCTGGCTGAATCAAAACGCAGAGACGTAACTTGTCAAGTGTTTCAAGCTTATCAAAACTAGCATTAATTGGAACCTGGATGTAGTACATATAGACTTTATATATAATTTAGACTTGAGCAAGACCTAATCTGACTATTAATCTGACTATTTTAGGCTTCATCTAAGTCTTACAAGATTTTGAAGATCTAGTTATTATCATTCTCTTTCACATTTTGTGTTGTTCTTGAAATCTTCAAAACATTTTAAGTTGAAATGAAGGTTTTTCTAATGATTGTAATTGTGAACAATGCCATTATGTAGCTTGATAGTTGATCCCTTCAATTGTATCTGTTGAAATTCGAAGCTCATCTTTGCTCTGTATGTTTCCTAGAACCTATCTCCCTTGTCGTCATCGTCATTATCCTCAGTAGGTCCTAGTTACATCCTTCAAATAAGTCAAAGATGATTTGTTCACATCCTAAACTAAATTGATAAAATGTACCAAGTACTATTAAGTAGGGAGAAGACAGTGGGCATTATCTGGTTCCTTATATTGTTATTCATCAACATAAAGCTTGTTTCTTCTACTCCTGAGTCCTGACTTAGATTCCATATTAAACTATCTGAGATTTATTGTAACTATTGAATGACCAACAACATTCTGAATGACCTTATCACTTATAACTGTTGAATGACCAACAACATTCAACTCATCAACACATGCAAATCTAGTAAAATACAAGATGTTCAGTTAAAAATGATCTAAGCAGTTTTGTGCTTTTTTTATTCTTTTGTTTGACAAATTGATGATGAAATATGTATGTTTTTTCTACAGGGCTAGCGTATTCCATCGGTTCCCAGTCACGCACATACACTAAGGCAAAATAATGATAGAATTGAAAGCAACACCGGGCTACACGAGGAGACTCCCCTGCTGTAGTTTGTCAGATTCGGACTTTTTTTTAAATGTTTTGTAGGAATTACATCTATATTTTGTAATAACTAAGCGTTGTACAACATATTCATTTGACACTCGTTATATGACAGTTTATATGTATTATATATTTTGTTTTCTATTGGGTTGTTTTTTGTGATGTGTGACTTTTGGTTGTTGAAATTGATGTTATTATTGATTTTAAGATTTAAGCATTTAAATTTTATATGATTACATGTATTTGTAATATGAGATTAATTACTGGTTTTTCCAATTCAAAATTTTATAATAAAAGGCCCAAAAAAAAAAAAACAGACCTATCGCGGCGCTTCGTGGTAAACACCGCAATAAGTATTACTTTTATAAAAGTAGTACCCTCTATTGCGGCGCTTGCCAAGCGCCATTGTAGGGTACTAATTTAAAGCGAGCTAATATTCAGTGAAGCTATCCCGGCGCTTGCCAAACGCCACTATAACTCAACTTTTTTTTAAACATTGAAACGGAAACGCTCCTATAACGGCGGTTTGGCAACGCCGGTATAGGTGGACACCCTATAACGGCGGCTCCGGTGTAGGCCGCGATAGCCCTTATAGCTATAACGACGCACGCTGTAACGGCGTTTTAAGCGGCGATTTCTGAAGCGCCGTTAAGGGCTATAACGGCGCCAAAAAATGACGCGACAGCCTTGTAAAAGCGCCAGGAAAGCCCATGCGTTTTGTAGTGTGTGGGCAATTTATTTATTCAATTACTATACTTTTTGTAGGCGCGCATCACTTGTCGTTTGTAAATCTACCAACTTATGCATTGTCCGTGTATTGTCCGTGCATAACTAATATAAAAGAAGTCAGAAGTTCGACACCAAGCTACGTCGGAATTTTTGCTTTTAAATAATACATATTTATTAAGACGTGCATCACACGTGTAAATTACTAGTTTCTGTTAAAAAGGAATTTTCTGATGACTAGTTTGTGGAATAAAAAGAGGTTTATGGTGAAAAGTTTCAGCGGAAAAGGATAATAGAAGATAACGAAAAAATAAGGGATTTAAAACAAATTTCTCTTAGGGTTTATTAGGTTAAGGTCACAAATGATTTGAGATATTAAGCAAGTCATAATTGCCAAGTCAAAGATACTATTTGTATGTACAAACATCTGAAAGACAAAGATCCAATCAACGAAAACTAAAAAAAAAATTCTTGAAAATGCGATCTGATCCAGTTTCAAAAATATTTACCCAACTGACTATATTTTAGAAACATCAGCATAACACGTTTTTGGAAACGACATAGGTAAATATCATGTCGTTCTTCCTAAAAGCGGCGTCAGTATAAATTTTTTAGCATGCCACTGTTTGAAATAATGGCATCAGTACATTTCTTATACAAGTGTAAACCTCTGACTTGAAAAAAAAAAATCAAGTGCTGAAAGAACTTATAAATAATGTTGTTATACCCAAGAATGGCATTCGCATTACTGATGTCGTTGTTGGAGATAATGACATCAGTTATAATACCCATTAAACTCTCTTCCTCCACAATAGTTCTTCCAAATAATGACATGAGACAACTGTTGCCGTTCTTAAAAACAGTGGCAACAGTTCCTAGAAATAGATAAATCAAGTAATAAAATTAATTGTTGCAATTGCATTAGTTATCCCTAACAATGAATATTATAACTGATGCCAATATCCCTAACAACGACATCGGTAATGTTGTTGCCGCTATTCCAACAACGGCATAAGCTATAGAATTTTTCCACACTTGCATTTTTTTTTCAAGTTAGAGAGAGTACACGATTGGGAATAAGTTAACTGATGTCGTTACTCTAAATAGTGGCATGCAAATTTTTTTTTAACAAATGCTGGTATTGAAAACAACGACATATAAATAACCTATGTCGTTATTTTCAATAACGATTAATACTGACTTGTCCAAAACTGAGTTAGTTGGGTAAATATTTTTGAAAGTGGGTCAGATTGCATAATATTTTCAAAAGTGGGTCAGCACGGAAAAAAATTCCGAAAACTATAGGTACTTAAGTTGTGAGTGTTCTTTCGGGACCAAAAAAAAACCTCTTTTTGAAAACTTTAGGGTGCATGATCCTCAATAGAAGGGTTAATGTGTATAAAATACAACCCGTAGTTTCCATAAACGAGCAGAGTTTGGACTTTGGGGTATTCACCAAAGAATTAGGCCCACAATTTTCACGTCAAAAGATGAATGTTACATATAGGGATGGCAAACGGACCGGGTCGACCCGCAAACCGTCCACGACCCGTCCGCCTAATCCGGCCCGTGAGTAACCGGTTTGAGTTTGGATCGAACCCGTTAATGTAAACGGGTCGACTCGGGTCCACAAAATTGCGAATTCAACCCGTTGAATCAAACCCGATAATCCGGATGAACAGTTCCGACCCACCCGCGAACCCGCGGGTTGCGAACCGTTTGACCCATACGGGTCGAACGTTCGACCCGCGCTGGTCCAACGGGCCTAATTGGATTACCGATAGCTCAACGGCTCTTTTAGCAGTTATTTTTTGGTTGTTTTTGGGTTTTTTTTTAATTTTTTCCCTATAAATACCCCTAAAACCCATACTAAAAATTCACACCTTACTCTCTTACCATCTCTACTATTATTACTCAATTCATTTCAATTTTTGTGAACAATTGAACAAACAAGGTAGCAAGACATATACACGATCAAACGGCAAATTCCGATCGTATCGAACTCAAAATTCAACTCTCCTCCAAGTGATCAAGTCTTCAGCTCTCCTCCAAGCTCTCTTCAAGTCTTCAATTCCGGATTTCTACTTCTACTTCTATTCTTATTTTTACAGGTTTTTTTTATATACGAGTATCTACGGTGAACGGTTTCAAAATTTCATATCCCTCTTCTTCTTTTTTTATTTTTTTGTAATTATAATTTTTTTGTATCATATTTGTTTGTTGGTTTTTTGATCTTCTCTCTCACAACCCTCTTGTTTTCTAGATTTTTTTTTGTAACTTATCGCGCCTACATTGTGTTTAATTTTTTTACATACACTACTACATATCCACATGTCTAGATCACGCGGTAGCGGCCGTAGCCAAAGTGGACAAGATTCCACCGGCACTTCCTGTAGGCCTCCAATTGTCCCACAAAATGACCCCGTCGAAGACTACCCTAATCCTCCTCCCCAACAATAGGGTACACACGATGAGTTTGTAGGAGACATAGAATTAGAAGAAGAACTACAACAATAAGCCACCGAAACAACACCCGCGGCTAGTAGTAGGAAAACTAGAGGGGAAAGTAGTGATTGGCCCAAATTCTATGATTATATTCCGGACGAAAATGTACCGGGTGTAGGTTTAAAAGTTTGTAAAACATGTTCGAAGTCATACAAATGGAAGAGGGGTGAGGGCATGGGTACAATTAGGCAACACATCCAAAATGTTCATAAAGAACTTATTGTTGACCTACCTGGCCAACAAAAAATTCACCCTAGGACCGGTCTAGTTGATAGCCACCCTTATGATCCCGAACTTGTTCGTCGGAAAATAGCCCGATTAGTAATCAAAAAAGAGTTTTCATTTTCATATTCCGAGAGTAGGGACTTAGAAAATTTTAAACAAACCGCCTTAAATCTTCATTTTAGAAGAATTCCTAGAAATACTTGCAAATCTGATTGTTTTAAAATGTACAATGAAATGAGAGAAGCTTTGATTACAATTTTATGGAGTTTAACTTGTAGAGTTAGTTTAACTTCCGATTGTTGGACAGGTTGCAACAATATTCCAATGATGAGAATAACCTATCATTGGATCGACAGTGATTGGATTCTTCAAAAAAGAATCATATCACTTGTCGCATTGCCCTATCCCCATAGTGGCAATGAAATTGCAAACCGGATTATAGAAATTTGTGATATTTTTCATATTCGCGATAAAATTATGTGTATAAGTTTTGATAATGCATATAACAACAATGCATCAATTAGTATTTTAAAAACCGCATTAAACCCTCCATCTGACAATATTTTTCATGTTAGATGTGCATGTCATATTTTAAATCTATGTGTTCAAGATGCATTAAAAATAGCCGAACCATATATAGTTAAAATTAGAAATTGTGTACATTTTATTGCATTAAGTGGCACCATATTTCAAGAATGGAAAACTTGGTGTAGGCTTTAAAATGTACCTTTTAAAAAAATTTCAAAGGATGTTAAACACCGATAAAACTCTACTTTTGATTTGCTACATGTTGTTATTGAATATAAAGAATGTGTAAATGATTTTTGTATTGCAAAAAATATGCACAATTTTGAAATGACTCTCGTCGATTGGTATTATGCCGAATCTTTGTTGAAATTTTTAGAACCTTTTAAAACCGTAACTTTCAAATTTTCAAAATCTTATGTATCTACTTCTAATAGCATTTTTATTTCAATAGTTACTATGATGCAAACTTTTAAACAAATGATCCATGATGCTTTTGTTGGTGATATTGTAAAACCTGCATAAACAAAATTTTTGAAGTATTTTAACACTCCTCCTATGTTGTATTGTATTACTACTGTGATGGATTCTCGTATCAAATTAGAAGGTACGAAGAGTTTAATTGAAATATTTTTAAATTTACTTGGGGATGATAATAAAATTGATTACGCTTCTTTTTTAGTTAAATTTGAATCAACATTAAATAACTTGTATGATTATTATGATAGATGTTTTGCTTCTAATAGTACAACTTCTTTAGTTAGTTCTTCTTCTGCTACTTCTAAAGGTAAGAATAAGAGTAAATTTGATGATAGAACATTTAATTTATTTGCACAAATTCCATCAAAAAAATCTAGGACCAATCAACCAAATTAATTACATTGGTATAACAAACAAGATTCTGAGTCTTTTAGTTCTTCGCTAGATATTTTACAATGGTGGAAAGACCATGAACACACTTACAGTATTCTTAAATATATGGCTAAAGATCTACTAACTCCTCCTGTCTCTACAGTTGTACATTTTCTACAAGTGGCAAGGTTCTAACTGATTACATGAATCGCTTGAAGCCCCAATCGTTAGAGATGCTCGTCTGCACAAAAGACTGGCTGAAGGCTGAAGATAGGACCCAGGGAAAAGCGAACGATACGTCCACAAGTGGGAGCAACTCGCCGGAAGAACAACAACAACAATAGCAACCAAAATGAAGAATTCAAGACCAACAACAACAAGTCAACAACAACAAATTGAAGGCCATCAAATTGAAGACAATTGTAAATAGAAAAAAAAATTGTATTAAATCTTTGCTTGTTATTAGAAATTAGGAAAATTGAAGTAAATTGAAATTGTATATAAGAAATATGTTATTGTATAAAACAAATTTGTAGAAAATGTTTATTTCTTATTAAAAATTGTGAAACTTGTATAAGTTGAAATCATATGAATAATATATCTTTTTTTTGGGCAATTTCACTCTTTCAATCTTATTATTATTATTACAATTTTGTATGTTTATTATTAAAATTACTTTTTTTTAAAGTAAAAAAGAAGGTTAACTTTAGCCGGGCCAACCCGCGACCCGACCCGGGTTCGACCCGAAAGGGTTCACGGATTGGGCGGATCGCGAATTTACGCCTCCGACCCGGCCCAGCCCGGCCCGTTTAACCACACGACCCGACCCAAACCTGCCCAAGCTAGGTGCAAACCCGAACGGGTTCGACCCAACCTGGCCCGCCAGACCCGTTTGCCACACATAGCTATCTTATGTGGTCAAATTCAAACTTAAAATGCTTCCTACTTGGTTCAATCAAGTGGTTGCAATTGCAATTATAACTCACTTGCAAGATTCCTCGAGTTATGTAAAGAATTATTACTTTTTATTTGCAGCTCAGTCAAAAGGAAACTTGCAACTTGTATAGCAACGAAAAAGTAGTAATAACCACTATGGTAACCATGCATCATTTGAAGCTTGTAAGAACACTCCCGTGGTGCAATGCATCTTTTATTTCACTTATCGTCAACATACAATTTGTCAGATTTTGGGGGAAACCATGTCCATATGGAATCATATCCTAAGAAAAACTGAATGCTTATTGAAATGTGAGATATATTACTCGACTTTATTAATGTTAGGTTTTGTGAGAAATTAACAATTGGGAAATAGGGTTTTATCTCTAGATCTAAGTTGCTTGAGATATTCACCCTAGGTATCAAGATTGGAATACCTAGACTGCTATCACAAGCCAGTATTTATTCCTAAATACTGGTTTGGGTATCGGGTTATAAGCCCACAAACCCGCGTTCCAATATCCAATCAATTGTACGTTCATTACACGTGTTACACATATGCACGTGCTATATTTATATAGAGAGAATATACCAATATATCCAACAATCTCCTCCTATATTCTCAATATATAAAGTACAGGATTATCTCATCAGATCAGTATACAACTGACTGGCTGATAGCAGTCCATAAAGAAAAAGCATCATAAAGGTATAGTTTCATAAGAACCAATAGAATTATAAAACTGAATAGTTCAATCAAGACTAAACCAATATAATTAAATAGTTCCAAACCATATCCAATTCAGAATAGTTCACATAGACTAAACCAACTGGAATAATCTGTCATAGTTTCAAAATCAAACAAAGCAAATAAACTTCAAGAACAAAATATGAGTTTTAAGCTCATGAACACAAGAGTCTTAAACTCAACAGAATTTTTACCATGCAAGTGACTAATTTATTCTCGAAAGAAATAAACTGAAATTCTATCCTTGCATACTGCTTTATGTTTACTCCTCCATTTTGAGCAAATCATTATTTTTGAAAACTATGTTGACAAATTCAACTCCTTCATCTTTGCTAGCTTATAGAAAACAAGAATATCAAGAGAAACATCTTTAAGAATTCCAACGAATTTCACATAGTATCTAGTTCCACAAAGAACTTAGTACAATTCATAATTAGCTTAGCAAAAATGTAACGCAAGCATCACAATCAAGTATCTTTAATAAGTAAAGTACATGAACTTTATAGTTTCTACACAAGAACCATACTATGTTTCATATTGGAATGAAAAGACTGCCGTTTCAATCATGGTTTAACATTGAATCATCAAAATTGGAATGAAACATGTATCCATAAAAGACATATCATCAAAATTGGAATGATATTTAGGACAATTTAATCATCGGAAACACATCGACAAGTTTTCATGTTTCGTATTGAAATAATATGATTATTCTAAGTAAATTTCCTAGATATATAATACCATCAAAATTGGAATGACATTATATATTTGTGGAATTTATGTCGAATCGTCAAAATTATGTAAAACATGTCAACTGCCTAAAATTGATGCTTAAGTTTGAACTTCTCTATGGCTCTAATTGGATTCTAAATTTCAAAACAACTTGGATGTTAAAGCTTTTTACTCAATAGCTTTTAACTCCACTTTCCCCCACAGTTTTGATAATTAGATCACTTTCAAGTCTCTTAGCAAGAGCATTAGCCATACTTATCGCAATTGCACTTTATCTATGAGAAAGTTCAACTAGGCTTCTTTCAGCCTTAATGTACTCCTCTTACTATTATAGAGTGAGTTATGAGCTACAGTGCATCGTAGCTTGATAGTCGCATAACAAAATTAGAGAGTTACTTAAACTTCTTAATGGATAACTAGCAACAATTTCTTCAATCCACTCAGCCTTTTCCCCTGCAGAGGATTACACATAGAGGTCTGATTTCATGGATGATAGCACAGTGCCCATTTGCTTTTATTTCCATAACATTTCTGTTTCTCCTAGTGTAAACACATATCTACTAGTTATCGACTTTCACTAAATTCTGAGCATCATAATGCATCAGATTAGCCATTCATTCGAAGAATGACTAGAGTAGCACAAAGCAAACTCTTGAATACCACTCAGGTATCTCATTAGTCTCTTAAGGGCACTCAAATGTGTATGGGATTATTAGTGAATCTGCAGATCATACCTACCTCAAAGGCTATGTCTATTTTAGTGCAGATCTTTGTATACATGAGATTGTCAATTCCTTCCTTTAGAATGATCTACATGTCTCATAGTTGCACCATCATTAGGTGTCAACCTTTTATCATAATCATAAGGTGTTTCAAAACACACTTTCAATCACTATATCCCCACTTTTGAAACACATTTTGATTTGATGAGTTTGACTAAGAGTTATCCCTTGCCAACTGAAAACTCACCCTTATACCTATGGTGTCCACAGTACCTAGGTTTTCATGTTGAATTCTTTGGATAGCACAATTTTAACTTCATTTGTAATAGAGAGGTCACTTCCAAGAACATGCATATCAACAGAACAAGTAAATAGTAGCCACTATATTTGACACACCACAAAATTGAAGGCACTGATCTGAATTACTTGATTCATATACTATGCTCTTTCAAAAATTTGTCAAATTATTTATTGTTGGCTATACATGTTTTAAGAACATACAATGATTTTACTATATTGTAAATCTTGTTCACTAAACATATTAGTTCAAAACTTTCCAGTACAAAACTGTTCAGTACAAAACATCAAGTACAAAGCCTTTTAATTATCCTTTATGAATGACAAAATTTTCAATAAATGTAAAGGTAAGAAGAATACTTATTGTAGCAATATGACAAACATGTGAGTAGACATCAAATAAATCTACCCCATTTTTCTCAGTCAATCTGTTAGCTACTAAAAAGCATTAAAATTGCTACTGAACAATCAAAATTAAGTTTCTTCTACAAAACCCCACTTACTTACTATAGTTTTAGCCACTTTCGGCAGATCAACTAAATTAAAGTATTATTGTATGACACAGAATCATCTCATTGTCTACTGAAGACTCTTCTTAGCTCATTTGTCATTCAGGTTTTCAAGTGTCAGTAAGGCTGGTTCTTGATTCCAACTGTGAATCATTGACCATGTCTGTAGGACTAGATTATTTCATACATTTATCTTTAATGAACATATCCTCAAAGAATTTTGCAAGTCTAGATTCTTCTAACACAAATTAGATAGACCCAACATCTGTCCACAGAGCTACATTCTGCACTTTCTAAGCACACAAATATTTGTTGTAGGTCCTACTTTAGGCCTTCTAGGGTCATGTACTCTAACAAAAGTATCACAACACACATTTTCTCTTTAACAAAACTGTTTGTGTTTTCATACCATGATTTACAAGGTGTATTCAATTTAGAGTGTAGTAACACATTAGAAATATGATTAACAATACAACATCACTCATAATTACACAAGACAAACAACAGTCAATAATATAGAATTCAACATTTCACCAAGTGTTTGATTCTAACTTTTATCAATACCGTTTGACTGTTGTAAGTAGAGTGCACTAAAGATTATGCCCAATGCAAACTTCTCTAAAGTTGTTAAAACATATTCACTACCTCTATCAAGTCTGAACCCTTGATTTTTAGCATTTAACTATAATTTTTAATTCATTAAGAATAACAAGTGCTTCATTCTTCATATATATGACAGACTTATATTGATCATCTACAAAAGAGATTAAATACTTCTGACCAACAATCGTCTCATCTAGTCACAAAGCTACTGAGATCACAAATATTAGAATGTATTGACTCAAGAAGTTGTGTGCTCCTAGAGACCATACTAAATGATTTTCTAGTGATTATAATCTGAGCACAACTTTCATATTTGTCATATTTTAATGGAGTGTCATTTAGTAGGGTTATGAGTTTTATCAAGAACAAACAATTTAATATACAGTTCATAGTGATTCTAAATTTCAAAACAACTTGGATGTTAAAGCTTTGACTCAATAGCTTTTAACTCCATTTCCCTACAGTTTTGATAATTAGATCACATTTCCTCACAAACAATTGAATATATAGTTCTCAAATCTTAGCCAATTATGCTATGTTCAAGAACACAATTAGAACTATTATTATTAATTGTCTCATTTGTTAAACTCAACTTATACATACGATTGACAATATATGCACTTTATAAGAGTTAATACAAAATTACTCTATTACATTTTTCAAAAATTATTTGCTTTCTCTAATGGTTCTAACAATGTCCACTAACTCAAATACATTGAGCAAAGAGTTCTTTCCTTTACTCGTTCTTCATCATCTTCATAACGCTAAATGAGATAATGACTAACATATTATAATTCAACTTTGCACATACAGTACAATGAACGAGAGGGAACACAACGTAACTAGTAAAGTCATATTCTACATTAAGAGATGCTCTCTCCTAAGTTACAGACATTTGTTATACATCTTATACAATTTTATTTTATTTCTAAAATTTTAGAGAAGCAAATATGTAATCTCACACAAACTGCAAACAATAAATTTGTCAAAATATCTATACACATAGTATGATAAAACACTTAACAACCCTAAACATGCTAGTTTTCCAAAGCGAGAATAACTATGATCTAAAACTCTCAATCATATGATCAAATGCACAAAACGTTAACACATTCATCACATGAAAAAATACTAAGAAAATTAGAGTAGATCATACCGACACTTCAAGTTAGAAGTGTTTTCCAAATTCGATGGAGAAGCCTGCATGGTGCAGACTTATTCAACCGTGATGCATATCCATCATCTCCAACATACACAATTTGTAGGTAACATTAGAGTTCCTACATTCATCAAATTGTTAAAGATTAGCCAATTAAACAAATTATTAGCACAATCTAATTCTAGCAATAATTTAATTGGAGATCTGATTTTTATAGTCAACATACAGTTTAACTTATCAAAATAGATATTGTGTTTTAGCACATAGCCAAAACAACTGTTCAACTTGTATTTAATTAAACAAGTGATTAATACAGTCTTGAACTTAACCACTTAGCATCATAGTAATTCTATAATTCAAAACATAATTTTAGAACGAGTGTTTTGAACTTTCAGCACATAGCAAAATATTTAACAGAAATTTAATACGAGGAAAGTAAAGAACTTATCTTTCACTGTCTCTTCCCCTTCAATTCATTAGACTCATGTCTGTTGGGAACAAATCCAAACAACAAATCATTCTGTGCCAAAGAGACCCAGCATCGAACACCTTGTGTGCGTCTAAACAGATCAGTGGAATTGCAGCCGTTGGTGGTGTCACTAAAGGAATGAACATGAAACCCATGAAGACCAGGAGTGAGCCCAGTAATCTTGCCCTTCACTTGGGTGTACCCAGTTACCCGATCTTGAATGAACTGAAGAGCGCCCTTGACGGTGCTGTTGCCGTCACCGCCAACGATGAGCGCCACCCCCTTCAAGCTGCCGCTTGCCGCCATTAATTCTTTGTCTTCTTCTTCAATTAGGGTTCCAACACAGATCTTGAAGAAGAGGGGTCGGAGTCGGAGTCGGAGTCGGAGTCGACGCCTGAGATGCGACTGCCGTCGACAGCGATCGGGAAGAGGTGGTGTTCGGCGCCTGACGACCTCGCGACGCGATCGACTTCGTGGGTCACGCTTCGACCTTGCGTCAGATCGGCGAGCGATCGGCTTGGCTTCGCGACGCAGTCGACAGAGGAGGAAGAGATGGGCTGCGATCGAACCGACGGGGGTCGTCGATGGTCAGCGACGGTGCTCCTTAGGGTTTCGTCGAGATCCGAACGGCCTGCGATTGTAGCCGACGAGATCCAACAAAGGTTCGTTTTCACAAAATTGATTAAAATATCTCAAGATTGTTAGGTTTTGTGAGAAATTAACAATTGGGAAATAGGGTTTTATCTCTAGATCTAAGTTGCTTGAGATATTCACCCTAGGTATCAAGATTGGAATACCTAGACTGCTATCACAAGCCAGTATTTATTCCTAAATATTGGTTTGGGTATCGGGTTATAAGCCCACAAACCCGCGTTCCAATATCCAATCAATTGTACGTTCATTACATGTGTTACACATATGCACGTGCTATATTTATATAGAGAGAATATACCAATATATCCAACAATTAAGGCTTCTCTTATTTTTTTTCTTAGTAGCCAGACACAGATACACCTACTTACATATGATGATACTGATATTCTACAGTCTACAAAACCTGTTAAACTGTGTGTTGAGATTCATGAAAGGAGTTGCAAATTGGAACCAGGCAATGAAATGTGATCAACTACAGATACTAAGCAAATTGTTAAAGTCGTATACTAGCTACTGAAGGATTAATTTAGTGGCTATATATGGTTATTGAAGATACAGATGCACGAGGCCATGCAGTCTATTCAAGAAAGTAATTTCGCTGAACAAGAAGTAGTACCTTTGAAAGAAGTCTTGCGCTTTGAAAGTGGATTTTTCAGCTTTAGCATAAGACGGTAAATATCAAAGTTATACAACATGTAGAGGCAGCAAATGCAATATTAAGTGTTGAAGAAGGTTCCATTGGAATTATTCTAAAAATAATGTTATATAAACCCAAAAGCTTTAGCATAAGACCGTAAATATCAAAGTTATACAACATGTAGAGAGGCAGCAAATGCAATATTAAGTGTTGAAGAGTATGTAAACATGTTCTAGAACTAGATCAACAGTTACACTAGAGAACACAACCAAACAAATTTGTCTGTCTTTCAAACTCGACGCATGTATCACCCAATTATTAGAGTACCCTTGTATCTGATACAGGTGTGAGACCTAGGCTGATCTAGGCCAAAACCATCTGATTCACTTCTTTATCACTTAAAACTTTATCTCCAAGCTCGCATACTTAGAATGATAGGAAAAATTGGCTAAGACATTTCAAGTAGACAGTGTCCAAGCTTTTGAGAAGAAATAAAAAACAAGATCAAATTCTGAATCTACTTATTCAATCGATAATTTTAAAGCCACATGTTTCAGAGTCATCAACAATTTCAGTTAGGATCGATACCAGCCCCATATTTCAGTCACCGACCCGATATTTTTGTTTGGATTTTATCATTTCATCACATCATACAAAATATAAGTAGCAGATACCATAAGTATCATCACATGTAGGCTCAGCTACTTGATCCATCTAGGAATATATTTAATCAATTTTAGGCTTGCAATCATTATTATATATCGCTTAAATGGATGGAAAAATATTTCTTGCATGTATGACGCTTTCATTTACATAAAATAGAATTTCTGTTATTTATCCTGCAAAATTCACTGCCACAAACGGCTTCAATGTCTGTAAGCCCCAAAGATGCTAACTGCTAAATTAACATTTGATGACTTTTATCTTATACTAAACATGAGATTAAATGACAGAAAGAAGATACATGTTCATGGAAAAGGAGCTATGAAATCTTCAAATTAATTACACAAGCTAGCAGTTCAATAAAAAAATTTAAACAGAATGACAACATAAACTCACTCCGGAGCAATGCTTGAAGGATCAGCACCAAGATGACTATTATTCCCAACCAAATGAAAACGAAGCACACCCGCTGCTGCTACATTGACATTCAAGCTCTCCACAGCCAGGAAAGACTTCAGCTCCTGCCACGACTACGAACCCGATCCGTTTCCTCAATTTCCACTTCCATCTCTACCGTCATTTCCAGGAATTTTAACCAAGTGAGTACAAGATCTCTCAATTAAAAGCCTCAATCCGCTTCCTTCACTTCCCCAACACAAGTATTGTAGGCACCCCAGCTTTAACCTCGTTTAACAGAGAATTTTTTAGATGAAACCGATCCGCCGATAACTCGCCACCCCATTATCAACTGACGATGACAAGAACTGCATCATGTTCTTACAAAACCTCAACTCAATTAGTTCAAGAGAGCCCACACTCGCGTTGCTCACACTCCACTCAAAGGATCTGAGTTCTTTGCACATATAACTACCGTCCACCCCCAAAAAAATAAGCTGACCTCACAATTGCACCCAAGTTCTGAGGATCCGTAACCTCATCCAAGGCGAATTTTTAACCAAACTATCCCACTTTTTGTAAGTATGTACGAAACTATCCCTGTTTCAAAAGTTAATACCAAAACATCCTTGTCGTTAACGGGGTTAACGAGGCTAGTAGTATTCCTAGCGTTAACCCCGTTAACGTGATGATGTGGATACAACTTTTTTCCCTCGAGTGGAATTTTGGAGAAAAACTAATCCAATATACTAACATTAACCCCGTTAACGGTAGTGTTTAAACCACACGCGTTAACGGGGTTAACATTTTTAGTTGGGACAGTGGGGGCGGGGGGAGTTTTTCAAAGAGGGGTGTAATTAAAAATTCTTTAAGTATAAACTCGTTAACCCCGTTAACGGCCTTGGTAAAACCAAAGCATTAACGACTGTGGACATTCTTCATTTTCCAAAAAGTTTCAACTTTCTGGAAAATAAAGATGCTCACACTCGTTAAAACCAAGGCCGTTAACGGAGTTAACGACTGTGGATATTCTTCATTTTCCAGAAAGTTGAAACTTTCTAGAGAGTATAGTTGCTCAAACTCGTTAACTCCGTTAACGGCCTTGGTAAAACCGAAATGTGTACAGATTTCCAGCAACCAATCAACTACTAACCAGTTCTGAGTTTAGATTTTATTAAAATAGTAAACGACCTCCAAATCTTATGAAATTTTAAAAGAATGTTCCTGACATATACAAGATGCTAAAAAAAAGTTTTACCTCTAGATTCCAACTATTTTATTAGATACGATTTTCTGATATGCAAACAAAATTCAAAACAGTAACTTTTCTTTGTATGAATTAGCAACTTTGTGTACAAATTTATATTCATTCATTCAATATAATCATAATATTTTACCATGCACCCAAATAACATCATTTAAACTTATCTACAAGATAATGTTTCAATTAGAATGCACTTTCATTCTAAATATCATAATCACAAATTAACCACTACTCATATGTATAATCAATTTTATATAACATTCTTCCTACACATGCATGATACTATACTTTAGAAAGTTCAAGAAGTCATCCACCTTATTTGAAGAAAGAAAACGAACTCCTAGTAGATAGCTCCTAGCTCCAAGAATGGGGCTCTCTTCTCCTCCTAGCAAGCTTTCCAAGCAAGAACTCAAACAACTTTCTTTTTCTTTTCTTCTCTTTCTTTTCCTCTCTTTCTTTTCTTATCTTTTGTTTTTCTTTTGTTTTTTGGTGCAAGATTATGAAGTAAAGGGGGTGGTATTTATAGGGTTTGAGAAGACTCTTCTACTACTCAAATTAAGTGTTCAAATTCATAACCTACATAACCCCCTTAACTTATTGCCCACTCACCATTACTACACAAACTCCCAACTCTCCTTCCTTCATTAACTAGCCAACCCTTGGATTTCCCACACGTGCACACTTCTCATTCATTTGTTCATAGCCTAAATGTATATACTTGTTACATAACAAGTGTAGGATTAAAAGTGTTTATTAAAAAGGTAGATTAACTAATGTGCTTTTCTTTTAAATAATTTTTCTACTGGGCTTTAACATGATCTTTAGGCCTATGAGTTTTAATTAAAAAATTAATAATGCATTTATGATTAGAAAATGAGAAATGACTTAATAAAATTTTAGGAATAAAATGTGTATGAAATTTTACGTGTAAAATACGTGCGAAAGAATAACAACAAATATTCGAATACAAAATATATTCGGGGGAATGGACAATATTCATAAACAAAAAAAATAAACATACGTAAAATATTCATATTGATAGTGTTACGGATATTTCACGTAACGGAAAAAATATACGTAATCGACGCGTGTATCAAAAACACGTGCAATACACGTAAAATCCAAGGATTAAAATAAATGTTTGAGTTGGCTAAAAATAGGATTCAAATGAGTGTTGAGAAAACAGAAAATATATAAATTAGAATATAAGATACATATGACATTTATATAAAAATACGCTACAAATATTATTTGTAATAGTACGAAATACACGTACATAACACACGATGGCAAAGTTGTCATTACTCAATTTTGCGGGGTGTTACAAGGACACACCCAAGACCAATTATCGACACATCACTATATATTACGAAACCACCCGATCCTGAAGGAATAGTAAGAATTAGTGCAGATACTAGCCGCTTCTTCAACTCTTGAAAGCTCTGCTCACATTTC
This sequence comes from Hemerocallis citrina, assembly GCA_017893485.1. Classification (NCBI taxonomy): domain Eukaryota; kingdom Viridiplantae; phylum Streptophyta; class Magnoliopsida; order Asparagales; family Asphodelaceae; genus Hemerocallis; species Hemerocallis citrina. The sequence goes on from CM030364.1 coordinate 219,070,678, forward strand.
ACACATACTTGACACCTTTTTTTGAGTTGAGTTAAAGGGGCTGCAATACTAGAAAACCTCCCACGAATCTCCTATAATAACCTGCTAGTCCTAAGAAGCTTCGAATCTCAATCAAACTAGTCGGCCTCTTCCAATTGACAATTGCTTCAACCTTTGACGTATCAACAGACACCCCTTCTTTGGAAAGTACATGTTCAAGAGAGGCAACACTACCCAACCAAAATTCACATTTCTTCAACTTGGCTTATAATTCATTCTCCTTCAAAGTTTGCAAAACAGTCGACAAGTGCTTTTCATGCTCCTCTTGGTTCTTCAAGAATATTAAGATGTCGATGAATACCACCAAAAATAGAACTAAGTATGGCTTGAACACGCGATTCATCAAACCCATAAATGCAGCAAGCGCATTGGTCCATCATTAAGAACTCATAATGCATATATCTCATTCTGAAAGTTGTTTTAGGCACATCTGCAGACTTTATCTTTAACTGATGATATTTAGAACGGAGGTCAACTTTTCAAAAGATTTTTGCACCCTTTAACTAATCAAATAAATCATCAATGCAAGGTAACAGGTACCTATTCTTCATAGTCACTTTATTGAGCTCACGATAGTCGATACACAATCTCATGTTCACATCCTTCTTCTTAACAGACAATGCACCCTATGTAGCGCCCCGAATTTTCAATATGATATCTCAGAAATACGTGGCACAATTCCCAGCATCAACCTCAATGTATTAGTAAACATAGCCAAAACATAGATAAATTTTTCAACTTTTATTACAACGTTTCTTTACAAAGCACAGTGGAAAACAAACACCTTGAATTACAATTCTTTCTTTTACAACACATTCTTTTACAAATTTCATAAGCCACATTATCATTCTACCACATGCATCCAAATCCCAAGCTATAGGTACCTATCTGTAAAACATGAGGCTAGAGATAACCCCCCCGAAATTATGGGGTCAACCATAACGGTGTGAGTGACATCATAAGAAATACAACATGAATAAAAATATATGAATAAAGTCATAAACAACACATACCAATAGTAGTAATGAGTGGGATATGAAATAAAAATAAATAAAACAGGAAAACATCAAGTGAAACTAGACTAAGTGTCAAGTGTAGGAAAACAGAAAATATCATGCATAAAACCAAGTCAAGAAAACACAAATGCAGGATGATGACTCTCTAATGCATACTTGATGGATTCTATGCATTCCATACTACATAGATCCGGTGCAAGCCCTTATCGTACTCCACTTTATAGGGTTAAGTTCCTCGTTATGCAATTAATCTTACTACGATGACTACTATGAGATTTAGACATTTTGCAAGTATCAGTTCTCGCCCTTGGAATATTGGAGGCCAATCTCACTCACGTGGATCATTCTGTGGCCTATTTCATCCATTGTCTCGAAATACTAGGAATTGCCTCACTCCATAGGTCATCCTGGAACCCTCATTGCACAAACATTCCATGAGCATCGCTCTCATCCTTGGAATACTGGAGACCATTCCCACTCACGTTGGATAATTCTGTGGTGTATTTCAACCATCGTCCTGGAATACTGGAGATTATCTCACTCCTCGGATCATCCTGGAGTCCATAACTCACGTCTGTCCTCATTTCATCATATCACCATTCTAGTGTCTGTCCTTATATTTATTAAATTACTTAATTAATTATGAATCTCATAGAGTTGGCGTACCCTACCGAACTTAACTCAACTGATCAACAACAAAGCCACAACTGGTCAAACCACAAAATCTCAACTGTCAGTATCTAGGGTCTCACATACCCTCTAGAGACTCACAACTCAACCATCAACACAAAATCTTTCATAAAAACTCTCAATTCCATTATCAATACTCTCACATTAAGAAAACTTGTTAAAAATCAACAAATCCAAATTCCTTTAATATACTCATAAATTCCAAAATTGAAATAAAGTATTAAATCTAGTAAATATCTGAAAATCATATTTTGAAGTCGTAGAATATCACAAAACCTCAATTTCTTCGAAAACCATATATCTTTCATTTAATAAAGTCATAGAACACAATTTAAAATCTATAATAATCAAAATGTAACTCACTGTAAAATACTGTAATCTGTAATAAAAACATCATCTAAAATAATAGATCAATAATCCATAATGTCGAAGAAATAATCGTTCAAGAAAAACGAAGAAAACTCAACAAAAACAGTCAGTAAAACTACTGACGATCGACTGTCAAAAGTAGTAAAAAAAGCGTCGGTTGAATGTCATGTGAAAATCCAAAAATTAAAGAATTGACAGTCGACTATCACCTTCAGTTCCAAAATGAAGCGGTCGACTGTCATATTGAGGAAAATATAACTTTTAAATTCGTGCACCTTTTTACTGATACTTCAATTAATCTTTGTAAAATCATAAATTTGCAAAATAAATTTCCTGAGATGATTAAATACAACTTTTATAACATACTAGAGTTTATAAAACAAATCAAAACCACATCAAGATCATAAAACAGTAATTTTTATCAATTCTTCAAAACAGTAACTATATATGTATATATATGTTTATATAAGTGTTCAAGCATCAGTTAAAGCATCAAAATTCACCAATAGAAGTAGTGTAATGTTTCAAATCAGTCTCAGCATCAAAACAAATCAGATTCAATCGAAAGACTTCTCAAAACATAAAAAGTCAAGTTTCAGCAGAAACTCATCAGACCCAAAATCAAATACTCAACTCCAACTCAAAACTTGATTCTTTTTTATCCAAAAACTCTTCCACAACTGGTTCTACGCATACCCCACTGACTTCATTAGTTTACCCATGAATATATGCAATTATAACAATCATTCATCAAGTTTTTACTCCTCAAACTCATCCAATAGATCATATACAAATCTATACACAGTAAAGATTAGGTTTTGTTCACTTTTGCAATAAACATCATACAATCTCATAGTATATGTTCAAATCAGTAACAATATAAAGGAAAACAACCTACTCATGGTTTCTATTAGGTTCTTTAACATTCTTAAGTCATCTATATGTAGTTTTAATCATCAATAGCATAGTTTTCATAAAAAGATTCAATTTTAATTCATACATCCATCAAAATTTATTATATCATCGTACCATCATCTAACATGCTTTCTGATGGACAAATCATCACATACAACATGCTTAGAACAGTAAGAAAACAAAACATATGTCACTCACCTTATTGAAGAATCAACCGAAGATAATAAAGAAAATCAGAAAAATTCTTCCTTTCGCAAGAAAACCAAGATCATCGCTTCGAAACTCCAAGAAATCAATAATAAAGAAAATCCTTTGTTTTTTGCAGCAAAGAGATAGCTTCTACTGCCCTCATAACAGGCCGGAAATTAGGTTTTAGGGTTTTAAATAGGTTTTGCAAAATATCCCTTTTGAATATATCTTTACATATATAAATCCTTATACTTGAAAATTAGATTAACCAATTCAATTCAAATTTTAAAACAAAATAACTACTCCAGACCTGGCCGGCACCAATTTCAAGTTCAGAAAAAACAAACTTTGTAATTTTGCCTCTAAGTGGTAATTTTGCAAAAACTCCTTCTTTAAGAAATTTGTGAAATAACCCAAATCTGTTAAAACAAAAATTAAACTCATTACCTCTGAGTTGACTAGCCATCATGCTCAGCCCAAAAAACTAAAAATCTAGAGTTTTTACTCCAAGTGGTAATTTTTCACAAAAGCCCATCTTTTTGTTATATTTGCAAATATGCTAAATAGATATCAGAAAAATCCAAAAAATTTATAAATAATCCCTACTAATAAATAATAGGTTTCCCCAAAATAATTTCTGACTTTGAACTTCCCAAGAAAATATTTGCACGTGTTTTGCACGTATAAAAAGATAAATTTCAGAAAATATTTATTAAATCACCAAAAATCATTTTAGTCCATTTATTAATCTCAAAAACTTTATTTAAAAATCTAGGGTGTTACACCCTTTGACGATACACTTGGGCGAATAAAGTCTTTCTCCAGTAACTCTTCCAATTGAGCCTTTAAATCCTTCAACTATGCAAGTGCCATTCTATAAGGTGCCTTAGATATAGGAACTGTCCCGAGAACTAAATCAATAGAAAATTCGATCTCTCTTTCTAGTCTCAATCTATGCAGATCATTAGGAAATACCTCTAGGAAATCACGAACAATCGAAATCTCCTCTATTTTCTGTACATACTTGGGGGCATCTGTTGGTGTATGCCCTAGAGGCCAGTTGTATATTGACATTACTAGTTTACATTGCATTATAAAATTTATTTTATATATGAGGCATTTCATTTATTGTGTTATTTATTGAGATTAAATAAGCATAATAAAGTCCTTAGAATAGTAGATTCATTACCATGGGATATCAAGTGCATGACTTGATTGTGAGATCATATTGGTTGTAATCAGAACATTATTCTTAAATATCCCTAGTCAAGTATTATTGTAAATTAGGACAACAATAATACATAGAGACTAGTATGTGCGTAGACTGATGACCATATCTCACGGATCATGGATATGAGATATCAAGTCTTCACGTGGGTACATATTAGAGTAATAATGTACTGGACTGACCGACCATGAGAATGCTGCATGGATCGTTACATAAGTGTCATAAGCGGTTCTCACAGTGACCATGGTGTATATAGTCGTTTGACTTGAAGTCACTATGGTTCCCTATATGAGAAGTTATATGTTTTGATGTCGTCAAACATTGCCTGTAATAAGGTGATTATAAAGTTGACTATTGGATATACTAAAAATCATGCAGAGGGATGTAAGTGACTTAGATAGGATTTGTCCCTCTTACATAACATGAGCGATATCTATGGGCCCCTTAATTGAGTGAGACTACAAAATGAATGGCCATGCTCAAATGAGTTAATATGAGATATTGAGCTCATTTGTTTTTAGTAAGTCTACTCGGAGATCAAAAAACCAAAGATTGAACTATACAAGGGTGACACCCTCTATGCCTTGTGGTCAATTAAGATATTTGGACAAAGGGACTAGACTACATGATAACATTGGCCACAAATAGGTTATGTCTAATCACTGACATTCCCGTTACTTGAGTAGTAGTGATATATTGCTAGATACCGCACACTGTTTGTAATACTAGAATATAATTTTAGTATTACTGTCAACGTAACGAGAACCTACAGGGTTTCACACTTAGAATGGAACGAAATTGATATTTAAATTCATAAAATGAATTTAATTGGGAATCCAAGTATGACTCGGACTCCTGACATTGGTTGGACATTTAATTAGATTAAATGGGCTGACAAAAGTTCAGAGGCCTACACACGAATGTGATCCAGGTCGGATTGTGAGCCCAACAACCTCATTACTCTTTTAGGTTTAATTTTCTGCAGTTATATATATGATACATATTTGTGAAAAAAAGATACACGAGAAAATCCTAGCCGTCATAGAAATTGTGAGTGAGAGATCGTGAGGAACAGCCCCATCCCGCAGCTAGCACCGTGGCATGAGGAAAGCTTGGTCTTGATCTGTTCGTGTGGATACCTTAGAGGCACCACAACATTGCAGTGCTGTGATCGACATATCTTGGAGACAGCAGATCCATCCATAAGGTATAATTCCTAAACACAATTTGTGGTTTTCGCATGGATTCATGGCTAGGTTTGAGTAATTTTTTTAATTTTTCAGTTGCGTATTCGATCTGTGTTGGCCATTGAAACCTAACAGCATCAACTACGCAAGAAAAATAGGCTTCACATCCCTTCCTCAATAATTTATAAGAATGCATAGAAGAAATAACATTAGGTTGTTGGGAATGTTAGTTCACTCAATCCAAAACTCGGTCTCATTAGGAATTCTAAAGACCACACGCTTCGCAAACAGTCCACAAATGCATGGTAAGCAACAAGCCAATCCATGTCAATGTTTGTTATTTTTATATTATTATGTCTTAGGATGAAGTATTCCATTGTTCTAATTATTTCTCCCCTAACCCTAGGAAACTTGATAGGTTGATTAAATTATGAAACCCTAAATCAATAAAATTTTAGGGGTGCATGGTTTAGTTTTAATCATACTTTCTCCATCAAATGAATTGGTGATTATAGCTAATTGAAGGATTAAGTATGAATCCTTCCCTTGTTGATTAATTGTTGCAATGCTCTTTTAATTAATAAAGCTAGAGTTGTATATAAATATATATATTAGAAATGCTTCATCTAATTTAACAACCCAATCAGGATATTGCATTTATTTTGGATTAGTGAGCAAAGAATAGTTAAGTGTTTATGCATGTACTTTGTGTTTCACAAATGAGTTGATATCATTATTTAAATCATGATTACTTCTAATATGAGTGGACTGAAATTGAGGAGTCAAATTTCATTAGAACTTCAATTTAAAATTTATTTTCAAGCTTTGATTCAATTGTCAACCACTTCAACTATTCCTCTAACTCATAAACTTTTGTATTCATGAAACTTCACCAAAAGTGCTTTAATTTATATTCTATAACCAATTTAATAACTCATACACATTTCTCATTTTTAATATTATTCCCCAACTCATTAATATGAATGTGATTTTTAATCCCCATCATATAACCCTAAAACACTGAGAACTTATTTTTAATTATTCACATAATTTATTACTCAACTTCACATTTCGATTTTTATACTTAATTCATAAAACCTTTAACTCTATATATATTTCCTTTATTTAAAAATTTAACCCAACTTAATATATTGATGAAAGATGATTTTAACACTCCCAATTCTAGTCTAAAACAGTGGGAAATATTTTCAAATGTTTCCTTAATATTTTAAAACAATTATATGACTTTTTCTGATTTTCTATAACTCAAAAAAATGCACTTTGTGCACAAGAGGGTTCGAACCCGCGACCAAAGGCCAGACCACAGGGACATGTGGCAGCATGTGGCGCATCAGCGCCCGCGCTAGCCACTAAGGCCAAGTAAATCTTTCGATATAATATGAGGTTAAATCCACTTAACTCAACCCTCTCATTATTCTTATAATTTACACTTCCAACTATCTTTGATTTCTACTCTTTTTTTCAAATTAATACTACTATTTTATATCTATAAATCTCCAGAATTGATGTCTTACTGACTTTATTCATATTGATGAAGAATTAACCTCAAATTTCCCAAATTAATCATTTCTTTCTCTTATAGGAATTATAAGACAATATTCAACTAAATAATTATTCTACCAACATTAATGCATCCTTCATCTTGTTCTACTATAACCATTACCTTCCCCAAAAATGTTTCTCTAATTATTCCTTACTATTTATCCATATTTTATATATATTTTAACCAATTTGCGAAAGTCACAAATTTTTTATGCAATTTAATCAAGTTGATTATTTGTGCCTAACAATTCTACACATGCCTTTAATTAATTTTCTTCTCGATCATAATCTACCCATTAATTTATGTACTTCTTAATAACATACAATGAATTCTATAACTTTCTACCATTAGAAATATTTATCACTACAACATGCATCAATTTAACTTGTAGAACTCATTAAACTAGCAAAATAAATCACAAAACCCCCAAACATGCTCTCTACATTATCTAGAAAGTAAGAAGGGACACACACCTCTTATGTTGCAAAATATAGAAAAACTCCTAGAAAAAAATGCTCCTGGCTCCACCCCAATTGGCTCATCTTCTCCTCCAAAGAAAACCGCAAGCTCCTAAGGGCTTCAAGAACAATAATCCGGCCTCTCTTCTTCCTCTCTTTCTTTTTCTCTATTTTTTTTTTGCATTTGACATACAAATGGGTGGGTTTATATAGGGGTTTTTTGTGGTTGAGATTGACTCCTACTACTCTAGTAACCACCCCACTCTCTCACATTCTCACCCCCCCCCCCCCTCCCTCTCTCTTTACAATTTGGCTGACCCCCTTCTCTAGCACAAGCACGTCCACGTGCTACACACATACACACCCTCTCATTTTATTAATTAATTTGTTTTTAGTTATACTCTAGGTGTTTGTTACATGATAAGTGTAGGAAAGTGTACGAAAATAAATATAGAATTTTATTTGTAGGCTTTAGTGGGATTAGATTAATCTTTTAGGCCTATTGATTTTGATTAGGACAGAATAATAAAATGGGACAAAATAAATAAGAGAAAATTTGTGCATAACTTAGAAAAAAATTTAAAACAAAAAATAAAATAAAAATTGCACGTGCAAAATGAAAAATGTATTTTATTTTAAAATTTCTCCGGGATGTTACAACACCCCCCCCCCTTAGAATAGTTTCGTCCTCGGAACTACACTTAAAGAGTAAGAAAACAAAAGAAAGAAAATTTACATATTTAATTAAAAAGTTCAGGGTGATCTCTCAACATCCTCTCCTCAGATTCCTAGGTGGCCACCTCAACTAGTTGATTTATCCATACAACTTTCACCATAGGTATAGTCTTATTTCTCAAGACTTTCTCTCGTCGATCCACAATCTCAACTGGACGCTCAGTGTTGCTCAAATCCAACTGCAGGCCCTTTGGCACTTCGGGCAAACGATGACTCGGATCCGGAATATAACCTCATAACATAGACATATAGAAGACATTGTGTACTTGGGCTAACTCTTCCAGTAGTTCTAACCAATAAGCCGTCTTTCCAATTCTCTTCAATATCTTATAGGACCTATGTATCTTAGGGCTAATTTCCCTCCTTTTTCAAACCGGATCACTCCCTTGGTTGGAGAAAATTTTAAGAAGAAAAATTCACCTTCTTCGAACTCCGGATCTCTCCTCCAGATGTCATGCCCCGCTTTCCAAAAAAGAATACGGAAATGGGTACACGACAAAAGTCCAGCGAATGGCTTTCACCATTCATGAGCTATAAGAATCTTTACAGCAATACACAAGAATAAACAAGAATAAATATGAAATAATTATCCACGCATGCATGAAACAAATTAATATGATCAACAAAATTACTTGAAACAAATACGAAATTCTCAAATAATCAGATCTGGAAACAACAAGTCACATGTTCTGGGACAAAAATGTCCAATACAAGATAATTACAATTTATTCAAAAATAGGAAATAACTCAAGCAGGAGCTCTAGCCAAGCCTAGAACATTGGGTCACTTACACCTTCAAGCAGTTGGTCACCAAAGTCTACAAATTCACAATTTGCAGAAAAAGAGAACAGGAAACAAAATGCCCGTCAGTGCAAGTTACGGGCCGCATGTAGTGCAGACAACAAGTACGGAAAACAGATAAAGAATATACGGAGTAGCGACAAGAAATAAGTACTAAAGTAAGCATGGAGGGGATGTAACAGCAAAATAAAGCAACTAACTCTTAATCAACAACAGAATCAAGTAACATGATAAGATAACAGGGTGCAAGTAGCATGTGACAAGTATCAAGTATAAAGGAGCATGCAAGCAAGTAACAAGTAACAAGTGTCAAGTAGCATGTACAAGTAACAGAAATGAGCAAGTGATCATGTTATTCTCAAGTCTTGTATCTAACCCTATCTAGGTAGCACTTCATGCGTCCCAAATTTTATCACATGGTTGCTACATTCAGACAAGTTGCGTTTAAATTTCGTAGTGGATTATATAGGGCCGTGTACTCAGGTATCAAGTATCAAGTAGTCAAGTAATCATGTGTCAAGTAGTCAAGTATCAAGTAGTCAAGTGTCAAGTAATCACGTGTCAAGTAGTCAAGTATCTAGCATCAAGTAGGATCTACGGATCACCTTCGAGTACACCTCTCCTGTAGGAAAGTATGTAGCCGGGTAAGCAAGTGGGAAACACGAGCCCCCTTTCAAGTACACATTAGTATTTTCCACTACTAGATCTTTCCCTTAACCCCGGCTTGATTACTTGTTATTATATTAAAGTAAGCATGAACGTTCACGAACAAGGTAAGAAAACATGGCAAGAACAAGGAACAAGTTCAAGTTGGATATAAGACATGAACGGGTGACAAACAACTCATAATAGACTAGAACAACGAGACTTTTAATTTTGGACAGCAAGACGTTGCTGCGCCAAAGCCGAGATTCCCTTTGCCACAAGAATGGAAACCTGGATCCATCAGAAATTCTAGAAACTAGGCTCTCATCCGAATCCAGGACATATACACAAGTCATATAACAACTACAGAAACAGGGCTCAAAACAGCGTTTTATACAGATTTCATGTTCAGCTAGAAATCGCAAAGTTTTATTTATAAGCATGAAAAGGACATAAAAACACCATAATTAAATCTAGAAAAATCTGGAAGGTTCCCTAGCTTGTCTAGTATCAACATATAAAATTTCATAAAATTCCATTACAGATAGTATAGTCAAATTAATTTGGAAAACAGAATGTTGCAGCAACTTTATGAATCTGAAATCTTAGACACAGAAGTACCAAAACTATGATAAATCAAAAAATACAACTCGGAATTCAAATCCGTCAAAATGGTTGTGAAATAGACATATCAGGCTATATTTCATATTCACAAAGATTTAATCAAAAGTGACTGGAATCAGGTTGAAAACAGAGTTCTTTACTGAACAACATGCAGTTTGGAAATTATATGATTGGTTTCATAAGCATAAAATAAGTTGTAAAAGTCATTAAACAATTCTAAAAAAATTAGGGGTTGACCCCAGTCATGTTTAGACGTACTCAGAATAATATTAAATTCAAGTCTTACTTTTAACATCAGTTTTAAAATAATAAGACATGCAGCGATCTCATAAATCAGAATCTGAAAATTACAACATAGCTGCAGTAAAACAGTGATAACTCACACATAAAAAATTGAAATTGAGATTCGTCGAAAGTTCTGAAAAATATACACCGAGGCCTGCAAATCATATTCATAAAACAATTTATTTTACTGACCTTAACAAGGGTCTAAAATGTTGGACCAATCAAGGCAGCAACAAAATGAAATTCCTTTTATGCATTTAATCAAACAACTCATCTACAATAGATCCAAATTAGGCTATGATGTAATATACGATATATTAGATATTCAAAACAACATGGCATGGGCATTTAACAAATTCACAACGAGATAACACATCTAGCACATCAATCACATGACAAAAATCCACAACATACAATAGATCACGAACATGGATATATACATCAAGAAGTCTATCTAGATCTAACAAATTTTCATGCACTGTGTGTGTGACAACTATGATGATGGATCATGACTATGAATGGATCAAACGAATGAGATCAAGATCTTCAAGAGATCATCATGGGAACGAACACAAAAATGGAGTAAGACTACATGAGGTATTTTGTACTTGTATACGAACAAAAATAATATACAAGTTACTTGCCTTGGGTGTAGACGATGAATCCGATGAAAGAATAGCGAGAATGGATCTCGGGCGACGAACACAAACACATGATCCACGAACATGAGAGGCTTGCAGGATTGAAGTCGACGGCGACACTCCAGCAGTGACAGGCGGTGGAAGACGACGGCGAAGGAGGAAGGGGGTTGCAGTGTGGGGGTCTCGGGATGAGGAGAGGTGCAGGGTTGGCAGCACAGGGCAGCGTGAGAGGGCGCGACGGTAGGTCGACGGCTGGGAAGGTGGCCGGCGAGGGGGGGTCAGGATGCACAGGGAGAGGGGGAGAGAGATGGTGAGATAGTTGATTAGGGTTTGATTAGGAGATAATGACTGTAGGAGGAATATAACAAATGTGGTTGTGATTATAATGAAATTTTGGAAAGTTAGGATTTTGAGGAATCAATGGGAGATAATGGGGAACAAGATCTGCTTGTTAGACATATATGGAGAACGTGAGGAGAGATTTGAGGGAGATTGGGTAAAAGAGGATATTGGGTAGCGGGTTTAGGATCTAATAGGGCGGATTATAGGGTTTTGGGTCTAAATAGGGTAGATTGGGTTAGAATTTGGATCCAACAGGGTAGGAAGTCAATTAATAGACAATTAGGCCATGGAATAAATAAATTTAGAATTAAACAAAACATCTAGAGATAAATAATTGGTAGAAGAATTTGAATCAACAAAATTGAAAATCACATAACTGAATTGATGACAAAAATAGATGGGTTTATTGAGAACGAAGAAACAATTTACACAATTCAGAAAGAATGAAAGAGTACAATCAGAAAGAATACCCAGGAAAGATAAATACATACAAAAATATAAGGAAATACAGGAGTTACACCGGTTGTTAGCATAACTTTTCTACCTGCTTTGTGCGTCAACTAACCTCTTCCTGACCAACTCAATCTTTTTTGAGTTTTGTTGCACAATTTCCGACCCATACATCTGTCGTTCCCCCACTTCATACCAGCACACCGGTGTTCTGCACTTTCTTCCATATAGAGCTTCATACTGTGCCATACCGATACTAGCCTGAAAACTGTTTTTGTAGGCGAATTCCACTAGAGCTAAATGTCTCTCCCAACTGCCGTCAAAGTCCAACACACAACACCTTAGCATATCTTCCAGTACCCGGTTGACCCTCTCAGTCTACCCATCAGTTTGAGGATGGATGGCAGTACTGAAATCGGTCTTGGTCCCCAAAGCTGCCAGAAGACTTTTCCAGAAATGTGAGGTGAATCGCACATCTCGGTCGGATACAATAGATAAGGAAACTCCATGTAGCCTCAAGATCTCCCCAACATACTACTCAACCAACCTCTCCATAGACCAAGGGAGCTTCATTGCCAAAAAGTTAACCGATTTGGTGAGTCGGTCCACTATCACCTAAATCGCATCGTTTCCTTTGGAACTCCTGGGTAATCCAGTAATGAAGTTCATGCTGTTGTTATCTCATTTCCACTCTGAAATGGGTAACTGCTGCAACAAACCTCTGGGTTTTAGATTCTCGGCCTTGATTTGTTGACAACTGCACATCTAGCGACAAACTCAGCCACATCCCGCTTCATCCCTGACCACCAGAAACACTGCTTGATGTCCTTGTACATCTTAGTAATCCCTGAATGTACAGATAACAGAGTGGCGTGTGCTTCCTGTAGAATACTTTCCTTCAGTTCTTCTTGATTGTGTACAACCGCTCTGCAAACCACAGTACTTCATCTTTCACCTGGAATTCTGCCAAATTGCCGGTTTCAACTTGCTCTTTCATCCCTTGGAACTCCGAATCGGTCTTTTGACTGTCAATAATCATTTCTCTCATTGTGGGCTTGAGTCTTAACTGGGCTAAGGACGCCCCCAATCCTTGCAACACCACCTCGATTTTAGCTCGATTGAGTTCTTCTGCCAACTTCTCCTGAGTCGTCATCAGATGAGACAAGCTGCTCTTCCGGTTGAGTGCATCAGCCACCACATTGGCCTTTTCCGGATAGTACTTTATTTTGGGACGGACATCCTCCAATACTTCCAACCATCTTCGCTGCCTCAAGTTCAGATCCTTCTGCTGGTAGATGTATTTCAGACTTTTGTGATCCGTGTGCATGTTGATTTTTTCTCCGTACACGTAGTGCCTCCATTGTTTTAATGCAAAGATGATTGCCACCAACTCCAGATCATGGGTTGGGTAATTCTTCTCATGCGATCTAAGTTGTCTAGACCCATAAGCAATTGTCTTCCCTTCTTGCATCAGCACGTAGTCCAGTCCGCAATGGGAAGCGACATCATAGTCGACTCCAGCTCTTGGTAAAGCCAGTATGAGAGCGGTAGTCAACCTCTCCTTAAACTCCTGAAAGTTAGCCTTGCACTGTTCTGTCCATTTAAAACTCACGTTCTTCCTTGTAAGCCCCGTGAGTGGCATAGCTATCTGGGCATAGCCCTGAATAAATCTTCGATAGTAGGCAGTTAAACCCAAAAAGCTTCTAATTTCTTTCACTATAGTTGGTCTTGGCCAATCCTTTACTGCCTCAATCTTTTGCGGATCAGTGGCCACTCTCTCCTTAGAAAGGATGTAACCCAGGAAGGCAACTTCGGTTTTCCAGCAGTCACATTTAGACAACTTCGCATATAGCTTCTGTTCCTATAGCTTCTTCAGTACCTCTACTAGGTGCCCAATATGCACTTCTTCTGTCTTGGAGTAGACCAAAATGTCATCGATGAACACTACGATGAAAGAATTGATGAACGGTCGTAGGACCCTGTTCATCATGTCCATGAAGATAGCATGTGCATTTGTCACTCCGAACGGCATAACTAAGAACTCGTAGTGACCATGTCGAGTTCGAAATGCCGTCTTGTGCACATCCTCTTCCTTCACTCGGACTTGGTGATAACCCAACCGTAGATCTATCTTAGAGAAAACTAGCCGCTCCTTGTAGTCGGTCGAATAGATCATCGATTCGTGGAATCGGATATTTATTCTACACTGTCACCTTGTTCAATTCTCTGTAATCGATGCACATCCTCATCGATCCATCCTTCTTCTTCACCAATAGAACTGGCGCTCCCTAAGGTGACGCACTTGGCCTGATAAATCCTTTGCCCAACAGCTCTCCAATTTGTTTCTTGATCTCATCTTGTTCTACCGGCGCCATTCTGTACGGTACCTTAGAAATTGGTGCACTCCCTGGCTGAATGGAAATGCTGAACTATACATCCTAATGAGGTGGGAGCCCGGGTAGATCTTCTAAGAACACTGTCGGATAGTTCTGGACCACGGAAATCTGCTGGACCTCTTTAGGGACCTTCTTCTTAATCGTGGCTGCCATCATCTGCTCACACTTTTTCTTCCCTTGAAATGTAACTAACGGTCCTCCTAGAGCTTTCACCATAACTTCCTTGCTTTTGCACTCGATACTGGTACTATAGATCGACATCCAGTCTATGCTGATGATTATATCGACCCCCAAAACTGCCAACTCAGTGAGGTCGATTCCAAAGACTCTGCCTCCGATTTTGAGGTCACACCCTTCATAATATCGGTCGATAGTCAACGTTTCTCTTGACAGGGTAGCTACAGCTAGAACCTTGCTAGGAAAAAATTTCGGTTCAACTCCCAATCGTTTTGCAAATAAAGGTGACAAAAAGGTATGAGATGATCCAGTATCAAACAAGACAATAGCATTTATTCCATTAATTAGAAGTTCTCCTGTTACATAATGATTTCTCTCAGTACATAACACTTCTCCTAATATAAGCGGGAAATAACAGTAGTAAGGCTCTATTCAAGTGCTCCCATACCGGTGATGACGTTCTCAGCATCATCAGCATCAGCTTCAATCAAGGCGAACATTCGTCCCTGCCGGTATGGCTTCTGCCCTAGGTCGGCCTACTTCTAATTCGGTCCCCCCCCCGCTGGAATTGAGGGCAGTCTAGCTTGATGTGACCCTTCCCACAATTGAAGCAGGTTATTCTCTACCTCCTGTTCAGGCACTCCGACTTGTAGTGGCCATTCTTTCCATACAGGAAGCAAGTACCTGGCATTCCTGCTACAGAAACTACATTGGCTCCGGTAGGTTTGAAGCTCTGCATTGGGGGCTGTCCCCTGAAATTGCTTGGTGTTGCAGGCCTATTGCCAGCGCTCCAATTGCTCCTCTTGTTCTGTGCCACCTGGTACTGATCCATGTCGGCTTCCGTGGCTGTGGCCTTCTTGACCAGATTATCAAACCTTCGGATACCGAGGGTTATCATCCGAGACCTCAGGCTTGGCCTCAATCCCTGTTCAAACTTTCGTGCCCTCTTGGCCTCGTCAATAACCATCTCTGGCGCATACCTTGAAAGTTGATTGAACTTCGTTTCATACTCTTGCACTGACAGGCTTCCCTGTTGCAGACCTAAGAACTCCATAGCCTTCTTTTCCTTTACATCCATTGGGAAGTAGTGGCTGCGAAACTCTTCCAGGAATTCCTCCCAAGAGATCTATACATTTCCCAGGGTCCTCTTCATCGATTGCCACCAGATTCTTGCATCTTTTTCCATCTGGATAGTGGCCAGATTCATTTTACTTGCCTCTGGAGTCTCCAGAACTTCAAATACTATTTCAATTTGTCTGATCCAGTCGTCTGCTGCATCTGGATTGGCCTGGCCCTCGAAAACATGTGGCTTCATTCATGTGAAAGATTCCACCAATCGATCGCTTTCGGGACTTGTACTGCTGGTCCCACCCTGGTGTTCCTGATAACATTTGCGGCGAAGGCATTTAGGATTTGTTATACTCGAGCCAGTTCCGTTTCTAGGACGAGGCTGCTGCCCTCACCATTGGGTCCTTCACCATTGCGGGTCCTTCGTCCAGTCATTTCTGGGTCATAAAACTTTCATTAATCACAATAAATAGCAATAACTTATATTCTTCTTTCAACAAAACTTTATTCATTTCCAAAGATAAACTTTATACAAATAAACTTGCTCATACATCCAGTACACAACTTCAACATAAAGACAACCTAGATCCTACGGTTCCTCTTGACTTCTCTGAGCTCTCTCCGTAGTTCATTGATCTCCTTCTTTATCTCATCGTAATTCTGACGACATTCCTACTTTCCCCAACGAGTTTTGTTGTCTAGTTGGGTAAAGTGTCGGGCATTCCTGTGTCGGAGCTTCTCACGTTCCCATACTCGGTAACTTAGTGCTATGATGCTCTCCCTGTCCTCCACCCGCTGTGCTTCCAAGTGGTTTACTCTCCACTTATGGGTAACCAATTCCCTCCGAAGAGAAGCAACAATGCAGTCTTGGTTATCTTGAACTGGCTCTTCGCCAGAGGATCCATCGGAAGATTCAGGTAGAGGTGGAGTAATCTCCCGGGATTCGGACAGTTCCTCCTGTATTTCTTCTGGGTCTTCTTCCTCTATGGGTTCTTCTTCATAGAACCATTCTACTTCATCCTCTGGGTCATGATGATTAGCCATCTTATAAGGAAGGGGAGGAGAGCAAATCAGTGAATAGAGGAACACAAATGTAAACTACTTACATTTAAATCTCTATAAATTGAACTCACACTTTAATGTCCACCCTAATGTGTCGTCTTTGTAAATTTGTACTACTCATTGAAGTTCGGCTCTGATACCACTCTGTAACGCCCTGAATTCCTAAACACGGTAATTCGTAGCACAACAGGATCTTTACTTTATTTTGTACAATTTTACAAGAAATTTGAAAACTTTTATTTGTAAAACACTGTTCTTTTACATCAATGCAGCAAAAAAATTTAAGATTACAATATAACACATGTACAATTTAAACACCAACTTTAAAACAGTCTATAGCTTCAAATTCATCTTTAAGTCTTTGCCAATCCAAGCCCTGCATTGAACACTCTGGGAATGTCAGTTACATACAACTGATGCAATACTATACACGGCGATCCTCTCTATGCTATAATATAGTGACTCACTTACTTTAGCAACCACACACTTGAATGAGCATTAAAGTGTAAAAGAGTGATTATCTTAAACATGTCAGTGTATGATAAAACTTAAATGCCTAATGTAGAGGTTATATTACGATGACACTAATGCATATTTGTTCGAATTCAATGCATCTCATACTACATAGGTCCGAGGGAAAGCTCTTAAGGTACTCCTCATTATAGGGTTTATATCCCACGCTATGCAACCTAACCCAATGAATATACTCCAATGCGTAGTCACCGAAGAGTCGCACCTCCAGGATATTGGACCTTACCGGCCTACCACTAGCCCACCTCAGTGGATTTACCGAGCGTATCCTCAGCCACGAACCATAGTAAGCGGATCTCTCGTAACTACGAACCAGGCCTACCCCTAGCCCACCTCAGTAGATTTACCGGGCGTATCTTGTTCGTCCCGAACATTCCTATGAACTGCAGTCTCTCTACCGGCCTTTTCGATGATAGACAGGTCGTACCCCTAGCCCATATGCATGGACTTACCGGGCATACTCCTCGATATCGGACCCCTAGGAGCTGCACATTCTTTACCGGACCTGTTCGTCGTTGTTTCAATCATATCTTCTTCTAATGCCTTTTCCTAGGTTTAATTAACATTATCACAACCTAGAGCTAGTTTGACCCTCCTACCGGTCTTAACAAATACTAAGAACGATGGCCCCATATGGGCCTTCTCAAAATCATATATCACTTTCCTTACTTTGCCATACATAAGTCTCACTTAGCATCTAGATTCCAACAATTGTCTCATTATAAAGATCAATATGTTATAATCCAACCTCAACAAAACCGACTTACTTTTTATTCAACATTCTCTCATTTTCCCCTCTTTCATCACATTTATAGATCATAATAATTAACTTCTTTTAATAGCATTAAAAGACAATTCCTCAATCGACTTCTTAATGGTAAACGCTTGATTAATTTGCCAAATTATTCACCTTAACAACTCCCAGGATTCTTTTGATTTATAAAACCCTTCTCATATTGCCCAAGGGTAATTCGAATACATTTTTCCAATACAAAGTCTTTAAACCACTTAATAAAATTTCATTAGAATTTCGATTTAAAATTTATATTCATGTTTTGATTCAATTGTCGACCACTTCAACTCTTTATCTAACTCATAAAATTTTTGTATTCATGAAACTTCACCAAAAGTGCTTTAATTTATATTCTATAACCAATTTAATAACTCATACACATTTATCATTTTTAATATTATTCCCCAACTCATTAATATGAATGTGATTTTTGATCCCCATCATATAACCCTAAAATAGTCAGAACTTATTTTTAATTGTTCACATAATTTATTACTCAACTTCACATTTTGATTTTTATAATTAATTCATAAAATCTTTAACTCTATATATATTTCTTTTATTTAAAAATTTAACTCAACTTAATATATTGATGAAAAGATGATTAAAACACTCCCAATTCTAGTCTAAAATAGTGAGAAATATTTTCAGATGTTCCCTTAATATTTTAAAACAATTATATGACTTTTTCTGAATTTCTAAAACTCAAAAAAATGCACTTTATTGCACAAGAGGGTTCGAACCTGCGACCAGAGGCCAGACCACAAGGACACGTGGTGGCATCTGGCGCAGTCAGCGCCCGCGCTAGCCACTAAAGCCAAGCGGGTCTTCCGATATAATATGGGGTTAAACCCACTTAACTTAACCCTTTGATTATTCTTATAATTTATACTTCCAACTATCTTTGATTTCTACTCATTTCTTCAAATTAATAATTCTATTTTATATCTATAAATCTCTAGAATTGTTGTCTTACTGACTTTATTCATATTGATGAAGAATTAACCTCAAATTTCACAAATTAATCACTTCTTTCTCTTATAGGAATTATAACACAAAATTCAACTAAATAATTGTTCTACCAACATTAATGCATCTTTCATCTTGTTCTACTATTACCATTACCTTCCCCAAAACTGTTTCTTTAATTACCCTTACTATTTATCCATATTTTATACATATTTTAACCAATTTGAGAAAGACACAAAATTTTCATGCAATTTAATCAAGTTGATTATTTGTGCCTAACAATTCTACACATGCCTTTAATTAGTTTCTTCTCTCTCATAATCTACCCATTAATTTATGTTCTTCTCATTAACATACAATGATTTCTATAACTTTCTACCATTAGCAATCTTTATCACTACAACATGTATCATTTTAACTTGTAGAACTCATTAAACTAGTAAAATAAATTACAAAACACCTAAACATACTTTCTACATTATCTAGAAAGTAAGAAGGGACACCCACCTCTTATGTTGCAAAATATAGAAAAACTCCTAGAAAGAATGCTCCTAGCTTCACCCCAATTGGCTCATCTTCTCCTCCAAAGAAAACTGCAAGCTCCTTAGGCCATCAAGAACAATAATCTGACCTCTCTTCTTCCTCTCTTTCTTTTTCTCTATTTTTTGGTGCATTTCACATACAAATGGAGGGGTTTATATAGGGGTTTTGTGTGGTTGAGATTGACTCTCACTACTCTAGTAACCGCCCCACTCTCCCACATTCTCACCCCACTCTCCTTCTCTCTCTACAATTGGTCGCCCCCCTTCTCTAGCACAAGCACGTGCATGTGCTACACACATGCACACCCTCTCATTTTATTTATTAATTTTTTTTAGTTATACCCTAGGTGTTTGTTACAGGACAAGTGTAGGAAGGTGTACAAAAATAAATATAGAATTTTATTTGTGGGCTTCTTATTTTTCTAGTGGGCTTAAATTAATCTTTTATGCCTATGGATTTTGATTATGAAGGAATAATAAAATGAGACAAAATAAATAAAAGAAAATTTGTGCATAACTTAGAAAAAAATTAGAACAAAAAATGAAATAAAATTGCACGTGCGAAATGAAAAATGTATTTTATTCTAAAATTTCTTCGGGATGTTACAACATCCCAGCTCAAAAATTTATCGGTTTATACATTTATATGCCTATCTGCTTAAATCTTCTTATCCCAATTTGTTGTACTAATTTTGAAATCTTGACTTTGGAAGAGATTTTGTGGAGAGATGTGCAAGGTTCTCTGATGACTTGATCTGCTTTACATCAATAATTTTTTTATTTTTATTTTTTTGAAGCCGGTGGGTGGAGAAAAATTAAGGTGAAGATGTGCCTTCGTCCTGTCACCCTTGATGATGCCTTCTTGAAATTGCTTTATTATTCTTATAAATAATTGTAGGTTTGTTTTTTATTTTTGGGAAGCTTGCAACTCCCACTGATATGCTGAACTAGAGACCTTGACCTTACACATTATCTACTTTCTTCATGAAGTGCCAGTATCTCAAAATGATTGGTCGATGTTGGCATGCTGCTGCAATTATTTATTTGATTGATCACCTATGAAATAGTTGCACTACTGTTAAAAAAAACATATCTTGTTTGTGATCTCCCTTTAGGTATCAGATAAATAACTTGCGTCTGTATATCCTAAAAGGTCATCACATTCATATGAATAATATAAACAAAGATCTAGTGTACTGTGCTAAATAAAAGAGTGCGCCTATTGCACTCAAATAGGGTACCTCGGGACCCATAATATCTTCATTTTATTCTTTCAACCGATATGAATTCTGGTCAACTTCTAGTGACCTGACTGAGTAGATGGCAATCATTCATATTGAATTTCTTCAGGAGATTTTCAGCATATTTGGCTTGATGTATTAAAATTTTATTTTTACTGTGCTCGATCTGCAGGCCGAGACAAAATTTTATTTAACCCAAGTCTTGCATCTCAAATTCTTCTTTAGGATAGCTAGTGGTTTTTTTCAATCTCTTCAGGAGATGCAATCAAGTTTATATCATTTACATAGACGACTGCTATGACGAATCGCGTCAGGGATTTCTTAATGAATATGCACGGATAGAATCATTATTATATCATTCCCTAGATAAATATTCACTGAGCCTATTGTACCACATTCTTCCAGATTGTTTTAGTCCATATATAGCTCATTTTAATTTAATACAGTACAGTGTGTATTGGTAGACTTTGTTTCTGGTCATTTAAATCCTTTGAGAATTTTCATATATATCTAACTGTTTAGGTTATCGTATATGTATGCTGTAATCACATCCATGAGTCTCATATTGAGTTTTTCAGAAACAACGAGACTTATTAGATATCTAAGTGTGATGATGTCCATGACTGAGGAATATGTTTCTACATAATCTATTCATAGTCTTTGTGATAACCGTTAAGCAACTAATCATGCTTTTATACTGTTGGATCTCATTCTTGTCATTTGTTTTTCTTAAAAACACTCATTTAAAACCTACCGGGTTTATTCCTTTTGGAGTTTGTACTATAGGACCAAACACTCAACGTTTTGCGCGGAAATTTTGTTCCATTTGAATCGCATCCTTCCATTTTGATCAATCTTGTCTCTTTGGGCATTTACGGATTGTTCAAGGTTCAGTGTTTTCATCATTTTCATCACCCTTTTACTCTCATCTACTACCGTATATGAGAAAATATCATCCATGACAAACTCTTTTCGATTCTTAGTTTCCCTTGTGTATGTATAAAACACATATTTCTCATTATTGTTGGATACCAGTTAGAGTTGGTATCGGGTCCTATCAGGGTCGGGTCCTCCCCTATCCAGACCCGGACCCGGTACCTCACGGGTCCAAAAATTGGACCCAGGACCCTGGACTTGCAAGAATCGGATCCAGGTCCGGGTCGGGTCCTAGTTTAAAAAAATACACGTCAGGTCCGGTAGTAGAAAATAAATATTTGCACTTAAGTATTTTTGCACCTGATACCCTACGATTCTAACATTTTTGCACTTAAGTACATGAATTAATATTATATTTACACATCTATCTTCAACAATTACTTTTATATGTATATTCCTATAACTCTATTATTCAAATTCTATATGTTTGGGGGTATTTTTTAATGGGTCCGGGTCCAGGTCCGGGCTGGTTCTATTTTGAGCGGACCCGGACCCGGACCCGGACCCGAAAGTGCATCGGGTCTTTATTTTAGGACCCGGACCCGTATGGATCGGGTTGGTTCCGGTCCACTGCCGGGTCCGGGTATCGGGTAAATGTGATAGTGCTAGTACCGGTACCTCTTTCTCACTCTCTTCTAGGATCTGAGGCATATCCTCGATCGGAGCGATATATTTTGTTTTGAAGAAATTGAATCTTTGGTTTAAGTTATCTTCTAGACCTTCATAAACTCTCTCTATAAAGATGCTACTTCAGGAGCTGGTTCTTCAGGAGCTGGTTCTTCAGAAGCATCATGAACTCTCTTTAAAGGATATGCTACTTCAGAGCTTCTTCATGAGCATTTGGGTGTGTTATGTTATTCAATCTCCTTTTTGCAGTAGCTGGAACTTTAGAATCTTTAGGTCTTCCACGTTTTTTTATGTGAAGTTATTTCATTTTCTACTTTATTTGATTTTTGAGTATTCGATAATTCACAATGTTCTTCTGGAATGAGGCATTTATCGTTCTTTTTATCTCTCTCTAACGGCAGGAATATTGTCTCATCGAAATTGGATGCTCAATCTCTATTCCTAAGAATATACAAAAATCATTGAAGGTCTGCGAGGTGAATTCAGCTCCATTGTCTAGTCTTATTGATTTGATAGCTTGTTTCAGGAAAAATGTATGATTTTGGTCAGTAGACTAGAAAAATGAGTTCTAATTGAAACATCTAGTAATATCATAAAGTATCTAAAGATCCAATATTCAATCAGTAGGGGCAAATAAAAATTATTCATCAATAAATTCTAAAGAAATATTGTTCCCAAATCATAAGTGCTAAAACATACTTCAAAAAATACCAAATAAGTCATAAAGTCTCAATGTCAAGTAGTGCAATGTTAAATAAATAAAATTGAGTTACTGATAATCCTATATATAAAAAATGCAGAGGTCAAGTTTGTGTTTTCTTGTTCCTCAAGATCCTCGTCAAGGATGTCATCATTGTTTATGTCAAGGGTGGCATTATTTCTGAATTTTTTGATATTTGGTCATCGCTTCCTTTAATGCATGACAAGTGCGACACCAATGACCTTCACACCCATACTTGAAGCATGTATCACTTGGTCCTCTATCACTTAAAAGGGGCTGCTGATGTCCTTGATTTTCAGGATGCTCTTTCTGTTTCTTATGCTGCTCATTCTGTCTACCACTGCTGGGATAACTGCTTTTTCCTCTTCATTTGTAGTCACCTCTACTGGAGTGACTACCTTGACCACCTCTCATTTCTCTGCCAGAACGTCTTCTACCTCTGCTTTTACCTCTGGAATATCCATTACGGGCATTCGCTTCAGGGAGTGCTAGTGTTCCATTAGGCCTGGTGTTATGGTTTTTCATGAGCACTTTATTATTTTCCTCAACAACTATCATCACAGAGATGAGTTCAGAAATCTTAGAGAAATTTCATTCTCTATACTGTTGTTGTAGCAGCATGTTGGTGGCATGAAATGTTGAGAGAGTTTTGTCAATCATTTGCCCCTAGGTAACCAGTTCTCCACGCAACTCAAGTCTTGATGCAATGTTGAACATTTTGAGTTGTATGCAGATACCGTCTTGAAGTCCTGGTAGCGAAGATTGATTTATGCATTCCTTACTGCTTGGAGGATGACGGTTCTCTGGTGGTCATATCTATCCTTCAGGGATTCCCATATAGTTTTTTGGATCCTCTATTGTGAGATACTCATTCTTCAAATCTATATGAAGATGGTGACGTAAAAAAATTCGTCGTTTTGGCATTGTATGCAGGACTAACAAACTTCTCTGGATGAGTACTCAGCGTGTGTACCAGATCCAGAGAGCTGAGATGAAGCTTAGTATCCAACTTCCAGGTGAGGTAATTATTTCCGCTTACATCTAGGGCAGCGAACTCCAACTTGGTGAGATTTGACATATGGGGGTTAAAAAAAGTGTTTGACATATTTAATTAAAATATATTTAATCAGAAGTACTTTTCTAAAAATACTATTTTTAGCAATTTTTTTAAAGCACCTAAACTGGTGCGTTAGTTTCTCAAAAATGTGCATTTACTTGAAAATCATTAAAGTTGAGCATAATTTTTTCTAACATTATTTTGAAAACGGGCCAAATCCAATGAATAACTTATTAAAAAACCTCAAAACAAAATTTTCTGTGCCTTCTTGATGATCAGATATATTTACACACCTACCAATTTGGGACAAGATAAAGGCTTTGACCCAGGATATAACATGGGGAGGCTGGTCCAGACTAACCTACATAAAGCAATAGTATATCTATGAGCATCCACCGTTATTTTCTAAAAATTCAAAAAATTGCAGTTGAGTTTTAAAAAAAAACCTCTCACTATCGTTTGCTATATATCTAAAATTCAAAATAAGAGTGGACAGTCGTTTGCTAAACTTAGAAATTGCTCTTGAAGATATGCTAAAATAGAAGGCAGATGATCTTCATCCGTTTGAGAAAAAAATTCAGACGGACGGAAAATGATGCACCGTCCATCGAATAATTTATTATAAAAAAAATGAGAGACGGATGAAGGTGCTCCGTCTCTCACTTTTTTTTAAGTAATCAGAATTATTTTTCAAAAAATTACAGAAATGTCATTCAAATATTACAAAAATATCATTAATTAATTACAAAATTGCCATTAAAAAAATTATATATAAAAAAAAAAACCAAGGACGGAGACCTTCATCCGTCCAAGCATTTTTCTCCAATTTGCCTTCATCAAATTATTATGGAAATGCCATCGAATAATTACAAAAATGTCATTTAAATTTTTTTTTTTTTAAGGATGGACGGAGGAAGAAGCTCTGTCTGTTTTTTTTTTCTTTCTTTTTTAGTAGATTTAGCACCAACGATAACAGACTGCTGCTCCTTCCATTGTTATTTTCCAATTGCTAAATATGCAAATTTTATTTAAAACGATAGTGGATGCTCTAATACTCAACAAAAACATTACTACAGTAGTAACAATACTCTCGAATCATAGTAGCATGTTTTGATTGATTGCTTCAACTACATCCATGTTATTTATTTACTTGCCCTACCCACAAAAAATATGCTCAATAACAATACAATCTTTTAGCTCAGCCCTTGTAACAGCGTCCAGAATAACAAAGAATTGAGGAAATAAAATGGAAGAAAAAAAAAAAGAGAACTGGTTTACACTAGATGACTATGCTTTATGCAGGTCAAAAAAAACCCAGAGTAGATATCCACTTAAAAACTACTCTTTAGTAGACAATTAGATTGACTAAATAGATATCTTGGCATCTCCGTTTTGTAATCTTGAGAAATTGGGGATCTTTCTTGTCGTACTTAAATCAACGGCCTAGAGCTGCTCGAGGCATCAAACTGATAACGTGTTGCAAGTAGGGCTGCAAACGAATCAAGCTATTCGCGAGCTATTCACGAGCTATTCGGCTCGAGCTCGGTCAAAGCTCGGCTCAAACCGAGCTCGAGCTCAAATCCGAGCTCGTTTCGTAAACGAGCCGAGCTCGAGTTTGATTTTTTTTTTTTTGGCTAAGCTCGCGAGCTAATCGGCTCGATTATGGTCAAAGCTCGGCTCGAACCGAGCTCGAGCCGAGCTCGAGTTCAAAATTGAGCTCGTTTCGTAAACGAGCCGAACTCGAGTCTGAAGGTATTTGACTCGGCTCGGCTCGATTGCAGCCCTAGTTGCAAGAGAAAGAGAGAGAGAAAAATAGAAAGATGTAGCCAAATCCGAGTGTCGTGGCTCTTTATTCATAATATATATCTATACAATAAAACACAAAGAAAGCTATCAAGTGGCTCTTCTTCAATCCCCCCAAAATCAAAGGCCAAGATCTAACCTCACAAAATACATTTTTCCCCCAAAAGTTTTCCCCCAAATCTCAAATTCAATTCCCCCCCCCCCCCCCCCCAAAAAAAAAAAACTCATTTAGTTATTTAATTCTCTCTCTCTCTCTCTCTCTCTCTCTCTCTCTCTCTCTCTCTCTATATATATATATATATATATATATATATATACACACTAGATTTGCCCATGGGCACGTGCCTACGAAACGTCTTCGGAACGATACAGCATATGAATGTCTTGTAAACAGTAAAACAACAATTATTTAGCTCAAGTTTGAATAGTAAAACAACAATTAGTTGTAAATAAATGTCCATGTTTCTATTAGTATATGTTGAAAAATAATTATAAATGGTGGTGTAAAATCCAACTTCTTAGAACTTTGAGTGTGGAAAATGATGAAATTTAACTGTTGATGAGATATTTGCTATTTTCAATGTAACATGAGCAATAAAAAAAATGCATAAAAAATCTGAAAATTTACGAACCTAAAACCTGAAAATATAAACTTCTGAGTAAATAGAGAGAGAATGAGAGAGAGAGAAAGAAAATTAAAAAAAATAAAGGAGTTATTTTGTGGGGATTTGAATTTGAGTTTTGGAGAAAAACTTTTGGGCGGAAAAATATATTTTATGAGGTTAGATCTGGACCATTGATTTCAACCCTATTGAATGAGAGCCACTTGATAGCTTTCTTTGTGTTTTATTATATATATATATATATATATATATATATATATATATATATATATAGGGTAAAAGGGATATGAGCAACTTGCTCATTTAGTAAATGAGCAATTGATTATGTGGCATGCATATATATTACATGGACTTTTATAACCCAATTTATAATTATTTTTCACCATTAACTAATGGAAACATGGACTTTTATTTACAACTAATTATTGTCATACTATTCAAACTTTAGCTACATAATTGTTGATTTACTATTTACAAGACTTTTCATATGTTGTATCGTTCTGAAGACGTGTCGTAAGCACGTGGCCACAGGCAAATCTAGTATATATATAATCTCTAATAGGCACTCTCTCTTTCAATAAAGCCGAGCTTAGAAGGTCCACCAGCCTCCTGTCGTCATTAAGAGTTGGACATAGCAGTCCTTCATAGAGGTGGTATCGGGTCCTATCGGGTCGCGTCCCCCACTGCTCGGATCTGGATCCGGACCCGATACCTCACAGGTCCAAAAATTGGACCTAGATCCAGACTTGCAAGAACCTGGTCTGGGGCCTAATTAAAAAAATCTACCCGTCGGATCCGGTAGCGGGCAATAAATATTTGCACGTAAGTATTTTGCACCCAATATTCTACGATTCCAACAATTTTTGCACTTAAGTACATGAAAAAATATTATATTTACACATCTATATTCAAAAATTACTATTTATATGTATAGCCCTATAATACGTACTATTATTCAAATTTCATACTATTTGAGATATTTTTTAACGGGTATGGGTCCGGGTCGTTATATTTTGAGCGGATCCGGACCCGGACCCGAAAGTGTATCAGGTCTTATTTTAGGACCCGGACCTGGACCCGTATAGATCGGGTCGTTTCCGGTCCAATGTCGGGTTCGGGTCGGGTCCAGGACGAGTCCGGGTTGCGGATAAATGTGACAGTGCTAGTCCTTCATAACGAAACCGTATCACGCTGTAAAATAAATTAAAAAAAAAATAAAAATTCAAGCACACAAAGTTGTTGTTGTCTACTATTCCTCAAACCAATCGTAGGTCCCTTTTGTTGAGCTCAACCAACATGCTAAAGACAGCATGGTCAAGCACACAAAGTAGAGTACAAGTTGTTCATTTAAATACAGAGCACTTAGAGCATCCGCTATTGTTGCTGCTAAAATATAGTTATTGGCAATTGAAAATAGCAATGAAATTTTGTCGCTGCTATCATTTTGAGCTAAATCTGGCTTAAAAAACTAATAAAATATTCATACAGAAGAACATTCTTCGTCTCACACCTTTTTTGTTTTTTTTTAATTATTAAAAATTTGTTGGACAGAAGATCATCTTCCATTGGCGATTTTTTTTTGATTTAATAAATTGGCAGACGGAAGATGATATTCAGTCTCCCCCAAATATTTTATTTTTTAAAAAAAATATTTTGGTCTGGTCAAAAATTATATTTTTTTAAAAAATTATGCCACAGACGTAAGATAATCATTCGTCGGGGTCATTTTTTTGTTTTGTTTTGTTTTGTTTTTTTGTTAATCAATGTGGAACTTTTACTTTTAAATTTCTTTTTTTTAATAGAAAAAGGGAAATGACTCATCCCCCCCCCCCCCCCCCCCCCTCCGATACTGCATATTTAAGTGCATGAACTTCAATCTTATTTTCATCTATTCTCCATTCCAAATTTGTGACCCTATCATATTTTCATCTCTTCTCTAATCCACAATTCAGCCATAATCACAGAGACTCATCACACTACTATTTTTCATCTTCTTCCCTAAAAAATAAATGTCGATCCGAAGATATATTGGCAGAATAAAATCTAATCTTCGAGACGGGTCGGATCATGCAAACACAAGTGCGGAGGTCGAACCGATCTCAGAATCTCGTGATTTTGCCGATCCAAGTTTGTGGAAAAAGGTGGTTGATGACCGCACACATGTGCATCAGTTTATTACCGGACACCTTTCAGGTGGATTTTGTATTTTTAGGGGAAATTGGAATGGTCCAATCAAAGCATACAAGCGATGTTCCCGTATTCCACTAGTGAAGTAATTAATCGATCATACGGGGTGGCAACATTTTTTCACGATTAATACAGGGAAATCATTCGTGAAGCTTGTGGATGCATTGCTTGAGAGATGGTGGGATAGTATACACACTTTCACCTACCGTGCGGTGAGTTGGGATTCACCCCCTTAGATTGGATAATACTAATGGGGTTATCTATCGGATCCGGTGAAGTAACTTCGTGTAACGACAATGATTACCCCTTCGAAGTTGTACATGCTCGCAATTTCCCTGAGATTACTGAAGCTGATTGGAAATATCAAGGAATACGATTTTCCTTGCTAAAGAAGTATTTTGAAATCAATGTAATCGAGGCAGCTCAAGAGGATAATAATCTAGCCTTGAAGATTGCAAAAGCATTCTTCATTTTCTTCCTTTGTGAGTTTGTTTTATCCAATACTGCTTGTGTTATCAGATCTGGTTGACTTGCAGCACTAGAGGATCTTCAAAAAGTAAGTACATATAATTGGGGTTTTCAAGCAATGGCACTATTATATATGTCTCTAGATTCTTGTAGCAGAGTTAAAGTGAAGTCTTTCAACGGTCCATGGCATGTAACACCCCTGCAAAATTGGAAATGACAATTTTATCCTCGTGTGTTATGCACGTGTATTTTGTAACGTGTTTTCACTACTTATTTTGATTTCCGACTATTTATGCATTTTCCGTACATTTTATCCTATTTTGAGCCAACTAAAATATTGAATTTCAATCTCTGGGTTTTACGTGCTTTTTACGTGTTTTTGATGCACGTATCGATTATGTGTTTCCACCGCTACGTGTAATATTTTCTATGTGTTTAAATTATTTATTTTAAGTATTCAAATCTATTTTTAAACGGAATTTACTTTCCCCTATTTTTTATTAAGATAATTTTTTACGTGTAATGCACGTGTTTTCTACGTATGTAGTGATTACGTCGTGAAATATATGAAATTAGTAATTATGTTTTCTTATATTATTTTCGATTGTATTTTAATAATTTTCCATCTGATAAAATCGATTTTTCGTATTTCGGCGTTTTACGTGTGACACACGTATTTCGGTGCGCGTATTTGAGCGTATCCGTTTTCAAAATAAATTTTGGAGTGTGTGTATTTATTCTATTTGTGCATAATACATTTTATATTTTAAAGTAAACTATTTTTACTTACATATACAGGATATATATATAGATAGTATATAGATGATATGGCAATTTGGTAATAATGTGTACATGAATGGGGGCCCCCACGGTGCTTGAATCATCCAGCAAATGGACCATTTACACTGTTGCCTACATACCTATACCATTTAATTATTTGTAGCTATGTATATATGGTCTAATATAATTACATGCATGAGTTAGTATTGGGCTTCGTGAGTACATGACCGATTAGAAGATGGAGAAGGGCCGGATGGGGGGTTTTGGAAGTGGAGAGTTGGGGGTTGAGTTTTGTAGAGGTGGAGATATGAAGAGTTTGGGAGTTATAGGAGTTAGGATTGTGAAGGGTTGGAAATTAAGTAGAGTAATTTATTAGGTGGTTAACTTTGCATTTTAAACCCTCACATTGACCTATAAATACACCCTTCATTTCCTTCTCATTTCACACCTAAACTAAACAAAAACAAAAAATAAAGAGAGGAAAAGAAAGAGTGAAAGAGAGTATTTCTTACGCTTTGGAGGCTTACTAGGAGGAGAATGGTAAGGAAGTGCTAGTTGGAGCTAGGAGCTAGAGTAGTCTCTCCAATCTTGGTTATTTTCATTCTTGGGTGATTTCTTACTTTCTAGTTGTAGAGTATGCATGCTAAAAACTATAAATGAGTATTTTAAGTTGTTGTTGATGTGAAATATGTAGATAAAATCCATACTAGTGTAATAGGCTATGAATGAGAATAGTCTTGTGGTGATTAATCAAATAATAGATACCATGCTAATTAAAAAGAAGATTTTGACTAAAGAATTAATACTATGAATCATGTTAGTATGCTTGTAAAATTTTGTACATGTTGAATATATGAAAATTTTGTTGGAGGATGTCATACTCAAATCATGCCTTAGAATCTAATGACTAAGAAAAAAGAAGGGAAAGATAAACAAAATTTAGTTAGTGTTGACATATGTATATTTGTCATGTTGTATTTGAAAATATAAATTCTTGCATGAAAGAGATTTTGTGAAATTCTCATGATTGAGAGACATGTTGGTATTGTTATAAATTTTTGATTTGTATAAATGAGAATATAAACTAGTTTTTATGAACATTATTATTAAATTCAAGATTTGAGAAAATACAAGTCTATGTGTAAAATGAGAAGAGGAATTGTTTTTAAAAAAAAATATGGAAATATGGTTTTAATGAATTTGAAATTTGTTGTTTACTATTTTTAAAATTTATTCTGAGTCAAGAGAAGTTTATCTCAATATCCTAAAAAGATTGGATTATTGGATAAACGAATTTTTGTGAAAAAGAACAAGTTTCTGAACAGTGTGAACAAAAGTATATTAATACAATTCCTAAACAGAAATTATACTTGGACTTACTGGTTAGCCAGTGCAACACAGAGCACTGTTTGTAAGAGATCTTGGGTTTGAAACTTGATAGTGGCATTTATTTTTGTTTCTTTTAATTAATTTTCCGAAACCGAGAGTTGATATATGAACACTTCGGCAAAGGATCCTGACGCCATTGGACTCACTGGCTAGCGGGATTGGGTTTGGGGCGTTGGTTGTGTGTGTTCAGAGGTTATGGGTTCGAAACCCAGAGCACCCTTTTGATATTTCTTTTGAGTTTTTTTCATATGTGGGAGTTTTGATGTGAAAAGCTTTAGAAATAATCTTTATTATTGATATAAAATGAAAGGGAAAATTATAAGAGATAGTTATAAAGTTTTCTTGTATATTTTGAAGTATAAAAAGAAATGGAATTTTGAGAATAGAACTTTGTGGTGAAGAAAAGCAAAGTATTAATTTGTGAAGTGATTTTTCTTGAAGAGATTACATTTTTATTTTGTTTAAGAAATACTTTGAAGTGAATTGAGACATTGTAAAAGCTTGGATTTGTTAATAAAATTTCATGTGATGAACTTGTGTTCTTGAAAGAAATTATTTGCTTATAAAGATTATGAATGAATAAATAGATCATGAATAGTGTCAAGACTAAGAAATGATTACTTTGTGGATAAGTGTTAAGACAAGATATTGATCATTTGTGAATAAGTTGAAGATGAAAATATATAAGTTTAAGACATGTTTATTGAAGGGTATGTGTACCTATGGATTCTTGTACATGAAAAAGTTGTGATTTAGAGTTAGTGAGACCTCGGGTACCGGCACTACTGAATTGAAAGGAGTTGAGATATATTTTGAGGTATGGCCATAGAGCTATCTCGTATTTGTTGATTAAGTCTCGTAGGAGGTAAAACAAATTCTAGATTTGGAAGTTTATTCATGTCTTGAACTAAAAAACTAGGCACTAAGTGAAGTTGTAGTAAACCCTGGCAAACGTAAGTGGGGCACTCTATATAGTCGGGCGGTGGATTCCGGGACTATAGACCCAGTCGAGCGGTGGATTCCAGGACTGTGATTGCATCGTGGGAGACAGGACTTTTATTTTGAATCCGGGACTATGCGTAGTCGGGCAGATAGTTTGCCGTACTCCAATGTATATACGTATACAGGGGCTAGAGGGGCACTTGCGGGATGATTCGCACGACGAGGAGTCTGTTATAACAGTCGGGCGGTGGACACCAGGACTGGGATCCGTACTCATGGAATGATCTAAAACTTGCTTTATTACTGGGTAGTTTTCATGGCGAGGGATCGAACCCTTAAATGTGGAGTATGTAGGTGTTTGCCCTCGGACCTATGCAGTGTGGGATGCATAGAATACGAACAAGTATGCATTAGTGTCATCCTAGTATAAAATATCTGCATTAGGCATTAAGGCATCGCATACACTTACATGTTTAGTGTAGTCACATTTAACACTGTAATTGCATTCAAAATTTGTGGTTTGTTAAAGTATTGAGATCGTTATATGTACGACATAGAAAGGATGACCGAGTATAATACTTTCGTCAGTTGTAAGTGACTTGACATGCGCACAGCTTAATATGCAGGTAATGGATATTTTTATGAAGAAGTAAAGATGTTATGTTGCAGTTGATGACTTACATTGATGAAGTTGCATAAGTTGTATTTTATTTTCATTGTTGTATTTCTTTTATTCTTCCGCTGTGTAAACAAGATGTAAAGAACTCTGATGTATGTTGAAAAGTTTTAACTTCCTAATAAAATTGTACGAAGTGAAGGGTAAAGATCCTGTGGAATCTCGAATTTGGTCTTATTTGGAATTCGGGGCATTACATGGCAAGTACTAAAGGTAACAGATAATGTTTCAATCATATTTATTAAACTAATAAATACATGAGTGGTTGTATTTAATTGGAAACTAATAGAAATCTTTGATCTGTAGTATTGGGCTTATGAATACACACATATATGTGATCCAATAACTACAATGACGGAACATCTCACAGATAAATGGCCCAAAATTACAAGTTTGAACAAAAATGAATTGGAGACTAATATAATAGACCAAGTTAGGTATAATACTTCTATCGCAAGACATTAGTTGGAGATGCATTCGTCTGCATCTATCATCTGGCAGCCTTATTCGAGATCATCCCACGAGTTCAAGGGTGATATTGGGCTTGCGAACATTTTGTCTCGTCACCTAGTTATCTATCAGTATTGCTCGCAGGTATTATTTTCCATATTTCTTACTGTATTCATAAAAAAATATTTCTTTACATTTAGCGTACAAACAACTTTTCTGTGTTGTTATAAACATATTTACATTATAAGGGTGTATGGTATCTTGGTGATCGTTGTTATCGCCAAATTATGGGGAATATTACTATCCCAGTTGTCTCACCACCTTTCATGCCTCGTATATCACCACAAGATTTCTGCTCTCCTATTGACGCATCAGTATTGGTCCGGATTGTACCACAAAGCATATACGATCAGTATTGGGCAAAGGTATCCATAGATGCTATAATGTCGACTCTTTCACATGCTACAAATATCAATTTTATAAATCCAGTTAGCATCAGTGATCCTACCACTTAACTGCCATTTCCATCTCCCCCCTTTTGGGCGTCGACAAAGTACAGTGCACAACCTCCGACGTTGAATCTTCCACTTTATTCAGGTGTTACAGTTACGAGGGATATTAAAGAGGGACCTGTCAATTTTCTACCTCGCGGTGTAATGTCACATGTGAGCATATAATTATCATTTTCTGCTTGTATATTTCAATTTAATTTAGTATATAAATATAACACTACGATTTACAGAAGGAGTTATACCTATGTTATCTCGAGTTGACTTATAATGATGCTCAATTAAGGCTATTCATTATGAAACACAGTTTTGAAAGAATCAATCCTCAGGAGTTTTCTGGCAGGAGAAGTGTTTCTAGGGATCGACCAGTATCTTCATGTTTGAATTCGACACCTGAATTTGTTCCATGCACACAGTTTGATAACGAGGAATAGATTTTGTGTTTTTTTGTTTTACGGAGACTTGTATGCAATAGTCTCTCTTATTCCAAGAATTGTATATCAATAGTCTCTCTTAGTCAAATTCAAATCTGTGATCACTTTGCTTTTCGGTCTTGTTTTGTGTACGATTAAATCTCATGCTTGTTTTATCTAATTATTAAATCTCATGCTTCTTATCTTCATCACTCTTGTATGTGTTCCGAAAAATTTTTAATCAAGCAACTTTGTTTTCATTACATGCTTTTTTTTTTCCGACAAGACCACCACTTTAATTTTGTGATTTGATCACACTTTGTTTTATCTCACTTTGTTTTTCCATATATCACTTATTAACCTATATGCCTAGTGATGTGATATATCACTTATTAAGCTTATTATATATTAACCTATATGGCTAGTCTCATGCATATTTTATTAAGCTATATAAGCTATATCACTTATTAACCTATATGTCTAGTGATGTGAAAGACAAGAAGAATCAAGACTATTTGGTTCTACTTTAGACATATTTTCTGGTTCTACTTATTATGTAACACCCCGCAAAATTGGAAATGACAATTTTGCCCATGTGTGTTATGCACGTGTACTTTGTAACGTGTTTTCACTACGTATTTGGATTTCCGTTTGTTTATGCATTCCCAGTATTGATTTTATCCTATTTGAGTCAACTAAAATGTAATATTTCAATCTCTGCATTTTACGTACTCTTTACGTATTTTTGATGCACGTATCAATTATGTGTTTTCACCGCTACGTGCAATATTTTCTATGGTTTAAATTATTTATTTTATATATTCAAATCTATTTTTATAAAATGGAAATTTATTTTCTCGCATTTTTATCTAAGTACTTTTGTACGTATAATGCACGTGTTTTTCACGTACGTGATGAGTACGTCATAGAATATATAAAAATTAATAAATAATTATCTTATATTGTATTTTTATTATCTTTAATATTTTTTTGTTGATAAAGTCAATTTTCGTATTTCGGTATTTTACGTGCGATGCACGTGTTTTGGTGCACGTATTTGAGCGTATTCGTTTTCAAAATAAAATTTTGGAGTATGTGTATTTATCTTATTTGTGCATGATACATTATAAATTTTAATTAAACTACTTTTACTTACATTCTAAACTAATATACAGTGTATATATATATATATATATATATATATATATAAAGATAGTATATATATAGACAGATAGATGATATAAATGTGTGATGGCATGGATAATGTTGAAGTGGATAGTGCTTAGGTGGGGGGACCCACGTGAATTTTGAGAACAGAAAGGTTGTGCTGTTGTTAAAGGAGATGATGACGTCATCCCTTGTGTGGCGCTCACCTTTGGTTTGAAGGAGACAACAAATGTTGTTGGTCCTCTCTTGCTGAGCTGGCGTGTGGTGTACCCCCGGAGTTGGGGAGTTGGGGTCTGCATGTAGAAGATGGGTGAGACCAGTTTTTGTATGTGAAGAGAGAGTAGTCGGTTTTGAATGTGAAAGGTTGGGAGTTGGAGTTTTTGAGGAGTTAGGATGTGAAGAGTTGGGGGGTTATAGGAGTTAAGGAAATGAAGAGATGGAGAGGTAATTGAGTAATTTATTAGGTGGGTAATTTTGCACTTTGGCCATTTATTTTGTCCTATAAATACCCTAGTGATCTCTTCTCTTTTCACACCAAACAAAAGAGAGAAAAAGAAATAGAGTAGAGTGTTCTTGTGCTTTGGAAGAGTTCTTGCTAGGAGGAGAAGAAAGTGCTAGGAGCTAGGAGGAGTGCTTCCATCTTTTGTTCAATCTTCATAAGAGGTGGGTGGTTTCTTACTTTCTAATTATAGAATGTGCATGCTAAAAACTATAAATGAGTAGCATAAGTTAATGTTGATATGAAAAATATAGATAAAATTCATGCTAGTGTAATATGTTATGAATGAGAATAGTCTTGATGGTGATAGATACCATGCCAATTAAAAAGAGCAAATTTTTATAATAAAAGGATCATGTTAGTATGCTTGCAATTTTTGTACATGTTAAGTATATGGAAATTTGTTGAAGAATGTCACATTCAATATGTGCCTTGATAATGAGAAAGAAAGATATTTTTAACAAAAGAGTTAATGTCATGAATTACACTTGTTATGCTTGATAATTTGTACATGTTAAAATATATATAACTTATATGTGGGATTTCTCTTTTAATGGAACCAAAGTGTAGTGAAGTTCATTTTGAAGTACAAATAAAATCTTGTGTAGTGATTAAAAAGAAACATATTGCTACTTTTGATTAAATTTGGAATGAGGCAAATTTATGATTATTAAAGAAAGGAAAATATTATTTTTTGTTGATACAAGGTTTAAGATATCAAAAATTCGTAACTTACTGTTTTTGTGAAAACTCAGTATGAATGGGGAAATCCTAATCAAGTAGAAAGATTAGATCAATTGAACAATCGAGGTTGTGAAAATAAGTAAATAACAGTACAGTTGAACAAAGCACATTAGTAGGTTTTCATAACAGAAATTGCTATTGAACTTATTGGTTAGTGGAAGCCCCTTAAGGCTGTTACTGTAGCGCGCCTGTGCTTAGTGGTCGCGAGTTCGAACACTGGCAACCCCTTCTTTTTTTTTTCTTTCCGGTTTTTACATAGAAACAGAGAAACATGGGTATATGGTAGGTTCGGCCTACATTTATAACACAAAGCCCACATGGGCTTAGTGGCTAGGGGGGCTGGCTTTAGGCGTTCTAGGTTGCTGTGCGGGTTGCCTGGTTCGAAACCTGGGGTGCCCCTTTTGTTTTTTTCTTTGGTTTTGATTAATATTAATGGTGTTTTGATGATAGAAAAAAATTGGAAAAAATTGCATTATTCTTATAAAATGATATGAAATTCATTAGAAATAATTTCAGAAATTTTCATGGATATTTAAGATATAAAAATGGAAATTTGAGATAGAAAAATAAATTATGTGACTTCAAAATTTTATTATTTGAGAATAGAACTTTGTGGTGAAGAAGAGTAAAGTATTATGTTGTGAAGTGATTTTTTTAAAGAGAATTATACTCTTATTTTGTTTGAAGAATACTTTGAAGTGAATTGAGACATCGTAAGAGCTTGAATTTTGTTAATAAAATTTCATGTGATGAAGTTGTGTACTTGAAAGGAATTATTTTGCTTATAAAGATTTTGAATCAATAACTAGATCATGAATAGTGACAAGATTTTGATCATTTGTGAATGAGTAATCTAAGTTTAAGACATATTTATTAAAGGGTATGTGTACCCATGGTTTCTTGTACATGAAAAAGTTTGTGATTTAGAGTTAGTGAGACCTCGGGTACCGGCACTATTGAATTGAAAAGAGTTGAGATATATTTTGAGATATGGCCATGGAGCTATCTCGTATTTTGTTGATTAAGTCTGGTAGGAGGTAAAACTAATTCTAGGCTTGGAAATTTATTCATGTCTTGAACTTAATAATTAGGCACATAAGTGAAGATGTAGTAAACCTGGGCAAACGTAAGTGCGTTGCCACTATATAGTCGGCGATGGACTCCGTGGCTATAGACCCAGTCGGCGGTGGATTTCGTGACTGTGGTTGCTCCGTGGGAGATGTGCTTTTATTTTTAAATTCGGGATTATGAGGACGGATCAGCGGTGGATTCCGGGATCTTGACTAATCGGGTGGATAGTTTGCCATACTCCAATGTATATACGTATACCGGGGCTAGAAGGGCACTTGCGGGATGGTTCGCACGATGAGGGATTTGTTATAACAGTCGGCAGTGGACTCCGTGGCTAGGATCCATATTCGTGGAATGATCTAAATATTATTTTATTACTGGGTTGTCACGCCCCACTTCCCAAAAACATAGAATATGAGCGCGTGACGAAGCTCAGCGGATGATTTTAACATCATCCATAAGCTGTAGGATCGACTCAGCATCATAACAAGAATACAACAAGATATATATACAACCAAGCATGCATGAATAATTTATTAAGCAACGGAAACAATTGAATACACAAGAATAATATCCAAATAGTTTCAAGTCTGAATCAAGTTAAAACTCGGAAACATCGACCCGTTACAAGTCTTAGACAACAACAAATGAAATAACTCAATTACAAAATGAAATGATTAAAGAAAGATTTTTCCCAAGCAAGGCCTAGAACGTCTGCTCACCGATTCCAGCAGGTAGCATGTCTCCAAGTCTGCTTAATAAATATAAAAAGGAAAAAAATATAGAAAACAAGAGGAAATGCCCTTAGTGCAAGTTAGGGCCACAAATAGTAAAAACGAGTACAAGTAATGTGGAACAAGAATTGGAATCAAGAATGTAACGGGGATACAACAAGTAGTGGAAATCCAAGAACTAGCTAGTAAGGAGGACAACTCAAGTGAACAGGCTGGATAATAAATACTAATGGCGAAACAAGTGACAAGTGAACCTGTAGGGATATCTAACCTCAAGTGACAAGTCTCAAGTCTAGTGTCAAGTAACAAGTATCAAGCCTAGTGTCAAGTATCAAGTCTCAAATCTAGTGTCAAATTTTATATTCAAGAGTCAAGTCTCAAGTAACAAGTTGTCAAGTATCAAGTAGCATGTATCAAGTTCAAGTTTCATGTATTAGGAATCAAGTATCGAGTAAGCATGTATCATGTTCAAGTTTTGTAGTTATTACTATCTAGATAGCACTTCATGCATCCATATTTTTACTACATGGTTGCTACAGTCAATGCAATTTCGTTTAGACCTAGTAATGGATTTTATAGGGCGGCATACTCAGGTATCAAGTATCAAGTAAGCACGGTTTATGAATACGAAAATAAATAACAAGTTCACGAAGCGAGTCCGTGAATACTAACAAGTTCAAGAACCACACAGTGGGTTCATGAATACAACAAGTTCATGAGCCAAGTAACTGACTCCATGAATACATCAAGTGCAACAAGTTCATGAACCGAGTACTGGGAAACACGGGCTCCCTTCCGAGTACACTTACCTATATTGTCCATTACTATGGTATTTTTCCCTTAAACCCCGGCTTGTTACTTTTATTATTATTATTAACCAAACACGAAAGTGTCCGAAACAAGTTAAGAAATCATAATCATGGACATGGAACAAGTTTAGACTAGATAGGATTCAAGTTTGAGGGTCTAAACAAATCAAAACATCAAGAACGACGAAAATCTCAAATATGGACAACATGACGTTGCTGCACCAAAACTGTGATATCTCCAAGACCGTTACTCGGAATTCGAAAATACCGGAGGCTATCGATATCTAGACATCTGGAGCTACGTTTACTGTTCAGGGCTTGGGTTCAGATTCTGATGTTAAAGAGGTCAAAACAGCATAACAAGATTCAGGACAGCAACATATGGTAATGTCTTACTAGTATAGGTTACATGAAAATTGGTCATTAGGCGTCTAGGTTAATGTATGATATAAGTACGGGGTAATGGTTATCAAAACAGAAAGTAATATTTATTTTTCAACTCTAGTGGGTGCAAGTTCATCACATACAAGATATAACATATGTCCACAAATCTAGGATTCCTTAATTTCATGTGTTCATGTGTTCGGGGAATAAAATGAGTCCAAGTAGTTGTAATATAATACAATGAAATTATTATGACTCTTAAGATTATGAAATTCGATGAGGATAAATATTGATCAACAACGACAGTCAAGGAGGAGTCACAATTTCTAACTATTTGTAGTATTTTCAATGAATGCTTGTACTAGAACAAAAATGTGTACAAGAGGAATACTTACCTTGATGACGAAGAATCCGAACACGAACCAATACGGGATGATAATCCTGAGAGACGAGGCACTAGCACAAACACGCGCACGTACGAGACACGTACAAACACCCACACAAGATCGGATCCGGAGCGGATCTTGATGGAAGATCACGATCAAGGCGATCGGACGGTTGGATCTGCTTAGATCTGAGCTGAGGATCACGATCAGATGGATGGCTGAGATCTGATCTGGTTGAAAAGATCAGATCTGATCAAGATCAGATCTTGATCGAATCCAACGGCTGAGATCCAATCTCCCTGCTCTCCTGTCTTCTTCCCTCCTTCACTGTACAGAGAACGAGAAAAAGATATAGAGGGATGGCGACCGGCAGCGGCGAGCGGCGAGGCGGCTGCGGAAGCCTCGACTGCCGACGTGACGACTGGGAAGGTCGACGGCGGTGACTGGTGGCGAGCGGCGAAGCTAGCGACGAAAATGGCATGTGCTCTGTTTCCGGGTTTGAAATAGAGTGGTGACGAACGGAGGACTGATCTGTGGTGGTTCGGGGGTGTTAGCGATACGACAGAGGTGGAGAGGAGGAGGCGACGACGAGGCGATGGGTGGATGGAGGTGCTGAGGATGGTAATGGCGAATGGGTGCGAGGTTGAAGAAGACGGTTGATGGGTTCGGGGATGCTCGAGGGTCTGGTCGCCGAGGAATCGCGACACCGGAGAGGAGCTCGGGAGAGGGAAGGTAACGGGGATAGTGGGTTCGAAGATGGATGGGTTCGCGAGGTGTGGCAATGTCGAGGATGAAAAGGACAGTGGGTAAACGAGAATGGGATGGTGGTGGAGAGGAGGACGGGGATGGCGAGGGCAAAGGCGACGCCAAGGGGGAGCAGGGAGATGAGCGGGAGTGTTCGGGAGGTGACGGTGGAAGGGAGCGAAGGCAAGGCCACTGGTGAAGGGATTTTGGGTTTGGGCGATGGAGAAGCAGACGGGGAAGAAGAAGGAGCGGCGGGGTTGTCTTGGGGTTAGAATAGTAGGGTAGGGTTTCTAGGGTTAGGTTTATATAGGGTAGGGTTTTAGATAACGGGTATGGGTAGGTATAACGGGTCTGGGTTATTTTATAGGGTATTGGATCAATTAAGAGATGGGTATTGGTTTTGGGTTTTTGGGTATTAGGGTATCC
This sequence comes from Hemerocallis citrina, assembly GCA_017893485.1. Lineage (NCBI taxonomy): Eukaryota > Viridiplantae > Streptophyta > Magnoliopsida > Asparagales > Asphodelaceae > Hemerocallis > Hemerocallis citrina. The sequence continues at coordinate 219,112,180 of CM030364.1, forward strand.
ATTTCGAGTGGGATCCAACTAGGGAATTGGTCAAAATGTATCTAAATGGAGAATAAAGAGATGAATGACAAAGAACAGCTCGTTCTTCATGGAGAACGACACAAGGAGCACATACAATTGAATTAGATAAAAGGACAAAAAAAAATTGAGTCGAAACAAATTAGTGATTTTATTCAATCGGAACCAAAATACAGGATCTCAAATAGATAAAAGAGTACAATGGGGCAAAATACAGTATAAAAATACAAATACGGGAAATAGGAGTTACATGGGTAGTTTCATGGCGAGGGATCGAACCCTTAAATATGGAGTACGTAGGTGCTTGCCGTCGAACCTATGTTGTATGGGATGCATAGAATTCGAACATGTATGCATTAGTGTCATCCTAGTATAAAATGTGTGCATTGGGCATTAAGGCATGGCATACACTTACATGTTTAGCATAGTCACAATTTAACACTTTATCGTTCATTCAAATTTGTGTGTTTTGTTAAAGTAATGAAATCGTTATATGTATGGCATAGAGAGAATGGTCGAGTATAACATTTTCGTCAGTTGTAAGTGACTGACGTGCCCACAGCTTAATATGCAGGTAATGGACTTTTTATGAAGAAGTAAAGATGTTATGATGCAGTTGATGACTTACACTGTTTAAGTTGTACAAGTTGTATTTTATTTCATTGTTGTATTTCTTTTATTCTTCCGCTGTGTAAACAAAATGTAAATGACTCTAATGTTGTTGAAAAAGTTTTAATTACCTTATAAAATTGTACGAAGTGAAGTAAAGATCCTGTGAAATCTCGAATTCGGTCTTATTTTGGAATTCAGGACGTTACATATTAAGCTATATGGCTAGTCATGCATCTTGTCAACCATCTTGGTGGATGAAGAGGTATCACTCAATTCTGATATGAACATGAAACATTAATCTAAAAATCGATATAATTCCAATTGAGTATCAGTCTATCAGAACGAATACATTATCCAATCGTGAAAAAAACATTCTACTCCAACTTATATCTACTGTAAACTTAGCAATGGCTCATCTAACATCATCTTCATCGTATACATTTTCTGAAGAAGAATCAAAGCAACAAGATATGATTGCGAGACGTGTTAACAACAACATGTTAATGTTCTCCCTGGCTGTTCAACAAAGCCAACAAGTTATTCGCCGGAGATAAATTTGTCGTGAAAGATAAGAAGGGGATAGATGGCTCTAGAAAGATTATCTTGCCGAAAATCAAATTTACAAAGACAACTTATTCCAACGTCGATTCTGTATGTGTTGAACTTTATTCAACCGGATTTTGGAATCTACTGTTATTTACGATCAGTTCTTTCTACAGTGACATGATGCAACATGAACTTTCGATTTATCCCCCCATAAAAAAATAAATGTGGCGATAAGATGCTTGGCGTACGGTTCATCTGTAGATGCAGTTGACGAGTACGTACGAATCAGAGAAACTACCGTTTAGAAAATAGTACGTAGGTTTTGTGTTGCCATTGTGAACATCTTTGGGCCTCAATATTTGCGGACTCCAAATGCCGATGATATTCAGAGACTTCTTGAAGAAAATAAATCTCACAGTTTTTCAGGAATGTTAGGTAGTGTTGATTGCATGCACTGAGTTTGGAAAAATTGTCTTGCAGCATGTCACGGCTAGTATACAGGTCACATCCGGGAGCCAACCATTATTCTCAAAGCAGTGGCATCTTATGACCTTTTGGTTCTGACATTTTTTTTTGGAATTCCAGGATGCAATAATGATCTGAACATATTCAATTGGTCCACATTATTCAATGATCTTCTTGATGGTTCTGCACCTCCAGCAAATTTCACTATCAACAATAACACAACTACGACATAGGATACTATTTAGCCGATGGTATATATCCCCCCCCCCCCCCCCCCGCCACTACTATAGTCTAAACATACTCAACACCAGATACACAAAACAAAAGAAAATTTTCCCAAATGCAAGAAGCTACAAGAAAGGATGTTGAACGCGCATTCGGGGTCTTACAAGCAAGATTTGCGATAGTAAGAGGTCCGGCATGATTCTGGGATGCTGACAGTCTATCTTATATAATAAGACATGTATTATTTTACACAATATGATTGAGGATGAACGAGAGGAAGGACTTGAAGATTATGCCTAAGACCAATGTGTGGACTCTAACTTCAGCGTACCTAACAGAACTGTAGGTTCAACAAGTGTACTAAGGTTAGCACGCAATGTCGAACTACATGATAGGCAAAAACATCATGCACTGCGACAAGATTTGGTGGAGAACATATGGAACGAATATGAAAATGATGTGTAGGAAAATACAAAGTATCGTTTTATTTTAACATTAGAGTAGCAAAGCAAGAAAAATATGTATTCTAATGTTCAATTTAGAATCAGCCTTAATGTTCAATTTAGAATTAGTCTTAATGTATGGATCTACTAGTAATCTGCAACGTTGTACTCTTTAATATTTTAAGCTGATGTAGAAAGATATTCATATATATTGGAACATAATGCAAATACAGAATTGATAATTAGCAAGATACAACGGATATTGCAAAATATATAAAGACAACATTCGTATCAAATAATACTACATGTAACCTCCTTTTTGCATGATTTCATGATGTCTACGCACGAAATAAATACGCTGAGTCTCGGGCAAGTTGCTGAGGTCCATACTCATGATGCGATCTTCCTCCATTCGTAATTTCAATTCATGCTCTTTTTGTTTAATCGCAAGCTTCTTTTCCATTGCTAGGATCCTCCGATCCTAAGCCTCCTTTCAGAAAGAGTTGGAATTTTTGGTCTCTTCAACCATATCAGAAAATTCAGAAGATTCAGCCAACCTTTTCCTTTTTCTCTTTGTTGCTTTTCGGCTGGGTGGTCGGGAGAGGGGTGTAGGCAAATCCATGTCAGTCGGGATATTGGTATTCCAGTCTTGCATAGTTGGCGAACGTAATGTGCTGCCGGCTTCCCCAAATTGAAAGCTTAGTTCTGTGTCGAATACATGGGTTGTACGCAACGAAAATTTTGGCTGATCTTTAAGCAACTCATAACATTCATCAAATTTAAATGTTTTCCCGGAAGATTTCATGTATTCCATTCTTGCTTCCCGTAACTAAAAAATAAAAATTACCAAATCACAAGTTATAAATTATTTTCAGTATTAACTTTCAATTCAATCTCCTAAATTATACATACCTTATCTGCCTCAGTTGTTCCACTTGCAGCTTTATTTGTGACACTACCCAACTTCGCACAAAACAATGCAACAGATTTTGAAATTGCACAAAACGACTAGAAAGAGAGCCAACTGTTCGGTCGGTCGGAGTGCCTAGTAGAGATACAAATGAGGCAAGTACTCGATCCCAAAACCGTGTTCCGGATTGATCGTTACCAATCAATGGATCTTGAGTAATAGTAACCTAGCTTTGAGAAAAAATAACATCTTCAATAGATGTGTATGCCCTTCCTCTGTTACCACGGTTCGCCATCGTTTAAATCTTACCACCTTATTGAGAAAATAAGAAAAATAAGATAGAAAGAAAGAACAAAAGAGAAGATAGATATAAAAAGACAGAGAAGACAAAGAAGTTGAGTGCGGAGCAGAGTGTATATATATATATATATATATATATATATATATGTATATATATATATATATATTGAGAACTTATTAACTTGTTGCTGTCGGAAATATATTTTAAAAAAATGAAGCCGTTGGAGCAAGTCAAAATATCTACCCGTTTGAAGGTGGATTGAGTGGGGGTATTTAAGACATTTGGAAAACATTTAAAAAAATTAAAACGAAATAATGGAAAGATGAGAGACAGAAGATCTCAATATTTCTACAATAAAAGTTTGCGGACGGAAGAAGATCTTCCGTCCGTCCTCTTCTAATATTGAAAAAAAAAATGACAGACGGAATAAGGTCTTCCGTCTTCTATATTTGGACATTGCTATATTTTCCTGCTATATTTAGCAGCTCACTGTTCACCACTTTTCTAAATCTAAGTTTTTAGCGAACGATAGTGGCAGTGAAAAACTTAAATTTTCCATTTTTTAAAAATTTAGCAAATGGTAGTGGATGCATTATTGTTATTGTTTTGTTATTGTTGTTGATAGAATCATATAAAAAGTAATGAAGTATATACATACTAGTAATATACATATGCAATGCACATATTAATTTTTTTAAAAAAAATTTTCAAGTAAAAACTCTGATTTACACGTGTGATGCATGTCTTAATAAATAAGATTATATATTTTAAAAGTAAATGTGAAGACTAGAATGGGAGCGTTAGAGTTGCAGGTGCGTTGCACGTAAGTAGGTAGATTTATAACTCCAACTCTCCCAATATAATATAGACTAGTAATATACACATGCGATGCACATATTAATTTTTTAAAAAAATTTAAAGTAAAAACTCTGATTTACATGTTTGATGCATGTCTTAATAAATAGGATTATATATTTTTAAAAGTAAATGTGAAGACTATAATGAGAGAGTTGGAGCTGCACGTGCGTTGCATATAAGTAGGTAGATTTACAACTTCAACTCTTCCATTATATTATTATTATTATTATATATTATACCTCTAATATTATAATGGGAAAAGGCCTTAGTGTCATTTGTCATTTTGTAATTCTACCAACATGTGCAGCGCACGTACATAACTAACATAAAGGAGGTTTCCGGTTCAAATCCTCCCTACGTCAGAGTTTTTATTTTAATTTTTCTCTAATCACTAATATTATAATGGGAAAAGGCCGTAGTGTCATTTGTCATTTTGTCATTCTACCGACATGTGCAACGCATGTACATAACTAACATAAATGAGGTTTCCGGTTCAAATCCTCCCTGCATTAGAGTTTTTATTTTTATTTTTTGAAATTATTAAAACGTGCATCGCACGTGTAAATTACTAGTTATAGATGGATAGATATATAGATATATATATAGTAATTTACACGTGTGATGCCCATTTAATATATTTAAAAAATGTTAAAGTAAAAATTCTGACGTTGTGATGACTCAAACTTGAGACCTCGTTCATATTAGTTATGCACGTGCAATGCACACGTTGGTAGATTCACAAATGACACTAAGGCCTTCTCCCATTATAATATTAGAGATTATATATATATATATATATATATATATATATATATATATACTTTATATATTATATTATAGATAGATGATAGATTGGTAGATAATAATTTACACGTGTGATGCACATTTAATATATATAAAAAACTAAAGTAAACAATCAGACGTAGTGAGGACTCGAACATGAGAACTCCTTCATATTAGTTATCCACATACAAAGCACACGTTGGTGGATTTACAAATGACACTAAGGCATTATCTATACTAGTATCATGCACGTGCGATGCATGTGGAGGAAGAAGGAAAAAGATTAAAAAAAACCTACCAACACGTGCGCTGCACGTGTTTTTTTTCGCACGTGTGGAAAATGGGGAGGGGAATGAAAAGGACCCCAAAAAAATCTAGTATTATACACGTGCGTTGCACGTGGAAAAATGGGGAGGGAGAATGAAAAGGATTTAAAAAAAAAAACAACACGTGCGCTGCACGTGTTGACAAAATAACAGCCGGTGACAAATGACACTAACCCCTTCTCCCATTATAATAGTAGAGATAATAAAACACAAAGAAAGCTATCAAAGTGCTCTCATTCAATAAGGTTGAAATCAATGGTTCAGATCTAACCTCACAAAACATATTTTTCCGCTCAAAAGTTTCTCCCCAAAACTCAAATTCAAATCTCCAAAACAACTCCTTTATTTATTTGTTTCTCGCTCTCTCTTTCTCTCACTTATTCTCTCTCTATTTACTCAGAAATTTATATTTTCAGATTTCAGGTTTGTTAATTTTCTTATTTTTTATGTTTTTTTTATTACTCATGTTACATTGAAATGCAAATATCTCATCAACAGTTAAATTTCATCATTTTCCACACTCAAAGTTCTAAGAAGTGAGATTTTATACCCTCATTTATAATTATTTTTCAACACATACTAATGGAAACATGGACTTTTATTTACAACTAATTATTGTTTTACTATTCAAATTTTAGCTACATAATTATTGTTTTACTGTTTGCAAGACTTTCATATGCTGTATCGTTTGGAAGACGTGCCGTAGGTACTTGACCACGGGCAAGTACAGTCCTATTGTTTGTAATGTTAGAGATTAGAGATCAGAGATAAGAGATATACCTCGTTATTGGGATTTGGATGGGACCAATCTCATCTTAATGGGCCAAGATTTAGACCCAACAGCAAAACCCATTAACCTCACCCCCGGCCCTTACTGGCTTTATATATTCGTATTGTCCAACCCTAAAAGAAATCTGAGAGCTTAATCTTGAAAGTGTGGTCTCGCCTCTCTTCTTCTCTCATCCTCTCTCCAGTAAGGTAAAACCCTAACCCAAGCCGCCGCCTTTTCAATTTCCTATCTTTTTCGTCCTCTCAATTGCATAGATCGGTTAAGAAAGAGTACGTTCGCCGCTTGCTTTAATCGGTCGTTGTTTAGATCGGAAATTTTATAGATCTACAATCGTATGTTAATGAAGTTTATAGATGTTTTTGCTTTGGATCTGATGAAAGTTAGGGTTTTGAATTGGATCCGGTAGTTTTAATCTGTATTGGGTTTATTGGATTAAGTTTCTTGAAATATCGTTGGGATTATGGCTCGTTTATTGTAGATCAATTTTTAAATTGGGAAGAAAGTCGATCTGATTGGTTCAGCTAATTTTATTAGTATTTTTTATGGATTTTTGTTGGTTGAATTAGTTAGGTTGGTAGGTTGGAGTTCATCAGTATTTAGATCTATGTTTTGAGTTTGCTTTTGGAAGTTATTGATGAAAACTATGAGAATTTTTTAAGGGATATTCTTATGTTATCTATGGACAATAGTCTAGACTAATACGCTTGCAAGTGTATTTGTTTAGCTTATATTGAATTATTGTTTAGGAATGCTGCTTTATTCATCCTTGTTAGTTTGCTGTTTTTATTTACAATTCATCTTTTATTAATCTTTACTATTCTTGACCACTGTTTCAGTGACTGTGTTATAATTTTTCATTACCCACTCAGTGGCGGAGCCAGGATTTGTATCCACCGGGAGCAAAATCACAAGAACTAATTTTTTTTTCTTCTCCATAGCTGTTTGAAAATTGAACTAAAATTAAAATTGTATCAAATAAACCCCTAATTTAGTATAGCTTAATAAGCTTTGGGCCAAAATTTTGTGGCAAAATGTATCCTAAAACAACAGCCCCCTGCTTTGTAGCTAAGTTTGCTCCATGCATAAGCGTGATTAAATACATATTTAACTGATTCTGGCTTTTTTTGTTTTGTTTGAAGTGTTTTTTTCCAGCTGATTATCTAAATTGGAAGATGTTCATTTCATTGTTTTTCAACTGATTTTCAAAATTTTGGCTAAGGAAGCTTATCGTGTCCTTTAGTAACCGTTTACTTATAGGGAATGTTTGTCTGGTCTTTAAATAATGTCTATTCTTAGGGTTGTTATATATATGTTAATTGCGAAATGCCTTCTGTTCTGTGCAATAGAATGCATGATCATAGAGTTGAGAGTTAATTAATACTATTGTTTTTTATTTTGTATTTTCATAACTGTAAGCTTATGTAAGAATAGTGAACTTTGATTGCCAAATATGGTTTTACTTCAAAAGGGCAAACTAAAGGCTAAATCATCCAGTTTTCTTCACATGTTGACATCAATTCAGAACAAAGATGTAAGTTGTACCTTAAGTTGGTTACTACGAAGCAATTGCTGCCTGTTGCTACGAATCTTGTTTTTCAGTGTACACCAACTATGATAGAATTCCTCCGTTTTAATCATTAAAACATGATTTTTGATCAAGTAGTATGGTTTGTTTCCTGTTGATCCTCCATTTAGTAACATTAAAACATGATTTTTGATCAAGTAGTATGGTTTGTTTCCTGTTGATCCTCCATTTAGTAACAGTTGTTTTGATAAATGTCTTAAAATCTATTGATTAGTTAATTTTATCTCTTAGTTTCTTATGTATGTCTTAAACTGGTATGCCATTTTTTTTTGAATTTATACTCCGATTTCCTTAAATGCAATTAACATGCACATCGTTTTGCTCTATTTTTAGTTCTAAGTAGTTACTGCAAAACCTTGGTTTATCATGTAAATAAGAGTTATGTTTAATTATTATTTTAATGTTTCTGACAATTTTATAATGTTTATGCACTTGACAGGATAACTTTTCTTGGTGTTTGTTCGAAGTTTAATCAGTAAAGATGGTGAAGTTTACAGCAGAGGAGCTCCGTGGGATCATGGACAAAAAGAATAATATTCGTAACATGTCTGTCATTGCTCATGTGGATCATGGTATGTAAATGCCCTCACACATCAGCATTATATGTTACATGATAATCATCCATTTACCCTTTTTGTTGGGATTGAATTGTTTTATGAGATCTTTTAGCCATTTTCTATTTGTTTTTGGCCAAATGAGTTTTATTTGACAAATGATATACTAATAAAGAAATGCCTACCTACTGTGGAAGAATTGTATTTACCAGCAATTCTTTTTGTCACATTGTTTTGTACTGTACTTCCTTTATGTTATTAATATTATGATTTTTTTCTTTTCAAAAAGCTAAACTGTCTCTGAATTTGTAATTTCATCAGTAAATTTACATGGGTGTTCAAATATTATAATATTATCACGGAATATAGATGGTTCTGTTTGACATGTTGGAAGTTGTTGAATATGCATGTAATGAAGCAGTACTGGATATTTAAAATTGATATTGATATCATATTATTAGATTTAATATGTAGAATGGTTAATAAAATCCACCATCTATTTGTTTGATTACATGTTAGATGTTGTTCGGCTATGCATATGTTGGATACGCAAGGGTCAACATTGAAAATAGAAATGTTGGTCAGTTGAAAGAATGGCTTAGCTTATATAATTATTTATCTATCTATTGAATAGTACTTTCTTTTGCGTATCTGTGCATGTATTATAATACAGTGCATGTAAGCATGTAATACAGTAGCATTGCAATCAATCACCTGGATAACAATATCACTACAGTTGTAACTAGAAATTTTTAGTTGGCCTAGTTCCCTTGTTTCAAATCACACTTATATATATATATATATATATATATATATATATATATGTTATCTATTGAAACAGCAATTTGGAATTTGTTTATTTTTGAAAAGAAGAGTTTTCTTTTTGAATCTTGAAAAGATGTGTCCATGTTGCTTATGTTATTAACTTTGGACAAGAATTTTCTTTTGTTAAACCACTCGGCAGTATTTTATTGCTGCCATTGATTTATTGATCTATTCATGAGGTTAGATGTATAACATTGTATGCACTGCATGTAAAAAAATTACAATTCTTTGTTTTTGTTTTGTGAGTTTGTTGTATTTAAACAGTTGTTCTGAGTTACTTTTGAGTTGTATAATAATAAAATTTGGTCACCTTTATTTTCACATTCTTCGTGTATATATGTTGAATGAATACAGTTTTAAGATTAAAGGTGCTCGGAATTTCTTCTTGCTATGATGTGGTTCTATTGTTTATGTCCTTTTGTATGTACTTACATTTTAGTATTACTATTGCAGGAAAATCTACTCTTACCGACTCTCTTGTGGCTGCTGCGGGTATTATTGCCCAAGAAGTTGCTGGAGATGTTAGGATGACTGATACTCGTGCTGATGAAGCGGAGCGTGGTATCACGATCAAATCAACTGGAATTTCACTTTACTATGAGATGTCTGATGAGTCTCTGAAAGCATACACGGGCCAGAGAAATGGAAATGAGTATCTCATTAACCTTATTGATTCTCCCGGACACGTTGACTTCTCTTCTGAGGTCACAGCTGCTCTCCGTATTACTGATGGAGCTTTGGTTGTGGTAGACTGTATTGAAGGTGTTTGTGTACAAACAGAGACAGTTCTTAGACAAGCATTGGGTGAGAGAATTAGGCCTGTTTTGACTGTGAACAAGATGGATCGATGTTTTTTGGAGCTACAGGTTGATGGTGAAGAAGCATATCAGACCTTCCAACGTGTTATTGAGAATGCTAATGTCATCATGGCTACCTATGAAGATCCCCTCCTCGGTGATGTGCAGGTCTACCCTGAGAAAGGCACTGTTGCTTTCTCTGCAGGTCTGCATGGTTGGGCATTCACCTTGACCAACTTTGCCAAAATGTATGCCTCCAAGTTTGGTGTTGACGAAACCAAGATGATGGAGAGGCTCTGGGGTGAAAACTACTTTGACCCAGCTACCAAAAAATGGACAACTAAGAAAACGAGTTCTCCTACTTGCAAACGTGGTTTCGTTCAGTTCTGTTACGAACCCATCAAGCAGATCATCAACACTTGTATGAATGATCAGAAGGACAAGCTCTGGCCCATGTTGGCAAAGCTCGGTGTTACCATGAAATCTGATGAGAAGGATCTTATGGGTAAAGCCCTGATGAAGAGGGTCATGCAGACATGGCTTCCAGCTAGCAGTGCTCTTCTTGAAATGATGATCTTTCATCTTCCTTCTCCATCTATTGCACAGAAATACCGTGTGGAGAATCTCTATGAAGGTCCTCTTGATGACCAGTATGCAAATGCTATCAGAAACTGTGACCCTGACGGTCCTCTTATGCTCTACGTTTCCAAGATGATTCCTGCTCCCGATAAAGGTCGATTCTTTGCATTTGGTCGAGTGTTTTCCGGAAAAGTGTCTACTGGAATGAAAGGTCCGTATCATGGGACCCAACTACGTCCCAGGTGAGAAAAATATTTTAAAAAATTTAGATAGATTTTGTTATTTTGTTGCTGCAACGTGAAACTGATCTCGAGTATGGAAAATTTATTCTACAGGTCAGAAAAAGGACTTGTACACCAAGAGTGTTCAGAGAACAGTCATTTGGATGGGTAAGAAGCAGGAATCTGTGGAGGATGTTCCTTGTGGAAACACTGTGGCTATGGTTGGTTTGGATCAATTCATCACCAAGAATGCAACCCTAACAAACGAGAAAGAACATGATGCCCATCCCATCCGAGCAATGAAGTTCTCTGTTTCTCCTGTTGTTCGTGTTGCTGTCCAGTGCAAGGTTGCCTCTGACCTCCCCAAGCTTGTTGAAGGCTTGAAAAGGTTGGCAAAATCAGATCCTATGGTGGTATGTACCATTGAAGAATCTGGTGAGCACATCATTGCTGGTGCTGGAGAGCTCCACCTCGAGATTTGCCTCAAGGATTTGCAAGATGATTTCATGGGTGGGGCTGAGATTGTGAAGTCTGACCCTGTGGTCTCCTTCCGTGAAACCGTGCTTGAGAAGTCCTGCCGTACTGTGATGAGCAAGTCCCCCAACAAGCACAACCGTCTTTACATGGAAGCTCGTCCTCTTGAAGAAGGGCTTCCTGAGGCCATTGATGAAGGAAGAATTGGCCCACGTGATGACCCCAAGAACCGCTCCAAGATTCTCGCTGAAGAGTTTGGATGGGACAAGGACCTTGCCAAGAAGATATGGTGCTTTGGTCCTGAGACAACTGGGCCCAACATGGTGGTTGATATGTGTAAGGGAGTCCAGTACCTGAATGAAATCAAGGACTCTGTTGTTGCTGGTTTCCAGTGGGCATCAAAGGAAGGTGCACTATGTGAAGAAAACATGCGAGCTATTTGCTTTGAAGTGTGTGATGTTGTCCTTCATGCTGATGCTATTCACAGGGGAGGTGGCCAGGTCATTCCTACAGCAAGGAGAGTCATTTATGCCTCTCAGCTAACTGCGAAGCCTAGGCTTCTTGAGCCAGTTTACCTTGTGGAAATTCAAGCTCCAGAGGGTGCACTTGGAGGCATTTATGGTGTCCTGAATCAAAAGAGAGGTCATGTGTTCGAGGAGATGCAGAGGCCCGGGACTCCACTTTACAACATTAAGGCTTATCTCCCTGTCGTTGAGTCATTTGGTTTCTCAAGCGCCTTGAGGGCAGCCACATCAGGCCAGGCTTTCCCCCAGTGTGTGTTTGATCACTGGGATATGTTGGGTTCTGACCCACTTGAAGCTGGTTCTCAAGCTGCACAACTTGTCTGTAGATATTCGCAAGAGAAAGGGTTTGAAGGAGCAGATGACCCCACTTTCTGATTTTGAAGACAAGCTTTAAGGTAAAACATACATCTGTACCTGCACTTGGTTTCAAATTTTTGTAAGTTCGATTTTTTTTGCTTTACACATCAAAACCTCACTTTTTCTTCATGGCTTTTCTTAGGAATCACTTTTGGCTTCGCTTACACAGCAGTTACCTGCACTTATTTTTTTCTTCATTGTCTTGCTTTATAAGTCACTCTGTTTTGTTTTATAACATCAGTTACCAACACATTGTTTTTCTTCATTGTTTCACTTGACAAAATTGTTTTGGGTTTTTAATTTTCTTTTCTCATTTGTTTGCTGCAGTCTGATTCTTAGTCTTGTGAACGAGGAAGGTTTTGTAGGAGCATGAGTACGGGACAAGAATTGACAGCCGCTACTCTCATTTATTGGCTGCAATCTGTTACGGTCAAGCCTTTGTTACCCTCAGAATTTCTCTGCTTATTATTTAGATTCAAAAAACTTCAATATTTTGTATGTGTTTTAAAGTTTTGTTATCGTGAACATGTGGTACTTCTACAGCTGCGTAATGCTGCATTCATCTCGACTGGTTTTATCTAATTTTGAATTATTCTAGTTTGGACATTTTTTGTGTATGTTGCACTTGTTTAGTTTTTCTCCAATAGTTTCTTGTGCTGATAAATTTTCATATTGGTAGTTCTTGATGGTTATTTTTGTGTTTCACTTGGTGTATAACTTTAGCAGGTTATTTGTTGTCTCAGACAGCATGGTGAATTACGGATTCTGAACCTGAATTTTGGTAACTGCTAGTTAGCACAATTACTTCAATGATATATGGTCTATGCTGATTTTGTTATCTGTAGTACCTTCAACACTGATTTTGATATTGAGTTGTTCACTTGTGCCACAAGGCCTATGTTCATGCTTCTTAGCGTTGCCAGTCTGGATTTGTATCTTGTTCGGGTTGTTAGACAAAACCTGTACACGTTACTGGTGTATTGTGAATGTATTTTCATAATTACTTTGTTGCTTTGTTTATTACTCTCATACAGTAACTTTGTTCACAAGTGAAGCTTCAGTAGTCTTCCTAATTTCTTGGCGGTGTACCCCAATTCCAAGCATGGTTTCAGAACGCAGTATGGCTATCAGCTACTACCCATCGGTAGTATTGGGGATGTCATGTGTATTGAGGTATTTGCTGATGAGATTTGATCTCATGATTCCAAAGTCATAAACAATGGTTCTCAATATCTCGAATCAGAATTTAAGTATGCAATAATATATTGACAATATCTGTTATTCCGTTTGAAAATTGACTATTTTTTAAATCAAATTCTGACCCGGTTGAAACTTCTCTTTTATATTTCCTAGTAATAGTTGTGTGTCTTTGTTGTTGTCCATCTGCCAAAATTATTGTTTTTAGTTGCGCCACTTCTGAGAAGACTTTATTGAGATGGCTTTCTTCAGTCGTCGAAAACGGCTTTCTGACTACATTTCATTTCCCACGTGTGCTAATTCCCCACACTTCATCTAGAAGTAGAAGGTACTGTTGACCGTAGTTTGTGTTTCGCATTGACACTGGATGCTCATTAGCGTTTGATAATTGGTTGGATCATATATATTGTATTATCTAGTAAGCATATACTAGAAAGGATCCTAATCCTTCTTGCAATACTTCTGTTTGTTGAAAAATAATCAATGTAGGCTCACATATGTGACTAAATGTATAATTGCTATTCTGAAATTAAACCCTAATTAAAGTGATCTAGCCAAGATTAAGTGATGGGTTAAAAGTATATAATAATAAAGTGTGAAATATTACGTGTAGAAACCGGAAAGAGACCCTATACATGGTCTTACGATTTTGCGGAGACCTGTGTTTTTGGTAAACAGTCGCCCGGGCCTGGTCACTGCGACCCCCTTTGTGAGGAGGCACCCCTTCTCCCGAAGTCACGGGGCTATTTTGCCGAGTTCCGTAGAGAGAGTTGTCTCGCGCCCCTAGGTATTCTCTACCTACCCACCTGTGTCGGTTTCGGGTACATGTACCCTTTTGTTGAAGGTCGTTCGAGCTTTTGGAAGAATTTCATAAGTTTCCAAAAATTGAAGATAGAAATCAAAAAATGGAATTTAAATTATTTGTGGAAAGATGTCAATTGGTAGAGCCCCTAATAAAGGAAAGAGATGCTCGAATCTGATTGTGGTCTTTCTTGATTCTAACTGATCGAGTTCGTGGACAAAGGTCATCACGATTCTTCGCGGTAAGACAAAGCTCATTTTTTTAAAAAATTTGTGATGGGCAAAATTGGAAATCACTAATTATCTATTACGGTTGTGGTCCCCTATATATACGTATCATCTTATTCTATCTGTCATCCCATTAACAGAAATGAAAAGAGAGACTCTCTCATAGAGATACGTATCATATAGGAAGATCCAAAATACTCTGTGCAATCTCCATCAATGGCTTCAGGTTAGTACTTCCGCTTTTATATTCTTCTTCTTTTAATTTAGCAAAGGATCTATAGAAACAAGATTTATGATTTTATGTTAAAAGCACTTTCAGTAACATGATTAAGATCTGAATCTGTAGAAACATGATTTAGGATGACATCAATATTTTATACATGTTGCTCAAGTGTTATATATATAAAATTCTATCAATTGGTATCAGAGTCATCTTTGCTGAATTAATTGAAGAATTTAGTATTTCTTGTTTAAGAAATTTAAGAAATTTAGGGTTTCTTTTTTATCTTCCTTTTATGATATTTGTCTTCTAAAATTCAGATTCATAATAATGATAATAATAATAATAATAATAATAATAATAATAAACCAAAACCAAAACCAAAACCAAAACCGTAAGTGCTGTTTAATGATAATGGTTTTGGATTTTGATAAAGATTTTTAAGATATTAGATTCTGTTATGGATAATTTGCCATATAGAAGATTCTATAGGGGAGGTAGTGTGGGATTTGTTGGGATGGGGGGCCCACAGGAAAGAGACTGCATCAAAGCTGCTGTGCTGTTGCTGCTGACGTGGGCAGTGGGGCCCAGGGGTGCAGGCAGCAGATGCTGCTGCGTCGCTACGTGCTGAGTGGCAGGCAGGTGAGGGCCCCCACGTGTGCAAGTGAGAGCAGCAGGCGCTGCTCTGTTCGCGATGTCGACGTGGCAGTAGGGCCTGTGGCTCGCTGTGCCCCATCGCGAGGGGAAACAATGAGATTTATGAATATTTTTTTTCTTTTCTGTTAATTTTCTGTTATTAATATGTTATTAATATATTAGTCTTATGTTATTAATATTATGTTATAAATATTTTCTGTTATAAAATTGATTTGATATTTATCGGTAAAGTTAATTTTCTGTTATAAATATTTGTCCTATAATCGGATAAATAAAAATCAATTTGACATTATCAAGATATTCACAATTTTTTCTGAGAAAACAATTAGATTCACTTTTGGTTTTGGATTTTCTTATCTTATGAATGTCTAATATTTTGAATATATTAATTGAAACAAAATGTTACCAAAGTGACATCTTTTGTATAGATTAATTTATTTAAAATATCAAGATGATTGTGTGTTTGTAATTCATGCGTTTATTAACTGACCCAGAGGTAAGTTGATATTTTGCCGAATTTCATATACATATGTGGTGATAAATGTGTGACAATTATAATGTATTCTATGTGAACAATATGTCAGTCCAAAGAATGACTTATTATTTGACAGAATTTATTATCAATGTTTGATTACTATAACAAGAGTACCGCTTACAGTTAATGTTATTGTCTAAAGACTTGATATTAATATTGTGCCTGGTATCTTGAGATGAGATTAACCATTGTTTAAATTTATTGTTTTATATGGATTCTTATGAGTTTATTTTGTTTGTTTTGTTCTATATTCAGCTAGCTTATCTTCTGCTGCTTCAATAACTGCTAATATCAACTCTATTCTCATGCTTAATGGGACCAATTTTAAGGATTGGAAAGGGACCTTACTTATAACTCTTGGCTGTATGGAATTAGATCATGCATTAAGGAAAGAACAACCTCCATCTTTCACTGCGGAAAACACTCATGATGATAAAAGGAATTTTGAGAGGTGGGATCTATTGAAATCGCATGAGTCGAATGATTATGAAACACAGCATTCCATAAGCCTTTAGGGGCACAGAATCCGATGAGATTACTAAGGCAAAGGATTTCCTTGAACAAATTGAGAAATATTTTGCCAAAAACGATAAGGTTGAAATGACTACACTTCTAACTTCTTTGATGTCTATGAAGTATAAGGGTTGAGAAAATGTAAGGGAGTACATTATGGAGATGTACCATATTGTTTCAAGACTTAAGGCACTTAAGCTTGAGTTTCCTGAGGAATTGCTTGTGATTATGGCTTTGGTATCGCTTCCTGCACAGTTCAATCAATTCAAGATCAGTTACAACTGTCAAAAGAAAAAATGGACTCTAAATGAGCTGATTTCTCACTGTGTACAAGAGGAAGAAAGGTTGAAACAAGATAAAACTTAAAGTACTCACCTAGTTCATCTCCGAACGGAACGGATCCTTAGTTCAGTGGCCAATGCCTCTAAGAATAAGGGCAAGAAAAGAAAATCTGAGAATAAAAAAGCTAAGGGTCTCTCAAAAGAAACAACAGAAGGATACAAAGAGTTTTTTCTTTTGTAACAAGCCTGGACATATGAAGAAGGAATGTACCAAATATCATGCATGACGTGCTAAGAAATGTATGTTTCATACTTTGATCTGTTATGAGGTTAATTTAGCTTCAGTACCTAGAAACACTTGGTGGATGGATTTTGGAGCTACTACTCACATAAGTGTTTCTATGCAGGGTTGTCTGAGCTGCCGAAAGCAAAATGATGGTGAAAGACACATCTTCATGGGCGATGGAAAATCGGTAGAAGTGGAAGCAGTTGGGCACTTTAGATTGTTGTTCGATACTGATTTTTATTTGGATTTGAAAGACACTTTTGTTATACCGTCTTTTAGACGAAATTTGATTTCTGTTTCTTTGTTGGACAAATTTGGTTATTATTGTTCATTTGGAAACAATCAGTTTAGTTTGTCTTTAAATTCGAATGTTGTTGGAACTTGTTATTTGAATGCTTATGACAACTTTTATTTGCTCGAAACAATTGCATCATATAATGAAACCTTACATGTGCAGTAACGTGGTACTAAACGTAAATTAAATAAGGAAAATTCGGCGTCATTATGGCATAAGCGCTTAGGTCATATCTCAAAAGGTAGAGTTGAGCATCTTGTGTCTGATGGCATTTTAGAGTCCCTAGACCTCATATACTTCGATGTCTGCGTAGACTGCATCATGGGAAAACAGACCAAAACTAAGAGATTAGGTGCCAATAGATCTTCAGGCGTCTTGGAATTGATTCATACAGATATTTGTGGGTCATTCCCCACGGCATCTTGGAATGATCAATAATATTTTATATCTCACGTTATGGATATCTATATCTCATTCATAAAAAATCACAGTCTCTAGACGTGTTCAAAACTTATAAAGCCGAAGTTAAGAATCAACTCAACAAAAGGATTAAAAATGTCAGATATGATCCTGGTGGTACTACGGTAGATATGATGGCCCAGGTGAACAACGTCCAGGACCGTTTGCTAAATTCCTAGAGGAATGCAGTATTGTCCCACAGTACACCATGCCAAGATCACCTAGCATGAATGGTATTGGTGAAAGACGAAATATAACTCTTGAGGATATGGTAAGGAGTATGATTGCTCATTCCACCTTACCCGAGTCCCTCTGGGGAGAAGCATTAAAGACAGCAGCTTACATTCTCAATAGAGTACCAACTAAAGCAGCTGCAAAAACACCTTATGAGCTTTGGACATGTCGTAAGCCTAGTCTAAAGCACTTTCGCAGTTGGGGATGTCCATCTGAGGCAAGGCCTTACAGACCACATAAAAAGAAATTGGACTCCAAATAGTGAGCAGCTACTTTCTTGGTTATTTTGAGCGATTTAGGGGCTATAAGTTTTATGATCCCACACTTAGGAATATTTTTGAGACAGGAACTGTAACATTTTTTGAGAAAGTTGAGTTTGGGGGGAGAAATAAGGTTAGAGACATTGCTTTTGAGGAGGAATTGGATTCAATTCCAAACTCAATTCCTACTATCATTTTTGACAATATTCAGGTTCCCACACCTATCATTGATCAAGAAGTGAATCTGGAACCTCGACAAGACAATGTTGAACAACCCCCTATTGAAAATGAGGTAATTGTTCCAGAAGAACAAACTCAACAACCTCAAGAACCAGTGCCATTAAGGAGATCTACGAGAGAAAGGAGGAATGCTATTCCGGATGATTATATTGTATTTCTCCAAGAACATGAGAATGACAATGGAATGATGATCCAATCACATTTCATCAGGCCATGAAAAGTCATAACTCTCAAAAGTGGATGAGTGCCATGAATGAGAAGTATAAGTCCATGCAAGATAACAAAGTTTGGGAATTTGTTCCATTACCAGAAGGTGCAAAACTAATTGGTTGTAAATGGATATTTAAGATCAAGAGGAATGCAAATGGTAATGTGGAGAGGTATAAGGCACGTCTTGTAGCTAAAGGCTATACTCAGAAAGAAGGCATCGATTTTACAGAGACATTCTCTCTAGTTTCATCGAAAGACTTCTTCAGGACAATTATGGCATTTGTTGCTCATCTTGACCTTGAGCTACATTAGATGGATGTCAAGACGGCGTTTCTCTATGGCGACATTGACGAGACAATTTATATGGTGCAACCAGAAATTTTTGTATCGAAAGACCCAAAGAATATGGTTTGCGAATTAACGAAATCCATCTATGGACTTAAGCAGGCTTTTCGTCAATGGTACCACAAGTTTCATCAAGTAATTATCTCATTCGGCTTTGATGAATATTGTTGATGATTGTGTGTATCACAAGTTTGGTGGGAGTAAGCATATATTCCTAGTTCTGTATGTTGATGACATATTGCTTGCCACTAATGATATAGACTTGTTGCACGAAACTAAAATATTTCTATCCAAGCATTTTTAGATGAAAGATCTTGAGGATGCCTCTTTTGTATTAGGAATTCAGATACATCGAGATCATTATCGAGGTATTCTTGGATTATCACAAAAGGGATATATCGATAAAGTACTCAAAAGATTTGGCATGCAAAATTGTAGACCATGAGATACTCCTGTTGCTAAAGGAGATAAATTTAGTCTTAGTCAGTGCCCTAAAAGTAACATTAAAATTCAGGAAATATAAAAGATCTCCTATGCATTAGCTATTGGCAGTCTAATGTATGCTCAAGTACGTACGCGTCCGAATATTGCGTACATTATTAGGATGTTAGGTAGGTATTTAAGCAAACCTGGTACGGACCATTGGATAGCAGCCAAGAAGGTTATGAGGTATCTTCAGAGAACAAAAGATTACATGCTCACATATAGGAAATCAGATCATTTGGAGGTCGTAGGATATTCTGATTCTGATTTTGCTGGGGGCCAAGATAGCAAAAAGTCTACATTAGGCTATATTTTCCTGTTAGCTAGAGGAGCTATATCCTGAAAAAGTGTCAAACATACACTTGTAGCTTCTTCCACTATAGCAGCAAAGTATGTAGCATGCTATGAGGCATCGAATCATGGAATATAGCTGCGAAACTTTATCACTGGGCTGCACATTTTGGAGGATGTAGAAAGACTACTAAAGTTATTTGTGACAATAAGTCAGCAGTGATGTATTCCAACAACAATAGGAGCTCATCAAAGTCGAAGCATATTGACATAAAGTTTCTAGTTGTGAAAGAAAGAGTGCAGAGTGGACAGATATCCATAGAGCACATTGGACAAACTCCATGATAGCGGATCCGCTCTCAAAGAGATTACCACACAAGGTCTTTCATGTGTACACTGCTCATATGGGTGTTGTATTGTTTGAGGTTTCATGATTTAGTGGGAGTTTGTATTTTATTTTCTTTATGTTTGTCTGAGACATTTATACATTTGGTTATTTTCTGATAAGAAATAAAGTGTTCAGTTTTCTCATTCTTTTGTCATGTTTGATTCTGACCTCACTTAAGTTTAAGAGGACCAGTTGGAAATAGGCTTGTATATAGATCACATTGCATGAAATTTCCATACTACACATTCACACTTGATCTATGTCGTTTGATATGTTGATATATGTGACCATTGATGAATTTAGTTACGATAAATGTAACGAAAATTGTTTTGATCCTATATTTACATGATTAATGGATGAGATTGTTTGGCTATGCTTTTGGTTATGATAGCAAAGTTTTGAGCTCATGAAGTATGTACATTTGTAAGGTGTAACATATGTGGCACAAGTAGGAGATTGTTGAAAAATATTCTATGTGGGCTCACATATGTGACTAAATGTATAATTGTTCTCCTAAAGTTTAACCCTAATTAAAGTGATCTGGCCAAGGTTAAGTGATAGGGTTAAAAAGCATATAATAATAAAGTGTGAAATATTACGTGTAGAAACAGGAAAGAGAATTTCTAATTTTGTGATGGGCAAAATTGGAAATCACTAATTATCTATTAGGGTTGTGTTCTCCTATATATACGTATTATCCTATACTATCTGTCATCCCATTAACAGAAAAGAAAAGAGAGACTCTCTCATAGAGATATGTATCATATAGGAACAGGGCCGGTCCTAAGATTTTTAGGGCCTTGTGCAAAAAAATAAATTGGGCCTTCTTTACATATTCCAATACTAATTTTAGTATTAAATTGGTTTCGATGTCATGTATATATACTTATATATATTATACGAATTCAATTGAAAAATATAAGTAGCGTACATTCTATATCAATCATAATTTTATATAAATTCATTTAAAAATACCTTTCAAGTTGCAAACCTTAGTATCTTCAAAAATTTCTGATCTCTCTAAAATTCCAACATCTTGTAGGAGTTCCATGAGAAAACCTTAATAAACAAAACAACAATTTATGTATATGTACCATTTTAAAATTAAATCTCTTGCCTTAATTACAAACATTTATGTATATGTACTAATTACTATGCATACCAGTTGAATCATGATAATCTGTCCAACCTTTAATTCCTCTCTATGCAACTGTCTTGAGGATAGTTAAACACATTATCCAAGTCATCAACATCTTCTGCTTCCTCATCTCCATCAACTCCAGGAACCCCTGAACCATTAAGTACAAACAAAAGGTTAGTTTCGAACAGCCCAAATATGATCTACAACAGAGAAGAAAACTAGCAATTAAGGTTGGACACTGCAAACTGCAGACTCTCATAGCTTTCCTCATCACTACGTCGAAATGGAGCAGCAAGTTGGATTAGCTCCAGCTGCTATAGTTTCGGGCACAATGAAATTCTGATTCTTCCTCAGTATTGAAACCCTTCAATATCAACAAATCCCACAGACCCACAGACCCACTTCTCAATATCAACAAAAATTAAGTGTATAGTGAATATAAATCTTTGAAAAATTGCCAGAGCAACAAGGATTCAGAAGACCAACCTTTAAAAGGTCGTAGCTTTATTTCGTGAACAACTACACATAAATTGGACTTCAAGCCGTAGGGAGACTCTCTGGAACAGTAGGATTTGTACCGCCTTCTACAAGAGAGAGAGAGAGAGCGAGAGAGGTGAATTTTCTGATTATAGAGAGGCGGATTTCTTGGGGACCTGGGTGCTAGCATTTCTAGGAGGAAGATGAAAAGGTTTTTTTTAAGTAGATCAAAAGTTTTTTAAGTTAAAGTAAAATTTTGGGCCTTCATGGTAACTGAGCCTTTATTATATTTGGGCAATTTTTTCAGATAGAAAGAATGGAAAATAAAAAAAAGTGGGCCTTCATTTTACCTGGGCCCTGTGCAACCGCACAGGTTCCACAGGCCCAGGGCCGGCCCTGTATAGAAAGATCCAAAATTCTCTGTGCAATCTCCATCAATGGGTTTAGGTTAGTGTTTCCGCTTTTATATTTTTCTTCTTTTAATTTAGCAAAGGATCTATAAAAACATGATTTAGAATTTTATGTTAAAAGCACTTTCAGTAACATGATTAAGATCTAGATGAAACATGATTTAGTATGATATGAATGTTTTATGAATGTTGCTCAAGTGTTATATATATAAAATTCTATCACTTTTACGCACTGAATGTGGCAACATTTCTTATTCTTGTAAGGCATGTTGGATATAAAGTTGCGTACACATAGTTATGCTGTAAGGGAATTTGCATAATTTGTTCTTCAATAAATGTAATGGAGTTAACTTGAGAATGAAGTTGTAAGTTGTACAAAGTTATCTTGGACACGTTGGTTATCATAACTTTCAGTTGTTTAAGGTATTATTCAACGTTGCGAGAAATGTAAAAATCCTTGTTATCTAAACTCAATTTCTATCCAAATTTTCTCACCTCCACTTTCTCCAAATAGTTATAGAATAAACAGTTATCTTTTGAGCGACAATAAAAGTAAGCTAACCGAAGTTGATAGATAAATCTTTATTTTGATATATTTTGAGCAACAATAAAAGTGAGCTAATCAAGGAAAGGATTGCAGGGTGTTTTCCAGGTAGAGGAGCTTGATGATGAGGAGATCAAGATCGGACCGACGATCGATTGACAGCCAGCATAGCACGGCTACTATGTTCCTTGATACCCACCGTCCTAGGATTTGTTGGGGGAATATGATGTATTTCTGTGCAGCTACTATGTTTATTTTGTCCCACCCCATGTTCGGGGTGGAGTTTATGTATTTTCGTTCAGGTTGTAGGATGTTGTAGTAGGCTCAGTACTCTGAGTATGTTTTATTAATCTCTTATTAATGAAACAGGGTGGTCAGATTTCACATTTTCTTCAAAAAAATAAAAATAAAATAAAAGTGAACTAACCGAAGTTCATAAATCTTTATTTTGGTTTTAAAAAAATAACTTTAGCCATATTAACTTCATCACAAACTTGTACAGCAGTCTTCGGAAACCACGAGGACGAGGCAAAGCTGGTCTTTAAAGCATCCTTGGTCGTCTGTCACACGTTCAAGTAGTATACAAGTAACTCCAATTTGTTTGAAGTTTGCACCCACAAAATTCAACGATATGGTCTTTGGTCAAATACCCAACAACTTACTCCGTATTCAATGCACAAGCCATCTACGGCAGTTGACAAGTCACAACTCACAACCATTGGAAACATTGAAACATTGAACCTTCGAAAAACTATCAACCTAATCCACAGGAATATGGCGACAACTGCAATACACTTTTCGGGCTCAAATTCTCCATTTGACCACTATGCATCTTCTTCGGGAAAATTATATCCACACCCTTTTTTAGCCAACATTGTTTTTTCTTCTTTTTTGGGATTCATGCTAATACTAGTCTAGTTATGAAAATTTTTTTATATATAATATATATATATATATTAGGTGATGCTGCTTATTTTTTTGGGTGTGGGGGCAACATGTGTGAATTCTTGTAATTTGTAAAGCGGAAGGCACGACACTGACGTTGGTCTGATCCCCAGTTGTAGGACCGGCTCGGGAGTAGCAGGAGATAGGTTGAGGCTCGTAGCTCGGCTCGGATCTTCGGACCTGCACAATGCTTAGGGTCCCCGGCAGAGTTCCCGGAGACAGGCCCTCCGACGATCTAGTCAGTAGCTGGGTTCAGGTGGAGAAAGATTGATTACCTTTGAAAATGAAGAGGGGATTTGGTATTTATAGGCAATGGTAAAAGGGTCTGGGACCCTAACGGGCCGGGTCGGACCCGTTTGCCTGTGGGCCTGAGTTGGCAAGGATAAAAGGGTAAAAGGGTCTGGGACCCTAACGGCAAGGGTAAAAGGGTCTGGGACCCTAACGGGTATTTATAGGCAAGGGTAAAAGGGTCTGGGACCCTAACGGGCCGGGTCGGACCCGTTTGCCTGTGGGCCTGAGTTGGCAGAAGCCCGTTGGATTTGTTGACTTGATGATCTGGAATGAGCGAAATCTGAGGAAATCTGATGGCCCTGATTGGGCCACGTCATCTATACCACATTATAAGCCCCCCACTCCTTAGGGCTGTGTAAACCAGCCGTGGAGGAGTAGTTTATCTCTGTGAAAAAAGAGGAGGGGAGTATTTGGCAAAGATTTGTTGCTCTGAGTCCCTGGGGGTGTTATTTAGAATTGACCACAATTTAGATCGAAGGGCGAAGGCCGAGGGCCGAGACAGAGGGCCGAAGGCCAAGGGACGACTTCGTCCGACAGGCACCGAGCACTACGTAAGGGGAGCTTAGGGAGAGGATCCAGGTGGGTGCTCGAGGTCACTGCCGAGCTCCGAGCTTGGAGGGTCGGCTCGGAGAGCTTCGAGTGAGGCAGCTTCAGTAAGAAGCTGAGTGGGTGTTCGAAGTCACTGCCGAGCTCCGAACTTGGAGGGCCGGCTCGAAGAGCTTCGGGTGAGGCAACTTCAGTGAGAAGCTGAGTAGGTGCTCGAGGTCACTACCGAGCTCCAAGCTTGGAGGGTTGGCTCGAAGAGCTTCGAGTGAGGCAACTTTAGTGAGAAGCAGAGTGGGCGCTCGAGGTCACTGCCGAGCTCCGAACTTGGAGGGTCGGCTCGGAGAGCTTCGAGTGAGGCAACTTCAGTGAGAAGCTGAGTGGGTGCTAGAGGTCACTGTCGAGCTCCGGGCCTGGGGGGTCGGCTCGAAGAGCTTCGAGTGAGGAAACTTCAGTGAGAAGCTGAGTGGGCGCTCGAAGTCACTGCCGAGCTTCGAGCTTGTAGGGTTGGCTCGGAGAGCTTCGAGTGAGGCAACTCTAGTGAGAAGCTGAATGGGTGTTCGAAGTCACTGCCGAGCTCCGTAGGAGGGTCGGCTTGGAGAGCTTCGAGTGAGGCAACTTCAGTGGAAAGCAGGGTGGGTGCTCGAAGTCATTGTCGAGCTCCGAGCTGGTAGGGTCATCTCGAAGATCTTTGAGTGAGGCAACTTCAGTGAGAAGCGGAGTGGGTGCTCGAAGTCACTGCTGGGCTCCGAGATGGTAGGGTCGGCTCGGAGAGCTTCGAGTGAGGCAACTTCAGTGAGAAACTGAGTGGGTGCTCGCAGTACTTGCCGAGCGTCGAGCCACCTAGACTTGGCCTTTGTTAGGAAGATTTGTTGGAAAAAGCTAGGTGGGTGCTCGTAGTACTTGCCGAGCGTCGAGCCCTGAAGCTTCGAGGGGCAGCTTTGTTGGAAAAAGCTAGGTGGGTGCTCGCAGTACTTGCCAGGCGTCGAGCCCCCCAGACATGGCCTTTGTTAGGCAGCTTTGATGAAAAAAGGTAGGTGGGTGCTCGCAGTACTTGCCAAGCGTCGAGCCACCCAGACTTGGCCTTTGTTAGGCAGCTTTGTTGGAAAAAGCTAGGTGGGTGCTCGCAGTACTTGCCGAGCGTCGAGCCCCCCCCCCCCCCCCCCCACACACACACACACACAAAACTTGGCCTTTGTTAGGCAACTTTGTTAGAAAAAGCTAGATGAGTGATCACAGTAATTACCGAGCGTCGAGCCCTGAAGCCTCGAGGGACATCTTTGTTGGAAAAAGGTAGGTGGGTGCTCGCAGTACTTGCTGAGCTTTAAGCCACCCAGACTTGGCCTTTGTTAGGCAGCTTTTTTGGAAAAAGCTAGGTGGGTGCTCGCAGTTATTGCCGAGCATCGAGCTCCCCAGACTTGGCCTTTGTTAGATAGCTTTGTTGAAAAAAGCTAGGTGGGTGCTCGCAGTTCTTGCCGAGCGTCGAGCCACCTAGACTTGGCCTTTGTTAGGCAGCTTTGTTGGAAAAAACTAGGTGGGTACTCGCAGTACTTGCTAAGCATCGAGCTTCCCCAAGCTTAGTCTTTTTTAGGCAGCTTTGTTGGAAAAAGCTAGATGGGTGTTCGCAGTACTTGCCGAGCGTCGAGCCCTGAAGCCTCAACGGGAAGCTTTGTTGGAAAGAGCTAGGTCGGTGCTCGCAGTACTTGCCGAGCCTCGAGCCCCCCAAACTTGGCATTTGTTAGGCAGCTTTGTTAGAAAAAGCTAAATGGGTGCTCGCAGTACTTGCCGAGCGTCGAGCCCTGAAGCCTCGAGGGGCAGCTTTGTTGGAAAAAGCTAGGTGGGTGCTCGAAGTCACTGCTGAGTGCCGAGCCTTGAGAGGTAGCTTTGTTGGAAAAAGCTAGGTGGGTGCTCGCAGTACTTGCCGAGCGCCGAGCCCCCCTAGACTTCAGAGGTAGCTTTGTTGGAAAAAGCTAGGTGGGTGCTCGAAGTCACTGTCGAGTGCCAAGCCTTGAGAGGTTGCTTTGTTGAAAAAAGCTAGGTGGGTGCTCGCAGTACTGGCCGAGCGCCGAGCCCCCCATACTTGGCCTTTGTGAGGCCATCCCTTGGCCAGAATTATAATTCGCCGTTTGGTGTGTCTGAGGTGTTAGCCAAGCTTCGAGTGTGAGGGCCATGGAAATTCGGACGGTCTGTGGTCCAATAGGGTGGTGACACGTGGAAATGATGATGTCATGCTTTTCGCAGAATTCGATGAGTCGCCTTTCATGCTATATATCCTCCACCCCTCCCCTCAATTCTTGCATTTGCATTCTCCTCTCAAGTTCCCAAATCTTCCTTTCTAGCGTAGTTCAGTCACTGGCGGCGAGTTTTCCGGTACCCCCCACCGTTCTTCGAATAGGTTAGTTAATTTTATTTTTGAGTATGTCGCGAGCTCAGTGCGGTTCGTCCGCCACCACCACGGGTCAGGACGAGGGTCCCCGTGCCTCTGACTGAACGTCATGGGAGTCAGAGACAAAGGTATACGATGTTGCACCGCTACGTAGTAAGAGGCCCTTCGTGGTAGAGTCGAGTGACTCGAAACAGGACGTACCCTTGGCCGAAGGTGAAGAGGAGGTTGAAGTGATCGAGGGGGGCGGAGAACAGATTGCAGTGGCCAAGGAGGGTGAAGGAGAGGTTGAAGTGGTTGAGGGAGAGGTGGAGCAGGTGGTAACGGTCGAGGAGGGTGAAGGTGGAGGAGAAAATAACACGTCCAAGGACGACGATTTGAGCCCTTTAGCAACGCCGTCTCCTTCGAAGGGCCCTCGAGTTCGACGTAGGAAGACGAAGTGGGTTCACCCGGACAGTCTGGACGAGACGGCCCCTATTGTTAACCTTAAGGTTCCGTTTGAAGCCCAGCCATGCTCCATTCGAATATATTCGGACGATGTAAAGGAGTTGCTTCGATATAGGGGGGTGATGACGAGGATGTGGAGGCTTCCTCGCCTAGCATGTAGAAAATTGCTATGGACAGGGTCCCGACCGTCCTTACAGCGAACGATCTTTCCGTCATTCGTGCGAATTACTTCATTGGTGAAGAGTATGAGCTACTAATCCCTATCTCCGGGATCCGGCCAATGGACAAACTGGCGCCCCACTTCTGTATGTTCCTGGTTGACGCTTTCTGCTCTGGGTTGCGGCTGCCAATCCATCCGTTCATTACCGAAGTGTTGAATTGGGCGTCCCTTAGCCCAATGCAGTACGGGCCCAATTCCTAGAAGTAGATAGTGTGTTTCCTGCTGCTCTGCGCGGAGAGGGGTGTCCAGCCGAAGCTGAAATACTTTCGGGCGATCCTCGGCCTTAGCTCGTCCGGCGAGTACAATGGGATCTATTATATTTCGCCGAGACGGAAGAGGAGGGCCGTGCACAGGCATTCAGATTTTATTAAAGGGTGGAAAGAGAAGTATTTCATCGTTCGGAACTAGACCCCATGGGTGATACCCACGGCTTGGAGGTTTTATAAGCCTAATCTGAAGGGCCCTCGTAAGTCGAATTTGACGGCCGAGGAATGGGCGGACGTTGAGAAGATATGTTCGGGCAATAGCATTGGTTGGCTGAACGTGAAGGAGAGGCACTTGGCTCGAATTGGGCTGAGCCCCACTCCTATCAGTATGTTTTTTTATCTAGTTTTCTTTCAAGTATTTTCGCTCGTCTTACGTGATTTTCTCCTTTGCAGGTATTAATGATGATGCGATTGCCGCGAGGAGGGTGCTGCTGAAGAAGCAGGCAGCCAAGAAGGCCGACCGTCCTCGCCACAAGAAGCATTGGAGAACCCCTCCCGAGGGAGTTGCGGAGGGGCCCCTCTCCAGTCACCGAAGAAGCACAAGAACTCGAAATCGGCCCCCAGCTTTGACAGCCAGAAGGTCGCCTCTGTGGTGAAGGCAGGCCTTCCTCCCGTCGCTCCAACGACTGACCAGATTGTCGACGAGGTGGGTCTGCGGCCCTGGGCTCCGGATTGGGGAGTTAAGGTGTCTCGCCCCGCTTTCCAAAAAGGAATACGGAATATGGATACTCGACACAAGTCCAGCGAATAGTTTTTACCATTCATAAGATGTAAGGATCTTTACAACATATACAGAAATAAACAAGAGATATACAGGAAATAACCAACCACGCATGCATGAATAATTTAACATAACCAACAAGATTACTTGAAAACAAGAATACTTAAACTCAAATAATCAGGTCTGGAAACAAGACATAAATCCTGGGACAAAAATGCCCAATACAAAATCCATGTATCAATTACAGTTTATTCAAACAAGAAATAAACTAATGCAAGAAACTCCAGCCAGCCTAGAATACTTGGTCACTTACTCCCTCAGGCAGCTGGTCACCAAAGTCTGCAAGTTTAACAAATTGCAGAAAGAGGAAAAAGAAACAAAACGCCCATCAATGCAAGTTACGGGCCGCTTGTAGTGCAGGCAATAAGTACAGAGAAAAAGATGGAACAAGTATAGAGTAACAGCAAGAAATAAGTACTGAATAAGCATGGAATGGACGTGACCGCAAAGTAAAGTATCTAACTCTTAATCAAGAAACAGAATCAAGTAACATAATGAGATAACGGTGCATGTAACATGTGACAGGTATCGGGTAGCATGCAAGCAGGTAAATATGTAACAGGTAAACATGTAACAGGAGTCAGGTAGCATGTATAGGTAAACAGGAATATGCAGGTGATCCTGTCATTCTCAAGTCTTGTATTTAATCATATCTAGGTTGCACTTCATGCGTCCCAAATTTACCACATGGTTGCTACTTACATGCAAGTTACGTTTAAATCTAGTGGTGGATTTCTATAGGGCCGTGTACTCAGGCGTCATGCACAGGTAACAGTTAACAGGTTCATGAATCAGGTAGTAATATAACAGGTTCATGAATCAACAGGTTCATAAATCAACAGGTTCATGAATCAAATCATAAAGTACAATAGGTTCATGAATCAACATAAAGTAAAACAGGTTCATGAATCAAACATAAAGTGGGAAACACGGGCTCCCTTCTGAGTACACATACCTATATTTTCCACTACTAAGGTTTTTTCCTTAACCCCGGCTTGATCACTTTTTATTATTATCAAAACAGGTATACGTGCACAAAACAGGGCAAGAAGAACATGGCAAGAACAAGAGACATGTTCAGGTCGGATAAAAACATGCATGGGTGACAAACAACTCATAAAAGGCTAGGACAACGAGACTTTCAATTCTGGACAGCAAGACATGACTGCACCAAATCAGAGATTCCCGTTGGCACAAGATTACAAATCTGGATCCGTCAAAAATATAGAAAATAGACTCTCGGCCGAATCGAGCACATATACACAAGTCATATAATAACTACAGGAACATGGCTCAAAGCAGAATTCATGTTCAGCCAGAAATCGCAAAGTTGTATTCATAAGCATGAAAATAGTATAAAAACTTACTGATTAAATCTAAGAAAAATCTGAAAGATTCCCTAGTATGTCTAGTATCAGAAAATAAATTTTCATAATATTCCATTACAGATAGCATAGTCAAATAAATTCGAAAAATAGAAAGATACAGCAAGTTTATGAATCTGAAATTTTCGACACAGCAGTACTAAAATAGTGATAGATCACAAAGTATAACTCGAAATCTAAATCTGTCAAAAAGGTTGTAAAATAGACACATCAGGCTACATTTAATATTCACAAATTTTACATCAACAATGACTGGAAACAGGTTGAAAATAGAGTTCTGCACTGAACAACATGCAGTTTGGAAATATATTGGTTTGTTCACAAGTATGGAATAGTTTATAAAAGTCATTACATAAATCTACAAAAATTAGGGGTTGATCCCAGTTACGTTTAGTCATACCTAGAAAAATATTGAATCCAAATCTTACCTTTAACACCAGTTTTAAAATAAATAATCATACAACAAACTCATAAAACAGAATCTGGAAATTTTAACACAGCTGCAGTAAAACAGCAATAACTCGCACATCACAAATCGAAACTGAGATCTGTCGAAAGTTCTGAAAAATAGACAACGAGGCCTACGAATCATATTCACAAAATTATTTGATTTACTGAAATGAACATGGTCTAAAATACTGAACCAAAACAGAGCAGCAGCAAAACGAAAACTCTTCTCATGTATTAATTCAAACAACTCATATGCAATAAATCCAATTAGAATATAATGCAAAACATGGTATATTAGATATTCAAAACAACATGGTATGGTTATTTAACAAGTCTACTACAAGATAATATAATTAATACACCAAGCATGCAATAAATACACAACACCTCATGGATCACGAAGCAACATACATACAAGCATCAAGAGACTAGTTAGATCTAGATTATTTTCATATCGTGTGTGTGACAACTAAATATGATGGATCAAGACTACGAATGGGTCAACGAATGGATCAAGATTTAACAAAAGATCTTCAAGAGAGCAAAATCAAAGGCAAAAATGAGACTACAGGCGGTATTTTGTAATTGTATATATAAAGAGAATTATACAAGTTACTTGCCTTAGGGTAGTCGACGAATCCGATGAAAAGACGAGAATAACGGGAATGGATCCCGGGTAACGAACACGACCACGAACGATCACGAACGATCACGAACACGATGATCACGAACACAACACTTGCAGGAGGCGGGAGATGGCGGAGCTCGGCATCGAGAGCAAGGGCGTCGGGAGCAAGGGCGGAAGGCCGAGAGGGGTGCGTTGTCGTGAGGGTGTTGCTAGCTTCAGGAGGAGAAGGGGAAAGATCAGGAGGGGGTTGTCATCGTCGGTGTAGGGCGCGGCAACAGGGGGGTCGCGACTAGCGGTCGCGACAGTCGGAGGGCAGTGCAGCATCGGGATCATCGGCAGGGGGTGCAGTGCAGTCGGAGGTAGGCCGGCGGGGTGTATAGGTCGGGGCAGTGAGAGGGGGAAAGAGATGAGGTAGTAGAATTAGGGTTTAGGAGATAGAGATTGTGGATAGGAGTATAACGAATTTTGTTGGGGTTTAATAACGAGATTTTGGGGTAAGTTGGGATTTGAAGAATCAAGAGAAGATAGGGGGAGGCATGATCTGCTTGTTAGGCAGATGGAGAACGTGAAGAAATATATGGAGGAGACTGGGTAAAAGAAGAGGGTATTGGGTAGCGGATTAGGATCCAGTAGGACGGAAAGAAGGGTTTCAATAGGGTAGACTGGGTAAAAACCAGATCCAATAGGGCAGAAACAAATAAATAAACAATTAGGCCATGAAATGAAATAGATTAGAATCAACAAATCATTCAGGGATAAAATAATTGGCAGATAATATGAATCAAAAAGATCAAATCACAAATGACAAAACAATAGATGAATTTATATTGAGAATGAAGAACAAATACACGGTTCAGAAAAATGAAAGAATACAATCAGATAGAATAACTGGGAAGAAAAATACAGTACAAAAATATAAGGAACAGAATAGAGAGTTACATAAGGCTGGGGATACCATCTCGGATGGGCCGGTGGCCATGAGATTGTTGAGAACATCGCACTGCCCCGAGATCAGAAGGCCAGGGAGTGCGACATCGTCGGGTCTTCGTACATGAAGTGGGCTCTGGCGAGTTTGCAGGTAAAATGACGGTTGATTGTGTTGAAGTTTTTCGCATTTTCTTAAGTTAGTTTCCATTGGTTGCAGGCCTGTGTGGAGGGGGCTCAGCTAGCTAAGATGCAGAAGAAGGAGCTGGCGAATGAGATGAGGAATACCCAGTACTGGGAGTGGGAGGCTAAGAACCTCAAGCTAGAGAAGACAGTGCTCGAGGGCCAAATCCAGGCTCTTCGGACATAGTTGGTGAACCAGGAGGATACTTATATGAAGAAAATGGCCGACCTAAGGAAGGAGGGCGACGAGCAGGTGTAGGAGATGGAGACGGCTGGGATGGACAAGGTGATTGAGGCCCAAGACGTGGTCTATGCCAGGGTGATCCGGCATGTCAAGCACTTTCATCCGTAGCTGGACCTGAGCAGCTTTCATTATGACTTGGACGTGCTTGAGCTCCCGCTGACTCCCGGGGGTGGTGAAGATGCCGCGGACGGTGAGCTCTACCCCAAAAAGAGGGCCGAGGAAAAGGTGGGCCAACAGTAGTCATCGTTGTTTCTTTTCCTTGTTTTGTTTTTTGTTTGCATTTTTTTATAATAGCCGAAAGCGGACTGGCCACTGCACTTTTAGTAAAATTACATTTTTGAGCAATGAAAAGCATTTTTGGCCGAACCTCTTGACATGGATGTATTTCTGCCTTGATTTTTTAGCCAAGTGTTTTTGGCTCGGAGTGATATTTTTCTGTCCTTTGGTAGATGACAGTGACCCCGGTGGGGTACCTTAGTGGCTCAGAGATGAGCCGACTGAAGGGTAAGATCTCGACTATGGAGTTGGCTTTAACTCGATACTGTAAGGAGCCTTGTGATCGTGAGTCTGCTATCAAGTATTTTATGGACAAGTTCACGGGGCTCAATGTAGAGCTGGCGAGGTTCAAGAAGTTGTTATCCGACCGTGTCCTAGACCCCACTCGAGCTCCATTTTCGATGGCCAGTACCTCTGCCCAGAGGCCTTCGTTTGAATCTTTCCTCCGCGAGGTTATAGTAGAGATGGAATTGGAGGTGCAGCAATACAAGATAATGCTAAGGATGTCCAGATCTCTGTCCGTTTCGTTCACTGCCCCCCGTCCTCCTGATGGTGCTTCGTTGTCGACCCCAAGGATTGGTCTGGCAAGGCCTTGTGAGGGGCAGAGCTCCATCGCCAGTGTTTCCACCTTGGCAATACCGAGAAACCCGGCGAAGGAGCCAACTCGGTCAGGCCAGAATAGAGCTCGTATGCTTTGACCCTGTGGTTCCGACACAGGAGCCCTAGGATAGGTTTTACAAATGTAACAAAGTTTCTCTTTGTAACGAAGCAATTTCCTTTGATGAAATAATATGAGAAGACGATTGTCTTGTCTTGGTTGTTATTTTGTCTTGTGATTAATATTTCCAGGGAAGATGCTCGGCATCCAAGCTTGTGAGAAAGCTGGTGCCTTGCTCGAGATATAAGCCGAGCATCGGGCGTCCAGGCTTGTGAGAAAGCTGGTGCCTTGCTCGAGATGCATGCTGAGCGTTGAGCGTCCAGGCTTGTAAGAAAGCTGGTGCCTTGCTCGAGATACATGCCGAGCATCGGGCGTCCAGGCTTGTAAGAAAGCTAGTGCCTTTTTCAAGATACTTGCCGAGCATCGGGCATCCAAGCTTGTGAGAAAGTTGGTTCCTTGCTCGAGATACATGCCGAGCGTCAGGTGTCCAAGCTTGTGAGAAAGCCAGTGCCTTGCTCGAGATACATGTCGAGCGTCGGGTGTCCAAGCTTGTGAGAAAGCCGGTGCCTTGCTTGAGATACATGCCGAGTGTCGGGCATTCAAGCTTGTGAGAAGTTGGTGCCTTGCTCGAGATACATGCCGAGCATCGGGTGTCCAGACTTGTGAGAAAGCTGCTGCCTTGCTCGAGATACATGCCAAGCATCGGACATCCAAGCTTGTGAGAAAGCTGGTTCCTTGCTTGAGATACATGCCGAGCATCGGGCATCCAAGTTTGTGAGAAAGCTGGTACCTTGCTCGAGATACATGCTGAGCCTCGGGCATCCGAGCTTGTGAGAAGGCTGGTGCCTTGCTCGAGATACATGCCGAGCGTCGGGCGTCCGGACTTCTGAGAAAGCCGGTGCCTTGATCACAAGCCTAGTTGGGGGCGAGTTTACCTCTGCCTATGGGCTGGGAGATTGCTAGCTTTCGGTGCACGAGGTCCCCCTCCTTAATGCTGGTTGGGAGAACTTTCTTGTTGTAGAGCCTCTCGACCCGTAGTTGATAAATGGCCCGTTGGATGCTGGATCTTTCCTGTACCTCATCAATGAGGTCCAGATTGGCTCTGAGGTCACTTGAGTTTGATTCTTCGTTGAATCCCATGTACCTCGGCGATGGGAGACCGACTTCCAGTGGGATGACCGCCTTGGTCCCATATGTCAGATTGAAAGGGGTCTCTCCGATCGGAATTCTCTTAGTAGTCCGATGTGACTAGAGGACGCTTGAAAACTCCTTGACCCACAGACCCTTGGGCGACTGATCCAGCCGCTTCTTCAAACCATCAAGAATTTGACAGTTGGTGTTTTTGGCTTGGTTGTTCGATTGGGGATGAGAGATTGACGAGAAGCGCTGTTAAATGCCGAGGTCATCGTAAAACTTTCGAAAGTTTTTGCCGGCAAATTGGGTTCCGTTATCGGTGATTAGCCCATGCGGAATTCCGAATCGGCAGACTATGTGTTTCCAGAAGAATTGTTAATCCTGATGCTCGGTGATGGTAGTTAGGGGATCCGCCTCTACCCAATTGGTGAAGTAGTCAACGGTCACGATGAGGAACCGCCTCTGGCCGGTTGCCTGCGGAAAAAGGCAGACCCAGTCCATTCTCCACATGGCAAAGGGAGTAGGACTAGCAAGGGACTTCAGCTCGGCCTGGGGCGAGTGTTTAATGGGAGAGAACCTCTGATAGGGGCCGCAGCTTCGGACGAGGTTTTTAGCATCTTGCAGCATAGTTGGCCAGTAGTAGCCGTGGATTAGTGCTTTTCGAGCCAGCGACCTGCTGCCCATATGGCACCCCCCCGATCCCTCAGTGTATTTCTTCCAAGGCTTACTTAGCCTCGTCTGGTGTTAGGCAGCGAAGATAGGGTCTCCCGTCTGACTTGGTGTAGGAGCATTTAAAGAGCACATCCCTAATTAAGGTGAATCTTTCGGACCGCACCCGAATGCTTCGTGCCGGGGCCAGGTCTGGTGGAAGCTCGCCAATTGTCAGGACCCTGTGTATGGGGCTCATCCACGTCTCGGTGGAATCATTGTTGGTGAGGCAGAAGACTTCTGGTTCTTCGATTGTTAGCTTAAGAAGGACCTCGACTAGGACCGTCGGTCTAATTCTTCAAGAGAAGACGAAGCGAGTTTAGACAAGGAGTCGGCGTGACAGTTTTTTTTTTCTTGGGATCCGATGGTCATCCGCCTTCACGAAGAGCTGTAGGAGCTGCTTTGCTCGTGCCAGGTATTGGGTTATTCGGTGGTCACGAGCCTCATACTCTCCGGTGATCTGTTTAACTATGAGTTGTGAGTCACTGAAGACTTGTATTTTCCTCGCGCCTGCTCGGTAGGCCAGTGTGAGTCCCACGATCAGAGCTTCATATTCTGCCTCGTTGTTTGTGGCTGGAAAATTGAGCCGAAGAGAATACTGAAGGATAAAGTCATCGGGGCCTCTGAGGATGATGCCCGCCCCACTTCCTTCCTCGCAGGACGAACTGTCGACATAAACGTCCCAAGTCGGGGCGTCCTACTGAGTTTCCGGGGACTCGGGGATGGTGCATTCAGTAATAAATTTTGCCAGCTCCTGGCCTTTGATTGTTGTCCGAGGGTGGTAGCTGATCTCGTGCTAACTGAGTTCGATTGCACATTTAATGAGGCGACCAGAATTCTCGGGCTTGTCAAGACTTTCTTGAGAGGCTGATCTATGAACGTGGACGGAGTGGGCCTGAAAGTAGGGGCAGAGTTTCGTACTGCTATTATCAGTGCATAAGCAATTTTCTCCGTCCTCGGGTGTCTGACCTCGCTTCATGCAGGACTTTTCTAACATAATAAAGGGGCTTCTGCGACCCGTCCTCCTCCCTGACTAACATGGTGCTGAGCGCGTGTTCGATGGTAGCCAAGTAGAGGAACAGGGGCTCGCCCGGCTCCGACTTGCTGAGGAGCGATGGGTTAGCAAGGTATGCCTTCAGCTGGCCGAATGCCTCCTGTTGGGGGGTTGCCCACTCGAAGCTTTTTGCCCCTCTGAGGTCTTTGAAGAATGGAAGCGACTTCTCTCCAGATTTGGAGAGGAAATGGCCGATGGCCGCCAGTCGTCCCGTGAGCCTTTGCACTTCCTTAGTGTTTCTTGGGGGAGCCATGTCGAGGATGGCTCAAATTTTTTAGGATTTGCTTCGATGCCGTGGTGGCTCACAACGAATCCGAGGAACTTCCCCGAAGAAATGCCGAGGGTGCACTTGGAGGGATTGAGCCTCATATTGTCGACTCCTGATTGCCTCGAACAACACCTACCTCGTGGTCGGTAGGAAACTTGAGCTTTAAGTGGTAGGCGAAAGGAACTGCCTGAAGGGTGCATAGGTCGGGTCTGCCGAAGATGGCGTTATAGGTGGCCTTGACATTAAACACCATGAAATCCATTGCTTCGGTCCGGAGGGTCAGGGCCGTGCTGGCCGTTACATCAAGTGTTACAATACCCTCGATCTGGACAGGGATGCCAAAAAATCCATGGAGCGTGTACTCTGCTGGTTTCAACCTTTTGCAGGAGAGCTTGAGGCTTTCAAAGGTAGCCAGGAAGAGGATGTTGACCGAGCTACCGTTGTCCATGAGGATACGCCATACCTCGTGGTTGGCCATGCCGAGGCTGATGACCAGAGCATTGCAATGTAGGAGTCGGACGCCCTCCAGGTCTTCTCCTGAGAAGGAGACAGTCTGCTGCTGAATCCTATAGGGGGTTGGTCGTGGACCAAGCCTACCTCCCGCAAGAAGGCCTTGCAGGACATTTTGGAATCTCACCCCATTGGTTCACCGTGGACACAGTGTAGGATGGCCTATCCCCCCGTCTCTTCGGACTCGAGATCTCGGTCGGGTTCCTTACTGACCGTTCGAGGAGGAGGCGAAGGCCTCGGATTCCTATGGTCCCTCCAGTCCCTCGGGTTAGTTCGGGTGAATTCCCTCAGGTACCCTTGCTGGATGAGGGCCTCTCTCTCGTCTTTAAGGGCACGGCAATTGTCCGTCTCATGGCAATGGTCCCTGTGAAACCGGCAGTAGAACCTCTGGTCCTGTTTTTTGTTGTTGCTCGGTCGGGTAGGGTGTCGGATGATCCCTTTGTCCTCAATCTCTAAGAGGATGGCTAACACATTCTGGGTTAGCAGAGTATATCTTTCAAAACGGGGACGGGGGAAGCCTCTTCAGACCCAGTCGCGTCATTCGTGGCTTTTTGGCGGGCTTGGCGTCGTCTGCTTTTTGCTTCCCTTTGGCCGTAGCTTCCTTGATGCCCTCGGGGTGTAGAGCTTCCTCGGCTCGAATGTACTTCTCAATCCTGTTGAGGAGGTCGGGGAAGTCAACGGGCAGTTTCTTGGCCAAGGATGCTTTGAGCTGGCCGTGGCTAACATTGTGCCAAAAAGCTGTGAAAGCCACTCCCGCGTTGAGAGAGGAGACCGACCTCGCCTCGGCAGTGAATCTGCGAACGAACTCGCAGAGGGGTTCCCCTTCTTTCTGCTTAAGGTCCAGAAGTGACACGCTCGTCTTCTCGATATTTCGGCTGGTCATGAAGTGGGCTAGG
Organism: Hemerocallis citrina; assembly: GCA_017893485.1. Taxonomy (NCBI): domain Eukaryota; kingdom Viridiplantae; phylum Streptophyta; class Magnoliopsida; order Asparagales; family Asphodelaceae; genus Hemerocallis; species Hemerocallis citrina. The sequence continues at coordinate 219,150,062 of CM030364.1, forward strand.
AAGCTCGCTTCTAGCTAGTCGAAGGAGAAGACCGAGCCGGGGGTGAGTTTTGAAAACCATTCCCGAGTTGTTGTGAATCAGCATGAGGGTTTTGAACCCATCCATGTGATCAGCGGGATCACCCTCTCCGTTGTATGTTTCAAATTGGGGAGGCTTGAAATTTCTGGGGATCTCGGCTTCTAAAATGTGGGTGGAGAATGGAGGTCGGTTCGGCCTATACCCGGGGCGCTCGCCCTCGCCGAGGTGGGCGAGGCGGTTCTCCATTTCCCGGAGGCATCGAAGGACGACATCCTCCTGTTCTAGTGGGCGGGTCGATCCGTGGGATTCGCCGCCTCTGGCTTCTGATTGAGGGTAGGAGTTGTTGCGTGCCTCGGTCCTAGGACTGCCTCGGATTTCCTGAAGGACCTCGTTCCTAAAATTTTGGAACTCGGCTCTCGTGATGGGGGCCGGATCCACAGGGCCATGGGAGAGTGGAGGTCCTTGGGGTGAGCGACTGTGCCCTGGTACCCGTTCTAGGGCAGGCTACCTGCCATGGTTTGGGATCGAGTTGGAAGCGCCCCTTCCCCTTGTTTGGTTAGCCTGCCGGCTCTGGATAACGCACTACAAATCGGTCGCGACAGAGTGAGAAGCACCAGGCCTGGGTCCTGCCTTGCCATTGGCCCGTGGTTGGTTAGAGCCTTGGGCGTCTGCACGGCTGTGAAGGGGAGGAAGGTCCGGATGACGTCCGGAGGTGACAGCCCTTCTGGCTTTGGGAGCCATGAAAGAGATTGGATTCGAGATGACATCCTAGGTTGGGATTAAGCCGGTGTCGGTGACGTAGTGCGTTCCCACAGACGGTGCCAACCTGATGCTGCTTGTTTTTTTGGGTGTAGGGGCAACAGGTGTGAGTTCTTGTAATTTGTGAAGTGGAAGGCACGACACTGACATTGGTCTGATCTCCGGTTGTAAGACCGGCTCGGGAGTAGCAGGAGATAGGTTGAGGCTCGTAGCTCGGCTCGGATGTGGGGTGCTCGGCTTGGATCTTCGGACCTGCACAATGCCTAGAGACCCCGGGAGAGTTCCCGGAGATAGACCCTCCGACGATCTATTCAGTCACTGAAAAAAAAACAGTAGGTAGGGTTTAGGTGGAGAAAGATTGATTACCTTCGAAAGTGAGGAGGGGGTCTGGTATTTATAGGCAAGGGTAAACGGGTCTGGGGCCCTTAACGGACCGGATCGGACCCGTTTTCCAGTGGGCCTGAGTTGGCAGAAGCCCGTTGAATTTGTTGACTTGATGATCTGGGATGAGCAAAATCTGAGGAGATCTGATGACCCTGATTGGGCCACGTCATCTATACCTCATCAGTAGGCTTTGTACCTCGAATGATAGTTAGACCCTTTTATGTCCACGTTAGCACTTGCTATAACGATGTATTGATTGTATTACAAGTAGCAGAGAATTCAGTTTTATGTTATTTCAACACTTTGTATTTGTCATTTGTTCTAGTGTAATAATGATGGCCTATTTCCTTCATATCGAAGGGACATAAAACCTGTAAATACGCTTAAGACATTACGAAAGGAGTCTCAGTGTATGACATACTCTTAATTTTTATACATGTACGATAGGGGTGGCAGACAGGCTAGGCCAGCTTCCAGCCCGAACGGACCGGCCCAACCTCTGTCCCGAACCGCCAAGACCTGGTCCGGGCCCAAAACTAACCCATCAATAGATGCGGGTCGGACCGGGTCAAAATAAAAGGGTTTTCAACCCGTTCGACCTGGCCCACTAAACCCGCAACCCGATGTATAACGCCCCGAATACCAAAATACGGTAACTCGAAGCTCAACAAGATCTACACTTCACTTCGAACAATTTTACAAGGAATTTTGAAACTTTTATTACAACATTGGTCTATTACATCAATAACACAGAGAAAAATAAATAAAGTACAACATGATAAATATACAATTGTAACAACTTTAGCATTTAAGTAATCATCAGCATCAAATTCATCTTTATATCTTCTTGTAAATTTCAAGTCCTGCATATGAAACTGTGGGCACGTCAGTTGCTTACAACCGACGTAATATTATAAACGGCGATCCTCACTAGGCCGTAATATAACGATTCTTTAATACTTTAACAACCACAAACTCGAATGTAAACAAAGTGTAAAAAAGTGACTATCCTAATCATGTAAGTGTATGCAATGTCTTAATACCTAATACAGATGTTTACGCTAGGATGACACTAATGCATACTTGTTCGGAGTCTATGCATCTCATACTACATACGTCCAAGGGCAAGCACCTACGTACTCCATATTAAAGAGTTAGATCCCTCGCCATGAATTACTACTAAGGTGACTCAGATAGGTTTAGATGTTCTGGGAGTATTAGGCTCACGCCCCGATAATTCCGGAGATGAATCCCATACCGCAGATGAGCTGGGGACACTTCCAATCACACCTCGATAATTCCGGGGAAACTATCTCACACCACAAGCTATGGCGCCTACATAGTCCTAAAACACCCCATAGGCGTCACCTCGATCCCGATAATTCCAAAGATGAATACCACACTGCAGATGAGATGGGGACACTCCTAATCATACCTCGATAATTCTGGGGAAACTATCTTACACCGCAAACCAACTGAGGCCCTCATACCCTATGTTTGCCCATACTTAATCACGTCTCCCCTTAGTGCATGTCCTTAAGTTTTTAGTTTGTTTTAGAAGAAATCATCACAACCTAGAGTTAGTTTATCCTACCAGACTTAAACCAATACAAGAGACAGTCAACCCAACTGGCTACTTCTCAAGAGATGCTCAACCGACACTGGTTAGTTCTCAAATTCTTATTAATAACAACTGCCAGTTTCTAAGAGTCTCGCCTAACCTCTAGATTCCAATAACTATCTCGTTCTAGAGATCAACAAATGTTGTATTCAACCTCAAGATAATATTTCAATTTCTTTATTCGCGATCTCTTTCTCAAATACATTTCTTTATATTCTTATAACAAGAAGTAACTCCCTTCAACTTCCATTATCAATTTGATCAATTATATCCTTGTGTGCAATTCAAATATTCTTAATCAAATACTATAACATCTCATCAAGAGGATTCTAATTGCAACTCAAATTTTTACTTTTTCTTTAATCATACAAGATTCACAATGCGAAAACTGCAGCCCAGGCTACTTGTAAAAATCATAGAAAATTGTATACTTCATGAAAATTTACGTTCTTTAAATCAAATTAAAGGTATACAAGTCTACTATAACTTTGTAGTTATAAGTTTCCCAAAATATTAAGTCTATAACCAGTATTGTTCGAAATATACAGTATGGTCGAAAAGCTATACTGCAGTTAAAATACTGCCACTGTTTGATCTTGTAAAATCATTATAAATTCATTTCTCCATGAAATATTAATTTCTTAGACTTTACAGAAAGTTTAACATGTCTACTATAACTTTGTAGTTATAAGTTTTCTCAAAATATTATGTCTATAATCCAGTATTCTTCAAAATATGCAGTAGGGTTGGAATGCTATACTGCAGTTAAAATACTGCTACTGTTCGATCTTACAAAAATCATTATAAATTCAATTCTCCATGAAATATTAATTTCTTAGACTTTATAGAAAGGTTAATGAGTCTATTACAATATCTTAGTTATAAGTTTTCTCAAAATACTTCATTTACATTGTTAAATTGATCAAAACCCGAAATGTGTTCAAACTTCCAGCAAACAGCCAAAACCTACCCAGTCCTAAGTTTAGATTTTTTAAAAAAGTAAACGACCTCCAAATCTTATAAAATTTTAAAGGGATGTTCCTGACACATACAAGTTGCTCCTATAAAATTTTTAGGACTAGATTCTATCTAGTCTAATCGTTATAATTTTTGAAGTGTAATTAGAACTCAAAAAACAAAACCTCAAAGAAGAGCTCCCACCTCAATTATAGCATGAATTCACACATGTAATCAACTACAATTAATCTAAACATCTAGCATGCATCAACAATTCATCCATAAACTATCTATAATAATTTAGAAAGCAAGGAGATACCCACTAGATGTTACTTTCTTTTTCTCTTTCTAATTAACATGAATTCTAGCCATTCGTTTCTACAACTCATGGCATAATTAAAATAACATGGTGCAATCTACATTCATCATATTAATCAAAATTTTACAACTATCCATTTATCAAACTAGCATGCATCATCCTACTAAAATTAGAAAGCATTCAAGAAACATCCACCTATTAAAGTAGAACTCCTAGTAGATTGAACCCCAAAGACCTTCAAAATCCAACAAAATCACTCCAACCAATCCCCACCGAAATGCACAGCAAGCCACCGAGCACCTCCCTTGCTTAATTTGGTTTCTTTTTAATTTATTAAGCTATGTTTAGAAATGGCTAATAGGGTAAGCTATTTATAAAGGTAATTAGGAATAGTTATATAACTACCCATTAATCAACCCCACTACCCCACACTCTCTCCCCACCTCTCCAAAAACAGCCGGCCAACTCTCAATTGGTGTGCACATTGCACGTGTGCACGTGCACGTGCTTTGTGTACACCTCACATTTTAATATTTTTATTTAAATGAAAACATATATTGATATATGTAATATGTATTTGAATATTAGGTTATCTTAATTAAAATTAGATTTTTCATACAAAAGTAAAAAAATAAACACGCACACACTTCTGAAATTTTATTTTGAAAAAAATACACCAAAATACGTGCACCGCAAACACGTGCGTCACACGTAAAATATTAAAAAACGAAATAAACTTTATCAACGGAGAAATGTTCATAAATAATTGAAATACAACATACGAAAGATATATTTCATTAATTTTTATACCATGGTGTAATCAATACGTACACAGAAAAATACGTGCACCACACGGAAAAAATATTTTAATCAAAATAAGGGGAAATAAAATTTCCGTTTATAAAACGAATTAGAAGGAGTCATAAAATAAATAATTGAAACACATGGAAAAATTACACGTAGCGTTGGAAAAATACGTATCGATACGTGCATCGATAACACGTACAAAGCACGTAAAAACACAGAGATTGAAATTTTATATTTGAGTTGACTCAAATAGGATTTTGAGAAGATGAAAAATGCATAAATAGTCAAAATCCAAAATACGTATTGAAATACGTTACGGATATTACCCGTAACGGTACAAAATACACGAGCGTAACACATGAGGGGCAAAATTGTCATTTCCAATTTTGCGGAGTGTTACATGATGAAACCAGACCTGACCCAGACCGGTGTGGTCCGGGTCCGGGTCAACCAGCCTTTTTCCACGGTTGGCCAATCCGGGCCAAACCGCCATTGCGGGCCAACTCGCCGGGTTCGATGGTTGGCCCGACCGGGCCAACTGTTGGAATTTTTGTGTGTGGGAATTTTGTGGAATTTTTTCTCTATAAATACCTACTTAGTCATTTCATTCTTCTTCACTAATTTACAATACTGTAGCTCTCTCTATCCACTACTGCTACTATTACGTATCAACTCTCTCTAGTCTCTACTACTCCTACTACTACTACTATCAATCTAGTGAAGGAAGAAACAACAAAGAAGTAAAGAAGAGCTCAACATCTACTCAACTCTCCCTACTGCTATCAACTCTCTCTACTAGTCTCAATCTAGTGAAGGAAGAACACAGTTAATCAAGTGAAGAAACTCAATCTCAAGTTCTCAACTCTACGATCAACTCTCTTTAGTACTCTCAACTCTCTGAACTCTTGATTCATAAATTAAAGTATCAAAAAAATTTAATTGTTATTTGTTAATTTGTAGATTATTAAAATTTTCTATTAGTTCACATATTTTTTTGTTTTTTCACATACAGTACTACTCTCTCAACTCTTCATTCTTTTTACAGTTTTTTTTACTTACAGTATTACACTACTTGTATAATGTCATGATCACGTGGTAGCGGCCGTATCCAAAATGGACAAGAATCCACTAGTTCATCTTCTCGCACTCATTTTATTCCACAATTAGAGACCGATTATAATCATAATCTTAATATAGAATATGAAATTGTTTCTCCTCACGAGTATATTCCCGACACACAACATGGTGAAATCATAGCCGAAGACACACAAACACATGACACTGATGCTGCACAACTCACTTCTTCCAAAAAATATATATGCCAAACTTTCGAAATACACAGATTTTATGACTTTGTCCCAAATGTGGACAATCTGAAAGAGGGACATAAAATATGTAAAACTTGTCAAAAACGTTACAAATGGAAGAAGGGTGATGGGACGTGTACAATTAGTCGACACATTACAATATACACCCGAACTAGTAGAAAACCAACTCTCCCAATAAAAGATAAACCCTAGGACCATGCATGTAGATAGAAATAGGTATAATCCCGAAACCGTTTGTTGGGAAATGACTACACTAGTTATTAAAGATGAGTTACAATTTTTCTATTCTGAAAGTAGGAACCTAGAGGCCTTTAACAAAAATACCATAAATCCTCATTTCAAACGAATTCCTAGAAACACCATTAAGGTCGATTGTTTTAAACTTTATTCCGGAATGAGAGATACTTTGATTGCTCTTTTGCATTCTTTAACTTATAGAATGATGTTAATAACTGATGGTTGGAAAGGTTGTAACAATATTCCGATGATGGGCATAACTTGTCATTTGATCGATAATGAATGGCTCATTCAAAAGAGGATCATATCACTTGCTCATTTGCCATACCCCCATAGTGGTCTGGTTATCGCAACACATATTTTAGGAATATGTGAATTATTTCAAATTTGTGATATATTTTTTTCTATTATTTTTTATAATGCCTCCAACAACACTAGTGCGATTGCCACATTAGTTCAAAATTTAGCCTCTCCATGTCTTGAAAATTTTTATGTTAGATGTGCATGTTGTATTCTTAACTTATGTATACAAGATGTATTGAAAGTAGTCGATCCATTTGTGAATGCAATAAAAAATTGTGTGCATTTCATCACTTTGAGTGGTATTATGCTTCAACAATTCAAAGAATTGTGTAATCTTAAGGGAGAACATTTTAAGAAATTTTCTAGAGATGTTAAACTCCAATGAAATTCTACTATCGACCTACTGAATGTTGTTACTCAATACAAAGTGGTTATAAATAATTTTTGTATTGCAAAAAACATGAAAAACTATTAAATGATTCATGAATTGGTATTATGCTGGTTTTTAAAGTTTTTGGAACCTTTTAAGACAACAACTGTGAAATTTTCAAAATCCTATGATTCTACTTCTAGTAGTATTTTTATTTCAATAATTAGTATGATGCAAACTTTTCAAGAAATGCTTTCGGATCCTTACACTGGCCGTATTGTTACTCTCGCTTATGATAAAATTTTGAAATATTTTAATCATCCTCCTATATTGTATTGTATTGCTACTGTAATAGATCATCGTATCAAGTTACCAGGTACGAAGAGTTTAATTGAAATGTATTTTGCTTTGCTTGGAGAAGAATATTAGTATGAATGTAATGATTATTTAGATAGATTTGAGTTGACATTGAATAATTTGTATGATTTTTATGATAGAACTTGTGCATCGACTGATACCACACGACAAACTAGTGTATCAACTTTTTTTTTTTTAGCGGTAAGGGTAAGAGTACATTAGATGATGCCACTTTTAATTTTCTTACTCGTATTCAATCTATAAAACCTAGGACTAATGTATCTAATAAATTAAACTGCTGTAATTCACAAGATAGTGATAGTTCTACTGCCATGATTGAGGTGTTACAATCGTGGAAAGAGCATGAAACTCTATTTCCAATTCTTTCACACATGGCTAGAGATCTACTAATCCCTCTTGTGTCTATCGTTGCATCAGAAAGTGTTTTTTCTTCAAGTGGCAGAGTATTGACCGATTACAGGAATCGCTTGAAGGCAGATTCATTTGAGATGCTCGTGTGCACTGAAGATTGGATGAAAGTAGAGGACAAGACTCAAGGAAAAGCAGTGGACATCTCAAAAAGTGAAAACAACTCTCCTGAAGATCACATCAAAGCTGAGTAGGAGTTTAGGGCGATGTGATCCTAGATTTAGATAAGTTGAGATGCACGACAGTAGTCTAATGCCCATTCTTCAATCTGACTCTAGATTGTCTCAAATTCTAGATTATCCCCTTAAGTAACCATGTAATTCTGTAACTTTGTATATTTTTTTAGTTTTTATTACATATTTTTTGTTCGATAATTTTTATTGTTGTAAAAACTTATTTCAAGTTGAAATGAATAATATATACAATTTTTTTCACTCTCATAATTATTGTATATTTATTCTAATTTTTTTTCCGAGTAATAAAAAAAAAGAAAAAATTGGAAATTTGCGGGTCAGCCTTACTGGCCCGGTCCGGGTTGGGTTAGACCCAAGTGGGTTCACGGGTCGATTCAGGTTGAGTTCATGAAATCTCAACCTGGCCTGGACCGGCTCGGGACCGCACCCACCACGGGCAAACCCGCTGGGTCTGCCATGCATAGACCTATGCATGTAATAAAAAATCTTATTATTTTAATATTATTAATATTATTTTGTTAAGTGAGGGAAAGATCTAGGACGCTTTCTTACAATCATCCATCTAAAATCTTTAAATGTAATAAGTGACATTCAAAATGATATTTTCCACATGATCTCCTCAAAATTCAGTTTGGGTGAGGGTTTTTATGCATGATTACCTTAAGACCTACCTAACAAAATCCAAGGTCTAAAGTCAGCGCTTATGACTTTGTTTTCCCCCTTAATTTCCAAAATATTTTCTACTATAAAATTTAAAAATTTAAAACATGGGTATATCAACAATTTTGAAACCAAGTGGAGAAGAATATAAGCAGAAAGGCATGGAAGAAATTTCACCTTCTCCTCCCTTTTCCTTTTTTTTAAAACAAAGTCCCTTCTTATTTTAAGCCTGTCATCATTATTTTTAACACAGGAGAGAAAACAGAGAGCTAACAGCAAATGGCTCCAAAAAACCTACCATTAATCTCGACTTACCTCCTCCTATTCCTCCTCCTCCTCCTCACTTCCCCGTCCACTTCCCAATCACCGCTGAATGCTGCTGAAGAAAAGCAACTCCTCCTCCAAATCAAACAGGACTGGGGTGACCCCCTTTCCATCGCTTCCTGGAATTCCTCCACTTCCACCCCCCACTGTAACTGGCCTGGCATCACCTGCAACGAGTTTGGTTCCGTATACAATATCTCACTTTCAAACCAAGACATTTCCAACCCGATTCCTCCTTCCATTTGTAACCTCAAAAATCTCTCTGTTTTGGACCTCTCTTACAACAATATCCCAAAATCATTCCCCACGTCCCTCTACAACTGCGTCAAACTCACGTATCTTGATCTTTCGCAGAATCTTTTCGTAGGCAAAATCCCTTCAGATATCGATCACATGCCTTCTGGACTTACTGATTTGTACCTCACTGCGAACAACTTCAGTGGTGACATTCCTGCGTCGATTGGTAGGCTCAAGTCACTTGTGTATCTGTATCTCAATAGCAACCTCTTCAATGGCACATTTCCTGCACAGATTTCCAACCTCACCAATCTTCAACAACTTGTTCTTGCTGAAAATCCGTTTGCGCCACAACAGCTTCCTGAAGGATTCGGTAATTTGACTCAACTTACATTTCTGTGGATGTCAAGCAATAATCTAGTAGGCGAAATCCCGCCTTCTTTCAACAAGTTGGTGAACCTCACTCAACTTGATCTTTCCCAAAATTCTTTGGTTGGGGTGATTCCTGGCAGTATCTGGAGTTTCAAGAATCTGCAGTACATTTTTTTATACAACAACTATCTCACAGGGGAAATCAATGCAACAGTCGAAGCACTAGAGTTGGTTAAAATCGACGTTTCAATGAACAACTTAACAGGTACAATTCCTTCCGGTTTCGGAAAATTGATGAATCTTATACTTCTCTCCCTCTTCTTCAATCAATTAACCGGTGAGATTCCTGCAAGCATTGCAATGCTTCCAAACTTATACGATATCAGACTCTTCAACAACCATCTTACCGGAGTTCTCCCTCCTCGACTCGGAGAGTTCTCACCCTTATGGAATCTTGAGGTCGACGACAACAGACTCTCTGGCGAGCTCCCGCAGAATCTTTGCAAGAACGGTGCTTTCTCTTCACTAATAGTTTTCGACAACAATCTCACAGGGAGTATTCCTGAATCTCTTGGTAGTTGTGCTGCTCTCGACAATCTAATGCTTGCTAGGAATCATTTCTCCGGTGAATTTCCAGCTGGAATTTGGTCTGCAACGAACTTATCGACAGTGATTATACACGACAACCAACTGTCCGGAACTCTGCCTAACAAGATGCCATGGAATCTAACTCGTTTGGACATACAAAACAATGGGTTCTCCGGTCCGATTCCTACTATTGCAGGGAATCTTGTGGTTTTCCTCGGTACCAACAATCAGTTTACGGGCTCTATTCCTGTGAGTTTCTCAGCAATGTCGAAACTACAGAGCTTATCTTTGGGTAGCAACATGATTTCCGGACCGATACCAACTGACATTTCTTCGCTCAAGTCACTTACAGATTTGAATCTCAGTAGCAATCAGCTAGTGGGCGACATTCCGCCATCTCTGGCATCACTTCCTGTTCTCACTTCCTTAGATCTTTCGAGTAATGAGCTATCTGGTGGAGTTCCTGCGTTTTTTGGAAGTATGCAGCTCAATTTCCTGAACCTCTCTTCCAACAAACTTTCTGGTGTAGTTCCAGCTTCATTACAGAGTCCGGTTTACTATCAGAGCTTCAGATCAAATCCTAGCCTCTGTTCATATGACTCGTTGCTTGGCATTCAAAAGTGTGGTTACAGTTCATCCGGTTCGAATGATTTATCATCTGGGATACAAATTCTCATCATAGTTCTTGGTGTTGTCTTTTTCATGATTTCTGTAACGATCAGTTTCTTAGTAGTTAGAGACTACAAGAAGAAGAAGATGAAGAAGAAAAACAGCTTGAATGAAGAAAACTGGAAGTTGACTTCCTTCCGCTCGTTGGATTTCAACGAATCCAGCATCGTGAAAGGCCTAGTCGAGGAGAATGTTGTCGGAAGTGGTGGAAGTGGTAAGGTCTACAGAATTGAAATTGGTAACCGGGCAGGCGAAATTGTGGCAGTCAAGAAGATATGGGATTCGCGGAAAATGGATTCCAAGTTGGAGAAGGAGTTCCTTTCCGAAGTGCAGATACTGGGGTCTATTCGACACACCAACATAGTTAAGCTACTGTGTTGCATTTCAAGTGCAGAGTCTAAGTTGCTAGTGTATGAGTACATGAAAAATGGGAGTTTGGATAAGTGGTTGCATGAGAAGAAGAGAAGGGTAGTAGGAGTTCATCCTATGATGACCAGGAATGGCTTGGGTCCTGATGCAGCAGCATTGGATTGGCCTAGGCGGTTAGGGATTGCGATTGGAGCGGCTCGCGGGTTGTCCTACATGCACCATGATTGCTCTCCACCGGTTGTTCATCGTGATGTTAAGTCGAGTAATATACTGCTGGATTCTGAGTTTAGGGCTCGGATTGCGGATTTTGGGCTGGCAAGGATGCTGATGAAGGGCGGCGGGGAATCACAATCTGTCACGGCTGTCGCGGGTTCTTTCGGTTACATGGCTCCTGGTAAGATATGTACACGCTGAATTATCTATAGTTCTTTACTTGTTAGAATTTTTTTTTTTTCCCGATACATAGTACATAGAAATAGAAAGGCAAACACATGTACTGAACACACACGAAATCATCTACTATGAGTTCAAAGTTTGCTCTTGAATTAATTACAACGAATTTGACGCTCTCTTAACTGTAATATATTATAATATTTTGTGGGGTTCGCAGAGTGTGCATACACCACGAAAGTGAATGAGAAGATGGATGTGTACAGCTTCGGTGTAGTACTCCTAGAGCTAACCACAGGAAGAGAGGCTAGCGACGGAGGAGAACAAGGCGGACTAGCTGACTGGGCCTGGCACCATTTTCAAGCTGGCTACAAAGCCATTGATGCGATCGACGAGGCCATCAAAGACCCAGCAGCCTATCTGGATGATATTGCAAAGGTCATCAAACTGGGTCTCATTTGCACCGGGACACTGCCTTCAACACGCCCTACAATGAAAGAGGTCACTGAAATTTTGCACCGGTGTGACCAGTCAGCTTGGAATGAGGTTAAATTGCAGGTGGAACACGATTGGGCTCCTCTTCTAAGGTCAAACGTTAGCAATCGGGATAAAAATTTGACAGTTTCCGGGGAGAACAGCGATAACTCTGACTCCAGTGGATTGGCGTGTAATGTGTGATAATAATCAATGAATGGTATGTTTGTAAAATTACAGAGTTTTGCTGATTGTTAGGGTTGGACATGGGACTTCCCTTTGTTAGCACATCCAGGGCTTAGGCAAATGACCCCTCGAAGTAAATATCATTACTAGACTCAACAATAACAGGATTCCAGTATGTACTTACTATACACAGCCAAATATAAGGAAATTGTCATTTAAATTTATTCCAAGTGTATTTTTAGTTTCACATTTTGCTTAGCATAATTTATGCAAGACTTACGGATATACAGATGGGAAAGCTACTCAAATATACTTTAGTTGAAAGGGGGGGGGGGATAAAGATGAGAATGTTCTGTAGTTGAAAGACTTTTGGATGAGAAAGCAACTCTAAACCAACCAAAGTAAGCTAATGTATAAGAAGCGGCATTCAGTCGTTGACACGTTCCAACTCCATCAATGTTGACCAAACTCATCATGATGAACATCTGTTTAGATTTTATTTCAGCACCATATTTATTTTCGGCAATTATAGCCATATGTAATCTTTTTTATATATTTGAGATTCTGAGAATATTTTACGATTTATATCGAGATGTATTTTGAACCTATTTATAGGTCTTGAGATTAATGAGAAAGATATGCTATTCTTGATTTAAAAAATTGGGTTGAGTTTTTGCTCTTCCTCTCTCTTTGTGTGATACAAGTGAGATACAAATTATTAGGGTTTGTGATAAATCCTCATACAATTTTAGGGTTAGTGATTAACTCTAAAATCTACCTCCAAATTAAAAATCCCCTAAATAAAATTACCCAAATCCTAATCACCAAATCCAAAACCCTTCTCTCTCCCATTGTCCTCTTCCTCTTACCCCAACCCCGACCGAAACCCTAGCACCCCGTCGCCGCCCTCTTCCAACGACGCCGCCGCCGTCACCCTTGCTGATTTGTTGTTGCTGTCTCTCTCTTACTGTTGTTGCTAATTGCTGAGTTCTGCGTTGCTGCAAACCCGAAATCTAACGCTGGTTTTCTTCGAACCTCGGTATACTTTTTCCACTTATCAAATATTTGTGTTATACTGCTTTATCATCTCTACTATATTATTTAATTTGACTATCGACCACAAATATCGAGATTGAGTGTTCCAATTGCCTAATTAGAGTACGAATCAATATTGAACCTATTACTTGCTAAATACTTAGGGATTTACTTATTGATCGTAATGTTGAATTATTAATTGGGACTGTTACACTAAATTCAATTCTTGAAAATTCATCAAACCTGTTAACTGTTAAAATTACCAACTTTGATCTGCACTTATATGTTGGTAAAATTAATCCATTAGAATCTTGAAAATTCTCTATTTAGGGTTAGTTTTACATCATTTTGGTATCAGAACGAAGGTTCTTAAAACCCTAGTTCTTGCATCGTAGGCATCAATTTTGCCTTCATTTAGGATTGTGTAGTCTTTTATTTTCTTTCTTTTATTTTAAGTCATTTCATATTCATTTTAAAAATAAAAAAAATTAGGACACACAACCCCTAGTTCCCACTTTTGGTGAATGCATTTTCGCAGCACCATCACAGATCCTGAAGAGCCTTTCTTATTCCTTCTGAATCACCCAATTAGGAACCCAGACTCTCCAGACCTGAAATGGACAACCCTGATATCTCCGCTACCCTAGCTGCCATCCAAGCAACTCTTGCCAATATCAATCAGAGACATGAGAAAGTGGAGTTAAATCAAATCATTGTCCCTGAGCTTCATGGCCATCGTCAGATCCCTCAAGGGAATGTTCGTGACGATCGATGTCAAGAACGTGAGCCTGACGAACAATATAAAAAGAACGTTAAGGCTGACGTTCCCCAGTTTGAAGGCCACATGGAACCCCATGCTTACTTCAATTGGATCCGTGCCATGGACCACTACTTTGTGTGGTTTGACATGAGCGAAGCCCTGAAGGTTAAATTTGCCACTATGAAATTGACGGGTAAAGCTCAACAATACTGGACCAATCTTGAATATGCCCGCAGAGGCCGAGGCCTGGTACCCATAGCCACTTGTGAGGCCATGAAAGAGAACCTCACTGAGAGATATATACCGTTATCGTTCCATACCCGATTGCTAGATTCATGGAACCAACTTTATCAAGGAACTAAATCCACACAAGAATATGTTGATAAGTTCGATGACTTCCTTATTCGGTGCAATGCTTTAGGTAAAGAGAGTGAAGAACAAACTATCTCTAGGTTCAGAGCTGGATTACGAACTGACCTTAGGAACGAGCTAATCTATAGAAATGTGGACTCAATAGCGGCAGCCTACGCCCTAGTCCTCGATATGGATTCCCTTAAACCTAGTTTCCATTACAAGTCCAGCGATTCGATGGATCATTCCTCTAGAATGAATCCTCCTGACCCCTCTAGACCTGAGTGCTCCTCTCCTCAGTACCCTAACAAGTCTTACCCAAACAAACATATTTCAAACTCCTATTCACATAGAAATGACAACACGGGTAAGAACACTGAAAGAGACTATTCTAAGATTGATCCTCTTACTAAGTGCTGTAAATGTAAGGGATATGGCTATGTTGCTGGCAATTGTCCCGGCCCAAGTAGGATCAATATAGTAGAGGGTACTACAGTCATCGCTGATGAACCCGACAATGAGTTTACCTATGAACCTAATATCAGTGATGACTTTGATGAAAAAGAGGATGATCAGTCTCTCAATTGTATTCAGCCTATCCAGTCACCTCCATTGAGTATACCCGAGTCACCCATTCCTACCCAAGTCACTTGGCAACCCATCGATTTCACCCATGTGTTAGAACATCACAAAGTCACAGAGTCTGCACCCACATTTGCATATAACATTTATGACTTGTATCGAGAAATTTTCAAGGAACTTAATGAGCATAATTTTAACTACAAGTTAATAGCAGATACTAGAAGGAAATTTATAACTTTTGATATTGGTGATGAAGTAATGGTTCGGATTCATCCGGAACGGTTTCCTGTTGGACCTGTTAAGAACTTGAACATACGTGCTGCAGGCCCATTTAAGATTCTACATGCAATCAATGATAATACCTATGTCGTTGACCTTGCTGAAGGTTTTGGCATAAGTAAGACTTTCAATATTGAGTATCTAGTATTTTATGAAAGCTCAAAATTCAACCCTAGAAATTTTCTTATAGATGAGCCTACTCTGCAGCCTAATGGTGAGGTTCCCACATTTATCCCTTTACCTGATACTATTCACCCACCGATAGAAGAATCGAATAATATTTTAGATGATCAGATAATCTCCACAAGAGATGGTGGTATGCACAAGTATTTGGTGAGGTGGAAAAATAAATCGAAGTCGGATGACACTTGCAGTGATCGTGAGGGGCTCCTGCAACTGGATCCAGATCTTTTGGAGCACCATGATAGGATCATTTGTTTTGACTCGACTGGGTCGAGCTCTCTCCCACCCGGAGAGAATGATGAGGACATCTATTCTGTTTAAATTTTATTTCAGTACCATATTTATTTTCGGTAATTATAGCTGTGGTGGGGTAAAAATGACTTGGGGCCCAACCAGGGCCCAATACGACTCTCACTCAAAAATGATAAAAACAGCAATCTCGTTCGGCTTCGAGCCACTAAAGGGTCGGCGCCGAGCCTCAAGTTCACCCCCACAGAACTGGCCTCCTCGTATCCGACGAGCCTCAATGGTCTTTGGCCTCCGATCCGTGACAGCCCCACGGGCCGTCCCCCCATCCTGGCAAGACATGAAGATGACCTGGCACAGCCTAGGCCCTCCGATTCTCCCAGAGGCACAGGAGACCCATGATCAGCCATGTCAGCTCCAAATACCACCAATGGTTTTGCCACGTCAGCCCTATACCACTCCTAATACTGCCACGTCTGCCCTAAATCCCCTGGGCCTTCTGCCACGTCAGGCCCATGGGCTTTCGGATTCAGACCCGGCCCCCAAGCGGATCCAAACCCGATTGGAATTCTCCATAAATACTAGACCCTCACCCACCTTTTGAGGTAATCAATCTTTTGCCACTTAAATTCACCTAGTTATTGCTACTCTCTCACAGAGACTGACTAGATCGTCGGAGGGTCCGCCACCGGGATAAACCCCGGTGTTTCAGGACCGTCTGCAGGTACACAAGACCTCGGATCCGAACCCTCTGATCCGAGCCCAGACCTCTGCCTCATTCCGAGCCCATCGCAGGTTCCGCCCGGTCAGCCAAGGGTCGTCAGACGAGCAGCTTTCTCCTTCAAATACAAATCGAGTCCGAACTCACACCTGGTGCATCCACACGTCTCCCAGAAATAAACCGCATCAGGTTGGCGCCGTCTGTGGGAAGACTGCTTCAGAAGCTGACCCGAGCCCGACCATCAAGGGACCTCGACAGCCGAACTCTCATGGCCTCCAAGGACAAGGGGGCTGCTTCCTCCGTCAACCGACGAGACTCGCCCCCACCAACTGCTAACGCCGGGCCATGCATTTCAAAACATAGGGCTTCCCATCAGGGGTCCCAAAAGAGCATCACCCGTCAAGTCCAGCCCGACCTACGGGGAATAATCGTCAACCGACAGATTAGCCGCAGCAGGGGAAGGGCCGCTTCCAACCCGGCCCCGAACCATCCAAGACCGCCGCCCGAGGGACGGAGACCAGCGCTCAGCCGCGTCGGAAGGCAACCTTCAGACCGACCGAACAGGGTTGAGGGAGCCCCCGTCACTCACAAGGAGTTCCAGGACTTCCGAAGGGAAATTCTTGGGGCTCTCCGACGGGCCCCCAGGGAAGAAACCCTCCATTCCCAAACCGGGTCGGACGCCGAGGCCAGCGTGTCACGCCCATCAACAATCCAGCCAGAGGACGATGGCGTACTCCTAAGGCGCCTCCAAGAAATGGAGGATCGCCTCGATCACATAGGAGACGGCGACCACCGAGTGGCTCAGGGGTACAGACCTGTCCGTCCTCCCTTCTCCGCCCCCATCCTCCAAGCAGAAATACCCAGGAATTTCCGACCACCTCAATTCGAGACCTACGACGGCGAAGGGGATCCTGCTGATCACATGGAGGGTTTCAAAACCCTAATGATGATTCACAGCGCCTCGGATCCCCTACTGTGCCGAGCCTTCCCTGCCACCCTTCGGGGTCCGGCTCGGGAATGGTTCTCGAAGCTCACCCCCGGCTCCATTTACTCCTTCGACCAACTAGAGGGCAATTTTCTTGCCCACTTTGTCACCAGCCGGAAAGCCGAAAGAACCAGCGCCTCTCTACTCGGGCTCAGACAGATAGAGGGGGAGTCACTCAGAGTGTTCGTCCGGAGGTTTACCGCCGAGGCAAGGTCGGTCTCCTCCCTTGATCCTGGCGTCGCCTCCGCGACATTTCGGCACAACGTCCGTCATGGACAGCTGAAGGCTTCCCTGGTGAAGAAACCCCCCGTCGACTTTCCCGACCTCCTCAACAGGGTCGAGAAATACATTAGGGCTGAAGAGGCCCTTAACCCCGAAGATGCCAGGGAGGCCACCGGGAAGGGAAAGCGGAAGGCCGAAGAAGTCGAACCATCAAAGAAAGCTCTGAGGGACGCGGGGGCCATGAAGAAGGTCCCGCCGGTCCCCCGCTTCGAGAGGTACACTCCCTTGACGCATAACGTATCTGCCATCCTCTTAGAAATCGAAGACAAAGGCATTGTCCGACTACCTCCCCGATCTAATAACAACAAGAATCGAGATCAGCGCTTCTACTGCCGCTTCCACAGAGATCACGGGCACGAAACCGACCAATGCCGGGCCCTGAAAGAAGAAATTGAAGAACTCATCTCAAGAGGGTACCTCCGAGAATTTACCCGAGAAGGCCCACGGGATCGGCGAGATGCTAAGAACCGGAGGCTCTCGCCTCCGAACCCTCCTCCGAACCGCATCCAGGGTCGGGATCCCGATTCTGAGGGAGCCGCAGATACGCCATTCATCTTGCACTGTGTCCACGGAGGGCCGATGGGAGGTGAATCAAATACTTCACGAAAAGCCTTCATCCGAGAGGTGAATGCTGTCCAAGACAACCCCTCGCCCAAGCTGCAACCGATGCCGGTCTCCTTCTCAGGAGAGGACCTCGAAGGCGTTCGCCTACCCCACTGCGATGCCCTCGTCATTAGTCTCCACATGGCTAATTGTGAAGTTCGCCGAATCCTCGTCGACAACGGCAGCTCGGTTAATATTCTTTTCCCCGAAGCCTTCGAAAATCTCAAGTTACCTAGAGGCAAACTCAAGCCGGCCGGATACACCTTGCATGGGTTCTCCGGCGTCCCTGTCGTGATAGAAGGGATTGTGACCCTCGACGTTACTGCAGGATCGGCTCCTGTCAAGAGGACCGAGTCCATGGACTTCATGGTGGTCAACGTCAAGGCGGCTTACAATGCCATACTCGGCCGACCCGGACTATGCTCCCTCCAAGCGGTGCCTTCGGCTTACCATCTGAAACTCAAATTTCCCACCCCGCAAGGAGTCGGCATCGTCCGAGGCAGCCCAGAAGCAGCGCGATCGTGCTACATGACAACCGTCGGGGGAGGTGTGTTCCCCCTCGATGCCGTCGAATTCAAACCTGAGAGGGACGGCCCCGCTCCCAAACCTGTCATCGAGCGGGAGGAGATCCCAGTCGACGCCGAGCACCTAATGAAGCTCCTCGAGGGACGAACATAGGCTCTAGCCTGGCTAAATGTAAATATGTTTTTGTGTAAACACTCATGTGTACAGGGCCGTCTTAGCGGCCCTCCCTATCTTATACGAAAGAGATCTCTTTTTGTCAAAATCCAAACTAGAGACTCTTCCTAAGGCCCCACTTCGATCCCTCGCGGATCGGTGGAGCCGAACCTCGCCTCCGCCATCGTTCACTACACTACTAGCCGGAGCAAAGAAGGAACAAAGTTCTTTATTCATATCCTTTTATTTTGTTCTGAGAAAACAAACAAAGATTGTTACAGGACCACTCCACTCATCTCAAACTAGAGGAAGTCGCCATCTTAAGGCCCCTCGGGTCCGACGAAGGGCGGGATTACTCCGAACGAGCGACTAGGAGCCCTCTCCTCGTTATGATGGTCCCTGGACTCAGCCACGGTCGACACCCCAGCAACGAAGCTCTGGGTGTCATCCGGTCGCATACGCTGCAACATCAGCAGCGCAGAGGGAACCCCCTCCGCTTGCCGACCCACTGAGGAAGATGCCGAGGCACCCAGCCTAATCTTGTAACGGTGTATCTCCATTTCCTTCTCCACAAAGACATCGCGAAGTAACCTCTCAGAAGAGGGCCTCGGCACCGAGGCACTCGACACGACCGGTCCAAGGCTCGCACCGCCGAGTTCCCGATCCATCATCGCCCTCCTCAGCCGGCTCGCCTCCTCACTTAAGGCTTCAGACTTATTCCGATAATAGTTAAAAGCCACATCAGTGTCACGAGCCCCCCTTCGGTGGCAAACTAATGCGGCCTCCAGGGCCTCAACTTGCTCCGGAGCCACGCCACGTCGGAACGATGGGGGTACACCTCGGGAAGGGGAGCCGCAACCTACAAGAAAACTAGCCAACTCAACACACATACGCAAGAAGGTTCGGAAATATCTGAGGTCAAAACACTTGGCCGGTCAAACAAAAAACTTTTTTACTATAAATTTAGGTACTTCTTACAAAAAATGCGGTGGCCAGTCCGCGGGAGGCAAATACAGTCGAGAGAAGGAAAAAGAAAGACAAAATTATACAACTTATTGTCCCACCTCAGCGTCGACAGACGAATTCACAGGGGGGTCGGCAGGCGGGTCGAGAGCGGGCCCTTCTTCGCCAGGAGTCTTCGATGTCCCCTCGATCTCCATGTCGTACTCAAAATTGGACAGATCGATGGTCGGGTAGAAGTGCCTCATGTGACTGAGGGCCTTCGCATAACATTCGTCCTGGGCCTTGATCACCATCATCTGACCCGTATTCGTCACCTCCTCCCTCTCCTTGGCGAACTTCTTCTTCAAGGAGGCCACCTTCTTCCCCCACTCCGCATCCTTGGCCTAGAGCTCGAGCTTCATCTGCTGCTCCCTCTTGTGCGAGCCCTCGAGCTCGATCCGCATCTCCTTCATCTCCCGCTCGCTCTTATCCGCCCGAGCTCGCTCTTGAGCCAGGGATGCCTCGTAGAGGTTCTTCATGTTAGCCCCCTGCATGCAAGCCTGCGACCAACAAGCGCAGATAAGGAAAAGACTTCCGTAGAAAAATTAACAAGGAGGATAGGGTCGACGGACTTACCAGCACGGTGGCCTGCGCCAGGCGCGTGAACGCCACCTCCACCGGCTCGCTCTCCATCGCCTTGCGATCGCGAGGGGTCGCCAACTTCTCCACCACCTCAACGGCCTGGGCCTCCTCGGTCAGACAGTCCCCCATCCGAACCGACCAGTCTGGCGCCCACCGCTGCCGCAGCAACTCCACCACCGGGTCCTCTTCCTCGACCTCGACCAAGGGACCTTTCCCCTTGTCAAGAACGGATGCCCTTGCTAGGCCCTGGCCCTTCGAAGCAGCCGCCACCTTGCTCGTCTCCGAGCGAATCCTCTTGGTCCCGGGTCGAGCTGGACCTCCGAGATGACTAGGGGCGACCCCCTCGGCCTCTTCGCCGCCTCCCCCTTCTTCTCGGCCTTCTCCTTCCTCATGGCGAGCCTTTTTGCCTTGATCGATGCTTTGTCCATATCTGCAGAAAAGACCATTAAGAGCAACGAGCAAGAAAGTACGAAAGGACCGAAAGAAAAGAAACAACTACATACACAGAACGGCTGGGCTCAGTCCAACGCTCGCCAGGTTGGCCTCCGTCACCTTCGTCCAATCAATACTAGGTGACAGACGGAGGCGCTCGACAAACCCCCACTCCTCGGCCGACAGATCCCTCGGCCTCGGCGGTTGATAGCTCGGCTTGGAGTGGTTCCATCGAGTGGGAATGTCCCAGGGCTCTTCACTCCGGATCACCAGATATTTTTTCTTCCAATCCTTGATGGAGTCCGGGGGGCTGTGAACGACCTTCCCCTTACTCCGGGGAAAGATGTAGTAAACACCCTCGGCCGCCGAACTGATCGTCAACATTGCTCGGAACACATTCAGCCGCAGGGGTACCTTCTATTCCTCGCACATCAGCACAAAGCAAATAATCTGCTTCCAAGAGTTCGGCCCGTACTGCATTGGTGCCAAGGAGGCCCAATTCAGCACATCCCGAACAAACGGGTGGACTGGCAGCCTCAGCCCGGAGATGAAGGCGTCCACGGGGAAGACGCAATACCAAGCAGAAAGGGGATCGGTGGGGCGCAGAGTAGAGCTCGGCAACAACAATTCGTAGCCGGGCCCTATGTGGTACGCCAGCTGCAAAACCTCCAAGTCCCCGCCCTCCAAGACGGTCGGGATCGCGTCCATCATCACCCTCTTCCGACTCGGCGAAGAGGGCTGCACACCGAAGAGCTCCTTATCAGAGAGGTCGTCGGGATACTGACGGAAAGGCTTCGGCTGTACGGGCGAACCTGACATCAAATTGCGGTAAACAGGCGCCTGGCTCGAACCACCAGTCCTCGACCCCGCCTTCCTTGGAGCCCTCTTCCTCTTCTTGGCTCGCTCCGACGAGGGGGTAGATAATGGCCCCAGACCAGTCGGCATGGAACTCGAACCCGCACCCTGAGCGGTGGATCTCCTTACTGTGTCGCCCTCGCCTCCCTCCTCCTCGAAAGACAACTCCAGTACACGGATACCGTCCGAACCATCACCGGCTTCCTCCGACTCGCTACTCTCCACCACGAAGGGATGTCGGGAGCGTAACGGCCTCACCTTGTGTACCACCTCCCCCTCACCTACTGGTTCCTCCCACGAAACTGAATCGGAAGGCTCCGCGGCGTGCACTGACTCCTCCTCAAGCACGGGCTCCTCCCACGACGTCGACTGGGAGGCAGGCTTCACTTCCCCCTAGACGTCGATGCTGACGAGCCGGACTGAGCCCTATCCATCTGTGCCTAAACTAAATAGACTTACCAACTAACCTGGGGTCGCTTCGGAAGGACGAGCCTAGTACAGCAAACTGCAAGGACGAGCGCTGAAGGGTTGGAAGATTTTTTGAGAAAGAAAGCAGCGAGAAAGAAGTGGGCGAGAGGGGGGAATACTTATAGAGGATAAGAACGACTCATCGACTTCCGCAATTACTATTCACCGATTGACGTACAACTGCCGCCTGGAAAATCGGGCCACGTCCTTGAAACGTGCGCTGCTGACGTCATCAGGTGCCAGGCTGGCAGCCAGATGCAGGGGTCGGTTCGGATGGAGTATACGACGGAGAAAACATTTTACTTAAGGTTTAAGGTGCCGTCCTTTGACAGACGCCCCGGGCTCCAGCGCTCGGTAGGTTCTCCTCTCACCCCCGAGCAGCTCGGGGCTTACAGCATCGGCAGCCGAAACCCCGAACTGTTCGAAGGTGGGACAGAAACCACCATCACCTGGAGCCCTATTGGAAGACAGATTGGCCAACCCCTAATCGGAGACGACCCCTCTATCTGAGGCTCTTCAGCCCCAAATCCGGAATACGGTTGGTGCCCCTCCCGTCCGAATCTCTCTCGGGCCAAACAACCATGTCAGGGTCGTCTGACCCGAAAAAGGATCCAGACAGCAGAGCCACCACCAATCCGAGGCCCCTTATCCACCAGTCCGGATTTCGGTCGTTTCCCCTCTCGCCCTGATCTCCCCTGGGTCTGCCTGCCGTATCAGAGCCATCAGACCCAAGAGAAGATCCGGACGGCAGAGTAACCACCTCTCCGGCACGACCGGGGGTAAAATTTTGCAAGAGACAGGCGTCCGCCGGAGCAGACACCTCTGATGGCCAATGGACCACCCTTGCTGTGATCACACCCACTGTGGAGGGAGGGGTACTTATAGCCTCCCCCATAGGCCGGCCTTTATGACATGGGGAAAGCCAAACGACGGAAGCCCATGCGCCATGCATTTATTAGGTGGCGCATTTAAGGCCCCTGGGAAATTGGAACATCACACAGATCCCGGAGCGCCTTCAATGCTCCGCAAAAACAGCGGGCTACCCCGCTCAAACATTCTAAGGCACAACGGTTCGCCCTCACCTTTGCCGACCCGTAATCCCTCGCCAGCACGAGGTCCGGTCTAGCACCAGGGTAGTCTTCTCAGGAAGGCTCCACGGCTCGCCATCATCCTGGCCGACCCGTAATCCCTCGCCAGCCCGAGGTCAGGTCTGACACCAGGGTAGTCTTCTCAGGAAGGCTTAAACGGCTCGCCATCACCCTTGTTGACCCGTAATCCCTCGCCAGCTCGAGGTCAGGTCTAGCACCAGGGTAGTCTTCTCAGGAAGGCTCCACGGCTCGCCATCGCCCTTGCCGACCCGTAATCCCTCGCCAAGCTCGAGGTCAGGTCTGGCACCAGGGTGGTCTTCTCAGGGAGGCCAACGGCTCGCCATCACCCTTGTTGACCCGTAATCCCTCGCCAGCTCGAGGTCAGGTCTAGCACCAGGGTAGCCTTCTCAGGAAGGCTCCACGGCTCACCATCGCCCTTGCCGACCCGTAATCCCTCGCCAAGCTCGAGGTCAGATCTGGCACCAGGGTGGTCTTCTCAGGAATGCCAACGGCTCGCCATCACCCTTGTTGACCCGTAATCCCTCGCCAGCTCGAGGTCAGGTCTAGCACCAGGGTAGTCTTCTCAGGAAGGCTCCACGGCTCGCCATCGCCCTTGCCGACCCGTAATCCCTCGCCAAGCTCAAGGTCAGGTCTGGCACCAGGGTGGTCTTCTCAGGAAGGCCAACGGCTCGCCATCACCCTTGTTGACCCGTAATCCCTCGCCAGCTCGAGGTCAGGTCTAGCACCAGGGTAGTCTTCTCAGGAAGGCTCAACGGCTCGCCATCCCCCTTGTTGGTCCGTAATCCCTCGCCAGCTTTAGGTCCGGTCTAGCACCAGAGTAGTCTTCTTAGGAAGGCTCAACTGCTCACCATCGCCCTCCTTGACCCGTAATCCCTCGCCAGCTTCAGGTCCGGTCTAGCACCAGGATAGTCTTCTCAGGAAGGCTCAACTGCTCCCCATCGCCCTCCTTGACCCGTAATCCCTCGCCAGCTTCAGGTCCGGTCTAGCACCAGGGTAGTCTTCTCAGAAAGGCTCAACTGCTCACCATCGCCCTCCTTGACCCGTAATCCCTCGCCAGCTTCAGGTCCGGTCTAGCACCAGGGTAGTCTTCTCAGGAAGGCTCAACTTCTCACCATCGCCCTCCTTGACCCGTAATCCCTCGCCAGCTTCAGGTCCGGTCTAGCACTAGGGTAATCTTCTCAGGAAGTTTTAACGGCTCGCCATCACCCTTGCCGATCCTTAAACCCTCTCCGGCTCGAGGCTCGCTCTAACATCAGGGCAACCCCCTCATGAAGTCCCAGCTATTCGCTATCCCATTTCTAACAAACCGTAAAACACTCCTCCACGGCTAGCTCCCGCACCCCCGCAGGAGTGGGGGGCTTGTGTGGTGGGGTAAAAATGGCTTGGGGCCCAACCAGGGCCCAATACGACTCTCACTCAAAAATGATAAAAACAGCAATCTCGTTCGGCTTCGAGCCACTAAAGGGTCGGCGCCGAGCCTCAAGTTCACCCCCACAGAACTGGCCTCCTCGTATCCGACGAGCCTCAATGGTCTTCGGCCTCCGATCCGTGACAGCCCCACGGGCCGTCCCCCCATCCTGGCGAGACATGAAGATAACCTGGCACAGCCTAGGCCCTCCGATTCTCCCAGAGGCACAGGAGACCCATGATCAGCCATGTCAGCTCCAAATACCACCAAGGGTTTTGCCACGTCAGCCCTATACCACTCCTGGTACTGCCACGTCTGCCCTAAACCCCCTGGGCCTTCTGCCACGTCAGGCCTATGGGCTTTCGGATTCAGACCCGACCCCCAAGCGGATCCAAACCCGATTGGAATTCTCTATAAATACTAGACCCTTACCCACCTTTTGAGGTAATCAATCTTTTGCCACTTAAATTCACCTAGTTATTGCTACTCTCTCACAGAGACTGACTAGATCGTCGGAGGGTCCGCCACCGGGATAAACCCCGGTGTTTCAGGACCGTCTGCAGGTACACAAGACCTCGAATCCGAACCCTCTGATCCGAGTCCAGACCTCCGCCTCATTCCGAGCCCATCACAGGTTCCGCCCGGTCAGCCAAGGGTCTTCAGACGAGCAGCTTTCTTCTTCAAATACAAATCGAGTCTGAACTCACACCTGGTGCATCCACACATCTCCCAGAAATAAACCGCATCAATAACCATATGTAATCTTTTTTTATGTATTTGAGATTCTGAGTATATTTTGAGATTTGTATCGAGATGTATTTTGAGCCTATTTATAGGCCTTGAGATTAATGAGAAAGATATGCTATTCTTGATTTAAAAAATTGTGTTGAGTTTTTGCTCTTCCTCTCTCTCTCTTTGTGTGATACAAGTGAGATCCAAATTATTAGGGTTTGTGATAAATCCTAATACAATTTTAGGGTTAGTGATTAACTCTAAAATCTATCTCCAAATTAAAAATTCCCTAAATAAAATTACCCAAACCTTAATCCCCAAATCGAAAACCCTTCTCTCTCCCATCGTCCTCTTCCTCCTACCCCAACCCCGACCAAAACCCTAGAACCCCGTCGCCGCCCTCTTCCAACGCCGCCGCCGTCGTCACCCTTGCTGTTGCCCTTGCTGATTTGTTGTTGCTGTCTCTCTTACTATTGTTGCTGATTGCTGAGTTCTGCGTTGCTGCCAACCCGAAATCTAATGCTGGTTTTCTTCGAACCTCGATATACTCTTTCCACTTCTCAAATATTTGTGTTATACTGCTTTATCATCTCTACTATTTTATTTAATTTGACTATCGACCACAAATATCGAGATTGAGTGTTCCACTTGCCTAATTAGAGTACGAATCAATATTGACCCTATTACTTGCTAAATACTTAGGGATTTACTTATTGATCGTAATGTTGAATTATTAATTGGGACTGTTATACTGAATTCAATTCTTGAAAATCCATAAAACCTGTTAACTGTTAAAATTCCCAACTTTGATCCGCACTTATATATTTGTAAAATTAATCCATTAAGAATTTTGAAAATTCTCTACTTAGGATTAGTTTTACATCACATCAACTCAATTTGAACAAAGAAAACTTGCAGTCATACCAATAGAAATTTCAGCATATTACAGTACTAGTAGTACACAAATCATATCCTAGTATTCACAAAGCAAGTATTTCAAGTAGCCAAATATCAAAGTCCATGAATGCAAGAATGTTAAACAAGCAATTTCATTTGACAAATCTCTGCACAGATTATAAAAGGAGTGACTAAATGGATAACCAAGACCGCCATATCCAATAGAATCTCATAACATTCCCCCATTTTTATTTCCAAACTGTCTGCAACTACAGAACAACAACAGAAGAAAAACTAAGAAAAAATTAATGGAAATTAAGAAAAAGAAGAAGAAATAAATAGGTAAATCGAAAAGGTAATTGTTTTGCTGATGTGCAGGAAAGTTTGATAGAGAATGGCAGGCCGCAAAGAGCAACTAACCACACTCCGCTCACTACCACTTTGCTGCAGTTTATACATTGCTGAAGATGACTTCCTTCTCATCTGCTCCATTCTAACAATAATTTTTTTTAATGAGAAAATAATATATATATATATAAAATACAAGGGACAAAACAGAAGGGCTTTCCTTTAGGACACCTCCGTTCCAACATATTGGGAATGAGAGGCTGCAAGGAGAGCAGCTCCAATACCAGACCCATCATTTGCATGAATGATTTGAATAGTTTTGAAGACTTTGTCGCTGAGCATTTCGGCGAGGGTGCTTTCCAAGCACTTGCTAAAAATGGTGTAGTGCTCGTATAAGCCTCCGTCCATGGCGATCACAGTCCTCTGCTTGCTGCTGATAGGAGCAATAACATCTCGTCCCTGTTTCTTTAGAACACCCATGATCCCGGCTGCGGCCATGCGGGCCCCACGTGTGGCAAATATGTTGCATATATCTACGACAGTTTTCCTCGTCTTCAGGGATGTATTAGAAATCTGGTAGTTTTCATTTGACGAGGACCAACCAAAAACATTCAGAATTGAGAATATGTGGTATAGGTGAACTAAATTTATATTTCTTAAATTATAAGGTAAATTGCCAATCAACCTTAACTTTTGAGATCCTGTTTGAATGGAGTAAAGATACATGTAAGGAACTTCTAGGAGGTAAAGGTATACTACTTGTAGTTAGCATGCCTAGGAGGCGTATCTGAGTTTCAGGGTAAGCAAAGGTAAAGGTATAAAGGTATACTAAGCAAATTCTCAAATTGGGCCTTTTGCAAGTTGACAAAATAATAATGACAATTATTTAAATGCAAACAAACTTGGAGCGTTGGAGAACAAACTATTTAAATGAAAACAAATTTATATATATGCTTCCAAAAAAAATTAATTGATAACGTATGCTTTTTATATGAAATGCCTCGTGGCAAAAAAAAAACTCGGACAAACTCTAACAACAAAAACGAAATATGTTATCTCAAAGAGGTAAATATGATATATTAGAGAACACGATCAGAATTAAATGATGATGAATATATGTAAATGGGAATACTAGTTGGAAGCTTAAAATGTAGATTAACCATTTGCACTTAAAGATTTGATTAGAAATTTATCATAAACAGGTAAATAAGATATACCATAGAACATCCAAAAAATATCATAGAGTGACATACAGGACTAAGTGAAAAATAATATTATTAAATTCATAAAATGGTAAAATCGCATATGTATGGCTATGTGAAAAATAATTAGTTTTAAAAATAAAAATGATTGAAAAATTAAATTAATTGTTTTGAACCTGCAACCTTAACATTATTAGCACAACACTCTAACCAACTGAGCTAATAAGCTAACTGTTAATATAATGTAATTATATCAAAAAATATTACATTTTACTTTTTAACATTGTAAATACTTAAAAAATATGGGGCCCAAAGCAGTTGCTTGTGCTGCTTGGGCCCAGATCCGCCCCTGTGCATGCCTTTACCTCCACACAAGATATAAGTGTAGTGATGCGCTTGGATACAAACTCTAGCAAAAGAGAAAGAACGAGTGTGGAGGTAAGAAAAGAAAATGACGCTGCAGTGTAGATAACTCCACCACATATCTACTTTCCAAACAAGTAGTTAAGATACTCAGAGGTATGTTAGACACCTTTATATACCGACCTCTAGGTATCTTAACCTAACTACACATCCAAACAGGCTCTTATTTTCTGTATTTCACAATCTCCAGGGTGGCAAAATATGACATTAAACTTAGGTGATGAAAGAGAGCCAGCAGATGGAACCCCAAGGGCTAATTTCAGCTTTTGCACATCCTACCAGTGGTAAGTGCAGAAAATAAATGCCACAGTAGCCCACAGGATGATTTTTGGCAATTTGTCATGAATTTTAATTACTGGGTAAAATTGAAAGAGAACATACCCCAAAGATGTCCCTCAACTTATTGCCAACGACTCTGAGGTCAGATGATGAGTCATGATGCATAGCGGACATGTCAGGGGTCCTGTACAATCGTGCAAACTTTTCAGTACAGGAAACACGTAGTTTGGATGAAAATCAATTCCGATAAAATTTAAAACAGCTGTATAGATCTAATATAATTTAAAACAACAGTATTTAGTAACAAATCAATTATAAGAAACAAAGCTTTACCTTTTAACATATCAGCAATTGAAATAGATAAGAGGCTGCAACAAATACAAGCAATGCCATAGATAATTTACAAACAAATTCCAAATTTGCGGATGCTCATCTAATTGGACATATATAAACCAGAATTTTTTAATGCGTATTCCAAGCTTTGACATTTCTAGCATTATGAAAATTTTATCAGGCAATTAGGTCTTTAGTTGAACTAAGATATGTTCTGGTACCCAAGGTGATGTTGTTTGTTTTTGGGGTGTGGGGGCAACAAGTGTGAGTTCTTGTAATTTGTGTAGCGGAAGATGTGGTACTGGCGCTGATCCGATCCTAGGCTATAGGATCGGCTCGGGAGTAGCAGGAGAGAGGTGGAGGCCGGGTGTCCAGCTCGGATCCAGTAGCTTGGCTCGGATCTAGTAGCTCGGATATTTGAGGTTCAGTTCGGTCTTTTGTACCTGCACACTGCCTAAAAACACATGGAGAATTCCCAGTGATAGGCCCTCCAACGATCTAGTCAGTCACTGAGAAAGCAACAGTAACTAGGATTCAGGTGGGAAAAAGTTTATTACCTCTGGAAGTGAGGAGGGGGTCCGGTATTTATAGACAGGGGTAAATGGGTCTGAGACCCTAACGGACCGGGTCGGACCCATTTTTCTGTGGGCCTGAAAGGGCTAAAGCTCGTTTGACTTGTTTGACCTGATGATTATAGAGGAGCGACACTTGAGGAGATCCGGTGGCCCAGAGGGGGCCACGTTATTTACCCCATATCAGGAGCCCCCCACTCCTGGAGGGTGGCATAAGCCAGCTGTGGAGTAGTCTGTCCCTGTCGGAAGAGTGGAGCGGTGTGTCTGGAGAATATGTCTTGTAGCTTCTTAGAGTGGTAAGTGGGGTAGGACGAAGGAGATCCGCTGAAGGAGGGAGGCGTCAAGGGCTGGGGACCGATGGTCGGGAGCCGAACGTCGAATGCCGAACTGAGCCTGTGGGGGCCAGGAATTTGGCACGAAGCTTATGAATGGCATTTTGAAAACTGAGCGTCGAGCCCCCCACGCGCTCGGATACCGAGGCTTACTGCCGAGCGCCGAGCCCTGAAGCTTGTAGTGAAAGCAAGGGGTGGCTCGGGATCACTGCCGAGCGTCGAGCCCCCAAGCTTGTTGAAAAAGCTAGGAGTAGCTGGAGGTCACTGCCGAGCGTCGAGCCCCCTAGCTTGTAGTAAAAGCTAGGGGTGGCTTGGAATCACTGCCGAGCGTTGAGCCCCTAAACTTGCTGTAAAAGCTAGGGGGTGGCCGAGGTCCCTGCTGAGCGTCGAGCCCCCAAGCTTGCTGTAAAAGATGGGGGGAGGGGGGGTGGCTCGGAATCACTGCCGAGCATCGAGCCCCCAAGCTTGCTGTAAAAGCAAGGGGTGTCTCAAGGTCCTTGCCGAGCGTCGAGCCCCCAAGCTTGCTGTAAAAGCTAGGGAATGGCTCGAGGTCCCTACCGAGCGTCGAGCCCCCCAGCTTGCTGTAAAAGATGGGGGGTGGCTCGGAATGCTGCCGAGCATCGAGCCCCCAAACTTGCTGTAAAAGATGGGGGGGTGGCTCGGAATCGCTGCCGAGCGTCGAGCCCCCAAGTTTGCTGTAAAAGCTAGGGGGTGGCTCGAGGTCCCTGCCAAGCATCGAGCCCCCAAGCTTGCTATAAAAGTTAGGGGGTGGCTCGGAATCACTGCCGAGCGTCGAGTCCCCAAGTTTGCTGTAAAAGTTAAGAGGTCGCTCGAGGTCACTGCCGAACGTCGAACCCCCAGCTTGCTGTAAAAGATGGGGGGTGGCTCGGGATCGCTGCCGACCGTCGAGCCCCCAAGCTTGCTGTAAAAGCTAGGGGGTGGCTCGAGGTCACTGCCGAGCGTCGAGCCCCCAAGCTTGCTGTAAAAGCTAGGGGTGGCTCGAAATCACTGCCGAACGTCGAGCCCCCAAGCTTGCTATAAAAGCTAGGGGATGGCTCAGAATTGCTGCCGAACGTCGAGTCCCCAAGCTTGTTGTAAAAGCTAGGGGATGGCTCAGAATCACTGCCGAGCGTCGAGCCCCCAAGCTTGCTGTAAAAGCTAGGAGGTAGCTCAAGGTCACTGCCGAGCGTTGAGCCCCCCAGCTTGCTGTAAAAGATGGGGGTGGCCGAGGTTCCTGCTGAGCGTCGAGCTCCCAAGCTTGCTGTAAAAGATGAGGGGTGGCTGGCCTCCTTGACCATCACGACGTTAGCCAGCCACTAGGGTAGCTGAACTCCTGAATGAACCGGGCGGACAACAGTTTGTCCACCTCTGCTTTCACTGCTTGTTGCCTCTCCGGGGCGAACTTGCACCGCTTCTAATGGATCGGCTTGGAGCCCAGGGCGACGCTCAGCCTATGCATGATTAGGTCCTCGGAAATCCCGGGCATGTCGGACGGGATCCAGACGAAGAGGTCGATATTGCAGCGAACGCAATCAATCAATCCTGGCTTCAGGTCGGGAGAAAGGGTGCGGCTCACACGGAACCACTTGGATTTGTCTTCCGCCTCGAATGAGACCTCCAATTCGTCCGCAGGTTCCGACTTGGACTGGTTTCTTTCAGGCAGAAGATCGATTGCGTCGAGTGGGAACACCCCGCCTCCTACCGCGGTCATGTAGCACGAACGTGCAGACTCCTGATTTCCTCTAACAACACCGACTCCGACGTTAGTGGGAAATTTCAGCTTTAAGTAGTAGACCGAAGGAGCGACCTGGAACGAGCAGAGGCCGGGTCGGCCAAGGATGGCATTGTATGCCATCTTGACGTTGACCACCATAAAGTCTATTGATTCGGTCCGTGTGATGGGGGTCGTGCCGGCTGTTACATCCAGCATCACGATCCCTTCAATTTGTACTGGGACGCCCGAGAACCCATGTAGGGTGTACCCGACCGGCTTTAGCTTATCTCAGGGAAGCTTGAGGTTCTCAAATGCTTCCAAGAAGAGGATGCTGACTGAGCTCCCTTTGTCCACGAGAATTCAGCGGACTTCAAAATTCGTCATGACGAGGCTGATAACGAGAGCGTCGCATTGTGGGAGCCGGACTCCCTCTAGGTCTTCTCTGGAAAAGGATACCGGTCGTTGCTGAATCTGGGGGGATGGATGGTCCCGGACAGAGTTAACCTCCCGGACGAAGACCTTACGGGAGGTATTAGATTTCCCTCCCATGGGTCCACCATGGACGCAATGTAGTATGGCCTGCCCTCTGGTGTCCTCGGGCTCGGGGTCCCGCTCGGGCCGCCGGTTGATCGTTCGAGGAGGAGGCAAAGGCCTCGGATTCCTCGGATCCCTCCGGTCTCGTAGATTATCCCGAGTGAACTCTCTCAAGTACCCTCGCTGGATGAGGGCCTCGATCTCGTCTTTAAGGGCCCGACAGTTGTCCGTTTCATGCCCATTGTCTCGGTGGAAGCCGAAGCGGCAGTAGAATCTCTCGTCCCGCTTCTTGTTGTTGCTTGGTCGAGGAGGGAGTCGGACGAGCCGTTTATCCTCTATCTCCATCAGGATTACCGAGAAGTTCTAGGTCAGCAGCGTATACCTCTCAAATTGGGGGACCGAAGGAACTCTTTTGAGACTGGCCGTCTCTTTCATGGTTTTCTTGACGGGTTCGAAGTCGTCGGTCTTCCGCTTTCCTTTAGCAGTGACTTCTTTGGTGCCCTCCAGATTTATGACACATTCCGCTCGAATGTACTTCTCAATCCTGTTGAGCAGGTCGGGAAAGTCGATGGGTGATTTTTTAGCCAATGAAGCCTTCAGCTGACCGTGCCGAATGTTGTGTTGGAAAGCCGCCGAAGCGACGCCCGCGTCAAAAGAGGAGACGACCTTGCCTCGGCGGTGAACCTCCGAACGAAATCGCGGAGTGACTCCCTTCTGCTTGAGGTCCAGAAGAGACGCGCTCATCTTCTCGACCTTTCTGCTAGTCATGAAATGGACTAGGAAGTTTGCTTCCAACTGGTCGAACGAGAAGACTAAGCTGGGAGTGAGCTTTGAGAACCATTCCCGAGCCGGACTGCGAAGGGTAGCAGCGAAGGCGCGGAATAGGAGGGGATCCGCAGCGCTGTGAATCATCATGAGGGTCTTAAACCCCTCCATGTGATCAGCGGGATCACCCTTGCCGTTGTATGTCTCGAATTGGGGAGGTCTGAAATTTTGAGGGATCTCGGCTTCCAAGATGGTTCGAGACCGAGTTGGAAGCGGCCTCTCCCCTAGTCCGACTGGCCTGCCGATTCAAGATGACTCGCCGCAAATCAGTTGCGTTTGAGTGAGAAGCATCCGGGCCGTATCCGGCCGCACCGTTAACCCGTGGTTGGTTGGAACCCTGGACATCCCCGCGGCTGTGATGTGGAG
The DNA here is from genome assembly GCA_017893485.1 of Hemerocallis citrina. Taxonomy (NCBI): domain Eukaryota; kingdom Viridiplantae; phylum Streptophyta; class Magnoliopsida; order Asparagales; family Asphodelaceae; genus Hemerocallis; species Hemerocallis citrina. The sequence continues at coordinate 219,183,532 of CM030364.1, forward strand.
GGTCCGCGTGTCGTGCCGAGGTGATGGCCCTTCTGGCTTTGGGAGCCATGGAAGAGCTCAAACTTGAGGGGACGTTAATGGCTGGGTTCAGACTGGCGACAGTATCTGAAGTTTTTTACAGACGGCGCCAACCTGATGCTGTTTGTTTTTGGGGTGTGGGGGCAACAGGTGTGAGTTCTTGTAATTTGTGTAGCGGAAGATGTGGTATTGGTGTTGATCCGATCCTAGGCCGTAGGACCGGCTCAGGAGTAGCAGGAGAGAGGTGGAGGCCAGGTGCTCGGTTCAGATCTAGTAGCTCGAATCTTTGAGGCTTGGCTCGGTCTTTTGTACCTGCACACTGCCTAAAAATACCGAAAGAAGTCCCGGCGACAGGCCCTCCGACGATCTAATCAGTCACTGAGAAAGCAACAGTAGCTAGGGTTCAGGTGGGAAAAAGTTTATTACCTCTGGAAGTGAGGAGGGGGGTCTGGTATTTATAGGCAGAGGTAAACTGGTCTGAGACCCTAACGGACCGGGTCGGACCCGTTTGCCTGTGGGCCTGAATGGGCTAAAACCCGTTTGACTTGTTTGACCTGATGATCACAGGAGAGCGAGATTTGAGAAGATCTGGTGGCCCAGAGGGGGCCACGTTATTTACCCCATATCACAAGGTATAGTTATGAGGTAAAAGTTGAAATATCCGTTTGACTTGTTTGACCTGATGATCACAGGAGAGCAAGATTTGAGGAGATCTGGTGGCCCAGAGGGGGCCACGTTATTTACCCCATATCACAAGGTATAGTTATGAGGTAAAAGTTGAAATATGAAAATAATGTTTGGTAGACCAACAGGTATGTACAAGTGAACGACTATATGAGGTTGGTGTTGAAGTATGAAAAGAAGTTTGCTACCCTGTGGCAATAAAAAAATGTTTGGCACCGGGAACAAGAAAGAATGAACAACTTGTGGAGTCCACCATAGTCGGCCCAGATATCCCTCCTGATCTATTTCACCCCTTTTCCTTTGTATTCTCTCCCCTCCGGGGTTAAGGATGTCAAAACTACAATTTTTTAAAGATGCTGCAAAATTTGAGGAAAGATGGATTTTTAGAAAATGGGAGATAAATAATAGCCTTCTGGTTGAAAATGGACTTAGTATTTGGATCAGAGAAGGGATTGGAGGTGGAGATGAGAGGCTTAATACCCCCTCCCTCTCAAACATAATGTAAATAGTTTGACAATGTGACCCTACTTTGAAGGTGTGGAGGTTTCTGCAAGAGGGAATAAGAGACAGAGGACTTTTGATTTTTTTTTTTGAAAGGAGAGAGTATTTGGAAGAGGGAGGACACGGTAAAGAAATAGTGGTACGGATTTCGAGTTGAAGTTTCCTCCTGACCGGAGCTGTCAAATATTCTGCCTTATTTTAGAGGAATAAATCCTTCTCTTTAGATGTTGATCCAATGGGCATAATTTTACCACCTCAGCTCCATAGGAGAAATTTTCTCCTATGGCAGCTCTCGTACCAGTTATCTCATATCTATCTATTCTGATATATGCTTTTGCAGTAAAACATGAAAACTTCCAAAGAAAATTGTTAAAATTAGGTTTGTATTAAGAAAGAAAATATTGTAAATCAAGTGTCCAGTATTTTACAAAAGAATAAATAACATGAAAGAACCGTATGCAATTACTAATGCTTCTTAATGTTCGATGTCTCCAAAATATGGAACAAAGAAACATGCATATCAATTTCTACGTATTTTGTTATGAGGTTTCAGATGAAAAAGTGCAGGTATCTATTAGGATTGTGTCTTGTATACTTGTTGCTCAGATTAAAAGAAAGTAATATGAAGCACGGAGGTCGAAACGTCGAAGCGAGTAGAATGAGAACAGCAGCAGCAGCAGGTGCAGGCTAGTTGCGGTCGACCGGTCATGGTGACAGTCGACCGCACCCCCTGATCGCACCCCCGACCGCTCGTTGTACTGGGAAGTCAGAGAGTGGTACGGTCGACCGGTCTTGTTGGACGGTCGACCGCCCGCGGCGCTGATTCGTTTTTGGGCTTCGATTTGTTAGGTCGGTTCAGCCCAATCTTCAACTCCAAGTTAGATCGTACGGCTCCTATTCAGTTACTTCTTTTCCAGATTTTATCGGACGACTCCAAGTTAGAAGAATAGGTTTTCTCTCTATTCTTCTATATATATTGTAAACTCCTCCAATATGAGAGACAGTACTTTATAGATTCTTTTCTCCATTGCAAAGAGAGGCTCGAGAGAGAGATAGTTCTTGGTGGGTGAGTTTAATTCCTTGTGTCAAGTGAATCAGTAACTCCTTATAATCTCTTCTAGTTGAATATCGGATCTCCTTATATTTCCCCCCGGATTAAGCAAAAGCTAACCGGGATAAGTCATCATTGTTGTGTTTGTGTTAGTTTGGTGGATCTACTTGCTTACTCAATTTATTCGCCTCGTCTATTTCAACTTCCTCATTGCTCTAAATAGTTCCGCTGCGACCAGAAGGCGTTGGTTGATGCCCCAATCTCAACAACTGGTATCAGAGCTTCAGGTTGCCGAGTTCCTTGGTTAAGATGACAGGCCACGGTATTTTGAAGATCAAGCAGTTTGTTGGTCAAATCAATTTCAGTCTTTGGAAGACTGACATGTATGATGTTCTTGTTCAAGAACGGTTGCAGTCAGCAGTAAAGAAGAAGGACAAGCCAATTGATATGAAGGATGACGTTTAGGAAGATATTCATGAAAGAGCCATAAGTCTGATCCGACTATCCTTGGCGGACAAGGTTAACTGCAGATTTCTTGAAGAAACTGACGCGGCGAGTCTGTGAAAAAGACTCATAACTGATTACTCTGGTTTGTCGTTATTAGATTGGATGCATTGGAAGAGGAAGTTGTTCCGTTTATCTATGAAGGAAGGTACCGATCTCCAAGACCACATTACAGAGTTCAATAAGGTATTATCTGAACTTAAGGTGATCAACGCAGATATGTGTGAGGAAGATAAAGCTTTCAACCTGATATATTCACTGCCGGATTCGTACGAGCCTTTGATCACGACCATGCTACACGATAGATCTGCCAAGGAGAGTATTTCGGTAGATGGTGTAATCAAAGTATTGAAGGAAAATCAACTTAGGAAGGAGACCCATAAATTTGCATCGTCTATTCCTACAAGTTGTCTAGCAGTGGATGGTCCTTTGGGAGGAAAACAAAGTGCTTTGCAAAAGGATTCGATCCGTTGCCAATATTGCAAGAGGCCAGAGCATATCAAGAAAGATTGTTGAAAATTGCAGAATCAGGAGAGTGCAAAGAACAGGAGTTCAGCCGCTAATGTGGTTAGTGCCTTCAATTCAGGCGATTCGTGTCTTCTTGTTTCAAATTCTTTAGAAGTGGATTCTAGTTGGTTTCTTGACTCAGAGAGTTTTTCTCATATTTGCTTCGAGAAGGAGTTGTTTTCTACTTATAAGTTTACTACGGGGCGTTGTGTGATAATGAGAACTGGAGAGATTTATGAAGTAGTGGGTGAAGGGACAGTTGAGTTGAAGATGCTAGGTCTACACATGTTCACTTTAAGGGATGTTTTGTATATTCCTCTGCTGAAACGAAATCTGATTTCCTTGGGAACTCTTGATGCATGGGACTGCAGGTACACACCTGGAGGTGGAGTTCTGTCTGTTTTTCAGGGTCGTCGTAAAGTGATTAGAGGTATGAGAATGGTTGGGCCAAACCAAAACAATCTCTACAAGCTTTGGGGAATTCGAAATACTTGTGCAAGTGTTGCTCCTTTTTCCGGTATTCCCGCAAGCTCAGCTAGTTTGCCGCAACTAGATTCATTGAGACGAGACCACGATGTTCGAATATCGTCAAAGGGTGGAGAAAGCCTAAGGGTAGGTGGAATTCGTACGGAGTTTGGCAACTTCGTGAGTACATTACGGAGGTAGGCCTTTGAGGGGCTGCACTGGATTTGGTGAGATTGGGTAGAGATCATTTCAACTAGAAGAAGAAGCTATTGTTCTAAGTTTTCTTTGCAAGTAGAATTTGCTAGAATTTGGAAATGAGTAAAACATCATATGATAGCACTCGTATGCAATCCAAGGTGGAGTTTGTTGGGATTGTGTCTTGTATACTCGTTCAGATTAAAAGAAGGTAATATAAGCACGGAGGTCGAAGCGTCGAAGCAAGTAGAAGGAGAACAACAGCAGCAACAGGTGCAGGCCAGTTGCGGTCGACCAGTCATGGTGACAGTCGACCGCACCCCGACCGCTCGTTGTACTGGGAAGTCAAAGAGTGGTACGGTCGACCGATCTTGTTGGACGGTCGACCGATCTTGTTGGACGGTCGACCGCCCGCAACGCTGATTCGTTTTTGGGCTTCAATTTGTTAGGTCGGTTCAGCCCAATCTTCAACTCCAAGTTAGATCGTACGGCTCCTATTTAGTTACTTCTTTTTCAGGTTTTATCGGACGACTGAGGATCAAGATTAGACCTAGGTTCTCTCTATTTTTCTATATATATTGTAAACACCTCCAATATGAGAGGCAGTACTTTATAGATTCTTTTCTCCATTGCAAAGAGAGGCTCGAGAGAGAGATAGTTCTTGGTGGGTGAGTTTAATTCTTTGTGTCAAGTGAATCAGTAACTCCTTGTAATCTCTTCTAGTTGAATATCAGATCTCCCTATATTTTCCTCTGGATTAAGCAAAAGCTAACCGGGATAAGTCATCGTTGTTGTGTTTGTGATAGTTTGGTGGATCTACTTGCTTGCTCAATTTAATCACCTCGTTTACTTCGACTTCCTCATTACTCCAATTAGTTCCGCTGCGACCAGAGGACGTTGGTTAACGCCCCAATCCCAACAGTATCTTTGTCTCATCCAAAGCGAATTCACACAACAATGCATACCACTTACTCATTTCTTGGGCTGGCATGCAATCTATTCAGCACTTTTGGCTCAGATACAGTTCATTACAGGAAATATATAATCCAGTCCATCACAATCCTTCATTTAGAGTAAAAGGGCTAGCAATAAGAATTACGCTCCTCACAAGTTTCTTTTTGTATATTTTACTATTATAATATTCAGATTGTAAAACTTACTATCTGAATATTTCTTTTAATCAGTTTGAATTGCTCAAATTGTAGTTGAATGTGAACCTAGTAGTTCAAACGTGAAACTTACAATGTGATCCTCAATAATTAGCCTTGACATAAACTAATCCTTGTGCATATAGTAAAATAAATTGAATTTGTTACTTATATAAAACAAACAACATTTATAGCAGCAAACAAGGTAAATACTTGAGTACTCCATTTCTGTTTCCCCTTGCTCCCATTGTTCAAACTTCGAGTTTGAACTGTCAGAAAATTGTGACGCAATGGAGTTGTTGATCAAGATAGCGAAGAGTACAAACACATCTAACGAACAACCAAGGAAGTAGATCACACCAATGACACAAAGATTTGTCCTGGTTTGGGCGAACCCTAATCCGGTGGAAATATAGGAAAATGTTATTCAACAAGAGAATATTGCAGCAGTTACAAAACTCTCTCACCAAAAACTATCTCTCAAGCCTCACGTACAATAAAGAAATCTCAATGAAATACTGACCTCTCTCAATAGAGGCTATTACAATATATAGTAATCTAGAGAAACCCTAGGTTTAGTCTAGATACAATAACCGTCTGATATATCCCCAAGAAAAAGTCACATGATAGGAGTCGTATGATATAACTTGGAAAGGAAGATAAGCCCATTACATCACCCAGATACAGGCCCAAATAGCTGCTGCATGCCGATGACAATCGACTGCCCAAAGTGGCAGTCGACGATGTCTGGTCAATTCCACACCAGAGGTTTTGGGCGGTCGACCGGCCTTGGGGGCTGTCAAATCCCTATGCTGTTGTTGTTGATACTCTGACTTCTCTCCATTGACGCTTCGATTTTCCTTCGCCGTCTTCTCTTCTCATTGGACCCAAGTATGAAAGACATACACCCAACAATCTACATCTTGAATTGCATACGTGTGCTATCAAAACACTATGTGATTAATCACCTCTAGACTCTTTTTTTCTCCACCTGTAAACGAACTCGGTTCAGTAGTTTTCTCTGCTTGTTGAATCAATCTTCCAACTTATTTCACCAATTCAGTATGCCCTTCAAGGGCACACCCCAATATACGTTAACATGGAGGAGCCACCCTCCACATGAACTCCACCTACCCCGAGGCACTCTCCACCTCTCGACGATATTCGAAAATTGTGGTCTCGCTTCGATGATTCTAGTGGCAGCAGATTGGATGACGCTTTAGGAATAATGGGCATAGAAACACTTGCACAAGATTTTCGATTTCTACAAAGCTTGTAGAGATTGTGTTGACTTGGTCCAACACCCCTTATTCCGAACATCACCTTACGACGACTTTCCCAAACAGAACTCTACCTCGAGCTATGTATTTGCAGCCGTGTGCTTACAGAGTTCCCAAGAATATCATATTCCGTTTCAGCAGAGGTATATGCATAACTTCCCTTAGAGAGCACGTGTTTCCATCTAGCATCTCCAACTCAACTGTTCCTTCACAAACTACATCGCAAACCCCTCCAGTTTCGTTCTCACACAACGGTCCATTGTTGACTTGTAAATAGAAAACTTCTCCCTCTCGGAGCAAATGTGAGAACTATCTGAATCAAGAAACCAACCAAAATCCACATCTAAAATATTTAAAACAAGAAGGCAATCATAATTATCACCTGACTCATAAGCACTAACAATATTGGCACTAATCTGATTCAGCAACTTGCGACAATCATTCTTATAAATTGTAATGTCCAACCTTCTCGCAATATCGACAACGGATCACACCTTATGCACACTTTCCCTTCCAATTGAAAGATCATCCACCGCTAAGAAACTTGTGAAACTAGACAATAATTTTAGAGTTTCCTTCCTAAGTAGATCTTCCTTTCAATCACCAAAAGATTCTCCTTAGCAGACTTTCCATGTAGTGTGGTAGTTATCAAATGCTCGTACAAATCTTACAATGAATATATAAAGTTGAAAGCTTTATTCTCTTCACTTAGATCATCTATGTTTATCACCTCAGTTCAGATAACACCTGATTGAACTTCATAATATTATCTTGAAGAGCGGTGTCTTCCTTCATTGAGAAATGAATCAGTTTTATCTTCTTGTACATCCGATCCAATAACGACGATCCCGAGTAGTCAGTTATGAGTCTTACCTACAGACTCGCCGTGCTTTTCTCTTCAAAGAAGTTGTACTTGATCTCGTCCGCCAATGACAATCGGATTAAACTTAGGGCTCTTAGACAAATCTCATCTCACTCTTCCTTCTTCATGTCAGATGACTTTCCTTTATCTCCATGTCCACCTTAAAGAGATTAAAGTTGGATCTTACTTGATCTTTACGTAGCTGTGACCTATCATTTTTACTAAGGAACTCGTCAACCAAAGCTTTGATACCAGTTAGAAAATTGTGCCGCAGCGGAGTTGATGAGCAAGGTAGAGAGAAGCATAAACAGATCTGATGAACAACCAAGTAAGTACACTAATCACACAGATTTGTCCCGATTTGGGCTAACCTTAATTCAGAAAAAATATAGAGACATATTATTCAACTAGAGAATATTACAGAAGTTACAAACTTGCTCACCAAGAAATATATCTCAAGCCTCACAATAGAGAAATCTCAATGAAGTACTTACCTCTCTCAAAAGAGGCTATTACAATATAGAGAGATCTAGAGAAATCTTAAGTTTAGTCTTAATACAATAACCGTATGATCTAACTTGGAGTAGAAGATGGGCCAAAATATTACCCATATATAGCCCCAAATAGTTGTTGCACGCCGAAGACTGTCGACTACCCAAAGAGGCAGTCGACAGTGTTCGGTCAATTCCAAACCAGAGGGTTTGGGCGGTCGACTACCCTTGGAGGGTGGTCGATTGTCAAATCCTTATGTGCTGTTGTGGGTATTTTTGACTTCTGTCCATCGACGCTTCGATCTTCCTTCGCTTCAATGTCTTCTCTTCTCATAGAACCCAAGTATGCAAGACATACACCCAACATGAACCTCGCCAGACAACTAGCCAATTTCCTTCTAAATATACCTATGTTCCAAATTCCAACAACTAAATCTGCAATTCAGAATTTTGAAGCAAAGACCATGATGTAAGAGTATAAGAGCATACAGTCTAAATTATATTATCAAAGGCAGATACACTACTTTGGGGTTTGCATGTTTCCAAGGAGTAGAGTAGAATATAAAAATTACTCCAAAAGATGGATTCTTAACTATAATACATGGATCTAGTCTCTATAGCCAAGCCCATAAAGAAGAAAGACACCCTGCCACCTCATTGTCAGACTTGGAAAACTAGATAGAAAGAGCTAGATTATAAATGGCATCTCTTACGTAACAAAATTACCATCTTCTTTGATTAAATGACATCTCTCATGTCAATGACACTAAAGGGATACAAAATGAATTGGGATGTTGATGGAGTATAATGAAGAGCCACTTTGAGAGTGGCTATGAAATGAAGTGTGAAATGGAGTCACTACAAGAAGTTTCTGGAGATATGAAGTAACTTTCTGACTAATGGGTTCAGAACAGGAATTGAATTTTATGCCGTCAGATCCCACTGGTTCGTCAATCATCTATAGCTCAATGGCAGAGCGGTGAGCTGTTAACTAACTAGTGTTAACTGACTAGTAGTAGAGTATCTATTTTCATGAGGTGAGGGAGTATCTATTTTCATGAGGTGAGGGAGATCAACAACACTAAATGTAGTTTATCAGTCCTGCTAAGGAATCCAAGGAGCAAGGTTCCTTGCTTCAATAGTGCACATATTTCCCGGACTTGAGATAAATTTGAAGGCTTGAAGATAGTTGGTGTTAACAGTTAACTCTTATGGTCTTATCTTTGATTCAAGAACTTAATTGTACATATATAATTTTTTCTCATACCAATCAATATCTACAAGGAAAAGTTTCTAATCAAAACAAAACAAAAAAAACTGATCCTCTCATGGCAAGTTCATGTGAACTCTATGAATTATATTATGCTTTCAAAAACAGAAAGTTAAAACATAGGATAACGCTGTAGATGAATGCAACTGTAGAGAAATTGAAACATACCGTAATGTAAATGGAACTTGAAGCTTCGGGGGAACAGTATCCCCAAAAAAGGCAGCTTCTTCAGCTAGCTTCCAGAGCACTCTTCTTACAAGGTCCCCCAGATACATTCCCGAAATTAATTTTTCAAATATCTAAAAATCAGAAAGGAAAACTTGAGCTTGAGAGCAACAAATAAATCAGAACAAGAAAATATAGGATAAACATATTACTTGTTCGCCAGGGTTCAAACTTTCAACATCCAGTGCTTGATCATATTCTGTAATTGGCAGATGAGATGACCGGAAATTTCCCCATTCCATGTTAATAACCTACATGAGAGACTTGGTTCTATCAAAATGCATAGATAATAACATAAACAAGCTATCTCCCACCAATTTTTAGGGATATGCATGGAGTAAGAGTTCGACCCCTCCCAATCCGCCCAACCCCAAACATAGTTTTGGGAATTCTTAAATCAAACAAGTTTCATTACTTTAGTTACTTCTCTCACACAACCTGCCCAACCCGAACCAAAAAAACCTGAAACCTGACTAATAACTGAACCCACATGAAAACTTGAGTCTGCTATAGTATATATTTTATTTAAGAATAAGATTGTCAATAAAACTTGTTTCATTTCTGAAGGGCTAGGAAGCACACTCTTCATGGAGGCGCTCACTCGAGTCGGACTCGTATCGAACACAGGTGTGGCTGGGTGCAACGGGATACCTACAGGGTGTGGCAGGGTGCGTGTCCAATAAATTTAAATTAAAATCATAAAATAGGGTATGGCTAGGTGCGGTATTGAGTGCGGCCGGGTGCTGTTGGGTGCGGTATTGAGTGCAGCGCGACACGGGTCTTGATTTTTTAGTGCAAGTTTGGTTTTTTAGTGCAAGTTTGGGTATCTTTTGACCCAAACCCCGAAACCCGTTTCAATAAAACACCATCAAATTCCTAGATCTCCAAATCCTCTCCTTCTCTTCATATTTCATTTTCTAACTATGTTGTGCTATGTTAGACCTTATGACTATGTTAGACTTGTTAGTATTTTATGAATATGTTTAGAGTTTTATAACTATGTTGTGCTATATTGTCATTTTGAATCACTTGATTAATGAATGATGAATGACAATGATTTTAATTTTTTATATAAAAATATAAATATTAATATAAAAATATAATTATATAAAATAGTTATTTAAATATTAGCCGAATCCCAGCCGCACCTGCATCCCTGCACCCGAATCGGTGATTCCTATCTAAAGGGCATAAGATAGAAAACGTGTCTTCTCATAAAAGAATGCCATATTTAAAAATAATTAAACATTATTTTTTTAAGAGGAGAGAGAAGGAACAAACTTTTTATTGAAATTTATTACAAACTCGCTCAACCAAACATCACTACCAGTCCACAATCTGCCCAAACTGGTCTGTGCAGACCGCTAGTATTTTTGTTCAATGCTTTTTCATTGAGTTTATTAAAGATATCAATAGTTTATTCTTTTCTAGTACATATTAAAGAAGAAACACTAGTGACTTGAAGGATTTTTACCATCTCTCCTGATTTAGGTAGGAGGCCATGCCACTTGGGAATTGCCTGTGCTCGCTCTACATAAGCTGCATTTGAACCAGTGCCCAATATCACAGCAATAACAACATCATCGTCATAGTACCTTCCCCCAGCTAATGTCCCTATTGTATCATTGACCTACATGAACAGAATTAGGATCATGTCTTTAACAAATTCCGGAAAATGATGCATGACCTAGATATTGTGGCATTCTGGACTGATGAAGATGTAAAAGCAGGTACTCACTAAAGCAGCGACACGCATATCGAGACCTTGTCTTTCCATTGCCTTAGACAGTTCAGCAACTACATCTTCCCCTACCTGTTTTGACAAGAATGAGACTAGCGTATAATGTAATATCCATATCCAAATTCAGCAAAAGAATAGAATCTAATGTGGCCCTTTTCATTGTTTTGTAAAATGTCTGGTTACATCCAAAATACGGAATGATATTACGTTATCAGAGAAATCATAATAAGCTTTAAGTAATAGGCCTATCACATTGATTCTTATCAACTGTAACACCAGATGATGCAGCAAAATTTGTTGATAAATTAGTCACCCTTGTAAAAAATTATACGCAAAATTTGTCCTTGGGAAAGAGAACGTTATTCAACATAGAAATACAAGAGATTATTCCAAACTTTAGCTTCAACCAGACTGTCAGAGAACTAGATGAGATTAGAATAAGGATGGTCAGTAATGGATAATTAAAACATAATTACAGTCGGAAAAAAATCAAAACAAACAAAGTATATACATTCACAGAGAAATGCTATGTTGCACCAACACTTTAAAATGAGCCCCTGCTCGTGTAGGACACAAATTTGACACTAACTATCGCAGGGCATTTATCCAACAGACCAGAACCATGTACGTGTCACCAAAGTGGCGTTGTCAGGCCCATGTCCTCATTATCTACAGTGGGATAAAATTTCAATTTGGGAGTGGGAGACATGGGAGAGGCAGTTTAGTAATGACATAAACTTTGTGTTAATGGTTATGGTTATTTGGCATGAGAGATGACTATTGAATATTAATCCAAATATGCAACAATGTCAAAGCATTTTAGCTTAATGTCTAATGACTTATATGATTGATCTGTCTATGTAATTTCATGTAAATCAAACACTCAAAAGTATGATCGAATCTTCAATGGTGTGGATGATTGATAATCATTTGATGAACCGTTGTACTTAAGAGAATTGATGTATTGTCATTTCTGGATCGTGTAGTAAACGTGTCACCCATCCATGTCCTGAAACATGGAAAAAAGCCTAACCTACAGTCACATACTATATACAACAATTCAACATTGTTGGAGAAACAACATAAACTTTGTCTGACAAGTTAGTCTAATCTAAGCACAACCAGACAAACGGACATGTTGCAATACGATACACCAAAATAAAATAAATTAGAAAATAACACATCAGAAATAGGTAGTATCGTGGAAGACACACGTCCAAAATGGCACAGTTTACAAGTAGAAGCATGAATGCTTGATATAGTCCACGCAAATTAGAAGGTTTTACCATATCATTACTTGGATACTGCATCAGATGATGCAACTAAATTCAATTATTAGATAAACTATTGTTCAAAAGATAATGCTTACGTAAGAACTACTTACACAAAGCAGGCTAAATTAAGGTAGCTTCAGACTGAAGAAGAATTACATCACTTGCAAACAGGATTCCATTCACTACAAAACCACAAGGCATTATTATTATATAATAGATAGATGAGATAATGCCGATGTCTTTGCATACAAAGTATCTTCTTTTTAGACAAAACTGTAAGCAAAGAGGGTTAGTGTTGGGGTATATAATTGATGTAACTTCAGTTAAAAGAATTCCATCAAAAAGACAATCTTCAGACTGAGGGAAACCCTTTCAAGACATCGGTACAATTAGTCGAGTGTGACAGGTGCCACGTAAAGAATACTTCACAAAGACCATAACCAATGCATGTGCCATAATTTTATTTTATTTTTTTAATTTCTAGTTTACAATAACAACAAAGCCATTATCCCCAATCTTCAGGTTGGGCACATGTCTGTTCAACCATTCAACTCAATTAAGGATCATCTATCAAATTAACACCTAAACTATTGTTCTTAATTGCCCATCTGAAACTGTAGGTGTTCCTTTAGTCTTCGCTCCAACACTGAGGCATACAAACAATATCTGTCATTTTCTCCCTGAAAATGCCTTGAAGTTCATGGTAGTTTTCATGATGTAGTGATGTAAACTTAACCCTAAATAGAGAATTTTACAAGAATATCAAAAGATTAAGTTTACTAACAACTAGTGCCGATTAAGTCAGAAATTTAAACTAGTAATTGGTTTGATGAATTTTCAAGAAATGAAATAAGTTTAACAAGCCCAATTAAAGTTTCAACCCTAATAATCAATAATTATACCTAAGCGTTCTTAGCAAGTAAAATATCCAATAATGATTCGTACACTAATTGAAAAGTAGAAGCACACACACACTCAATATTTGTGGACAGCAGTAAATTCAGATAATACTCTAGAAATGATAAGCAGTATTACAAATAATGGAGGAGTGGAAAGAGTTTACCGGTGTTCGGAGAAAGAGTCGAAGATGAAGAGAGGGCCTTCGGGTGGTCGACAGCAGCAAAATTGATGGAGCTTCATGGTGGTTGTGGCGGTTGCGAGGAGAACGGCAGTGGAGGGAGGTGGCTTTGATGGTCGGGTTGTGGAGCCGAGGCAGCGAACAGCAAAGGGAGCGGCCGGCTGGTGGTAGTGGTCGACAGCCGCAGTCCGGGTGTGATGGGGATGAGGTTTCGGACTTGAGGGGATTTGGAGTGGGGGCCAGTGTCGGGTGGAGGGGTTGAGAGGGTTGGTCGGTGGTGAGAGAAAGCAGCAAGGAGGGAGGCAGCAGGAGGCACCAGTTGCGGGAGTGCAGCGACAGTGGTGAAAGGGGGGGGTGGGGAAGAGGGTTGTCGACGGTGGGGAAAACGGTTGTCGATGAGGTTGGGTTTGGAAATCAACAAAAGAAGAAGAAGATAAGAAGAAGAGGGTAGTTGGTGGATGTGAAGGGGTGGGTATCTAGGGTTTCTCACAAACCCTAAAAACTTCTTATGGTCTCACACACACGAGAAGAATGAAAAACAAAAAACTCGAATCACAATAATTTTTAATCAATAAAAAATATTTTTTTCATTAATCAAGATGTCTATATATAGGGTCAAAACAAATCTCAATACAAATCTCCAAAATATCATAATGCAAAAAAAGGGTGCAAATTGCAAAAGTACTACATATGGCCAAAATGCCAAAAAATAAATAAATGCTGAAATAAAAATATTAGACTAAGAAAATAGTCATACCAAACGATGTATGCGCTGATAGAATGAAGGTTGATCAAGCAATCGCCGTCGAAGCGCCCACCAATCGCCGCTCGCAATCGCCATTGCTGCGGTTGATCAAGCAGAGAAGAAGGAAGGGGGAGAGTTGGCTGTTCAAATCTCAGCCGCCCGACCGCATCAAGATCCGAACCTCCATCTGATCAGATTTGATTGCGTTTGCTGTTTGGCGTCCAGAGCAGATCCTGGTAGATCTGCTGTGTGGGTGTTTTGCACGTGTCTCGCACGTGCGTGCGTGTGTCCGTGCTCGTGCCTCGCCTCTCAGGATTCTCATCCCGTCATATTGTTCGTGTTCGGATTCATCGTCGTCCCTAAGGCAAGTATCGCTTGTACATTTCGTTTTCTAGTACAAGCTTTTCTGTGAAAATACTGCAAATAGTTTGTGAATGTGACTACTCTTTGTTTATCGTTGATGATCTCACGTTTCTCCTTATATATTACATGATCTAAGAGTCACAACCCTTCGTTGATACACTTGTTCACAACTAGTAAAATTTTGATTCATTTCATACAAAAAAATGTTTTAGTTGGTTGCTGTCTCTGCCTTGCCTTGCTGTTTCGACCCCGATAAAACCAAAATCTGAACTTGAGCCCTGAATATGAAATGTAGCCATAAGTGTCTAGTTGCCGATAACATCCAGAATTTTTGAATTCCGAGTTACGATCTAGGAGATATCGCAGTTTTACTGTTGCTGTGTCGGTAGTCGCAGATTTACAAAAACGGATGCACCTCTTTAGTTTACAATTTATTTTAACTATGCTACCAGTAAGTAAATGATTTGAAATTTTGCATGCTGTTACCGGACACCCTAGAAAACATTTCCAAATTTTCTCAGAATTAATTAATAATGTTTCAACCCTGTTTCATATGTATAAACTCAGTTTACAAATTCTGGCTGAACACAAATGCTGTATAGTCTGCTGTTTTGACACATGTTACCACAACTTTTATGTACTTTAATTATATGCGTTGGAAGCAGGTAGGAGTCTAGTTTCTAGACCTTCTGACGGATCCACATTTGCTATCTTATAGCAACAGGAATCCTAGTTTTGGTACAACGGCATGCTGTCCAGATTTGAGATTTTCGTTGTTCTTGATATTTTGATTTGTTTTGACCCTCGAACATGTATCCTACCTAGTCTAGACTTGTTCCATGCTCTTCACTATATTTACTTGACCTGTTTCGCACACTTTCATGCTTGTTTGATGATAAAAAAAAATGAATAATAAGCCGGGGTTTAAGGGAAAGACCATAATAGTGGACAATATAGATAAGTGTACTCGGAAGGGGACCCGTGTTTCCCACTTAATACATGCTTCATGAACTAGTTATATTGTATCCGATTCATAAACTAGTATATTATATGATTCATGAACTAGTATATTATTATCCGATTCATGAACTAGTATATATTTGATTCATGACTTGTCTTGTTATGACTTAACACATGAACTAGTTATAGGATTACCCGATTATGAGCATGGCTTGCTTGATACTTGATACTTGATACTTGAGTATACCGCCCTATAAACTTCTCCACTAGGCCTAAACGAAATTGTATTGACTGTAGCAACCATGTGATAAAAAGATGGCACATGAAGTGCTACCTACATAGTAATAACTACAAGACTTGACACATGATACTTGAACATGATACATGCTTACTTGATACTTGATTACATGATACATGCTTACTCGATAATTGATTACATGATACATGCTTACTCGATACTTGAATACATGATACATGAGACTTGATACTTGAACATAATACTTGACACTCGCTACTTGATACTTGTACTTGACAACTTGACACTTGAGACTTGTTACTTGTTACTCGACACTTGTACGTGATACTTGTTACTTGATGCTTGATACCATTACATGTTCACTAGCCACTTGTTCTACTACTAGTATTAGTTACCCAATCTTGTCACTCTAGTTGTCTTTCTTGCTAGCTAATTTTTTGAATCCCCATTACTTGTTGCATCCCTATTACATTCTTGATTCCAAATCTTGTTCCATACTTCTCGTACTTGTTTTACTATTTGTGGCCCTAACTTGCACTAAGAGTGTTTATCTTGTTTTCCCTATTTTTTTCCCTTTTTATATTTATATATACAGACTTTGAAAATGTGTTGCCTGCTGGAATTGGTGAGCAGACATT
Organism: Hemerocallis citrina; assembly: GCA_017893485.1. NCBI lineage: Eukaryota > Viridiplantae > Streptophyta > Magnoliopsida > Asparagales > Asphodelaceae > Hemerocallis > Hemerocallis citrina. The sequence goes on from CM030364.1 coordinate 219,199,788, forward strand.
CTAGGCTTCGCTTGGAGCAAAGACTTGCTTAGATATTTTGTTTTCTTGAGTTATTTATTTCTTGCTACTTAAAAACTTGTAACGGGCTTATGTTCCCGAGTTTTATCTTTTAATCCAGAGTTGAAAACTATTTGGGATATTATTATTTGTTTCAATTATTTTCTGTTGCTTAATAAATTATTCATACATGCGTGGTTGTGTACATTTTGTTATATTCTTGTTATGATGCTGAGTCGATCCCACAGCTCATGAATGATGAAAATCATTCGCTGGGCTTTGTCACCGCTCGTATTTCGTGTTTTCGAGAAGCGGGGCGTAACAAGATTTTTAGTGGTATCAGAGCCAGGTTTGGCTAATGTGTTCGTTTGACTAATACATTAGACAGGCTTGACTCAGTCAGGATTAACTCAACATTTAACAGGCCATGTAATTACATGAAAAATTAATTATCAACTTGATCTGGATACTGATTGTTTTGGGTTTGTGCAGGCTATAGCTCGTAAGAATGTTTCGACCTCTCAATCTGGGGGTGATCAGTCAGAGGAGCCCGCTATTGTGCAAATGTTGCAAATGCAGCGTGAACAAAATGAGCGGCTGATGCAGCAAATGATGCAGATGCAGCGAGAACATGGTGAACTGATGAGGGTAGCTATGGAAGCTGCCAACAGAGAGCCCCTTGTACCTGCGCCTGGGGTGCTGCCACCGAGACCTGGCAGTGTAGCGGACTTCATGAGGCTACACCCAGAAAAATTCTCAGGTACGGAAGGTCCGCTGGAAGCCGAGCAGTGGCTCATTAGGACTGAGCAGCTTTAGATCGCGGCACGGATAGCTGATGTGGATCGCGTGGATGTCGTGAGCATCCAGCTTGTTGACCTCGCCCATATCTGGTGGCAAGCTGAGATGGAACGGCTAGGGCGCCCCATCGCCTGGGCCATCTTCAGAGAGAGCTTTCTTACGAAGTTCTTTCCCGATGTCGATAGGAATGAAATGGAGCGGCAATTTGTCGCGCTTACTCAGGTTCGTCAGATAGTATTTATTATGCAATTTTCATTGTTAATTCATGATATATCAATGTTTAACTGAGACACTATCTTGAATCAGGGGAGTCGGACCGTAGACGAGTATGCTGCGGAGTTCACCCGGCTGAGTTGCTTTGCCACGTCCATGGTGGCGAATGATGAGGATAAGGGCCGCCGTTTCTTATTGGGCTTGGACATTAAGATCCAGGATCGCCTGGCTGCCTTGAGACTTTGATTTTATGCTGACATCCTGGAGGCTACCAGAAGCCAGGAACAGACCAGTAGGCGAAAGCGTGCCATTCAGCGGTCCACTCTGCATCCTGTCGTTGCTAGGCCCACTGAAGGGCCAATTAGGAGGCCAGTTCCAGCCCACCCTGCTAGGACTGCTCCCTACCCTGCTGCTGCTCCACGAAAGGGAGGTTTTTGTGACTTCTGTCAGATTTCGGGGCACGTGCGCAGGGATTGCTGGCGAGCCAACCGCTGATGTTTTGGGTGTGGTGCTAGTGACTACACAGTTCGGGACTGTCCAGGGGGCAGGCTAGGCCAGCCTGTAGTCGCACCGACTCGCGATCAGGTCAGGCCGCCACTTTCACCTCAGCATCAGATCGTCAGTCAGAGGACCGCTGCCCCAAGGAGAGGTCAAGCCTTCAAACTGACTACAGAGGAAGCGGAGACCGCAGAGGTCATTGCAGGTATATTTGTGTTTTGTTGTTTTATTATCTGTTCCCTGCTTTATTTGTTATCTTTGCATCATTCATTGTGTAGTTTCTTTTCACATCAGTATATCGTATTCCCTATTATCCTGCACTATTCATCTCTTCCCATGTTTTTGATTCTATCATAGGTATCATTCTAGTCCATTCTTTTCCCGCCCATGTCCTATTTGATTCCGGGCGACCTATTCTTTCGGCATCAATTGGAGTGCAGTGCTATGCTGGCAGCTTGGAACATCACCACAGGTGACGGTGTTGTCGTTTGCTCCAGGGAGTGCAAGTAGAGCCCTATGATTATTGGGGGCACAGATTTCAAGACAGATCTGATAATGATTGGAAATTCAGGGTTTGATGTGATCCTCCGCATGGATTGGTTGGGGGAGTCTCATGCTGTTATTGATTGCCGAGCGAAGAAGGTTGTGTTCAGGATTCCGGAGCATGCAGAGTTTGAGTTCCATGCTGGGGATACACCCCTTGGGTGTGGTAAGCAGGTGGCAGATGGCAGATGAGGAAGGTTGTGCAATGGAGTTGCACATAGACTGTGAGGCTGTGTGTTCCCAGAGGAATTGCCCGGGTTACCTCCAGATCGAGAGGTGGAGTTCGGCATTGAGGTTCAGCCGGGTACAGTGCCGATATCGAAGAGCCCGTACAGGATGGCACCGATTGAGCTAGCAGAGCTGAAGGTGCAAATTCAGGGTTTGTTGGATTTGGGTTTCATCAGGCCTAGTATTTCACCGTAGGGAGCTCATGTTCTGTTCGTCAATAAGAAGGACGGAAGCCGCATGTTATGCATGGATTACCGAGAGCTGAACAGTGTCACTGTGAAGAATCAGTATTCACTATCCAGGATCGACGACCTGTTTGATCAGTTGGGCGGTGCTGCAGTCTTTTCGAAGTTGGACCTTCGCTCAGGGTACCATCAGGTGAAGGTGAAGGCAGGAGATGTGCAGAAAACTGTGTTCAGGACCAGGTACGGGCATTACGAGTTCTTGGTGATGCCCTTCGAAGTCACGAATGCCCCAGCAGCATTTATGAGCCTGATGATTAGAGTTTTCTCCCAGTTCCTAGACAGATTTGTGGTGGTCTTTATAGATGACATCTTGGTATATTCGCGGAACCGAGAAGAGCATGCTGAACATCTAAGGTTAGTCTTGCAGACTCTGAGGGAGAATCAGCTCTTTGAAAAACTCAGCAAGTGCGAGTTCTGACTTGACCGAGTCACATTCTTGGAACATATTATCTCGGGCAAGGGAATCTCTGTAGATCCGTCCAAGATTGCTGCAGTGAAGGATTGGCCAGTGCCTAAGTCAGTTTCAGAGGTGAGGAGTTTTCTCAGGCTAGCAGGGTATTATCGGAAGTTTGCCCAAGACTTTTCGAAGATTGCTGGGCCGTTGACTAGACTGACAGGAAAAGATCAGAAGTTTGCTTGGAATGAGGCCTGCAGTGAAGCTTTCGCAGAATTGAAAAGCAGGTTGACGTCAGCACCAGTGTTGACTATACCAGATGGTTCGGGTGGTTTCGTGATTCACTGCGACGCTTCCGGCAGAGGTCTAGGTGCAGTGTTGATGCAGAAGGATCGGGTTGTTGCGTATGCATCCAGGCAGTTGAGACCGCACGAGAAAAACTACCCTACTCATGACTTGGAGTTGGCAGCGGTGATCTTCGCTTTGAAGTTGTGGAGACACAACTTGCTTGGAGGCCGAGTGAAAATCTTTACCGACCACAAAAGTCTCAAGTATGTCTTCACTCAGAAAGAGCTGAACATGAGACAGAGGCATTGGTTGGAATTGATGGCTGACTATGACATCAGTTTGCAGTATCACCCCGGTAAGGTGAACTTGGTGTCAGATGCGTTGAGCAGGAAGCCAGTCGCCATGTTCTTGACTCAGCAGAAGGAGCTTATTAAGCAGATGAGAAGGTTAGACTTGAATGTGATTATGTTGGGCGCCGATCAGAATTGTATGATGCTTCAGTTGCAGTCGTCTCTGGTAGAGCAGATTAAGGAAGCACAGGCAGGTGATGAGCAGTTATAGAAGTTCAGAGCAGAAGTTGAGGCAGGTTCAAGGACCGATATAGTCATTCACTCAGATGGATCACATCGCTTTGGGGCTAGGCTGTGTGTCCCAAAGGGTGAAGTCCGGCAGAAATTGCTCGAGGAGGCCCACCAGTCGGCATACTCTATTCATCCCGGTGGTACCAAGATGTATCGGGATTTGAAGCTCCACTTCTGGTGGCATGGTGAAGAGAGCAGTAGCCAGATTTGTGTCTCAGTGCTTGATCTGCCAGCAGGTGAAGGCAGAACATCAGAGGACCGCCAGACTTCTTCAGCCTCTTTCCATTCCAGAGTGGAAGTGGGAGCATATCACCATGGATTTTGTGACCGCCTTGCCAAGGAGTCCTAAGGGTCACAACGCCATTTGGGTGATTGTCGACAGGCTGACGAAAAGTGCTCACTTCATCCCCTTCAGAGTTGGTCAGTCTACTGAGAGTCTCGCAGAGAGGTACATGCAGGAGATTGTCAGGCTCCATGGGGTTCCGGTCAGCATTGTATCCGACAGGGATACCAGGTTCAGATCTCAGTTTTGGAAGAGCCTTCAGAGCAGTCTTGGGAGCAAGTTGAAGTACAGTACAGCTTTCCACCCTCAAACAGACGGGCAGTCAGAAAGGACCATTCAGACATTAGAGGAAATGTTGAGGTCCTGTGTAGTTCAGTTTGGAGGATCTTGGAAGGATCACCTGCACTTAGTTGAGTTCTCGTACAACAATAGCTATCAAGCCAGTCTTAAAGCTGCACCGTACGAGGCACTGTATGGTCGGAAGTGTAGGTCACCAGTATGCTGGGATGACATTGGTGTGAGAAAATTGTTGGGACCAGAACTGATCACCAAGACAGTCGATGCAGTGGCTCAGATTAGGAAGCACCCTCTAGCAGTGCAAGACAGTCAGAGGAAATGGGCAGATGTCCATAGAAGGCCCTTGGAGTTTGAAGTGGGAGACCATGTGTTCCTTAAGGTATCGCCATGGATAGGCGTTATCCGATTGGGAGGTGGAGGCAAGCTAAGCCCCAGGTTCATCGGGCCTTTTGATATTGTGAAGCGAGTAGGCAAGGTAGCCTATCGACTTGCATTGCTGCCGGCTCTATCTGGGGTGCATGATGTCTTTCGTGTCTCCCAGCTCAGGAGATACATCAGGGATGAGAGCCATGTGATCGACTACTCAGAGTTGTCTGTGCAGCCAGACCTGTCTTCTGAGATTCCACCAGTTACTATCTTGGACAGGCATGAGAAGATGTTGAAGAACAAGGTCATCAAGCTGGTTCGAGTTTCTTAGAATCCTCACTCGCCGGGTGAGTCGACTTGGGAATTGGAGGAGGAGATTCAGCAGAAGTTTCCCTATCTGTTTCGGTAGTTTTTGTTTTGTTGTTGTTCTTTTTCCTTTGGGGGGGGGGTTACCCTATGTACCACTCGTCTACCACTCGTCTGAATGTGACTTCTCTTTGTTTATCGTTGATGATCTCATGTTTCTCCTTATATATTACATGATCTAAGAGTCACAACCCTTCGTTGATACACTTGTTCACAACTAGTAAAATTTTGATACATTTCGTACAAAAAAATGTTTTAGTTGGTTGCTGTCTCTGTCTTGCCTTGCTGTTTCGACCCCGATAAAACCAAAATCTGAACTTGAGTCCTGAATATGAAATGTAGCCCTAAGTGTCTAGTTGCCGATAACATCCAGAATTTTCGAATTCCGAGTTACGGTCTAGGAGATATCGCAGTTTTACTGCTGCTGTGTCGGTAGTCGCAGATTCACAAAAACTGCTGCACCTGTTTAATTTACAATTTATTTTAACTATGCTACCAGTAAGTAATGACTTGAAATTTTTCATGCTGTTACTGGACACCCTAGAGAACATTCCCAAATTTTCTCAGAATTAATTAATAATGTTTCAACCCTGTTTCATATATATAAACTCAGTTTACAAATTCTGGCTGAACACAAATGCTGTATAGTCTGCTATTTTGGCACGTCACCACAACTTTTATGTACCTAAATTATATGCGTTGGAACAGGGTAGGAGTCTAGTTTCTAAACCTTCTGACGGATCCACATTTGCTATCTTCTAGCAACGGGAATTGCAGTTTTGGTACAACAACGTCATGCTGTCCAGATTTGAGATTTTCGTTGTTCTTGATATTTTGATTTGTTTTGACCCCTCGAACATGTATCCTACCTAGCCTAGACTTGTTCCATGTTCTTCACTATATTTACTTGACCTGTTTCGCACACTTTCATGCTTGTTTGATGATTAAAAAAATGAATAATAAGCCGGGGTTTAAGGGAAAGACCATAGTAGTCGACAATATAGGTAAGTGTACTCGGAAGGGGGCCCGTGTTTCCCACTTAATACATGCTTCATGAACTAGTTATATTGTATCCGATTCATGAACTAGTATTTTATATGATTCATGAACTAGTATATTATTATCCGATTCATGAACTAGTATATTATTTGATTCATGAACTAGTATATATTTGATTCATGACTTGTCTTGTTATGACTTGATACATAAACTAGTTATATGATTACCCGATTCATGAGCATGGCTTGCTTGATAATTGATACCTGAGTACACAACCCTATAAACTCCACCACTAGGCCTAAACGAAATTGTATTGACTGTAGCAACTATGTGATAAAAAGATGGCACATGAAGTGCTACCTAGATAGTAATAACTACAAGACTTGACACATGATACTTGAACATGATACATGCTTACTTGATACTTGATTACATGATACATGCTTACTCGATACTTAAATACATGATACATGAGACTTGATACTTGAACATAATACTTGATACTCGCTACTTGATACTTGTACTTTACAACTTGACACTTGAGACTTATTACTTGTTACTCGACACTTGTACGTGATACTTGTTACTTGATGCTTGATACCATTACATGTTCACTAGCCAATTGTTCTACTACTAGTATTAGTTACCCAATCTTGTCATTCGAGTTGTCTTTCTTGCTAGCAAATTTCTTGAAACCCCATTACTTGTTGCATCCCTATTACATCCTTGATTCCAAATCTTGTTCCATACTTCTTGTACTTGTTTTACTATTTACAGCTCTAACTTGCACTAAGGGCGTTTATCTTGTTTTCCCTTTTTTTCCCCTTTTTACATTTATATATACAGACTTTGGAGACGTGTTGCCTGCTGGAATTGGTGAGCAGGCATTCTAGGCTTCGCTTGAAGCAAGGACTTGCTTAGATATTTTGTATTCTTGAATTATTTATTTCTTGCTACTTAAAAACTTGTAACAGACTTATATTCCCGAGTTTTATTTTTTGATCCAGAGTTGAAAACTATTTGGGATATTATTATTTGTTTCAATTGTGTTCTGTTGCTTAATAAATTATTCATGCATGCGTGGTTGTGTACATTTTGTTATATTCTTGTTATGATGCTGAGTCGATCCTACATCTCATGAATGATGAAAATCATTCGTTGGCTTTGTCACGCGCTCGTATTCCATGTTTTTGGGAAGCGGGGCATGACATTCATAGGGTACTAGATCCTCAATATTGAAAGTCTTATGCCAAAACCTTCAGGAAGGTCAAGACATAGGTATTATCATTGATTTTATGTAAATTTTTAAATGAGCCTGCAGCACGTGTATTCAATTTCTTAATGGACCCAGCTGGAAACAATTCCGCACGAATCCGAACCATCACCTCGTCACTAATATCAAAAGTTTTAAATTTTCTTCTAGTATCTGCCCTTAACTTGTAATTAAAATTATTCTCATTAATTTTCTTGAAAATTTTTCTATGTAAATCATGAATGCGGGATGCAAATGTGGATGTATACTTTGAGACTCTATGACATTCTAACATGGGAACAAGATCTATGGGCTATCGAGGACGATAATCATGCACAACTTCATGTGGCCTCATGCCGATGGTTCTATTCTTTGATGTGTTGTAGGCAAATTCAACAACAGTTAATTTCAAGTCCCAAGTTCCTAAGTTTTCTCCCACAAGAGTAAGCAAGAGATTTCCGAGACTCCGGTTGACATCCTCAGTCTGTCCATCAGTTTGTGGGTGGAAGGCTATTCAGAATTTCAATTCCGTTCTCATTTTGTGCCATAGGGTCATTCAAAAGTAACTTGTGAATTTCACAACCCCATCGGACACAATTGTTTTTTGTAACCCATGCAACTTCATAATATTACCGAAGAAGATTTGGGCTACACAAGAAGCATCGTAAGTTTTTGAACATGGGAGAAAGCGGACCATTTTAAAAAAAACAGTCCCAGACGACAAAAATGAAATCGTATTTCTCATGTTTTCAGTAAGCCTAACATGAAATCCATGCTGATATCTTCCCAAGGGCGACTGGGAACAGGTAATGGAGTATACAGACATGTGTTCTGTTTTTGTTGTTTAGCGAGTTGACAAGTATAACAACCTGTTAACAAGTCTCTCAACGTCTATCTTAAGCTTAGGCCAGTAAAACCTATGTTCCATAGCATCAATGGTCTTGCTATGCCCAAAGTGTCCAGCAAGGCCACCAGCGTGCAATTCCCATACAATATACTCTCGTAATGATGTACTAGGAATGCACAGTTTGGAGCGATAGAAGAGGTAACCATCTTTAAGGAAATAATCAACTATCACTCGAGTGATGCCATCCTTCAAAGATGTGTAGATCTTGTGAAAATCTGGGCAGGAAGCATACTTATCTTTTAATCTCCCAAAACTAATAACTTCGGTGCGCAGTGTGGATAAGATAATATCACAACGACTTAGCGCATCCGCAACCTTATTATCAATCACTTTCTTATATCTAATGGTATACGAATATTCTTGTAGGAACTCTACCCATCGAGCATGTCTCAGATTCGACTTTTGTTGAGAGTTTTAAGAATCTTAAGGCCTCATGGTCAGAGAAAATGATGAATTCTTGCGGTAGGAGGTAATGTTTCCAATAGCAAAGCGACTGAATTACCGCATAGAATTCCTTATCATAAATGGAGTATTTTTGTTTTGCTTCATTTAGCTTTTCGCTGAAATAAGCAACAAGATGACTCACCTATACCAATACCAGAAGCATCGCATGTTACTTCGAAGACTTTAATGAAATCAGGAAACCTCACGACCGGTGTCTTGAGTCATTCTTTTCTTGATCTCTTCAAAGACTTTCGTTGCTGCTTTCGACCAAACGAACTCATCTTTCTAAAATGTCTGGTGCCACAATCTTTTCCGTTAGAGAGATTCCATTCCCCGTTTGATCATATGTCTGGTGCCAGTTGTCCCTTTTCGTTTGGTCGAAAGCAGCAACGAAAGTCTTTGAAGAGCGCCACAATAGCGTTAGATTTGTCGTCGCTTTGTCGTCCCTTTTCAACTCAACATAGATGAGTTCGTTGCCAACAAGAGGACTTAAGCTTTCTCTAATGAAGTGTAACGCCCCGAATCCCAAATACACTGAATTCGAGATGTTCTACAGGATCTTTTTACTTTCTTAGTACACTTTTACAGGGAAATAAAAACTTTTCATCAACATCAGAGATTACATTATAATTACATCTTTCTTTTGCACAGCGGAAGTAAATTACAACAATTAAATACAAGTACAACAGCTTGATAAAATCTTTAAGCATCCAAATCTTCTTTAATCTTTAGCATGACATTTACCTGCATGTTAGACTGTGGGTACGTCAGTTTATTCAACCGACGATCATTATACACGGCCGTCCTCGCTTTGCCGGAAATAGTATAACTTAACATTTCATATTTAGCAAACACAAACTTGTCACATTCAAACTAAAGGGACTACCCTATTGATGTCGTGTTGTGATTGTGCACTTAGTCCTTAATGCAGTTAATTAAGTTACATGACACTAATGCACACTTGTTCGGATTCTATGCATCCCATACTACATAGGTCCGAGGGCAAGCCCTTATTCGTTCTTCATCTTTATAGGGTTCAATCCCCCGTTATGTCTTAAACTACTACTGTAACTACGGTAGTGTCTTAGATGTCCTATGATCTATGAGCCCATGTCCAGACAGCCTGGAGGGGAATCCCACGCACTGTCACGACGCATCGAGCAGGCAACCTATGGACAATTCAGCCTCCGCCATGGAACAATGGCACCACCCATAGCCACTCGAACATCCCACGAGCGTCGCCACCGGGACGATAATTCCGGAGTAGCGCCCACGCACTGTCTTGACGCATCAAGCAGGCAACCTGTGAATCGCTCTCACACCGCTATCCGTTGGCCCTCATACTCATGTTTTTCTTCTACTTTCATCACATCTCCACTATGTACTAGTCCTTAGTTTTATTTAAAAATCATGAACAAAATAATCACTAGAGTTAGCCTCTCCATCAACCGGACTTATTCATTTGTTTCAACATGACCAACCTTGGTCTAATTTCAATTCAATTCATTTTCCTCAGTGCCGGGGAGACTTAGCTACTCTATTTCAAATTTCATTTCACAATCTTTAAGTCATAACCACTTTCATGTCACAATTTCATATTCTTTCTTATTCATGATTACTCTTTGTTCACAAGTCCAGAGTGAATACTTATAACTCATAAAATTCTTATTCATGGCCAACAATTTCATCAACATGATTTCTAAATTCCGTAATCATACAATGGACTCATGCACTTTATAATTAAACACTCATACTTCACATTTTACACAATATTCTCAAGTGAGAATTAATAACATCAAGTCACACCACAAAATTCTTGTGTCAATTACTTCTTAATAAACCCATTCAATATATCTTTATAAAGTGAAAATTTCCATAAAAGTGTCTTAGAACCATAGCTTTAATTATACTATTTGTTCATAAACTACATTATATTTTCTTCAAATAATACCCAACTCAATCCCATAAAATTCCTTGTATTTTTATGAAAATTACCATATTTTTCTCATATTTTTTGGACATCAAAATCTCACAAAAAAAATATTTTTCCCTAAGTGCTAAAGGAAGGATTCGAACCCAGCACAGTAGAGAAGAAGGCCAGAGCACCCGCCATCAGGCCAATCTGTGCTAGCGATTAGAAGAGGGTGAATTAAGTATATGTGCTGTCATTTCGCAGTTTCATATTCATATATATACAGTTGGGATAAAAGATGGTGAGGCCGGGTTTCGAACCACGCCGCTCAGGGAAACCGAACACAGTCACCGACCGCCTGAGCCACTGGCTCAGGTTGTCACAACACTGGGTTTAAGTCCATTAGTTTCATATTCGTACTGTTCTAGAAAACAACTCAATGTTCAAATCAATTAGGTTCAAATTGCCTTTATACAAACTACAGAAAAATTCCAGATTTATTCTCCTTTATTTAATCTTCATACAGCAAGTATAAAAATAAATTTTGTACTAAAAACATAATTTTTCTCCACCCAATTTAATAATTTGTTTATTAAAACTATAATAACTTTTATTTTCGACATTGAAAAAAAGATTCGATTGATCTTCTAATCTCTCTTTCATCCCCAAATTTTCCATGATAATTACTGTTTATTCATCTATATTCACACCACCTACAACTTTTGGATTTTCCCATACTCATATTAGCACAAGAATTCATGTGACACATGAATAGGTGAAACTCAAAAATTACTAGGTTTGGTACATTTTTAATTTGATGACAACAAGCAATTCTTTGGTTCGTTTATGCCACTTCTACACATGAATGTAACATACTCATAACTCAAGCATACTTTATACTTTCTATCCAAATTTCATAGTGTCAATATCTTAATCAATTGTCATGTTTCAACCATATAATTTACAAGCAATTGATAAAGATTTTCACACATCATACTAACCACATTGAATCATTATTCAATTAAACTAATTAATCATAGAAAGTGCTTCATATAGTTTAATTTCATACTAGCATTTCACATACACAATTTATCACATCATTCTAAACCATTCACATACTAACTTTTTAATTAGAGTGGACTCTTATTAGTATTTTCCATGTATAGTGTTGTCAATATAACCAACATGAATCCTATATTAGAAACATGAATTGTTTTACCCACCTTAATGGAGAGAAACACAAAAGCAACAAGTAGATGAGAACACCTCCTCCTAGCCAAAGAGTGCACCACTCCAAGCTCCCAAGCCTAGCCGAATGCTTCTCCAATCCAACCGAAAGCTCCCCCAAGCCCTTGACCGAAATGCTCCAAGCAACCCAAGGAACCACACACTCTCTTATCTTTTATAACTCACAATTATAATACTATTAGCTTTAGAAATTACACTTTGCATATGAAAAATTAGCCATGAGAAGGGGGGTATTTATACTAAAAAATGAGGGGAATGGAGGGCTAAGATCATCTTGGTGGTTGCAAAATGAAAGGCTTAGATCCAAGTAGGAGTTAGGAAAACTACCCACCTCCTTGAAACTACCCCCATGTTCTCCACACCAAAAATTCAATTTCCCTCCAAAGAAGAATGCTACCGGCCCAAAATAGAGTGTGCAATGCACGTGTACGTGTAGTGCACGTGCATGCAACTAGGCCAAATTTTGTACATTCAAAAATTGTATAAAAATAATTTTGTTTAAAAAAAGTCTTCTACATGACAAGTTTAATTTAAAAATAACTTAATTCATGGGCTTTCTTTTTGGGCCAAAATAATTTTATAAAAATAATTAAAATAAAAATGCTTTTGGGCTTTTTAAGAAAGGCTTTTTAATTAAATCAAAGAAGGCTTTTAAAGAAAGGCTTTTGTACTAAAATAATTTGAGAAATACATTAAATAATTATACACATTATGATAAAATAATCCAAACAAAATATTGCACGTGCACAACACGTGCAAAATAAATAATTTTTTATTTATTGAAAAATCAGGGTATTACATGAAGCCCTTTACCAATAACTCATCAACTTGTCTTTTCAACTCAACATATTCCATTAGATTCATCCGATAGTGTGGCAAGTTATGAAGACTCGCTCTCAGAACTAGATCAATAGCGTGTTGGATGTCATGCAGCGGGGGTAACCAGTTGGGGAGGTCAGCAGGAAACACATCTGCAAATTTCTGAAGGACAGGAGTAACTTGAGGAGGGATGAGTGACTTAGGCTCATTAAGGACTTCTCTGCTGTGAGTAGAATTGTCGTCCCTTTGTCAATTTCTTCTGTGAGTTCCTTCACTCATATACGCTACTTTCTGGCCCTTTTTCGAGGGAGTTTGTGCTTTCACATACGGATAATTTTGTGGTTTCACGGGAATGAACTTTATCTTTAATCTGTCATGCTGGAACACACATTGGTTGGATCAACCATATATTGTCACATCGTGGTCGTATAACCAAGGTCTCCCTAGAATTACTTGACCCACATCCATTTTGAGTAGATCACACCAAATTTGTTCTTTGTAGGCTTTAAAATATACAGGGACCAAACAACGATGTGTTACTTGGAGAGCTGTCACATCAATCCAAGATACTTTGTATGGGCGTGGATGGGATTTAGTTTTAAGTCTGATCTTCGCTAGGACCGCTGAAGAGAACGTTGACGCAGCTCCCACTGTCAACAATCACCTTACAGTTTTTGTCACTTATCGTTTTGAAGGTGTGAAATATAGCAGTGTACTTCCAATCATCTTCTTGTTTTTGTTGGGACAAAGCACATCTAACTACATTCAAAGGTGATTGGATCGACCGAATACAATTGAGATATTGGTCATCCTCTTCTTCGCCGAAGTCATCACTTTCATTAGGCTCATAGGATTACTCATTGTCGAAATCGTCAACAATGACAGCGGTACCTTCAACTATATAGATCCTACTGTGGGGCTAGAACAGTTGCTAATAATATGGCCGTATCCCTTGCATTTATAGCACTTAGTGAGAGGATCAATGATAGAGTGGTCTCTTTCAGTGTTCTTCCCCTTGTTATCATTCCTAGATGGATGAGAATTTGAAGTGGGCTTGTTTGGGTAAGACTTCTTAGGGTACTGAGAAGAGACTTAGATCTAGAGGGATCAGCAGAGGTCATTTTAGATGAATAATCTCTCGAATCGCTGGACTTTAAGGGAATCCATATCTGTAATACCCCCAAAATAATTAACAATTATTTTGAATATGAATAGTATTGCATTATTTTACAACCATATTTATTAATAATTTGTCTTGAATAATTGCATATATTATTATTTTTGCCATTTATAATTGCTATTTTAATAATTGCATATATTATTAAATTGTATTTACCATTTGTCATTTTATAAATATACACACATACACTACACTACTATATAGCCTACAATTTTTGACCTAGTTGAAGCCTACAATTGTTGACTTAGAAAAGGGGTTATGTGTAATTATTTAAAACCCAAGGGGTTATGTGTAAATGTGGGGACACCTAAACAAACCCTAGAGATTTCTACACCCTACCACACAAACCTACACCCTAACCCGAACCCCATATGGCCGGCCAACCCCCCCTAACACTCTCCCTATATATATGAGTGTAAGCATAAGAAACTTAGCTCATTTTCTCATTTCCTAGTTCATGTCCTACTCTTCCAAGTTCATGTCCTTTCCTAGTTCATTTTCCATTTCCATATTACTCTTCATTCCATATCCAATAATCTCCTAAAAAATTTCTAAGAGCTAATTAGAGAAAGAATAAGAAACAGAAGAAGCCATCAAGCAAGGAGGAGAAAGAAGCTAGGAGAAGCTTGAAGCATGGATATTTCATTTCTTGTCTACACTTTGAGGTGGGTATTCTCCAACTCTCTTGGTTGTTAAATTATTTATAGTGTATACTCTTTTTCTTAATATAGATGACATGAAATTGTATGGTGCATGTGGTGTATGTTTATTTTGTGAATGGCTTGGAAAGTTTGTATTTTTCTTTCTTGGAATTTCACTTCAACTCCGAAAATCATTACTCATGGAATAGATGGAGTTTTAGGTTAAAATTTTTATAGTAACATCTCACACATGTCTAGAATATCTATACCAAATTTCATAATTTTTGAATAATATTTTCTATTTTTATAAAATCCGAAACCATTGTAGGTTGAGCTGTGATTCTGTCTAGTTTACTACTTCTACTTCAAAAATTCATCTCTCTAACTATGTAGTATTTCAAGTTGAAATTTTTATATGTGATACGTGTATGTGCCTAGAACATGCCCACCAAATTTTATGAATTTTGGACATCATTTGTTATTTAAATAAAATCCAAAATTGCAACTGGTTCACAGTTTTATTAGTTGCTGGAAATTTGTACACCTTTCAGTTCTTGATCATTTTAGCCTTATAAATGATGTATTTTGAAAAAACTTTCAACTGAGAAATTGTAGTAGACTCACTGAACTTTCTTTAGAGTCTAAGATATCAAAACTCCGAGAAGTAGGTGATTATTAATGATTTTTAGAAGTTGCAAGAACTGCATTTTTGGATTTGAATTTGCTGTTTGGGGGGCATGTAAGTTATCATCACTTTTAGGGTCTCTTGATAATCTTAGAAATGTTGTTTATTAACTGTTTGACATTGTGTGGGCATACCCATATGTGAAACAACTTGGTGTGAAAGGATTTAATGACCTAGTTCAAGACCTTAAGAGAGAGAACATAGTGTAGGGGATTCACATAACTATGATTCCCTATGAGGTGTTGATGTCATGTTTGTGTAAGTTTGTACAAATGCATATATGTGATAAATGGTGTTATAGGTTGTGTGTGCAAGTTGGTATTGTTTGGGTTTGAATAACCCTTGGTACGGGTTCAAGAAGAGCTCGTGAATAATCAATTTGTTATATGGTGTTTACCATTCCGAAGTGTTGATGGTTTTTTGTTCAATTGGAGGCCAAGTTGGGCCTTAGTTGGGACTAGTTGGTTAGTAATCTGAGAGTTTCGTCTAGTTGCCTTACTCTTGGAATGTGAGGATGGATGAATTGGCCGGATTTATTGTTGAGGAAGATGAGATCGGTGGGGTATGCTAGTTCTAAGTCGTGTGACCATCGTCTATAAGAATAGGCACTAGTTGGGCGTGTACTCACCTGTCAAGGGGACACGTGCAGCGTCGTCTTGTCTGGGACACGTGCGGCATTGTCTCAACTGCTAATTTCTGAGATTTAGAGATAAGAGCGGGATGCAGATGTAAGTCACAAGTCCTGTCAAAACTTAGGGGATGGACCCTTAAGTTTTCGTTTATGTTCTGGGTTATCAATACAAACAAGGAGCAAGAGTGCAACTCTAAGTCTCTTGGCGGGGTAGGGGTGACCTTACGATTCGTTTTATGTTCACGATAACTTTGGCAGAAGCAGGAGTGGAGAAGGACCATGATTCCGGCAGAGCTGATGATCACTGACCTGACCGGAAATTGAGAGGGACCACGATCCTGTTGAAGTAGAGAAGGACCATGATCTGAACAAACAAAGTGATAATTGCCGTTTGAAGTGGAGAAGGACCACGATCCGACTGCAGGAGCGGGAAAGGACCGCATGTACTGCAGACTCTACTAGTCACTAGATGAATGTTAGAAATAGGAAAGAGTACAAGAGTATGATGCATGGCGAGGGATTGAACCCTATCATCTGGAGAATACGAACTCGATTTGGGGAGTATGTAGTATTGGATGCATACGTTTTCAAATCAAGTATGTAATAGAGTAGGAGCATCGTGTGCATTTTGAGTTTGAGCATTAGAATCTAGATCATGGCATACACCGACACTTGTGGTTTGACTTTCACATTTTTCTTCTGCATCAAATATTGATTGTTGAGAATTTTGGAGATTGCGAGTTTCATCCGCATTGCGTCAGTTGCATTCAACTGACGTACCCACAGTTGTTTAGTTGCAAAACTGTCGCGGAGCTGGAGATTCAAGTTGTGGAGCATCCAAGTGGATGATATAATTTTCTTGTGTAATGTAAGTCTTTAATTTCCTGTGGTTTTTCTGTGTTGTGTACTCATTAAAGTAAAGATTCTGAGTATGTGTCACGAGCTTCCAGTGTGCGGAACTCGGGGCGTTACAATATCGAGGACAAGGGCATAAGCTGTTGCCAAGGAGTCCATATTTCTATGAATTAGCTCGTTCATAAGATCGGCTCGTAGTCCAACTATAAACCTAGAGAGAGATTGTTCTTGTTCTCTTTACCTAAGTCATTGTACCGAATGAGGAAGTCGTCAAACTTATCCAAATACTCTTGGGTGGATTTGCTTCCTTGATATAGTTGGTTCCACAAATCTAGCAATCGGGTGTGGAACGACAAGGGCACATATCTCTCAGTGAGCTTCTCTTTTACGGCCTCCTAAGTGGTTATGAGTGTCATGCCTTGACCTCTGCAGGCATATTCAAGATTGGTCCAAAGTTGTTGAGCTTTACTAGTCAATTTCATCGTGACAAATTTGACCTTCAGGGCTTCGTTCATCTCAAACCACACCAAGTAGTGCTCCATGGCACGAATCCAATCGAGATAAGCTTGGAGCTCTATATGACCTTCAAAATGGGGAACATCATCCTTAACGTTCTTCTTGTATTGTTCGCCAGAGTCACGATCTTGACATCGGTCGTCACGATCATTCCCTTGGGGGATCTGATGATGAAGCTCATGGGAAAAATTTTGATTCAATTCTACTTGCTCAAGCCTCTGATTGATATTGGCAAGAGTTGCTTGAATAACAACGATGGTAGTGGAAATGTCAGAGTTATCCATTTCAGTTTGAGGGGTTCGCTGATTTCTAGGATTCCTGATTTGGTAGTTTGGGAGAGACAAGAAAGGCTCTTTAGCATTCGTGATGGTGCTGCGAAGACGCATTCACTAAAGGCGAAAAATTAGGGGTCGTGGGGACGTATGCTTGCTGAAATTTGGGAGAACATGACTTAAATGCACCTAAAATGATTTTTTATTTTTATTTTAATAATCTGAAATGATCTAAAAAATAATCCTAAAATGATCCTAAATGAATACAAAAATTACGACTAAATAATGCAAGAACTAGGGTTTTAAAACATTCGCTCAGAAACCAAAATGATGTAAACTTAACCCTAAATAGAGAATTTTCCCAAGAACATCAAAATATTAAGTTTACCAACAAGTAGTGCCAATTAAGTCTCTTTAAACTAGTAATTTTGAAGAAAGAAAATAAGTTTAACAAGCTCAATTAAAGATTTAACCCTAACACTCAATAATTATACTTAAGCGTTCTTACCAGGTAAAATATTCAATAATGATTCGTATGCTAATTGGCAAGTAGAAACACACACTCAATATTTGTTGATGACAGTAAATTCAGATAATACTCTAAAGATGACAAGCAATATCACAATAAATGGAGCAATGGAAAGAGTTTACCGGTGTTTGGGGAAAGTGTCGAAGATGAAGACAGGGCCTTCAGGTGGTCGACGACAACAAAACTGATAGAGCTTCAGGGAGGTTGTGTTGGTTGCGAGGAGAACGACAGTGGAGGGAGGTGGCTTCGATGGTCGGGTTGTGGAGTCGAGGCAGCGAACGGCAAGGGGAGCGATCAGCTGGTGGTAGTGGTCGACAGTTGCAGTCGGGATGCGGTGGGGATGAGTTTTCAGACTTAAGGGGATTTGGGGATTAGGGTTTCGAAATTGAGGGGATTTGGGGATTTGGGTTTCGAAGTTGACAGGATTTAGGGATTTGGTTTTTCGAAGTTGACGGGATTTGGAGTGGGGGCCAATGTCGGGTGGTGATGGAGGGGTTAAGAAGGTTGGTCGGTGGTGAGGGAAAGCAACAAGGAGGGAGACAGCGGGAGGCGCTGGTTGCGGAAGTGCAGCTGCGACGGTGTGGGGGGGGGAAGCAGGTTGTCGATGATGTTGGGTTTGGGAATCAACAAAAGAAGAAGAAGATAAGAAGAAGGGGGTAACTGGCGGCTGTGAAGGGGTGGGGATCTAGGGTTTCTCACAAACCCTAAAAACTTCTTATGGTCTCACACACACAAGAGAAACATGGAGAGCAAAAAACTCATCGCAATAATTTGTAGTCAATCAAATGTATTTTTTTCATTAATCAAGAGGCCTATATATATATTGGTGGCTAAATATGTATTTTGGTGGCAAAATATGAGATTTCTAAATTTCATTGGGAGGTTTGAATTAGCAATGTCCTGGATTCTTATATTTCCTAAATATTTTGAGCAATTACACATGCTCTTGGATACTCCATGCACACTATTCTCCTCTAAATACATCGATCCCTAAGCTTGGGTGCTAGGACAACAACTTTTGGCGACCTTCTCCTGACACTGTAAAATACAGAAGAAGCCTATGACTAACATATGACCAACAACAACAACAACAACAACAACAACAAAGCTTTTTTCCTAACTAGTTGGGGTCGGCTACGTGAATCCTGGTTTTCTATTCTGCTCAGTTTAGCACAATATCTTCTGTAAGGTCACAACCTATCATATCTTTTCCCACCGTTTCCATCCAAGTAAGTTTAGGTCTTCCCCTCCCCCTAACTCTACTCTCAATACTTATCAAATCACTCTTTCTAAAATGGGCACTATTGGGTTTACGTGTAACATGTCCAAACCACATAAGGCGAGTCTTTCTTAATTTATCTTGGATATGAGCTACATTTACCATGTCTCGTATATGCTCGTTTCTAATTCTATCTCATTTCTAATTCTATCCTTCCTAATTTTATCACATCCATCTTAGCATCCTCATCTTTGCAACACTCATTTTTTGGACATGTTTCTTTGTTGCCCAACACTCTGATCCATACATCACTTCTGGTCTAACAGCCGTCCTATAAAAATTTTCTTTTAACTTCAAAGGTATACGTTTGTCACACAAAACACCACTAGCGCTTCTCTACTTAAGCCATCGTGCTTGGATCCTATGTGTAACATCTTCATAAATCTCCCGAAATCTTTGTATAATCGAGCCAAAATATTGAAAACGGTATCTCTTAAGTATTTTTTGACCATCAAGCTTCACTACTTCCTCATTTGTGTTCCGAATATCACTAAAATAACACTTCATATACTCTGTTTTAGTTCTGCTTATTCTAAAGCTTCTAGCTTCCAAAGTTTCTCTCCACATTGTAATTTAGCATTGATTTCTGCTCTAGTCTCGTCCATCAAAACGACGTCATCGGCAAAAAGCATACACCAAGGCACCTCATCTTGTATTCCTCGCGTCAATTCATCCATAACCAAAGCAAAGGGGCGGGGGCTTAAAGCCGAACCTGTTGGATTTGTATGTCTTGCATACACATGTCCGAAGAAGAAGACGATGAAATGTTGAGATGGATCGAAGCGAGGCATCGAAAAAAAAGGAAAGCAGTCAACAGAAGCAAATAGGTGGAGTTGCGGTTGACCGCACTTGGGATCGGTCGACCGCTCCGACTGTACAGGGTTCCCGAGAGAGGAACAGTCGACCGACTGATGTGTACGATCGACCGACCACGGCGCTGATGGGTTATTTAGGTCAAGTCTTGGAGATTCGTGAGAAGCCTAACTTCGTCTTCAAGTCAGGTCGTACGGCTCTTAACGCAGGGTATCTCTTCAGTAGTAATCGGATGGTTAATGTATCAAGTGTATCAAACTAGAATTTCTCTAGATCTATAAATACAATGTAAATGGCTCTTAGAACGATATGATTCTATTGAGTGCCGAATAGAAGAAGAGAGTACTTTATATGAGAGGATGAGAGAGTTTCTCCATCGTAAGCAGCAACCAAGTTTCAGTTAGGCTTGAGAGAGGGCTATGGTGAGAATTTTAATATTCTTGTATCTTCTCTAGTTGAAATAACATCTCGGTTCTTCCTCCCCTGGATTAAGGCGAAAGCCCTAACCGGGACAATTCTTATGTGCTTTGTGTGATTGGTGCGATCTAGTTTGTTTGGTGATTTGTGTTGATTGTGTCGAAGACTCAACAAGATCCTCAGTTTTCCTAACAAGTGGTATTAGAGCCAGGTTCGTAGGTTTGTTCGAGTTCCTTGGAGGAGATGGCAGATCAAAAGACGAAGATCAAACAGTTTGACGGTAAGATTAACTTCAATCTATGGAAGGTGGACATGTATGATGTTTTGGTTCAGAAGGACTTGCACCTTGCCTTAGAAAAGAAGAACCGACATGAAGCAAGAGAAGTGGGATGAGATTTGTTTGAAGGCCTTGAGTTTAATCCGGTTGCAATTGACTGACGAAGTCAAGTGTAATATTTTTGAAGAGAAAAGTGCGGCGAGTTTATGGGCAAGACTCAAATCTGGCTACTTGGGATCGTCGTTGCTAGATCGGATGTATTGGATGAGGAAGTTGTTTAGGTTCTCAATAAAGGAAGGTACCCATCTTCAAGATCATATTGTGGAATTCAATAAGGTAATATCTGAACTGAAGGCAATTAACGCTAATGATCTTAATGAAGAGGATAAAGCTTTCAACTTGATATATTCACTACCAACTTCTTATGATCACTTGATAACTACCATGCTACACGAGAAGTCATCCAATGAGACACTTACAGTAGCCAGGGTAATTAAGGGTCTGAAGAAAGATGAACTAAGAAAGGAGACTCATAAAGGAGGGTCTATTTCTACAGGATGTGTTGCGGTGGATGGTGATACTTCAATTGGAAGGGATGCAGCACACAAGAGTAAGATTCGTTGTCACTATTGTAGAAGAGTTGGGCATTACAAGAGAGACTGTCGCAATTGAGTCAGACGAGTGCTACTAAAGAAGGGGAACAAGCCCATACAGTCAGCGCAACTGAGTCAGGTAATAATGATGATCTATGTCTTCTTGTTTCAAGTTCTTCAGATGTGGATTACATCTACAGGGATGTGCCCTTAAGGAGGGCATATAGCTGGAGGAAAGCAGGTGGAGGTTTGTTCAACTAGCAGAAGAAGCCATAGAAATGTGTTGTTTACAAAGCAGAGAAGAAAGGTCTATAAGAGTTTTAAATCACACAGGTATGGATTCATGAGTATGCAATCCAAGGTGGAGATTGTTGGATTTGTATGTCTTGCATACACATGTCCGATGAAGAAGACGATAAAGCGTTGAGATGGATCGAAGAAAGGCATCGAAGAAGAAGGAAAGCAGTCAGCAGAAGCAAATAGGTGGAGTTGTGGTCGACCGCACTTGGGGTTGGTCGACTGCTCCGACTGTACAGGGTTCCCGAGAGGGGAACGGTCGACCGACTGTTGTGTACGGTCGACCGACTGTTGTGTACGGTCGACCGACCGCGGCGCTGATGGGTTATTTGGGTCGGGTCTTGGAGATTCATGAGAAGTCCAACTTCGTCTTCAAGTTAGATCGTACGGCTCCCAACACAGGGTTATCTCTTCAGTAGTAATCGGATGGTTAATGTATTAAGTGTATCAAACTAGGGTTTCTCTAAATTTATAAATACAATGTAAACGGCTCCTAGAACGATATGATTCTATTGAGTGCCGAATAGAAGAAGAGAGTACTTCATATAAGAGGGTGAGAGAGTTTCTCCATTGTAAGCAGCAACCAAGTTCCAGTTAGGCTTGAGAGAGGATCGTAGTGAGAATTGTAATATTCTTGTATCTTCTCTAGTTGAAATAACATCTCGGTTCTTCCTCCCTTGGATTAAGGCGAAAGCCCCAACCAGGACAATTCTTGTGTGCTCTGTATGATTGGTGCGATTTAGTTTTGCATGGTGGTTTGTGTTGATTGTGTCGAAAACTCAACAAGATCCTCAATTTTCCTAACAGAACCTTGGTGTAAACTATTGTAATAGGGAATTCACTACTCTCTCTTATAGTTGTTCTAATTGTGGTCATTGCCCCTTCATACATATCCTTAATCACCTCAATATACCAAATATTTACTCTTTTAATATTTAACACTCACCATACTATGTCTTTGGGGACTTTATCATATATTTTTTCCAGATCTATAAACATCATATATAGATCTTTCTTATTCTCCCTTCTCCCTATGTTTTAATCACAAATTTCCTCAATATATAAATTGCTTCCATTGTTGACCTACCAGGCATAAATCCAAACTAATTCTCAGACACTGTTGTTTCTAGTCTCAGTCTATGTTCGACTACTCTCTCCCAAAGTTTCGTCGTATGGCTCATCAATTTAATCCCTTGATAGTTGGAGCAACTTTGTATCTCATTTATTTTTATATATAGGCATTAAAATACGTTTCCTCCATTCATCGGACATCTTCTTGGTGCTCAAAATCTCATTAAATAATCTTTTTAGCCAACTCACTCCTACATCCCCAAGACACTTCCAAACTTCAATGGGTATACCATCCGATCCTAAAACTTTTTCTATTCTAGGCAGTTACAATCGGTTTTCGAAACTAATCGGTCTAGAAATAATTAGTGATTAGGATCGAAAAAATTGTGTGTGTGTGTGTATATATATATATATATATATATATATATATATATGGGAAAAAATGATATATCATCTCTGAAGTATATGATCAAGAGGATCTTAAATTTAAATTGTCGTGTATTTAATATCTATTTGTTAATAAAATGTATATTTTGTCTTAATGCAGATAATTGAGAATAATCTGGAATGGTAAGATTTGCAGTGGTCACAAACTGGTGTTTTGGTAGTTGGAAGACATAATCTTGTGCGAGTTCACTTTCTTGCCCCAAAGAAAAAGTGATGCAATGTGATTTTTGTAAAAAATACAATGTGATTTTTGTAGGTGCAATATCATTTTTATAAAACTACAATGTGTTTCTCTATAATGTACTTAATAATTACGATAATTGAAACCTATCAAATTCTTAATAACAATAACACCATAAGAACATCATCGAAACTCCATGGTAAGCACTCATATATTGAACAATCAAAAAATCCAGAGCAAGCTTTATTTGTCTAATTGTCTCCCTGCTTGAACCAACCACATAAAAAATAGTAAGTAGGATTAAGATGACTTCCTTAATGAGTATCATACTTCATACTTACGATGACTTCCTTAATGAGTATCATACTTCATACAGTAAGTATCAAGGTAACCATCATACTAATATCATACAGGATTCAAAAACAGAAATACATACACAGTGAGAATCAAAGCTGAAATATAGCAAAAAAGGTGAAAAACTTGTACTGAAGAAAAGGGTCGAAGGACAACTGAAGAACACGCAAACCCCCAATTTCAGAATCAAGTTTCTTGCAACTATTTAAAACAACAAAACCAAACACAATATTTCCAAAAATTGACAAGCACAGCAATCAGATCAGCCACTTATGAGTGATCAAAATTATGTAACTAAGCATGAACTAAAAATAAGATGGAATTGCAAGTATGTTCATGGGTAACAACTGAAAAGTTATTGCATAAATAGTTTTCCATAAAAAATAGCACAAATAGGTGAATCACAGACAAGGAAAGCAAAAATTGGGAAAGAGGGCACTTTACTTTGGAGCCTTCATCTTCAATGGTGTGTAATAAGGGGGTAGATTGGATGGATAAAAGGGGAAAGAAATGAAGAGCAAGAATAATAATTTTTTTTAAATAGTAGTAGTTGTACCTATATGCTTCGATGAGTGAAGGAGATGCTTGGAACCTCGGGCTAGCTGTTGTTGCCGCCGCTAGTGTTTGAGAGAAAGGAGAGGTCATTGCCGCCACCGCCGCTGCTGTTGAGAGGGAGGAGGAGGAGGAGGAGGAGGAGGAGGAGGAGGAGGAGGTTGAGAGGTTGAAGAGGAGTGGAGATTGAGGAGGAGTGGAGATGATTGAGAGGGAGGCCCAAGAGGTGGAGATTGAAGATAAGGAGGTGGAGATTGAGAACTGAGATTGGGGCCAGGGTTTGGAATTGGGGATAGGAAGTTGAGAGGGATAGGGTTACGGGATTGACTACGGTTGAAGATGGGGTTATGGGTTGGGTCGGGTCCTGTGGGATAAGGTTACAGGTTGAATAAGGTCGGGTTGAAGAATACTGACTTCCATTTGATTAATCGATTAATTGGGAAAGGATTATCGGCCAATAAATTGAAATATCGACGATTATTCCCGATTTAATCGCGTAAGGCCTCCTTTACAATAATCGCTTGAAATTTAATCAGGGTTTGCCCAATTAGTGATTAATCGGCGATTAATAGCCGATTTTCGCCGATTTTAATTGCTTAGTTCTTATTTTCATCATTTCTAGAGCATTTCGAACATCTGAGGTCCTAATTCTACGGAAAAATATATGCTCTTGACTCTCTCTCGGGTTTTTTATATTTAAGTTGCTGACAATATTTTCATTTAATAACTTCTCAAGGTAATTTGGCTATCTTTCTTTAATTTTCTCATCTTTTACAAAGACTCTTGAATCCTCGCTCTTAATACACCTAATTGTATCCAAATCTTTTGTTTTTCTATCCCTTTGTTTAGCAAGGTTATATATATTTTTTCTCCTTTGTTCATAATTTCGTGTATAAATCATCGCACGCTTTTTCTTTTGCATCTCTTACCGCCTTATTAACCTCTTTTATAACGGTCATATTTCTCTCCAAATCGTCCTCATTTCTATACTTTTACCATATTTTGAAGATTGATCTTTTTTTTCTCATATTTTGGACTTCTTCTTACCACCACCATATTTTTTTAGTTTGCAGACCTCTCCTTTAGATTCTTCAAGTACCTCCTTCAAGATTTCTCTTATGCATGTAGTTATTTTAGCTCACATCATATTTGTCCCCCCTTCCCAATTTAATATTACTCCTTTAAGGACTTTATCTCTAAAACCTCTAGTTTCTCTCCCTTCAAGTTCCACCACCTAATTATTGGATCTCTAGTTTCCTTCCTCGCACATAAGTGTTTTCCGATTTTAACATCCAACACCATTAATCTATATTGTGAGGCTAAACACTTTCCCGGTATAACTTTACAATCTTCATACGTTAAGCGATCCATCTTCCTAGTAATGAAAAAATAATTTGACTCTTATTTGCCCCCACTTTAAAAGGTTACTACGCATATATTCTTAGGATTCATGTTCATGAGATTTGACAAAATTTTATGTTAGCTATCAACTAGCTAACGCAATCCTTCTCCTTAACCGGTTTGTGGTTGGATTTCTGGCTTGGGGCTGACATATCACCACGATCTGATAATTAAATTTAACAGTCAGACTGAAACTGAATAGGTAGAAAGATACTTAATTTGAGCAATCTTGCACTAGCATGTGCACTCAGGTAATACAGTTTCATTATTTTGACACTAATGCCCATTTTTGGCTCATAAAATAATCGGAAAAGTTATATGGGTGAATTTTAGTTAGTACTGATGGTAGGTCGTTTAATACCAGTTTTCTAAAACAAATGCATAAATACTTAGGAAGATAGCAATGTTTATATTTGGCGATCCATTTTGATTTATGTTATCTTTAAATTCTTTTTGTCCCCTATTTTGCTACTGATTCGGTGTCCCTTTCTTTACTCTTTTTAATTCCAGCTCACATGAAAGAGATGCATAAATACTTGTGAACGATCCAACACTAGCAATTTTTTAGTAGTTTTTCAAACAATTTCCAATGCTGCTGTGTCGTGTCGCAGAGTATCTGTGTCAGCAGAATCCTACTGCCAAGATAGCCATGCTCAGTATTTAGAGAAAGTGGAACAGCTGCTAAGTGCATCTGGAAAAATTAAGGGAACAAGTAACATAACATGTAGTTACATGTAGTCTTAGGGCATCAAAAGATTACCGATGAATCCTGGCCAAGATTAGGTGAGTGATGAATCTCTTTGCCAATGATTTCCACTTCCTATACTATTATTATATAAACTAATGAGAATGACAAGTTGACATCTAAAAATAAACTAGTTATACAAAATATAATCAGAACAATTCAAAAGTATCACTGCACAAACTGTATAAAATGGACCTTCACCAAATTAAAATGGAGAATAAAATTCAGAAACTAACCGTGCCATCAATGGAAAATCCTTTTGTCCACCTAATAAGAGTGCCCGAGTTAATAGACAATTGCTTGCATGGGAAAGAGAAAGTAAAACCTATTTCTCTTTGCTTCCCCCCACTGATTTGGAGATGGTCATCGCCTTCAGAAGCAACAAACTTTGCTAATGCTGAAGCAATGAAGTCAAACAGTTCCTGAATGCACAATTAGTGATATGTGACTTGAAAACATTTACAATAAAATGAAAGCTATGGACGCATTAAATGCATTAGACATTTTCACTTACATGAGAGCTTCCAACCATCAAATGTGGTGGAATGGAGACTTCTTCAGCTTCTTGTCTAACCACACGTCCAGTCTTTCCACCGAGTTGTACGCGTATGCAACGGAAGTTAGTTCCTCCAAGATCTAAGGCATAAAATAGTCCTTTCTCATCCCTAAAAGTAACAGATTCAAAGAATCAGATATGGACATACCAAAATTATAGATGCTAAATAGATGAAAATAACTGCTATACAACATCATTTCTCATCCTACAAGGTCCAATGCAAGGTAGATGAATCAAAGTGGTACACAAATATGCCTAATTGTAATTTGTTTGGATTTGTTAGTTGATATGATATGACTTTATTCAGGATATATGTTCCATACTTCTACGTTATGTTTTTTTAAAAAAATTTTGGAAACTCACAAGTTTACATGTTCTAAAAATTATAAATAAATAAGATGCAATCACATAATATAGCTAATAAATAGTTACTTCAAAGCCTAACCAACCGAATTTTACACCAGCTATGTGCTGAAACTAATGAATTTGTTTAACAACAACAGAAAACATACTGCACACTAAAGATCATCAAGAATTGTAGGATCACCTTTATAAATCCATCATTTCATAGTTTTTGAATAAGCACTCCTGGCACATGAAAAAAATACATACTGCCCCCAAGAAATCCCAAATTCTAATACATTCCCATCACACAAAACAAAGATAGTTTTTTTTTTTTTTTTTTTTTACAATTAGCAAAGGCGTTCCTCTCATACTTTAGTACAATAAAGCGGGAAAAAATCCATATACAGAGAAAAGGTTTGTGAAATCAATTATCAAATAATTTCCCGACAAGCATTAACATACTCTGAACTCAAGAATCTTCAAAAAGGGTAATGCTACACCTACTACCAAATCTACTACCTTTTCCTTTACTACCTTAGGTGGCACACTATTATTAGATGTTTATACTAACTACTCTACAATAACCTCCACTAATAGTGTGCCACCTAAGATTGTAAATGGAAAGGTAGTAGATTTGGTAGTAGGTGTAGCATTACCCCCTTCAAAAAACCTCTTTATTTAAGTCAAAATTCACTATACCCCTTATAATAATTGAAACAATTGACAAGTCATCTTCTTTGCTGCTTTCTTAGATCATCGAATTAAATGAAGTCACTTCCTGCTCCCCCAATTATGAACTATACTCTCTTTAAATAGTTAACTAAATTATTGAAAATAATAAACGATCTAAACTAATTATACATATCAAGATAAATAATAACAGTAAAAAAATAAAAATAAAAATACTATCTTTTGGAGCAAAGATCCTAATAACTCCAATACAGAACAGGAATTTCTAACATTACCAACAAAAATGCACTTCTACAAACAAAATCAAGAAAATCAGATCAAACCGAACCCCAGAAAAACCCAAAACAATCAAGAAAATTCTAGAAGATTCGAAATGGAATGAATCAATTACCCGGTTGGGAGATTGTCGACGTAGCTGATGAGCATCTTGAGCTTGCTCCCGCCCTCCGACGCCAGCCCGGCGTGCATCTCAACCGTCATCGCGTGGGCGACCTGCCTCAACTTCCCGAGCGGCGTGGCACACTTGTCCTCCAAATCCTTCAAGATCGCCGCCGCGCGCGACCACCTCCCCGAGCTCTTCATCCGGTTCCGCACGATCAGCGTCGCCACCGCGACAGCCGCAGCCGTCCCCACCACCGCCGCTACCACCACCACCTTCCCCATCACAGCCTATCTCACTTTCTTGAATCCCCGAATTCGGAGCGCGAATTCCAAAGCTAGACTGGATCTCGAAATCCTAGCTCGTTTTCTCAGTTCTTGATTTTGTCCAATTCTGTTGGATATAAAAAACATAGGAGAGAATTGCGGGGATGGAAGAAGACAGCAAAATTTTCGGAGGGTTTTCCATTGTTTTCTTTTTTTCCTGGTTGACACTGTCACACCGAATGTTCTGACGTGCATTCCTTTGTTCATCTTTTCAAGTAACTTGATGCATGCATTCGTTTATACTCAGTTTATTCTCAAAATTTTCATATATGGGATTTCAGAAATAGAAAATTTAACTTCTTCTTCTGTATTCGTTTAGACTCAAAGTTTGGAAATTTCAATTTTTAAATAGGAAGCTACTTGATCATCTTTTCGTCACTATAAATTTTTTTAATTTTTGTTTAGTTTATAGATTTGGGACGAGGCATCAAAAATCGTCCAAGGTGAAAAATAATAACAAAAAAGAATCTTAACGGACTTAAGAAGATCTTGCGTCCGAGATAATATTTTTTATTTTAAATGGCACGGACGGGATATGAAATCTCGTCCGATTAATTTTTTTTTATTTGGCAGGGTAGAGACATGATCGCATGTCCGACATGGGTGGGGGAATCTTTCACCTCGAACAGGATATAAAGCTTCGTCCAAGACTATTTAAAATTCTTTTTAATAAATTGTGGAAGAATGAGGAATCATGTATCGTCTCACGAATTTGTTTTTTTTGGCTATTCCTATAATATCCTTCACAGTTTATTTGGGCCTCAACTCTATATATTCACATTATTTTACAACCTTCATACAAACTCATCTCTCACTTATCTCTTACTTCACTTCTCGGTCCAAAAATATATATTTTTTACAATTTCCTCTTCTCAAATCATTCTCCGAAATATATAATCGAGAACATCATGCCGATCCGAAGATTTATTGGTATGATCAAATCAAAGAATCAAGTCGGTTCAGATCATGCCAATGGAAGAAAAGAACCCGAATCAGATACTCCAGATGTGGATCTCAGTGATCCAACAATGTTGAAACAGGTTGTCGACGACTGCTCTCATATTTGAAAGCATATTATCGAGCACTCTTCAGGTGGTTTTTGTAACTTTAGGGAAAATTAGAATGGTCCAATTAAAGCATAGGGTGTGCTCTCGTTCCCCACTAGTGAAGCAAATAATTGATAGTGCGGGATGGCACATTTTTTTTGCAATTGATACCGAAAGGTCATCTCATCGCTTAGTCGAGGTTAGTTGAGAGATGATGAGATACTACCCACACATTTCACCTGCCATGCGGCGAGTTGGGATTCATCCCATTGGATTGGGCAATGCTAACGGGAATATCCTTCAGAGTCGGTGAAAAGCCTCCGTGCAACGATGAAGAATACCCTTTCGAAACAGTAAAGACCCGCTTCTTTCCTGAAATAATTAAATCTGATTGGAAATCTCAGTGAATACGTTGTTCGTTCATGAGAAGTCTTTTCATAGCAGTATAATCGAGAAAGCAAAAGTTGATAATACTGTAGCTATGACGGTTGCACGAGCATTCTTTAAGTTCTTCTTTGGGGAGTTTTATTTATCCAATGCTGCTTCAGTTGTAAGATGTGGTTGGCTTGCAACACTTGAAGATCTTACTAAAGTGGGCACATATGATTGGAATAGTCCCGCACTGGCATTGTTGTATATGTCTCTCGATTCATGTTGCAAAAATAAAGTTAAGACTTTTAACGGCATATGGCAAAAAATAGAGATAACATTTAATTTAGTCGTTATTTAATGATATAATAAATACAATTTCTATATCAGCTAATTGAAACTAATTAAACTTATTTTCTTCTCAGTATTGGACTTATGAATACACACATGTATGTGTTCCAATAAATGCATCACCAGAAAATCCTGCGGACACATTACCAGCTGGCAACAAACGACCCAAAATTGCTCGTTGGAATCACAGTGAATTGGAGATGAGAAGAACGGATCAAGTTAGACACAATATATCTATCGCCAGATATCAATTGGAGATGCAAACATCGGTATCTAATATATGGTGACCCTATTTAGAATCGTCATATGAGGGCGAGCATGATATTGTCCATGCCTCTATAATGTCTCGACATCGAGTTATCTTCCATTTTTGTGATCAGGTGACAATCCATATTCTGGTGTAAATTTATACTTTATGACCATATTAATAAAGTTTGAAATAATTTCTAAAGTAAATATATGTGATACAAGATGTATGGTATCTCAGTGATCGTTGTTATCGCCAACTGACTAGGATTATTGCTATCCCAAGAAATCCACCGACTATTATGTCTCGAATACCCCTACAAGACGTTAGTCCACCAATTGACACTACTCAGTTGGTCCATCATGTACAACAACGTATATACGATCAATATTGGGCTACAGTATCAATAGGTGATATTATGAAAATACTCTTACATGCTGCAAATATTGATTTCATTGGACCAGCGAGTACTCATGAACCTACTGCTCAATTACCTTTTCCTTCTCCCCTATGTTGGGTGCTGGCCGAGTATACAACACAAAT
The DNA here is from genome assembly GCA_017893485.1 of Hemerocallis citrina. Taxonomy (NCBI): domain Eukaryota; kingdom Viridiplantae; phylum Streptophyta; class Magnoliopsida; order Asparagales; family Asphodelaceae; genus Hemerocallis; species Hemerocallis citrina. Next base: position 219,231,054 of record CM030364.1, read on the forward strand.
CTCCCTTGAAAGTCCTGTCAGGTACGGTGAGTGTGTAGTGGAATTGCCACTTTTTGGCGGCGGTACGGTTACGAGAAGTTTCTCACAAAATCTTTCGAGTTTGAGCCGAGAGGCGCACTATCTTATGTGAGAACATATTAAATATATATTTATTTTTAGAATAATTTATTGGAAAAATATAACATTGTATCTACTATTGAAAATTGATTATTACAGGAGGAATTATACCGACGCTGTCAGGAATCTTCGAATACTGAGGCTCAGTTATGACAGATCATTCTATCAGAAACAGTGTTGAAAGATTCTATTTCCACTCAAGCTATTTCTCGTAGAAGATCTGTATCTGGCGACTGACCATCCTCGTCACGACAATAGGGGTTGCAGAGGAATATAAACTACTTAAATACCGAGACTTCTAATTTTCAACTACCAGAATTTGTACCATGTACACAATTCAAGGAAGACGAATAATGAGTTCTGTAATTATATCATCTGTTGAATATTGATTTGCATTGTAATTTAACACTGTGGGAATGGACCGATTTGCATTGTTTTATCAATAATTGTCTAATTGAAGAATCCTACACCATTCACTCGGAAACAAAATAGCATGTCCATAGGTTTATTCCTACATCTGATGAAGACAAAGTAGCATGTCAATCTATGTTAAACTTTATTCCATATGAGAATCTTACCTACCATGTCATTCCAAGTGATTAATCCTACATTAACTTTATTTTATATGAGAATCTTACTATCATGTCTCATGAAGACACAGTATGATATTGGAATTCTATTTAACTATTACTATCTGGTTTGAAATACAAAACACAATCATCATACCAAAATATCAACTTCTTCTCTTGCTTTGTTTATGTGATGGCTAATTTTAGCTCATCTTCTAACTCAACTCCATTAGACGAAGAGAACGAGAATCAAGCAAGAATTTTTAATAGCCGTATGCAATTATTTTCGATTGTCGTTCAACAAAGCCAACATACAAATCACCGCCGATATATTCGACATAAAAGAGAAGATGATGATAGGCGACTTCGAAGGGATTATTTTTCAGATAATCCCATTTATGGCGACTATCTATTTCGCCGAATATTTTGTATGCGTCGGGACCTTTTCAATCGGATACTTGAAGCTATTGTAAGTTATGATCAATACTTTCTTCAACAACAAGATGCAACAAAAGCTTATAGTTTATCTCCACATCAAAAAATTACTACAGCGGTACGATGTTTGGCATACAAATCATCTGCAGATGTAGTTGACGAGTACGTAAAAATCAGAGAAGCTACAGTTCTTAAAACACTCCGTAGCTTTTGTGTGGCAATTGTCAATGTATTTGGGCCACAGTATATGAGACATCCAACAGTCGATGATGTCCAATGACTACTAGAAGAAAACAACTCACGGGGGCTTCCCGGAATGTTGGGAAGTGTAGATTGCATGCATTGGCAATAAAAAAATTGTCCGGCAGCTTGGCATGGCCAGTATACATGACACGTTCGGGAACCCACAATAATCCTCGAAGCAGTGGCATCTTATGACCTTTGGTTCTGACATTCATTCTTTGGAATGCTAGGATACAATAATGATCTAAACGTACTTAACCGTTCTCCATTATTCAATAACATTCTTGACGGTTGTGCACCAAAGGCCGATTTTGTGATTAACAATCACAATTACGATATGAGATACTATTTAGCGGATGGTATATACCTATCATTGGCTACTATTGTTAAAACTTACTCGGCACCAGATACACCACAAAAGAGAAAATTTTCTCAAATGCAAGAAGCCGAACGAAAAGATGTTGAACGCGCATTTGGGGTCTTACAGGCACAATTTGCAATTGTAAGAGGTCCAGCCAAATCATGGGATGCCGACCGTCTTTCATATATTATGAAGACATGTATCATTCTACACAATATGATTGTTGATGACTCTACATTCATCGTACCTAACAGAGCTGGACCTACTGAGCATGCAACGCGAAATACATGCATGGTACAACTACATGACCAATAAAAACATCATATACTTCGTCAAGATTTGGTCGAGCACGTTTGGAATCAATATGGAGATGATGAGAATTAGCAAATGCGAGTATATGTTTCTATTTCATTGTATGTTTAGTTTTTAAAAAAAATCTGAATGTATTGAATTCCATAACACAAATTATCTTGCAACAGTTTTTCCCTTTCCTAATACAAGATAATATAAAAACATGCAACATTCAGATACAATAAGCATGGTACAAAAGATAATGCAACATAAACCATACAAATACTTTACCGTGGATGGTAACCCCGTTTTTGCATTATTTCTTTTTGTCTACACGTAAAATAAAAGCGTCGAGTACTTACTAAAGTAGTGAGATCTATACTCATTATGCGGTCTTCTTCCATTCGTTCATTCAGTTCGTAGTCTTTTTGTTTCATCGTCATCCTCTTTTCCTTCGTCTCTTTATAAAAGTTTTTAAAAATTTTAGTCTCTTCAACCATTGTAGCAAAATCAGATGATTCGGCCGACCGTTTTCCCTTTTTCTTCTCTGCTTTGCGGCCAGGTGTACATTGCATTATCACATTTGGTAGTTTCAAAAGAAATAGCTTTGTACATTGTATTATTGCATTTGGTATAGTACATTGCATTCCTGGGAATCCTTTATTATTTTATTTTTTTAATCTAGTTTTTTGGGTTACTTTATTGTTTGTTATAGAAATCTCATGGGAATCCTTAAATTTCATGAAGGAGGAATATATATATATATATATATATATATATATATATATATATAGGGTAAAAGGGATATGAGCAACTTGCTCATTTAGTAAATGAGCAATTGATTATGTGGCATGCATGTGATACATTGGACAGGCTAGATGTCCAATGTATCACATGCATGCCACATAATCAATTGCTCATTTACTAAATGAGCAAGTTGCTCATATCCCTTTTACCCTATATATATATATATATATATATATATATATATATATATATATATATATATATATATATATATATATATATATTATATATATATATTCTAGTTTTTTTTTGTTATTTTATTGTTTGTTATGAAAGTTTCATGAAAATCCTCAATTCCCATGATTTTTGGGGAATGGAAATTCTTCCCAACAAAGGATTTTGATTTCCATAGGAATCTATCATTCCTTCCAAAACTATGTTTGCCACATACTAAATAAGATAATCTAAGGGAGAACTGAGATTCTGCACATTTCTACGTACCAAATGCCCTAGTGATCAGTAGGGGAGTGGGAATATCGGTGGATGTCTAATTAACTGAGGATAAAGCTTATATTGTGTAATATATTTTTGTGTTCATTTCAGTGTATTAATTAGGTTGGATTTTTTTATGGTGCAAATTTACAAGTAATTATAACTTCCCAACATTTTTTAAACTATCCTACATTCATTCTAGGCCGTCGGATTTGCAATATCTCTTTTCAAATATAATATAATTTATTAAATATGAAAATGGCATTTAGGCCATTTAACTATTTCCTCCCTAATTTCTCTCACGGCGTTTATTCTCATCAATATTTTCTTTTTTTTTTCAAATTTTCTACAGCCTGATTATCAGAAGAAAAAAAACCCCTTATTAATAGGAATGCTACATGAGAACCAAAAGCCATAACTGAGAATTGGATCTTGTTAAAGTTTTGTTGGGAATTAGAGGAATCCCAACTCCGAGATTGGGATCATTATCAAGCGTGAGAATCAGATCATGTTAAAGTTTTGTTGAGAATTAGAGGAATCCCAACTCTAGGACTGAGAACATTATTAAGCGCGGGCGTTGGTGGTAGGTGAAAGGTGTGGAGGTAGCCACTGATATGACTAAAAATGGGGTTAAATCGGAACCATTCAAAGTGGGCACGAATCTCAAAGTCCTAGGGGCAAGACGGTAATTTCACCTATAGACGGGTCGGAATTGGGAATCGGGTCCCTCCTATTGGACCCGCTAACTCATGAACGGATCTGGCCAGTTGAGAACGGATCTCAACCCGTTAGGGGCCAGTTCAACAGGATTAGAGGGAATCCTGGCTCCCCCTGATCTAGAGGAGGTGGTTATAACCACCCTTATCCTGTCACACCGGGAAGTAGGGATTCACTCTTATCCTGAAAGAGATCCCCTTGGCGACTATAAACACCCCCTACCTCCTACTGTTAAAGGTGATCACACTTTGCACACTTAAGCTCTTTTCCCTTCACTTTTTCTGTGTATTGACTTGAGCATCGGAGGGTTCGTCGCCGGGATCCATCCCGGTATTTCGAACGTTTGTGCAGGTTACAAGGGAGCACCAAGGAGTCAACAAACCAGCAAGGAAGAAGAATGGGTCAACCTGTGTGAGTTCCTCACAAACCTACAAATCTCATCTATTGTCCCCACACCCGAATCCAGTGGCAACAGATTGGCGCTGTCTGTGGGAAATCACTTGACAAGCAATCTCGTCTTCCTCCTCCAACCCACGTTACTCCCAACCATGCCTCCCAAGAAGAGACCCGCAAACTCCAATCGAAGGACAACCTCTTCTCATCCTTCTCCTCCTCCTCCGCAGGGGGATCTCCTCCATCCCAACCAACCAACCCTACAGCCCGATCCTCTGGCTCCGCAATCCATCCAGCAGCCTTTGGGACCCCAGACCGCAGTGGGGGAACACTCTCGACGGAGCCGCCACAAGCAACTTGTCCATCAGGTTCGAGTCTCCATCCACAATGCCGACACCGATTCCATGGCTTCCTATACTCCCCCCACTCCAAAGGATCTGCGGAACGTGATCAACAATCGGTATACCGAGCACGGACCCGATCTCCGTACCCATCTGGAGGAGAGGAGGGCCCAAGAGTCGAACCCTCGCCGCGAGCAGGACAGGGACCGTTCGCCACACCAATCCAACCGAGGGGGGGTCCAACTCTCCCTGTAGACAAAGATAGTTGCCCCAACATCGCCCAAGATGGAGCTGCTCCCCGGCAGGTCACCATGCACCTCGGGACCATTATGAGCAGGAGGCCCGGTCACAAGGGCGGAATTCCAGCAATTCCAGGAGGCGGTCCTCCGGGCTCTCAACGTTGCCCCTAACAATGGCCGTAGGGCTCCCAGTCCTCCGCCAGCTCCTCACCATCCTCGTCGTTCCCGTAGTCCTCGATCGGCTCCTCACCATCCTCGCCGCTCCCGAAGTCCTAGGCAGGCTGCGAGCCATCGCCGTCCTTCTCCCGATCACCACCGCCGCTCCCGTAGTCCGCACCCTACCCCAAGTCACCCCTATTTCTCAGTCAGTCCACCTCCTACTCTGAGCCATCATCGGCGCAACCCCAGCCCACCTCGACTTAAGAACGAGTCACGGGGCTCGGCCAGATAAGACCGAAGGGAGGACTCGGTCTACTGCCGTCTCCACAAGATGGAAAGGCACCTCGGCCAGCTCAACCAAGATAAGGGGCGACATGCAAGGGACCCTTGTCCAAGCAGGCCCCCATTCTCCCGTACCATTATGGAGGCTCCAGTTCTCGACAACTTCAAGCCTGCACATTTCGAGACCTATACCGGGGAGTCGGACCCCGTAGATCACATTGAGAGTTTCAAAACTCTGATGATGATCCACCATGCATCCGACTCCCTCCTTTGCAAGACCTTCTTGGCCACACTCAAGGGGCTGGCTTGGGAATGGTACTCTCGGCTTGCGCCGGCATCTATCTTCTCCTTCGACCAGTTCGAGGGTCTTTTTCTCATGCATTTCGTGAGCAGTTGGCGCGCCGAGCAGACGAGCGACACCCTATTATTCCTCAAACAAAAGAAGGGCGAACGACTAAGGGATTATGTCAAATGCTTCACTGCCGAGGCCAGGTCCATAGCTTCTTTGGAACCCTCGGTCGCCACCATCGCCTTCCAGTCCAATGTCCTCAATGCTGACCTCAGGGCGTCCCTCGCCAAGAAGCCCCCTCAGGACTTCTCAGAGCTCCTACTTCGGAGCGAGAAGTACATCCGAGCGGAAGAAGCCGTCCGCCGCCCCACCTTCGAGGCCTCATCTTCCGTGAACAAGCGGAAGGGTACAGAAGAAGAAGGAGCTAAGAAGCTCCAAAAAGACAATAGGGGTCAGCAGCGTCCTCCTCCTCGGTTCGAGAAATTCACTCCGCTTAACGTAAATGTATCTGCCATCCTCATGGAGATAGGGAACGATGGCCTCCTACCGCCTCCCCCAAGGATGAATATTCCGACAAAAAAGAGGGACCAGAGTAAGTGGTGTCGTTTCCATCGGGACCACGGGCAGGACACATATGAATATCGTGCCTTGAAGGATGAAATCGAGGCCCTCATTCAGAGAGGGCAACTCAACCGGTTCGTAAAAAGGGACCGAGCCGATCCGCTCCTACCGCCACGGGGGGCTAACAGGCAAAATGAGCAGCGCACGGACACTCCAGAGGCCGAAGTAGAGGGCATCTTGCACCTGATACACGGGGGGCCCAATGGGGGGAGATTCCAACTCCTCCCGAAAAGCCTTCGTAAGGGAGGTTAACTCTGTGCAGAGCCATCCTCCCCCAAAGGGCCGCGAAGTCCCGGTGACGTTCTCCGATAGGGACCTGGAGGGCATTCGCACACCGCACTGCGATGCCCACATCATCAATCTCCGCATGGAGAACTTTGAAGTTCGTCGCGTCTTGGTAGATAACGGCAGCTCCGTCAACATCCTTTTCTTGGAGGCCTTCAAAGGCCTCCTGCTGTCCAGGGACCGGCTTAAGCCCGTGGGCTACACTCTCCACAGGTTCACCGGGGTTCCGGTTACGGTCGAGGGAATTATAACCCTCGACGTAATGGCTGGAAAGGCCCCGACAACTCGCACGGAGCAAATGGACTTCATGGTGGTCGACGTCAAGGCCGCCTATAATGTTATCTTGGGTAGACCAGGTTTGGCCGCACTTTAAGCCATCCCTTCAGCCTACTACATGAAAATGAAGTTCCCCACCCCCTCAGGAGTGGGAGAAGTGAGGGGAAGCTAAGAAGCGGATCGGAAGTGCTATATGACCTCGATGGGGGGTCCGGTTCTCACTTTAGAAGCGCTCAAACTTCCTCAGGAAGGCGGCCAAACTATCTCCGAGCCTGTGGACGAATTGGAGGAAGTGGCCTTCTCCGAAGAAGACACCACTAAGACGTTCCGTGTCAGCAAAGCTCTCTCCCCCTCCATAAAGCAAGATATCTCCCGGTGCATATGGGAGAATTGCGACCTCTTCGCATGGATTGCAGCAGACATGCCCGAGATTTCGGAGGAGCTCTCACTGCACCATCTGAGCATCACTGTCATGCCCCGCTTCCCACTATACGGAAATACAAGCACGCAACTGAGGTCTAGTGAATGATATACATCATCCATAAGCTGTACAATTATAAGCTCAACAAGATCTTTATAACACATTCACGCAGGCAAATATAATAATCACATGAGCTGGAAATAGAATAACCATCATTTGGATAATACATCAACATCGGGTCAAGATGCCCTGGAGTACAAGGTGCCAGAATTAAAAGAGTATGATAAGCAGTTCGCTATAACAACTAGATAAAATAGCGACTGAAAGAAAAACAACATGAAGTAGTAAGGAAGCAGCAACGATCGTCTAGAGAGTCTGCTCGTCGGGTCCATCAGTACCTGTATAATTATTAACTCAAAGAAAAATAGAAAAGTTCTCGTTAGAGCAAGTTTCGGGCAGCAAGTTGCAACAAGCGGAAAAGGGAGTAATATAACAAGATATAATATAGAAGAAACAAGAAGTAGAAGTACAAATACAATATGGAAGTAAGCAAGGAACTGGGACGATATGATCATGTAAGTAGTGTATTCAAGACTTCAAGGTATAAGCAATTGATAACCTAGGCTCAGTTAATCGATAATCATGTAATCAAGGATTGAGAATCATGTAATCAAGAGTCATGTAATCAAGAATCATGTAATCAAGAATCAAGAGTCATGTAATCAAGAATCATATAATCAAGAATCAAGAGTCATGTAATCAAGAATCATATAATCAAGAATCATGCTTAGTGGAAATCTCGAGTTTATCTGTTTTATTAACTTATCTAATGCACACAATCCTGTGTCCCATACCATAAGTTCGGTGCATATCAATCATGTGACGTTTAGACTTAAGTAGTGAATTCTATAGGATTATGTACTCGGGTCTTCCAGTGATAGTATCAAGACATGTAATCATGAATCATGTAATCGAGAATTATGTAATCAAGAATTGTGTAATCAAGAATCAAGAATCAAGAATCACTATTTCGGAAAATACGGACCCCCTTCCGAGTATACTCCCCTATATTGTCCACTATTAAGTCGTACGCTTATAACTCCGGCTTGTCATTCTTTTATAATTAATTATAAACATGTAATTGGTACGACTAGTGGAACGGTGTAATCAAGACAGTTTAATCAAGAAAAATATAAAGGGTAGTAATCAAGGATATGAGATGTAAAACGAGTACATGTATCGAGAGTAGTTATTATAAATTATCAAGTGGCATAAAATGCATGCTATCAACCTATTATATCTATGCAAGTTATTATTACAAGAACAATAATATACTCAGTTCATTAAATATGAAAAATAAAGGGTTTATATGCAAAAACGTAGAGATGAATTTTTAGACAACTTGACATATCTGCATTCAAACTTATTTTTCCGTTGTTACAGAAAAGCAAATCCGATTCCGTCAGAGACTCTAGAAAGTAGACTCTCTTCCGGTTCCAACGCATATTCACACGATACATTCTAGAGACATTAGCTATGCGTACAAATTCATTCTTTGCTGGTTTCGATGTTTCGCGTGCATTCTGAAAATTCAGAGTCACAATACTAAAATTGCGATATCTCACAATCTGTACATTGGATTGAGAAACTGTAGGATGTTCCGAATATCTAGACTCGAAAGGCTATGATTTTCATGTAGAAATTTTTTCGATCCAGTATCAGGAACATGGTCAAATTCTCAGTACAAGATACCGGTTAGTAATCCCGTGCAGGTTCAGAAATTCACGATATGACAGTACTAAAATCGTGATATCTCACAATCTATATATCCGATTGAGAAATCGTAATATGTTTTGGATATCTAGACTCGAAGGGCTACGATTTTCATGTAGAAAGTTTTTCGATCTAGTGTTGGAAACATTGTCGAATTCTCAGTACAAGAGACCGGTTAGTGATCCCGTGCAGATTCAGAATTTCACGATATGCCAGTACTAAAATCGTGATATCTCACAATCTATACATCCGATTGAGAAACCGTAAGATGTTCTGGATTCGAGACTCGATAGGCTACAATTTTCACGTAGAAAATCTTCAATCTAGTATCGGAAACATGGTCGAATTCTTAGTGCAAGGTCAAGAAATTTTAGAGATAGTAAGGTTGAATATTCGATATTCGATAACATGATTCAAAATGTGTTAACGGTTCACTCTTGAGTTGATATAGCATGGAACCAGTGACTCGGACGGAGTTTGACAATAAAATATGATGATAACTAGACTACTTGCCACGAGTTCAAAGAAAATGCTTGTACGAGAACAAAAAGAGTGTACAAGGTACTTGTCTTATAACGTGATGATTACGGTGGTGGTGTTAACCACGGAAAGAAGAAGCGACGTCGGCAACAGACGGCAGCACAATGGCGGCAAGACGACAATGAGTGAGCAACGGTAGCAACGGTGAGTGACAACAACAACAAGGTGGTGCGGCGTGAGGAGACGAAGTGAGTTTGGGTTGTTCTTCGGGGTTTACGGGACCGTAAAAATGGAGTCGTCGGCTCGAAGGTGGAGATTAAAGTGGAGCTCGGATGTTACTTGAGCTCTCGGGTTTGAAGAAGGCAGAGGAAGAGAAGGAAGAAGTGAAGAATGAGATGTAGAAATGAGGGTTTTATGTGTGTGGGTGTATATATAGAAAGAAAGAAAGAAATGAGAGGTGTGGGATGGCTGTATGCACATGGGTGTGTGTGTATATATATAAAAGAAAGGGAAAGACACAACATGCATGTATGCACGGATGTGTATTATATATAACAATTTATAAGGAGAGAAAGAGAGGTTGGTTGTAGAAAAATGAAAGAGGAGACAGTGACAGGAGAGGGGATTAGGAGTAGCAGGGTGGTGGAGGTAGTAGAAAAATGAGAGCATAGGTGTGAAAAAATGAGAACGAGGAGGAGAAGTCATGGAGTTAGGCATAGAATTAGGCAGGATTTGGCTGTGAGTGAGTGATTAGCGGGAGTGGGTTAGGATTAGGATTAGGATTAATCAGGGTTTAAAATTTGTATTTAAATTCCGGTCGAAAAATCATAAAATTATAGAATTGATCAGAAAAACATTCTGGCTTTAGATAAAGAGTCCAAAGAGAAAAGTAAAACTGATCTGAAAATTGAAGTACAAAAATTCACGTAGTAAAATACGTACAACTGGAACAGGGAGTTACAGTCACCCTTGGGGTCAAGCCTGTCCAGCAGAAGAGGCGAAAGTTTGCCCCCGAGAGGCAACATGCAATCAAGGAGGAGGTTGAGAAACTCCTCAATGCCCATTTTATTTAGGAGGTGAACTACCCTGAGTGGCTCTCCAACGTGGTAATGGTTAAGAAGGCCAATGGGAGTTAGAGGATATGCATTGACTTCACTGATCTTAACAAGGCATGCCCGAAGGACCCCTTTCCTCTTCCCAACATCGACGCCCTAATCGATGTGACTTCCGAGCACGAGCTCCTCAGTTTTATGGATGCCTTCTCAGGATACAACAAAATCGGGATGTTCCCTCCGGACATCCCGAAGACCTCGTTCGTGACCGACCAAAGCCTCTACTGCTACCGTGTTATGCCCTTCGGCTTGAAAAACGTGGAAGCTACCTATCAGCACCTGGTGAACAAGGTCTTCCGAGACCAGATTGGCCGAAATATGGAGGTCTGCGTTGACGACATATTGGTCAAAAGCACTCGAGGGCAGGAGCACACCCTCTACCTTCAAGAAGCCTTCGAGGTGCTCAGAAGGCATAATATGAGACTAAACTTGAACAAGTGTACGTTCGGGATCTCATCGGGCAAATTTCTGGGGTTTATGGTCAGCCAGAGGGGCATAGAGGCCAACCCCGAGAAGATCCAAGCCATTCTCAAAATGGCTCCTCCCTCCAACATCAAAGAGGTGCAGAGGCTCACGGGGCACCTCGCCGCGATCGGCCGATTCCTCTCCAAGTCAGGGGAAAAGTGTCTGCCCTTCTTCAAAGCCCTCAGAGGGGCTAAAGGCTTCGAGTGGGGAAAGTAGCAACAGGAGTTCTTTGACAAGCTTAAAGAGTATTTGGCCAACCCCCCGCTCCTGAGCAAGCCAGCACCTGGGGAGGTCCTCTACCTCTATCTCGCAGCTTCGGAGCAGACGCTCAGTGCGTCCTCATAAGGGAGGAGGAGAAGACACAGAAACCCATCTATTACATGAGTAAGGTGCTCTGCGATGACGAACTCTGTTATCCGAAGCTGGAGAAGATGGCTCTAGCTCTGGTTATGGCGGCCCGAAAGCTCCGCCCCTACTTCCAATCCCATTCGGTGGTCATCCTTACCGACTAACCGCTAAAACAAGTTCTCCATATGCCTGAGACTTTCGGACGGCTCATGAAGTAGTCCATCGAGCTGAGTCAGCACGACATCAGCTACCGGCCCAGGACGGCAATAAAAGCCCAAGCTCTGGCCGAGTTCATCGTGGAAAACACCATCCTCAACTCATGTGAGTTGCCTGCCGACCCCTCCATCTGGACCGTCTATGTGGACGGGTTCTCCTGTGCCGATGGAAGCGGACCGGCGTCATTCTAACTGGCCCCGATGCTTTTTTCCTCCAGTACTCCCTTCGCCTTAACTTTCCAGCATCAAACAATGAGGCAGAATATGAAGCCCTAATTGCGGGGCTCTGCTTGGATCGCAAGGCGGGTGCCGAACAAGTAAGGGTCTTCAGCGACTCTTAGTTAGTGGTCAATCAAGAGGCGAGAGACGACCGCATGGCTAGGTACTTGGCAAAGGTGAGGAAGCTTATAGGTCTATTCAGAGATGTTCAACTCCAACGGGTTCCTCGAGAGAAAAACACACAAGCGGATGCCCTCTCTAAGCTCGCCTCCTCGTCCCTCCAAGGTCTAGAACGGACCGTCTTAATAGAGGTCCTTCTCAAACCAAGCATCGACGAAGATGGCTCAGAGCCAATGGAAGCCTATCCCCTAACACTTGAGGAAAACTGGATGAAGCCCCTCCTCAATTACCTCCGAGATGGAGTCCTTCTCGAAGATCCGAAAGAAGCAAGAAGGATCAGGACACGAGCAGAGCGGTACACACTCCTGGACGGGGTCATATACAAACACTCCTATACCCAGGTTAATGGTCGGCCCTATCTGAGATGCCTTTCCCCGGAAGAAGCGCTCTATGCCCTAAGGGAGGCCCACGATGGTCTATGTGGTGCGCACTTGGGAGCGAGATCCCTTGCTCGGAAGCTTTTGAACTACGGGTACTTCTGGCCCACACTACTAAGTGATTCCTAGGAGTACGTCCGCCAGTGTGACTTCTGCCAGAAGTTTGTCCCAATCCGTTGCCTGCCCCAAGCACAACTTGCCTCCTTGGCAAGCCCCATCCCATTCGCATTGTGGGGGATGAATTTGCTCGGGCCTTTCCCTTCGGCACCAGGCCAGCTAAAGTTCTTGGTGGTAGCAAAAGACTACTTCTCCAAATGGATAGAGGCCGAACCTCTCTCAACGATCACCGAGAACAAGGTGCAAAAGTTCTTTTGAAAGAACATTGTATGTCGGTTCGGGGTACCTTGCATTCTCGTAACCAACAACGGGACCCAATTTACAGGGGCAGCCTTCCACGACTTTTGCACCGACCTCGGGATTCAACAGTGATTCTCTTTAGTGGTGCACCCCAAGTCCAATGGCCAAGCGGAGAATGCAAACCGACAGATCCTCTCAGGCTTGAAGAAGAAGCTCGACAAGTCCACCAAAGGGCTATGGGTCGAACAACTCCCCAATGTGCTTTGGAGCTATCGCACCACCAAAAGAACTCCGACGGGAGAGTTCCTTTTCAACCTCACATACGGGTCAGAAGCTCTTATCCCTTTGGAGGTGGGTCTACCTTCACCTCGACTCATAGCTTACAACGAAGCGCAAAACTACCTAGACCTCATTGACGGGATCTGTGAGGGAGCCGCAATCCGCTAAGAGACCTACCATCGTAGGATCACTCAAGTTTACAACAAGAGGGTACGACCCACCAAGCTAAAGGAAGGGGACTTAGTGCTGAGAAAGTTGTCGATTTCCGATCCAAACAAGAAAGGCAAACTGGCACCCAATTGGGAAGGACCGTATAAGGTCTCCAGAGTTATACGCCTGGGCACGTATCAACTCGAAGACCCGGGGGCAAGAAGGTGCCAAGGACATGGAACGCCGAGCACCTGATGAAGTACCGAGAGGGTGTCTAAACACTGCTCCAAGCAACTTCCCCAGGACTGCTCCAGAAGACTTGTCGCAAAAACCTTACTTGTATTTTCTTTTCGACCAAAGTGTAAAAGCGGCCTGCAACTTAGAAGCGGCCGCCCAGTTGTTTTCAATAAAGAGAAATTTCCCCCCTCAACTTCTCTATTTCTTGAGTAACCTAACTCTACTTAGCAAATTTCTATTTTTGAGGTAGTCTAACTCTACTTGCAAAAACAAAACTCTCTCTTTAAACGACGAGTTCGGAGTCCAACACTTGGCTCGATTCCGTTTCTACTACTCGCTCATAAGCAAATAAGAAGTGGTTCACCATTCAGAATTGCTCCTACAACCGTTAAACGACGAGTTTGGAGTCCAACACTTAGCTCGATTCCGCTTATACTACTCGCTCATAAGCGAGTAAGAAGTGCTTCGAAATTCGGAATTGCTGGCACAACCGTTGACTCTCTCTTTAAACGACGAGTTCGGTGTTCAACACTTGGCTCGATTCTGCTTCTACTACTCGCTCATAAGCGAGTAAGAAGTATTTCGCCATTCGGAATTGCTCCCACAACCGTTGACTCTCTCTTTATATGACGAGTTCGGAGCCCAATACTTGGCTTGATTCTGCTTCTACTACTCGCTCATAAGCGAGTAAGAAGTGGTTCGCCAGTCGGAATTGCTCCCACAACCGTTGACTCTCTCTTTAAATGACGAGTTCGGAGTCCAACACTTGGCTCGATTCCGCTTCTACTACTCGCTCATAAACGAGTGAGAAGTGGTTCGCCATTTGGAATTGCTCCCACAACCGTTGACTCTCTATTTAAACGATGAGTTCGGAGTCCAATACTTGGCTCGATTCTGCTTCTACTACTCGCTTATAAGCGAGTAAGAAGTGGTTCGCCATTCGGAATTGCTCCCACAACCATTGACTCTCTCTTTAAACGACGAGTTTGGAGTCCAACACTTGGCTCGATTTCGCTTCTACTACTCGCTCATAAGCAAGTAAGAAATGGTTTGCCATTCAGAAGTGCTCCTACAACTATTGACAACTACTAATGCCAGCAAAACACACGAATACGAAGACAAGTATTATTTCATTAAAATCTGATAAACAAGTCTAGTTACGAGACCAACTGCTCATCTATGCAGCGAGAAACAACACTTGTGGAGTTAAAAGCGCAAGACTCCTAAGGCCTACTTCAGCGCCTCCGAGGCGCGGGGATACTCCGGTTGAGAGACACCCGAGGTCGACGAATGTTGTACTGTCGATGTGCCCCCTCGGTGCTCGTCTCTAAGCCGGTGAGTTGAGAAGCATCATCGGCACCCGCTCTAACGGTGGCTCCAACCGACGCCCCGCTCGACGAGGCTACCAACTTTGAGCATCGACAGGGCTCCGATGCATTGACGGCGAGCGACGCGCAAGCTCGTAGAAAGATATCCCTCTATCACGCTCTTCCCGAGTGCAAGAAGTGGATCTGACGTTACTCTGCTCGGAACGCAAATGGAGACGTGCAACCTCTGCCTCGAGCTCGACGATGCGCTCTTTGAGCGAGTCATCTCTCACCTTTATGTCCAGACGAGGCAATCGAACCGAGCCGGCCCCTCAGGAGCCATCGGTGACCGCCCACCGAAGGTGAGCAACTTCCATGCTCTTGGCGAGGGTCACCTTCTTCAGCTCGTCTCTCTCCGCTGTCACCTCCGATAGAGAGTCGCGAAGGAGCTTAAGCATCAGGCCGAGGGTGGCTTCTACGGACGAGCCTACATCCTCACCTTTGGGGGTCCTCACTTTGATCCGCCCCTCTAACTGCCTCTTCTCTATGTCTTGATAAACCAAGGTCGATCTCAGGTGCTTCAGCTCGTATTTTGCCTTGCGGAGGTTCGACTCCAAGACGCTCTCGGTTCCGCTCGAGCCCCAATCTCGTCGCCCCTAGACTAGCTCATAGGCATGCAACTTCGGGTATCTGAGGCAACTCGACAACCTGTAGTGCTTCGACAATCTGAAAAGAATCAGAGCACGAGGCCATTGAGGTTCACAGTACTCTAACACTTAGAAAAAAAAAGGAGTTCGAAACTTGCTCAACACTTAGTCAAAAACGGAAAACTTTCTCATTCATTTCAAAGTTGAAGCGGTGGCCAGTCCGCAGTTCGGCAATACATTAAAAAAAATAACAATAAAAAAAAGGCGACCGAGTCAAGGAGCCACCACGAGGTGCTGCTCCGAGGCACCCTCGCTTCGCAGAGTGACGAGCGCCACTTCGGGGTTCACCTCCTCCTCGCTGTCGCCCTCAGCCTCGCCATCCTCCCCCTCAGGCTCGACTTTCGCCAGAGGGATGAGCTCCTCGCCGTCGCCCTCAGCCTCGCCATCCCTCTATCGGATCGTAGAAGTAGTATGTCGAACCGTCGAAGCCGGGGATGCGAGCCGCCACATGCTTCAAAGCTCGACTGTAGGCCTCCTCCATATTTGTCATCATATGGGCCTCCGCCTCGTCCCGAACGGCTTTCATCGCCTCCGCCACCTTCATCTCCTACCCCTTCAGCGCCTCCTCGGACGCCTTCACAGCCTTCGCCAACTCCTCCTCGAGGCAAGCCTTCTCCTTCTCCAGCGCCTCGATCTTGGCTGTCTCGGCCGCTGAGTGCTTGAGCGCTTCGGCAAGCTTCGTCTCGAGGGCACCCACCTCGGCTGCTCGTAATGCCGAAAGCCTCTGTTCGGCCCCGAACAGCTTCACCGCCTTGGAGCGCTCCGACCACTCGCGATCGTTTGTCGCCTTCATCTCCTTCTCCTGCTTAGCGAACTGCTCGAGCATATGGCTAAAGTGGCAGAGGGTCTGTGAACAAAACAGAAGAATATGAGAACTCAAAGATCGTTGACCATGAAGCTGAAGAGAACAGAGCGGGGATACTTACCGACATCGTCGATCGGGCGATCTCCAAGGCATCGTCGCCGACCGTACCTGCCCTCAGTGCCACACTATCCTTCGGGGTCGGCAGATGGCGTAATACCTGCATGCACACCCTCGCATCACCAAGGAAGCCATCCAGCTTCATCACCCGCCAGTCGGGGATGAAGAGCCTCTTGTGCTCTTCGGTAAGGATGGCCTCCACTTCGGCTGTGAGCGACGGCACCTCCAGTGCCAGAGCGGCACTGGCCGAGAACGCCCTGGTCGAAGATCCCGAGGCTTCAGCCAAGGGAGAGTAACTTGCAGCTCCGAGGGGGCGTCGCTGACTAAGTCGACAACAGCCGCTGGCACCGAGGGCGCTTGTACCGCTCGGCCGCAAGGAGGCCCTACCGTAGTCCTCTTCCTCTTCTTCGTGTCTGCACCCTTTGCCACTGTCGTGCTCCTCTTCGCCATCAGGGCTCGGTAGTCTATACTGGGGGCTTCTGTACATAAAGAAAAACCGAGCAAAAGAGTTAGTGAAAAACACAAACACTAAAAGTAAGTACTTATATGTTAAAGAAAAAAGAAAGTAAAGGAGCGTACTAGGATCGATCGGACTGAGACCCCCACCAAACAAGACTTCCTCGGTAATATCCTTCCAACCGAGGGTCGGAAGACCGAGGAGCTTCGTCACTATCTCCTCTTCTTCTTTAGTAAGCACCGGTTCGGCCTTCGCCCACTTCGGAACGTCCTCCTTCCACGTCGTAGGGAAGTCCCATGGCTCGGTACCTCGGATCAGGAAGTACTTTTCCTTCCAATGCTTGATGGAGTCCGGGTTCTCGATCAGTTTAACCCCCTTCCTCGGCAATAAATAGTATCAGTACTCCATCTTGCTCATTCGGCAGATTCGGTAGAGGCTGCGGAGGAGGACGAGCTGAGGCTGCACACTGACAGCCTGACATTGGAGGATGAAGGCAATGACGTGCCGCCACATGTTCACCATGAACTGCACGGGGCTCAGGCCGTACCACTGCAACACCTCAACCACGAAAGGTGGGAGTGGTAGCCGAAGGCCGACATTGAGTGCGTCGTACGGGAAGACGCATGTGTCTGGCGACGTCCCCGTACACACTTGGAAGCTAGGGCTGGGAAGTAGCAGAGCATACTCCTTCGGGATGCGGAATCCCTTCCTGATCCAATGAAGGTTCGCCTCGGTCATGATCGAAGGGATCTCATCCACCTCGGAAGGATCCCTCGGGCTGTTCTCCTTGTACATCACGGTCATCCCATGCACCACCTTCTCCAAAATATCCTCGGGGTAGCTCCTGACCCTTCCGAGGCTCGACAATGTTGATGGCAGCCGACCCAGCTCTCCTGTCCCCCTTAGAGTCTCCACTATCGTTGCCACAACGGCTGACTTAGCCACTTCCTTCCCTTTCCTCGGTGCGACCACTACGGCTTGGTCGGTACCTTGGTCCGAAGTGGAGGTCTCGTCCCCCAACGATGCTCTAGACATTTCAAGATTAAGTTTGAAATAACAAACCTCAAAGTGATATTTATGGTCAGAATAGGTCGCCGGAGATTAAAAACGTCTGGCCACGAAAGCTAGCAGCGCCACTCGAGAACAAGAATGGCTTTAGCAAAAGTGAAGTAAAAATGAAACCGTAAAAATGAGGGGAAAGAGGAGTGGTGAAAACTTATAAGTGTTAAAGTGAGATTTGGGTGGGCCTTCGAACACTTTGGGCTCCCGTAACAGCCCATCAGAATTCAAACGCCTGGCCTTGAAGTCAAAATGTCCTTTGCCTCGAAATTCGTGCCTAATCCTCAATCATTCGGTGGAGATCGTGCCACGTCGCTCGAAAACCAAATCCGAGCAACTTGCTTTCCAAGCTACGTATTGGAGAAAAATGACTTTCTTCTCGTGATGCGCACCAAATCTTGATCAGACGGTCCTGATCCAGCCATGCCAACCAAGATCACATTTTTCTCGTGATCCACGCCATCGTGCCTCAAGATTCGTGCATGATCTCTAGATAGAAGGCTCAGATTGCGCCACGTCGCTCGGAGTCCCAATCCGAGCGACTAGCATTCCGAGCTGCTCATACGGAGAAAATCACGACGAGCAGCATGAGCCGTCCGATCGTCTCGTGATTCATGCTGAGATCTGATGGACGGTCCTGATCCAGGCATGCCAACCAAGATCACGTTTTCTTGTGATCCACGCCATCGTGCCTTAAGATTCGTGCATGATCTCTAGATAGACGGCTCAGATTGCTCCACGTCGCTCAGAGTCCCAATCCGAGCGACTGGCATTTCGAGCTGCTCATACGGAGAAAATCACGCCGAGCAGCATGAGTCATCCGATCGCCTCGTGATTCGTGTCGAGATCTGATGGACGGTCCTGATCTAGCCACGCCAACCAAGATCACGTTTTCTCGTGATCCACGCCATCGTGCCTCAAGATTCGTGCATGATCTCTAGATAGATGGCTCAGGTGGCGCCACGTCGCTCGGAGTCCCAATCCGAGCGACTGGCATTCCGAGCTGCTCATACGAAGAAAATCATGCCGAGCAGCATGAGTCGTCCGATCACCTCGTGATTTGTGCCGATATCTGATGGATGGTCCTAATCTAGCCACGCCAACCAAGATCACGTTTTCTTGTGATCCACACCATCATGCCTCAAGATTCATGCATGATGTCTAGATAGACGGCTCAGATTGCTCCACGTCGCTCGGAGTCTCAATCCGAGCGACTAGCATTCCGAGCTACTCATACGGAGAAAATCATGCCAAGCAGCATGAGTCGTCCGATCACCTCGTGATTTGTGCCGAGATCTGATGGATGGTCCTGATCCAGCCACGCCAACCAAGATCATGTTTTCTCATGATCCACGCCATCGTGCCTCAAGATTCGTGCGTGATCTCTAGATAGATGGCTCAGGTGGTGCCACGTCGCTCGGAGTCCCAATCTGAGCGACTGGCATTCCGAGCTGCTCATACGAAGAAAATCACGCCGAGTAGCTTGAGCCGTCCGATCGTCTCGTGATTCGTGCCGAAATCTGATGCACGGTCCTGATCCAGCCACGCCCTCAAGATCACATTTTCTCGTGATCCACGCCGTTGTGCCACAAGATTTGTACATGATCTCTAGATGGACGGCTCAGATTGTGCCACGTCACTTGGAGTCCCAATTCGAGCGACTGGTATTCCGAGCTGCTCATACGGAGAAAATCATGCCGAACAACATGAGCCGTCTGATCGCCTCGTGATTCGTGCCGCGACCTGATAGACGACCCTGATTCGGTCACGTGACCAAATGTGAGATCCACCGTCAGATGACCTCGGGATTCATGCCGCATCTAGATGGATGCCCCAGATTGCGCCATATCGCTCGAAATCACAATCCAAGCGACTGGCCTTCCGAGATGCCCATACGGAGAAAGTCTCGCCGAGAGACATGAACCGTCGGATCACTCAGAATTCCGAACTAGATGTTGATGGACGGTCGAGACTCGTCCACATCGCTCAGAGCCACCCCGTTGTCTGATCATCCCAAACTGCGCACCAACACAAGATGGATGGTCGAGATTCAGCCACGTCATAAATGGGTAATTAAATCCCTTCTTTAATTATTATTTTGAATTATTTACTTAAAAAATTGCGAAAAAAATGATCAAAATTTAGGAAAATTAATTAAAAATCTTGAGAAATAATTATAAACTCAGGGGAGCATTTTTTGGGCCCCAGAATTAATAATTATTGTCTGGAATGGTTGATTAGTGCTTCCGGAAAGTAAATCATCGCTTTGCAAAATTGAATAAATGGTTCGAAAAAATAATATAAAATTGGAAAAAATCACCAAAGCTCCAGAGCAACCTAAGAGCCACCCTTGGGCATGATACCAGCTCAGAAAGGCACCATTTCGCCCCTCAGACGAGATTCCACCATCTGGAAGCCCCGATAAAGCCCTATACGTTATCAAAACAACAAAATTACTCCCATAAGGCTGTAACACACAATCTGTGGGAGTGGGGGGCTCGTGATATGGCTAAAAATGGGATTAAATTGGAAGCATTCAAAGTGGGCACGAATCTCAAAGTCCTAGGGGCAAGACGGTAATTTCACCTACAGACGGGTCCGATTGGGAACCGGGTCCCTCCTCTTGGACCCGCTAACTCATGAATGGATCTGGCCAGTTGAGAACGGATCTCAACCCGTTAGGGGCTAGTTCAACAGGATTGGAGCGAATCTTGGCTCCCCCTGATCTAGAGGAGGTGGTTATAACCACCCTTATCCTACCACACCGGAAAGTAGGAATTCACTCTTATCCTGAAAGAGATTCCCTTGGCGACTATAAAAACCCCCCTATCTCCTACTATTAAAGGTGATCACACTTTGCACACTTGAGCTCTTTTCCCTTCACTTTTTCTGTGTATTGACTTGAGTGTCGGAGGGTTCGTCGTCGGGATCCATCCCTGTAGTACCCCATATTTTTAAATATTATTTTTAATGTTTATAATGAATTAAAATGATTTTTGGAGATTTAATAAATATTTTCCATGGAAAATTATCTTTTACACGTGTGAAACACGTGCAAATATTTTCTTGAGAAGTTCAAAGGCCAAATTTATTTTAGGAAAAATCATTATTTATTATTTGGGATTTATTTATAATTTTTCAGATTTTTCTAAAATTAATTAGATCTATTTGCAAATTTTATGAAAAAGAAGGATCTTTTTGCAAAATTGTCATTTTGAGGGGTGAAAGTGCAAAACTATTTTTCTGGACTTTTCAACAGTGCTGGTTGGAGTTAAGGAGTCTATTTTTCTTTTAAATCTCAATTTAAATGTTCTTATCGAGTTTCCAAGTATAGGAATCTATTTATGTAAAGTTGTATTTTCAAGGGGTTATTTTGCAGATGTGTCTAAAAACCCTAATTCTTCCACCCCAGCTATTTAAAAGAAAAACGCAGCCATTTTTCGCTGCACAACATTAAGTTTTCTTATTTTTGTAGGATTTGGGAGAAGATTTTGGATCTCGCGAAGGAAAGGCTTCTTATCAAGGGATTGCTTCATTTTATGTGAGTGATGTAAATTGTTCGTTGTTTGTTTTATGTATGTGAGTGATATAATTGTTTTGTTTGTTCTTTGAATGTTGTATGTGAGTGATATAATTGTTTTGTTTGTTCTTTAAATGTTGTATGTGAGTAATTGATTGGTTGATTGTTTATTTATGTGAGTGGTAAAATTGGTTGTTGATCTATGAATGTTTAATGGATCTTGGATATTGAACTTTATTGCTAGAAAGCATGATTAGGGTTTGAGTATGACTATGAAAATAATGGATTGGATGGATGAACGATTTGATCTTGAGAAACCCTAGTGGTATGTGATTACAAATTTGATTATGGTTATGAGTTGTGGTAGAAATTCAGTTTTTGAGAAATTTGAATGGAAGAGTTATGAATCAAGAGATCATGTCATGAAAAATTGAAATTTGAGAAATTATTTGAGTTGAGGAGATATACCCAAATTGGGAATTCTTTGAGATTTTGATATTTGTATGGTTTGGATCTGAATACGAACTATTTCAGTGAACAATGAATTTTGTAAGAAACTCTACTTTTTATTATATGCACAATCCATGTATTAATTGAAAGAATCAACAAAATCTCTATTTTCATGAATTCAAGCAATTTGATTTAGTTTTATAGACTATTATATGTCCTACCAGTTGTATTTGGTTCTATAAGAAATAAGTTTTTATCAAAATTATTTTCATAAAGTAAAACTATGTATCGGTTGAATTGTGCACAACCAAAATACTGCGGACTGAAGGCCGACAATCAACTGTCGTGAATTCTCAGTCGACTGATACGACCCGGCTGCTATGTTCTTTAGTTTTCTCGAAATTTTCTTCTGGACAGTCGACATATACCTTTTACAGTCGACTGGTACACTTAGAATTATATTTTTAAAGTCATTGTAAATTTCTCTCTGGACAGTCGACCTATTTCCTTTTCAGTCGACCGCTATACTTAGAATAATTTCTTAAAGATTATTGGATTTTCTCTCTGGACAGTCGACCTATGACTTTTACAAGTCGACTTATAAGACTTAGTTTATTTTTCTTAAGACCATGAAATTCTCTTTCTGGACAGTCGACTTACTCTTGTTATTAGTCGACTGATACTGATGTATTCTTATAATTTTGAATGATCTTTCAAACGATCTATTCTTTAAATGTTTTGATTGATAATGTATTATTCTATACTTTATCTTCTATTGTGCATATGTTTCAAGATGTTAAGTTGAGCAATTTATGTTGGAAGGTTGGTTTGGATATTGAGTTTGAGTCTCTAGAGGGCGTGTGTGACCCTAGTATACCGGCGGATGAGTTATTTATGTTTGGGCCTGTTGAGGCACATTAGTTGTTCAGATGTTTGATTTAAGTCCGGTAGGGTACACCAACTCTAGAAGATTCGTTAATTAATTAAATAACCTAAATTATAAGGACAGACACTAGTGGTGATATGATGAACGAGAACATGGGTTATGGACCTCAGTATGGCTTGCGGTGTGAGATAATCCCCGGAATTATCCAGGTGTGAGTGAAATAGTCTCCGAAATTACCTGTGGTGTGGGATTGATCTCCGGAATTATCGGAGTCGAGGCGACGCACATGTGGTAATCGTGTGATGAGGTGCCATTGCTTGCGGTGTGGGGTATTCTCGAAGATTCCTAGGTGTGAGTGAAATAGTCTCCGAAATTATTTCTGGATAGAGTTTGACCTCCGGAATTATCGGGGCATGGGCTAATACTCACAATTTATCTTTATCTCGTAGTAGTCATCGTGTTAGGATTAGTTGCATATCGGGGATTGAACTCTATAATGTGGAGATGTTAAGGGCTTGCACCGGACCTATGTATAGTGGGATGCAAAGACTCCGACAAGTACGCATTAGAGAGTCAGCATATAGATTTGTGTTTTCTTGATTTGGTCACGCATGTGTTTTCCTGTATTCTACACTTGACACTTAGTTTAGCTTCACTTGAGGTTTACATGTTTCCTTGCTATGTCATATTTTATGTATTATTATTTGTCACATGTTGTTTATGAATCCATGCTTTATTTATGTTGTTTGTTTTATGTTACTCACACCTTTATGGCTGACCCCTTTAGTTTTGGGGGTTAGGGATCATCTCTAGCCTCATATTTTATAGGTGATTTCTTAAGGCTCGGATTTGGATGCTTGACTACGAGTGATTTAGTGACATATGTAAAATAAAAAGTGTTGTAAAGAAAAGAGAATTATGATTTGAGATGTATTGTATTCCGCTGTGCTATGTAATTGATTATTGTAATGAAAGTTGGAAAAATTTTATTGGTGTTAAATTGGGTTTAATATTACATTGAAGTTGATGTTGGGAATTGTGCCACGTATTTTCTAAGATATTATATTAGAAATTCGGGGCACTACAGAGGTTGGTATCAGAGCATGCTTCAATAGTAATACTAAACATGGTATAAAAATAACCTAGGTGTGGACACTAGAGTGTGAGTACCTAGGTGTGGACATTAGAGAGTGACTATCACATAGAACTGAAACATGATGTTTTACCTTTGGGGTACAGTTGAGATTTTGCCAAAGGGTGTTGATGTGAGAATGAATTGTGTGTGGTGCTCTAACTTTTTCCTTGTTTTGCAGTATTCAGTATGGTTGCACCCAGACCCAGGAATGGTGGTAACAATGGTGATGGATCTGGAAGTTCTCGAGGAACTGGAATTGATCTCGAGGCCGAATTTGCTAGGGTGTATCAGACTTTGGAGGCACCGATGGCATCTAATTTGGCTCATAATCAGAACCAGCATCAGAATCATGGAACTGGACCAGGATTGATTAATGCCGATCCCATCAAGCAGATCGAGTCCTTCAAGAGGATGAGGATGCCAGTTTTTGAAGGGCAATTTGATCCAAACGAAGCTGATGATTGGATTAGACGGATGGAGACAATCTTCGAGGTCTCGGAAACTCCGGCTGCTAATAAGGTGAAGTTGACCACGATGCAATTGGAGAAGGACGCTGGTGTTTGGTGGCAAACGGTGAAGAGGATGCTGGGGGACCAGCAGATGACTTGGGAAGCTTTTCTAGAGGAATTCAGGGATCGCTACTTTCCCCTAGATATTCAGGAGAAGAAGGCGACAGAATTCTTGAATCTTCAGCAGGGCAGCATGACCGTGCGAGAGTACGAGACCAAGTTTGCTCAGCTGTCGAGGTATGCACCAGAGTTGATAGTTGACGAGGCAAAGAAGGCCAAGAAGTTTGAGCAGGGCTTGAGGCCAAACTTGAGGTCGAGGATGATCCCGTTGGGCATAAGAAGATTCGACAAGCTGGTTAGGAGAGCAGCTATGACCGAGGAAGATATGGACCAGTTCCAGAAGAGGCAAGAGACCTGGAACAGGAACAAGAGGCCAGCATCAGGTCAGAGTGGGAAGGGATTCCCAGCAAAGTAAGTCAAGTTCAGTGATCTAGTGCAGAAGGCACCTGCAACTCAGGAAGTGACTTGTTATTACTGTAAGGAGGCAGGTCATTACAGGTCAACGTATCCTAAGTTGGCAAAGCAGACTTGTTTCCAATGTGGGCAGGCAGGACATTCTAAGTCTCATTGTCCATAGTTGAGGAAGGATGGTTAGGGTGGAAGCAAATTCCAGTGGCAAGGGCGAGTGTTTGCATTAACCGAGGAGGACGCGGGTAACTTGGAAGATGTAATCCAGGGTATGCAAGAGTTTGATTTTATTTTTAATCAATGTAATAAGTAAAACATTTATTTGAGAATAAATGGAGATTGAGTATCACTCTTCATGTAACAGAGATTATTTTAATTAATGGAATTAAGGCAAAGGTTTTATTTAATACTGGTTCTTCGCACACTTTTGTGTCGCCAAGTTTTACAAAGGTCTTAGGTGTGGAGCCTAAGTTGTTTCCAGGCAAGGTTTTGTCGGTGGCAACGCCGTCAGGTGAAGAATTTATCGCCGATCGATATTACGAGGGCTGTGATATCAAGATTGGCGGGAGATTATTCGGCATTGATCTGATCGAGCTGCAAGTCTTAGGAGTGGATGTGATCGTGGGTATTGATTGGATGGCAATATATGATGCCACAATTGAATGCAAGCAGAAAGAGGTGTTAGTGAAAGCACCAGGTGGTCCCGCAGTGACTTTCCAAGGGAAGAAGAAGATTCCGAAGGTGACTGCAATGGTATCCAAGATGGCGATTCCAGATGAAGTCCAAGGCATTCCAGTTGTCAGAGATTTTCCTAAGGTGTTCTTGGAAGATTTTTTAGGATTACCACCGTAGAGAGATGTGGAGTTTTGCATTAATGTTCAGCCAGGGAGTGCTCTGATTTCTAAGGCTCCATATAGGATGGCACCTGTAGAGCAAGACGAAGTGAAGAAGCAGATTGAGGAATTATTGAGCAAGGGGCTCGTTAGGCCGAGTTCCTCACCGTGGGGTGCGCCAGTGTTGTTAGTCAAGAAGAAGGATGGGTCAATAAGGATGTGCATTGACTATGGGGAGTTAAATAGGGTGACTATTCAGAACAAGTATCCACTACCGTGGATTGATGGTTTGTTCGACAGGCTTCGAGGAGCAGCTGTGTTTTCGAAGATTGATTTGAGATCAGGATATCATCAGGTTCGAGTCAAGGAGGAAGATGTGAGTAAGACAGCTTTCAGGACTCGTCACGGACTCTATGAGTTTTTAGTGATGCCATTCGGGTTGACAAATGCACCAGCAGTGTTCATGGATATGATGAATCGAATTTTGAGGCCATTTATTGACTCCTTCGTAGTGGTCTTCATCGACGATATTTTGGTGTATTTGAAGTCGGAGGAGGAGCATTCTATACACTTGACAGCGGTATTACAGAAATTGCAGGAGCATAGCTTGTATGCCAAGTTGTCGAAGTGTGAGTTTTGGAAGTTTGAGGTAGCTTTCCTTGGTCATATCCTTTCTAAGGAGGGAGTGGCCACTGATCCTCAGAAAGTTGAAGCAGTGAAGGATTGGCCCAGGCCAACGTCTGTGAAGGAAGTCAGAAGTTTCTTGGGTTTGACTGATTACTATAGGAGATTCATCTAGGGTTATTCTCATATTGCAGTTCCTTTGACAGGTTTGACTCGGAAGAATATGGCATTTTCATGGACTGATAAGTGTGAGGAGAGTTTCCTTGAATTAAAGGAGAGGTTGACTACTGCACCTATCTTAGCTTTACTACAAGTTGGGAAGGATTATGATATCTTCAGTGATGCATCTCTCAGAGGTTTGGGCTGTGTCTTGATGCAAGAAGGCAAGATTATTGCTTATGGTTCGAGGCAATTGCGTCCGCATGAGAAGAATTATCCGGCGCATGATTTGGATCTAGTAGCTATTATCTTTGCCTTGAAGAAATGGAGGCATTATGTTTATGGTGAGAAGGTCAATATGTACACTGACCACAAGAGCCTGAAGTACATTTATCAACAGAATGATCTAAATCTTGGGTAGAGAAGGTGGTTGGAAGTTTTGGAAGACATTCGTCCTGAGATCAAGTATCATCCGGGCAAGGCGAATGTGGTAGCTGATGGACTTAGCAGGAAGAGTAGTTTATCAAGTTTGATCACTACTCAAAGCGAGTTGGCAGCAGAGATTGATCAGGCAGGTATCGAGGTGGTGCTGCAGGGTTTAGGAGCATCTTTAGCTCAGTTGAAACTGCAACCTTCCTTGAGGGAGAGGATTGTGGAAAGTCAGAGGTCAGATTCAGAGATTCAGAAGATGCTGCAACAGGTTTCAGAAGGCAAGTTATCAGAATTTCGTGTTCAAGATGGAGTTCTTTGGATGGGTGAGAGGTTGTGTGTTCCAAATAATGTAGATTTGAGAGAGAGTATCTTGCAGGAAGCACACAGTACTTTGTTGTCAGTACATCCTAGAGGCACGAAGATGTACAAGGACATCAAATAGCACTTTTGGTGGTCTGGTATGAAGAGGGATGTGGCAGATTTCGTGGCAAGGTGTCTGACTTGTTAGTAGATCAAAGCAGAAAATCAGAGACCTGGAGATTTGTTACAGCTGTTGCCCATTCCGGAGTGGAAATGGGAGAATATCAGTATGGATTTCATTACGGGTTTGCCGAGGAGTTCGAAGGGCAATGACTCGATTTGGGTTATTGTGGACCGTTTGACTAAGTCGGCTCACTTTCTAGCCATGAAGATTACTTGGTCGTTGGAGAAATTGGCTGAGTTGTACATTGGTGAGATTGTGAAGCTTCATGGAGTTCCAATGATTATTTCCGACAGAGATGCAAGGTTCACTTCAAGGTTTTGGAAGAGCCTACAAGTAGCTTTAGGCACCAGAACTGATTTTAGTACCGCGTTTCATCCACAGACTGATGGTCAGACGGAGAGGGTGAATCGAGTGCTGGAAGATATGCTGAGGGCTTGTGTTATGGATTTCGGTGGTAGTTGGGAGAGATACTTGGCATTGGTTGAGTTTGCTTATAACAATAGTTACCATGCGAGTATCGGGATGGCGCCGTCTGAGGCTTTGTACGGGCGGAGGTGCAGGACACCAGTTTTTTGGTACGAGGTTGACGAGAGACAGATGTTTGGTTCTGAGATCGTGCAACAGACGTCAGAGCAGATTGAGCTGATTCGCAAGAGGTTGGTTGAGGCTCAAAGTCGGCAGAAGAGTTATGCTGATACTCGACGAAGGGACTTGGAGTTTGAGGTTGGGGGTGCGGTTTTCCTCAAGGTGTCTCCGACCAAAGGAGTGATCAGGTTTGGTAAGGGAGGCAAGTTGGTGCCAAGGTATATTGGGCCATATAGGATCGTGGAGCAAATTGGTAAGACAACATATAGATTGAAGCTTCCAGAGGAGTTGGCACAAGTGCATGATGTATTTCATGTGTCATTGTTGAGGAAGTATGTGCCAGATCAGAATCATCAGTTGGTAGAGATTTTTGAAGGTTTACAGGTGAACTTGAGTTACAAGGAACAGCCTGTGGAGATCGTTGACCGAAGGGAGAAAGTTCTTAGGAGCAAAGTGATACCTTTGGTCAAGGTGCTGTGGAGGAATCAGCAGTTCGAGGAGGCTACTTGGGAGCCAGAGGATCGCATGCAGAAGGATTTCCCTAAGCTTTTTGTTTGAATATATTTTCTTTTATGTGATTGTAATTCTTTTGGATGATTGTACCTTTGAGTTGAGTTGTGTTCCTTCTATTTTGATAATGTTCTCATATGCAATTGTTTGAACTATGTTTCCATTTATGAGATATTGCATCCTTTGTTGATATGTTGTTTGGACTCATTAGCAATAGTTCTGAGGACAGAACTCTTCTAAGGAGGGAGTGATGTAGTACCCCGTATTTTTAAATATTATTTTTAATGTTTATAATGAATTAAAATGATTTTTGGAGATTTAATAAATATTTTCCTGGAAAATTATCTTTTACACGTGCGAAACACGTGCAAATATTTTCTTGAGAAGTTCAAAGGCCAAAATTATTTTAGGGAAAATTATTATTTATTATTTGGGATTTATTTATAATTTTTCAGATTTTTCTGAAATTAATTGGATCTATTTGCAAATTTTATGAAAAAGAAGGATCTTTTTGCAAAATTGTCATTTTGAGGGGTGAAAGTGCAAAACTATTTTCTGGACTTTTCAACAGTGCTGGTTGGAGTTAAGGAGTCTATTTTTCTTTTGAATCTCAATTTAAATGTTCTTATCGAGTTTCCAAGTATAGGAATCTATTTATGTAAAGTTGTATTTTCAAGGGGTTATTTTGCAGATGTGTCTAAAAACCCTAATTCTTCCACCCCGGCTATTTAAAAGAAAAACGCAGCCGTTTTTCGCTGCACAACATTAAGTTTTCTTATTTTTGTAGGATTTGGGAGAAGATTTTGGATCTCGCGAAGGAAAGGCTTCTTATCAAGGGATTTCTTCATTTTATGTGAGTGATGTAAATTGTTCGTTGTTTGTTTTATGTATGTGAGTGATATAATTGTTTTGTTTGTTCTTTGAATGTTGTATGTGAGTGATATAATTGTTTTTTTTGTTCTTTAAATGTTGTATGTGAGTAATTCATTGGTTGATTGTTTATTTATGTGAGTGGTAAAATTGGTTGTTGATCTATGAATGTTTAATGGATCTTGGATATTAAACTTTATTGCTAGAAAGCATGATTAGGGTTTGAGTATGACTATGAAAATAATGGATTGGATGGATGAACGATTTGATCTTGAGAAACCCTAGTGGTATGTGATTACAAATTTGATTATGGTTATGAGTTGTGGTAGAAATTCAGTTTTTGAGAAATTTGAATGGAAGTTATGAATCAAGAGATTATGTCATGAAAAATTGAAATTTGAGAAATTATTTGAGTTGAGGAGATATACCCAAATTGGGAATTCTTTGAGATTTTGATATTTGTATGGTTTGGATCTGAATATGAACTATTTCAGTGAACAATGAATTTTGTAAGAAACTCTACTTTTTATTATATGCACAATCCATGTATTAATTGAAAGAATCAACAAAATCTCTATTTTCATGAATTCAAGCAATTTGATTTAGTTTTATAGACTATTATATGTCCTACCAGTTGTATTTGGTTATATAAGAAATAAGTTTTTATCAAAATCATTTTCATAAAGTAAAACTATGTATCGGTTGAATTGTGCACAACCAAAATACTGCGGACTGAAGGCCGACAATCAACTGTCGTGAATTCTCAGTCGACTGATACGACCCGGCTGCTATGTTCTTTAGTTTTCTCAAAATTTTCTTCTGGACAGTCGACATATACCTTTTACAGTCGACTGGTACACTTAGAATTATATTTTTAAAGTCATTGTAAATTTCTCTCTGGACAGTCGACCTATTTCCTTTTCAGTCGACTGCTATACTTAGAATAATTTCTTAAAGATTATTGGATTTTCTCTCTGGACAGTCGACCAATGACTTTTACAAGTCGACTTATAAGACTTAGTTTATTTTTCTTAAGACCATGAAATTTTCTTTCTGGACAGTCGACTTACTCTTGTTATTAGTCGACTGATACTGATGTATTCTTATAATTTTGAATGATCTTTCAAACGATCTATTCTTTAAATGTTTTGATTGATAACGTATTATTCTATACTTTATCTTCTATTGTGCATATGTTTCAAGATGTTAAGTTGAGCAATTTATGTTGGAAGGTTGGTTTGGATATTGAGTTTGAGTCTCTAGAGGGCGTGTGTGACCCTAGTATACCGGCGGATGAGTTATTTATGTTTGGGCCTGTTGAGGCACATTAGTTGTTCAGATGTTTGATTTAAGTCCGGTAGGGTACACCAACTCTAGGAGATTCGTTAATTAATTAAATAACCTAAATTATAAGGACAGACACTAGTGGTGATATGATGAACGAGAACATGGGTTATGGACCTCAGTATGGTTTGCGGTGTGAGATAATCCCCGGAATTATCCAGGTGTTAGTGAAATAGTCTCCGAAATTACCTGTGGTGTGGGATTGATCTCCGGAATTATCGGAGTCGAGGCGACGCACATGTGGTAATCGTGTGATGAGGTGCCATTGCTTGCGGTGTGGGGTATTCTCGAAGATTCCTAGGTGTGAGTGAAATAGTCTCCGAAATTATTTGTGGATAGAGTTTGACCTCCGGAATTATCGGGGCATATGTAGAGTGGGATGCATAGACTCCGACAAGTACGCATTAGAGAGTCAGCATATAGATTTGTGTTTTCTTGATTTGGTTTCACGTATGTGTTTTCCTGTTTTCTACACTTGACACTTAGTTTAGCTTCACTTGAGGTTTACATGTTTCCTTGCTATGTCATATTGTATGTATTATTATTTGTCACATATTGTTTATGAATCCATGCTTTACTTATATTGTTTGTTTTATGTCACTCACACCTTTATGGCTGACCCTTTAGTTTTGGGGGTTAGGGATCATCTCTAGCCTCATATTTTACAGGTGATTTCTTAAGGCTCGGATTTGGATGCTTGAGTTCGAGTGATTTAGTGACATATGTAAAATGAAACGTGTTGTAAAGAAAAGAGAATTATGATTTGAGATGTATTGTATTCCGCTGTGCTATATAATTGATTATTGTAATGAAAGTTGGAAAATTTTTATTGGTGTTAAATTGGGTTTAATATTACATTAAAGTTGATGCTGGGAATTGTGCCACGTATTTTCTAAGATATCATATTAGAAATTCGGGGTGCTACAATTCCGGTGTCTCGAACGTTTGTGCAGGTTTCAAGGGAGCACCAAGGAGTCAACAAATTAGCAAGGAAGAAGAAGGGGTCAACCTGTGTGAGTTCCTCACGAACCTATAAATCTCATCTATTGCCCCCACATCCGAATCCAGCGACAACAGCCACCCACCACGGTTTTAGAATCTACGGGAATATTCGACGGCAGTAAGAGATTGACGACTACTCCGAAGGGTTGATGATGGTCAAGATAGTGGGTATAGAAGAGAAGGTGGTCGAACTTGGGCTTTTAGGGATCTGTCGCGATCGGCGTGAGGAGTAATGAGTCTAATGACGGCTCCGATGTCACAGCGTGGATGACCAGAGGAGGAGCCAAAGATGAAGTAAGGTTTAGAGAGTCAGGAAATGGAGGTTTGGAGGAAGAAGATGATCAGGAATTAGCACAAATCAAATAAGAATGAATGTCCAGAAAGGTATACATGATATCGTACAACTCAATACAAATTTTGAGAAGACCCTGGCTTGTTGTCGTTGTTTTTAATGAATAATGGTGGTGAACAGAGGATTGACGAGGTATAAGATGAACATAAAAATTAAGAAAAAAATCATGTTCTGTATATGATATCACATAAATTGGATCTTGACACTATAGTTAAGATTTAAGAAGATCCAACGATTATTTATTTATCCTATGCCATCCCTAGGGATGGCGAACGGGTCACTCGGGCCGGGCCGGGCCCAACCCGGACGGGTTGGGACGAATTCATAACCGGGCCGGGCCGGGTTGGTCCCCTATACGAGCCGGGCCGGGCCGGGTTACATTCTCAAATGGGTGGCCCGCCCAACCCGCGAACCCTTTAGGGCTCAACCCGGGTTGGGCCGGGTCGACCCGCGGGTTGGCCCGTATAATAATTTTTTTTTTTTTTTTTTTTTAGTTTAAATTAAAATAATAATAATAATAATTTTTTGAATGTTGTATACTTGTATACAAACAATCATATCTTTGTTTGATGAATTATGAATACTACAATTCTTAAAAAATTATATTACTAAGTAAGTTACGTAGTATTAGTATCAAATTGAGGGATATTTCAAAAATTATGTTTGAATGTTACTAAGTAAGTAATTATATTAGTAAGTAATTTTGGGGAAATATCCCCAAGTAAGTAAAACTATCAAATATCAATAAGTATTTATAATACTACAATTCATTAAATTCAGTAATAATAATATTAAGTAATAATACTACAATTCTTCAAATGTCCCCAAATGATGTTTAATTATAATACTAAGTAATTAATAATATTAATAAAGAAAAAAAATCGTTGAAGAGTGAAGACTAATAATAAGATTGAAAGAGTGAAAATGACAACAAAATTTGGAATTTTATTCATATGAATTTAAGTTATACAATTTGAACAATTTATAACGAAATGAAGAATTCAATTCACAAATAAGTTTTATACAATAACATATTTGTTATATACAATTTTAATTGAGTACAAGTTTTCTAATTTGACATAACAAGAGAAAGCTATTGTAAGTGTTGTCATTGTTGTTGTTCTTGTTGTTGATCTTCGGGCGAGTTGCTCCCACTTGTTGAACTTGATAGTGCTTTTCCTTGCGTCCTATCTTCAGCCTTCAGCCAGTCTTCTGTGCAAACGAGCATCTCCAACGACTCCGGCTTCAACCTATTTCTGTAATCAGATAGAACCCTGCCACTTGTAGAAAATGCACTCTCAGAAGCAACTGTAGAGACAGGAGGAGTTAGCAAATCTTTAGCCATAATTGACAGAATACTAAAAGTGTGTTCATGTTCTTTCCACCACTGTAAAATATCTAGTGGAGAAATAGTAGGCTCAGTATCCTGTTGGTTATACCAATTTAATTCATTTGGTTGATTAGTCCTAGGTTTTTTAGATTGAATTTGTTCAAGTAAACTAAATGTTCTATCACCAATTCTACTTTTACCCTTATCTTTAGAACTACCAGACGAAGAACTAACTACAGAAGTTGTACCACTAGAAGCAAAACGTCTATCATAATAATCATACAAGTTATTTAAGGTAGTTTCAAACTGAACTAAAAACTGATCGCAATCAATTGTTAATTCTACATTGTTCTCTAAAAATCCAAAAAACATTTGTATCAAATTCTTCGTACCTTCTAATTTGATACGGGGATCCATAACAGTAGCAACACAAATCAACATCGGAGGAGGAAAATAATACTTCAAAAATTTTTGAAATGCAGGTATTACAATGTTACTAATATAGACATCATTTAACATTTCGTTAAATATTTGTACCATGCTAACTAATTCAATAAAAATGCTACTAGAAGTAGATTCATATGTTTTAGAAAACTTTAAAGTTGCGGTTTTAAAAGGTTCTAAAAATTTCAACAAAGCTTCAGCAAAAAACCAATCGGCGGGAGTCATTTCAAAATTAGGCATATTTTGTGCGATACAAAAATCATTTACAACTGCTTTATATTCGGTGACAACATTAAGTAAATCAAAAGTAGAATTCCATCGGTGTCTAATATCCTTTGGAAATTTTCTAAAAGGAACTTTCCTAACTCTACACCAAGCTTTCCATTCTTGTAGAATGCTTGGTTTTAATGCAATGAAATGTACACAATTTCTAATTTTATGTATATATGGATCAGCTATTTTTAATGCGTCTTGAACACATAAATTTATAATATGACATGCACATCTAACATGAAAAATTTTGTCAGATGGAGGGTTTAATACAGATTTTAAAGTAGTAATTGCTACATTGTTGTTAGATGCATTATCAAAACTAATAGCCATAATTTTATCGCGAATATGAAAAACATCACAAATTTCTATAATACGGTTTGCTATTTCGTCGCCACTATGGGGATACGGCAACGACGCAAGTGATATGATTCTTTTATTAAGAATCCAATCATTGTCGATCCAATGACAGGTTATTCCCATCGTTGGAATATTGTTGACACCCGTCCAAACATCCGAAGTTAAACTAACCCTACAAGTTAAACTCCATAAAATTGCAATCAACGCGTCCTTCATTTCAACATACACTTTAAAACAATCCGATTTGCAAGTGTTTCTCGGAATTCTCCTAAAATGAGGGTTTAAGGCGGTTTGATTAAAGTTTTCCAAGTTCCTACTCTCGGGATAGGAAAATGGTAACTCTTCCTTAATTACTAATCGGGCCATTTCCCGACGAACAAGTTCGGGATCATAAGGGTGGCTATCTACTTGACCGGTCCTAGGGTTAATTTTTTGTTGGCCTTGTATTTGATCAAGGAGTTCTTTGTGATTATGTTGTATGTGTCTACTAATTGTACCGGTGCCGTCACCCCTCTTGAATTTGTATGTTTTGCTACATGTTTTACACACTTTCAAACCTACACCCGGAATATTTTCGTCCGGGATATACTCATAAAACTTGTGCCAATCGCTAGTTTCTCCTCTACTTTTCCTACTACTACGGGGTTGTGTGGTTTCGGGTTGTTGTTGTTGTTGTTCTTCTTCTATTTGAATGCCACCTACAACATCGATGTCGTGTGTACCCCATTGTTCCATAGTAGGATCAATGTAATCTTGGGCGGGCTCACTAATAGGGACAATTGGTGGCCTACGTGAAGAGGAGGAGGAATCTTGTCCGCTACGACCGCTACCGCGTGATCTAGACATAATGTAGTAATGTGGTATGTAAAAAAAAATCTACTAAGTAGTGGCGGTGAATTATACAAAAAAAAACTAAAAAACAAGAGGGTTGAGAATCTTGAGATAGAGAAGTTCAAAAAACGAACAATAATTTTAACTACAACGCAAAAAAAAAAAATAGTAGAGAGATGGAGATATTTTGATACCGTTCACCGTGGAATACGCGTATATAAAAAAACCGTGAAAATTAGAAAATAATAGACAAGATGGAGGAGCGCTTTGCCGATTTCGCAATTGAAGAGTTGAATTGAGAAGAGGTTGAAGTAGATTTGAGCCGATGGTTGAAGAGAGTTGAAGACGTTGAATTTTTTTCTCCGATACGACCAAAATTTGATCGTGTATACGCCTCCTTGTACACTTGTTTGATGATTACTACAATTGTTCAATTTTTTTTTTTTTTTGATGTATAATAGTAGAGAGAGTAAGAGAGGAAGGTGTGATTTTTTTGGAGATTTTTGGGGGCTATTTATAAGGTTAGAAGTGGGTAAAAACAAAAAAAAAAACAAAAAAAAAAAAAGAAGCAACGGCTGGCAGCAAACGGCTCTAAGAGCCGTTGCTGCTGGCCAGAACGTGCGCAGGTGTCACAACGGCCACACGACCCGTGGGTTTCGACCTGTTCGACCCGCGGGTCGAACGGTCGGCCCGTCACGGGTTCCGCGAATCCAATTCGCGGGTCGACCCGCGGGTTGGCGGGTCCGATTCGCGGGTTGAGCGGGTTCGTGGGCCGGGTTTCGCGAATCCAATTCGCATAAATGGCGACCCGGGTCGACCCGGTACTGTTCACCGGGTTCGACCCGAACCCGTGAAGGTGTTAAGCGGGCCGGGTTCGTGGGCCGGGTCGCGGGTGGATCGGCGGTTGACCCGGCCCAGTTGCCATCCCTACCATCCCATATACATTTGAATTATAAAATTTCTTTTCAATAACGAAGGGAACCGCTGTATGTAAGTGGGTGCTTAACTGACAATATCATAGCCGAAGACAATTACAAAACTACCCAATAAAAGGAAAATGTTAAAAACAAACTCCTAATTTACGGGGGCTGTCTTTTTATAGTTACTATGTTAGGAGTTTGCACCATAGTAAAACTCAATTAGGTTTAGATACTGTTATTTAATTAATAAATAATTAAATTTAGGTATTAAACGGACCAATTGGAAACTTAATCATATCTTTAGAATTTTTTTTTGGGATTAATTAATTTGGGAAAGTTTTCTGTGAAATGTAATATTTATGATGTGCCTTTTTTATTAGATGTGTGTCACTGTGCATTATATTTATTTATATCTTATACTAATGTGAGAGAGAGTCTACCTTTTCTCTATTTTGAAATAGAAAGA
Source organism: Hemerocallis citrina (assembly GCA_017893485.1). NCBI lineage: Eukaryota > Viridiplantae > Streptophyta > Magnoliopsida > Asparagales > Asphodelaceae > Hemerocallis > Hemerocallis citrina. The sequence goes on from CM030364.1 coordinate 219,267,760, forward strand.
GAAGAGAAAAGTAGGAATTCCTAATTAACTAATACATGCACTACACACGGTTTTATTAAAAAAATCAAAATAAAATAAAAACTCCAATCCCTCAAATACAATCTCTTCCCTCTCAATCTCACAAAATTTCACGTCTCTTCACAAACTCATCCCCATCCCCTAACTTAGAATTGAATTGTAATCCTCGTTCCTGTAAATACGTATTTCCGAATATTTTCTTTATTTTGATTATTATTTGTTAAATTCTTTTTTTCTATTTAAAATCTTTTCTAAACAAAAGGATTTGTTATTTCAAATAATAGTGTATTTTAACTTCACTTTCCATTTTATAATTGACCGATTATATTTTTTTTTCCCGTTTGGTTTATTTCAATATAATGTTGATAAGTCAATCCTTATCTTGTTGTATAATAATATTATTATTAGAGTAAAAGGGATATGAGCAACTTGTTCATTTAATAAATGAGCAATTGATGAGGTGACATGCATGTGATACATTGAGTATCTAACCACTTTTAGGATTCCCCAATCACATGAATGCCACCTCATCACTTGCTCATTTACTAAATACTAAATAAGCATTACTCTTTACTAAATAAGCAAATTGCTCATATCCCTTTTTTCCCTTATTATTATTATTATTATTATTATTATTATTATTATTATTATTATTATTATTATTATTATTGAATTATTTCCATGAATATGTTGAACCAAATTCTGTCATGTATTATTATTCTAATATTATTATTAGTATTTTTTTTAAAGCTCATTGATTTCGATTGATCTTGTATTGTATAATTATTTAATTTCGAAACCCAATTTTGTATTCTTTCTAAAATTATTATTTTATTTGTGAAGCCCAAATATAAAGCTCAAGTTAATCCAAACCCAAAACCAGATTTATATACCCAACCTGTTAACCCATTATCCTACCCTACCCAAAATTCTACTACCCGTATACAAATTCTCCATAAAACCCCTTACATTCTCTCACTCTTCACACCTCGTAACCCCATAACCCCCCTGATATGGCTAAAAATGGGGTTAAATCGGAACCGTCCAGATTGGGCACGAATCTTGAAGCTCAGGGGTAAAAAGGTAATTTCACATACAAGCGGATCCAAAACGGGTACTGAATCTCCTTCTCGCAGATCCAATAACCCTCGAATGGATCCACACCTATTGGGTTCGGGTTCCGACCCGAGACGAACCCAAACCAACAAGAGACAAATCAGGATCCATGATTTGGCCAAGTCAATGGCCCTGATTTGCTCTCACCGGGAATCAAGGAAAGATTTCTTAAAACAGACTGAGGATTTTACTCCCTGCTGTTACACAGGAAATCAGGCCCTTAAACAACTCCCCTGGCGACTATAAATATCACCCCTCGACCACCATGACCAGGTTAATCACTTTTTCACCACTTTTTAGCTCTTTCTTAATCTCTTCTGATTACTGACAAGAGCGTCGGAGGGTGCGTCGCCGGAATCAATCCCGGTGTTTCGCACTTCCTTGCAGGTCGCGACAGGAGCAAGAAGGTTGAGTCAACTGTTCAGGTTTTTCTCGGACTCACAAATTCCATCTGTTTACCCCCACACCGAAATCAGCGGTAACAGATTGGCGCCGTCTGTGGGAAAAACCACACGAACAGCCTCAGCTTCTTCCTCGTCGTCCTCTGCAGCCATGCCTCCGAAGAAGGTCAGATCTAGAGGGTCGAACCGTGTGGCCAATCCCGCCGACCCTACGGAGGAAGTCCCTGTCAATCCTATTCCACAGTCCGATCTGCCTCCACCGGCCCAGCAGGTCCCACCTCCTCATCCCAAGCAGCAACCTAACAATGGCCCTTCCAGCCATAACGGCCGGAAGCAGAAGCAGCCCCTCCATCAGGACTATGTCTCGGTTCATAACGGATCCTCGGATTCGATGGATTCCCATCATCCCGACCTCCACAACACGCTCCTGAACCGCCAGAAGGACGACGATCTCCGCACACACCTTGACGAGAGGCGGGTCCGAGAGGGAGCCTCCCGCCAGCATCAGGGTGAGCGGTCTCCTCGTCGCCGAGACGGTAGGAGGTCCCTGGACCGCAGGGGCCGGGCAATGTCTCCCGAACGCAGGAGGAGGAGGCCGCATTCCCCCGCGGATCGGCATCCTCGGAGGAACAATGACGCACCGATCACTCGTGCCGAGTTCCTGCAATTTCAGAACACCGTTCTGCAGGCTCTCAACCTTCGGCAGAACGTCCAAAATGCTCAGAGGGCTCCAACTCCCCCGAGGGACCCCAGTCCTCGTCGCCGAACCCGAAGTCCTTCCCCGGCTCCCAGCCGCCAGCAGCAGCAATACAGTCCTCGCCGATCCCAGGACTACCGGCGCCGCAGTCCGCGCTCCCCTTCCTATGAAGAGGAGTCCGGGGGGTCATATGATTACCAGCGGAGGGACGACGCCCTTATCCGCCGCCTCCATGAGGTGGAAAGGCGTATTGGCCGCATGGACAGAGAGGAGGAGTCCCGAGCAGGAACCGTCCGTCCCAGCCGACCCCCTTTCTCTCGGTCGATTATGGAGGCCCACATACCGAGGGGTTTCAAACCTCCGCAGTTTGAAACGTACTCAGGGGAATCCGACCCAGTCGATCACGTCGAAAGCTTCAAGACCCTGATGCTGATCCATCAAGCTTCCGACGCTGTGCTATGCAGGACCTTCCCAGCCACCCTCAGGGGGTCGGCTCGGGAATGGTATTCTAGGCTCGCCCCCTCATCCATCTTCTCATTCGAGCAGTTTGAGACGCTGTTCATAACTCACTTCGTGAGTAGCAGGCGAGCCGAGAAGACAAGCCTCTCCCTGCTGAACCTGCGGCAGGAAAGGGAAGAGAAGCTACGGGACTATGTGAAGAGATTCACCGCAGAGGTCAGGTCTATCGCCTCCTTAGACCAGTCCGTGGAGACCGTGGCGTTCCAGTCAAACGTCCTCAACGCCAACCTCCGATCGTCCCTAGCCAAGAAGCCCCCGCATGACTTCGCCGACCTCCTCCTGAGGTGCGAGAAGTACATCCGAGCAGAGGAGGCTGAAGCCCTTCCGAGCTTCGGAGGGCCCTCCGCAGGGTCGAAGAGGAAGGCGACAGGGGAAGAGGGGTCCAAGAAAGCTCAGAAGGACAATGGCGGTCAGCGTTGCCCTCCCCCCAGGTTCGAGAAGTTCACTCCCCTCACCACTAACGTCTCTACCATCCTAATGGAAGTAGAGAAGGAGGGGGTCATCCCTCCAGCTCCGAGGATGCACACCCCGGCAAAGAGGAGGAACAAAGACAAATGGTGTCATTACCATCGCGACCACGGCCACGACACGAACGACTGCCGGGCTTTGAGAGATGAGATTGAAGCCCTCATCCGGAGGGGGCAGTTGGCCAAATTCGTGAAGGCTAACGATCGGACGGATCGCAATTCTCCTCCGCCTCGGGGGGCTAACAAGCGTTCCGAGCGACGCGAAGAGACACCCGAGTTCGAGGAGGAAAGGATTCTGCACTTGATCCACGGAGGCCCCATGGGGGGCTCCTCTAATTCCTCCCGGAAGGCCTTCGTCCGAGAGGTCAACTCGGTTCACAGTGCTCCTCCCCCCAAAGGTCTCGGCGTCCCTGTGTCTTTCTCTGACGCAGACCTCGAAGGGGTCCGAACCCCACACTGTGATGCCCTCGTCATCGACCTCCGCATGGCCAACTTCAAGGTGCAGAGGATCTTAGTAGACAATGGGAGTTCGGTCAATATTCTCTTCCTCTCGGCCTTCCGAGGCCTTCAGCTGTCCCGAGACCGTCCCAAGCCGGCCGGTTACACACTCCACGGGTTCACGGGGGTCCCGGTAACCGTCGAAGGGGTGATAACCCTAGACGTTACCGCGGGAAGCACCCCTACTACCCGGACCGAGCCGATGGACTTCATGGTCGTCGACGTCCCGGCAGCGTATAATGTCATTCTAGGCCGACCCGGCCTAGCCGCCTTGGAAGCTGTCCCCTCGGCGTACCATTTGAAAATGAAGTTCCCCACTCGGTCGGGAGTAGGAAAAGTCAGGGGAAGCCAAGAAACAGCCCGAAAGTGCTACATGACTTCCACCGGGGGACCAGTGCTCTCGCTCGAGACACTAGAAATCCCCGAACCGAAAGCTCGGCCAACGTCCGAGCCGGCGGACGAGTTAGAAGAGGTGTTCTTCTCGAACGAGGCCCCGAGCCGGAAGTTCCTAATCAGCAAGTCCTTGCCGACCGCACTATGCTCGGACCTAATTCAATGCATCCGGGATAACCGTGACTTGTTCGCCTGGTCGGCCGCGGACATGCCCGGCATTTCCGAGGAGCTGCTCGTCCATCGCCTGAGTGTCGAACCAGGGTGCAAACCGGTTCAGCAGAAGAAGCGAAAGTTCGCTCCCGAGCGACAGCAGGCCATCAAGGAGGAGGTGGATAAACTGCTGAAGGCCAAGTTCATACAGGAGGTAAATTACCCCGAGTGGCTGTCGAATGTTGTAATGGTCAAGAAGTCCAATGGCTCGTGGAGGATATGCATTGACTTCACCGACCTGAACAAGGCGTGTCTGAAGGACCCATTCCCTCTCCCGAACATCGACACCCTTATTGACGCCACCTCGGGCCATGAGCTCCTCAGCTTCATGGACGCCTTCTCGGGGTACAATCAAATCCGAATGTTCCCTCTGGACATTTCGAAGACCTCCTTCGTCACCGACCAAGGCCTCTATTGCTACCGGGTCATGCCGTTCGGCTTGAAGAACGCAGGCGCTACCTACCAGCACCTCGTCAACAAGGTCTTCCAGAGCCAGATCGGCCGAAACATGGAGGTGTACGTTGACGAAATGCTCGTCAAAAGCGTCCGAGGCACCGATCATGTAGCCGACCTCCAGGAGGCCTTCGGCGTGTTGAGAAGGCACAGCATGCGGCTGAACCCGAACAAGTGCGCGTTCGGGGTCTCTTCGGGAAAGTTCCTCGGCTTCATGGTAAGCCAACGAGGAATCGAAGCTAATCCCGAGAAGATTAAGGCCATACTAGACATGGCCCCGCCTCGGAACATCAAGGAGGTGCAGAAGCTCACTGGTCGGCTCGCTACTATCGATCGGTTCCTCTCGAAGTTGGGGGAAAAGTGCCTCCCCTTCTTCAAAGCACTCAGGGGGGCTAAGGATTTTGAATGGGGCCAACCACAACAGGAATCGTTCGACCAGTTGAAGGCATACTTGGTAAACCCCCCTCTGCTCAGCAAACCGGTCCCGGATGAGACTCTCTTCATCTACTTAGCTGCTTCCGAGCAGACCCTAAGTGCTGTCTTGGTGAGAGAGGAGGACCGGGCCCAAAGGCCCATCTACTACGTGAGCAAGGTGCTTCGGGATGCCGAGCTCCGCTATCCGAGGATAGAGAAGATGGCCTACGCCCTGGTCATGGCAGCGAGGAAGCTTCGGCCGTACTTTCAATCCCACTCGGTCATCGTCCTCACCGACCAACCCCTAAAGCAGATCCTCTACAAGCCTGAGACCTTGGGTCGACTGATGAAGTGGTCCATAGAGCTGAGCCAGCATGACATCTCTTACCTACCTCGAACAGCAATTAAGGCGCAGGCACTCGCCGACTTCATCGTAGAGTCCACTATCCCTGAGGTCGGCCACGTCCCGAACGGACCCCCTGTTTGGACAGTCTTCGTGGACGGATCCTCTTGTAATGAAGGAAGCGGCGCTGGCATCATTCTGAACGGCCCTGACAACTTCGTCCTCCAGTACACGATCCGTATGAACTTCAAGGCCTCGAACAACGAGGCTGAGTACGAAGCACTCATCGCTAGTCTCGGACTCGGACGAAGTGCTGGGGCGCAGTGCCTCCGAATCCACAGCGATTCCCAGCTCGTCGTGAACCAAGTCTTGGGCGAGTACGAGGCTCGAGATGAGCGGATGGCAAAGTACCTTGCTAGGGTTCGGAACCTCATGGGCCGGTTCGAGGAGGCGCTCATCCAGCGGGTCCCTCGTGAAGAGAACTCACAGGCCGACGCCCTCTCCAAATTGGCCTCGTCCTCCCTGCAAGGGCTCGAACAGACCGTACTGATCGAAGTCCTCTCTAAGCCGAGCATCGAAGACGAGACACCTGGCTCGGCGGAATCGTTGCCGGTCATGTTGCAAGATAATTGGATGAAGCCTTTAGTGGAATTCCTAAGGGACGGGCTCCTGCCCGAAGACCCCAAAGAGGCTCACCGAGTCAGAACCCGGGCCGAGCGGTATGTCTTGATCGAGGGCATCCTATACAAACGCTCTTTCTCTCAAATAGACGGCCGACCGTACCTAAGGTGCCTCTCTCCGGATCAGGCCGAATATTCCCTACAAGAACTCCACGAAGGCATTGGAGGGGCACACTCAGGATTTAGGTCCTTGGCCCGAAAAGCTTTGAACTATGGGTACTTCTGGCCGACCCTCCTTCAAGACGCCGAGCGGCACGTTCGGCAATGCAGCTCTTGTCAGAGACACTCCAGCATCCGACGCCTCCCTATCCAGTCCCATCCCCTTTGCAATGTGGGGGATGGATTTACTAGGGCCCTTCCCTCCGGCTACGGGTCAGTTCAAGTTCTTGGTCGTGGCCATCGACTACTTCTCGAAGTGGGTCGAGGCCGAGCCCCTCGCCACTATAACCGAGAACAAGGTGGTACAGTTCTTCTGGAAGAGCATCATATGCAGGTTCGGCGTCCCCCGTGTCCTCGTAACGGACAACGGGACTCAGTTCACTGGCGCGGCATTCCGAGCTCTGTGCGACGACCTTGCCATCCAGCAGCGCTTCTCGTCCGTCTCCCACCCTCAGTCGAACGGACAGGCAGAAAATGCTAACCGGCAGATCCTCGCAGGCATCAAGAAAAGGCTAGACAAAAGTTCCAAGGGCTTATGGTTCGACCAACTCCCCAACGTCCTATGGAACTACTGCACGAGCAAGCGGACCCCCACAGGCGAGTCCCCTTTCAACCTCACCTATGGGTCCGAGGCCGTGATACCTCTCGAGGTCGGAATACCTTCCCCCCGGCTCACAGCTTATGATGAAGCACAGAATGCCAGAGACCTCAGAGCAGATTTAGACCTGATAGATGAATTGAGGGAAAGAGCGGCGATTCGGCAGCAGAGTTACCGAAGGAGGGTTGAACTGGCGTACAACAAAAAAGTCCGTCCCGCCAACCTTAAGCAAGGAGATTTGGTCTTGAGAAAGCTATCCATATCCTTCCCCAGTCAGAAGAGCAAGTTGGCTCCGAACTGGGAAGGACCGTACAGGGTCACAAAGGTAGTTCGGCCTGGAGCATATCGCCTTGAAGACCTAGAGGGCAAAGAGCTTCCGAGGACCTGGAATGCCGACCACCTCCTAAAGTACCAAGAAAGCGCTTCGGCGCCGCTCTAAGTATCATGGGGTATCGAGCCATTCCAGTCCTCTGACTTGTAACCTATTTTCATTAATTGTACTATGTAAAATGGTTCGCCGTCGATCATTAATAAAGAAAGCTCTTTCGTGTTTTTGAATTCGCATGATTCTCTTCCCTCTTATCACCTGCTTTTTTGTGATTTTAACCAATGGTTCGGAGTCCACGTTCGGCTCGACCTCACCTCCTCGGCTCGTCCCCGGACGAACCAGGGGTAGACCGTCGCTCGGAACTGCTCCCACAACCGTTGAACTAAACCGATGGTTCGGAGTCCAACACTCGGCTCGACTTTACCTCCTCGGCTCGCCTCCGAGCGAGCCAGGGGTAGATCGCCGTTCGGAATTGCTCCCACAACCGTTGAACTACACCGATGGTTCGGAGTCCAACACTCGGCCCGACTTTACCTCCTCGGCTCGCCTCCGAGCGAGCCAGGGGTAGATCGCCATTCGGAATTGCTCCCACAACCGTTGAACTACACCGATGGTTCAGAGTCCAACACTCGGCTCGACTTTACCTCCTCGGCTCGCCTCCGAGCGAGCCAGGGGTAGATCGCCGTTCGGAATTGCTCCCACAACCGTTGAACTACACCGATGGTTCAGAGTCCAACACTCGGCTCGACTTTACCTCCTCGGCTCGCCTCCGAGCGAGCCAGGGGTAGATCGCCGTTCGGAATTGCTCCCACAACCATTGGACTACTACGATGGACCCGGAGTCCAATACTTTGCTCCCAGTCCCCCCAAGCTTGCTTCACAGCAAACCGAGACTGGTCCGCCCCTCTGCTCCGTCAGTGGAGGGACACCGAAGCTACGTTCGACCACATAATCCGAGCCCTCCTACCTAATAGCCGAAGCCCGAAGCCCTACGCCTTCGGTCGGCTACCGAGCAAGTGCCTTCCCGAGCTCGCAAACGAAGAAAAGTCACTTTCTCCTCAACTTTCGCGCCTGATCTCGATCAGACGGTTCAGATCTTACCACCTATGCTAAACGACAAGATAGCGTTTTCTTGGGAACTGAGCCGCCTCGAGATTCGCGCCAACACCCAACGGCTCAGATCTTGCCACCTCCGCTAAACGACAAGATAGCATTTTTCGGGGACAGAGCCACCTAGGAACTCGCGCCGTACCCTGTCAGAGTCACTAAACGACAAAAGACCATACATACAGGAACCCGTTCGGTTCGACGCTCTCGCCGACGGAACTAATCCGCCCGGTTCAAAGACCTCGGCGCGACCAACACAGTTATAAGCAAGACAAAAATGCAGAGCAATGAAAGATATTTTATTAAACAGCCAGGCTGTAACACGAAACACATCTTTTCCATGGTTACAAAGTGTTTGCAAACAAAAAATACGCCACCGACCTACTACACTTGGCCCTCATATGGAAATATCCTCACTAGACTGTTCGGCCGACTATTCGTCCTCCTCGGCTGGTAGCTCCCCTGCATCGTTCCGGAGCTTCGCTACCACAGTCTGCAAGTGTCGAATCTCCGAGAGCAAATCATTCCGTTCGGCTATGATCTTCGACTGGTTGTGCCGAATACACTTGACCCGAAGAGCGTTGCTGAAAGCGGTTTGCGAATCTTCGTCCCCTCCTACGGTGCTCAACTCGGCGATCCTATTCTCCAGGCATTGGATCTCCGCCTCCCGAAGGTCGAGGACGGACAAAAGGTGGGCCTGCTCACTCTCAGCTCGGCGTATCTCCAGCTCGACGCTCCTGGGGCTCAGAGCCGCCATCCCAGAAGTGGCCTCGGATTCAGAGTCATCATCCGAACCGTGAGATTCAGCGTATAGGTCGGCCGTCTCGAGCTGAAAAGAAGGGAAAACGAATAGCAAAATTTCAATACACTGTTGAAGTCCAACACTTGGAGATTTTCTAAAGAAACCCTCAAGTTCGCATTCAGACATAATAGTGTTATACACGGCCAAACCGACCCTACAACAACGTTTTACAACAAATCAGAAGGGACATGAAGCGACATAGTCAGATTCTCTTCGGAAGGGGAACGCTTCGGTTTAAGGAAACGCGAGGACGACGAGGCCTGCCCTCCAAGCTCGATCCTAAACCAATGAAGCGCGACCCCCCTTCGCTGCTCGCCCTAACTGCGGCGCCGACCGAGGCCCCGCTCGACGAGACGGCCGCACTGCTCTGAGCGTCGACTGGACTCCGTCTGGTCATAGGCGAGCGTGTCGCGAGTTCGTAAAACGTAATCCCCCTCTCGCTCTCTTCACGAGCGCACGACGTACTGCGGACGTTAGCCCTCTCCGGCACAGGCTTGAGCGACGCGACCTCTTCCTCCAGTTCAATGATTCTGTCTCTCAGAGCGTCGTCCTTCGCCATCTTCTTTGGACGAGAGGATCTTGACGAGCCAGAGACGGTGGCGCCATCAGTCGCAAGCCGTCGGAAGTGGGTAACCTCGATCCCCCTATCTATTGTGATCCTTCTGAGCCTGTCGACTTCGGCCAATAGCCTCTTGCGCTCGGTCGATGCCTTCTCCAGCTCGGAAGTCAGTTTCTCTTCCGCCGCCGAGCATTCTTTCTCCGCTAATTCCAAGTGTTGGACCTCGGCCAAAAGGTCGTCATTCTTCTGCTCGGCGACAGTGAGCTCTCTACGGAGTCGCTCGACTTCGCCTTCGGGACAAGGAGCTTGGGGGTACTTCCGCAGTTGCCACAGCTCGCGACAGTACCTCCGCAGAGCTGCCTTCGTTTCCTCCAGCTTGCCGAGCAGGAGAAATCGATTCTGTCGGCTCTGAAAGAGCTCGCCCTTCGTTTTCGCCAGCTCCTTCCGAAGGTATACAACCTCCGTGATCGGACCGAACTTCACCTGAAAAGCGGAGATAAATCCGATGGGACAATACACGGAAACATCTACAACTAGTCACGCACAAATCCGAGGCCCAACACTTGGACAAATTTTGGCCAAACAAAATGTTTTCATTCAAAACCGAGGAGAAAGTTTTACAAAAGCGGTGGCCAGTCCGCAATGAGGCTTACAAAAAGAAACAAAACAACAAAAGACTAAAAAAGACAACCGAGTCAGGGGTCGACCTTTTTGCCGTTCGGGTCCGTCGACCCCCCGGTCTTGTCCTCGCCATCGCCCTCGCCTCCGCCTTCGCTCCAACTCTCCTCCTCGGAGTCGTCCTCCTCCTCGCCCTCGGCCTCGGTCTCCCCTGGGCCTTCGAAGGGTTCCGTCTCTCCCTCAGGGCCGAGCAACCCCTCGGTAACCCCCTCCTCCCCTTCCACGGGGTCGTAAAAATGGTAGGAGGACGTGTCGAAGCCCGGGTTCTTGGCGGCTACGTAGAGCAGGGCTCGACCGTAGGCATCCTCCATGTTCTGGAGCATGTGCTGAGCGGCCTCCTCCTGCACGGCCTTCCTCACCTTCTTCACCTTCTTCTGGTGCTTGGCCATGATCCTGTCGGCCCTCTTCCGAGCCTTCTCCGCTTCCGACCGGGCATTGGCCAGCTCCTCCTTCAGCTCGGCTACCTCCGTCTCCTTCGCCTCAAGTTTGGCCGCCGCGTCCTTCGACAGCTGAATGGCGTCGGCCAGCTGCTTCTCCAACCCCGCTACTTCGGCAGCCCTCTTCGTCGAGAGGAGCTGCTCGGCATCAAGCCGCTGCGTAGCCTTGACGCGCTCTGCCCTCTCCCGCTCCTTCTCCTGCTCCTTGTTCGCAAACTCCTCGACCAGGAAATTGAAGTGGCAGAGGGTCTGAAAAAGAACAGCGGATTAAAATCTGAGCCCAAAGACTTGGCAAAATTTTTTTAAGGGAGAGATCAGCCTACTTACCGACATAGTATTCCGAGCGATCTGCATCACGGCGTCCCCTGCTTGCCCGGCCTTCAGGGTCGCTCGATCCTTTGGGGTCGGCAGGTGCCTCACCGCCTCCATGCAGATGTTGCCGTCGCCCAAGAAGCCGTCGACGTTCATCACCTGCCAGTCGGGCACGAAGATCTGCTTGTGACGCTCAGTTAGGATCTTCTCCGCATCGGCAGTAAGGGGTGGAACTTGGAGGGACAGCACCTCCTTCACGCCAAACGTACCGCTCAACGAACCGGGAGCATCCACCTTCGGGGTCGGAGTCGGCACCTCCGAAGCAGGGGGGTCGAGAACCCTGATCTCCCCCTGCTCGAGGATCGCGACCTTCGGTTGGTCGACAGTCTTCTCGACCGAAGGCCTCTTCGGGGCCCGGCCTTCCTGAGGCCCTACCGAAGCCCTCTTCTTCTTCGCCTCCTGCTCCGACCGGCCCTTCGCCACCAGAGCTTTGTAATCCAGCTTCATCGTCTCTGTAAAAGCCGAACGAAAAAACTTAGAAAAATTTTCATGAACTCTAAACAAAGAGTATAAATACCAGAAGCATACTAGGGTCGATCGGACTGAGACCCCCACGGAACAGATCCTCCTCGGTGATATCTTTCCAGCTTAGCGCTGGCAAGGCGAGGAGCTTCTTCTGAACCTCTGCCTCCTCATCACTCAGCGCCGCCTCCTTCTTGGTCCGCTTGGGCAGACCCTCCTTTGCCCAAACCGTCGGTATCACCCACGGCGCCGGAGCCCGGATGAGGAAGTACTTCTCCTTCCAATGTTTGATCGAGTTCGGATTCTCGATCAGCTTCACGCCCGGCCGGGGCGTAAGATAGAACCTCTGTTCGTCCCGCCTTGGCTGACAGGGTCGGTAGAGACTCCGAAAGAGGAACATACTCGGCTTACCGCCGACCTCTTGGCATCGGAGGACGAACGCCATGACATGCCTCCATGTGTTCGGCATCAGCTGGGCGGGGCTCAGCCCGTACCATGTCAGAACATCAACCACGAACGGGTGGAGGGGAAAGCGGAGTCCGGCAATAAGGTAGTCGATCGGAAAGACACACACGTCCGACGAGGACTTTGTGTTGGCTCGGAAACCCGGCCCGGGGAGGAGCAGTCCATAGTCGGTAGGGATCCGGAAGCCCTCTCGGATCAAATGAAGGTCACCCTCGGTGAGAGACGAGATGGTATGATCCACCTCGGACAGCTCCCTCGGCTCGTTCTCCTCCACCAACTTAGCCGTGCCTTGGGTTACTCTCTCCAAGGTGTCCTCGGCATAATCCCGTACGCCCCCCACGCTCGACAGAGAAATGGGCTGCCGACCGAACGCTCCCGCCGTCTTCGGCGTTTCCACGATCGTAACCACGGCCTTCCCCTCCCGGGACACCGCCGCAACCTCTTTAGGTAGCTCGGCCACTTCGCCCTCTCTGTCCGGACGAACGACATTCTGATCGCTCGGCTCCACTACCTCCTTCCCTTTATCCCCTCGGCCAACGGCTTGCTCCGAGGCGGGGTCTCATCCGTGATCTTAACCATTTTTTCTAAAAAGTAGGGAAAGAGACTGACCTTGAAGTGATAGGTACGGTCGGAAAGTTCGCCGGAGACAAGGAACGCTACTGCGACAGCTAGCAACGCCACCAGAGAGCTAAAAACTTCGAAGGCAAAGTAAAAACTAAAGAGAGAGAGTAAAAGTGAAAAATGAGACTTGGTCTAAGGGGGGGTGAAGATTTATAGTAAAAATGGAACGTCCCTTGGACTTCCAAACGAATAAGTGCGACTTTTGGGCTGCTCTCGAAACGTCGCGAAGGCCCAACACAACTGCCTTCCTCACCAAGTCAACCAGCTCGGCGTAATGGGATCTGAATCCGAGCCGCACGCAACCCGAGCCAGATTGCGCAGACTCCGGTCGGCCTCCGAGCAAGTGCCTTCCCGAGCCTGCAAACGGGGAAAACTCACTTTCTCTTCAAACTTCGCGTAAAATCTCGATCAGACGGCCCAGATCTCGCCGAGAACACTAGACGACAAGATAGTGTTTTCTTGAGGAATGTGCCCGTCTCGAGATGCGCGCCGTCATCCAACGGCTCAGATTGCGCCACGTCGCTCGGACGATCGAGCCTTCGGACGCCCCACCAATGCCTAGAGAAGCCAGAAAAAGTTTTGATTCAAAGTTTTAAGGCACCGCCCTCGGCGGGCCCCCCGGGCCCCACGTCTCGGTCGACATCTCGCCGACCCGCGAAGCCCGGTTGAAAGCAGATGAACACTCAGAGATCGGGAGAAGCGCACCATTCCGAGCTAGTTGATTGTAACTGGAAGGCTCGGCCCGGCAGAGGACTCTGGCAACAGAGCCTTCACAGTTGCAAACAACAAGATCGGAACGCCCTTTATTTCTCCCCCCTTAATCTCACCGATGGACAGGAAGTGAAAGAGCGATCGCCCGTCCTTCCGAACAAGCTCACCCCTCAGATTCGGACATGGATCATCACCTCTCCCACCCTGATCTCTGCCGACCCTGACACCCGCTGCGGAGCAAACAGAGTAGGCAGAAGATCTTGGTGGGAGAACGACCACCCGTCCCTCCGAAGTAGCTCACACCCCGGGTCCGGACTACGGTCGTCGCCACTACTGCCTCATTCTCTCCCACTCCTGACATCCCCTTCGGAACCGTGAGGAACGGGAGAAGAACAAGGCAACAGGGCAACCACCCGTCCTTCCGAAGTAACTCATCCCTCGGGTCCGGACTATGGTCGTCACCACTACTGCCTCGTTCCCCCCCGCTCCTGACATCCACTTTGGGGCCGTCAGGAACAGGAGAAGAAAAAGGCAAGAGAGCGACAACCCCCTCGGACCTTGAAAGACAAGTTACCCAAGGCCAATACCTCCGAGGTTTGAAACTCTACATTTGTTGCGATTGAAATGACAAAGGGAGTGGAGTACTTATAAGCTCCCCTCCAAGGTCCAGCCATTATGACCCTCGGAATTTGAAACGCCATGCATTAATTGAAGGAGTTATCCTTAATGAACTTGGGAAAGTGGAACGCCGCGCAAACCCCGAAGCACCATTAATGCCCTTGGGAACAGGATCGTCTCGAGACAGAGTGTGCCACATCGCTCGACCTGCCGAGACCCCCTGTCTCCGGACGGATCCCGAGCAAGTGCCTTTCCGAGCTCGCAAACGGAGAAAAAGCACTTTCTCCTCAACTTTCGCGCATGATCTCAATCAGACGGCCCAGATCTCGCCGAGGACACTAAACGACAAGATAGTGTTTTCTTGGGAAATGTGCCCGTCTCGAGATGCGCATCGTCATCGAACGGCTCAGATTGCGCCACGTCACTCGGAACGCCGAACCCCCTAGTCTCCGGTCGGCAGCCGAGCAAGTGCCATTCCGAGCTCGTAAACGGAGAAAAAAGACACCGAGCTACTACGACCGTTGGATCTCTCAGAAATTCGTGCTTCTAATGATGAACGGTCCAGATTGCGCCACGTGCACTAAAAGACAAGATAGCATTTTCTTGGGAAACGCACCACCATCCGATGGCTCAGATTGCGCCACGTCGCTTGGAACGCCGAACCCCCTTGTCTCCGGTCGGCAGCCGAGCAAGTGCCATTCCGAGCTCGTAAACGGAGAAAAAGGACGCCGAGCTATGAAGACCGTCAGATCTCTCAGAAAATCACGCTCGACTGTGATCAGAGGTCCAGATTGTGCCACGCCATAAATCAGTATTAAAAATCGTTTTTTATCTATTTAAATCGCTTTATTTATTTAAAAATTGCGAAAAATTGCTAAAAATTCGGAAAATTTAACTAAAAATTCTAGAAAATAATTGAAAATTCGGGGGTATATTTTTGGGCCCCTGAACGCACAATTATTGCCCAGAATGCACTGTTAAGGCCCCCCGAACGATTAGTAAAC
This sequence comes from Hemerocallis citrina, assembly GCA_017893485.1. Classification (NCBI taxonomy): domain Eukaryota; kingdom Viridiplantae; phylum Streptophyta; class Magnoliopsida; order Asparagales; family Asphodelaceae; genus Hemerocallis; species Hemerocallis citrina. The sequence continues at coordinate 219,282,890 of CM030364.1, forward strand.
ACATCGCAAAATTAAATAAATAATCTGAAAAAAATAGATGAAAGACGCCAAATACTCGATATGGCTAGGAAACAGCTCATGGCATCAAAAAGTTACCTCACTACCCTCTTCAAGATCCTAAGTCCTCCACATGGACTCCGATACACCTCCGCTAGCCACCAAAACAGTCAAACTACTCCTCAAAGGCTGATCACGCTCAGTCTTTAGGAGTGGGGGGCTCGTGATATGGCTAAAAATGGGGTTAAATCGGAACCGTCCAGATTGGGCACGAATCTTGAAGCTCGGGGGTAAAAAGGTAATTTCACATACAAGCGGATCCAAAACGGGTACTGAATCTCCTTCTCGCAGATCCAATAACCCTCGAATGGATCCACACCTATTGGGTTCGGGTTCCGACCCGAGACGAACCCAAACCAACAAGAGACAAATCAGGATCCATGATTTGGCCAAGTCAATGGCCCTGATTTGCTCTCACCGGGAATCAAGGAAAGATTTCTTAAAACAGACTGAGGATTTTACTCCCTGCTATTACACAGGAAATCAGGCCCTTAAACAACTCCCCTGGCGACTATAAATATCACCCCTCGACCACCATGACCAGGTTAATCACTTTTTCACCACTTTTTAGCTCTTTCTTAATCTCTTCTGATTACTGACAAGAGCGTCGGAGGGTGCGTCGCCGGAATCAATCCCGGTGTTTCGCACTTCCTTGCAGGTCGCGGCAGGAGCAAGAAGGTTGAGTCAACTGTTCAGGTTTTTCTCGGACTCACAAATTCTATCTGTTTGGTAACACCCCCACTCTCTCATAACTACCCATTATTATATATTATATTATTATCTATTTTATATAAAAACCCCTTCCTCTTACTTTCTCTCTCCCTATGTTCTCTCTCCGAAAACAGAGAGCTCACCTCTTCCCCCTTCGTCATCCTCTCCGATCGAGCCTACCGCCCTCCGCCGCTACTCCTCCTCGTCATCCCGCTCGACCATCGTCGCAACAACCGCTCGTAGCTCCCATCCACCGAGAGCCATCGCTCCTTTCCCTGCCTCTCCTCGTCGCGGCTTCACCGCGAAGCCATTGCCATCACCCTCGCTCCCCCTCGTTGTCAACCGCCGCCACGACAGTCTTCCCTGCCTCCGGTCGAGCCCTCAACTTGAGCTTCGAACCCCCGTCGAATATTCTCTGTCATCCTCTCCCTCGCCATCGCGGTTTCCCCTTCCGCCATTGCCGAGCTTGGAAGCTCCGAACCCTCGTCTTCCTCCTCCGCTCGAAGCACCTCGAGCCTACCGCTCGCCTCCCTGCTCTCATCCTCCTTCATTTCGTCGACCCACTGTCGAACACTTAAGTCGCTCCGCCAACGCCAGCACCATCGCCATCTCATCCCCATCGCCTTCCCGTCCCTCCTCCCCCCTGTGCTCATCCATCGCCGCTATCCTCGTCCACCGCCTCGTCGCCGTCGTCTTTGCCTCTCCGTTCACCACCGCAACCACCGCAGACCCCCTCGCCCCATCATCATCATCGTCGAAAGCTCGAGCGCCTCACCTCCCCTGTTTCGTTGCGAAATAGGGCATCGCTCGAGCTCTGCAGTTCTCGTTGCGGTGTTGCTTCCCGACCGCCAGCACCTTGCCATCGCCACCCTAGCTCCCGCCACTACCGTCGCTCCCCGACTGCAGTAGCCCAGTCGCTATCCACTCTCCTGCCATCTCTCTGTCTCTATCACGTTTGGGAAGAAGATCAGAGACTGGGTGGTTTTTGTGTTGCTGTGTGGTGTTTTGTGGAGTAGGGAATCCCGATCCTGTGTTCGGCGTTGGGTGTTTGGACTGATCAGTGTTTGGCGTTTGGGCTGATCCGGTGTTGGTGTTTTTCTATTTTGGTGTCTTGCACGTGGCTCACACGTGTTAGTGCTTTGTGTTTGTGATTTGTTGCCCAGGATCCTAATCTATTTATTCCCTATATCGGATCTAATATCGTCATAAAGGCAAGTCATCTCACCCTCGAATTGTATTGTATCGTATTTGAGATTGTTTATTGAATCCCGCAAGTAGATCTATATTGATTATCATATATCTGCTATTGTTATCTATCGTTGGGATACTACGGATTTACACGAGCGAATGCAAGTAGTAGTCTTGACTTCGTACCGTCTTTTGCCTTCGATTTATAGAGATCTTGCATGTATTCATGCAGTTAACTATTAAACAAATGAATAGGGATTGTTATTGTAATTCATGTCATGACATTAAATAACTATTGTAGATTATATGCTAGTATTGATTGTTCACATGATTGATGTCGGGGTATTAGTTGACTGTGATTAGTAAGATTATGGACACTATGCATCTTAATACCATGTTCACACAGACGTATTTGTTGTGACTAATGTTGTCAACAACCATTACATATTGATTGAATAAAGAATTGTTAATAAGCTGGAGTTTAAGGGTGACTTAATTAGTGGACAATGTAGGAACTGTACTCGGAGGAGGGACTTGTATTTCCCTAAATATTGTTAAAGGCTATTATTTTATCGATGGATTGTGGTTTACAGCAGTAACCCAATCTATCGTGTAGTGTATCGGGGCCAATTATCTTATTGTGCAGTAATTATTGAATTGCAACTATTGAATATTGATTATCGTTGCCGAGTACATGAACTATAAAATTCACCACTAAGTCTAAACGTAACTTGTTTGTATGTAGCAACCATATGGTAAATACATGGGACGCATGAAGTGCTACATTAGTTAGGATTAAAATAAATAATAGGCTTAAGATTGTCATCGCATCGACATTGCATATTGTCATCATTATTGAGCAGTGTTATCGATTATTGATATCGTTTATTGTTATTGTTATTGATCATTATAATTGCACATTACATCGTTATCATTTTGCCATTGTTCATTGCCACTGACTCTATTGTTTATTGAATTCATTGTTATTTCGTAAATGTTATTATTTCATTACTTTCTCTACTTGCTGTCCACGACTTGCTCTAAGGACATATTATTCACTCTTTTTAGATAAACATCTTACAGGTAATCAAGAAGATTTGCCTGATGGATTAGGAGAACTACAATGGTAAAGAATGAATTGCATCGCCACTTAATTGATTATTGTTTTGTTATGAAAATTTTAATAATTGAACTCTATTATTTCTTTGTATTGTGGATTTTGATCCGAATATTGTTATTGTTGTTTCCAGTGTTGGATTATTATTATATTTGGTTATTTCATGCTCAAATTCCAAGTACTATTATTCATGTGATTATCCTTTCATTGCATGCGTGGTTGTATTACTCCGCGTTATATTGTTGAGTTGAATCGATAACAGCTTATGAATGACACAAGTCATTCGCTGGGCCAACCTCACGTGCTTGTATTCCGTATTTTGGAAAGCGGGGTGTGACATGAATTTTTAAGCATACAAAATTCATAAAATTATTTTTATATGATTTTATTAGTCTATCATCTTTACCATAACCTGTGCTATAATGCATGAATTATAATATATAACATATTACTGAATGTTAATAATGTTATAATATACATGTTAACATAAATTAGTTGAATTTGCGACATATTTTCATTGCAAGCCTTTTTTAGCTTTAGTAATATTTAATTGGATAACATTATAGTTTGGCAGTGATTCTCTAAATCATTTGCTTATATGAGAATGATAATGAAGATTTCAATAATTATGGTAGGGATGATATTCATAAATTTCTCCCAATTATTTTAAGATTTTTTGGAGTTTTATATAATTTTATGAGTACATCAAAATTAAGTTAGGCTGTGCAATTTGCACAGGCTAACACTAGTACTGTATTGAATATGTTTTTCGTTTTTATTGATCGTATTTGAGAATTGATGGAAATAATTATGTGTCGACAAAAGTAGATATGACTCATTTATATTGAGTGATACTATGCACACTAATAATTATAGTAATAAATAAAATTCTAGTAATATACACTAATAAATATGATAATAATAATTTTTCAATAGTGCATAATAATAAATATAGTAAAATTGAACTCTCAATGTAGTTCTCAACTAGCAATATTCACGTGTGATGCACGCTCTAAGCATTTTTATTTTTTTAAGTAAAGATTGTGGCGTTGTCTAATATTGAACATGAGAACTCCTTTTACCTATCTCAAATTATTATCATACTCTTTACAATTATCCATAGTGACTAACTTTTATTTCATATGAGTGGAACTTTTGTAAATGATTATGTCGTAAATAAATTTGAACTTTATGGATATTGTGGTAACTGATAATATTTGACTAAATGGAGGGTTAATATAACTTTTACTTGAAAATAAGTGGTTGAGATTAGATGGTTTATTGTCTACAAATTATGTTTTGCCTACAATTGACACAACTCCAACTCTCTGATTATAATATTAGAGATTAGAAATTAGAGATTAGAGATTTTTTCTTCTCACCTTCTTCCACTCATGCAAAAGGCTAATATAGAAAGATCTATATAATAAAATACAAAGGAAGCTATCAAGTGGCTCTTCTTCAATCCCCAAAAATCAAAGGCACAGATCTAATCTCACAAAACACATTTTTTTCCCAAAACTCAAATTCAACCCCCCCCCCCAAAATACAACTCCTTTATTTATTTAATTATTTTTTCTCTCTCTCTCCCTCCCTCTCTCCTATTCAAAAAATTAAGAAAATAAAAATTTAAAAAAAATTAAAAATTCAAAAACTTAAAAATAAGAAAAAATTTAAAATTTAAAAATTTTAAAAAATTAATTAATTTTTTTTTTAAAATGTTAAAAATTTAAAAATTTTAAAAAAATAAAACTTTAAAACTTTAAAAACTTTTAAAAAATAAAAAGAAAATAAAAAATTTAAAAAAACTATAAAAAATTTTAAATTTTTTTAGAAAATTAATAAAATATAAAAATTTTAAAAATTTTAAAAGTTTTAAAATTAAAAAACATTTTAAATTTAAAAATTTAAAAATTTTAAATTTTAAATTTTGAAAATTTGAAAATCTCAAAGCAAATCCAAATCCAAATCTAATGTCGAACCCCAATCAAATTGTCGTCGCCAATATCTGATCCGCTGCTGATTCTGTATTGGTACTCCCTTCCACCAAATCGAGCGCGAATATCAAACAACTCTGTATCAGTGACTCCCCTCCACCGAATCGAGAGTCTCTATATGCGATGCGACGACTCTAATTTTATCTCATTAACCGAATTCTCATTCTAATTTTTAATTTAGTATGTGCAGGGGATTACTCAGTTTTTTGTTGACTCGAATTTTGTGTGTGCATGGGATCTAAGTTTAGAGAGGTATGATTGTTTTATTTTTTTGTTTAAAATTTTTTAATTTTGTGATTTATTTGATGAGTTTTTTATTGGTATTGATTTAAGGTGTACGCAAGTGAGAGATGGATTATTTGGTGGCCTCAATTTGGGCTTTCAAACCATAGTAGGACAGGTAAGCTAACCAATAACCTAAAATAATTTGGCAAATATGCAACATTAATTTCTTTACTATAAGAGAAAATACTATAGCGAAGTGTTCCCTTCACTGGTTATTAGAAACCATGGATAACATAACATATAGGAACTTTTAGTGTATGTTTGGATATATAGTATTGGGATGACTGGAGTTTATCAGTGAAGGGTGCAAACTCTCCACTCAAGAAAGACAGCTAAAGTAAATTTGTTATTTATCTATTTTGATTTTTTTTTTTATAAAGGTGCAATGGGGAGACAAAATGGAGATAAAAGAAATGATTAACTTGGTTTAGAGTCTTGAGAACTTCATGTATTTCATTTTGGTTAAAATAATAATAAGAGGTATTTCAATTGCAAACTGAGTCTCAGACAACAAATGTTTAGATTATTGGTATTGTAGATACCTTCACACCTGCATTTGTGTTACCATTATATTTAGACATGCTCATAGTAGTTATGGGATTAAAGTAAGCTCTATAAAATCTACATGATAATGTCCTTGCATAACTATTACAAGCATCTAAAAGTGATGCTGAAGTTAAAAAAAACTTTATGCAGTGTTTCTAACAAACTATATGCATTCCAGGTAATGTCAAGCTAATGATCAAGAAGGCGATGGTTGTGCTTAAAGGTAGATATACTACTTCCTCTTATAATATGTTTGCTAATTCAATTAATTTGTTGGACTTTCAAAACTATTTTATATAATCAAACCAGGTGCACCGTTCCGAAGACGTGCTGTAGGCACGTGTCAACAGGCAAATCTAGTAAATAAATAAAATGTCAATAAATGTTATAAGGGAGAAGGACCTATTGGTACCTAAAGTTAGTATTAATACCCTAAGCACACCTAAAGTTTCTATAATACCCTAAACACACCCAAACTCTTATAAATTGAACCTACAGACCCCCACCGTTAATTTTTCAGTTAAGTTAGTGGAATATTCTGGGAATATTCCTCTTAATGGGTTTAAACCCGTTAAGAGGCATGTGAAATTACAAAAATACCCCTAAAAAAATTGATTTGTGAGCGGCGGGTGCCTATAAATCCAATTTTCAAAACTTTGGGTGTCACTGAGGTATATTACTGTAACTTCAGGTGTTTATAGGGTATTATTCTCATACTTGCTTTTAAGCTTCTGGTTCAATTTCTTGCAATTTATTTTGGTTATGTGTGTAGGGAATGATGATTCACAGTTGGATATAAGTTGGTTCTTGCAATCTCTAAACTGGAATTTCATCAAGTTGGTTCTTGCAATTTCAGACTTTACAAATAGGTATAGCATTTCTATTAAAGGATAAGATTTGAATATTATGTTACCTGTTGAATTTAGAGAGAAAAAAAACATCTTATATGCCAGTTACTTATATGCTATGCTATGCTGACTTATATGCCAGTTACTTATATGCTATGCTATGCTTATATGCTTATATACATTGTCACTCTTAAACAGTCTAATACATATCTTCTGTTTTTGTTTTATTAAACCTGTTAACAGAAAACTATGCTTTATCAAATTCTGTTGTAGGTTGAATGGTTCATGCGTTGATTAAGTCAATCATTCATGTTACTCAATTGTGAATTTTATATTTGTCATGGAACCTAGACTTGATATTTCTTGTTAGTCAATTGTAAATTTCAATATAAAGGAAGGTAATTTTTGCATTTGAACTAGTTGGCATGGCATTTCAATGCAGCCGTAGTGACACAATTTTTTATCTCTTTTTTACGCTGATGCTTGAATATTTGACAAATTTGATAAATCCTTGTTGAAAGTTGTGTTATGAGCCTACTAGTAATTATTGCATGTATTGTTTAGTTTCATGTACATACAAATACATGATTATTTCTGATTTTTTTTTTTTTTGTTGGCAGCAACAGAAGAAGAAGAAGAAGCAGCTTGCTTCGTTATGTAATATTGATTGTGTAATTGTTTCATGTCATGTAATTGTTGTTTCATGTTATGTAATTGTTTCATATTATGTAATATTGATTGTGCATTTCAAGTATACGAAATAGTTATGCATTTAGGATTATATCTATATCCTTCAGTTATTTCTTTGCTATCTGTTGGATACTTATGATCTAGAGATGAAAATATATCTCAATTATTGCTTTATGTTGGTTCTGAATAATTTGTTTGTTCTTGATGTTATGATATATTGATATATGATGATTAAATATTTTTGGTTCTGAACAAATTATGGCCTCAGTTAAGGATTTAGAGAACAATTTTTTAAAGGAATTTTGAAGGATTTTTGGTTCAATTGGCACTCTCAGTTGCAGAAAATAATCTCAATTTTGAAGGACTTTTTTGTTTGATTTTAAAATTAATTGTAAAGAAATTTTAGATAAAATTTTAGAGAAATTTTAAGGAATTTTTAAAGAAATTTTAAAGAAATTTTAAAGGAAATTTAAAGAAATTTTAAAGGAATTTAAAAGAAAATTTAAAGGAATTTTAAAAGTAAGTTTAAAGGAAATTATAAGCGACATGGCTAAAAATGGGGTTAAATCGGAACCGTCCAGATTGGGCACGAATCTTGAAGCTCAGGGGTAAAACGGTAATTTCACATGCAAGTGGGTCCGAAACGGGTACGGGATCTCCTTCTCACAGATCCAATAACCCACGAACGGATCCACTCCAACTGGGTACGGGTCCCGACCTGAGACAGACCCAGACCAGCAAGAGGAAATCAGGGTCACTGATTTGACCAAATCAACGGGCCTGATTTGCAGTTACCCTCTCACCGGGAATCAGGGGTCAGTTTCCTAAACAAACTGTGAGGATTTTACTCCTGATAGTTACACTGGAAATCAGGTCCCTAATCACTCCCATGGCGACTATAAATACCTCCTACCTACCACTGTGACCAGGTAATCACTCTTTTTCCAGCTTAAGCTCTTTCTTAATCATCACTGGTTACTAACAAGAGCGTCGGAGGGTGCGTCGCCGGAATCAACCCCGGTGTATCGCACTTCCTTGCAGGTTAGCGGCAGAAATCAACAGGAGTGGATCCGCTATTCAGGTTCTTCCACGAACTCACAAATCTCATCTGTATACCCCCACACCAGAATCAGCGGTAACAATAAGGAATTTAAAAGGAATTTTAAGGAATTCAAAAGAAAATTTTAAGAAAATTTAAGGGAATTTTAAAGGAAAATTTAAGGAATTTTAAAAGGAATTTTAAGGAATTTTTTAGGAATTTAAAGAAATTTTATGAATTTTAACGAATTTTTAAGAAATTATTAAAGCATGGGGATAAAAAAATCATTTTACCTCTAAACTGTTAGAAAATTAATGGAAATTAACGGCGGGGGTCTGTAGGTCCAATTTATAAGAGTTTGAGTGTGTTTAGAGTATTATAGAAACTTTAGGTGTGTTTAGCATATTAATACTAACTTTAGGTGCCAACAGTCATTCTCCCATGTTATAAATCAAAATTACTTTCTTCACAAATAAAAAAAATATATGGTGGGAAATTGTATATAACCTGCATGTGAAGCTTTGGCTGCTAAAGAGTATGCTTGCTTGCAAGCTAAAATTGCTAAAATTGCTCCTCACTTTTGCTAATTGTAAATTAGAAAAATATTCCTTTACTTGCATCTTAGATCTTAGACTATTTTGTAAACAAATTCTCACTTATTTTCCCTCTTCTCTTGTAGTTTTATTTAGAACATGAACAGAAAAAAAAAAAAAAAAAATCATATATTGTCATCACCATTACATTGCTTATATATTTAGCATGAAAATCTCTCTGTTAAACATAACGAAGTAATTGCAGAATTTTTACAGGTCATAGAAACAATATCTTTCAAGAATATTTTCCCAAATTAACATGGCTTTAAAAAATAAATCCAATATTATACATGGCCCAAAAAATAATTTCTCAATCTATACACAGAAGTTGCAATTGGCAGCCACATCATCACTCTCTAACAAATTAAAGAAAAAGAATGGGCCCACAATTTTTAGGCTGAATCAGAGCATCTTCAATCGTTTTTGCTATTTTATCAATTTGGTAAAATAGCAAATGGTAAAAGAAGTGTTTTGCTCTAATCGTCGTTTGCTATAATTTGACCCCAAAAAATCTAGATAGAACATGTCTGATTTTTTTTTTTACGTTTAAGATAATTTAATTAAGGATTAAATGGTAATTAGTTATTAAAATTATTAAATTTGTGATTATTCAATTAAGTTATTACTTAAACCATGATTAAGTAGGATTAAGTTTGGTTTTAATGGCCTTTGGTGGGACAGGACATGTTGTCCCGTCCCAGAATTTTTCGGTTTAGGATGGGACAGCATTTTCCATCTGATGCCTCTTTCCTTTTTATTTTTAAAAAAACAGAACAAGTTGTTTCATCAAATCGTTAGAACTGAAAAAAAAATATTAAGAAATTATTGGACGAGACATATTGTATGTCTCGTCCAACACGTTTAAAAAACCAAAAAAAAGACGAAGCATGAGTTCCGTCTGCTATATTTGTCAATTGCCAAATTCATTTATCAAATTTGGCACAAAACTGTTCCTCTTTGCTAAAATTTAATAAAATAGCAAACGATTGCAGCTATCGTTTGTTTTTTTTGTTTTTTTTTTTTTTTTTTCATTTTGCTAAAATAGCAAACAATTGGAAATGCTCTCATAAGAGCACCCACTGTCGTTTGCTCTTTTTTTTTGCCATTTTTTGCATTTTAGGAGTACTGTAGCCGACACAGTTGTTGGCTATTTTGCTATTTTTTACCTATTTGGCTACAGTAGAAAGGTGTAAATAGCATTCGAAATAGCAAAATGCATATTATGTTTGATGTTTTGTCTCGATTATTTAATTATATTTTTAAATAATTGGACGAAACATCAATTTAAAAAAATAAATAAAAAAAACCCAGAAATGTGCATATAATGGCTGGACGAGAAACATGATGTTTCCTTTTTTTTTGTTGCAAATTACCATCATTGGTTATTGGGTGCAATTATTTAATTTTTGTTTGCAAATTTATAAATTGTTTTGCAATTTTGTAAATATTTTTGCAATTTTTTTTACAAAAAAAAACCTCATAACCCGGACGCTCATTTTGCAATGTTTTTTTATTTTGGGACGAAACATCATGTTTCATTTTAATCGAAAATATATATATTTTATTTTTTAATGACTGCAGCATTTCATCGAAATAGAAAGATAAAATATATATTTTGTTATTTTTTTTTACTTCAAATAACTGTGGATGCTCAAAGACCATATCACATTTCCGTCCATCACAAAACATTTGGGTTTGGGATAAAGAAAGAGAAAGATGATCTGCCGGAATGTAAGAGGATTGGATCCCGTCCTCCTTCAGTTCAGTCAAAGAAATGTGGGCCCACGATTTTTTTAATTAAAAAAAGCTAATTAATTTGTCCGGGAGTGATGATGTGGCTACTAATTGCAACTTGTGGATAGATTGAGAAATAATCTTGGGCATGTATAATATATAATTTTTTTCCTTTAATTCCTTTAATTAGGGAAAATATTCAGCTTTTAAAACCAAATTATATTTGAGGCAATTAAATATATAATCGTGATCTAGAAATCAAATTATAGATACATCAATCTCTTTTTAAGAACACATACTCTTTCCATTCACCTTATCTCTGTATTTAATGATCTTCTAGCCTCTCTCAACAATGTTGTTTGGAAGGATAAAGAAGAGATATTTTGGCGGTGGAATTCATCAGGGACCTTCTCGGTTCGTTCTTTCGATCGTTTTCTTAACTTTAGAGGCATTTTATCGCCTTTCTATGACCTGGTTTGGAAATCTTGTGCCCCATTAAAGGTGAAAATTCTTGCGTGGCTTGCCCTCAATAATAAACTGTTGACCATTGAAATTCTCAACAAGAGAAATCTAGCTTGGGCCAATTGTGTCCGCTTTGCTCTTCCGTTCCTGCGAATGTTAACCATTTGTTCGTGGGCTGTGATTTTTCACGCCCTCTTTGGAAAATTACAGTACTCGCTTGGGAATCGCCAGCCATCCCGGCCAGTCTGGTCGAATGCTGGACGAGGCGTCCCCCTAATGGCGCATTCCACAAATCGTGGTACCTTTTCTTTCAGATTATCGTGTGGATCACATGGAGGGAAAGGAATAACAGAATTTTCCGTCAATTATCTTCATCCTCTCGTTCGATTACTGACGAGTTTTTGTTTTTATTCAAATTTTGGTCTTCATCTTTAAAAGTTGAAGCCAGAGAAGCCCTCATGTATGAGAGATTGGAAATGGCCTTCCATTGTCTTCTTAACCTCAACGCTATTTAAGTTTCCCTGCTTTTCCGAGTTGGACGCATTGGTGTTCTATCTAATCGTTTATTTCGTTTCTGTTTTTGTAGCATTCGATAGCTACTATTTTCCGCTGTGATGGTATTTTCTTGTTGGCATGACGTATGTATCCATATTGCATGTATGCAGGGTTGATGAGTAGGGTGCCCTGTTTTGAGGGTGGATCTGGCAGCAGTTGGCTAGGGTGTATCGCTGCCTTTTTGGTCTGAAGGGTTTGCAGCATACATCCATGTTCTTTTTTTTGACTGGCCTCCTTCATCTATTCTCCTTCCCAGTTGTTGCTCAGTTCTTTGTGTAATTATCTAATGTTGGACTCAAGTTTGGAGGTCTTTTTGAATGCTACTTGGCTTATTGCTCAGCTGTTACTTGCTGTGTATGTTCTACCTATTTTTTGGTTAGCATGTTCAGTGGTTATGTTTTAATCGTTTTTGACTGAGGATTGTTTCAACTGGATGTGCTTAAGTTTATGTTGGTGGTTTCCTGTTGGCTATTCGTTCGGAGTGGTCCGACTGGTCTAGTTTTATTTAGACGCTCTAACGCATTGCTTGTTTGCGTCGTTTTTCTTTTCTTTCTCTGTGCTGTTAGCCCTTCATGGCTTCGGCCCTGGCTGCTGGGGAGCTGTGTTCGTCCTACCCCGGGTTGTGTTATCTGTGGCCAGTCAGATGGCGGCGCTGCTGTTTGGACTGTAGAGTTGGTGTTCGAGACCAAGGATCGGTTTTTCCTACTTAGCCCCGCTGCCTTTTTCGGCGTCGCAGGACGTTAGCTCAGCTTCAACCGCGGTCTGAATTGTTGGTTGCTCCTTGCGGCGGCTGTGTCTTTTTTCAATTGTCGTATCCTGTTTGCTTCAATCTAATCTGTAATTATTTTTTCTTGGTTTTAGCATGTTTTACTTCTTGTAAGACCCTTGGTGTAAATTTTTGATTGATTAATGCATGGCTGGAGTCAGTTGACTCTATCCGTATCTTCAAAAAAAAGAACACATACTCTTTACCGTTCTGAAAACAAGAACCAACAATAACGAAAGAACAACTCATACTAGGTATTGGTTTTTTTTAGAAAAAAAAAAAAATCAAAGTGCAAATAGAAAAAGAAAAAGATTTCTTATAATTTTTATTCCGTACTGTTGAAAATAATTACCAAACTGACTTACTTTTGAAAATATTTACCCAACTGATTCAGTTTTGGACACGTCAGCATAAAACGCTCTTGACAACAACGACATCCGTTCTTTTGATGTCATTGTTGCCAAGAGCAACATCTGATAATTTTTTTTAGACCATATCATTTTGTGGAGTAACGACATTAGATCATTTACTCTCAATCGTAAACTGTCTGACTTGAATTTTTTTTGTAAGTGTGAAAATATTTTATAACTGATGTCGTTATTCCCAACAACGACATTCTAAAGGCTGATGCTGTTGTTGGGGATAATGACATCAGTTTTAATAGTTATTATTGATGCGGTTTGTTTTTGGTCGCAGTGTGGATGCACCAGGTGTGAGTTCGGACTCAATTTGTAATGAGGGAAGAGTACGGTACCGGACGATGAGCGAGAGGCTCGCTTCGACGCTTGAGGATCGGCTCGGATGGCCTCGCCTCGAGTACCTGCAGACGGTCCTGAAACACCGGGGTTTATCCCGGTGGCGGACCCTCCGACGATCTAGTCAGTCTCTGTGAGAGAGTAGCAGTAACTAGGGAAATTTAAGTGGCAAAGATTCATTACCTGAAAAGGTGGGTGAGGGTCTGGTATTTATAGGGAATCCCAACCGGGTTTGGATCCGCTTGGGGGCCGAGTCTGAACCCGAAAGCCTATGGGCCTGACGTGGCAGGAGGCCCAGGGGGTTTAGGGCGGACGTGGCAGTGCCAAGAGTGGTATAGGGCTGACGTGGCAAAGCCCTAGGTGGTATTTGGAGCTGACATGGCTGATCATGGGGCTCCTGTGCCTCTGGGGGAATCGGATGGCCTAGGTTGTGCCAGGTCATCCTCATCCCTTGCCAGGCTGGGCGGACGGCCCGTGGGGCTGTCACGGATCGGAGGCCGAGGGCCATCGAGGCTCGTCGGATACGAGGAGACCAGTTCTGTGGGGGTGAATTTACGGCTCGGTGCCGAGGCTGTAGTGGTCCGGGGCCGAGCCGGATTGTTTTTTCTTTTTGAGTGAGCCATCCTGGGCCTTGGCTGGGCCCCAGGCCATTTTTACCCCACCACAATTATATATAAATAGTGGCTCACGTTTCCCTTTCCTCTTTTACTCTCTCTCCCCATTTCCGATCCCAAAACAACAAAAACCCTAAAACCCTAGATCCCACCTCTTCTCCTTCGATATGTCATCTTTCACATACCCAAATAATTCACAAAATACTCATCCATAAACCCTAATTCTCATCCTCTCCGATTCTCTCTTCTCCTTTCTCCGTTCATTTGGATCTCGGAGCCGATTCATCGAATTTCTCATCTTAAATCCGAAATCGTGCTAGGTATTCCAAAACACTCAATTTCTTTTAAAATATTCACTTTGTGTATTGAGATTTATATTGGTAATGTGCAGTATATGAGATGTTATAGAGATTGATATAAGTAGTAGTATGAATAGATGTGGAATTTTTTTATATACTAGAATTGACAATGTAGTATATGAGATGTTATGGAAATTTTGTATAAACTAGAAATGCTACATATTTCAAAGTTAAGAATATTTATGTGTGTATATGTTTCGTTGTTGATATGAGATTTATATGTATGTATGCATATAAATATGTACTGTATTGAGATGTTATGGAGATTGTTATGAGTAGTATTGAAATCAGAATTGGGGAAAATCATATTTTCTTGTTTTATTTCTTTGCTGTATACATCAATATATATGAATTACATTCTTGGAGAAGAAGAAAAGAGATTGAGAGAAGATTGGGAAGATGAAAGATTTGGGGAATCTGTTTCCTATATATTAGGAAACAGAATATACAATTACTATATTTCAACACTCCCCCTCAAGTTGGTGCATAGATATCGAACATGCCCAACTTGTCAACAAATTTCAAAAAGAGCCGAGTCGAAATTGGTTTGGATATCTACGAGTTGATCTTCTGACTTCACTTTGGATATCTCAATAACTTTCTCATCTAATTTTTCTTTGATGAAGAATCTGTCCACCTCTACATGTTTCGTCCTATCATGCTGAACTGGATTAGCCGCAATATCACACGCCGCTTGACTGTCATAATACACCTTCATAGGTTCCTTTGGACCATAGCCTAAGTCCTGCAACAGGAGTTTCAGCCATAAAACTTCTGTTATACTTAAAGCTACTCCGCGATACTCAGCCTCTGCACTAGAGCGTGCAACAATATTTTGCTTCTTGCTCCTCCATGTAACTAAATTTCCTCCAACAAAGATGAAATATCCTGAAGTGGAGCGCCTATCGATTGTAGATCCTGCCCAATCAGCATCAGTATATGCCTCAACCTTCAAGTGACCATGCTTCGCAAATAAGACTCCTTTTCCTGGGGTTGACTTAATGTATCTCATAATTCTCATTACCGTGTCCATATGTTGTTCCCGAGGTGCATGCATAAACTGACTTACCACACTTAAAGCATATGACAAATCTGGCCGTGTATGTGCAACATATCACAAGGCACTTGATCAGCTTCGTTGCATAGTTTCAGTCCTTCTTCCAATGGTGTACTAATCGGTTGACAAGCGGACATTCCAGTTTCCTTCAATAAATCCAGAGCATATTTTCTTTGAGAAAGAAATATCCTCTTTCTTGAGCGAGAAACTTCAATACCAAGAAAGTATCTCAAAGGACCACGATCTTTCATTTCGAACTCTTGTGACAAGTAGTTCTTTAATGCCTTCATCTCCTCAGGATCATCTCCAGTTATTATCATATCATCAACATAAATAATGAGAGCAGTAATTTTACCTTATTTCCTTTTTAGTAATAGAGTATGATCAGAATTACTCTGATCGTATCCGAATGTCCTCATTGATTTTGTAAATCTCCCAAACCAGACTCTTGGCGACTGCTTCAGTCCACACAATGCTTTCTTCAGACGACATACTTTGTTGCTGTATTGGACTGGTCTGTTCGACCCTGGTGGAAGATCCATATAGACTTCTTCTGTCAATTTCCCATGCAAAAATGCATTCTTCACATCAAATTGCTCCAACGGCCAGTCAAGATTGGCAGCAAGTGTCAGTAAGACTCGAACAGAATTGAATTTTTCCACCGGTGCAAATGTATCTTCATAATCAATTTCATACGTTTGAGTGTACCCTTTGGCAACCAGCCTTTCTTTGTATCGCTCTATTGAACCATCAGACTTATACTTCACTGTATAAATCCATCTGCATCCTACTGGCTTCTTTTCTGCTAGCAGCTCGACTATCTCCCAAGTCTTGTTCTTTTTCAAGGATTTCATCTCCTCATCTATAGCTGCTTTCCACCTTGGATCAGTAAGGGCTTCCTGCACACTGTTAGGAATAGATACATTAGATAATTGATTTACAAATGACTTATTTGATTCCGACAAGCGGTGAGTGGATACATAATTACTCATGGGATATTTGACATTACTAGTGGGATTAGGTTCATAAGTTGGTTTTGGAATACCTCTATTAGTACGGTGCAGGAGTTCTCTTCTAGGAGGTTCGAACAACGATGACGATTGGTTTTGGGGTTCTGATGGTTCACTCTCACTGAAATTCGGTACTGGTTGCAATTCTTCAAGAGGGTCTTCTTGCAGTTCTTCATGAGGATCTTCCTCGCTAGATCTTCATTCAAGTGTTCACCATTATTTATATCCAGTTGTTCGTTTTGCCTGACAATTACTTCATCATACCCAAGATTCTGAACTTCACTTCGGTCTCCCCCTGAAGTTCAGCCGTAGAAGAAGAAAAATACATCTCATGTTCATGGAACACCACATCCATAGTCACAAACATCTGTTGAGTTGGTGGGTGATAGCAACGATACCCTTTCTGATTCATTGCATATCCCATAAAAACACATTTTACTGCTCGGGGGATTAACTTACTCCGCTCATGTTGACGTAGGTGAACAAATGCGACACACCCAAAGACACGAGGTGGCAGGTTGACAACAGTTGGCGCATCCACAACATTAGTTAGTGCTTGAAGTGGCGTACTGAAGTTCACGATACGAGAAGGACTCGGTTGATTAGGTATACTGCAGAGGTAAGGGCTTCCCCCCAATACATGAGTGGGAGATTGCCATAAATAAGTGAAGCACGGACTACTTCAAGCAAGTGTCTGTTCTTCCTTTCGGCCACGCCATTTTGTTGGCGAGTATATGAACATGTAGTTTGGTGAACAATTCCATGTTCCACCAAATATTGTTGTAGATCTGTATTCAGGTACTCGCCACCATTGTCACTTCTGAGAACTTGAATGTGTGTTTTATACTGAGTCATAACCTGCTTATGGAATTTTTGAAATAAACTACTAACTTCTCCTTTGGATTTCATCAAACAAATCCAATTCATACGAATGCAGTCATCAATAAATGTCACAAACCATTTAGCTCATCCAATAGTGGTATTTCTGAATGGACCCCAAACATCAGAATGAATAATCATAAATGGAATCATGTTTTTATTCAGATTGCAATGAAAAGAAACACGGTGACTTTTTGCTAGTTCACATACATCACAACGAAAACTAGAAATATCCAACTTCGAAAATAAACTGGAAAATAATTTAGGCAAGTAGCCAAATGATGCATGTCCTAGACGTCGGTGCCACAGCCAAATTTCTGATTGCTTCTCCCCCTCAGAATTATTAACGGCAAGAGCTTGAGTCAACCTGTTTGAACTCTCAGAAACCAAATCCAGATAATAGAGTTTTCCATGTCTAACCCCATAACCAATCATCCTGCGAGTCTGAATATCCTTAAAGACACAAAAAGAAAGCCAAAAGACAACAATACAATGCAGTGTATTAGTAATTTGGGTGACAAATAACAGATTAAAATTTAAGGATGGGACTACTAGTACTGTGTCTAATGTAAGATCTTTTGTGAGGGATATGGAACCTTCGCCAATAACAGGGGTAGGATTACCATCGGCAGTTGATACTGTGGATTTGGTGGATGGGTGTAAGGTTTTAACTTGTCTAGAATCAAAAGTCATATGATCGGTAGCACCGGAATCAATTATCCATGTATTATTCATAACAGATGCAGAAATATTAAAAGCCTTACCATCGTTACTTGAAGCTGTAACCAGTGCGGAGGTTTGTTCAATGCTCTTTCCAGCTCCTTCAGCAATTCCAACAGCTACAGTGGATATCTTCTTCCGAGAATCTCTGCTGTGATCCCAGTCATGTGGGTAGTCGATAATCTGATAGCAACGAGCTTTCGTGTGCCCAGTTTTGCCACATTGGGTACACTTTCTTGACTCATAAGTAGATTGATTGAAGCCCTTAGAAGTCCGTGCAGATGATCCAGACTGACCTGCGAGACTTTTGAATGGATGTGGCCGAGCCACCATTGCAGCTACATCAGAAGATTCAGAGGAGCTGTTCATGGTGCTTTGTTGACGAGCCTCCCGCCAAACATATGCGTAGGATACCTCAAGATCAAGTGCAGGATCTTTTCGCAAAATTTCTCCTCGAACCTGCTCAAACTCAGCATCTAATCCAGCCAAAAAAATATGAATCCGCAAGCGGTCGATTGATTTCTTATATGTTTGGACATCGTCAGGATTCTTCATGATCACCTTATCTCGATGATCCAGTTCTTGAAAAATTTCAATCAATTCTCCATAATAAATAGAAAGTGGCCTACCATTTTGCCTTGCCGAAAAAGCTTTCTGGTTTAGAGCAAACACCTGAACCTCGTCGGTTCCATCATAGAATGCTTTTGCAAAAGCATCCCAAATATCACGGGTAGTTTTCAATCGAATGTATCTCTTCATGATCTCGGGTTTCATGGACATCAACAGCCAGCCTTTCACTTTCTGATTATCAGCATACCATTTGGTATAGGAACCATCACTTTCAGCAAGAATTTTACTATCACCTTGAATATACTGGATCTTTTCACGTCCAGCAATATGCATCTTCATCAACTAAGTCCAAACATCATAGTTTGTTTCATCAAGAATTATCCCCGCATTAAAGCCGGAATTCTCGGATTGCACAATAATCGGTGTACTACCCATGTTAGTAGTACAAGTAAACAATGGATCTGGATCAAATAACAACAAATTTGGATCAAACAACAACGGATCTGATCAGGCTTCGGGATGGTGGGCTGAGCGGCAAAGTGAAGTGATGAAGACGATGACAGGAGTCGAGGGTGAAGAGGATGAGAGTGGAGGCCGATGACTTCGGGAGTGGGATTGGTTCGTCAAGGAGAGGGTGCAGTCAGTCGTCGAAGAGGGGCGAAGATTTGTGGGATTGGGGTCGACAATTGGCGGCGAGATCTCTGTCGTTGAAGGTCAACGAGGATCTGTTGGATCGGGGTTGTTGACGGTGGGGGTCAAGGGCTGGCGACTGGGAAGAGGGTAGAGCGGTGCAGTCGATGGCTCGATGCCAATGGCAAAGATAGGCGATGGGTTCGAGCAGTACAGTCGATGGGTCGACGAGGAGAGCAGCAACGGTGATCCGGTTCTCAGGGGAAGCCAGAGATGAGGACGATGGAGATGATCGGGATAGAGGATGATGATGAAGGCGAGAGGTTGATGGTGAGGAAGATCGGCACCGGTTCGGTGGGCGACGAGTTCAGTTTTGGAGATCGGGTCGACGAGGGAACTCGGGGATCGGGGTTTGGTCGGGATCGGATCAGGATGGAGGTGTCAGATCTGATCACCCCCTTATCTTCTTCTTCAGTTAGCCTAGATCTGGTTAGGCTCTGATACCATATTGAAATCAAAATTGGGGAAAATCATATTTTCTTATTTTATTTCTTTGCTGTATATATATATATATATATATATATATATATATATATATATATATATATATATGAATTACATTCTTGTTGAAGAAGAAAAGAGATTGAGAGAAGATTGGGGAGATGAGAGATTTGGGAAATATGTTTCCTATATATTAGGAAACAGAATATACAATTACTATATTTCAACAAGTAGTAGTATGATATGAGTATTGAAACATGCTTTTGATATTGATATGAGTAGGATATTTATAAGAATGGTGTATCGGTTCGAGTACTCAATTGTTGAATTTTTAATATCTGGGAATTGGTCTATTTTTTAAAATGTTGAAGATTTGTGTATGTATGAATGAATATACGCAGTGTGTTTAGATGTTGTCGATTTTGATATGAGTAGTGTATTGAAACGAGTAGTGTAATCCCAATACTCGAATTTTGTTCATAAAAAATGCTTTATTAATGTTTATAGAGATATGGTGCGACCGAGTGGATCGTCACAGCCATCGGGGAGTGGTAGAGGCCAACCACCATGATAAGTAAGAAGTGACTATTATTTTTAGCCCTGATCTTCATGTATATTATGCTTTCTATAACAAGAATTTATATTTGATATGTATGTAGGATGCCGGCAAAGCATCTTCTTTGCATGCAGTAGGTGCGTCGTCTTCCACCGCACAAGGAGGTTCGGGTCCATTAGACCCAACCCTATTCTACCTACAAGAAGAGCACAGGTTTCAGGCCGTGTGGAAGGGAGAGACGAAGAATATGAGTTTCTAAAAGCACGCGACAATGTGGTGCACCCACGTATACGGAACTATTTGGTAAATTCTGGAATCCATGGAATGTCGATGTTGGCAAAAGTAAAAATACGACCATGGCTTACTTACGGCTCTTGTGGAGCGATGGAGGCCGGAGACACACACATTCCACCTCCCTGTTGGTGAGATGAAGGTGACGCTACAAGATGTAGCGATTATATCTGGACTTCTAATTGATGGGGTTGCTGTGAACGGTAACCTCGTGTTCAACAAAGTTGCATTGAATATAGATATTCTTGGGAGAGAGGTTGAAGAGGACGACAAATGTGTGTTCATCGGTGAATCAATCCAACGTTCGTGGCTGTATATAGAGTTCAACAAATGTTTGGGAGAGAAACCGATCGACTTCGAACATCAATGTTACACTCAGGCGTACCTACTAAATTTGATCGGAGGTGTTATGTTCTCGAACTCGTCCGGTGATGCCATCCACCTAATGTACCTACCCCTAATAGCGGACCTACACAGAGCCAACTGTTATAGTTAGGGAAGTGCGGCGTTAGCTTCACTATATCGTGCATTGTGTAACTGTGCAATGAGTTCGATACAGATGGCATGGCCAATGGGGATATTATAGATTTGGTGTTGGGAACGTATACACCTCGGCCGTCCCTAAATAGTGGTTCTTTCGAATGAATTGAAGGATGTTGTTGAGAACCCCTGTTTAGGGCGCCTCTAGGGGTTTATTAGATGGGTGGCCACACATGGAGAAACATGTTCTCTGCAAAACTTTCTGTCTCAACAGTTGTTATTGTCAACCACGACATCAAAAGAACTGTTGCTGTTGTTTACAATAGCAGCAACAGTTCAAATAAAATGTGTAAAAATTTGATCATTTTATTTGATCAGTTGACGCTATTGTAAACAACATCAACAATTCTTTTGATGTCGTTGTTGACAATAACAACTGTTAAGATAGACGGTTTCACAGAGAATATATTTGGCCCAAAATTTTCCAAAACTTTTCACGATGTATATCTATAAATTCTTACACACGTGGTGCCCAAAACCTTCCTTCGCTAATTACTGTTTGTGCCGCTTCACGACAATCCGTAAAGTATAAATTGAGACGAAAGAATATCATCTCCATAATTTCTATAACGGGCAAGCTACGAACACCTTTTAAAATTGAAATGAACTTCTGATAGGTTTGTAGTTATTATACCATATCAATATCTTCCATATGCGGAAAGTGCCCACACTTCTCACTCGGTTTCTTCTTCAACCAATTAGCCCCCTCAACATTAGTTGCTTCAAGCTTTGCAATCTTTGCCTTAAACTTCTTCGGCTGATTTTGACATGCGATCACCTTAAGCTTATCCATAAAAAACTTGCTACCAAATTTGCATTGGAAATTAACAGCAAAATGACGCGTAGAATATCGATGATATGCAAGTGGCTCCTTCCATGTTCCACACTCATTGTCCATAGCCGATAAAATGTCTGCATAACGATCAGAAATAACAGATAGCCCTGCACGATCTGTGACAAAGCATCGAATACAGTTCATGAACCATGTCTACGTATGTATGCTCTCTCCATCTACTATTGCGGAGGAAAATGAATAACAACTTACCATTTTCATTAGGTGAAACAACTATCAACAGACCACCTTTGTATTTTTCATACAAATGTGTTCCATCAACATTAATAACTAGTCTGCATGCCTTAAACCCCTTGATAGGTTCACTAGGAACCATACAACCGCTCAATAACTTTATGCTTTGCCTTCCACACTTTCCGATATGAAATATTGTAATTGAATTGAAGCTTGACTATCTCAACTAAGGCTCTTGGTATTACACCTAGTTGTGCCTTCACAACATTCAATATCATCGTTGACACAATTTTAGAATCAACTTACTATGATCTTGATTCAACGTCGGATTCACACATGTATGTGGATCTTGAATTTTTTTCACCACGAAAAATGATTGCCGTTTTAGAACTATGACACGTAACCGCCATGGACAACCCACCTCATTAACGAGCTCCAGATTTATTGCAATCTTTTCGGGTGTATGTCTGATCAGTACGTATTTACATTTAACATAGTACAAACTTGGGTTCGATTTCACCGTCCTAAATTCTCAATGGATATTTACGAAGTACATCTTAGCTTGATGTTGGATACTATCTTTGGTTGGAAATATTTGGCCAATACATAGTTCATCCGTGTTCGATGAGCCGACGGGAAACTGTGTGTAACACCCTAGAATTTTAAATATTTTTTTTTGAGATTAATAAATGAATTAAAGTGATTTTTGGTGATTTAATAAATATTTTTCTGAATTTATCTTTTGCACATGCAAAACATGTGCAAATATTCTCTTGGGAAACTCAAAGTTAGAAATTATTTTGGGAAAACCTAATATTTATTAGTAGGTATTATTTATGAATTTTCTGGATTTTTTTTATAATTATTTGGTATATTTGCAAATACTCAAAAATTGGAGGACTTTTGTGCAAAATTACCACTTGGGGGGTAAAACTTCAGATTTTCAGATTTCTGGGCTGGGCATGATGGCCGGCCAACTCAGAGGGAAAGAGAATTTTTTTATTGTAATAGATTTGGTCCATTTTGCTAATTTATTAAAGGAAGTCTATATATGTAAAGGAATAAACTATTGAAGGATGTTTCCAGATTACTTGTAAAACCCTAATAACTCCAGATTTCGGCTATATAGGGGCTTCTACAGCCATCCCCCTTCTACACAAAAAACAACATACTCTTTTATTATTAATTTCTTGGATTTTCGAAGCGAGGATCTTGGATTTTTGCAAAAGGAAGAGCTTTTCTTATTCTTTATTATTTTGTTGAATCTTCAAAAATGTAAGTGACATATGTTTGATTTCTTGTTGTTCTATGCATGTTATATATGATGATTTGTCTAGTAGAATGCATGTTAGATGATTGTATGATGATATAATGAATATATTGATGGATGGATAATTAAAAGTGAAACTTTTTATGAATAATATGCAATTGATGAATAAAATCTCTATATTGATGACTTAAGAATGTTAAGAACTTAGTAGAAATTATGGGTATGTTGTTTTTTTTCATATTCTTGCTGATTTGATTTTGTATATTGAGATTTTATGAGGGATGCATATAGCTAGATAAAGAGGGGTTATATACTGTTTATACATATGTACATGATCTGTTGATATTTTGGATGAGTAGAACTTGACCAATACATGTTGTAGAAGCAAATACTCAAGGGCAAATTGATCTAACTGGTTTTATATGTGTATAAAAAGTTGCAAAGAAGGTTTTTGAAATCAAAAGATCAAGTTTTGAAGTGTTGAGTTGGGTTTAAATTTCGGGTCTGATGATGTGCAGGCCGAAAGTTGATTTTTTTGAGTTTTATGAAGTTTTGATTTGAATTTGGGTTTCTATTGATACTGAGATTGAATTAAACAATATACCACTCATATACAATGATTTCTCGATGTTTTAATTGATGCATGTACACATATATACACCCACATATATATATTTTCCTGATTTGAAGAATTTTGATGAAAAATTACTCTTTTGTAATTTGTTGAGAGTTTGATTTGATTTATGAACTCCAGTATATTAGACAAGTTGTATTTGATCATCTCAGGGCTTTAATATTACAAGTTAATGCCTTTAAAGATTATAAACCACGTATCAGTTTAGAAGTGCACGAAATTTAAAGTTGCTGTATATGGGCTGTTTTTGACATGTCGGTCGACTGTCCATTTTTTTTGAACTAAAATGACAGTCGAATGTCAATTTTTTAGTTGGGGTTTTTAGCATGTCAGTTGGCCACCACTTTTTGAACTGAGATGTTAGTCGACCGACAGCTGCGTGGCTAATTGTTTTGTTGAGTTTTTCACTATTTTTCTTGAATGATTATTTTTTGAACTTATGAATTATTGAACTACTATTTTAGATGAAGTTTTTACTACAAATTACTGTATTTTATAGAGAGTTATATTTTAATTATAATAGTGTTTAACTCGTATTTCTACGGCTTTAGAAAGCGAAATATATATACAGACTTCAAGATATTAATGTTTTGTGATTTTTCTATGACTTAAAAATGTGAAACTCAGTTATTTAATCGATTTAATATCAGATTTCAGTTCTGGAAATTTGTGAGTATTTAGATAAATTTGGATTTGTTGGATTTAAAGAAGTTTTCTTAATATGAGCGAATTGATAATGGAATCATGGGTTTTAATGAAAATTTTGTGTTGATAGTTGAGTTGTGAGTCTCTAGAGGGTGAGTGGGACCCTAGTACACTGGCAGTTGAGTTTTTATGGTTTGGCCAGTTGGGGCCTTATTGTTGGTCAGTTGCGTTAAGTCCGGTAGGGCACACCAACTCTAGGGAAATTGTAATCAATCAATTAAACTTAATAAGATGTAACATCTGTTTCTTTTTATTTCCTTAATTATTTGGTTTAAATTATTTTTAAATATATTTTTGAGTATAGTTACCCTTATTAATTTATTTTATTTGTATTAGAATGATTAAATTGATATTTGGGGGTAAACGGTAAAAATTGGAAATATAGGAGTTTTGAGATGAGTTTTTTCGGAGGAGACGAATTCGAATTGACCCAAAATTTTTCTGGAGTGTTTCTTCGATATAGGGGGTTTAATAAATGATAAATTTTGGAGTTATTAAATTATAGTCTGAATTTGAATGTATTTTTCTAAAATATTGCGATAGTCGTATATATATACATATTTGTATGTATAGCTATTCTTCATAACTCTTGATTTTGATTAAAATTATGCAAAAAAATGCATTTCTATTTTTATTTTATGTTTGGGATGAATTTAAGTATATTATGGAGTGATTTTTACAAGAAAAACCCTAGAAAGGTTAACTAGAAGGGTATATATATAATGTTATGGTCAAATGAGGACTTATAAGCAATTTTGCCTCCTTATTTACATTTCTCTACCCTTCTCCCCCTCCCACCTTTGATTTCGGCCAGCAAAAGACCCTTACCACCGACCATAACCTTGGGTTCCAAAACCCTAATAATTCCAACAAATTTTTGAAGAAAATTTGAGGGTCTTAGCTAATTTGGAGGTGCTCTACTCATTTCCGGAGTCCATTTGTAAAGATAAGGCTTGGAAGGTAAGAAATTATGAAGTTTATTTTATGTGAATATATGATTTTGAGTTTTAGTGCTAGAAAATGATACAATAGGGCAATTAGGTGATGCTGGTAATTATAGAGAAGAAAGATTGTCAAGAAATTGATTGGTTTGTAAATTGTAAATTAATTAGTGTGTTGGCTTTAGAATTTGGATAATAAATAGAATAATTGATAAGTATGAGTTATAGAAATTGTCGTGGATTAAGGGGAAAAATTTTAGGATGAGTTTAGTAAAAATTTTATGGAGTTAGAACCCCGTAAATAACTCAAAAATAGGGATATACCATATATGCACGCCGGGTGTTCGGTGAAATGCCTGAACGAGATTTAGGAGAGAATTTATTAGATTCGAAGGTGTAATTGAGTTTTATTAATATTGTTTAACCCTAATTTGAGAAATTAGGAGGTCTGGATGAAAGCAAGTAGATAATCGAGGATTTCCCTTAAAGGGTTCCTCTGATCGATGAGTGAAAATTTTTATTGGGACCCAAATTTGAAATCCATCAATGTATCTTGTCTACATATGTCATTTGTGACACGTGGGTAAAGACGGATTCGAATTTGGAGGTTCGTAGGTCGAGTTTTGAATTTTAAGCTAATCGGTACTATAATTTTCCAATTAGGTGGAAAAAGTTGAGCTTCGACTGACTACTGGGCGGACGTGGGACTTCGTTTGCTCAATCTGTCAGGTGAGTATGTTGTATCCATATATATTTTATGTTGTGGCCAAATTTCACAGCTTTTTGATGTATTTCGTAGAAGTTATGGTAAAAAGTGATTTTCAAAGAAAATACGGATTTTTAAGGGCCCGAAAATGGGTTTTTGTGATATTTGACGAAATTAACTATTTTAAGTATATAAAACCTATATTATGGATTAATTTGACGTGTTGAAGAATAAAAACTATATATATTAAATGGTTTATGCATATATTTACCCCGTGCATGTTTTGTGCATGTTTTTGGGGTATATAAGCCGATATAGGTGATTTGGTATATGTGGAGCCTTGTGTATGGGATAGCAAGCTATGGATGGATGTTATAAGATGTAATTAGACGAAATTTGTGATTGCGGTAATGTTTTGGAAACCCGTGTATATATAGTGCATGTTTTGGGGCTTACAGGCCCTTATAGGTGATTTTACTAACATAGAGCATTGTGTATGAGCTAGCATGCTATAATTAGTTGTTATGGAGTTCAATTAGATGAAATAAGTGATTGTGGCTCTATCTCTTGGAAATTCGCAAATATGATGTATGCTTGTGATATATATGTAGATGATAATGAGATGTGATGTGGTTATTACCCAGACTGTGTCTGTGGTGCAGTGGTTATTACCCAGACTATGTGTCTATGGTGTAGAGGTTATTACCCAGACCGTGTCTGTGGTGCAGTGTTTATTATCCAGACTATGTGTCTGTGGTGCAGTGGTTATTACCCAGACTGTGTCTGTGGTGCAGTGGTTATCACCCAGACTGTGTGTCTGTGGTGCAGTGATTATTACCCAGACTGTGTTTGTGGTGCGGTGTTCCCTCGCTAGTTCGGCTAGGAGGAAGACGTAGCCTTGAACATGTAAGACTCTATGTGAGCATCGTTCTGCGTGTTTTACTGGGCTATCGGCTTTCAGTATATTGGGATACTGTGGCTCACTGGTCGACAAACTAATAAAATAAATAAGTATAAATGAGAATGTGAAAGTAAAGAAAGTGAATAGTGAGTTGTGAATGTGAACGAAAGTGTTTATGAATGAAAAAGTAAAAGAAACCTGTGTTAATATGAATAGCATGAGGTAATTGTATTATGAGAATGATTATTAAAGTGAAATACAGTATAATTTGAGTTGATACACCTTGGAATTGTGTCGAGGAACTACCCGCCCGCTATTTCTATGGAAATTGTGGGAACTACCTGCCTTGACATAATTCGCAGGGTGAGTTGGCATGATAGCGGTAAAGAATAATGGAAATGAAAAAATTAAAGTGAAGATGAAAAGTAAATGAAGTAAATTTATAACCAAGCTCTCGGCTTGAGATGTGATGTGATATTACCCAGACTATGTGTTTGGGGTGCAGTGATTATTACCCAAGCTATCGGCTTTGGGGTGTGATATGTTATTGCCCAAATTATGTTTGGGATATGGAGTATAAATTGATGAGAATGAAGTGAAGTTAATGGTAACTTGTGATATAAGTGAAAATGAAAGTAAGTTAATTATTAATAAGATTAAGTAGTAACTAAAGTGATATAACGAGATGAAAATGAGTTATAAAACATGTTTTTGATGCAATAAGAATAAGCATTCACATAAGTGATACGGTGATGATATGATGAAATGCAAGTAAATGAAGTACATGGCTAAATAAAGATGAAGAAAATATGTAGCAGTGTCCTGTGAATATGTATATAAATGAAGAAATGGTGACATGACGATAATTGTGGAATGACAATTGTGGAATGGATTGTATGTGAATTAGTACTATGCAAAAGTAAAATAAGGATGTATATATGCAGATAGTGTGATGTGTAAAGTGAAATATGTGAAGTTATGGTTATATATACAGTTGAATGCAGCCTGGAAGAATACTTTGATATGAAAATCGTATTGGTTATGTTTTTATGTTCAGACTCCAGGTTAAATCTTCTTATCTTGATGTTTGTAAGTTTAATTTATTTTCTTTATACAATTTAATTATTTATTTGGATAATAATTATACTCACACCAGAAATGGCTAACTCCTATTGTTTTCTGGGGGTTAGGGTGTCCCTTATTGAGGGTGGACAACCCTAACTCTCCTGCAGGTTGCTAGCAGCATGGTGAGGTAGTATAGAGCCAGATTTTGTGCTTTCGTTGGAGTCGATCTATTATCTATGTACTTAGTATATGTAGAAAGGAGAACATTCGATGTATTATTTTGTATTATGATAAAAATATATAGATATAGTGTTGTGACGAGGTAAGAAAGCCCGTACCCACCTCGTTGTGGAGTACTGGGTCCTGTGTTTGGTTTTTGGAAAGTTTTTCTACAGCTTTTCTATTACTTTTATAAGTTTTAAAGGAATTTATGGTTTTTAAATTATAATTAATATTCTGTTATGAGTTTGGCCTCCAGAGCATGATATTTATCTTACCTGTGTGATTCTGCTCATTTTGGCCTGGGGAGCCCATGATTATATTGCCTGTGTTGTGAGCTACAAAATTTAGAGCAGAATTCTGTAAGCTTTTTGTGTTTCGGGGCAGAAATTTCAGGAGAGATTCTGCCAAAATTTTATTTGAAAAAAATACTTATCTTAGTTTATGTTTAAAGTGATATAGAAATTGATAGAATGGAATTTAGATGTTTAGTTTTTCAACAAAAAAAAAAATTTCGGGTGTTCTACATAAGTTAAGGACAGACACTAGATGGTGATATGATTAAATTAGTGAAAACATGAGTTATGGACCTCAGTGTGATCTGCAGTGTGAGATAATCTCCGGAATTATCAAGATGTGAGTGAAATAGTCTCTGGAATTACATGCGGTGTGGGATTGATCTTTGAAATTATCAGGGTCGAGGCGACACTCATGGGGTATTCGTCTGATGAGGCGTCATAGCTTACGGTGTGGGGTATTCTCAAAGACTCTCAGGTGTGAATGAAATAGTCTCCAGAATTATCTGTGGATAGAGACCGACCTCCGAAATTATCGGGGCATAGACTAGATACTCACAGTTTATCTAAATCTCGTAGTAGTCATTGTAGTAGGATTAGTTGCTTAATGAGGAATTTAACCCTACAAAGTGGAGGACGATAAGGGCTTGCACCGGACCTATGTATTGTGGGATGTATAGATACCGACAAGTATGCATTAGAGAGTCATCATACTGCAATTATATTTTCTTGACTAATATTATGCATGATGTTTTCTGTTTTTCCTACACTTGACACTTAGCCTAGTTTAACTTAATGTTTTATGCTTTATTTATCGTCATTTCATATTTCATTGTTACTACTGTGGGAATGTGTTGATTATGAATTTATTCTTTATATTTCATTTAAATCGTATTTTCTTTTAATGTCACTCACACAGTTATGGCTAAACCTTGTAGTTTTGAGGGTTAGGGTTATCTCTAATCTCATATTTTACAGGTAGGTACCGTTAGCTTGAGATTGGATGCATGTGGTAGAATGATAATATGGCTTCTTATGCAAATTGTAAAAGAATGAATTGTAACAGAAAGAAAATGTAATTCAAGGTATTTAGTTTTCCGCTGTGCTATGTAAAGAATTGATGTAATAAAAGTTGATTTTTTTTTCTTCTGTGTTTCGCTATGTTTACTATTACACTGAGGTAGATGATGAAAATTGTGCCACGCAATTCTGAATTTATTTATTAGAAATTCGGGGCGCTACACTGTGCATGTTCATGTACAGTTGCACTGGTCATCCACTCCCCCATTCGAACATCATGTACATGTGCACTCATGGATTGCCTCAAGGGAACCACATTGTTAACATGTACATTAACGTTAAAATCATTAATCCAATCTTCTCTGACCTCCTCCTCCTCCTCATCCTCCTCATCATGTTCAAGCTCGTGATCCTCATCTTCTTTCTAATCTAATAATTCGTTATTAACAACAACGTTATCGAAGTCTTGCATAACGTTATTGGTGTTGACAATATCTCGTGTCAAGGTGAAAGGATATACCGGCTCATATTTTATGGTAACTGGTCTTGTTGGAATTGTGCTAATGTCTTCTTGTGAATGAAATATTCTAGCATGTGGCTCGACAGTTAGTTTGAAACTCCTAACGGGGCTTGGACTAGGAATAACACGTGGTCGAGCATTAGGAAGCTTAATTTGCTCAATTTATAACTTCAATGCAGTCCAACTACATGTCACGCCCCGCTTCCCAAAAATATGGAATACGAGCACGTGACGAAGCCCAGCGGATGATTTTTTTACATCATCCATAAGCTGTAGGATCGACTCAGCATCATAACAAGAATATACAAGAGAAATATATATAACCAAGCATGCATGAATAATTTATTAAGCAGCAGAAAACAATTTAAACAAATAATAATGTTCAAATAGTTCACATGTCTGGGTCAAGTATAAACTCGGAAACAAGTCTTAAACAACAGAAGAAATAAATACCTTAAGGAAAGCAACTATTTAACAGATCCTTGCTCCAAGCAAAACCTGAAATGTCTGCTCACCAATTCCGGCAGGTAGTTTGTCTCCCAAGTCTGCTTAATAAATATAAACAGGAAACAAGAGGGGAAACAAGAGAAAATGCCCTTAGTGCAAGCTAGGGCCACAAATAGTAAAAGCAAGTACAAGAAAGGGGAAAACAAGAATTGGAATCAAGAATAAACTGAGTTATAAGAAGTAGTGACAAATTCAAAATCTAGCTGGCAAGAGGGAACATCATAATGACTAGATTGGATAACAACTGCTAGTGGTGAATCACATGTCAGGTATACTTATAGGGGTATTTAATATCAAGCGACAACCTCAAGTCTAGTGTCATATGTTATTTTGTATGTCAGGTCTCAAATGTCAAGTCCAAGTATCAAGTTCCAGGCTTTAAGTCTCAGGTGTCATGTTTCATGTATCATATCATCAGGTATCAAGTGACAGGTGTCAAGTTCAAGTCTTGTAATTATTACTATCTAGGTAGCACGACATGCATCCATTATACTACATGGTTGCTACAGTCAAATCAATTGCGCTTAGACCTAGTAATGGAGTCTATAGGGCGGTGTACTCAGGCATCAAACAAGCAGGTGATCAACCATGGGCTCTAGAGGTGGCCCCCGTAGGCTCTAGAGGTGGCCCCCGTCACCCATGACGTGGCACTTAGTTCCAGGTGATTTCAAACATACATCATGTAATCATATAATGGGCTCTAGAGGTGGCCCCCGTAGGCTCTAGAGGTGGCCCCCGTCACCCATGACGTGGCACTTAGTTCTACGTGGCACTTAGTTCCATTTAACATACAACTTGGGAAACACGGGCCCCCTTCCGAGTACACTTACCTATGTTGTCCACTCTATAGTCTTTCCCATAACCCCGGCTTGTCACATTTGTTCAGGCAGATTTTGTGTTCTTGTATTTATACATGCGAAACAGGGTTGAAATAATATAAATTAATTCTAAGAAAAATTGGAGATGTCCTATAGGGTGTCCAGCAACTACATATAAAATTTGGAGTCAAACGCTCGCTGTTTGTACAGCGAAAATAATTTGTAAAGTCAATATATACAGCAGTTTTTACAGAACTGCGCCTACTGACACAGCTGCAGTATAACAGCCATATCTCCTAGACCGTAACTCCAAATTCAATCATTCTGGAGTCTATCGACATCTACACATCCTGATCTACGTTTCATATTCAGGCCTCGGGCCCAAATTCCAAAGATAAGAGGGTCGAAACCGCAAAAGAAAATCCAGACAGCAACATAGGGAAATAATTCACTAATGTAGATTTCATAGAATTATGTAATTTGGTGTCTAAAATCATTATGTGGCACAAATACATGGTAATGGGAATCAAACAGCGAATAATAATATTTTTCAAGTCATAATAATCACAAATTGCCAAAACACTAAATTTATATGCGTCTACAATTTCTAGGGGTCCTTAATTCATATGTCCATGTGATTCGCAAGTTCAAGGAGATAAAAGAGTCCAATTGAATTATTATTTAATACGAGGAAGTTTTGTGACTCTTAGATTGGTGAGTTTGAAGGTTCAAATTGTTTTACTATGATATTTCAAAGGAGAGTCACAAACTAACTACATGTGGTATTTCAAGGAGACTTGTACTAGGACAATAAGATGTACAAGGTTACTTGCCTTAAATCGACGGTTAAAATCTCCGCTTGTTGAAGCAATTGAGAAGAAAAATCCCCGGAAACGTCCTCGAAATGCGCGTGCAAAAATATACCAAAGATCGAGTTTTCCTCGCACACACGATCGGCCCGAACAGCAAACAGCAAGAGAGATCCGGTGCGGCACGAACAGGAAACAGCAAAACGATCCAATCAGATTGCTGGGAAGCAGCGGATCTGAGGCCAGAACAGCGCACACGGGATTGGGATCTGCTGCGGAACGAACACGGAACACCGATCAAGAGCGCGAATCTTGATGAGATCTGGCGGCTGCGATTTGAACCCGCCCAATACTCCTTCTTCTTCGTTCTTCTTCTTCGTTCTCCTTCGTTCGATCGAACAGGGAGAGAGGGAGAGAGATGGGGCGGCGACGGCGGCGTGACGGAGTGCGGCGACGGCGGCGACGACGTCGGGAAGCGACGGCGCGGCGATGGTTGCTCTGTTCGTGGGTTCGAACAGAGTGAGAGCGGCGTTGGGTTCGGCGGCGTCTGGCGAAGCAGCGGTGAGGGTGTTGGAGGCGGCGAGGCGATGGGGAATCTGTCGAAGTCGAGAGTGAGGGTGAGGGAGACGTCGAGTTGGTGCGGCGAGTTGGATGGGTGATGGGTTCGAAGTTGAGTTCGATGGTGAAGATGACAGGCGATGGTGGGGTTCTGTGGTTGAAGAGATGGCGAGCGCGACGGGGATGGTGTGGAGGTGGTGGTGGCGATCGGGAGTGGGGATCGGAGATGGGTTGGGTATGGCGAAAGATAAGGAGAAGGGAACGGGGATTAGCGGCGGGGTAGTAATTAGGTTTACACAGTAATAGGGTGATTAGGGTTAGGGTAGGGGTTTATATACTAGGGTTAGCGGGTTTGCGGTTTTTTTGAGTTTTGGGGATCCGTTTCAAAAAGGGCCCAACAGAAGAAATGATCAAGGAACACAATAATGGGGATTAGAGAGATAACGAGAATAATCGGTCTATTTCTCATGAAGAACGGTGCAAGATGGCACACAATCAAATTGATAAAAGAACCCACAATTTCGAGTTGAGACCAGAATAATAATTCCATTCAATCAGAAGAAATACATGATATCAAAAATAGGCGAAAGAGTACAATAAGGCACAAAACAGTACAAAAATATAAATACGGGAAAACAGGACTTACACTACATTTTGGATCAAGTGTCATAGTAATCATGGACCTAGTGCATTATCACTATCTATGGGCACCGCCATGAATTATTGTCCTTCTCCTCTTCCGGCCGCATAACGGGCTTTGATTTTGAGACTCCATTCATTTCTATCTTAATTAGTAACTTCTAATATCTTATCTACTAGTTATCAGTATATAAAGTTACGGGGATCCCAAATTATGACCGGTTCAACAACACTATAACAATATCCTATCTTCGGACCATAAATTATTTTACCCCCGAAATATAACCAAATAGGTATATCGTAATCCGTACATATACATAAATGGACGAATATTTGAGTCATTAACTACTTATAAGCATAACCTATGCAAACTACACAACATATAGTTTTAAGAATATCTTCAAATTAAACCGTAAGTTAGAGCACGAAGAATATGCCGTGGATGATGTATGAGATTATCGGAGACAATGTTGGAGATTTATCACGTTGGGGGAGTTGTATTTCGGAGTGGGAGAGGGATGTAGGAGAGATGAAGTTTGAGAGTAAACAAAAGTCAGATTTGTGCTAGAGGGTTTTAGGGTTTTGGGTTCGGAAGTGGAGAGAGAGAGAGATAAAGTGAAAGAGGAAAGGGAAAAGAGGGCCACGATTTATATATAATAACTATTATAACTGATGCCGTGATCCCCAACAACGACATTAGTTTTTAGAATGTCGTTGTTGGGGATAGCGACATTAATTATAAGATGTTTCAACACTTATAATATTTTTTTCAAGTAAGAGAGTTTACGATTCAGAGAAAATGAACTGATTTCGTTACTCTAGAAAGCTTTGATGTCGTTGTTGCCAAGAGTTTTTTTTGCTGACGTGCCCAAAACTAAGTCAGTTGGATAAATAATTTTGAAGGTGGGTCAGTTTGGTAAATTTGTTTAAAAAGTTGGCCAGTACCGAAAAAATTCACAAAAAACGAAGAAATTAGTGAAAAATTGGAGCAGATTGTGGGCCCGGGCCAAACAAATAGATTTGAGCGCCGAACTAACTAGGAGGTGACACGTGTCAGTGGATTCCATGCTCAACACGTGTCAGATAATGACGACTTCCTGGAAGTAGGCTGAGATCTGACAGTAGAATCCAATGATTTGGGGAAAAAAACACAATCCACCAAAAAAAAAAAGGAAAAAAAGGGGAAAAAATAGTGTGGAAAGCCAAAAATGGACCCCACATAAAGTCGTGAGAATCTTTGACAACCACAAAATTGAACAAAATTGAATAAAATTGACGGCTCATATTTAATTGAGATAATGTACACACAGAATGGAATCTCAGAACACCCGTAATGAGATTGGGTAAAATACACTTTATAGGATGTCTGTTTGTTAATTGTAGACCTTTAGAGGTACAAGTAGGCCAACGTAAAAGGACAGTGTTCAGGTATGAAACACACGATTAGTTCTTATGCCAATGAGTATCCTGCAGAGATGAAAAACGCAAGAAGTTCTCATCTCCATGACTGCATTTACTCTAATCCTGGGCACCGAAGAACAAACAAAAATAACTTTAGCAACGCATCCGAATGAAGTTACAACCAAAACAAATTAGAAGATACTTTTGTTTGGTATTGAGTTTTGATACATAATCTACACTAGGGTTTTGGGTGTCCGAATCAGGAAAATATGAAAAATTGCATGTGTCAAAAGCGTGTAGAAGATATGCTCATTCTTTAGTGCCGGGGTAATCTGGGCCATTAACTTAAGGTGATAATGAAGTAGAAGAAGCCATTACCATGGGATGTCACATGAGGAAGGTGACAGAGCAGTCCATGTCACCTCGTCGTCCCCACCCCGGCCCCCACTCCACACTTACTTGAACATTACAGTACTGGAAGACAAGCTTCAACTATCTTTCGGCCAAAGTCTGCAGAAATTTCTTGAAATAAGAATCCTACTGGCTTAGGGATCAAATCAATGTTTGTCAAAACCAAACCTGCAACTAAACAAAGATTTCTCTACTGGATGATTCAACTTGAACGTGATTCAGTTGATTCAGAGTTAAACCGATCTGTTCAATCTGGTCTTTTTGAAAGCCGGATTGGACTAGTGTCCATATGGATCGAACCTGGTATGACTGGTTGGTCTGGTTGTTACAACAATGAGCTGAATTCTAGAGTTCTAGTATGTGTGAATGGAATAGATGTCTACACATAATTAGCCATATCAAAGCTCATATTAAATCTGATACACTTTCTATGTCTCCTTACCTTACTAAATAAACGATCGACCAAAGATTCACTAAAAGATTCCAAGGTTTACGACAAAAGAATCTTAAAGGTTTGCTGCAGATTAGGTTTCTGATTTTGTGAACTAGACTACTAGTGGACTATCTATTTCAAGAAAATTCCCATTCATGCGTGGAAAGCCAGTTGAAGCTTGTTTCAGTTATTTGTACAGGAAAGTAGGCAAGTAATTTCTTGATCATTGAAAACTTATTATAATTTCAGTAATTTCTTGACCATTGAAAACTATTTATAATTTTAGTAATATCTTGATTATGCAAGGCCATTAAGAACTCCTTAAGCAACAAATTAAGGATCATAATTCAACAAGTCCTTAATGTGCTCGAAACTGTCAGCAAGTATTAAAGAAAAACTACAGGTATCAAAAGGTATCACAACCACGAAATTATAACTCTTAAGGACAACTGCTATTCAGTATTGGTCAGGTACGCAATGCGCGTGCAAGTAGGCTACTCTTTTAAGATGAATTTGTGAAAACAGTTCTCTTTTTAAAAGACGGAAAGATGTCGCCCAAATTAATGATGAATAAATCAGGATAGATCCCTTCCCATACCTCATGCTTTAAATAGAAACTATTGAGACTAATGAACAGTGAATACCTTACATTTGCTTTTCATCTGTAAAAGGTGGTAGCATAACTGATCATGCCTTTTCCTTAAACATTCTTCTCTTGTTTAGTCCTAATAATAACATTCAATAAACGAAATTTAAATTAGCAAGGATACTTCAAATGAAACTCTAAAAGCAAGTGATATGGAGGGGAAATGATATAAACATGAGAATAGTATCAACAAATGATTCCCTAAGATTGTAACATGGGGCATCCTATTCCAAAGGAACCAATGGTTCTCCAACGTGTAAGCAAGTTAAGAAAGCAATATATATATGCTAAAGAACGAGGCAACTCATCTCCATATAGTTTCTAGTCAGGCAAGCGATTGCCATTGTCTATATATGATTAAAGGTGTCCATGATTCTAACATATAATCAACAAAAAAGATACTCAAATGACATGTATAAATGTATTCAGTGAAGTGACTAAACATGGCAGTAATATTAGAGATGTAGTCATATTAGTTTGTCTTATTCAATGTAAAGCCTGCTAATTTATGCTACCTACGTAACAAATCATTGTATCCGGTTAATGAAATAAGTGAAATAATAAATCATTTCATGGTATAAAGCCAAAACCCTAACCCTAGTCAGCCGTCGCCATCGCCTTCGTTCACTGCCACCCACAACCTCGCCGTGGGACCCATTCGCTGCCATCCCATCTCCTCTCCAAATCCTAGCCTCCAAACATCCTGATTCAGATTCGACCCGACCCAAAGAGAGAGAAGGAAACAACATCAACCACCAGCCCCTCCTACCTAGATCCGTGCATCAGCCGAACCCGACCCGATGATGTCATGCCGCTGCTGCCCTCGTCTTTCGCAGCCATCGCCAGGTTTCAATTGAAACTGTAGCCCCTTCTTCTTTTCCTTTGGATCGGTGTTGGGTTCCAACCAAACCAAAGTCAAACCAAACTTGCACAAACCCAAACCCGATCCGACCCTCTCTGCTGCACCTGAACTCGACGCCTCCTATCAAACCTGGTGCAACCGAACCCGACCAGATCCAAATCTGACCTTCACCTACTGCTACCACTGCTTCTGCTCTGGATCAGATCATCAATATCCCGCTTGATCATATAGAATCATGACCAGAGGCATATCTGAGTTTCAAGGGGCCCTAAGCAAGTTCTCAAATGGGACCTATTGCAAGTTGAAAAAATAAAAATGACAATTATTTAAATACAAATAAACTTGGAGCAATGAAGAACAAACTATTTAAATGAAAACTATATATATATGTCACGCCCCGCTTCCCAAAAAAAGAATACGGTATACGAGTACGCGACATAAGTCCAGCGAATGGTTTTCACCATTCATAAGCTGTCAGGATCTTTACAACAATACAAGAACGAACAAGAGATATACAAGAGAAATAGTCAACCACGCATGCATAACTGAATTAATATAGTCAACAGGATTACTTGAAACAAGAAATAAGAATACTAAATTTCAAATAATCAAGTATGGAACAAAACACAAGTCTGGGACAAAATGGCCAATACAAAATAATTCATGTAACAAGTTACAAATTATTCAACATAAGCAACAAGAATAAATAAATGTAGCAAGAATCCAGTCAACTAGAATCTTTGATCACCTACTTCATCGGACACCTGGTCACCAAAGTCTGCAAGTGATAAGTTTGCAGGAAAAGGAAAAATAAAATAAACGCCCGTCAATGCAAATTACGAGCCGCTTGTATTGCAGGCAATAAGTATAGGAAAAATAAATAGACAAAAATAGAGTAACAGCGGAAACAAGTACAAAAGTAACATGAAAGGAATATGACAGGAAAAAAATCAGATAGCATGGCAAGATAAACGGGTGCAAGTGACATGTAACAAGTATCAAGTATCATGCAAACGAGTAACGAGTAACAAGTATCAAGTAATCATGTACAAGTAGCAAGAAACAAGTATCAAGTGATCATGTTATTCTCAAGTCTTGTACTTATTCCTAACTAGGTAGCACTTCATGCGTCCTAAATTTTTACCACATGATTGCTACATTCATGCAAGTTGCGTTTTAGATTTCATAGTAGATCATAGAGGGCAATGTACTCAGGAATAAGTATCAAGTATCATGCATCGAGTATCAAGTATCATGCATCGAGTATCAACAAATATAATTTCATATTATTTTAACATAGATAGTATAGTCAAATAAATTCGGGAAATAGCAAGATACAGCCAATTTGTAAATCTGAAATTCTTGACACAGCAGTACTAAAACAGCGATAGATTACAAAATATAGTTCGAAATCCAAATCCATCAAAAGGGTGATAAAATAGATACAGTAGGTTACATTTTATCTTCACAAAGTTTTTACCAACAGCAACTAGAATCAGGTTAAAATTATGGTTCTTTACTGAACAACATGAAATTCTGAAAATATAGTAGTTGTTCATAAGCATATAATAGTTTATAAATATCATAAAATAAATCTAGAAAAATTTAGGGTTAATCCCAGTCAAGTCTAGTCATACCCAGCAAAATATTAGATCTAAATATTATCTTTAACATCAGTATTAAAATAATTAACTACGCAGAAATCACATAAAACAGAATCTGGAATTTCTAACACATCTATAGCAAAACAACAATAACTTGCAACTCACAAATCGAAATAGAGATCTGTCAAAAATTCTGGAAAATAGACAGCGAGATCTACGATTTATATCACAAATTAAATTGATTTACTGACTTCAACATGGTCTAAATACTGAAACAAAACGAGCCAACAACAAAAACAGAAATATCTTCTTATGCATTAAATCAAATAGTTCATGGGCAAAAAATCCAAATCATAACAAAACACAGAAAATAGTATAATAGATATCCAAAACAACATGATATGGATGTTTAACAAATATACCACAAGAGATTACAACTAACACATCAAGCATGCAACATGGGTACAACATATCATGAATCACGAACAACTTACATACATGCATCAAGTCTAAATTATTTCTAAATTATTTTTCATGTCGTGTGTGTAACAAATAGGATGACTACAGATGGATCAACAAATAGAGACAAGATCTAACAAGAATTTTTATGAGGATGAATCTAGAAACAAAGACCACACTACCAACGGTATTTAGTACTTGTATATACAACAAAAATACAAGTTACTTGCCTTGTAATTGACGACGGATCTGACGAAAAAGAGAATAACGAAAATAGGTTCCCGGGCACGAACACAATACCACGAACGGAACATGAATGAGATGCACAAGAGAATCACGATTACCACGAACACAACAACACGAACACACGGCCACGGATCCAACACGTGCACACAAGGAGAGAGGGGGAAATAGCCGGGGGTTTGCACTGTGATGAAGATCGGCGGCGGCCAAGGGAACAGCGATGGCGGAATGGCGATAACGCTGGACAGGGACGGCAACGACGAGGGCGGTCGGGCTGGTGTTGGCTGTTGTTGTCGTGGCTTCGGGAGAGGAGAAGGGGAGAGAGGGGGGATGTCGCTGTGGCGTCACGGTGTGGAGCAGGGCAACAGGGGGTCAGCAGGTGGAGGCGCACAACGGCGGAGGATCACGACAGGTGGCTGGTGGCCGTTGGTCGGGGTAGGGCACACGAGAAGAGGGCGAGAAGGAGAGAGATGATATTAGGGTTAGGGTTTGGAGATAAGAATCGTAGGCATGAATAAAAATATTTGTTGGGAATTATAATGAGATATTCTGGTAGGTTGTGATTTGGAGAATCAAGAGAATAGGGGGAAAGATATGATCTGCTTGTTAGGGAATGTAAAGAAAATCTAGGGAAGACTGGGTTAAAGAAGTGGGTATTGGGTTGCGGATTAGGATCCAATAGGATGAGTATGAGGGTTCGATAGGGTATATTGGGTAGAAAACCAGATCCAACAAGACAGAGTTCAAATAAATAGGCAATTAAGCCATGAAGTGCAATAATTTAGAACAATAAATCATCCAAAAACAGAATAATTGGCAGACAAAAAAATCACAACAAAATCAAACAAATAGATGAATATATAAATACTGGAAAGGAGAACAAAATAGACGATTCAGGAAAAAGGAGTACAAATAGATAGAATACACTGGAAGAAAGAATACAGTACAAGAATACAGAAAAAGGGAATGCAGGAGTTACAATATATATATATATATATATATATATATGGCAAATGCTCCATTGAAAATATATGGCAAATGCTTCATTGAAAATGGGTTTGTTTTCACGGGTTAGAAAACACGAATCTTAGCCATTGGATCGCTCATGATCGCGATCAGCGGCTCAGATCGCCTCCGCCCATCACCCAATATGACTTAAGTGGCGGAGGGTTATTTTGGGAATTTTGTCCCAAATAATTCTTCGCCTGATTCGTTCTGAAAAAAATAATATAATCTAGGCCGTTGTTGGGAACAACGGCCTAGGTTATAAAAAATTGAATCATAGGCCGTTGTTTGGAACAACGGTCTTATTCTCAATTTTTATAACCTAGGCCGTTGTTCCCAACAACGTAAAATTCCTATAAATTTCTATAAAAATTTATAGCATAGGCCGTTGTTACCGCTAAATCTGGTGCGGGGGCAAACAGATAGTATTTTTGGATTCTTGGAAAACTTGAATAGCAAACCTGAAACCTATTCCGCCGGAATTTGACCATTGACTCCCGCCGTTCACCAGCAAAAATTGCGAGACACCGGGGTTGATCCCGGCGACGCACCCTCCGACGCTCAAGTCAGTAATTAGGAATGATTATGAAAGAGCGTAAGTTGGCAAAAGATTGATTACCTCTTAATGGTGGTAGATGGGGGGTATTTATAGTCGCCGTTGGGATCAGATTAGGAATGTAATCCCTGTGATCAGATTAGGAATGTAATCCCTAATTTCCAGTGAAAAGATAGATGTGAATCAGGACCGTTGATTAGTATTAATCAGGGACCCTAATTCTATCCGGCTGGACTGGGTTCGTTGCGGGTTGAAACTTGCACCCAGTAAGACAGATCCATTCATGGATTATTGGGCTTTGAATAAAGAACCAGTTCCCACTTCAGACCCGTTAGTATGTGAAATTACTGTTTTACCCTTGAGCTTTAAGATTCGTGTCTGATTTGAATGGCCCCGATTTAATCCTATTTTTAGTCATATCATGAGCCCCCCCCCTCCTGGAGACTGAGTTTTGCAGTCTTCGAGGAGTAGTTTTGTTGTTCTAATGGCGTACGAGATTTTATCGGTGTTCTTAAGGGAGTTTGGATCTTGCTCGGGGTGTAACAGTGTTATTCTGGGCTTCTAAAATTCTCAAAAATATTCTCAGAATTTTCTAGATTTTCGGTGATTTTTCCAATTTTTTCTGAATTTTTTCACATTTTTTTTGAATTTTTATTCATTTTCCGAATTAAATAATTAATTATCGAAAATATTAATTAATTATTCTAATTAAATAATTATATTTTTCAGAATTTTAAACTAATTTTTCTGAATTAATAATTTTTTTTAGAATTTTTAATTAATTTTTTTCGCTTTTTAAAATATTTTTCGGATTTTTTAAATAATTAAAACAAATAAACAAATAAATAAATTAATTAAATATTACCTGGACACGTGGCGCATTTCTGAGCGTCGATCATGATCAGATGTGCACGCATCGCAAGGCAGATCACGTTCTGAACACGTGGCACGTTTCTAAGCGTCGATCGTGTCGCGATGCGAATTTTGAGACGATCGGACGGATCGTGTGGGTCGGCAGGTTTTTTCTCCAATTACAAGTTCGGTGCTTCGGCACCTCGGCTTGGCACTTCGGCAATTGTCAAAGTATTGGAGCTGTCGCCACGTGGCTTTTTTTTTTCTTTCTCCGCAGCCCTGTTTCTTTCTTTCTTCTCCTTCGAACTCTTCTTCGTCTCTGTTCTTTCTTTCCTCTGCTTCTTTCTTTCTCTTCTTCCTCTTCTTTGACTCTTCTCCGAGTGCCTATTCCCGCCTTCTCCTCCTCTCTCTTGGCTCCCTCTCCGACCTCTTCTCCGTGCGCCGTGGAGCTCGACGGAGTTGGGTACGAAGCTTGAAGGCGAAGAGGGTGGAGCTCGGTTGAAGGAGACGAGCTCGGCTATGGGTTCGGCACCGTGGAGAGTTTCGACGTGGATCTTGGCGGAGGAGCTTCGGCAAGGGAGCTCGGCACCGTGGAGAGTTTCGACGTCGGCATTGCTCGGAGTTCGGGGCTCATCTAGAGGAGAAGATCGGTGAGTTGACGAAGGGGATGGAGAGGTCGAGCTCAGCGCGGAGCTCTTCGGTGAAGGTGGCGAGGAGCGTCGGAGTCGAAGCTCAGACTCTTGCTAGTGAGCCGAGATCGAGCTTTGGAGTCGGCGAGGATAAGCGGCAAACACGGGGTGCTTCGCCATTGGGCGACTCCGACTGTGGTGAGCTCGACGATTTGGTAGCTTGGGTGAGCTCGGCGGGGCCATGGAGGTGAGCTCGGAGGTGAGCTCGATGACGGAGTTCGACGAGGGTGGAGTTGTGAGCGCTCGAGGTTGAAGGAGGAGTTTGCTCGAGCAGGTGGAAGCTTGGGCTCGGCCTCGAAGCTTTGTAATGGCGAGGCGGTAGCTCGTCGAGGAGGATGATGGAGCTTCGACGGTAAGCTT
This sequence comes from Hemerocallis citrina, assembly GCA_017893485.1. Classification (NCBI taxonomy): domain Eukaryota; kingdom Viridiplantae; phylum Streptophyta; class Magnoliopsida; order Asparagales; family Asphodelaceae; genus Hemerocallis; species Hemerocallis citrina. The sequence continues at coordinate 219,326,116 of CM030364.1, forward strand.
CGACAGGGGAGCTCGGCACAGTTGCTCGGCATAAAGCTTCGGTGTGCAGCTTTGACAAAGGGGGAGTGGAAGGCGGAGCTCGAAGCTTGGTGATGAGGTCGACGAGTGGGTTCAATTGAGTAGTGTTGAGGAAGAGGGAGACGGAGGTTGAAGGTGAGAGCTTGGGTTTTGAAGAAGAGGTCGTTTTGGGTTTTGAAGAAGCTGTCTTTTGTTCTGATGGGTTTTTTGGCGCCAACTCATAGGGTAGAAGACATGGGGTTCGGGTTTGGATCCCTTAACGGGTCTGAACCCGACCCTGTAGCCCCCCCCCCCCCCCGCCCCCCTTTTTTTTTCTCGCTACTTCTTGTTCGGCAGATTCGAGCACATTTTTTGAGGTGCATTTTTGCCATTTTGTAGTTCGGCAGATCGGTAGCTCGGACTTTAGATCCGAGCTACGTGGCTCAATCTGGACGGTTGATCACGATCATGACGCGAATCACGAGATAGGAGGCTCAAATTTTGAGAAAACGTTATCTTGTCGTTTTGTGGAGACGTGGCGCGATCTGAGTCGTTCATCATGTTCTAGCACGTTTTTTGAGACAATCTGACGGTGAAACTGGCTCGGCAGCATTTTTCTCCATATGTGGAGGTCGGTACCTCATCCCTTCGGTTCGGTAGCTCGGTAGTTCCCCCTCTGCCCATAGTAGCTTGGTAGCTCGGCGTAGTGGAGGGGTCGGAGCTCGATGAGGAAGGAGGTCAGCATATGGAAGAGGTGAAGAGCTCCGAAGCTTTGGTGATGTTCTGTTTGGTTTTAGAGATTTTTGAAGAGGAGCTCCACTCCTAGGGGTGCTAGGAAGATCTTCGTAAGAGCCATGGGAAGACCCATTCTTTGAAGTGAGTGCAAGGAGCAACTCTATGGGAAAGTTTTGAGCTCCGAACTTGCCTAGAAGAGGCCCGCTTTGGAGGTGAGTGGAGTGAAGAGCTCGGCTCTAGAAGGGAGTCATCTGGAAGACGAGTTTGAGGAGCAACTCCAGGGGAGAGTTGTGAGCTCCGAACTCGTCGAGAAGAGTTTCGCTTTGGAGGCGAGCGGAGTGAAGAGCTCGGCTTAGGAGAGAGGCATCTGGAAGACGAGTTTGAGGAGCAACTCTAGGGGGAGTTGTGAGCTCCGAACTCGTTGAGAAGAGGTACACTTTAGAAGGAGCGGAGTGAAGAGCTCGGCACTGAGAGAGCCATTTGTGAGACGAGTGTGAGGAGGAGCTCTAGGAGAGAGTTGTGCTCCGAACTCATTGAGAAGAGGTCCGCTTTGGAGGCGAGCAGAGTGAAGAGCTCGGCACTGAGAGAGCCATTTGTGAGACGAGTGTGAGGAGGAGCTCTAGGAGAGAGTTGCTGAACTCGTTGAGAAGAGGTCCGCTTCGGAGACGAGCGGAGTGAAGAGCTCGACTCTAAGAGAGAGCCATCTGGAAGACGAGTTTGAGGAGCAACTCTAGGGGAGAGTTGTGAGCTCCGGACTCGTTGAAAAGAGGTCCGCTTTGGAGGTGAGCAGAGTGAAGAGCTCGGCTCTGGGAGAGAGCCATTTGTGAGACGAGTGTGAGGAGGAGCTCTAGGAGAGAGTTGTGCTCCAAACTCGTTGAGAAGAGGTCCGCTTCGGAAATGAGCGGAGTGAAGAGCTCGGCTCTGGGAGAGAGCCATTTATGAGACGAGTGTGAGGAGGAGCTCTAGGAGAGAGTTGTGCTCCGAACTCGTTGAGAAGAGGTCCGCTTCGGAGACGAGCGGAGTGAAGAGCTCGACTCTAGGAGTGAGCCATCTGGAAGATGAGTTTGAGGAGCAACTCTAGGGGAGAGTTGTGAGCTCCGAACTCATTGAGAAGAGGTCCGCTTTGGAGCCAAGCGGAGTGAAGATCTCGGCTCTGGGATAGAGCCATTTGTGAGACGAGTGTGAGGAGGAGCTCTAGGAGAGAGTTGTGCTCCGAACTCGTTGAGAAGAGTTCCGCTTCGGAGACGAGCGGAGTGAAGAGCTTGACTGTATGAGAGAGCCATCTGGAAGACGAGTTTGAGGAGCAACTCTAGGGAAGAGTTGTGAGCTCCGGACTCGTTGAGAAGAAGTCCGCATTAGAAGGAGCGGAGTGAAGAGCTCTGCTCTGGGAGAGAGCCATTTGTGAGACGAGTGTGAGGAGCAACTCTAGGGGAGAGCTTCAGCTCCGAACTCGCTGTTTAAGTGAGAGAATCAACGATTGTGGGAGCAGTTCCGAATGGCGAACCACTTCTAACTTGCTGAAGAGCAAGTTATTTGAAGCAGAATCGAGCCAAGTGTTGGACTCTGAACTTGTCGTTTAAGAGAGTATCAACGGTTGTGAGAGCAATTCCGAATGGCGAACCACTTCTAACTTGCTGAAGAGCAAGTTATTTGAAGCGGAATCGAGCCAAGTGTTGGACTCCGAACTCGTCGTTTTAAGAGAGGGCTAACGAGGTGTAGGAGCAATTCCGAATGGCGAACCACTTCTAACTTGTTGAAGAGCAAGTTATTTGAAGCGGAATCGAGCCAAGTGTTGGACTCCGAACTCGTCGTTTTAAGCTTAGCAAGTTGCGGGAGCAATCATGTAGAAGAAGCTGGAGTCCGAACTCAGCATTTAACGAGTCGTAGATGTGACTCGAAGAGATAGAGAAGAAGCAAGAGCAATAATTTTCAATGAAAAATATAAAGTTTTATTGAGATAAACTAAGTGGCCGCTTCAATAGGGCGAGCCATTATTACATGCTATTAGCCGAGTTACAAGCATCGGCCTTATCGAAAATCAAGATCCTACTTCTACAATAAGGTGAAGACCTCTTGGGAGGAGTTGGGAGATTCTGAGTCTTGAGGCTCGGCGGGCTTTTTTGTTCGCATGTTGGCTCCTCAGGGTGGAAGCTCGGCCCCCTCTCTTTGGACGAACTTGGTCAGGTGCCCCCGCTGTATGAGTTCTTCGAACTCCTCCTTGAGAGCCCGACAATCATCCGTGTCGTGGCCGTGGTCACTGTGAAAGCGGCACCACTTATCTTTGTTCCTCTTCTTGCCAGGGGTATTCATTCTACGGGGAGCGCGGAGTAGTCCTTCCTTGTCCACCTCCATAAGGACTTCTAATATATTAGTAATGAGGGGGGTGAACTTCTCAAAACGTGGAGTCGAGCGGCGCTGGCCATTACTGTCCTTCTGGGATTTTTGGGACCCCTCTTCACTTGTGTTCTTCCGTTTGTTCCCGGAAGATGTCTCCCCAAGAGCAAGGGGGTTGAGAGCCTCTTCTGCCTGTATGTACTTCTCCACCCTAAGTAGGAGCTCTGAGAAGTTCCGAGGAGGCTTCTTGGCAAGGGATGCCCTGAGGTTGGCATTAGTGACGTTGCGCTCGAATACGGCAGAGGCTACTGACTGGTTGAGGGAGGGAATGGACCAGGCTTCGGCAGTGAAGCGTCGAACTTAATCTCTTAGGCGTTCACCCTTTTCTTGGTTGAGGGTCACCAGAGATACACTTGTTTTCTCAGCTCGACGGCTACTCACGAAATGAGTAAGGAAGAGCCTTTCGAACTGATCGAATGAGAAGATGGAGGTCAGGGCGAGTCGAGAGTACCATTCTCGCACAGACCCCTTCAGCGTGGCAGGGAAGATCTTGCAGAGGAGGGCGTCTGAAGCATGGTGGATCATCATGAGAGTTTTGAAACTCTCTATGTGATCCGCGGGGTCTGACTCCCCGGTATACGACTCGAAGTGAGGCGGCTTGAATTTCTCTGGGATGGGGGCCTCCATGATGGTGCGGGAGAATGGAGGTCTGCTCGGGCAGAGGTTTATCGCCCATTGCTCTTCTTCCTTGTCAATTTGGCCGAGGCGCCTCTCCATCTCGTGGAGACGGCGGTAGACTGAGTCTTCTCTTTGATCATATCTTGCCGAGCCCCGAGACTCATCTTCGTACGAGAATGGACTGGGGCTACGGCGATGGTAGCTTGGAGAAGGACGAGGACTGAGGTGTGAAGGTGGTGGCTCCTAGCTGGCTCATGAGTAGGTGGCCTCTGGCCGTTCTTTGGGGCAATATTAAGGGCCCTTAAGACTATCGCTTGGAAGTCTTGAAGATCTGCCCTTGTGACTGGTGCCTTTCCAGCTTGGCAGTCCCTATGTGTGGCTCGGCTTACTGGATAATGAGTTCTCCGCCGATGACACTGAGGGGACTCTCTTTGCCTCCTCGGGGGAGGGGATCTTCTAGTCCTCGGTCGTCGAGGGGTTCGGATTCTTGAAGCTCCTGAGTTCTCGGGTTGATAGACTCGACCAAGGGCCCGCCATCCATTCAGACAAGTTCTAAGGTCGACCCCTTTTGGCGGTCGTCAATTACTTGATGAAGATCCCGCTCGGGAGAGCTTTGAGAAGCCAGGGATTCAACTGAAGGATTGGGACCCGTGACTTGGTTGTGAGGAGGATGTTGCTTCGGACGACTCTGACGGGAGCCCCCCTGGGCAGCCCCCCGAGACCCTTGAACCGGAGGGGGGAGAGAAGGAAGAGAAGTGGTTCTTCGGTTGGAGACCGCTGCCTTTCCCTTCTGTTTTGGATGCATGGCTTGAAACTAGTATCGTTGATGAAGTTAGGCCAGGTTGCTTTTTCGGTTCCCACAGACGGCGCCAATCTGTTACCGCTAAATCTGGTGTGGGGACAAACAGATAGTATTTGTGGATTTTTGGAAAACTTGAATAGCAAACCTGAAACCTATTCTGCCGGATTTTGACCGTTGACTCCCGCCGTTCACCTGCAAAAAGTGCGAGACACCGGGGTTGATCCCGGCGATGCACCCTCCGACGCTCAAGTCAGTAATCAGGAATGATTATGAAAGAGCGTAAATTGGCAAAAGATTGATTACCTCTTAATGGTGGTGGATGGGGGGTATTTATAGTCGCCGTTGGGATCAGATTAGGAATGTAATCCCTGTGATCAGATTAGGAATGTAATCCCTAATTTCCAATGAAAGGATAGATGTGAATCAAGGCCGTTGATTAGTATTTATCAGGGACCCTAATTCTATCTGGCTGGACTGGGTTCGTTGCGGGTTGAAACCCGCACCCAGTAAGACAGATCCGTTCATGGGTTATTGGGCTATGAATAAAGACCCAGTTCCCACTTCAGACTCGTTAGTATGTGAAATTACTGTTTTACCCCTGGGCTTTAAGATTCGTGTCTGATTTGAATGACCCCGATTTAATTCTATTTTTAGCCATATTAGCCATTGTTCCCAACAATGGACTAGGTTATAAAAATCGAGAACAATACCGTTGTTCCAAACAACGACCTATGATTCAATTTTTTATAACCTAGGCCGTTGTTCCCAACAACGGTCTAGGTTATATCATTTTTTTAAGAATAAGTGAGGTGAATAGTTATTTGGGACGAAATTCCCAAAATAACTCTCTGCTCATCAATTGAAACGGGTGATGGGGGGCTCGATCTGAGCCACTGATCGCGATCATGAGCGATCCAATGGCTCAGATTCGTGTTTTCCAACCCGTGAAAACTAGACCCATTTTCAATGGAGCATTTGCCTATATATATATATATATATATATATATATATATATATATATATATATATATATATATATATATATAGGGATATGCTCAGTTGAAAACGGGTTTGTTTTCATGGGTTTGGAAAACGGGTTTGTTTTCAGCGATCTGAGCCATCGGATCGATCATGATCGTGATCGATGGCTCAGATCTGCCTCCCCATAACCCGTTTCAATTGTTGAGCGGAGGGTTATTTTGGGAATTTCGTCCCAAATAACTCTTCGCTGAGCAGATTCTAAAAAAAATAATATAACCTAAGCCGTTGTTGGGAACAACGACCTAGGTTATAAAAAATTGAATCATAGGCCGTTGTTTGGAACAACGGCCTTGTTTTCAATATTTATAACCTAAGCCGGTGTTTGGAACAAAGGCCTAGGTTATAAAATTTCTATAAAAATTTATAGAAATTTTATAACCTAGGCCTTTGTTCCAAACAACGGCCTAGGTTATAAATATTGAAAACAAGGCCGTTGTTCCAAACAACGGCCTATGATTCATTTTTTTATAATCTAGGCCGTTGTTCCCAACAACGGCCTAGGTTATATCATTTTTTTTCAAAACGAATCAGGCGAAGAGTTATTTGGGACGAAATTCCCAAAATAACCCTCCGCTCAACAATTGAAATGGGTGATGGGCGGGCTCGATCTGAGCAGCTGATCGCGATCATAATCGATCCGATGGCTCAGATTCGTGTTTTCCAACCCGTGAAAACAAACCCGTTTTCAACTGAGCATATCCCCCATATATATATATATATATATATATATATATATATATATATATATATATATATATATATATATATATATAGTTCCCTTCGGTTGCATACTACTTTTGGTCAGCACTCCGTGAACACTCACGAAATAGAGACCCTATGAAAAATCCGAACCGCTCATATTGTTCTACATGCCTAAGATAGCCTAACAATAAAAAATCAAGCAATTTGTACTTCATTTGCTCATCCATCATGCTGTTAGAATTTTCAGCCATACAATTTTGTGATGATGTAAATCATGGACAAATGAATTTCAAATTAATTGATTTTTTATTGTTAGGCTATCTTAGGCATATAGAACAATATGAGCGGTTCGGATTTTTCATAGGGTCTCTATTTCGTGAGTGTTCACGGAGTTCTCACCAAAGTAGTGTGCAACCGAAGATTTCTCTCTCTCTCTCTCTCTCTCTCTCTCTCTCTCTCTCTCTATATATATATATATATATATATATATATATATATATATATGCTTTCAATTTTTTTTTATAGATAACGTACCCTTTTTATATGAAATGCCTCATGGCAAAAAGAAACTCGGACAACTTTAATAATAAAAACGAAATATGTCATCTCAAAAAGATAAATATGATATATTAGAGAACACGATCAGAATAAAATGATGATGAATGCATGTATATGAGAATATTAGTTGGAAGCTTAAAATGTAGAATAACCATATGCACTTGAAGATTTGGTTAGAAATTGATCATAAACAAGTAAATATGATATACCATAGAACATTAAAAAAATATTATAGAGTGACATACATGGGCTGTAAAAAATAATATTAAATTCATAAAATGGTAAAATGACATGTATGGCTATGTGAAAAATAATTAGTTTTAAAAATGAAAAAAAATGATTGAAAAATTAATTGGCCCATGCAAGTTTTGAACTTACAACCTTCACATTATTAGCACAACACTCTAACCAACTGAGCTAATAAGCCATCTATTAATTCAGTGTAATTATATCAGACAATATTACATTTCTCTTTTCAACATTGTAAATACTTAAAAAATATGAGGCCCTATAAAATTGGGGCCCAATGCAGTTGCTTGTGCTGCTTGGGCCCTGTAACGTGCCGAATTCCATTTACATATAATTTGTAGCACAACAAGATATTTTACTTTAATTCGTACAATTTTACAAGGAAATTAAAACTTCTTCATTATACAACATTGTTCTTGTTTATAAAAAAAGCACAGCAGAATTTACACCAAACTATATACAACTTAAACATTTCAATAATTTTAATCAGGAAATAATCATCAGCATCAATTCATCTTTATGTCCTTTTGCTTATCCCAAGTCATGCATTTGAAAACTGTGGGTACGTCAGTTGCATACAACTGACGCAATGCTATAATACATCGATTCTCTTACTTTAGCAAACACAAACTTGAATGCATAATAAAGTGTAAAAAGTGACTATCCTAAACATGTCAGTGTATGATATGACTTAAATGCCTAATGCAGATGTTTACACTACGATACACTAATGCACACTTGTTTGGATTCTACGCATCCCATACTACATAGGTCCGAGGGCAAGCTCTTAAGGTACTCCTCATTATAGGGTTTATATCCCATGCCATGCAACCTAACCCAATGAATATACTCCAAGGCGTAGTCACCGAGGAGTCGCACCCCCAGGATATTGGACCTTATCGGCCTACCCCTAGGAGCTGCACATTCTTTACCGGATATGTTCATCGTTGTTTCTATCATATCTTCTTCTAGTGCCTATCCTTAAGTGTTAATTTTAATCATCACAACCTAGAGCTAGCTTACCCTACTGGACTTAATCAACATACGAGAAACAATAGCCCACACTGGCTACTTCTTAAATTTCTTTATTCCTAAATTGCCGATTACCAAGGGTCTCGCCTCGCCTCTAGATTCCAACAACTATCTCATTATAGAGATTAATTAGGTTTTATCTAACCTCAATAAAACATTTCTTTCATTAACCATCATTGCTTCTTTATCCACTTTCTTTATGTTTATAAATCATGAAGTATTCAACTTCTCATAATTTCTTGGTTAATCAACAAAACTCATTCACTTTAATAATTCTTAACGTTCTTTTGATTAATACAATCTTTTCCATGTTTATCTATACTTCAAGTATGTTTTTTAATACAAAATTCCTTTTTAAGATTTAGATCACTACAAAAACTCTTTAGTATTGTAACACCCCGAATTCCAAAATACAACTGAATTCGAGATTCCACAGGATCTTTACACTTATTTCGTACAATTTTACAAAGAAATTAAAAACTTTTCACTTTACATCAGAGTTATATGGAATCTTTACACTTTACATTTTACAGCGGAAGCAATTTACAACATTCATATAAAAGTACAACAATATTTGAATAATCTCTAAGCATCAGTTCTCCTTTAATCTTTATCAGGCCATTTACCTTGTATACAAAACTGTGGGTACGTCAGTTTATTCAACCGACGAAAATTATACACGGCCATCCTCTCTATGCCGGAAACAGTATAACGATTATCATTTCTTAACAAAATCACAAACTTGTTCACAAAAACAAAGCTAAAGGGACTATCCTATTGATGTCGTGTCGTGCTATGCACTTAGTCCTTAATGCAGTTGTTAAATTACATGACACTAATGCGCACTTGTTTGGATTCTATGATCCCATACTACATAGGTCTGAGGGCAAGCCCTTAATCATACTTCATCTTATAGGGTTCAATCCCTTGCCATGACTTAAACTACTACGGTAACTACGGTAAGTATCCTAGATGTTCTATGATCTACGAGCCCATGTCCAGACAGTCTGGAGGGGAATTTCACGCACTGACATGACGCATCAAGCAGGCAGACTATGGACAATTCAGCCTCTGCCATGGAACAATGGCATCACCCGTAGCCACCAAAACACCCCACAAGCATCGCCACCGGGACGATAATTCTGGAGTAGTGCCTACGCCATGTCATGACGCATCAAGCAAGCAGTCTGTAATCACTCTCACACCGCCAATCCGATGGCTCTCATACTCGTGTTTTTCTCTTACTTTCATCACATCTTCACTATGTATCTAGTCCTTAGTTTATTAGAATCATGAACAAAATCAATTCTCTAGAGTTAGCCTTTCCACTATATCGGTCTTAATTCTTTATTCAACATGACCCAAATCTTGGTCTCTTCATTTCAAATTTCATTTCAATTCATTTCTTTCCAATACCGGTATGAGGCTTAGCTACACTCTAGTTCTCAATTTCAATTCACAATTACACAAGAATTAAGTCTTTCAAGCTCATAAGTTTATTTTTCATGATCACATCAGATTTTCCTTGTCATGTTCATAGTATTCATAATCGTAAAACTTTTCATAAATTCAGCAGAATAATTCACTTCACTTCATATGCGATTTCATGCAAAGGTAAATAAAATTCACTTTTCTAATCCGTCACATCCAATCTTCATTCTTTCTGTTATCAAATCTCTTTCAAGCAGTATATATATATATATATATATATATATATATATATATATATATATATATTTTTTTGTCACGGGACAGAAATTAAAATCTGAGACGTCAAAATAATCTGGACAGTCGACTCAAAACATAGCCAGTCGACTGTTTAGCAAAAGAAAATATTCAAGAAAATGGTCGGGATAGTCGACTGCTAAACATGACCAGTTGGCTGTTCTGAAAAGATTTAAAACTCGAAAAGGATCAGGACAGTCGACTGTTACTCAGACCAGTCGGCTGTTCTGCAGTGTTTTAAACTCGAAGGATTTAATAATCAGGACAGTCAACTACTACATCTATTCGATCGACTGATCAGTATTAAAATTTGAAATAATGGAAACGTACGTTTCTTCTTTTCTTTCGATCAGTACACAACATTTTAGTTTAACTACAATATGTTCATTTATCAATACGAACTTGCAACTTTATTTGACTACCATCACCACAAGCATGGTTTACTAATTAACGTAGGGATTCTTACGACTAGTATTTTCCACACAACCACGACTTCTTAAAAAAAAGATATTTTCCCCATAATCATCATTTTCCTACAGAGATAAACATTTATTCCAATTTAACATGCTAGATTAAAATAAAAAATAACATAACATTAATCATATCATTCCATTAAGTTCACCCATTCATTTCATACAATTTCACTTGTGTTCCATTCTTACTTTAATCATGGTATAATCAAAGAGCAAAATAATGGCATTCATTTATTCTTGCACACTTAGCACACAACCTAACATGGTATCTAAAGTAGAAGTCATGAGAAACACCTACCTTTTTGAAGAAACACGAAGAAAGCTTTTAGAAAATCCTTTAGAATGCACGAAAGATCCTTCTCCTCCTAAGTGTAGCAAAACCGAGCCTCTCCTAGTGTGATTCCCGACCTTCTTTGGATGAACACTCACACTAGAATCTACTCAATCTTTTTCTCCCCAAAATTCTCAATCTTTTCTCACTCTCATTCTTTTCTCTCTTTAATAAATTTTCTAATGTACTAAGATGAGAAGAAACTATGGAGTATTTATACTTAATTTTGGGTGGATTGAATGGCTAGGATTTGATCAACTAGTTAGGGATTAAAGGCTAGGATGAGTTTGGAAGTTGCCATAACCACCCATGACTTGAGAAACTACCTCACCACTACTCCCATCTCTCTCTCTCACTTAGATCCATTCCGGCCTAAAAAAGAGTGTGCAATGCACACCATGTTGCATGCACGTGCTACCCTAGTGTCCCCCATTCTTAAGTTGTTCATGCACTAATTTATTAATTGTCTATTATTGAGTCTACACTACAAGTCACCATAATTAAAAGAGGAATAAACTAAATGGGTTTACTATTTGGGCCAAAAATTATGGGCCCAAAGGAGAAATACCTCAAATAACTATAATGGGCTAGAATTTGGCCTAGGATGTTATTTAGGCTTTAAAATAACTCTTGTAGGACACAAAGAGAATAATCAGTATATTAGGCTATGAAGAAAAATATTGGACTTTAGAAAAACATATGAAATTATGTATGCAAAAAAAAAAAAATACATACGGTCTCAATATCTCATAAAATGAAATATATACGAAAAAAAAAAAATAAATATATATATATATATATATATATATATATATATAATAGATCGGGATATTACAAGTATTAATCTCTAGAAGTTCTTTATTCTCATCTCATAATTAAGTTTGATTTTATTATAAACCAACTCTTAAAATCTTTAGTCATGAACACTTTCTTTTTAATCTTGAAAAACTCGTCTAATACATGAATATGGCTTTTAAATCCCCAAAATATCTTTTAGAATAATTTGAAATAATTTTCAAGTGTTCTAATAATGTTCTATAATATTTCTATGAAGTTTCTCAATTTTTAAAACATGTAAAAACCACAAAATAAAATAAATTCCAAAACTGTGTACAACCGGATTCGAACCCAAAGCCAACAGTAATGCCCAAATTGCACCCGCTAACCAGAGAGCCAACTCACTGTTGATGTTATAGAGCTCACTGAGTTCTTTTGTACTCCCGAAGAGTCAATTGATAATTTTCCCAAAAAAAACAATTAAAAGAGGCAGAGCCTCTTAGGACTCGAACCCGCGACCAAGAACCCCGAGCGCACGCCACGTGGCAGCGCCAGGTGCACTGGCGCCTACGCTAGCCACAAGAGCCAACGCCAATTCTGATAGTACAAAAGTTTAAAACTTTTTAACTCCACTCTCTGTTTTCGTCTCCTTTTTAACTAAATCGTTTATTTGATTTCTATTCTTTTCTTTCAATTTAATTTTTCATAAAATAAATACTTATACTTCCAGGGATGGTTATCACTGATTTTTATCCATATTAGAATTAAGTTTTACACAAATATTTCTAAATAGCAATTTTGTAAGAACTTTCATAAACATACACTTTTATTATCATTAAGACTACAAGAATATAGTTCTTTTTAGCCATTGTATGGAAAATTCTCATTTCCTATTTAATTGTGGTCCTCCCCTATATTTACACAATTTTTTGTGCTTAATATAACAACTTTATGCATATACATACACAATTCATATAATCTAATCATGACATACTATTTGTGCCTAACAACATTCTAATATGCTTTAAATAAATTTCAATTTTACAACCTATCAATTCCATGATGAAACTTTTAATTAACATGCATAAATTACCCACATTTCATTACTAGATACTAACACAACATGCAACACCAAATTAACTAGGAAACTCATGCCAATTGTCAATTCAAACATAAACTATCTATACATGCATTCGATAATACTTTAGAAAGCAAAAAAGACACTCACATTTTCTTTGATGCAAAAGTAATAGATCTCCTGTCACGCTCCACTACCCAAAAACACGGAACACAAGCGTGTGACATTGGCCCAGCGAATGACTTGCGTCATCTATAAGCTGTTATTTTTCAACTCAACAATATAACAAGATAGATACTGTAACACCCCGCAAAATTGAGTAATGATAATTTTACCCTCGCGTGTTACACATGTGTATTTTGTACCGTTACGAGTAATATTCATAATGTATTTTTATATAAATGTCATACGTATTTTATATTCCGATTATTTATATGTTTTCCGTTTCCCAAAACTCATTTCAATCATATTTTTAGCCAACTGAAATATATTTATTTTAATCCTTATGTTTTACGTATATTGCACGTGCTTTTTCAATGCATGTGTCGATTACGTATATTTTTCGTTATGTGAAATATTCGTAACATTATCAAAATAAATATTTTTTCATCTGTTATATTCCACATATTTATAAACATTTCCCCGTTAATCAAATCTATTTCATATTTTGAATATTTTTTTTATGTGCATCACACGTAGATTTTTATGTGCATTTTTATTTCTAAATTTTTCTAAAAGTGATGTACATTTTTATTCTCATTTTATTTGTTACAAATGTATTATTTATTTTTTTTATTAAAACCCATAGGCCTAAATCTATTTTTAGCCCACTAGAAATTAATTATAAATAAAGCCCTAAATTAATTCTACTTTTAAATGAACAATTTTACACTTGTCATGTAACAAACACACACAAATGGATTAATAACAAATAATTAAAAGAATAAGAAGTGTGTGCACGAATAGTGCACGTGCACGTGTGTGCACATCAAGGGTCAATGAGTTGAAGAGCTGGGGGTTTGTGGTAGTAAATGGTGAGTGGGTATTTATTTTGGATAATGGGTATTTATTTTGGGTAGTGGGTGTCTCTTCATTCACCTATTTAGCCCTATAAATACATATCTCATTCATGAACATTGTACACTAAGGTGTAACGCCCTAAATCCTGCTACCGGAAATCCGTGACACAGCCAGAATCTTTTCCTTCAAATGTATCTCAATACAGTAATAACACGAAAAATTTAAAAACTTTTTATTGCCAAATAAAATCATTACATCATCAATTACAACCATTATCTTGTTCTTGAACAAGGAATACAAATTACATTAACTCATTACAACTTATTACAAATATTTACAAACTCCACTTGTAAAGTTGTCAGCTGTCTTCCCGAATGGTAATCAATTGATCACTGCCGAAACTCCGCTGAGTGGTTAATCTGCTTCCCTGGGACTTGCCCCTTGGCTTGAGTCTTCCGCTGCGCGACTCTGATATTTCTGCACCTGCTCGAATGGTAGGTAAGTACACTGCTCCTTCGCTTGGATGCCTGCATTCCCAATCTGGTTTTAAGTACCTAATTGAGTGGGCATGTCAGTACATATACTGACGCAATGCTAATAATAGCAGCGATCTCCAACTCGCATACCCACAAACCATCTTGAATGGAAAAGAAAACATGCATTCTAATTTCCTAGTGCCTGTGTATGCCATGACCTGAAGTCTAATACATAATACAATGTACAAAAACGGATGCACTTAATCTAATGTTAGCAAGACTCTGGATACACATGCATCCTATACTACATCCGTTCTAGATCAAGCCGTCTTCTCCAGTTTCAGGGTTTCGAACCCTCGCCATGCAATGCAATCTGCTGTTGTACACTCCATATTCCTGATAGATACAACATGGTTGGTGAATCCTACAGTTATTACTGCTAAACATAGTGGTGTCCCCGTTTGCCACTAGTGCCCTAATCCGGTCTAGATCACAACAATTTCTGCGACGATCTTACAGATACATAACCGCATATCTATGGCGCCGAAGATCCATGGGATAGCAGTCCCATGGTCCGTTCGTGTCCACTCAACATAAGAACATGATGGCCTCGAGGGTCTAATCCCTATATCCGACAGGTACTCTCCCATTCTTACCAAGACACTTCAGGAATTAATAGAGCGAGATACGGCTCTCGTATTCTTAACTAGTGAAAAGACATAATCCATATCCCTTTGATAGGAAGAGACAACCCAGGTTATCACCACCTAGTGCTAACCCTTAGAACAAGTCGAATAATAGGGAATCACCCCTAAGATCAACTCGGTCTTAAAGTAAAAAGTAAAGAAATACAATCTGAAATAATATTGGTTGCTGATATGGCTAAAAATAGGATTAAATCGGGACCGTTCACATCGGACACGAATCTTAAAGCTCAGGGGTAAAACGGTAATTTCACATGCAAATGGGTCCGAAGCAGGTACTGGGTCTCCTTCTCACAGATCCACTAACCCGTGAACGGATCCATCTCAACTGGGTACGGGTCCCAACCCAAAACACACCCAGTCCAGAAAAGATAGAATTAGGGTTTCTGATTAATCCTAATCAACGGTTCTGATTCACATCTATCTTTTCACCGGGAATTAAGGGATTACTTTCCTAATCTGATTACGAGGATTTTATGCCTTATCAGATCACAGGAATCACATTCCTTATCTGATCCCAACGGCGACTATAAATACCCCACACCCATCTCCATTAAAAGGTAATCAATCTTTTTCTAGTTAAACGCTCTTTCATAATCATTTCTGATTACTGACTTGAGCGTCGGAGGGTGCGTCGCCGGGATCAACCCCGGTGTCTCGCACTTCCTTGCAGGTGAACGGCGGGAGTCAACGGTCAAGCTCCGGCGGAACAAGTTAGGTGTTTGCTATTCAGGTTGTCCACGAACTCACAAATTCTATCTGTTTGCCCCCACACCGAATTTAGCGGCAACAGATTGGCGCCGTCTGTGGGAAAACCAAACGAATAGCAGCCCCTCTTCCCGTTGGTCCGATCTTCTCCAACCATGCCTTCCAGAAAAGTAAGATCCAGGGGGTCCAACCGTAGACCCGACCCCGCCGATCAGCAAGAGGTAGTCCCCGTCCAACCCGCTCCGCAACATGGACAACCCCCGCTTCAAGTGGAGGACCCTCTTCAACAAGATCAGCATCCTCTTCAGAATCAGCAACCCCCCAAGGGTCCGCCGGTCCACAGAATGCCGGTGCGGGGGGCTCCCGCATGAAGCAACCTCTCCACCAAGACCGCGTTTCCATACACAATGCCTCTTCAGATTCTATGGCCTCCCATAATCGCCGAGCTTCTGACTTCCAACAACAAGTCCCAAATCGTCCGAAAGAGGTGGACCTTCGCCACCGTCTGGATGAAAAGCAGGCCCGAGAGGGAACCTCCCGCCAACACTGTCCGGATGAGCGATCTCCCCGCCGCCAAGGATACAGAAGGTCTCCTACCCGAAGGGAGCAAAGAGAATCCCCCGAGCATCACAGAAGAAGACCACGCTCCCCCGCGAGTCGGCAGCAGCCTAGGAACGATGAGGCACCAATCACCCGTGCCGAGATCCAACGAGTTGGAGCACAACTCTCTCATAGAGTTCCTCCTCACATTCGTCTCACGAACAGCTCTTTCCCAGAGCCGGGCTCTTCCGCTCCGCTCACCTCCGAAGCAGACCTCTTCTCAACGAGTTTGGAGCACAACTCTCTCCTAGAGTTCCTCCTCACACTCGTCCCGCAAACAGCTCTTTCCCAGAGCCGAGCTCTTCCGCTCCGCTCGCCTCCGAAGCGGACCTCTTCTCAGACAGTTCGGAGCTCACAACTCTCTCCTAGAGTTGCTCCTCAAACTCATCTCCCAAATGGCTCTCTCCCAGAGCCGAGCTCTTCGCTCCGCTCGCCTCCGAAGCGGACCTCTTCTCAGACAGTTCGGAGCCCACAACTCTCTCCTAGAGTTGCTCCTCAAACTCGCCTCCCAAACGGCTCTCTTCCAGAGCCGAGCTCTCCACTCCGCTCACCTCGGAGCGGACCTCTTCTCAACGAGTTCGGAGCTCGCAACTCTCTCCAAGAGCTCCTCCTCGCACTCGTCTCACAAACGGCTCTCTCGGATTGTAACCCCTGTTTTTCACTTTTGGTATTTTTTGAGGGTATTTTTCATTTTAGTGAATTATTATTTTTCATTGTATTTTCGGAACAATAAATTTAATTATTTTTATTCTATAATATTTTTCTGGCAGTTTTGACCTCCTTTTGCTGTTTGTGCGCCGTTTGGCCGTTTTTCGACATTTTGAGCTCTTTTCCTCAATTTCTAGATTCCGTTCATGTATAAATATTATTTTAGGGTCATGGTGGAATTTTTAGAAGTGTTTGCCCAATTTGAGATTTTTGATCCTTAAGGAGATTTTTTAGGAGCCATAGGATTCATTACAATTTGTATCCCCCTTTGAAATCTACCTAATATCCATTACCCAATTGTATACCTATTGTTTCATATTGATATCCACTATCCATTAACCCACATTTGATCTCCTATATATACCCCTAATACTAAATAATCCCTAACCCTAATATTTTTCTCTCTCCCTCTCCTATTCCAAACCGGCTCCCTCTTTCCCTTACAATCCATCCCGGCCTGCTATTCCTCTCTTCCAAAGCCGGCCTCCCATCAGCCCCACCACTTCCTCGACCACCCATATCTCTCCTCCATCATTCTATACTACTTCGCCTCGATTCTGCCTCGTCTCTCCTTCTTCTTGTGGCCGGCAAGCACCAAGGCAGCACCACCCTCCACCAAATCAGCCCCCTACATCCCCTTCGCTGATTTGGATAAGTGGGTATCACCGCTTCGAGTTCGTGCTTCAAGAAGACGATCGTAGGCAAAATTCGGTTCGTAGGTTCGTTTGAGATCGCGTTAGAAGGCGTCTTGCTCGTGGGTTTTCTTTGAAAGGCTTGGATTCGTCGCGTTCGTCATCACATAAAGGCAAGTAACTTGTACTTAAATTTCTTAGGTTGATACAAGTAGAAAGTTCACACATAGGATAGGTTGAGACTAGAGACGGACAAAGATCATGTTTTTAGTTGTGGGTTTCGTCTCTATTGTTCAAAACAGGCCATAGACGACTTAGGACATGAAGTTTGATAGGTTTGTGCCTTAGGATTCACCCAAACGCGATTTTGATCGCGTATGCGACATATTGTGTACCCGATGTCTGTTGAACACCCATATGAGGAATACTAGATTTTGACATGTTAGATACCCTCCATTATGACATTTGGACCATGGGTAGACAGCGTTTTGAATTTGGAAGAGTTTGGATGATTTTTGAGGAAGTTGTGACGTTTTGAAGTTTAGTTGAGAAATCTGGAAATTTGGATTGAACTGGATTGATTGTTGTTTTTACCTGGATTAGAGTCCGAATCTCAACATGGATATTTCTGAGTAAACTGTAGAGGATTGAATCTAATTTCTAATACCACTGGTTTCACCCCATTTGGAGTTCGTATGAATTATTTATAATTATTTTAGTAACTGTATGCCGGTAGTTCCCAGATTCATTTCGGAGTAGATTTTATCACCAATTTATTTTCAAGATCCAAGTTAGACATAATTTCATGCCACAAGATTTTGTCCAGTGTTTCACTATGATGTTAGGTAGTTCTCTGATTTTTGTGGTAATTAAAAGATGATTTTTGAGTGATGCCTTACATCCTTTTCTGTAGATCGCTTTTGCTGTAAACTGCGTGTGATTGTATGTTGAATGCCGTGTTCACCTTATTTCTAATTACTGTATGAATATTTTATGTGATATATGAAAGTTGGGTAATTGTGTATACTTTCATCCCGTTTTGGCGGAAGTGGATTTTGATGCGCTGTTTGCAAGATGTGTTCCATTTTGTACAGCGGTGTTGAAGAATTCCAGATCCATCAAAACTGTGTTATGTGTTACTTTTTATTTTTGAAAACATATCTATACTTTCTGGAAAAATATGAAAATCTATATTTTGAGACTATACACATAGGGGATTACCCCAGATTTTTCGTGGATTTAATTAACGGCCTTGTATGCTGTTTTCATGTGGTTTAAGTTATTCCCCTGTTTGCTGGCTGTACATGAAAACTGTGTTGAATTGTGTTTTGAGTCGAGATGTTGTAAAATAGTATATGAATTTATTATACCCGTTAGAAGCGTGTGGATGTCTATTTTCCAGATCCTTCGACGGATCCTGATTTGCATGCCTGTAGATCTTTGGATCACTGTTTTTGTACAGACTGGTCTTGCTGTCCTGATTATAAACATACGCTAAGTTGCTCGTATTTGTGAATGTTTGGTACCTGTACTTGCTGATCTAATTCCCTAAACCTAAACCTGATTATAACCTGTTAGTTTGACATTATTTAGTACACTCTCATGCCTGTTGATGATCTTAATAATAAAAGTAACCAAGCCGGGGTTTAAGGGAAAGATTGAATAGTGGATAATTCAGAAACGTGTACTCGGAAGGGGGCCCGTGTTTCCCATTTTGATGCATGATACCTTTTGGTTCATGTACCTGTTGATGCACGTACCTTTTGGTCATGTACCTGTTACCTGTTGATGCACGTACCTGTTGGTTGTGTACCTGTTGATTCATGAACCCGTTGATGCATGAATCGGACGATTCGTGTACCTGTTTTTGATTCATGAACCTGTTTTCCTGTACCTGAGTATACTGCCCTGCTATGGTCCACTACGAAATCTAAAGCGAAACTGCATTGACTGTAACAACCATGTGATAAAAAGATGGCACATGAAGTGTTACCTAGATAGTAATAATACAAGATATTAATACATGATTACCTGTTACCTGATATTCCTGTTACCTGATTTCCTGATACTTGATACAGATTTACCTGATTACCTGAATACCTGATAATTATACATGTTACTTGTTTAACTGTTGACATATGTTTACCTATACCTGTTAGTATATCCTGTGATTAGATAGTGTCCATGTGCTTGTATCATATTCTATTTGTGACCCGGACTTGCCATTGACGGGTAGTTGTGTTTTCTCTTTTCCTTTTTCCTACATTATGTGAATTGCAGATTTTGGAGGACAGGTTCCTAAAGGTATTGGCAAGATGAGAGGCTAGAGGCTGAATTTTGCTATTGCTATTCCTGTTACTTATTTTGGACAATATTGTATTTTGAACTTATTATTCCTTATTTTTGGGTAATGTGACCCAAGATTATTGTGTAATTCAGATCATGAATATTTGAGATTAATGTGTTTTATTTCAAGTATTCTTGTTGGTATTTGGTTCATAAGTGCATGTGGTTGATCTTTTTCTGGCTTCCGACTATGATTTTACTGTGACATGTTGTAAAGATTTCTTGAAACAGCTTAAGGATGATAATAATCATTCGCTGGACTTTTGTTACGTACTCGTATTCCGTATTTTTGGGAAGCGGGGCGTGACACTTCCAGAGTCGAGCTCTCCACTCTGCTCACCTCGGAGCGGACCACTTATCAACGAGTTCGGAGCGCACAACTCTCTCCTAGAGTTGCTCCTCAAACTCATCTCGCAAATGGCTCTCTTCCAGAGCCGAGCTCTTCCCTCCGCTCGCCGCCAAAGCGGACCTCTTCTCAACAAGTCCGGAGCACACAACTCTCTCCTAGAGTTGCTCCTCAAACTCATCTCACAAATGGCTCTCTTCCAAGAGCCGAGCTCTTCCCTCCGCTCGCTGCTGAAGCAGACCTCTTCTCAACAAGTCCGGAGCGCACAACTCTCTCCTAGAGTTGCTCCTCGAACTCATCTCACAAATGGCTCTCTTCCAGAGCCGAGCTCTTCCCTCCGCTCGCCGCCGAAGCGGACCTCTTCTTGACGAGTTCGGACTCCAGCTTCTTCTACATGGCTGCTCCCACAACTTGCTAAGCACTTTACAACGGGTTCGGAGTCCAACACTTGGCTCGATTCTACTTCGCAAGTTCGCTCCTAAGCGAGCTAGAAGTAGCTCACCATTCGGAATTGCTCCCACAACCCTTAACCTCACGATGGTTCGGAGTCCAGCACTCGGCTCGACTCTTCTTCCTCGGCTCGTCCATAGACGAGCCAGAAGTAGATCGCCGTTCGAAATTGCTCCTGCAGCCGTTGAATGGATCGGAGTCCAACACTTGGCTCGATTCTACTTCGCAAGTTCGCTCCTAAGCGGACTAGAAGTAGCTCGCCATTCGAAACTGCTCCTGCATCCCTTGAACTAACCTCACAATGGTTCGGAGTCCAGCACTCGGCTCGACTCTTCTTCCTCGGCTTGTCCATAGACGAGCCAGAAGTAGATTGCCGTTCGAAATTGCTCCTGCAGCCGTTGAATGGATCGGAGTCCAACACTTGGCTCGATTCTACTTCGCAAGTTCGCTCCTAAGCGGACTAGAAGTAGCTCGCCATTCGAAACTGCTCCTGCATCCCTTGAACTAACATCACAATGGTTCGGAGTCCAGCACTCGGCTCGACTCTTCTTCCTCGGCTCGTCCATAGACGAGCCGAAAGTAGAACGCCGTTCGAAATTGCTCCTGCAGCCGTTGAATGGTTCGGAGTCCAACATTTGGTTCGATTCTACTTCGCAAGTTCGCTCCTAAGCGAACTAGAAGTAGCTCGCCATTCGGAACTGCTCCCACAACCTTAAACTAATCTAACGATGGTCGGGGTCCTATGGCTCGACTTTACTTCACCGGCTCATCCTTAAACGGGCCGGAGGAAGATGGCCATTCCGAACTGCCCCCACGACCATCCGAGCCGAGCTACCCATCTACCGAGAAGCAAAGTGGCGGAAAATGTGCCCCAAATTCCGTGCTCGGATCTGCCGAACAAGATGCATCTACCAAGCAGTAAAGCAGAGGAAGAGCAAGAAGAAAAAGAGGCTAACGGGTCAGGGCCGGATCCAATACCCACGGTCCGACCCATACCCTTCTTAGCTCCTTCATTCTTCTCCTTCTTCAGTCTTCCCGCCAAAAGTACCCAACACTTCTGCTCTTCTTCACTGTGCGAAAGAACGAGGCAGGGGAGAGAACCCAAATGCCTCTCCTCCCCTTCCTCTTTCTTCTACAAGTCGAGCTCTTCACTCCGCTCACCTCCAAGACGGACCTCTTCTCAAACGAGTTCGGAGCTAAAACTCTCTCCTAGAGTTGCTCCTCAAACTCCTCTTCCAGATGGCTCTTCTACAAGTTGAGCTCTTCACTCCGCTCGCCTCCAAAGCGGAGCTCTTCTCAACGAGTTCGGAGCTAAAAACTCTCTCCTAGAGTTGCTCCTCAAACTCCCCTTCCAGACGGCTCTTCTACAAGTCGAGCTCTTCGCTCCGCTCGCCTCCAAAGCGGAGCTCTTCTCAGCGAGTTCGGAGCTAAAAACTCTCTCCCAGAGTTGCTCCTCAAACTCCTCTTCTAGACGGCTCTTCTACAAGTTGAGCTCTTCACTCCGCTCGCCTCCAAAGCGGAGCTCTTCTCAACGAGTTCGGAGCTAAAAACTCTCTCCTAGAGTTGCTCCTCAAACTCCCCTTCCAGACGGCTCTTCTATCGAGCTCTTCGCTCCGCTCGCCTCCAAAGCGGAGCTCTTCTCAGCGAGTTCGGAGCTAAAAACTCTCTCCCAGAGTTGCTCCTCAAACTCCTCTTCCAGACGGCTCTTCTACAAGTTGAGCTCTTCACTCCGCTCGCCTCCAAAGCGGAGCTCTTCTTAACGAGTTCGGAGCTAAAAACTCTCTCCTAGAGTTGCTCCTCAAACTCCCCTTCCAGACGGCTCTTCTACAAGTCGAGCTCTTTGCTCCGCTCGCCTCCAAAGCGGAGCTCTTCTCAGCGAGTTCGGAGCTAAAACTCTCTCCTAGAGTTGCTCCTCAAACTCCTCGTCCAGATGGCTCTCCTAGAGCCGAGCTCTTCACTCCGCTCACTTCCAAAGCGGAGCTCTTCTTCACAAGTTCGAAGCACAACTCTCCTAGAGTTGCTCCTCAAACTCCTCTTCCAGATGGCTCTTCTACAAGTCGAGCTCCCCGCTCTGCTCGCCTCCAAAGCGGAGCTCTTCTCAAACGAGTTCGGAGCTAAAACTCTCTCCTAGAGTTGCTCCTCAAACTCCTCTTCCAGATGGCTCTTCTACAAGTCAAGCTCTTCACTCCGCTTACTTCCAAAGCGGAGCTCTTCTCCACAAGTTCGGAGCACAATTTTCTCCTAGAGTTCCTCCTCAAACTTGTCTCTCAAATAGCTCTTCTCGACGAGATTGGAGCACAACTCTCCCCTAGAGTTGCTCCCTGCACTCACTTCAAAGAATGGGTCTTCCCATGGCTCTTACGAGGATCTTCCCAGCACCGCTTCTCCACTATGTGAGAGAACAAGGCAGAGGAGAGAACCCAAATGCCTCTCCTCCCCTTCCTCTTCTCCTCTCCTCCGATCTACTAGGCACGGAAGGATGGAACCCCCAAGAAACATTCCTCTCAAAACAGCCAACTCAGCACCTTGGCCAAACAGCCCTGATGCGCCGAGCCGAGGTACCGGGGTACCGACCTTCGTATATGGCAAAAAATCGTCCCGAGGCGATCTCACCGTTAGATCATCTCCAAATTCGCACTCAAGCGTGATGGACGGATCAGATCGCGCCACGTCACCACAAAACGACAAGATAACGTTTTCTCGAAACTCGTGCATCTTGTCCCGTGATTCGCGCCACGATCGTGATCAACCGTCCAGATTGAGCCGTGCAGCTCGGATCTGCCAATCTACCCAGCTGCAGAGCGGCGAAAAATGTACCTCGAAATCCGGGCTCGGATTCGCCGAACAAAGCAAGCAGATGAAGAGGAAGAAAGAAAAAGAGGCTAATGGTCGGGGTCGGATCCGATACCCACGGTCCGACCCATACCCTTCTTAGCTCCTTCATTCTTCTCCTTCTTCCCCAACACTTCTCCCCTTCTCCACTGTGCGGAAGAACAAGGCAGAGGAGAGAACCCAAATGCCTCTCCTCCCCTTCCTCTTTCTTCTTAGAAGAGCTGCCGATCCGAGGTGCCGATCCGATCCGAGGTGCCGAGGTACCGACCTACCGAACAGCAAAGTGGAGAAAAATGCTCCTCAAAATCCGTGCTCGGATTGGCAGAACAAGAAGCAGATCCGAGGAGCTCAGATGTTCCGAACAAGAACCAGAGGAGAGAGAGAGAGGAAAAATCTCAGGGATCCGAGGTGCGGATCCGAGGTGCCGATCCGAGCCGAGGTGCCGAGGTACCGACCCTCGTATATGGAGAAAAATCATCCCGAGGCGAAGTCACCGTCGGATCTCCCCAAAATTCGCGACAGAATCTGATGGACGGTTCAGATTGCGCCACGTCACCACAAAACGACAAGATAACGTTTTCTCGAAACTCGTGCATCTTGTCTCGTGATTCGCACCACGATCGTGATCGACCGTCCAGATTGAGCCACGTAGCTCGGATCTCAAATCCGAGCTACCGACCTACCGAACCGCAAAGTGGCAAAAAATCTCCTCAAAATCCGTGCTCGGATTGGCCGAACAAGAAGCAGATCCGAGGAGCTCAGATTTTCCGAACAAGAAGCAGAGGAGAGAGAAAAAAAAGAAGAAAAAAAGGGCACCAAGGTGCCGGGTTCGGACCCGTTAAGGGGATCCGACCCGAACACCTTTCCAACCCGAACCCTTCCTTCTTCTTCCCTTCCAATTTCCCGCCAAAACAAACCAAAAAAAAAAAAAAAAAAAACGTAGCATCATCTCCCTCGGCGTGCGCTTCAGCATTCTCGCTCCCCTTCGTCGTCGAACCCACCTTGGCTTCGCCGAACCCTTAGCCACCGAGCTCCGGGGTCGAGCCCAGGCTTCCACCACCTCCGACGAGCTCCACCTCCCTCTCTCCCTGCACCGAGCTCCAACGACGAGCTCGCCTCCGCTGCGAACTCCAGTGAGGAGCTTCGCCACCTCCAATGACACCGAGCGGCGAACTCTCACTCTCGCCGAGCTCCCTCCGCCGTCGAGCTCCAAGACCCAACACGTCGACAAGCTCCCCCTCACGAAGCTCACCGCTGCTCCGAGCAGCCGAAGCTTATCGTCGAGCCCTTCCTCGGCGAACACCGTCGCCTCCAAGCTCCGCTGTCGAGGCCCAATGCCGAGCTCACAAAGCTCCGAAGTGCCGAGCTCCACATCGCCAAAACTCCTCGCCACCTTCGCCCAAGCTCGAACTCCGCCACAACTCCTCGCCGCCTTTCCGAGCTCCACCTCCGAAGCATCGACTCTCCATGCCGAGCCGAACCCATAAAACCGAAGCTCCAACTCCTCGCCACCTTCGCCCAAGCTCGAACTCCGCCACAACTCCTCGCCGCCTTTCCGAGCTCCACCTCCGAAGCATCGACTCTCCATGCTGAGCCGAACCCATCAAACCGAAGCTCCAATGCCTCGCCACCTTTGCCCAAGCTCGAACTCCGCCACAACTCCTCGCCGCCTTTCCGAGCTCCACCTCCGAAGCACCAAGCTCCGCCATGTCTCGACTCCGAGCCGAGCTCCTCTCCACGGAGTCGCCGAGCTCCGAGCACGAACCACCTTCGACGAGCTCCCTCACCGTGCCAAGCCCCACCTTCGAGCTCCAGACTCCATCGCCGAGCTCCTTCGTCGGAGCCTCCTTCAACGCCGAGTCGAGTTCGGTGGAAAAAGAAGCGAAGAAGAAGAAGAAGAGAAAGAGCGAAGAAGAAGAAGAATGAGAAGCAGCGAGAGAAAGAAAAAAAAAAAGTGTGCCACATGGCATCGCCACGTGGCGTCGACTCCAAGGGTCGGACGTGCCGAACCGAGGAGCCGAGGTACCGATGCTGTAAATTGAGAAAAAAAGTGACCGACCAACACGATCCGTCCGATCGTCTCAAAATTCGCGTCGCGACACGATTGACGCTCAGGAATGCGCCACGTGTCCCGATCGTGATCTGCCTCACGATGCGCGCAGATCTGATCATGATGGACGGCCAGAGACGCGCCACGTGTCCAGATCGTGATCTGCCTCACGATGCGTGCTCATCTGGTCATGATGGACGGCCAGAAATCTGCCACGTGTCCAGGTAATATTTAAATTATTTATTTATTTATTTAATTGTTTTTTTATTTAAAAAATCCGAAAAAAATATTTAAAAATGGAAAAAATTAATTAAAAATTCTAAAAATAATTATTAATTCAGAAAAAAATATTTTTGAATTCTAAAAAAATAATTATTAAATTAGAATAATTAATTAATATTTTTGATAATTAATTATTTAATTCGGAAAATGAATAAAAAATTCAAAAAAATGAATAAAAAATTCAAAAAAATGAGAAAAAATTCAGAAAAATCTGGAAAAATCACCAAAAATCTAGAAAATTCTGAGAATATTTTTGGGCATTTTACAAGCCCATAATAACACCGTTACACCCCGAGCAAGATTCCAAACTCCCTTAAGAACACCGATAAAATCCCGTACGCCATTAGAACAGTAAAACTACTCCTCAAAGGCTGATCAAACTCAGTCTTCAGGAGTGGGGGGCTCGTGATATGGCTAAAAATAGGATTAAATCGGGATCGTTCACATCGGACACGAATCTTAAAGCTCAGGGGTAAAACGGTAATTTCACATGCAAATGGGTCCGAAGCGGGTACTGGGTCTCCTTCTCACAGATCCAATAACCCGTGAACGGATCCACCTCAACTGGGTACGAGTCCCAACCCGAAACACACCCAGTCCAGAAAAGATAGAATTAGGGTTTCTGATTAATCCTAATCAACGGTTCTGATTCACATCTATCTTTTCACCGGGAATTAAGGGATTACTTTCCTAATCTGATTACGAGGATTTTATGCCTTATCAGATCACAGGAATCACATTCCTTATCTGATTCCAACGGCGACTATAAATACCCCACACTCATCTCTATTAAGAGGTAATCAATCTTTTTCTAGTTAAACGCTCTTTCATAATCATTTCTGATTACTGACTTGAGCATCGGAGGGTGCGTCGCTGGGATCAACCCCGGTGTCTCGCACTTCCTTGCAGGTGAACGGCGGGAGTCAACGGTCAAGCTCCGGCGGAACAGGTTAGGTGTTTGCTATTCAGGTTGTCCACGAACTCACAAATTCTATCTGTTTGCCCCCACACCGAATTTAGCGGCAACAGTTGCTAAAAACATGCGACTTGTCAAATTATACATAGTGTCTAACGAATAATTAAGCCCAAACGGTTCTGTCAAAAAAAATAATTATGGCAAACTGATATTCATCGATTGCCAATACCTCTGTAGGTCTTTGACTTAATATCTCCGGCCCGCGACCCTCAGTAAGTAGTACAACGGCACCCAAGGGAGTGCCTCATACCCGGCAATAGAGGTGAAACACACACAACTGACTAATATTCATTCATTGATAGACCTAGGCATCAACGCATTCTAGACGAGGTAGATAACTTAGCCTATCAACCCCTAAACACCGGCGATCCAATCTCCATCGGTTGCCACCACCTCCATCTTAGATCTCACCCAGTACCTCGGCCCGCGATCAACCTTTCTTCGGTAGATGATCCTACGGCGCACATGAAGATTACTATCTCTCGAGGTGGTAATAAATCAATCACAATACTTGCCGACTGGGTTGATAGTCCTAGGGTATCACATCCTAGACTAACTCCAAGCTATACTAGCTACGAGCTCCACATACCATAAATCGACTATATAGCTATTCTCCTAACTTACTCATGTGTCCACCGTGAGTACCAAGCACAAGAATCTTACATAAGTCCCAAATGAAGTGCTTAATAGGGATAATTATCCAACATCTTAGAAACTCAAATCAACTCCTAGTCATAATCCTGTAGCATGTAGAAAATTCTATAATTTGTGCTACACTCATCGGAATCCAACAAAATTAGAGTTTCTAGAAAGGTGGGAGCCTCTAATACAATTTACTAGTTGACAACTTTCTCAAATTCCTTATACAACTCAAGTTTCCTGATTTCGAACACGTGCTTGAAATCGAACAAAGACAGTATGTTGCTGAAACTTGTAACATTCATAACTTTCAAAATGCAACTTGGAATTTCATGATCTTACCCATTCTGGAAAGCTAAGACTCTATACTAAAAGTCTCTAGTTAATCATTTCTTCAAATTCATCCATCTAGAAGTTATACAATCTCTATATGTTCTCAGCTGTACATTCTTTCATACAATTACTGCATCTTACTATTAACATAAAAACTTGCTCACTTATCAGAATTACTTGATCTTAGATTCTATGGAAAGCTAGGAGTGTTTACTACAACTTCCTAGTTGATCACATCCTCAGATTCATCCATTAATATACTCTAAAACTTCAAATTCTATTAGTGTTCACACAGGGAAATGAATTCCTCTACACAACCCAAGTTCTTCTTATTAAGACTGGTTCTGCCTCAACTTAGAAAAAATCATAACTTCTTCTATAAAAACTAGAATTTCATGATTCAAGATGTTTTGGAAAGCTAATAAGTCTTTACTACAAATCTCTAGTTGATCATTCTTCCAAATTCTCAACATATAAATTCAGAATTCCACAACTTCACTGACTACTCAAAAGCTGAACTGAACTAAACATACAGTACTCAAAAGTCAATATCAATTCAACCACAAGTCCAATACTTATGAAATTTTAGATTCAATCACTAGACCTATACAATTCTAGCATACTCAAAAATTACATTCAATTTTATAATACACAGAGAGTTATGGCTCTTCAAACTTAGCACAAAATTTCCTTTTGTTTTCAGACCGGGTGTCTACCTCCTTATACAAATTATTTTTAAAACTATATAAAATGTTATCTAACGATTCTAAAATTTTAGAATCATGATCTAGACTCATACCAAATACTACATTAAAAATTTCATTACAAGATCATGTACCAAAAAGTAGTTATGAATAAATGAACTTCACTTCCCAAACAGAGCTGAACCAGCTTCTGGTTCAGGACCAGTTGCAAATTCATATTTCTTTGAAGTATCAAACGAACTCAGAAAAATTGTGAAATTTGAAACTATAGTTTCTAACACATTCAAGAACAGCTAGTAAAAATTTGAGCTCGAAATAACCAACCAATCCCGAGATATGATATTTGGAAGAGCACCCAAATTTCATAAACACAATAGATTTTCCACTGCTCGCTGCCCGAAAATGAAGCAATTGTTTGAGCTACTAAAAAAACTCAGAAAAATATGATAAAATTTTAGGATGCTCTAAACTCATCCTAGAGCATGCCACAAAAATTTCATGATCAAATTCTAAGCCATTTGTGAGTTAGAAATTTCTAAGCTTACAACATCACATACACAAAGAAAGGGAAATAACTAGATTAGAGTTTGAGAACACCCACCTAAGCTTTTGAGTTTGGAAATATGAAATCTTGCAAATTCCTCTGGCTTGCTTCTTCTCCTCCAATGCTCCAAATCTTGAGCCTACAAAACAATGAAACTCTCTCTTTTTGTTTTTTTTTGTTTTTTTTTGAACTAAGAAATAATGAGAAGAAGGAAATAGAGAAATGGGTGAAGTGAATGGAGTTTTATAGGAAAATGGGAGTGTGATTATGGTTTGGCTGGAAATGGAAGTGGGGTAGGTGGAGGGTGGGGATGAGTGGGTGTGGGGTGAATGGAATAGATGGTGTGGATGAGAGCCAACACATCTTCTATGATGTTTCCTAGCAACATCCTCTAGCTCATCTCCACCACAAACTTGGCAATTTTATAGCCCTTAGATCTCATCAAGATCTCATCCATGATCTCATCAATTCTCATTTGAGAAGTAGGGTTACTAACCCTAGGTTAGGTCAAAGAACTCTAACCCTAGTTTTAGCAAACTCTAACCCGAATAAAAAACAATGTATGATTATTTATAATACAAATTAATATTTTGATATCCATAGCAAAATATATTTAAATATTTAAATTTTAAAATATACACGGTCGTATTCACACCCAAAGCAATTATAAATCGTATATCATATACGATCCGATACGATCAAATAAATTATATATATAATAAAACACAAAGAAAGCTATCAAGTGGCTCACATTCAATCTATCCCAAAATCAATGGACCAGATCTACTCTCACAAAACATATTTTCCCGCCCAAATTTCAAACTCCCAAATTCAAACACACACACTCTCTCTCTCTCTCTCTCTTACCAAGATAAACCTTTTTCACTGTCTCTATCTTTTTTGCAGTACATTCTTTTCCACTGTCTCTATCTTTTTCCTGCTCACTCCGTCTCTCTCTCTCACTGTCTCCCTCTCTCTCCCCGCTCTCTCTCTCTCATCGTTCGCAGGTACACTCCACCGACGTTTGCGGTTCCCTATTCTCAACTCCGCCGTCGTTACCCGTTCGCAACTCCACTCGGCCGTCGATCGCTCGCAGGTACACTCCACCGACGTTCGCGGTTCCCCATTCTCAACTCCGCCGTCGTTACCCGTTCGCAATTCCACTCGGCCGTCGATCGCTATTACCCTTCGCAACTCCACCGCCGTTCGCCGTTCGCCCTTCACATCTCTCGATCCTTGGCGCCTTGGTCCATCGATCTTCAAAGATCTGGTGTTCAATTGATCAAAGGTGTTATCTTTATCTTCAATCGACGTTCGCCCTTCACAACTCCATGTTTTATCTTTCTTCATTTTTCAACAGATTGTATAGATATTTTTATTGAAGTGGTTACTTTGAAATTTGAAATCACCTTCAAACGAGTGCTTTGAATTCTGATTTACATTAGTTTTGACCCAAATTGGTTGGGAGGGCTGATTAGTGTCTAATATTTCATTAATTATATCAGTTTTGCCCTAAATTGCTTTGATGACTAAAGGCATGAATTCTGATGTTTATTAGTTTTGGCCAAAATTGCTTTGATTTTATTAGTTTAATTTGTCTTACCTGAACCCATTTTATTAGTTTAATTTACTGTAATTAATGTTACTTGATGACTGGAGATTATCAAGCAGAATCAAGTTATAAACCAACTAGGCAAAGTTTTAAAGGGAAAACTGTATCATGTGAACATGTTTTAATCCATAACTAGGAGCCAGCACTGTTCGGTTTTTAAGGGGAAAATGAACTTAACTTAGTTTTTTTTTGTGAATTCAGTTTAGTTTCAATTTCAGTAGAGTTTTTTTTGGTCAAATTGATCAAAGAAGTTAACAAACAGATTTAATTAAGTATAGTTAAATTGATTACCTCACTTTCTACTGGCAACAGACTTCTAACATCGTGTTTCTCACTTACCTCCATCTGCTAGCCATGGTGTAAGAGCCATACAAATACCAACCACCAAAAATAACAATGATGAAAGCTGAGGAGACATGATGCCCTGCAACAATATGATAAAAAGGTAAAAACACTACTATGACCTAAATTAACATAATATCTTCAACAACATGTGCTCCTTCTGTTTTCTCCACACACAAAAAAAAATTACTTAGTTCTGATACATGCAAGTATGCAACACATTAACTCACTGTACAAACACACCAACTTGGGCACTGATATGCATAACAATCAGACTATCCAATTCAAAGCCCAAAGCACTATACAAATCTCTTATTCTTCAGAACGATACCATTTTCTTCTAGAAAGTTGCAGAGAAAGTTACTGCATAACATACATGTTTCACAGCTTCCCCCAAACAAAAGCAAATTCTTCTCCAGGTGCAGCTATACTTGCTCGAAGTAGACCTGCTCGAAGCAGCTATACTCGAAATGCAAAAATTCAACCTACTAAAGCAACCAGTATAATCTTTCCCCCAGTCAGAAGACTTAATGAGCCCATAATAACATGAAAGTTCGAAAGGAGAAGCTCTAGATCAATTGACAATCCAACCTTGAAAAGTAAAGAAAGATGATTACCTATACAAATACCCAAGTATTTTTTTAGGATGGGTTAGGGTTATTCAAATATATTGAATTTAATCATTTGTCTTCTATATATTACTTTTAATCATTTGCCTTCTATATATTATTTTGTGAACTTTGTTTTAAAATGTACACTAATGAGATGGACCTACTGCAATAAAAATCTTATCAAAGGAAAAAATTTAACTGCCTATTGTTAAATTTTCGTATTCAATAATCAATAAATTAGTATTGTTGACAAATTTTCAACTATTTTGTGCAACAATAGGTCTGAAGATTCCAAGATAGTGGGAGATTTTCGATTATGAGGGAAGTTAAACTTTTTCATTACATCAGGTATGTTATATGTGTACTTATATCACGTTTTACTTTCTTTCGAATTAATCTCTATTTTCATTTATCTCAATAACCAATGTTTCATTTTATTTTTCTTCACTTTGTTTAATTACATAAATAATAAAAGTTATTCATTACATGAGGTATGTTATATGTGTTCTTATCCCCTGTTATACTTTCTGTTGAGTTAATCCCTACTAGGTTCTTTTTAAAAAGAATCAATACATCAAGTAGATTTTACTTCTATGATACAGTTGCCTAATATTGATAGGATGGTGGGCATATAGACATCATCTAACATTGCCAATATAGTGTCAATTTTTTTATATTGAACATCTATCAGTCTAATGAAATTGTTGGTTTCTATGTTGTATTCCTGCATATACCACTGTTATGATTTATATATACAGTTTCATTTTCTTAATGTTGTGTTGAGTTTTAATTAAAGAAAATTTATATTTGGGTACACGCACTTGGTACTCGAATTGATAATGTTTTTGAGAAAAAGGCGACATCGTCACCCCGAAATTGATAATGTTTACCATCTAATTTATGCATCTAATTTTAGGATTGATTGTTTGTAAGTGTTATTCAAAATTGATACAGTTTTCCATCTAATTTTGCATCTAATTTTAGGATTGTATCTGTTTAGGGTTGCAGATTTTAAATTTTGTAGGATTGTATCTGTTAGATTGATACTCACGAGGGTTGATTTTAGGATTGTATTCACGAGGGTTGATTTTAGGATTGTATTCACGAGGGTTGATGCTAATATTTGTTGTTCTAAACATCCTTCCATATTATAGTGAGACTGAATATTTTTTGTTCGGTGCTACCAATAGTTTTGAACATTGCTTGATAAGTTTTTTTGTTCAGTGTTGCCAATAGTTTTTTGGTTGTTCTAAACATCCTTCCCTTAAAAAAAATTGTTTTAAACATCGCTTGATGAGTACCTTTAGATTTAAAATAACTAATAATCTTTTTTTCTTTATGTTTGGTGTTTCCCATATTTATGAGGATTGTCGTATTGTGCAATGTTGATTTAGTTTTTAAGTTATCTTTCAAATATAATTTAGCACATAAGTCATTGGCTGTATAAACCACCTTAAACCACCTGAAGTCTATTTGGCTGTATAAACCACCATCGGTCTTTTTATTTTTAATTTTTTTTTTTTTTTTTTTTAAGGGATGCCCAAGGTCAATATATAATAAACACACATAATAAACACATTCTAGCTATTCAAAGATGAGTTTCGCCTTCTCATTCCTTATCACCGTCAGTCAAAACCGAATAGGAACATTGTCTGACTACCTTTAGACAATGACTTTGTCTGGTTTAAGAACCCAAAAACCTCAATCGAACTGAATAAAAAGCCCACCTTACGGAGGACCAATGCTGCTATTCGGTTCGTCTCCTATCCCAAAGTCCAATAACATTTCCATGTTACTGAGTGCTATTTATTCTCTACAATAAATCAGAAATCTAATATGGTCGAATCAATAAAAATAATCCAAAAGACTCTCCATGCTCGAGTTGACTCTCCCACACATCTTCCAACTAGAAAACATGTGCGTCATTATTGTTCACAATTTGGATCTGGTTTAGAAATGGTTTCATTATAGTTTGAGTTGAAGTAGTAATAGGTGAAAATGATCTTAGAATCAACTTAACATTTTCTATTGACAAAATAGATTAAAGCTAAGATGTAATCTGGACACACAATACACCCAAATTGTGTACAACTATGTGTTCTTTGTATCTCAGTGTCGTGTCCAAATTAATCTTCCCACAATCAAAACAAACAGATGTTGAGGTATGAAGTAATACAACCTTAAAGTTTCCTTTTTCGTTTGTGCTACAACTCTCTGTTTCTATGCTTCCAGCTATCTTTCAGATTCAACAAACCATGGATGAAACCAATTCCAGGAAATGGAAGAAGACACAATGACACATGAGAACAAAACAGGATGATGGCATTGATTTTGTCTTTCACTTTGCCTTTATAACTGCAAATTTAGAGGAGGAAAAAATATCCTACAAAGAAATTGACTGTTGAGGAATTGCTCTCAAAGGAATAATATTTCATAAGAGATTCTATCGAAATTTTTACTACAATCCTACCTGTAAAATTTTAAATAATACTGTCGAAATATTTACTAACCATTTTAAAGAAAGTTAAGGCGTCGCGATAACGTGCCGTATGAAATATTTTAGAGACGTCGTATTAGAAAACTATTAGGAAACAATATAATTTCAGAGGAGGCCTGTATAGAGTAGTTGATTGTATTAGAAATGTGGGTGTATTTGTTTACACCCACCTTTTTTGTTTACACCCACTTATTCGTTAAAATATTTTAATTTTTTAAAGAAATTTATATGCAGTTCACCCAATCAAATAAATCTAACAAAATTTACATGCAATCCCGAATACGTGCCGTAGGCACGTCCCATGGGCATACCTAGTATATATATATATATATATATATATATATATATATATATATATATATATATATATATATATATATATATATATATATATATATTATTTACATACTTAAAATAAGATAAACTGAATTTATATAAAAAAATATGTTTATAAAAATTTATTATTAGAAAAAATACATAATCTCGTGCAATTTTAAACTGTACACGGATTATAATGCAAAATAGTTATAGCCTATTTTGCGGGGTGTTACAAAAAGAAACAAAAGAAAGAGAGAAAAGAAAGAAAGAGAGGAGCTTTTGGTGTTGGCAAATTACTAGGAGGTGAAAGCTTGCTTGGTTGGAGCTTTGGAACAATCACTATTGGAGTCTATTTCTTTTTTTGCATCAATAACAAGGTGGGTGATTTCTTTTGCTTTCTAGATATTGTAGTATGCATGTCTAATTGTTCCAAGATTAAAAATGTGGCATGTGTTCTTTAAATTTCTAATTTAATATATTCCATGTTGTATTGATAACTAGAAGTGAGATATGAAAATAAATGCATGCTAGTGAAAAGATTTATTATAAAATTGTCATGATTAACAAATTGAAATTTATATTGAGTTTTTATAGTGGTGTTGGGTGTATACTAGTATATCATGTTAGATTAAATGAATTGGGTATAAATTTATACACAAAGTTGTTAATTTATGCAAAGAAAGTTGCTGTTTTAAGTTTTAGTTGCACTTCAGAAAATCATGTCTAATAAACTAGATGGAATCTATACCTAAAATTTTTACAAGAACATCTCATATATGTCAGGAACATCTGTTTAAAATTTCATAATTTTTGGATATCGTTTACTATTTTAATAAAATCCAAACTTAGGACTGGTTGACAGTTGACTAGTTGCTGGAAATTTGTACACATTTCGGATTTTGTTCATTTCAACATCTTAGATGATGTAATTTGAGAAAATTCAAAACCAAGAAATTGAAGTAGAACCGTTATCCAATTTATAACGTCTAAGAAATTAAATTTTTACAAAAAATTGAATTTATAATGAATTTTATAAGACTAAACAAGTGGCAGTATTTCAATATTTCAACCCTACTGTAGATTTCGAAGAATTCAGAGTTGTAGATACAATATTTTGGAGAAACTTATAACTAAGAAATTATAGTATACTTGTATACCTTTATTTTGATTTAAAGAATACAAAGTTTCATGAAGTATATACTTTTCTATGATTTTTACAAGTAGCATGTGCTGCAGTCTTCTGATATTGAACATACTATTTTGCAAATGAATTTAGATGACGTAATTGAGAATGATTCTAGGTGATTTTAACTACAAAGATACAATGGACTCTTTTATGAAACTAATGAAACTATCTTTTGAATAGAATTGAGATTTATAATTGAAATATATATGAATATGAAAATAGTTTATTTAATCGAAGAAAAGAGAATTGTTGGTTGTGTGTGTCCAACTAAAAAGTTGTTTATAAGAAATTCGATGTGGAAAATTGTTATTGAATGAGTTGTGAAGTTGAATATTTCGTGAATTATAAACATACGGTGGATAAAGAGAATTGTGAATAAAAGATGAAATGTTCACGTTGAGGTTCTTTATAATCTGTTTAATCTTTAGTGTGAGATGGTTGTTGGAATTTAGAGGCTAGGCGAGACCCTAGTAATCGGCATCGTGGATAAAGAAAATTGAGAACTAACCAGTGTGGGTTAAGTATCTCTTGAGATGTAGCCAGTTTGGGCTAACTTTCTCTCGTATTGATTTAAGTCCGGTAGGGTAAGCTAACTCTAAGTTGTGTTGATTTAAAACTAAAACTTAAGGACATGCACTAAGGAGAGATGTGATAAAGTATGGGCAAACATGAGTATGATGGTCATGATAGCGTAGTAGGAGGTTATCTTCAGAATTATCGGAGTTGCGGCTCACGGTGGGAGACATTCCTTCAGAATTATTAGGATCAAGGTGACGCTTGTGGGGTATTTGTGTGATGAGGTACCGATGACAGCGCAGTGTGGGTTCCGTTTCCAGAATTATCGGGGTGTTAGGCGTGATGGCCGAAAATAACTCGCGATGAGAGAATGACTCTCAAGAATTATCGGGGTTATTGCTCGCGGTGTGGGTATTCGCCACCAGAATTACTGGGTGTGAGGCAGTGTATCCAAAATCACTTGAAGTGAGAGTGCGATACTCAAGAATTATCGAGATGGTACTAGATACTCACAGAAAATCTAAAACATACATAGTCACCGTAGTAGTAATTCATAGCGAGGGATTAAACCCTACATTGAGGAGTACGATAAAGGCTTACCCTCGGACCTATGTAGAATGGGATGCATAGAATCCGAACAAGTATGCATTAGTGCATTATAGTATAATATCTGCATTAGGCATTAAGTCATATCATACACTGACATGTTTAGGATAGTCACTCTTTTACACTTTATTGAGCATTCAAGTTTGTGTTTGCTAAAGTAAGAGATCATTATTGATGTGTCTAATTTTTATATAAATATTTGTATTCAATTACCCATTAAAATTGCTTGTTTTCGATTATATTGTCTAAAATTCATCCTATTTCTATAAGTTTTCAATTGACTATTTATTTATGAAGAAATAAGATTTTAATGGAAAAAGTAATTATTTTTGATAAAAATCAACAAAACAAAGAAAAACTATTGTTTTATTATTTTTAATGATTTGTTGAATTTTATATGTTACAAATTGACAATATAGGAGCAAAATACAATTTTAATAGTCAATAGGGTGTAAAAAGAATAAACAAATTTAAATGGATTTTGATAAGGCAAAAATAAAAATTAGTTATTTGTTTAAATTTATCTAATTAATTTAAATTTAAATATTTATTTTAATTTCTGATTTTTATTTTGCAGATATATCCTAATCCTATTCTACAACTCGTCTAAAATTCCTATAAATACTGCACCAAAACAGAGAACAAGTGGGGAGAGAAGCGGATGACTCAAAGGCGCTTAATGAAGACACATTTACCAAACTCAGCAAAAGCGGAAAAGAAAAAAAAAACTCAGCAAAAAAAAAAAGAACAGAGAGAGAAGACGAAAGAGAAAAAGAGGGGAGAGAGAGAAGACGCGTGAATTAAGGGATCTGTTCTTCAGCAGTACTGTAGCGGACTGTAGCAGTACTGTAGCGGAGCTGTAGCAGCACTGTAGCGGGACTGTAGCGGCACTGTAGCAGGACGGCGATGCAGTACTGTAGCGTGACTCGACGGCTTCGATCTGACGCGCTTTCTTTTGGTACCGACTCCAAGACAGAAAGAGAGAAGACTACGCTTATTGTTTGGGCACAATTTTCAAGACCGTTCGGTTTGCAATTTTTATTACAAAACAGTCTATTTTTGTATCTATTTTTTCTCTCGAATTTTTATAATGCAATCCATGAACAAATTTGTTAGTTGCAATATTTTTATTATGAACTAAATTTATTGTTCTAGGGTTTAGATGTAGCCTAGTTTTGAGAATACAATTTCATATTTTTCTATGGTTGTGTGTTTAATTTTTGTGCTTAATGCTTACAAATATTTGGCCAATTTTTGTATGATTATTGGATCATGGAGAGACCGAGAGGTAATTTGTGATTTAGAACAATAAAAATTGAGCACCATTGATTGAGCGAAATTAGAGATAATTTACCACGATTAATGTGGCTGTTAAGAAATCCACAGAACTTAATGAGTCTTCGATTAATTAAATTTGCATAGAGATGTGTCAAACTGTTAGTTGGAGATATTTTTGGTGTTGTTCGAGAGAAAGCATTAAATAATTTGGGGATTTCGGTCTACAACTTGGAAAAATAATATTTTTAGAAATTATAAATTGTGTGGGATAAACTAGGTGAAGTCAAAAGCCCTAAAATTAATTTTGCCATTAACAAATTACAATTTTTAGACTCCGCTCCCTCTCCATTAATTTAGTTAGTTAGACTTTTAGATTAATTTAATTTAGTTGTTTTTTTTATTTATTAAATTTCGATTATCCAAATAGTGATTCATCTAGTAAATTCGGTACTCAATAAAATATCTAGTCTCTGTGGGTTCGACACTCTATTCACTACTATATTACTTTTTGCGATTTTGTACACTTGCAAATATTCACACCAAGTTTTTGGCGCCGCTGCCGGGGACTAGTTATTCTTTTATTAATATTGAAAATTGCTAGATTATTACTAGTTTGGATTTTTTGTATTTTATTATTATTTTACCTCTTTTGACTTACATTTACTTACATTTATTTTTCTTATTTTATTTTTTTAGTTTTTCTAATACTTTTTTTAGTACTTACATTTCAGGACATACAAGAGAATTATCATGGCAAACGATGAAAACAGGCCTTTGAGAGACTATGCTATGCCCTCGATTTATGAATCAAGCATAAAGAAGCCGGTTATTGAAGTTGACGATTTTGAGATTGAACCGGAGATGATTATATTGATTCAACAGACTGTTCAATTTTGGGAATTACCGCACGAGAATCCTTATTCTCACATTGCAAACTTTTTAGAAATTTGTGACACTTTCAAGCACAACGGTGTATCAGACGATGCAATTAGACTGAGACTCTTTTCTTTTTCCCTACGAGATAAGGTGAAGGCTTGGCTACATTATCTACCACCCGGTAGTAATACTACTTGGGAGGAACTTGCACAAAAGTTTCTAGCCAAGTATTTTCCACCAGCAAAGACCACAAAGCTAAGAAATGATATTTGCACATTTACTCAATTTGAGACCGAGTCTTTGTATGATGCATGGGAAAGGTTTAAAGAGTTATTGAGAAAGTGTCTTAATCATGAACTACTGAAATGGCTGCAAATGCAAACATTCTATAATGGTTTGGGAGTTATACATAGATCTATGGTTGACACAGCAGCTGGTGGTGCACTCATGAGCAAAACTTACGAAGCAACCTATGAGATTTTAGAGGAGATGGCATCAAATGATTACCAGTGGTCTTCAGAGAGAGCAATACCAAGAAAAGTGGCTGGAGTTTTTGAACTTGATCATTTTTCTACTTTAAATGCAAAAAATGATATTTTATATAAAGAAGTAGAAAATACAAATTTTAATTCTATCCAATCTAATATCATTTGTAATCTTTGTGCAGGAAACCATTCAAGTATAGATTGCCAAGTGGGGAACCCTTTTGCTCCATCAAATGCCGAACAAGAAAATTTTGTATCAAATTTTCAAATGCAAAACAATCATTATGCCAACACATACAATCAAGAATGGAGAAATACCCCCAAATTTTTTTGGAACAACAATCAAGGAGCAGTTATACCACCTCAAAATTTTTCACAGCCAGAAAAGAAGCCGACATTAGAAGAGGTGTTCATGCAATACATACAAAAGACTGATTCGACAATTCAAAATGTTGCAAATTCAACTTCGGCTTCCATTCACAATCTTGAGGTACAAATTGATCAAATTTTAAATATTTTAAATGAAAGAACTGCAGGAATATTACCAAGTAATACAGTTGTCAACCCCACGGAGGATGTCAAAGCAATAACACTAAGCAGTGGGAGGACAATTGAGCAACCACAAGAAGAAAATGGCGAACAGAATGTGGTTGAAAAGCAAAGTGAGATCGAACAAATTATGGAGAAACAAATTCAGCACGAGCAAGTAACGTATGATGATTTTAATTCCATAAAGTTTCCTCCTGAAGAACAGTCATGCTTTCAAGTAAGTAAAATTGATATAATTGTGGGCGAGAAACATAAGGTCGAAATTGAAAAGTTGCCAATCGAAGTATGTACAACAAATGCAGCAACATTTGAAACTGAAAAAGAAAATATTTTTGAAAATGTTATGTATTTGGATGCTGCACCCTCTATTTATTCATTTTTACAGAAAAATTTCAAAAAGGCGGGGGAATCAAAGACATCATCATCACGAAGGAAACGCCTCAAACTTGAGCTTGAACCTGATCCACACCAGAAGAGGAGTATTAGAAAAGATGTTTTAATACTGTTGGATCTTGGCGTTACATAACCATCTCACCCCCACGTCTGGCTGAAGACTTAAAACTTAGCGCTTCTTGGGAGGCAACCCATGTTTTTTTTATTGCATTTAGATTTATTTTTCTTTTAGTTTATTTTATTTTAATTTTAATTTTTGATTTTATTTTGTAGGATTGCATAATTTTGAAGTCGCCGAGGCGGAGCTGTTTTGTACACTTTCATTGATGGTTGTTTTTGAACAGTATGGAGTCAGAATCTGGAAAAGTGATTCAAAGTGATATTGTAGACAATTGTCTTAGCTTTCCAACCAAAAAAAAAAATTCGTCCCATTTGGACATCTACAGCTCCAGATATCGCCAAAATGCGAACGCTGCGAGTGCAGAAAGTTATCGACGAATCAGGAGAGAAATTCTGAACTTTTCGCATTCTTTTTGTTTTTCTTTTTCCTTTCCCATTGAGGACAATGTGATATTCATGTTTGGGGGGAGGTTTTACAAATTTATTATTTATTTACAAAAAGAAAAACAAAATTTTCTTTTTAAAGGATTTCAATTAGATTCATCTTTACACTGTTGAGTTCTTTATAATGATAAGCATTGAAATATATATTTTTTGGGATAGACACTTGCTTATAAAGCAAGAGTAAGCATACTTATTTACTTTAGGATTATTGAGTTTCAAAATTCCTTACAAAATTGTGTGAGTCATGCGATTATACATAAAAGACAAATGCGATGCTTTTTCTTGTTATTATCTCCTTTGATCTAGTCCTAAACAGAGTTTAAGTAAATAGAGTAATAAAAAAAAAATAATAATAATTATGAATAAAGTCAACCTACTCCAATTTTTTGAGTTGCGTAGTAACTAGGGGTATTCATCACAAATGTTTACTTTTACGTCAAACAGCAACTTGAAATATGAGTATGCAAAACACTCTAAGTTTGTGACTTGTTGAGTAACCGGGTGAATTCATCACAAATGTTTTGCATTCGCGTCAAAAGGCAAGTGACAACTTAGAGAAGAGACCAAAAAAAGAAAGAAAAAAAAACTCTAGTTTGCTACTCGGTTTGCAGTAGTGAGAAGGGATAATCACAGATGGAGTTGTTACATACTATAATTACATTAATGGCATGACAAATATGATTGGGTTTGGAGTTATGAATAGATAATTGCATTGGAGAAAGTGGGTATGCTTGTTTTTACTTTATTTGCTATTGTTTATATTTTTAATTGCAATTTTAATGCTTGCATGATGAGATCTCTTGGTGTGATGGGTTGAGTCTACTATTATTATTCTCTTGTTCATGATTCTACTTTTTGCTTGAGGACATGCAAAATCTTAAGTTTGGGGGTATTTGATGTGTCTAATTTTTATATAAATATTTGTATTCAATTACCCATTAAAATTGCTTGTTTTCGATTATATTGTCTAAAATTCATCCTATTTCTATAAGTTTTCAATTGATTATTTATTTATGAAGAAATAAGATTTTAATGGAAAAAGTAATTATTTTTGATAAAAATCAACAAAACAAAGAAAAACTATTGTTTTATTATTTTTAATGATTTGTTGAATTTTATATGTTACAAATTGACAATATAGGAGAAAAATACAATTTTAATAGTTAATAGGGTGTAAAAAGAATAAACAAATTTAAATGGATTTTGATAAGGCAAAAATAAAAATTAGTTATTTGTTTAAATTTATCTAATTAATTTAAATTTAAATATTTATTTTAATTTCTGGTTTTTATTTTGCAGATATATCCTAATCCTATTCTACAACTCGTCTAAAATTCCTATAAATACTGCACCAAAACAGAGAACAAGAGGGGAGAGAAGCGGATGACTGAAAGGCGCTTAACGAAGACACATTTACCAAACTCAGCAAAAGCGGAAAAGAAAAAAAAACTCAGCAAAAAAAAAAAAGAACAGAGAGAGAAGACGAAAGAGAAAAAGAGGAGAGAGAGAGAGAAGACGCGTGAATTAAGGGATCTGTTCTTCAGCAGTATTGTAGCGGGGCTGTAGCAGCACTGTAGCGGGACTGTAGCGGCACTGTAGCAGGACGGCGATGCAGTACTGTAGCGTGACTCGACGGCTTCGATCTGACGCGCTTTCTTTTGGTACCGACTCCAAGACAGAAAGAGAGAAGACTACGCTTATTGTTTGGGCACAATTTTCAAGACCGTTCGATTTGCAATTTTTATTACAAAACAGTCTATTTTTGTATCTATTTTTTCTCTCGAATTTTTATAATGCAATCCATGAACAAATTTGTTAGTTGCAATATTTTTATTATGAACTAAATTTATTGTTCTAGGGTTTAGATGTAGCCTAGTTTTGAGAATACAATTTCATATTTTTCTGTGGTTGTGTGATTAATTTTTGTGCTTAATGCTTACAAATATTTGGCCAATTTTTGTATGATTATTGGATCATGGAGAGACCGAGAGGTAATTTGTGATTTAGAACAATAAAAATTGAGCACCATTGATTGAGCGAAATTAGAGATAATTTACCGCGATTAATGTGGCCGTTAAGAAATCCACAGAACTTAATGAGTCTTCGATTAATTAAATTTGCATAGAGATGTGTCAAACTGTTAGTTGGAGATTTTTTTTGGTGTTGTTCGAGAGAAAGCATTAAATAATTTGGGGATTTCGGTCTACAACTTGAAAAAATAATATTTTTAGAAAGTATAAATTGTGTGGGATAAACTAGGTGAAGTCAAAAGCCCTAGAATTAATTTTGCCATTAACAAATTACAATTTTTAAACTCCGCTCCCTCTCCATTAATTTAGTTAGTTAGACTTTTAGATTAATTTAATTTAGTTGTTTTCTTTATTTATTAAATTTCGATTATCCAAATAGTGATTCATCTAGTAAATTCGGTACTTAATAAAATATCTAGTCTCTGTGGGTTCGACACTCTATTCACTACTATATTACTTGTTGCGATTTTGTACACTTGCAAATATTCACACCAATTATATTACGGCATAGTGAGGATCACTGTTTTATAACATTGCGCCGGTTGTAAGCAACTAATGTGCCCACAGATTTTCAGTGCAGGTTTCGGATTGGCAAGGACTTAAAGGCGATTGATGATAAAGATTATATTCATGATTAACCCTGCTGATGTTAGAGTTGTATTTCATGTTGTATTTTATTTAACT
Source organism: Hemerocallis citrina (assembly GCA_017893485.1). NCBI lineage: Eukaryota > Viridiplantae > Streptophyta > Magnoliopsida > Asparagales > Asphodelaceae > Hemerocallis > Hemerocallis citrina. The sequence continues at coordinate 219,369,525 of CM030364.1, forward strand.
TCCGCTGTATACTCTGTAATAAACATTGTGTATAATAAAAAGTTTTAATTTCCTTGTAAAATTTTATGAAGTTGAAGTAAAAGATCCTGTTAAACTACGAATTACATGTAAATGAAATTCGGGGTGTTACAGATACAACCACGTATGCAATAAGAATAATCACATGAATAACAATACTTGGAATAAAATATGAATTAACCAAATACGATAATCCAACGTCTGGGAATAAAATAACCATCTTCGGGTAAAAATCCCATAATACAATGTTAATAAATCTCAATACAAGAAGTCCAATAAAAGAACGATCAATTTAAAAAGCAATAAATCCTCAGAAAGACGGTTCTCCAAGTCCTGCAGGTAACTTTCCTTGATCACCTATGAATACCTCATCTAAAAAGAGGTGAAAATTATCCTTAGAGCAAGTCATGGACAGTTCGTAGAGAAATCAATGAACAATGAATTCAATAAAACAATAGGAATCAATGACAATGGACGATAGCAATAATCGATATCAATGGTAACAATACGATCTGTATAACAATAAACGACATTTCAATATTCGATGTCAATACTCAATGGTCGATGCCAATATCAATAACAATGTTCAATATCAATAGCAATGACGATGTTCAACATGCAGTGTCAATATTGTATCAATTCTTAGGTCTATTAGTTTTTAGCTTAACTAATGCACGTACTACTGCGTCCCATACCACAGGTTCCGTACACATAATCAATGTTGTTTAGACCTAAGTGGTGTACTCTATAGATCATGTACTCGGCGACGATAATCAATATTCAATAATCACGATATTCAATGCACGATACTATAATTCAGTAACTAAACAATACACGATAGATTGAGTTACTGTCGTAAGGCACAATCAATCGATAAAACAATAGCTGATAACAATATTTAGGAAAACACGTGTCCCTCCTCTGAGTACAGTCTCTATATTTTTCACTACTTGAGTCACCCTTAAACCCCGACTTGTTAAACATTTTATTGATGCAATCAATTATATTATGCAATCAAAAAAATTTGATGAACGATAGTATCAATAGAAATCAACAGTACTATCAATAGGAACGATGCAATAAGTGTATATCAAAGTGCAATAGATCATGTAATGCATTTATCACAATCCAATTCAGTAATTATAATGATATATACACAATCATATTAAGTAAACATGGGAAACACAATTCTAGACAGCAGTAGACTACTGTACCAAAATCAAGTTTTCCGCTGTTACAAAAATTCAAAACTAGATCCACTAGAAGTTCTAGAAACTAGACTTCCCAACGATTCCAACGCACTCACAATACAGATTCCGATAACAATAGATTGGTGAATTATATCATTCTTTACTGATTATAAGTTCTGACTGAAAATCGACATTTAGTTACATTAGTAAAACCAGTAAAAATTCAAATTTTAAACACTACAACATATAGGACATTTGATAGCATTCATAAAATGCTATAGTAGACCTACGATAGCATTTGTAGAACACTATCAAAAGCCCCGCTATAATAACTCTATAGCGTTTTGACAAAACGCTATAGAATTTATAGCGTTTCCGAAACGCTATAGATTCTATAGCGTTTTAACAAAATGCTATAGATTCTATAGCATTTGCCGAACGCTATGGAAACGCTATAGAAACTATAGCATTTGCCGAACGCTATAGATTCTATAGCATTTTAACAAAATGCTATAGAATCTATAGCGTTTCGGCAATGCTATTAGTGTTAGAGCATTTTGTAAAAACACTATCGTTAGACAATCCAGTAATAGAATCAAACATACAACATTTTTAAAACGCTATCGTTTTGATATTTGTGGTTTTTTACAGCATTTTAGGAACGCTATTCCGTTTTAACTGTATACAAAAAAAAATCTACGGATACAAATAAAAATCGATTTATCGAAAATGTCAATACACCATTTAAACTATAAAAGTTTCGCAAATTTGTGTACAAATATATAAAAACATACCAACATAGAAATATCTACACAATAAACTTATACAAAAGTTCATCCAATAAACTTAAAACTGACGACAAAAAATTCTTCAGTGCCTAACATCAACACAACTTGCACTCTTCGTTTCATCCACGACGTCTCCAATCTGCACATGTAGAAGAAAAAATGTCAAACATAAGATTCATGTGTCTAATGTTGGAGCATGCTACTAACATATGTTACTAAACTAGTTTAATTACTGCTATGGCCATACTCACAAGTTGGTTGTTGCAATACTTTAGGAACTGTAACATGTAGAAACCGTATGGAAACCAGTCCAGTTCCGTACTGCCTTTCTGTGGACCAATACATCCGGCTAAAATGGACAAGAAATCCATGAGAATCAGTCCTTACACATGTTCACGGTATGAACCATATTGTGGAAAATGAAAATGAAGTGAAGCAGGAGAGAAGGCCTTAAGCATTAGGGACTCTAGCAACAAAAAGTGCTTAGGATAATTTAATAATGATTAATAAAATTGCAATATATATTATATATTATGAAAAATCATGTACAAGTGGGTGGTAATAAGATAAGCAATGTGCAATGCATAAGATAATACAGGTAGCACCAAACTGATCTACATTTGATCTACATTTTTGGAAGTCTTGTCAGTGAAAATCAATTATGTTGAGAAATGAGAAACCACTTCTGTCTGTGCCTTAATTGGTTGTAAACTTAACTTCTTAAATAATACTGGTAAAGAGTTGGTGAAACCTGAGTTTGAAATTCTACATGCAGTAGTCTTTTCAGTTATATGTTTTAAGATCAGGATTAATGGAAGGGATCCTCCATTAAATATTCAAACTTCCGTACCTTAATATTTTTATGATCAAAAGGGAATAAATGGACCATCTAATTTGATTGTAAACAATGATTTAGCTGGACATAACTAAGCAAGTTTATGCCCCTGGAAGTAGTGAAGCCTCTCCAATTTATAAGTTATTCTTAGCTCTATTTGTGATCTTTATTTAGTCAACTGAATATGAGCTTCATAAAATTCTCGCCTTCCCTATGCTTTCTATACTAATTTTGCTTACTATTATTCCAGGTATTTTTTCTGACTGTCTCTGAGGCTGACAGGCTATTACTGGACTTGTCTATTGGGCCTTTGATTTCCATTTTCACAGGGATTAGAAGTCTGGAATTGCTACAAGATGAGAGTTTCTTGTCATTTACTCTACAGTCATTTTGCTTGCTCATTTTAAAAAAAAAAACAAAAAACAAAAGTCATACTTACCTCATCTCTGTTTCTTACACCATTTTTGTGCAGATTTACTTCTTGAAACCATGAAAATTAATATAGTTGATCATATTCACCACAACTCTCATCTTAATACTATTCCCCTATATGAACTTACCATTTTTCTTGCAATCTGCTTACATATCTCTCTTGGCAACATCAACTGAAATGGCTTTTGTTCTTTCAAAATGTCTAATTCATTGTCTTTAAATTCTTTGACACGTGGTGAAATTATTAAATAATATGGTTGTAGTTCTTGGTGTTCTTAGTTTTAACCTAGTACCTCTCATTTAAAAAAAAATTTAAGATAACTGCATCACCTTATGATTAGTTGCTGCATCACCTTAAGATAATTGCATCACCCTAGAAAAAATTGAACTTGAGCATGTAAATTGTTTTGGTGTATGTTATACATGTTTCAAACAGATATATGGATATTCATTTTACAAGTAGATAAAAAGGCAGAGAGATATATTATTTTTGAATTAATTATGTTATACATTTTACATTTTACAAGTATGTTATACATGTTTATAAGTATGTTATACATGTTTGTAGTTCACTTTTGAATCTCTTACTTCACATTTTATAAGTATGTTATACATGTTTCAGGTTCTACCATCAAGTTCTAGGTCTTATTTGATTTATCTGCAGACTTCTTTGTTATACTAACAATATTGTTATTCTTAGCGTGGCTCGAACCCAAGCCTCAACATTTATTACCTCCACTAGCTAGGTCTATATTATGCTTCAGTTTGCATGTCTACAACGAAAATTTTCACCAACCACTTGTAACATACATCGCTCCATCAGCATCAAAAACGGGAGCGACAAGACATCTTCACCCCATTCCTATCAAAAACTTCAGTATACCTGTGTGGCCAGACACTCCTAGAACCACACCGGTATCCTGTCGCGTAGCCCAAATTTCTCAAAAATTACCCATTTCCTCAATACCTTCTTTTTCACTCTAGCCTCCCTCCTTTACACATGTGTGCTTGTGTGGGACAAACACTATCTATTACTATTTTCATGACACTATCTACAACTACTACTTTCATGACACTATTTACCACTGTTTTCATAACACTATGACACTATTCCCACACTATTTTCATGACCACTATACACATATGCTTTACCATCTGTAGTTATCACACTATCGATCGGCCACCTCTATGTCAACTTTAACACACTTACTTTTAATTTCTTAACTACACATCAAGCTTATTTCCATGCACATTCCTACTACATTTTTCATTTTTAACTTTCTTTCCATATTGGCACTTTGTGGCCACCCTTTTACCATGTCAAGCCAACCATACTATCCTCCACCAAGTTCCCACCTTTTCCTTCCTCCTCATCTCAAATTTACCAGATCCCCGATCAATTTTAATTTCAATATTTTCTGCACTTTCACTGGTGACATCCTCTCAGCACTTAGTATGTTCATTTTGGAATCTAGGCTACAATTTAAACACTTCTCCTCTTCCAAATCTAGGTACATTGTAGATATATCATGGATTGATTATAGATCTTTGAATTAAAAAGTGAAGGAAGGGACTAAAATGAATATAAGACCTAGAACTTGATGGTAGAACCTAAAAGGAGATGATCAGAAATATTGTTAAGATGGAAACAGTAAAAGAATGTAGTCGTAAAATAGATGATGAAACTATAAATATATCTAATTGCATCAACAAAATAGCAAAAAGGGAAAATGAATGAAATAAATGGCTGACAGCTTTGGTGAGGAATGAAGAATTTTAAAAAGTGGCTAAAGGAAAGAAGGAATCATATACAGAATATTATTACAGCAAGCTTGGGATATAAATTTAATTGAAGGTTTAGGTGATTTCAATGGTTTTACAGGTGTACAGTACTATGCTAATGACACCATTATTTTTGCTAAACCAAATGGAGAATCTCTTAGGAAACTCAAATAACTCTTATACCTATTTGAAGGGGGCTTTTGCATGTCCATTAATTTCAATAAATCATTTGTTATTTGGTTTGGTAGTTCTACTGGTAGGCAAGTTGAAATCTCAAACTTTGTCAATTGCTTAGCTGATTCTTTTCTTATTACTTACCTTGGTATTCCTCTTAGAATACTATAAGCAAATAAGAAAGCTATTCCTAAATTACGGATATAGTTCAATACTATATGATTAACAAATACCAAGTTCAAGGGTTTATCCCACTATATAATTTTTTTAGAAGGAAAGTAATGTACCTAGTTAGCATCCAACATCTTGATGTGATCGGTCGGCCATGCAATTGCAAGTCCCATAACCTCATCTAGAATATCTACACCACCACCTCGCCTAAATAACGGTGCTGAAGGTTGTCTTATTTCATCCACCCAAACTTTGGAAGCATTTTGCCCAAGGGGTACACAGTGCACTACCACCTCAGGATCATTTGTTACCCATCACCCAATAGCAACCACTTCACTTGGTGCCTCCCAGTTTAACAATTCACACTTTCTACTTCTACGATTACTGCTACCATTGAGTGACTAACATGAAAACATAAAAAAAAAAGTTATTTCAAGTGTTATATATATATATATATATATATATATATATAGGGAAAGCTTCGGTTGAGCACTACTCTAGTGCTCACCGCGTGAACACTAGGCCTTCGGGCGTTCATATCGAAAATCCGAACCGTTCACATTGATCTACACATCTAAATTAGTCTAAATATATAAAATCAAATCATTTGAAATTCATTTGTCCATTCATTGAAGTGTTACAAAATTGTATGGCTGAAAATCATTGTTTTTATAGTCACATGATGGATGGACAAATAAATTTCAAATGATTTAATTTTACATAATTAGACTAATTTAGATGTGTAGATCAATGTGAACGGTTCGGATCGTCGATATGAACGCCCGAAGGCCTAGTGTTCACGCGGTGAGCACTAGAGTAGTGCTCAACCGAAGCTTTCCCTATATATATATATATATATATATATATATATATATATATATATATATATTAAAAGTACTAAAGCTGTACTGGGTTACCTGTGAAGTATCAGTTGCATTAGTAGTTGATAATGGATCATTGTTACACAATTTTGAGCGCTTATCCTCATCCTCATCCTCCTCGTCACTATCATCGTCATTATCGTTTTCACCATCAATATCCACATTATCATCACTATCGCTATGATCTTCTTCATCATCTTCACTACCTTCTTCATCTTGAGCATCATTATCTTCTTCCTTCATATGTCATCACTATCTTCATCCTCCAGATCATCCTCACTATCCTCTTGTTGTTGAACCATACTCTGTAAAATAACAAACTGCATTATAAATCTATTATGTTTAATCTAATCAGCATTCAAATAAAAATCAATATTCTTACCTTCTTATTTTTCTTATGTTTCTTATGTTTCTTATGTTTTGAGTAAGAAGAGTTTTTACACTTTGTTTGCCTTTTAAGTAGAGCTGTCAACTCCTTCACTGTTTCAGCAAGTGAATCCACCTAACCTCTGAGTTCAACTACTTCGGCAGAGGTTGCAATCGAGGCACTTAATTTAGATGGGTTGGCTCCTGCTCCCATCGCGGATAAACGACCTTGTCGTTCAGGCTTGTTAAATACCCTTGAATATGCGGCACCTTCATAACCCGGGCCTACGTGGGATGTCTCGGGTGGCGAAGAAGCTAGTTCTTCTTTCACGTTTTTCTGAAAATAAAAAAAGCTCAAAATTAATATGAACATATGATTGAACAATAAGAATCTGTATTTAACTAATGGTAAACTATGTGATAAAACAATTTTAGAACCATACTATAAGATCAACATCATCTGGCTTTCCTGCTTCACCGTTCTTTTTTGTATATGCTCGATACCAACAACGAAGCCTAACTTTATCTTGACAAATGGAACCCTCTTCTTTCTATATAGCAAACAGATACAATCAACACAAACATCAAAATTATAAACAATACATTTAATAAATATAATGAAAATAATTTTTAATTAACTCACTACTATTTCAGATTCTATCCGAGCAAATCTCTTTCGACTACCACGGTAAAGGATAGTTTGTTTACTTCTCATTTCCTTGAACTTTTCAGTTTTTGCCTACAAGACAAATTGTACTCTAATATAATTAATTTTATATAAAAGATAAGATATAGCAAGTTAAACATAATAGTATACATAGTTTTTTACCTTGAATTTTGGGTTGTTTCTTGATTTTACAAATTCACCCCACTCTCTTTGACTTTTGTAAATCGGTTTCTTGTTTAAGCTCGCCCCCAATTTTGCTTTGCGTGCCCTGGCAGATCTTTCCATCACTTGTAGGGTGTAAATTTTTGCTTCTCTATCACGTCCATTGAATGTGAACTTTTGCTGAAGTAATATGTGTAGATATAAATTATTATCATAAAAATAAGCACAAAGAATTAAATGAAGTTAACCAAAGCCAGTAAATTTATGAAAAGTATAGTGTTAAAAGAGTATAATCAGTAGGGCAGCAGTAGAGACACTTAAAAATTTTGAGTCAAAAATTATGTAGCAGAAACTAAGTATAATACTTTGGAAGATTAAGTGCAATTGCCTATCTTTGCCAATTGGAAGATTAAGTACAAGATGTTTGAATGCTGATTGTACTTATTCATTTGAATTGTACTTATTCATTATATTCATTATGTGCTAGATTCATAAAATAAATTTATGTAAATTCATAAAATAAAATAAATCAACCTTCACATTTTTCTCTAATTTGCTGTTGTTCATTGATATGATACAGCATCCATGGTTGGTTACAAGTGTTCTGTAAATCTTTTAATATTTCCTCAGAAGACTATTAGTAGAGACAATGCCTAAAGTTAACACTATGTTCCATGTGCCAGTGCGATGTGAAAGGGTACAGTTATACTCCACCTGTAGTTTGTTGAACAAGAATGAATTGAAGGACATCTAACCTACATAAAATGCGAGGACATGCTTATGTATTCTCTGTATTTATTGGGAATGCACCTTTAATACTACATGATGTACTGATTTGTGATGCAAGAAATAGTTCATAGTTGTGTAATTGCCAGCTATAGTCAAATAGTTGCAGTGGTCACTGTATTTTCTAATGGGATAGGTACATTTCTACATTTTGGTGTACACTGCACATAAGCAATGAAAGAGATCTCTAGTTAATTGTTAGATGTACAGTTAATCTTGTAGGAATTTTACAGACTAGTTGTTATCTATTTGTTAAAGTATGGATTATGTATTGTTTGATGTAAAAGGATTGATCACTGATGATCACAATGTTGCAGGTCATAATCGCAGGCTTCTTTTTCTGCTTGGATTCATTTTTATCATTTCTAACTATCATGCCGGCAAGAATTCTCGTGACTATTTGGAGAGTGTTGAAGACCAGGTTGGCCAACTATGCTTAACACTACTTCTAAACAGACATTTTCTTAATAATTCTTGGTGTGAAATGTACTTTTTTTTCTTCTTCCTTTTTGCATTTATTCTTAATAAAAGCCTGAATTTTTATGAGCAATGAATTTATGATTCTTTATAAGGGCCATTCTGTACAGTCTAGGTATGGAAAAGGAAACTGAAAAGTAGTACTTCTAAAACATACAAAAGAAATTCAAGAAAAGAAAAGAAAAAAAATATAACTTTACTTGACTCTTAACTTAAACAATATCAGTCTCATTTCTTGGAATAATAAAGCTAACAAAATCAAGATAGAATTTTAGGCCATCTTAAATTTGTTTTACTTTAGCTTCATTACGATACATATTACAATAGAATCTTGAAATAGCAAATTTGTTCACCTACAACTATCTATGAATAGTTCTCCAACTAGCCAACTAGTATCTTTACCAATACAATCCACAGTAAGATTAATTTACCTTAAGCAAACCTGAACTAGTAAGTAATTCTTGTTGAGGCAGCTTTATAATGCTTCATCTTGTTAGTTGGCTTCCTTAGGTAAATCTTAAACTAATATAATTACTCACTAGTTTATTGTTAGTTTGCTTTCATGAAATCAAAGTACAGAATAGAAGGAAGATCAATAAATTACTTTGAATTTTGAAAAGGTTTCAGTTCATTCTAATTTGACAACTAGATAACCAATTAACATTCCTACTATCAGTGTCTCTACAGCTACAATTCAAACTGACATTTGTCGCTGCATTGGAAATTCACGTGGAAAAATTGCTATTGTGCCCCTATTTTCTGAAGTGAAAGATTAATTAATCATTTGTTGGATACCACACAAAGCCATCAGGTTGGTTTTATGCTACTGGTCATGTTTCTGAATTGCAGTTGTTTCCGAGTTGTATGTATACCTTAACAACAGAAAGAAAGCTACAGAAAGAAAGCTACATCAAGGAAAAACTATTTTACCTTTATTGCTTGTCAATAAAATTCTTTAGTCTCGTCAGATATCTTTCTCCAGTCATCATATTTCAACGGCATCATCTGACGTGCTAAAACGCCTACAAAAGAAGACAGTCTTTTTGAGTTTTCTCCAACAGGTTGACCGAGATCATTTAATGTCACTTCCAACTTTTGTCCGCTAACAGCCGATAAATTATTGCAAGTTGTGTGTCCGCGAGTCCTGGTCGTGCCTTCTGACTGTTGTGCTTGTTTCGATGTTTTTTCTCTCAATTCATTTAGAGTCGCATCGCCAATGACATTAGAGTCTACATATTCTGATATACGGATCACATCATTTGATGCATTCTCTTTCAGTTTTATTCTTCCCTTTTCTTTTTCCTTTTCCTTATCATTTTCCCTTCTCTTTTTTCTTTCCCTTATCCTTTCTCATTTTCTTTTCCTCATCCCTCCTTTTCCTTTTACTTCCTTGTTTTGAGCACTACAAATGATCCAAACAAGAACATGATTGTGAATAATACATAATAAATATGTTATTGTATACGTGGATAAATGGTTGATAGTAGTTTTTACCTCTTCTCGAGCCATGTTTGAAAGAAAGACACCTCACTTAAATATTAGTTTTTACCTCTTCTCGAGCCATGTTTGAAAGAAAGACACCTCACTTAAATAGACAGCCAAAAACATGAAAAAAATGAACATGTTAGAAAGATTCATCATCATAATTAGAAATTTCAACATGCAAATTATCACTAACAAAAATATTAAAATAATGAAGTAAACGAGTGATTATAGAAATTGTGTCAGAATCATTTATAATAAGTTTCACTATGAAGTTATGATAAAAAATATAAATAGTTGTGCAACAAAACAATATAGAAAATTACATAGAGATACCCTCACAGTTCTTTCTAACATACTCATTATTCTCATCATCAGTATTCTTATCAAGTAAGGATATATCTAATGGTCTTGAATAAACACTCTCATTATCCAAATTCAACTCATTAATACCTCTTGGTGGCGCCTTTAGAACAACATACCAATTAGACGAATCACTTTCCTTAGAATAAAACACTTGTTTTGCTTGTGACGCTAGAATAAATGGGTCATTTTTAAATTGTTGTTGTCCTTGGTGCAGGTTAACCATAGTAAAACCTTCATCGATTTTGACACCAGTTTTCGGATTAGCCCAATGACCAAATAAAACAGGAATCTGAAAAGTAAAATAGTCCAGTAAAATAATATCTTTGATCACTCCATAATAAACAACTGGTTTGATCTTTTGGTGCTTATTCTTCGAGCTCAATCTGCTAACAGTTGTTGCCTCATATGAAACCCCACTATTTTGAGTTGACTTGAATGCATCTTTTATGTGAAAGCGATGGTCATTCACAACAAACCCAGAATAAGAGAGAGCATGCACAGATGGACCATGTGCAAGCCCTCTTAACGTTCTGGATATGTTATGAGTGGGCACACCATGAGTCTGCCCGTGAATCTGTTCATAATCAATGATACACTATTAGAATTATAGGCAGTAATATATAATAAGCCAAAAATTCAAGGATTATATATATAATTAGACCTTTTCTTTTAACCAGTCTGAGAATTCTTCGGAATGTTTATCTTGAAGTAAAGTTTCATTTTTGACCAGATGTTTGTCCAAACGCTTCAACTCCTTCAAGTGTATTCTAAAATAATTAACAATGGTTACATGCCCTTATGTAAAAACATTATCATTGAAAATTACTTTTCGTACTACACTTACTCTAAATATGGCTCAACCTCGGCCATATTAAACAGTACACATAGATGAGCACTTTGCAGCATTTGATAATCCAAAGTGATCTATGTTCCTTTGGAAATTGGCCGACCTTCAATTATCACATCATTCTCGAAATCTTGATTTCTATTTGGCCGATTATCCATATCAGCCACTTGACTCATGCATTTACTGAAAAATTGCATGCACTCATCTAATAAATAGCATTGTTCTATACAACCTTCAGGTCGTGCCAAATTCCTAACGTATCCTTTGAATGTCTTCATTTGTCTACAGAAAATAAAATTAATATTTTATGATAAAAACTACATAGTACAAATAGAATTACAACATAATCAATTTGTTACCTTTCAAAGGGATACATCCATATTTGTTGAACTTGACCACATAATCGGGCTTCTCGCCCCAAATGAATTGTCAAATGAATAATAATATCGAAAAAAGCAGGAACGAAAAACCTTTCAAACATGCACAAAGTCTCAACAACATCTACCTCCAGTTTTAACATTTCCTCCGGGTCAATGACCTTTTGACATAATCCATTGAAAAACACACATAGTCGAAATATTGCGTTTCTAGGCCCTTTTGGGAGAAGACCTCTTAATGCAACAAGCAACAATTGTTGCATTAATACATGATGATCATGAAACTTGAGGCCAATAATTTTACACTCGTCCACTGATATACAGTTCCCAATATTTGAACTATAACCATCAGGTACCTTAAGGTCAAATAACCGTTTGCAAAACAGTTGTTGTTCCTTTTTCGAAAGAGTGTGTGGCGCAGGTAGCAGATAAGTTCTCTTTCTATTTTTCCGTTTTGGATGCAAGTCATGTCTAATTCCCATGTCTTCCAAATCCATACGTGAATTTATCCCATCCTTTGACTTTCCCTTCACATTCAGCAAAGTACTAATAATGCTATCACACACATTCTTTTCAATGTGCATTACATCCAAATTATGAAGCTAAATGCTGAAATTGAACAAAAAGAAAACAATTGAGATATGTAAGAAACGTAATGTTAACTAATTGCCAAAAAAATTTAAAAACTAGATAATAAGATAAATAAAGTGGTTTATATATATTACCTCCCAGTAAGGCAAGTCAAAAAATATTGACTTCTTCTTCCAAATATGTACAGATTGCAACTTTCTCTTATTTTTCTTTGACCCCTTTCCAAAATCATTTTCAATATTTTTAATCTCATTCAAAATTCTTGATCCGACCATTAATCTAGGTGGCTCCTCAAGCTCTTGTTTCCCATCAAACCAACTTCTTTTGAATCGTAATGTATGTTTTGGTCCAAGAAACCGCCTGTAGTTCAGGTAAACAGTTTTTTACTGTGTTTCAAACATTTAGAACAAGTATTAGTACGACATATAGGGCATGCTAGTTTTTCCTTCGTAGTACATCCAGCCAGGTTACCGTAAGCTGGAAAGTCATTTATTGTCCACATCAAAATTGCTTTCAAGTTGAAAAATGTTTTGGTGAAAGCATCATATGTCTGTACACCCACATCAAATAAAACCTGCAAATCATCTATCAGTGGTTATAAATAAATATCTATGTCATTTCCTAGTTGTTGTGGTCCTGAAATCAACAATGATAACATAATATGTTCCTTTCTCATGCATAACCCTGGTGGAAGATTATATATTACCAGCATCACAGGCCAACAACTATGTAAGAAGCTAAGACCACGGAAGGGATTAAACCCATCTACAGCCAGACCAAGTCTAAGGTTGCGCGGCTCGGCAGCGAAAGGTGGCCATTTATTGTCAATTGATTTCCAAGCCAAATAGTCAACAGGGTGCCTAATTTTATCATCTTCACTTTTATAATTGTGATGCCACCGTAAATTTTCAGCAAGTTCTGATGTTTGGAACATTCTTCTAAACCTTGGAATTATTGGAAAATACCTCAAAATCTTAACTGGCACTCCAATAAGAATCTTCTTAGTCCGATGATCCTTCTTCCACCGTGACTCATGGCACTTCCTACATTCATCATCGTCTTTGAACTCACCTCTAAATAGGCAACAATCGTTACGCATGCATGTATGATTTTAAAATCAAGTTTAAATGACTTAATTAATTGTTGTGCAGCTCGTGCGGATTCTGGAATTGTATTTTCATCAGGTAACATATCATGCAATATCTCCAAAAGATGATTAAAGCATTTGTTAGAAACACCATACATGGATTTATGCTTATATAGAATAATTGTTGCTGATAGCCTACTGTATTTAGTGCAACCAGGATATAAAGGAATATTAGCGTCCTTCAACATATTTGTTAAGTCATCCTCTCCCTCTTTACCATTAGATTCATGAATACCCTCATTATCAACATATGCATCTTCAATTATTCTATCTGGCAATGCAGATTCCTTAGTAGAACTCTTCGTATTCAATCCTTCTCCATGCCAAATCCAATTTGTGTAAGTCATATCCATTCCACGCTTGAGCAAATGAAGTAAAAGCATATCCTCATTTCCACGACAGAAATTTTGGCAATCTCTGCATGGACATATAATCCAGTTTGGATCCTCAGCAGTTGACTTCGCAATTTCCACAAACTGATGAACTGCCACTTTATATGCTGTTGTATTTCTATAAATTATAAAATAGTGGTCATAAAAGCATGTAATATCTTAATATCTATTATATATTAAAATATTAATTGGGGTCAGATTTCATTACTTGTTAAGATGAACCCAATCTTTATTCATTATGATGACACACCAGCTCCTCTGACCTCGAAGAGATGACAACCGATGAGAAATTAACAAGATAACACCAACAATACACACATCAACAACGTGGATCAAACTATAATTGATAAGAACTTTGCACCAGTGTTGTGATTATAGGTCATAATCAATATACATGCATCTAACTTAATTAATGGACAAGTTAATTAAGCACATGACCAAAAAAATTAATTAACATAAGAAGTGAGCTATAAAAAGTGAGCTTTGTCTCGGCTAACAAATAGTATTAGTGCATTGTATAAACGATAGAAAGGGAATCATATTAATAAGTCCAGTGACCATCATATCTAACGTCTAATGTAAAAACTAATTTGGACATTTTGGTCAACTGAAGTAGGTGTTCTCTAGTAGGAATCCTTCTTAGGCAAAGAAAATTTATCCACTATTGAACACAGATTCATAAAGAATATAGGTATGTACTAGAGCTAAGCAAAGAGTAACTATGATCTACATGTGTAGCAGAAACATGCAATGTAAGATGCTAGTTCTAAAAAAAAGAGTAATTGTTTCACATTCTCACTGAACAAACACAGCCTCCATAAAAGATGTTTTGGAAGCCTAAATTGTAGGATGATTCTAAGCCAACAAACAGACCAAAATAAAGAACCATTATATTTATCTTAGCTAATCTGATACTGTGTAGTAACTATGATGTCCACTCGACCTAGACTAGCAAATTTAGGGGCAAACCAGTCTTCAATAAATCTTTCACGAACTATATATGCACAGATATCTTATTCTAGCTGCAGAATATGTTGGAATACATCTGTAATCTAACTTATTCATATATATATATATATATATATATATATATATATATATATAGATCTAGATAAAGATTGAATTTTGCAGTGTATCACACTAATGATCACATCTTCTTCTCTTTAAGGTATTAATTTTATTCCTACATCAATATTTTTATTTTGCACAATCAAGCTTTGCATGAATAGAAAATTTAGAATTTTTACTCTTTTTTATTTATTCTTCTACTAGACTTGCATAAGCACCATGATATCTGTACCTGAATTATATAGATCAGTTCTTCTGTTTGCTCTACATGTATTGAGGAAACACAGTAAAATAGCTTAAATAGAATATAGTTCTATAATAAATCAACATGTAAAGTTGCAAGCTTACTTTTACGAAAATTATGGGAGAGAATATACGAATAATCATAAGGAGTAAAGTTCATACCATGACTAGTTTTTGTTACAAATACTCTGTTTCTTAGAGAACATATTTTGCTATTTTTTTGTTAGGATAACCACTTCCATTTTTATTTTGACTAATTTTAGCTTTAACAGTAGGATACTCTTAAAAAAACATTGTTTTTAAAGTTTTGTTTCTTCAGTAATGTATTTTTGGTACATAACTACATGCGTCTATACCAATCTGATACCCTACTTGAGGTATATGAAACCTTTATATCAAATAGCATTTTGCTGAAATGACTTCAGAACAATAAGACATTTGAGAATTCAAGTAACCATAGTAGAGGTATATTGAATAGCATTTTGCTAAAACTTATTTCAGGAGCTTTGTTGCAAAGTTATTTCAGGACTCCAAAGGATTGTTAGGAATTATAAAACTGTAGTCAAGCTAGTTTGTAAAGGTAGGAAACCATTTCTTTCAAGATTAAAAAAATGAAGAAGATTTCTAGAATAAATCAACTTAAAGATTATAAAACTTGTAAAGTTGCAAGCTTAAAAAAATGAAGAAGATTTCTAGAATATAGTTCTATAATATTCTAGAAACACAGTATGGACGAGATAGATTGGTTTTGAAATCATAGTTAAAACTTAGTTAATATATAGGCAACCTCCTGATTGGAAGCAGCTATAACCAAAACAAAAGAATAACCGGATTAATTGAATTTTAGTCAAAATAACTTGAACAACTTTAACCTTTTTAGTCCAGCCATGTTTTTAGTGTTTTGGAAGAAGTATTAGCCACTACTGCACTTACTTGAGCTTTACTTGTTACCAAGGGCACAAGACATATATGGCTATGGCCTTTGTGAAGGATCATATTT
Source organism: Hemerocallis citrina (assembly GCA_017893485.1). Classification (NCBI taxonomy): domain Eukaryota; kingdom Viridiplantae; phylum Streptophyta; class Magnoliopsida; order Asparagales; family Asphodelaceae; genus Hemerocallis; species Hemerocallis citrina. The sequence continues at coordinate 219,385,767 of CM030364.1, forward strand.
ATCATCTAAATCTTCTTCTGTCGTCTATGAAAACCGAGGCTCCAAAACAACGCAATAAAATTTTACTATTGACTAAAAATTTAATTGACAAAATTAAACTCTTTCATTTAGTTCAAATTCCCATATCAAGAAAATATGTCACAATTCTAAATAACTTGTCCGTGCCCATCAGATTCTCCTAGGCTGGAGTCGAAGTCTAGAAGAATAGGGAAGACCATAACTTTGTTGTAGGGAATTACTTCTCTACCACGGAGACAAGGACTACTGTCAAATAGAAGGAAAATGATTTCAAATGAAAGAAAGTCCACTTCTGCTTTTACAGAAAAAAATGCCATAAGCATAAATATATAGTTCAATTTTGTGAATAAGATGCATCTTAAACTCTAAACACCACATATAACTAGCAAAGTATGCGGGTAATTTATTTCATTTCCTATTATATATTGGCAAAGATTCTGCATTCAACCACCTTGAATAAAAAGGCTCTGGACAAAGCCAGATAGCATAATATGGCTAAACCACAGTTAAATTTCCTTATTTAAATATTTGCAGATTTAAGAATTAATTAAAACCATATTGCAAATTAATGTATTTTTTTCATTGATTTAGGTGTAAACACATCTTGCTTAGTTAACAATTTAAACCAACACTGTTAAAAATAGGGGTAAATGAACAGAAATTTTCTAAAGAACAGACTAGTTTTCTAAAGAACAATATAAGATGAAGAAGAAGAATTAAATACGGAAGACGTAGATGAGGTATAGATTTTGAGGTAAAAATCTAACATCGATCGATTTAGCATACCATATTACCTGGAATCGGCTAGCGTGGGAGATAGCGGGGAGGAGAAGGGGACGTTCCGGAACCGTGACGACGTGGTGGGGCTTCAGGGGCGGGGAGGAGAAGAGGGAGTTTGGCGACGGCGGGTCTGGCTTCGGGGGGCGGGGAGGAGAAGAGGGTGTTGGGCGACGACGGGTAGGGCAACGGGGGCGCGGGGAGGAGCGGTGGCGTTTCTTTTGACGGTGGATCGGGGCTTCGGAAGGCGCGGAGGAGGGGAGAATAGGGATAGATTTCGTGGAGGGTTTTGGAACGAGGAGAAGTTAAAAGGGTTTTGATCGATTTGGATTTTTTACTTAGATTTTTTTTTTGCCCATATCTATTTTGTTTATTTACGGATATAATAGCGTTTCTAAAATGCCTTAAATAATATAGAGTTTTAAAAATACTGTCATAACTAAGAGTAAATTTCAAAATTAATCAAAGACAACATTTTCTTCAAAAATGCTATTATTGATCACTTTCAATAGAATTAACACTTAAATGCTATAATAAGTCCGCTGTAGAAATCCCTATATGTTGTAGTGAAATCATTAAAAATATCCATTAAGTTCCTAATCATGTTAACTAATAATATGAAATTTATTAGGGCAATATTCTAACATTAACTTAGATTTTTAATAAGTTAAACATGAAGAAATACATGATCCAGGAATTCTGGAAGTAAAAAGACAGCAGTAGTAAAAACACCATAACTCTTGTAATAAAACTCAGAATTCAAATATTTTAGATGTTCTGGAAACTAGAAACACAGGGCTACAATTGTCGTTCAAAAAGCTATAATTTTTTATGTCAAATACTGGATCAAAAAGATCTCACAAGTTCTAGGCAGACAGTGAAAATCAGGATTCCACATATCTGATGAAATAAAAACTATCTAAACTTGATGAACTTCAACTCGATATTTAACAAATTTTTAGATTCAACATGGTAAGCAAAATGAAGAATACATCCATACACTAGTTTAACATCAAACAATGCATCAAACAATCATTCAAGCACAACAGCCTAATAATCAATTCTACAATAGTTTATTTGTGCGGTGTCATGCATGAATAACTTCTATTACCAATACTACGTGAATGCATGAAAGATTCGATATTTTAGAGTCAATAATGGCATGAAGTCAAGAATATATTGGGTTAGCTCGAGTAAACCCTCAATGTACTCAACGGAAGATAAATAATATAACACTACAATAAACAATCAGGATCTATTTGCAGATATTCAATGAAAATCTCGAATGCGATACAATAATGATTCGAGAGTGAAAAGTGACTTGCCTGATTTGATGAATACGGATGTTAAAATAGAATAACGGGATGAGAATCCCTATGGCATGATGCACGCGCAACTACGTTTACCGAAGCACGTGCAAAGCACGGGACAGCAAACACCAAGCTCAGCAAACAGCAAAGCGACAACAATAGCAATAGTAGCAACAGTAAGACGACAGCAATAATGGAGGTTAGCAATGGCAAAAGCAATTACAGCAAGTGCGAGAGCGGCAACATCAACATGGCGACGGCATGGCGGCTGGAGGCAGGGAGCGGAGTGCGCTCGGGGTTGCTGGCGACGGGGGCAGACGAGGTTGTGGGATGCAGGGTAGCGGCTATGAACAGAGGAGGAGAGGGGTGGCGAGGTGTTACGGCAGTGAGCAGTCGATGGTGGTTGGCTGGAGCAGTGTGAGGTCGATGATAGGGCTTTGTTGGGTGCGGCGGTGGGGGACAAAGTGCACTCGATGATGGCAGAAGCAGCAATCGATGGGGATGGGTTCGAAGGCAGGGGCTGTGGGAGTTGAAGGATGGAGGCGATGGGTAGAGGATGAGGTCACGAGGATGTGTGGAGGTCGATGATGGTGGAGGATGAAGGCGGTGACTGATGGAGGAGAGGCGCTTCGGTGGTTGCGATGAGGTGGAGACGAGCGACGGGGACAGGAGCGGGAGTGACGAGGGCGAGGGGAGAGTCGACCGGGAGGAAGGAGGAGGTCAGGTCGGGGGGTTGCACAGGGAAGAGGAGGTGTTGCACAGTAATGGGGGTGAACGGATGGGTTTGAACAGCAGGGGAGATGAAGGGTTTGGGATTGATTAATCGGAAAAAGAGGGAATTAGTTATACAGAGTGGGGTAGATAATGAGGGTTAGTTTTTGATTAGCAGGAGATTAGTGGGGGATGTGAGCGTGGAGAGATTTTTGGGGATTGGCTGGTTGTGGGAGTAGGGTAGGTGGGTTTGGGTTTGGGTTAGAATTCAATAGGAGATGTGCTTGAGTTTGGGCTTAACATTGTAATTAACATTGGGCTTCAAACAAATAAGGTAAAATAATTATAGTATGGACTTAATAATTGTTTAGGGCTTTATAAATAAAAATATTAAATTTAATAACATTGGTTGGACTTACACAAAATATAATAAATAATTATATGAGGGATCGAAATTTAAATCATGGGCCTAACACCATGATCAAATAATAATATACTTGGTACACAAAAATGTACATTTGTTCGGGTTTCAAAATAAATAAATAAAAGGAAAGTTATTATCAATGAGATTTCATAAATTAATAAACAATCGAGAAGGATTGATAATAATAATAACAATAATAACAACAACAAGAATAGTAGTAATTTAAATAATTCAATGAATAATAATAGATCTGGTATTGGCTAAAATATGATTAATCATGTAATATAATACTACACATAAATTAAATACTCAAATACTAATAACACAATGGAATGTATTAGAATTCTAGTGTTCAACAAGACGGTTAACCAAACAAGAGAAGGAACAAGATTATAGAATTGAATAGGATTTTTATGCATTAATGAAAATACCAATTAGTAATAGGATAAAATTTGGGTTTGTATTTATACAATAAATAAACCTATGATTAAATAGTAATAATAGTAGGAATTTCTGGGTTCAAACAAATTAATCGGATATTCAAATGAAAGCAATGAGGTTTAAGAAAATAGAAGAATTTATAGAAAAATTGAAGTACAAGAATACGAAGAAAAGAAAAGAGAAATTCGTATAATCGGGAATGGGTTTTACAGCTCCTAGAAAATTGTTCCAAGCTCCAACACAAAGCTAGCCTCCTCCCCCTCAAGCAAGCAACCGAAAATTCTCCCTCTCTTGAAAAATCCGAAAGCCTTCTTTTCTTTTCTCTCTTTTGTTTTCTTTTGATTCTTGTGTTGTTCATACTATAGGAAGGGGGTATTTATAGGGTTATTGTGTGGTTGAGATGACTCCCATTACTCAAATAACTACCCACCTTCTCACATCCTTCTCCCACTCTCTCTACTCCATGCATAGCCGGCCAATGCTCTCTAGTGCACACACGTGCACGTGTACCCAATGTGCACACACTTCTCATTCTTTTATTAATTGTTATTAATTTAATTGTAGGTGTTTGTTACATGACAAGTGTGGTAGTTTTTTTAAATGTGTATTTAAATGTAGAATTTAATCATGAGCTTCTCTTTTTAATTAATTTTCTACTGGGCTTTAAAATAGAATTTAGGCCTAATGGGTTTTAATTAAAAATAAAAACACAAATGTGACAAATAAAATGAGAAGAAAAATGTGCATGACTCTTATAAAATTTTAGGGACTAAAATGCATAAAATTTTACGTGCAATGCACATGCAAAAATATAAAATTAATTTGAGAGAACGAAAAATAGTCAAAATACAAAATATGTATATTTAATAATGTTATGAATATTTCACGGAACGAAAAATATACGTAATCGGCACGTGTATTGAAAACACGTGCAATGTACGTGAAAATATAGAGATTAAAATAAATGTCTATGTTGGCTCAAAATAGGATAAAAATGAGTTTTGAGAAGACGAAAAATGTATAAATAGTCACAATACAAAATACGTATGATATTTAAATTAAAATACGCTACGGATGTTATCCGTAACGGTAGAAATACACATGCGTAACACAGGAGGGTCAAAATTATCATTACTCAATTTTGCGCGGTGTTACAGGCCCAGATCCGCCCCTGTTCATGACAAAAGAGACAACCAGTAGTCAACCAGGCCAAGTCGACTGCTGATGTCAACATTGCTTTATGCTGACATCATCTTTTTGGGTAAATATTTAATTCTTTATTTTTGGGTGAGACAAATTATAGTCCAATTTTTCCATTTAAAAAATGTATACAATAATAATGGTTTCGGTGATGCGAGAGGTCACTTTTGTCAAGGCGGAGGATGGTATGGTCGTGATACTAGTAACAAGAAACTTTGGCATAATAAGGGAAATTGCCCTACCATGCATTGTCAGCACTATCAACATCGATTCACACATGTAACCTTCAGTTCAGTTAGCGTCCAATTAAATGAAGATGATATTCAGCTTCTCCAAGACTATCGCGCTTCCAGACAACAATCTTCTTCTTCTTCTTCTTCTTCTTCTTCTGTCACATTAGTAAGGTCAGGTATCGCATGCTTAACTACTTCATCTCCAACATCATGGGTAATAGATTCAGGTGCTTCTGAACATATGACTGGAATCCAAGTATATTGTCCTCTGTTAGTAGGTCATTTCATCCACCTGTTAACTTTGATGATGGTTCTACCTCCCCAGTTCGGGGGTCTGACATGTAAACCATGCTTCCACTTCACCACTTAGTTATATTCTTCATATGTCAAAATTTCCTTTTAACCTGATATTTGTTAGCAAAACTATCAAAACACTGAATTGTTCTGTTACCTTTTATCCTGATCACTGTGTATTCCAGGTTCTTGGTGTTAAGAAATTATCGCCTTTAGGATCTTGCTGAGTTAAGCAACATGATTAATACAAACCACCAAGCAAATAGAAGATCGCAAAAAACACACAGAGCACACAATTTTGTCTTGATTTGGGCAAACCCTAATCCGAGAGAGAAAAAATGAAATGATATTCAATTAGAGAATATACAAGAGTTACAATTCTCAACACAACCATCTCTTTAGCCTCACCAAAAAAATACTTGTTTTTACAATTGAAAAAGCTCTCAAACTCTATTCAATAAAGTACTTTCTCTCTCTTGGCTCTCAATGGAGGCCAATTACAATAATATATAGAGATCCAAAATAACCCTAGTTTGGTATCTTGGTACAATAGCCATCCGATATTTCGTAAAGAAGAAGCAACACGATAGAAGCCATTCGATCTAACTTGGAGAAGAAGCCGGCCTTCAAACGAATCCCCAAAACCTACACCTAAACACAAACAGCTGTGATGCGATCGACTGACCAAAGTGCAGTCAACCGTATTTGACTCCAACCAAACCGGAGGGGTGTCGGTCGACTCCGCAGTCGAACGCACATCCTTTGCCATGCTGCTGCTACTTCTCATCTTCCATCCAACCGTTGGTTCGACCTCCTTCACTTCATCGTCTTCTTATCAACTTAGTATGCAAGACATAATCCCAATAATCTCCACATTGGATTGCATACTATGCACACCTGTGCGATTTAAACCATTCTAGTATCTTTAATTCTCATCTTGCAAACAACTCGGTTCTTCTTATGCTAGCTGAATCTACATCCACTTGTTTTCCCCCAGTTGGTATGCCTCTCAAAGACACTCCCAATAGGCATTGACACAGAGGTGCCGCCCTTCGCACGAACTCTACTTACCTCGAGGCACTCTCAACCTCTGGACGATATTCGAATTTCGTAGTCTCTCTCAGATGATTCTAGTAACGACAAACTAGATAGTGCTTTAGGAATGCAGGGATTCAAATCACTTGTACAAGATTTTTTGTTCCCAAAAAGATGATATATGTTGTGCTGAATACCCTTCTTTCCCTTCATTACCTTATGACGACCATGCTAAAATGATAGAACTCCACCTTGAACTATGTACCTGCATATAACGCCCCGATTTTCGTTGACTGGGAAACCATGACATAAGCCAGAATCTTTTCTTCAATTAGCCACAATACACAGAAAAAACAGGAAAATTTAAAACTTTTTATTCAACACATTGTATTACAAATCCGAATGTTACAAAATTGCAATACATTACAACAGTGTTACAATAATACCTTTACAATTCCAAGTGTTACAACTTTCAACAAATTACATCAGAGTACAATGAATAAAGGACAACACTTGGTATTTCACTTGGATGCTTTCCAACAAATAAATAGATTACAAAATTGTTATAATGGAACAATAGTAAATAACATATATTGCAGCGAAAATAAAAATGACTCTTGCTCCTCTCGCCTTAAGTCCTCCTGAATTCTGTACCGGTACTTTTGTAATCCGGTACCTATTGAAATGGGGACGTCAGTACATACACTGACATTTTTAAGGCTGATAACTAGCAGCGATTCTCCACTTAAGCAAATAGATAGATGAAAAGAGAAACGTATATATATAATTGATGTGTCAGTGTATGCTATGCCTTAGACATTAATGCAAGTTTGACTAACGCAATTTTGCACTTATTCTAATGCAAGCAAGTCTCCGGAACAGTATACAGCCCATACTACATACGCCCCATCTCAAACCGTTTCTTCATATATAGGTATTTGAACCCTCGTTAAGAATTCCACATTGTACACAATCCTGTTCCTAATAATACAACGTGACTGTGAGGTTGCAGGTGGGTCAAGTCCCACCAATGCAGTACGATTATGGTGTCTCTGTTTGCTACTACTACCCGGCATGCGGACCTCACTCAAAAATAAGATTGCAGGTACGGTCTAGTTCCGTTACTGCAGTCATATAATGGTGTTCATGTTTGCCACTATTGCCCAGCATATCAGGCCTCATTCGAAAATCAAAAGAACATAGGGTCTCGCATGCGTAGGGTAGCGCGAAGCCTACCCTGTGGCACCCCTAGGGTCTCGCAAACTCAGGACTGCACGTAGCATCCTGTGGCACCCCAAACCACGGTATTTCAGGAATTAACAGATGAGATATGCAACCTATGCTCCCAACTCGTGAGATGACACCGTATGTAACCCTTTGACGGGAAGGTACAACCCAATAACACCGCCTAGTGTCGGCCTATCGGACAGGTCGGATCATAAGGAATCACCCTTAACACCAACTCTTTCCTTTCGGCAAAAATGATAGTAAGTAAAGGTTAAGTAGTAATAGCCATAAGTTACTACCCTAACGTTGTCACTAAACCCAAACAATCTCACAGGGTTTTTAATAACTTTCTTATGATTATCCTGATCCAACTCATGGCCTATCGATCCAAGACACGGTGACGGAAATCTCTCTCACTCATCATTACCCCTAACTCGGATCTCCTCTACATTCTCGGCCCACGATCAACCCACATTAGTTAAGATCCATCGCTGCTCGAGGTGTGATTTATCCATAGTTTCTACAGTGGTAAGATGCGATTCTTGATGGTCGATGGCCCCTATGGCAATTATGAGACCCTATTACTACCCCTAACTCCAATCTCGTCAATACTCTCGGCCCGCGATCAACCCACATCAGTTAAGATCCGTCGGTGCTCGAGGTGTGATTTATCCACTGTTTCCAAGGTGGTAAGATGCGAGTCTTGATGTTCGATGACCCCTAGGCTAACTTATCTAGCTAACCATCCTAGTGACTTTCCCAACCATTATTTTTCATATATTGAAGATGAAGCATGTGCACATCATATGGTCCAGTTTCAATTAGAAACGCATACAACTAGAACTCATGGGTTCTTTTCCCAAATTTGAACTAAGACATTATACAACTAGGTTCATGGGTTCTTTCTCAAAGTTGAGCTAGAATCACCTAGAACCTAATTGCATGGGTTCCTCGCCAATTCGAGCTAGAACTATCATGAAGCTAATTTCATGGGTTTCTTCTTAAAATCCGAACTAGAACAACTATAGAACATGGGTTCATTTCAATAATTCAATTGGGTTGTAGCGCCCCGATTTCCGTAGAACTGGGAAACCGTGACACATGCCAAGATCTTTCCTTCAATTAGTCACGATACACGAAAAGCTAAAAAATTTAAAACTTTTTATTCAACACAGAGTTACTACGCAGCAATTACAATTATCAGTTTGTAATACCAACTGTAGCGCCTGCCCTTTTTCCTTTTTGACTCCAAACTCAATTCTTCCAATTTCTATATCACTTTAAACATAAACTAAAATAGTTATGTTTCAAAGAAAAATTGGGCAGAGTCTCCCCTGTAATTTCTGCCCCAAAACAGAAAAAGCTTACAGAATTCTTTTCTAAATTCCGCAGCTTACATCACAGGCAATAATATTACGGGCTCCCCAGGCCAAAATGAGCATCATCACACAGGCAATATGTATATATGCTCTGGGGGCCAAACTCATAACGGTATAACAATTATCAAATAAAAACCATAAATCCTTTTGAAAACGTAGTAAGTTTTTAGAAAATAACCTGTAAAAACCTACCACGACGCCCGACACTCCACAACAAAATGGTTACGGGTCAAAACCATATCCTGCCGCCTCACACTATACTCTTCATCATCATCCACATACATATACATCAAAAATACAATTTAAAGCATAAATCTTTACTATTTACAATTAATTCATAACAACGAATTATAACTAGAGCTCCACTCCACAGAAACCTGTACCTACACCTCACCTCTGCGCTGCTGAGGGCCTGTAATAGTAGGGACCTAGGGTAGTCCATGGACTCCCTAACCCCCAAACACTAAGGGGTTAGCCATTTCTGGTGTGAGTATAATTTATTAAATAAATAAATAAATTAAACTTTACAAGTAAAAACATAACGAACTCACAAATGTCAAGATCAACAAATCTTACTTAACATCTGAACATGTAACCTCATAAATGGGAATTCACATCCAATACTCTCTGAGCCATCACCTGTACGTATATCCATACCCGCTCATAATCATATTTATCTTAGTAATCATTTGAATAATCCCTCTCATAATACAATATTGATCTTATTGCCTTATATCACATATCACATCATAGGCATATGCATTCATTTGCATACTACCACATTCATTCGTGTCCAATCTAACGTCTCATTGCACATTACCATTTATATGCATTCCATCACAATAGACTCCGCATCGCCAACATGGTTTGGCAATAACATATCACACTCGCAATTCAACTTGAATGGAAAAGAGACGTGCACCTATAATTTATGTGCCAGTGTATGTTATGACCTAACTCTAATGCAAGATTACCAATATGATGATGCTCTTATTCTAATGCCAGCAAGTCTCCGAAAGCAACATGCAGCCCATACTACATGCGACCCCATCTCAAGCCCCCATATATAGGGATTTGAACCCGCGTTATGAATTCTAATTGTACACGACCTGTTCCTGACAATACTCCATGACTCTGTGAGGTTGCAGAAGGGATCAAGTCCCCCTATGCAGTCTGCTTATGGTGTCTCCGTTTTCCACTACTACCCGGCATGCCGGACCTCACTGACGATCCCAGTGTATCGGGCCTCGTTCCAAAATCAAACCATAGGGTCTCGCAAGCGCAGGGTAGCGCGAAGCCTACCCTGTGGCACCCTCTGGGGTCTCGCAAGCGCAGGACTGCACAATGCATCCTGTGGCACCCCAGCCACGGTATTTCAGGAATTAACAGCGCGAGATACGCAACCCGTGTCCTCAACTTGTGAGACGGCACCGTACGTATCCCTTTGACGGGAAGGTACAGCCCGATAACACCACCTAAGATCTGCCCCAAGGGACAAGTAGGTCGTGAGGCATCCCCTACAACCAACTCCTCTCCTTCCGGCAAGGGTCTAAGTAAATGATCTTTATAAGTCACTACCCTAATGATGTCCCTAGCCCTAAATAATCCTAGGGATGACAATATTATAGCACCACATGCTAGGTCTTAAATTAGACTTTGCAAGATAACTCTACTAGGCTGCTCAACCTAGACTTACCAGAATCCCTCAGGATCCGGTTCGTGGCCTATCGGTCCAAGACCCTGGCAATACGAATGCATTCGCATGCTACTACCCTGAACTTGGATTTCGTCATACTCCGGTCCGCGATTAACCAACGGTTAAGATCTGACGGCACCCGCGAAGTGACTCGTCCACAGTCCCTTAGGAGTAAGGTAAACACACGTCTTGATGGTCGATAGCCCCTAGGGTAATAATATCCCCCTAGACGAGCACAATGAACTGTGTACTAGCTAACAAGCTATATACGAGTAACAAACCACATACGAGCCAATAAGCTACGTATTAACCAACAACTACCTACGAGCCAGGCAGGCCTCGTAGAAGATAACAACGTACATGCCAGCCAAATAAGCTGCGTATGAGACCAACAGCTACGCACGGGCCGGTCGAGCCGCGTACGAAAAAACAACCTACATACGAGCCAAATAAACTACGTATGAGACCCACAGCTACATACGGGCCAGTCGAGCCACGTACGAGCACAACCATATGCAACAACCATGTAGGTAATCAACCTAGAAGCAACCAAACGTGCTTACTAACAAACTTGATTTTCTATTATTAGAAACAACAGAAGAATCTACTATAATCAACTTAGCATGGGTTTCTTTCTACAACACTTCAAGTATGGATTCTTACTATATCACAAGTGTGGGTTCTTTCTCTACGATAATCCAAATCCATAGGATGGGTTCTTTTTACTCACTGCTACTAACAACTAAAATGGGTTCTTTTTGCATACACAAATAATACAGCCATAGGAATGGGTTCTTTCTCGACCTACAACAAGTAATCAACATAAAGGTGTGAACTTTCAACATCCTATAACTGACAACATCAAAAGATTGTTCCTTTATCATACTACAACTCACATAACATCAAGTTGGGTTCCTTTAGCATCCACAATTTACTCAACCCTCAAAATGGGTTCTTTCTCAACCTACAACAACTCATACCGAAAAGATGGGTTCTTTCTGCACATACGTAAATAGATAAAGGGAGCAAGCAACTAAATTAGGAGTAAAGAATCCTCACATACTTAACTAATGCCTTTATCGATTATATAGGTTTTATATACTCAAGGATAGTTAATTTCCCCATACGTCTCATCCATAAATCATATCACCACTTCAGTTTATCCAAACTTCCTTAAAATATCAGATACGTATATGGAACCATACACACCATATTTTGATGTCCTCATATGAATATAACTCACTCCCATATACACGTATATATTATTCAAACATCCTTTAACATCAATACGTAAATAGGTTATACTCACATATTTCTCGAACCACAAAAATACATAATAAATCAATACTCTCCATATTTTTACAATCACAAAATACGTAATAAATCGATACTCACAATACTTCTTAAACACCAAAAATACGTAGATAAATTGATACTCACTTATTTCTCAAAAGTACATAATAAATCAATGCTCACATATTCTTCAAACCACAAAATATATAATAGACCAACTCACTATATTTCTTAAACACAAAAAAATATATAAATAAATTAAACTCACTATATTTCTTAAAACACACAAATATATATAAATAAAACTCACCATATTCCTTAACACACAAAATATGTAAATAAATTAGTACTCACTATATTTCTTAAGACACAAGAATATATATAAATAAATTAAACTCACCATATTCCTTAACACACAAAAATACGTTAATAAATTAATACTCACTATATTTCTTAAACAGCAATTTCTCAAAAGTACACAATAAATCAATACTCACATATTCTTCAAACCACAAAATATATAAATATACTAACTCACATAATTTTGCGAAGATCCAAAGCGCCACTGAGCCACCTCGCATCCAAAGTCGCAATATATCCTATCATCAATTCCAAGCAATTAAAACCCAAATCATCCAAACCAATTATAAAAGCTAATAACACTATCCTAAGTATCACACAAGCGTTTATTGAACGCTTGGGATATACACGTGCGATGCACGTGATAATCTAATGCCTATGGTATTTTCATCCCCAAATAATTACTAAATCGCCCCCAAAATATTCTAATAGCCTAATTACAATTTATATTACTATACGAGAATTAATTCATATCCATATAATTCTCTTTTACAAACCCAAAATCCTATTTTACTAACAACTTGAAATCTCTCTAAAAATTCACTAATTTCTCACATCTACAATTTTAATATCTCTAAATCTCTCTACCCTAACATTCCTACTCAATAAAAATTAACCCAACTAAATTTTATACAATAAAATAGTTAGGGTTTTACCTTCCCGAATCCATTCGAAAATCCGATGCTACCACGATGTAGAGAATCCCTCACTTAGTCTACCCCTCATTTTAATTTGGATTTGACGAAGGATCGGAGGGGATTTGAGGTGGGGAAGTACCGATCGATGGGTTCTTTCGGGTTTCTTTTGATCGGGATGGAGATGGGAAGGGAAGGAGAAGAAGAAGGAAGGTGGAGGGTCAGGGCTTCTTTCGATCGCCAGCGTGGACGAATGGGAGGAGAAGGGAGGGAGGTCGGGTGGTGGTTTCTGGGTTTGGGAAAGGATCTAACGGGAAGAAGGGAAGGAGAAGGAGAAAGGAGTTGGGTTTCTTCGTTGGGAGCGAACGGGAGGAGGAAGGGAAGAGGAGAGGAGGCCGGGGTTTCCATCGGGTCTGTTTGGGAACGAACGGGAAGAAGCAGAAGGGAAGAAGAAGGGGAAGAAGGAGAGAGGTGGGAGAGAGAAGGGGTTTTTTGTAAAAAGGGAAATAAACAATAATCTATATAATAAAACACAAAGAAAGCTATCAAGTGGCTCACATTCAGTCTATCCCAAAATCAATGGACCAGATCTACTCTCACAAAACATATTTTCCCGCCCAAATTTCAAACCCCAAAATTTCAAAACACTCTCTCTCTCTCCCAAATTCTATCTATCTATCTGTCTCTTTCCCAGATCCCAAATTCTATCTATCTATCTATCTATCTCTTCCCGACCCCTCTCTCTCTCTCTCGCTCTCTCTCCTCCCTTCCCGAACCCCTCCCCCTCTCGCTCTCTATCTGTTCTCACCGTCTCTCCCTCTCTCTCTCTGAGCTCCTTTCCCGAACCTCTCTCTCTCTCTCACGCACCTCTCTGCCCCCACTGCACCCCTACCAGATGCCCCGCCTCCTGCAGCCAGCCCCGACGCCAACCACGATGCCCCGCCTCCTGCAGCCACACCCACTCTCCTCCACGGGTGCTCTCCCGAAGCTCCACCTGTGCTCTCCCTCTCACTGGCTCCTTCTCACTGTAAGTTTGATATCGTCTTTTCCTAATTTCAAAGTTTTGTTAGTGATTATTTTTCCCTATTTCAAAGATTTGTTAGTGATTATTTTTCCCTATTTCAAAGATTTGTTAGAGATCAGGTCCAATCTGAAATCCGAACTCCGACATGCTCTCATCTGATATTTGAATGAAGAATACCAATAATGGACTCAATCGGTGAACCTCTTCAACTCCAAGAAGCAGCCACACCCACTCTCCACCACGGGTGCTCTCCCGAAGCTCCACCTGTGCTCTCCCTCTCGCTGTAAGTTTGATATCTTGATATCGTCTTTTCCCAATTTCAAAGTTTTGTTAGTGATTATTTTTCCCTATTTCAAAGATTTGTTAGTGATTGTTTTTCCCTATTTGAAAGATTTGTTAGGGATCAAGTTAGTAGGTTGATCAAGTTAGTAGAGTTCACAAATAATGCTCTAAAATACTGCTCCAGTATCAACCTAATAACTTGAAACTGCTCCAGTATCAAGTTAGTAGGTTGATCAAGTTAATCTTAAATTTATGTAGTACATAAAGCCTAGGTGAATTGTGATAATTTATTTAACAGCTAAGTTCTTAACTAATTGTGATGATTTTTGCGATTACACATATCTCACCATTAAGTCTTTCGTCGAGCCTTCTTATCATGAGGGAAACGTTTGGGGTTAGGGTTTGGGTGATTGAATTTGAGGTTCGAGGTGAGTTAAAGATTGCAACCAACCCATACCAAAATTGTTGAAGATTAAAAGGTATTGGAGAAGAAGAGATGGTGAAGCTTGCTTCAATTGGTCATGAAAGGAATCCCTGGCCCTTTGCAACAAGTATGTCAACCAAGAAAGTGAGAGAAATTTCATTTCCGCATGTTTAATAAATGTAGATTGTAGTAAGACCTGAAGTCATTACCTCTCATCACATTTTCAAGTATTAATTATTCTTTTGACTTAAAATATGCCAAGATGCCACCCATTTTCATTCATGAGAAATAACGAAACAAGAGTTTTAGTACAAACCAACAAAATAATACATCCTACGTACGTTCAAGCCTTACATTGTCACCAAAGTTCCTTAAGTGCTTTTTCAGTGCTCATGTGATAATTTCTTACGAAAATAGGAAATTTTTACATATGCTTCGCATATTATGTATGGAAAGTGTTTATGAGCTGGCAAGTTATTTACACATGCATATCATAATGATGGCGGAAAGTGTTTATGAGCTGGCAACCAATGTTTGTAATATAATTCATGCGTTGTATTCTTCCATAGAATGATTTTCTTTTATTCTCATCAATTTTTGATTTTTCATTGTATAGTAAATATAAAAAAAAGATACATCTTTTTTTGGTACTATAAAACTGATTTCTATCTATATGGATGTCTTCTCAGGATCGAGCTATAAGGAACTTATGATCCAGTGCAATCTTATGGGAAGTTCAGATATAAAGCCCTAAACATTCATGTTCTTTTATATATAAAGCCCTAAACTGAATTGTAGAAAGTACTTTAGGGCTTTATATATAAAAGAACATGAATGTTCAAGGAAGAAACTGATATGTGACACTTTATATAGCAACTCATATTCAATCTGCAGTTAAGGATACTCAAGTGGTTTTAGAACCTCATCTAGAGTGAGTACAATATTTTGTCGGCCATCCCACGACTGATCTTCAAATATGTGCATATTTCTTTCTATATTCTAACAGAATATAGAAAGACCCTAAGAAAAATGTGCATTCTCTCTATATGTATATTCAATTAGACAACTAGAGTTCCAGTCACGATTTCTTGTGTTGAACCTACTAAATCCCTTGTTATATCTTGAGATGCTTTTTGTGAATCTACATATAAGCACTACCTTGACAGAAATAGCTGAACCTACTAAATCCTTTGTTATATCTTGAGTTGCTTTTTGTGAATCTACAAGAGTAAAAGTATCAAATATTAGTAGTATGTTATAACAATCGACAAATGCTGTATGTACTTGCTGTATGCTTCCATTTAAGCCAAAACTAATGCTACAAGTTGTGTATGTTAACTACTTAGTGTGTGCTTCCACCAATTTTGTTCATATCAAGTTGTTTATGTTTATGTATGTTAACTTTTGTGGCATTCATATCAAGTTGCTTGTGTTCATTATTATTTAATTTGATTTTTATAAGAGGTGCTTTTTTAAAAAAGAATCGTTGCACTTTGATTATATGGATTTATGATTGTAGATATTTTGTAAATAACTGATAGGGAACACATTGCACAATAAAATTTTTCAATTTTATTCCAGTTGTTTCCCTTTATGCATTGTCCCCTTTAGCTTTATGCATCGTAAACATCTACAACTTTTATGATTGTAGAGTTTATTAATTCCAATTACTTATGTTAAATGATTCCCTTTATGCATCGTAACAACATTAGGTCAAGTCGAAGGGAGTGACCATGACAGTACTTTTGGCCAAGGCTGCGGCAATGGCACTTGCACAACACCCAGTTGTGAATGCCAGCTGCAAAGATGGGAAGAGTTTCACATACAACCCCAGCATTAACATTGCGGTGGCAGTGGCAATTGATGGTGGCCTCATCACTCCAGTTCTCTAGGATGCTGATAAGGTCAGTCTTGATGTACACAAGGTTAAGAACAGACATTAAAACCCTTCTCATTTATCATTTTAGCTAACTGTTTGTAATGCAGCTGGATATCTACTTGCTCTCACAAAAATGGAAAGAGTTGGTAGGCAAGGCTCGCTCAAAGCAACTTCAGCCCAACGAGTACAACTCAGGTGTGTTTACAGTAGATGTCTTTTGTTTCTCTTTCTAAGTTTTCGCTAATTAACTGTAGGTTGATGATTTATGATATGTTATGCAGGAACATTTACTCTATCGAATTTGGGTATGTTTGGAGTAGACAAATTTGATGCTATACTGCCTCCCGGACAGGTGGGGTTTTAAAACAATTATGGATAACTGTGCTTTTTCGTGAACATCTTAATGACTATTCACTGTTCTAAAAGGGCGCTATAATGGCTGTGGGAGCATCAAAGCCCACTCCAATTGTTGGCAAGGATGGTTTCTTCACCGTGAAGAATAGAATGCTGGTAATTGATCATTTGCCTATTCATGTTATGCTTTTCATATCTGCATGCATAAAAGGGAAATTACATAATATCTATTTAGGGTCATGATTCCAATTTCGGAGAACAATCCTTATGAAAGATTATACTTTATACTAATTTACAAAACTCAAGTTATTAAACACAGCTTCATTTTCGAAAACACAGTAAACACTTATACAAGTAACTGTCTAACTGAAACAATTTATTCTGAAGGTAATACTTGGGTTTCCTGTAAATTTTTGAACTTATAATTAACTTATGGCATAAAAGTTGGATGCCGGTGAACTACAAACCAAACAATAAGACGGCACACAGCTGAAATTACACCTCACAAATCTAAAACAACTATTCAGTGTTTATAACTCCGGTGACCAATTTATTTAGAACTCAATTAGTTACTGGAAATAAGTTTAAAATGAAAGCCATCAAAGAGAGATCTTCATTATAGCTAAAAGTTTAAATTAAGCAAGTTTAAAATTAAGAAGTTTAAATTAAGCAATATTTTCTTAGACCTGCAACTTTGAATTATTATCTTTTATGCACACATTTTTTTTGAATTTTGCTATTTCAACGTTAACATTATTTTTAGCCAGAGCAGCTTATCCCCTACTGACCTTAATATTATGTTTTTGCATGTCAACTTCATTAAATGTGCACAAACTACAGATCTTATTTTTAAAAACATTCTAACATACGGTAAGTTTAAAAATTAAAAAAAGGAAAAACTACATGCTTCTTATTAACATAAATTTATACTATGTAGACGATAGATTACATGTCAACTTCATTAAAAACATTCTAAGAGACTGCATGTTTAAAATTAAAAAAGGAAAACTACTTGCTTCTTATTAAAGCAAATTTATAATATGTAGACGAAAAGATAGCTTACATGTCAACTTCATTAAATGTTGTGAGCATAGCAAATGTGTTCTCGGAGTCCTTCAAGTGAGTAGCAATTCTTCTCCTAAGTCATGGCATAGGAACCTAAATCCACAGTTCAAAAGTTTCTCCTAACAATAGTTCAAAATCAAAACACAACCAACAAGCACTCAATGGCCTGCCAATATTCTAAACCCTATCGCCTCATTCATTATCCTTCAGTAGTAAATAATAAGCAGCTATCTACAGTGCAAGAAGTTTACCCACTAAAATAATAGATTGAAAAATTTAGAGACAGAAGCAATTAGTCTTTGGTGTTATTGATTTAGTAAAAGTATCTTTAGTTGGCACAGTGATTTAGTCCAACCCCTGGCATTGATGTACTACTAGGATGATCTAAATCCACTTATTTAATCATGCGTATTTATGAGATTTGTTCCAAGTTATTGTCTAGGATGCATCTAATTGATATTTATGCTAATTTTACTCAACTCTTTTTTTGTTTCCTTAAGGAAATGGTCCTCCAGCCGGGCAACATTTTCACCAGCATGTTCCACGGATTCAAAGACAGATTCTTTACTTCCGACAACCCCGAAAGGTATTTGAGAAAATGCATAGGAGACACATAAGCATTAAAAAAAATGTTCATCTTAACCTAACAAGCTATAGTTGTAGTTTATAAACTACAATTCACCCAAATATTGCACAAATGAGTCTCAGTTTACAATTACAATTTTAGTACAACTACAATGAATTTGTGTTTAGTACAAATGTAAACAATGGTGATGAAAATACCGATGATAAAAATGTAAAATATCTCATTTAACAAAAGGTCTTTCAAATTTTGCTTCATCATATCTCATTTAACAAAAGGTCTTTCAAATTTTGCTTCATCACATGTAACAAAAGGTCTTGCAATGCAATCAAGATCACATTATGAATAAAGAAATTCCCAAACAAAGCTATTATTAACAAAAATAATCCATTCATTTCACATATACTTCACAACATATACATCACCACAAACTTTCTCTCTCTTTATCTCTCTCATTTCCCCCTCTTTTTAATCCATACATTGTTAACTACATAAAAATATGACAAAGGGGAACTAACTCATACAGTTTGAGGCATTAACTGCGTTAGGAAATGGATTGTTACTTACTCCAAGTCAAATATGAAATTACTAATGATGAAGTCACACAATACTGTTGTAGATTCACAATACTATATTTTTATTCCGAGTTGCTGACAAATGATCCTGCAATAAACAATGAATTATGCATGTCACTCTATAATCCTACTTCCGATTACATCAAGGTCTACCGGCAAATAAATCATCATTCATGAACTCTTGACGAAGACGTATATTTTACTCTTTATAGGATTTTTTCATATGCTACATCGTACCAAAGAAACATCTGCAGCAAATAAATCTGCACTCTTTCAATCAATGTTAATTACAATGAGAATGGAGACAAA
The DNA here is from genome assembly GCA_017893485.1 of Hemerocallis citrina. Taxonomy (NCBI): domain Eukaryota; kingdom Viridiplantae; phylum Streptophyta; class Magnoliopsida; order Asparagales; family Asphodelaceae; genus Hemerocallis; species Hemerocallis citrina. The sequence goes on from CM030364.1 coordinate 219,405,295, forward strand.
TTACACAGAAACATCTGCAGCAAATAATAAAAATCTTTTCAAGTCCCAGTTCAAAAACCATAAAAGCTGGTTTCAGGAGAGTGGGGGGAAAGGGGATATAATTGCATAGAGCAGGAAAATCATGAAAAGAAAAAAATATAGAGCAAAACAATGAAATGGTAGGTTTCAACTTTAAGAAGGTAAAATAACAACTACAGCATTCAATCTAGCATATCAATCAGATAAAACTCAATAAAACAGTCACCCTGTACATATTTTTTTTTCTTCAAAATTTTGGAACAAGATTGAATTTATGTAACTGACAATAACTGGAACCAACATATTCCTCACCATCAAATTGATTCCTGAGCTCTGCATTTTGAGACTTTAGCACATAAATTTTCATTGCCAACTCATTCCTGAGCTCTACAAATCAAAACCATGTGGTAACAAAAAGTAAGTATAAGCAACATGCCAATTAATATACCTTATACCTTCATAGACTTCAACTGGAATAAAAGTTGAAAAGTTCTGAAGCATAAACGAATAAAAAATTGTAACCTCCAAGTATAATAATGGTTAAGTTACTAACTTACTATGATAGTTTCAACTTTCAAATCATTCACAAGCTTCGAAGTTGAACCATGAGAATGACATGATAGTCTCAAATATTCAAATCTTAGTACTTTTGCAAAATACTTGACAGTTTAACTTTTTTTAGGGTGATGAGAAACATGTTTGGTTGAAGCCATTGTTCTGTTTGAAAGGTAATGGTTTCAAAACTATTACTATTGTTTTACTTGTTTATTGTAAACTCTTACTATTTGATTCAAAACTCTAACTGTTTTTTTAGGCTCATTGTTTGGTCCTATTTTTGAAGACATCAACCATTGTGTTCTCCTACAACCATGTAATTTTTTTTTTCATTCAGTTGGTTGGTGTTTAGTATGGTGGAGGATGTAATAGTTGTAATAATTGTAATATTTAGCATTTTGGGAGATGATGTAAGTAACTGTATATAATGATGATATAATACAGTTATGTTAATACCCGTACCCACAATTTTGTGGAGTATTGGGTTCTGTGTTTGGTTTTTTAAAGGTTTTTCGAAGGTTTTTCAAAAAATTTATTACATTTTCAAACGAATTTTTGGTTTTTATTTTGTATCTTGCATTATATTCTGATTTTTTCCCCCAGAGCCTTATATATATGATGCCTGTGTGATGTTGCTCGGTTGAGCCTGGGGAGGATTGGTATTTATTGCCTGTGATGTCATATATTTAATTGTTAGCAGAATTCCGTAAGGAATTTCTGTAAAAGGGCTAATATTTTAAGGGGAGGTTCTGTCAAAATTTTTACTAAATTTTCTAAAATTTATTATGTTTTCAAACGATATCTTGGTTTTTATTTTGTATCTTAGTCATATGAAGATTTTTTCTTCCCAGAGCTCTATATATATAATGTCTATGTGATGTTGCTTGGATTGGCCTGGGGAGGATTTATATTTCTTGACTGTGATGTTAAATTTTTAATTGTGAGCAGAATTTCGTAAGGAACTGTTGTAAAATGGCTAATATTTTAATGGAGGTTCTGTCAAAATTTTCAGAAAATTTCCTAAAATCTATTATGATTCCAAACTATATCTTTAGTCATATGAAGTTTTTTTTTCCAGAGCCTAATATATATTATGACTGTGTAATGTGGCTTGGATTGGGCTAGGGAGGATTCAATTTCACTGTCTATGATGTTAAGGAATTGCTCTCAAAGGAATAATGTTTCATCAGAGATTCTATCGAAATTTTTACTACAATCATGCCTGTAAAATTTTAAGTAATACTGTCGAAATATTACTAAACATTTTAAAGAAAGTTAAGACGTCGCGATAACGTGCCGTATGAAACATTTTAAAGACGTCGTATTAGAAAACTATTAGGAAGCAATACAATTTCAGAGGAGGCCTGTATGGAGTAGTTGATTGTATTAGAAAGGTGGGTGTATTTGTTTACACCCACCTTTTTTGTTTACACCCACTTATTCGTTAAAATGTTTTAATTTTTTTAGAAATTTATATACAGTTCACCCAATCAAATAAATCTAACTAAATTTACATGCAGTCCCGAATACGTGCTGTAGGCACGTCCCACGGGCATACCTAGTAGATAGATAAATATCTAAGGGAATGTTTCGTATAAGCCCTCTAGCTTTAATACATTTCCAAATAAAGCCCAACTCTCTACTTTAACATTATAAACAATACAAAAATACATTAAACTACTTCGTAGATAATCCGTATAAAAATAATTTAATTTTGAAAATAATAATAAAATAAGATAGACAATATATCTTATATTTCTCAATTAAAATGATTTTTATCAGAAAATCCATGATCGCGCGAAATTCTCAATCGCGCACACATTTCGATGCAAAATAGCCATATGCTATTTTTTGGGTCGTTACATGGGTTATCATGCAAGCTAAACTCATGGGTTTCTTCTAGAATTTAACCGAAACCACTACAATCATATATCTCAAACATGCATGGATTCTTTTGAATCTAAAACAACTACACATCTCAAACATGGGTTCTTTACTAGAACCACTTCAATAACACAAGCATGATATACTTACTATAATCAACTCAAGCATGGGTTTCTCACTATAATTAACTCAAGCATGGTATACTTACTATAATCAACTCAAGCATGGTATACCTACTATAATCAACCTACAACAACTCAAGCATGGTATACTTACTATAATCAACTCGAGCATGGGTTTCTCACTATAGTCAACTCAAACATGGTATACTTACTATAATCAATCTACAACAACTTAAGCATAGTATACTTACTATAATCAACCTACAACAACTCAAGCATGGTATACCTACTATAATCAACCTACAACAACTCAAGCATAGTATACTTACTATAATCAACTCGAGCATGGGTTTCTCACTATAATCAACTCGAGCATGGTATACTCACTATAATCAACCTAAAACAACTTAAGCATGGTATACTTACTATAATCAACCTACAACAACTCAAGCATGGTATACCTACTATAATCAACTCGAGCATGGTATACAACTTAACATGGGTTTCTTACTACAACAACTTAAGCATGGTATCTTTTATTACATCTCAAGCATGATGGGTTTCTTTCTACAATAACTTAAGCATGGTATACTTACTATAATCAACCTACAACAACTTAAGCATGGTATACTTACTATAATCAACCTACAACAACTCAAGCATGGTATACCTACTATAATCAACTCGAGCATGGTATACAACTTAACATGGGTTTCTTACTACAACAACTTAAGCATGGTATCTTTTACTACATCTCAAGCATGATCGGTTTCTTTTTACAACAACTTAAGCATGGTATACTTACTATATATCAAGCATGATGGGTTCTTTTACTAGAATAACTGCAAATCTCAAGCATGATGGGTTCACAAGCATGAGTGGGTTCATGGGTTCCACAAGTATGAATAGGTTTATAAGCATGAATGGGTTTATAAGCATGAATGGGTTTCCTTGCTACACCACTTAAGCATGGTAGGTTCTTTACTAAGAACAACTAAATATCACAAGCATGAATGGGTTTCTAGCAACCTAAATTAGTTTAGGACATGCTACAAAAGACTAATATAAATTATTACAAAGACTTCTTCTTTAGGAAAATTACAAGTCCTATATAATTACAAAGACTACATTTATTTAGTCTACAAATTACTACATACTACAACCCACATTTCTTCAATCCTACAAGTTCCTACATACAATAAGAGCAACCTTTATGAACAAGGGTTAGCAAAGAATGATTTCTTAACAAAGTAGATAGCAACATACAACAAAACTTATCCTTTAAAAAGCTAGATGAGTTCTACAACCCTAGAATGGGTAGTAAATATTCTTACTACACTAATCTTTATAAGCACATAGCTATAGTCCAAGTGGTCATTTGTGTTAACAAAATAACCATATTAACAGCAATAAACATACACGGTCAAAGATCAACCTTTATGTGTTTTAATTAGGTTCCACCACTTATCTTTTTCATGGGATCCTTTTGATCCCCACAACCACTTTATGCTTAATACTTAGTCCAAGTTATTTTTAGAACACATATACAACAAAAGTGGACAAGATTCCACACAAATAAAAAGAGATAACTTCATCTTGATTTCCCATTGTTCTTATGCACAAATCTTAGTCCTATTAGTCCAAAATAATTATCACAACAATACTAACCATACAAGGTCTTAAAAAATCAACCTTTATGCCATTTAATTAGGTCTCACCATCCATCTTTTTCATGGGATCATTTTGATCCCGACAACATGCTTATGCTTAGGAATTAGTCCAAGTTATTTAGGAACATAAAAACACAACAACACATTATAAAGATGGGTTCCTTTTAACCTACAACCATTTATATGTTTAGAAAAATAGTCCAAGTTATTTAGAACATACACTTAAAACATCCACCATAAAAAAGATGCGTTCTTTTTATCCAACAACAAATAACCATCAAAGATGGGTTCTTTACTCACATAGAACTAAAAATAACCATAAAGATGGGTTCTTTTCTACATATAAAAAATAATTAAGAACAAACAACTAAAATTAGAAGTAGAGAATCCTCACCTTATATCTCTTTGTAGGAAGAACTAGCTAGCAAACCTTCTCCTTCCTCCTAGCTTTCAACTACAACTTGAAGAACACTTAGGGTTTCTTCTCTTTCTTTTCTTCTCTCATTAAATGAGGCAAAAGATGAAAGGGAGGGGTATTTATAGGATGAAATGAGGGTGAAAAGTGCAAAATACCCAACACAATTGCACAAAACCCCTTGGATAGGGTTTTGGCCGGAGAATAGTAAGGAGGTGGAGGGGTGAGGTGGCATGGTGAGGTGGAGGTGATTGTTCTAGTAGAAAACACATATTAACTCATATGTATCCCTAATTAATCCTTACCCTATGTTTAAGCCTCCAAACAAATCATAGCCATCCAAATTTGATTAATCACGACAAAAATAAAATATTTTTGTCCAAAGCACATACTACATGATTTGTACAAACGTACAAAATCGGTACAATACACATACGTATGTATATATCTATATACCGATAATTTCCGTTTATAAAACCGCTCAATCCGTACAAAAATAAATTAATTACAAAAATAGTAATAAAATAAATTTTATTATCCGTCCGGAAGATTCCAGTACCAATTTGATACAATACAGATGTATACAGACTGGTATATATATACGGATAACGTTCATTAACAAAACCGGGTGATATCCACCAAAAATATTTCATTTCGGGAAAATAAAATAAAATAATAATAAAATAATAATTTTAAATACATGCCCGAGATTTTTCGGTCATTTTCTCAAAAAATGCATTTTTCAAGATTTTGCACAAGTGCACAAAACTGACACAATACCTGTATATATTTACTAGCATATATGTCCAGGTAAGTTTTTAAACGAGAAAACACGGTAATTCCAAAAAAAATATATTTATTTAAAAAATAATAATTTATACACTATAATATCCGTCCGGGATATTACACTGCAGCCCAGTGCTTCAAGAGTTTCAAAGGATACATGATTCAGTTTTAACTGAGAAATATGCATAACATTCTTTAGTGTGTAACCATTTCCATCTAGTGCCTCCAACTCGACTGTTCCCTCACCCACTACTTCACAAATCTAACCAACCACCATTCGTACACAACAATCTCCTGTGAACTTGTAAGTAGCATACATCTTCCACTTGGAGCATATATGAGAAGAAAATCCCGAATCAAGATACCAGCCAGAATACACATATATAAAATTTGAAACAAGATTTGTCTAAGTTATCACCTGATTTAGCGACACTGAATTTGGTGCCCCTCTGACTCAACCATTTGTGACTATCCTTCTTGTAATGCCCAACTCTTCTGCAATGATGGCAACATATCCCACCCTTACATGCACTTGCCCTTCCATTCAAAGTACCATCCACCCCGATGCAACTGATAAAAGTCTACGCCAATCTCTGAGTCCCCGTCTTTAGTTTCAGGCAGTGCCCGGGTTGGTTCCTTGGTGCATAGGGTTGGTGGTTAGCGAGTAAGTTCATCCTCCTCTATGCCCTTGACCACACCTGCTATTGAAAACTTCTCCTTGGTAGACTCTCCATCTAGCATGGTGGTTCAAAACTACTTGTATGGATCTGGTAGTGAATCTATCAAGTTGGAAGCTGTTAGATCATCTGCGTTAATCGCCTTTGGTTCAGATAACTTCGTATTGAACTCCAATGTATGATTTAGAAGAGCGGTACTTTCCTTCATTAAGAAACCTAACAAACTTTTCTTCTGGTACATCTGAACTTATAACGGCGATTCCGAGTAGTCAGTTATGAGTCTTACCCATAGACTTGCCGCGCTTTGCTCCTCCATGAGATTGCACCTGACTTCGCTCGTGAATAACATCCGGATTAAACCCATGGCTTATGAACAAATCTTCTCCCAGTTCTCCTATTTTATGCCAATTGGTCTTGCTTTATCTCCTTCTATGTCTAGTTTCAAGCCCTTAAACCAATGTATCATACATATTCACCTTCCCAGAGATCAAAGTTGATCTTACCTTCGAACTGTTTGATCTTCGTGATTAGATCTGTCATCATCTCCAAGGAACTCGAAGAAACCTACAAACCTGATGCTCTGATACCAACTGTGAGGGAATTATCAGCTTTAGGATCTTGCTGAGTTAAGCGACATGATCAATACAAACCACTAAGCAAATAAAAGATCACACCAAATACACAGAGCACATAATTTTATCCCAATTTAGGCAAGCCCTAATCCGAGGAAGAAAAAGCGAGATGATATTCAACTAGAGAAGATATTCAACTAGAAAAGATACAAGAGTTACAATTCTCACACGACCCTCTCTCTAGCCTCACCCGAAAATACTAGTTGGTTACAGTTGAAAAACCTCTCAAACTCTCTTTAATGAAGTAATCTTTCTCTCTCTCTCTCTCAGCTCTCAATGGAAGTCAATTACAACAATATATAGAGATCTAAAGAAATCCTAGTTTGATATCTTGATACAATAGCCATCTGATATTTCATGAATAAGTAATACGATAGGAGCCGTACAATCTAACTTAGAGAAGAATTCAACTTCAAACGAATCCCTAAGACTTGCACCCATAAACAAACAGCCGCTTCCAATTCAGTTCACAATATTGTGCTTATTGTTCTCTCGCCCCCAGCTTCAGAGACACCACCATCCTCGGAACATATTTTGGACCCTATTGTTGAGTCTAGCATTGGTATAAATACCCAAAACCCGGATCCGACCCGGACCTGTCATTGGACCGGAACCAATCTGGCCTATCCGGGTCCGGGTACTAAAATAGCATCCGTTATACTTTTGGGTCCGGGTCCGGGTCCACTCAAAAGAGACCCGACCCAGACCCATTTAAAAAAACCCAAAAAATCAACATAAAAATAAATATTCTATCCTTATCCTCCCCTCCTTCCTCCTCATTTCTAAATCTTCTTTTTCCAAACTCAAAACTAATGCTTTTTTCTTCTCTCCTCTATTCTAAATCCTCCACTCGCTGCCTCGGCTCGCCGCTCACACTCCCGCTCCTACCCGAACGAGTATGAATATTTTGATAGGACCGGATCCGAAACCGGCTTCGGTCCTCACGGGTCCGGGTCCAATTTTTGGACCCGTAGGGGACCGGATCCGGATCCGGGTAGTGAAGGACCAGACCCGACCCGACTCGATACCAATGCTAGTTGAGTCTGCATCTACCACTCTTGTGACATCCACCAAACTGTCATATATGACTCCCCCCACTAGTGAGCCTTCTGATCTTTATCTTCCCATTACTATACGCAAAGGGAACCACTCCCATACTCATCCTTTATATAGTCGTCTTTCATATGCTCACGTGTCGTCTGCCAATTCTGCCTTCATCTCTACTTTGGACACTTACCATGTTTCCAAGTAATTATCATAAGCATTATCACATCCTGATTGGAGCCAGACTATGCGAAAAGAGATGTCTGCTATTGAAGAAAATCATACCTTGGATATGATTCTCCTTCCATCTGGCAAAAATTGTGTTGAATGTAAATAAGTGTACACTGTTAAAGTAAACCCAGATGATTCTTTGGCTCGCCTAAAATGTAACCCCTATTTTCGCAAATACGTATTTTCTGTGTATTATCTAAGTTTTGGTTCTTTATAAAATTTTTCGTTTTCTTAAATTCATTTTATTTAAAATTTATTTTGTATCTCCTGTTAAATCCATCTCTTTTCATTAATTGTATTTATTGTTATTTTCAAACGATTTTTATATTGTAATACAAACCCTATTAATGTTGTTATTATTATTATTTTTATCAGTATTATTATTATTACTGTTATTATTATTATTATTATTATTATTATTGTTATTATTATTATTATGATTACTGTTATTTTTGTTATTTTTGTTATTACCCTTGATTGTTAATGTAAAATCTATTTCTATTGTTAATTGTACTTGTAGTTATTTCAAATAATTTCCATATTGTATTACAAAATATATTTTGTCATATAATCCTACCTTTTATTGGTTATTTATTTTCCTATTAGTTTTTAAACCCAAAACCCTGTATCCTATATCTCCCTATTGGATCCTAATTAAGACTCGAAACCCTATAGTACCCAACCCGTCACCCTAAAACCCTAATTCACCCCATATATATACTAGCCTACCTTCACTGTTTATACCTTAACCCTCCCACTCAAGAAACTCTAGCCGCTCAACCTTATACCCCCAGATATCCCTCTACCCCCTGTGCATCTCCCGATCCCCCTAACTCCCGACCACCTTCCTCCCCTCCTGTGCCGCCCTCTATCTGCCGCAACCCCCATGCCACCAGAGCGACAACACCCTCATACCTGTCTCCCCTTCCGACATCCTCTGCGTCGTGCCGCCTTAGCAGCTGATGCCAGCCCCAGTGCTGCTCCCTTCCTTCCTTCCCTCCTCCTCCCGGTGCCTCGATAGCCAGCAGCAGCAGCTGCGCTGTTTCCCCTGATGCCAGATAGACCGCAACAGCAGCCAGAGTGACAGCCATCATCGCTGCCCCTGTTCACGCTGCCGCCGTCCCGCCACCAGCCAGCCCTCACATTGCCCATGCCCTACCATCCGCCGTCATCATCCCCCCTTTGTCGAACCAGGGCCGTAGCCATTGTTGCTGTTTGATCAAGAAGTTGATCATGGAGCTTTTGATCATGTTGAACCTCAGTCGTCCGTTGGATCTTGATCATCATCAAGATCTTGATAATCAGATCATCTTCATCATCTGCTGGATCTGGACCATCCGATCTGATCTGATCTGATCATGATCATCATCAGATTGTATCTCAGCCATCGATCGCCTTGATCTCGATCAGAGTGATCTCAGCCGTCCTTGCTGTTGCACGTGCTTTGGAGTTTGTGCTGATGTGTTGTACATGCGTTGTGTTCATAGTTTGTTCGTGATCTGCTCGTGATATCATGTTCGTGCTCGGGAATCTATGAACATCCGTTATTCTCTTTCTCTTCGTCATTTCCGTTGTCAATTTCAAGGCAAGTAACTTGTATTCCTTTTATTGTATAATACAAGTACTAAATACTGCCTATAGTGTGTCCATTGTTTCTAGAGTCAATTCTTATAAAAACCAGTGTTATATCTTGTCTCTATGTGTTGATCCGTCTGTAGTTGTCTCATTACACATACGACATGAAATAACTTAGAGATAATCAATTCTTGGTGTATACATGTATGTTGTTTGTATGATCTTGTATACTTGATGTGTTAGTAATAGTATAACTCATTGTAGACTTGTTAAACACCCTATACCATGCCTCTTGGACATCTAGTATACCATATTTCGTATTTTGTGATGATTTGAATGTGTTTCATATAACTTAGTTGATTTATGCATGAAGAAGATTTCTGTTTTGCTGTTACCCCGCTTTTGTTCAGTATTTTAGACCCTATTAAGGTCAGTATATGAAAATTATTTATGAATATAAATTATAGAGAATTCTGTCTACTTTCCAGAATTTCTGACAGATCTCAGTTTCGATTTGTGAGTTGCAAGTTATGGCTATTTTACTACAGAGGTGTAGAAAATTACAGATTTGGTTTTATGTGAATTCTGGAGAGTAATTTATTTTTATATTGATGTTAAGAATAATATTTTGATCCAATATTTTGCTGAGTATAACTAGACTTGACTGGGATTAACCCCTAATTTTTGTGAATTTAATTGATAACTTTTATAAACTATTCTATGCTTACAAATAACTACTATACTTGCAGAATTTTCATGCTGTTCACTAAAGAACCTAAATTTCAACCTAATTCTACTTCATGTTGATAAAAACTTTGTGAATAAGAATTGTAGCCTCCTGTATCTATTTTATCACCCTTTTGACGGATCTGAATTTTGATTTATATTTTTTAGTCTATTGCTGTTCTAGTACTGCTGTGTTTATGATTTCAGATTTACAAACTTGTTTTATCTTGCTTGTTTCTGATTTTATTTGACTATAATATCTATGTTGGCAAATTATGAAATTATATTTGCTGATAATAAAAATACTAGGGAATACCCCAGTTTTTTCTTGGATTTAATCACTAAGTTTTTATGTCGTTTTCCTGTTTATGAATACAAACTTCTGATTTCTGGCTGGACATATTTTCTGGATACAATTCTATTTTGAGTCCTATTTTTGTGAAATACCATATGACTTATATATATTTGCTAGATTTGGTCGAGAGTCTATTTTCCATATTTTCTGACGGATCCAACTTTTCATGTTTGTGGCAACAGGAATCTCAGATTTGGTGCAGTACTGTTTTGCTGTCCAGAACTAAAAGTTTCGTTGTCCTAGCCTTTTATGAGTTGTCTGTCACCTGTGCATGCTTATGTCTGGCCTAAACTTGTTCCCTAGTTCATACCATGTTATTCTTGCCATGTTTTGTACATGTACATGCCTGTTTGATAACAATAACAAATAATCAAGCCGGGGTTAAGGGAAAGACCATAGTAGTGGACAATATAGGTAAGTGTACTTAGAAGGGGGACCGTGTTCCCATTACTTGATGCCATGATTTCATGATTCCATGATTCATACTTGTTATTACTATATGATGCCATAATTTCATGATTACATGATTCATGCTTGTTATTACTATATGATGCCATGATTTCATGATTTTATGATTCATGCTTGTCATTACTATATGATGCCATGATTTCATGATTATATGATTCATGCTTTTTATTACTATATAATGCCGCGAGCTCACGATTACGTGATTCGTGCTTGTTACTTGTTACTTGTTACTTGACTCCTGAGTACACGGCCCTATAGAAATCCACCACTATATCTAAATGTAATTTATATGAATGTAGCAACCATGTGATAAAAATCTGGGACGCATGAAGTGCTGCCTAGATAGATTTAATACAAGACTTGAATATGATTACTTGACGCTTTCCACTTATTACTTGTATATGATACTTGATTACTTGACACTTGTTACTTGTTACTCATTTACATGCTACTTGACACTTGTTACATGCCACTTGCACTCGTTCATCTTGCCATGCTAGTTGTTTTTGTTCGTGATTATAGTTAGTTCTCTATTTTGTTGTTACATCCTTTCCATGCTATACTGGCTTTCGCTGTTACTCTATTCTTGTCTATCTTTTCTATACTTGTTGCCTGCACTACAAGCGGCCCGTAACTTGTATTGACGGGCATTTTATTTCTCTTTTCTTTTTCCTGCAATTTGTTAAATTACAAATTATGGTGATCAGCTTCCCGATGGAATAGGTGAACAAAGATTCTAGTTGGCTGGAGTTCTTGCTATATCTATTTATTTGTTGTTGCTTATCTTGAATAATTGTACTTGGTTACATGGATATTTGTATTTAATTTTTTGTCCCAGACTTGTGTTTTGTTCCAGACTTGATTATTTGAAATTTAGTATTCTTGTTTCTTTTCAAGTAATCTTGTTGACCACATTAATTCAGTTATGCATGCGTGGTTGACTATTCTTCTTGTATCTCTCTTGTTTATACTTGTGCTTGTTGTAAAGATCCTGACATCTTATGAATGGTGAAAGCCATTCGCTGGACTTATTCACGTATCCGTATTCCGTATCTCCTTTTTGGGAAGCGGGGCAAGACATAAAATCTCGATTGGTTGCTAAAAGTTATTCACATAACTACAACATTGATTATGATGAAATATTCTCTCCTGTGACCAAAATGCCTTCTATTTGGGTCATTGTTGCCTTGGTTACTCAATTTCATTGACCTCTCCACCAACTTGATATTAAGAACAATATTTTAAATCTCAGATTTCGGACTCGTCTCGGCAAAGGGTGTTTCTTTTCGATCGGAGATATCAGAGGATATCTCAGGAAAATGTGATTATCTCGGATGTTCATTTCGGACAATCAATAAACATATAATTTTTTTTTAACTAAATATGATATTATATGTTCTACATGTCATTTATCATATAAAATATTGTATAATGTAACTAATGACTTGAATCAATCACGGTAAATATTAGTAGAATTTAACAACAATATAAAAGATAATGTAATATAAGAATATAACTAAATTGAATTTGTATTGATTAGAAAAAATATATTAGTTAATAGACATACTTAACTTTGCATATACACAAACAATAGAGAGACGAAATTATCACATTATCTTAACTTAAGGTTCTATATTGAAAGACTTATATGCAAAAAGTAAAACCAAAAAAGTTATATATTCACAACAACATTAGTGTCTATTTCGGCCAATATTTTGACAATTTCAGTCCAAAATGACATGAGGTATAAAATCTGTGATTTCGTATCGACAAGCTAGTCGAAACGAAATTTTGGACGAAATTTGAAACAGTGGTCACGAATTCCTTTCTCAACAGCTTTCTTGAGGAGGAGGTTTATATGGAGCAGGCCCTCAGTTTTGTTAGCAAAGCTGAGCCTACAAAAGTCTATTGCTTGAAACGGTCTTTACATGGACTTAAACAGTCTCTCATGCTTGATTTGGCCATTTCATTGAGGTTTTCACGAGCAGTGTAGTTGAAGGCTCGCCTCCGACTCATCCTCAGGCTTAATAGCAGTTTGAGCCTCAAGTCTCAGTTAAGCCTCTCCTTTTGCTCGAAGCTTCACTCAGTCTTGTACCTGGACGCGCCTTAGCAAAGACTCGAGGCTTGCACCTTAAGCAAGAGGCGCACCTGAACATAACAGGCTTAACCTGACCAATCTCCACAACCCGACCCATCTTCAACCCTTCTCATATCCCCCCTCCCCCCCAAAATTGTCTTTCACCTTCTTATCCCAAATTTCAAACACTAATCCCAATCTCCACCTCCCTAACTCCTCAATCTTTACTCATTCTCAATCTACTTTCAACAGCATCGGTGGTGACAACGAAGCAACTCGGCGGCGTCATAACAACATACAACAGATCGACTGCAACAATGGAAACATATCGGCGGTGCCAGGGGCACTCCTACTCCTTCTCAATCTCCAGACTCTTAACTCCTATTATGGTTTCTTTCCATTATGGTTTTATACTTTTATGATTTTTTTCTTGGGTTTTTGTCTATCTTTGCTTATGATGTTTTTGCAAGTTACTTTGAAATAATTGTGAATCTAGTTCATTCCATAATTTATTATAACCATGAAACTATGCCTTATTTAAATAATTGCATCATATCTCAATGTAAAGCAAGACCAAATATTATGGTCGGCTAACTTTATGTTATTGTTGTAATATTTCAAAATACTTTACCATTTACTGAGACTGTAATACTATAATATTGTATGCTCATTACTGCAATATTTAATTTGATACTATTTTAGTTTTATTCTATGATCATTAATGTAATACTGTATGTTGTATGATAAATATCTTCGTTAATGTAATACTGTAATATTGTATGCTTATTACTGTATGAAACTATGAATTGAAGGTTAACCTTATACTATTGTAGTTTTAAGAGGAACACATTGTATCACTTCTTCTTTGGGGCAATAAACACATTGTATCACTTCTTCTTTGGGGTAAGAAACACATTGTAGTTTAAAAAAAATGATAACTTACACAGTTATTTTGGTCATTGTATGATATATTTTGTTGCTATGATGTTATCTTGTTTATATAATCTTATTTGTAAATTTTAAAATCCCAAAAAGTAATAGTGCGTCTCGATTAAGTGAGGCTTACACCTCAAATTGCGCCATGCATCTCAGTTTACAGGATAGTGAAATTGCGTTGCGCCTTACTCCTTCGACTACATTGGTCGTGAGTTTTGGATTAAAGAGTGATAATGATCATTCTGTGTTCTGTCGACATCATTAGGGAAAGAAGATCATTTTAGTTGTATATGTCGATGACATAGTAATTATAGGAGATGATCAGAATGCTATTCAAGATCTAAAGCCATACATTCAATAGAAGCTTCAAACTAAGGATCTCAAGCGACTAAAGTATTTCTTAGGAATTAAAGTTACTTGATCGAAGTAGGAAATTTCTTTATCATAGAGGAAATATGTATTGGATTCATTTATTGAGAGCAGTATGCTGGGATGCGGGCCATTACACACTCCTATGCACCCAAACTTCAAGTTGTTACCAGATTAGGGAGTCATGTTGGAGGATCCAGGGAGATATATGAGGCTTATGGAAAACCTGAATAATCTCACAGTCACTTGTTCAGATATTGCATATTCAGTTAGCATAATAAATTAGTTTATGAGTTTCCCCCAAATGAGCTATTGGAATGCAGTTATGAGAATTCCTCAGTATATGAAGAGCTCTATAGGTAGATGATTGATGTATGCTAATGGTGGACATTGTCGAATCGTCGGCTTCTAAGATGCCGATTGGGCTAGTTGCCCGACCAGTAAGAGATCAACTAGTGGGTATTATGTGTCTCAAAATTTTAAATCTCAGATTTCGGACTCATCTCGGCAAATGGTGTTTCGTCTCGGATCGGAGATATCAGAGATCTCGGAGAAATGTGATCATCTCGGATGTTCATTTCGGACACTCAATAAACATATATTTTTTTTATACTAAACAAGATATTATATGTTCTACATGTCATTTATCATATAAAATATTGTATAATGTAACTAATGTCATGAATTAATCACGGTAAATATTTGCTGAATTTAATAACAATATAAAAGAGAATGTAATATAAGTATATAACTAAATTGAATTTGCATTGATTAGAAAAAATATATTAGTTAATAGACTTGACTTCGCATATACACAAACATTAGAGAGACAAAATTATCACATTATCTTAGCTTAAGGTCCTATCAAAAGTTTAAAAAAAAAAAATCACAATAACATTAATGTGTCTGTTTCGGCTGATATTCGGCAATTTTGGTCTAAAACGATATGAAGTATAAAATCTGTGATTTTGTATCGACAAGCTAGCCGAAACAAAATTTCGGACCGAAATGGTCAAGAATGTCTTTCTCAATGGCGTTCTTGAGGAGGAGGTTTATATGGAAATATATTAGTCAAGTGGTTTTCTGGCAATATTTCGTTCGCTTAGTTTCGGCAATATTTCGTTCGCTTAGTTTCGGCAATATTTCGTTCGATATTTCGGTAATTTCGCCTGAAATCTACACATTTTGGTCCAAAATGATATGGAGTATAAAATCTGTGATTGCGTATCGGCATGCTAGCCGAAACAAAATTTAGGCCGTATCGGCCGAAATTTAAAACAATGGTGTCTGTCGGGAGAAACTCAATTTCATGGAATAGCAAGAAACAGAATTTGTACCTTGTTCGAGTGTAGAGTCTGAATATCGTGCTATGGGTGATTCCACATGTGAAATATCTCGAGTCAAACAATTGCTTACTAAGTTGGGGGTTCTTCAATAAAGGTTGATGAGTATGTATTTCGATAGTCAGTTTACCATTTATAGTCACTAATGCTGTTTTTCATGAACAAACCAGGCATATTGAGGTTGACTGCCATGTGGTTTGCAACAAGATTAGTGGCATTGCCATGTGATTCGCAACAAGATTAGTGCCATATGAACCTCCTCAGATAAAGACTAAATATATTAGTATTGATCACCAGTTGGCTGATGCTCTCACAAAGCCCCTTACGAGTTCCATAATACAGTTCGTTAATGGCAAGCTGGACATGTATGACATATGCAGCAACTTGAGGATGAGTATTAGAGATATAATTGTATTAGTTTGTCTTATTCTTAGGAAAGTCTGTGATTGTCTATGCTACTATTATAAGTGATCATTATATCTAGTTAACGAAATAAGTGAAATAATAAATCATTTCAGATAACAATAAAGCCTATAAACCTTTTGAACCCGCTAGGACTTGGGAGCAAGTAGGCTACAAGAGAAACATGAGATAAAGTAAGATGCAATTTGAGAATCTGAGAATAAGATCTCAAAGCTTTCAACCAGGGTCTATTTATATGGGTGCTGGGGCCTTGTTGCGAGTTCTCTTGATCCACTGTAGCAACTTATCCAGCCATACAGATTAGGAGCCATTGTAGTTAACATGGTTGGAGGTCCTGATGCTGTAAGAGGGGATGTACCCAGAAATTCTGTCGTGCTCTCTCATAAATTTCTTCGTATATCGTGCCTACTATAAATCCCAAATCTTGGTGTTAGCTACACGAATCATTTGGTTCCAATAAGGTATATTAAGGATCATACCCTCTGTAACAGCTATAGTATTTGGCACCAGTTCCAGTACTAGTCTTACGTCCATAACTACAATCTTTTATCCTCAATTAACCACTCATTCCTTCTCTTATCTTCTAGGTTGCATTTAGTTTGGTGTTTTGAAAACAATTCTCTGAAAACAGTTTTCTAAAAAGAGTTTTCTGAAAATAATTTTCTAAAAATGAGTGTAAAAGCTGTTTGGTAATAATTTTTTATGAAAATAGTTTTTTTAAAAATGAGAGTATAATGTATGTATAGGTTTGGTTGTATATATATATACTGTATACAGTATATATACTCTGATACAAACAAGTTATATACATATACATACATACTGATATATAATAATATAAAATATTTTATTATAATAAACATATTTAATAATATACATATATATAATAATATATAATAATTACAATAATAAATATGTAATAATAATATATTCAAATTATATATTAAACAATTTATTATAATAATAATAAATTATATAATAATATATAATAATATATAATAGTAATATATAATAATAATAATATATATTATAATAATAGTAGATTATTATAATAGTATATATAAAATAAAAATATAATATAATATATATGTAATAATAATATAATATAATAATAGTATATATAATAATAATATAATATAATAATAGTATATATAAAATAGTATATATAAAATAATAATATATTATAATAATTTTATATTATATAATAATATAAAATAATTTATTATAAAAAATATATTTAATTATATACATATAAATAATAACATATAATAATTATAATAATATATATGTAATAGTAATCTATTATAATTATATATTAAACAATTTATTACAATAACAATAAATTATATAATAATATATATAATAATATATAATAGTAATAATAATATAATAATAATATATATTATAATAATAATAGATTATTATTATAGTATATAAAAAATAGTATATATGAAAAAATATTATATATATATATATATATATATATATATATATATATATATAACAACATATTATAATAATGGTGTATTATATAATAACTAGGTTTGCCCGTTGACACGTGCCTACGGCACGTCTTCAGAACGGTGCACCTTGTTTGATCATTAAAAAATAGTTTTGGAGGTCCAGCAAATTAATTGAAGTAGCAAACATAGAGCAAAAAACATATTATATGTTTTTTTTTGATTTTTTAAAATTATTTTTAAAGTTTTTAATTTTTTAAAAATTTAAATTTTAAATTTTTAAAATTTTTAAATATTTTAAAATTTAAAAAAATATATTTTCTTAATTTTTTAATATTATATAGAAGAGGAAGGGAGAGAGAGAAAAAAAATTTAAATAAATATAGGAGTTGTTTTGGGTGGGAGATTTGAATTTGAGTTTTGGGGGGAACTTTTGGGGGGAAAATATGTTTTGTAAGGTTAGATCTGGGCCTTTAATTTTTTTGGGGATTGAAGGAGAGCCACTTGATAGCTTTCTTTGTGTTTTATTATATAGATATTATATAATATTAATATATTATATATTAATATATATAATAATATATAATAATAATAATATATATAATAATAATATATATAATAATAATATTATATAATAATAGTATATATAAAATAGTATATATAAATTAATAATATATACAATAATAATATTATATAACAATAGTATATATACAATAGTATAAATAAAATAATAATATATATAATAATAATATATATAATAAAATTATAATAATAATAATAGTATATATAAAATAGTATATATAAAATAATAATATATTATAATAACTGTATATTATATAATAATATAAAATAATTTATTATAATAAACATATTTAATTATATACATATATATAATAATATATATGTAATAGTAATATATTAAATAATTTAATATAATAATAATAAATTATATAATAAATTATAATAGTAATATATAATAATAATAATATATATTATAATAATAATAGAATATTATAATAGTATATATAAAATAGTATATATGAAATAATAATATATATTATAATAATAGTATATATATATATATTAAAAAATAATAATAATAATAATATATAAATATATTTAGAGAGGATGTGAAAAAACAGAAAATAGTTGAAGTGGAGTTTTGTGAAAATTGTTTTCAGAAAACAACTTAACCAAACGGGTTTTGGGGTTTTGGAAAACAAAAATAAGAAAAAAACAACAAACCAAACAGACCTAGTGTTTTGTACTCATCCACACTCAATATTCCTTTTTTTTTTTTTTTGAAGAAAACACACTCAATATTCTTATTACAGCGATACTCACTATTGTCATTATTTTTGGAATGTTGAGTGCACTTTCAGATTAACCATAAATATTTGGGACTGTCTTCGAGGAGGCAGGGTCGGCCCCTACATTGAGGCAAGTGATGCTGTTTGTTTTTAGGGTGTGGGGACAACATGTGTGAGTTCTTGTAATTTTTGAAGGAAAACTATGGTACTGGCGTCGATCCGACCTTGGGGAGTAGGACCGGCTCGGGAGTAGCAACAGAGAGATAGAGACAGGGTAGCTCGGCTCGGATGAAGTGCTCGGCTTAGCCTTCTGTACCTGGACACTGCCTAGAAACATCGGAAGAAGTCCCGGCGACAGGCCCTCCGACGATCTAGTCAGTCACTGAGAAAGCAATAGTAACTAGGGTTCAGGTGGGAAAAGATTGATTACCTTTAGAAGTGAGGAGGGTGTCTGGAATTTATAGGCAGGGGTAAACAGGTATGGGACGGGTCAGACCCGTTTGCCTGCGGGCCTGAATGGGCTGAACCCCGTTTGACCTGTTTGACCTGATGATCATAGAGGAGCGAGATTAGAGGAGATTTGAGGGTCCTGATTGCGCCGCTCTTTTTATCCCATATCACAATCCCCCCACTATTGCAGGACAGTGTAAAAAATAGTTGTGGAGTAGTCTGGATTCTACGAAGAATAGTGGCAAAGAGAGTTTCCTAGGGTCTTCTTGGGGTCGACGCCGAACCAAGGTGAGTCCGGGTGGCCGAGCAGCCGGTGCTTCCGCAAGTGTGGATGATCGAGCCCTGATGATCCCGCAGTCACCAAGGCAAGGGGGTCAGCTCGGTATGCCGAGGCTGTCGGAGATCGTCTAGGTCAGTTTTTGGGTCGTCGAGTCCAATGGCGACCTTGGCTTGTGACAGCTACCCCTGTGCTCGAAATCACCGTCGAGGGTCGAGGCTTAGGGGGTCGGCTCGGATCGTCGAGCCCATAGTGACTCGGCTTTGTGGAAGCTACCTCTGTGCTCGAAATCATCGTCAAGGGTCGAGACTTAGGGGGTCGGCTCGGAGCGTCGAGCCCACAGCGACTTAGCTGTAACACCCCGGATTGTATGATGCTTGTATATATATGTATGTATGTATATTGTCTGTATGCATGCACATGATTGCAGTGTTTGTTTGATTTTTGCTATCATGGTGTGAGTTTAGGGTTACAGGACGGTTCATGGGAGGATTGCATTCTAAAAATGAACGAGAACGAGAAGGACAGATACTAGTATAAACACTGGTTTTTGGTACGACGCCTATGCAAATATAACACTGTATGATACTACAGTGGATATATATTGCGTATGCTCGATAAACCTCTCGTCTCGCACTCGTAGGGACACATTATCCTGAAGTTGGGCAGCCAACACAATAACCACCAAACCATGGGCTACAAGCCATGGTTTGATCCAAAACCATCCTACTAGCTACCCTACCCCCCTAGCTCAAAACCAGCCCATATCCCCCCTCCCTTCTCCATCATTCTCCACTCCATTCCATCTCCTTGCTCTGGAAATTTCAGAACTCCTCCAAGAGAGAAAAAGAAAGGAAGAAGAGAAAGTGAAGAAGAAGGTCTCAAGGAAGGATTTTCAAAGGGAAAAGCTTGAGAAGATCAATTCCTCTTCAGCAACCAAGGGTGGGGAGTTTCTCTAAAACCTTCTTTTATGTCTCTTAATTGATTTTCTTGCATGCATGTATGGTAGGAGGTACTAGGATGAACATCTAAGAGCTTGAAAGTTGAAATCAGAACTGAAACTAGAAAACTGGTTCAAAATGCTATTTTGTAGATTTTTCCGAGAGCAAACTATAAGAAATTAGACCATGAAATTTTCAGGTATTGTTCATATACATGTGTAGATAGTTGGTGACTTATTTTGGATTTTTCTGAGGTCATTGATATTTTAATAAAATCGTAAGGTGCAACTGTGTCGTAAGGCAGATCAGCAAATGATAAACAGAATGACTGATGTTGTAGGAATTTTCATTATTTATTGAAGCATGATCTTGATCTTAAATTTTTACCCTATATTTCTGCATGCATATATATTCTATACAAAAATTAGAAAATTATTTGGATGAGTTTATAGGCTTGATAAAAATCGAGCTTTGATCAGTAGCTGAAGATGAACTAAAGAACTTGATGGTTTCTGTGCTAAATTGAAATAGATAGAACTCACAATATATTTAGATTTTTGACATGAAATCTTTTTCATATTGTTTAACATTATCTCTAGCTTCATCACCATAAATTTTATGTCATTTGGATAAGTAAGGAATTTAATATGATTTTATGAGTATGTACTATGCTGGTTTCTGCAGTTTTGATACCCTGTAGAGATTAGGCATTTGAGACTCATTAAGATCATAATTTGAGAACCTGATTCATTAGAGATTTGTAGTAGACACCTAGATCTTTCCAACAAGACTAATTTGAGGCAATTCCAGTAAAGGGTTGAATTACTGTGATTTTTGTAATACTGGACAGAGACCTAGAGTGGATCTGAGTGCTCTGATTTTTAGAGACCCTTTGTGGTTTGGTGCATTGGTGAGAGATGTGTGTGTTAGGGTGATTTATTGGTATAACTTGGACTCATGAAAAACTAGAGAGTTGTTGAGGACACCCATACATTTCTATAGAAATTGAGTTTGTGACGTTCTGACGAACGAGTAGTGTTTTGTGCTACCGGTAAGGTGCAGCCCATGTACAGAAAGCACGCAGGCTGAAGCTGGAGAGGCTATTTTGAGGACCTAGATGTTTGAATTTGAGTTCATGATCAACTAGAAAGTTGTAGCCTAGGATCTTACATTTCCGGATTGGGCTCTTAAACTCCAATCGGAGTTGTATCGAGAGAGTTATGACCATTCTAAGTTTCGGGTAGAAACTCGTAGGTCTCTTAGTTTTGGTTTTGACTAAGTATTGTAAGGACATTTCCCGTGTGAACTATCAGAGTTGATGACTCTTGTTTAGGGATGGTTGATATCTGTTACTAAGGTTTTTGACTCCCATAGTGCGATGTGTGACTCGAGTTAGTCACTAGGGTAAGGTATACTCTGCAACTGTCAACCCTATATTATAAACTTCCGCTGAAGTGTAGGACATCCGAGCCGTGCCATTATTATAAGTTCACAAGGGTGAACATACATTCACAGCCAGGGCAGCGGCGAATGTAGGTCAGAAGTCTGGACAATTCCTAGCTGGGGAAGTGGCGAATCGGACCGGTATTGCCAGGACCAGAGGTTGATAGGCAAGTATGAAAGCAATTTTATCTTTACCCGAAGTAATTAGAGTAAGGCAGGGATTAGAATGGCATATTAAGGGGTTGAGAAATTGCATTAGTCCTAGTAAACCATAGTCGGTGTTGTACCTTCCAGTTGTAGGGATACGTTTTCGGCATTCATGGATTGAGTCCTCGGCTCGTATCTCGATTTGTTAATTCCCAAAGCTTTGTCGGAGTAAGGTATAGGAGGCCAGGAGGATTTGACCTCCCGAGGTGCTCACGTCTCTATGCACGGGGGTTTTGTGTTTTTGATATATATATAAGTTCATAACTCGATCAGGGGTGAACACGCATGCGTCAGTCCATAGGTGGACATGAGGAATCAATCGGTCGGGTGGTCAGATTCAATGCAGCATTCTGAGGAGGTCCGTACGCGGGTACCAAGTGGCGGCTACCACTTAGGCACTACAAGGCGGAACTAGACCGACCTACTGCAATCTCCTTGGGCGACAGAAAATCTATTGGGAACTGGTTGAGTACAAGAGTAGGAAGCATGGCAAGGGTTCGAATCCCTAAATTGTGAAGCAAGACGGCTAGATTTGGGGGCGTACGTAGTATGGGATGCATTCGTGCTCCAAAGTCTAGCTTGCATTAGAATCAGGCATGTGAGTTTGCTGTATCTAGTCATTAGGGTCATGTCAAATCACTGCACTAGAACCTGAATCCATTAAATCCTTGTTTTGGCACAACACCTTTCTATTTTGCATAAATTATTGGTTGTGATTGAATTTTAGAGGTTCGCTGTTATCACCAGCTTTGCGTCAGTCGAAGTACTGACGTTCCCCACCTTTTAGGTATCGACTCCTACCTTTCGAGCAGGTGCAGAGATATCAGAGATGCGCAGCAGAAGCCTGAAGCCGAGGAGCAAGTCTCAGGGGAGCCAATGGGCCACTCAGTGAAGTTCAGCAAGTAATCAGTCGATTACCATTCCAGGAGGCAGCTGATAGCTTTACAAATGGAGTTTGTAAATATTTGTAATAGGTTGGAATTGGCGGATATAATTTGTACTCCTTGTCCAAGAACAAGTGATCGGCTGTAATCAATGATGTAATGACTTATTTGGCAATAAAAAGTTTTTAAATTTCCATGTTATTTACTGTGTTGAGATGCATTTGAAGGTAAAGATTCTGGTGAGTGTCACAGATGTTCGGTAACGGGGATCCGGGGCGCTATATTAGCTTTGTGGAAGCTACTCTTGTGCTCGAGATAGTAGTTGAGCGTCGAGGTTAAGGGGGTCGGCACGGAGCGAAGAGCCTAAGCGACTTAGCTTGTAACCCCTGTGCTCGATATCACAGTCGAGCGTTGAGGCTAGGGAGTCGGTACGGATCGATGAGCCTAAGCGACTTAGCTTGTGGAAGCTACCCCTGTGCTCGAGATCACAGTCGAACGTCGAGGGCTGAAGGGATCGGTGCGGAGCGACAAACCCAAGCGACTTAGCTTGTGAAAGCTATCCCTGTGCTCAAGTTCACAGTCGAGCGTCGAGGCTAAGGGGGTCAGTACGAATCGACGAGCCCAAGAAACTTAGCTTGTGGAAGCTATCCCAGTGCTCGAGATCACAGTCGGGCATCGAGGGCTGAGGGGGTCGGCATGAAGCGACGAGCCCATGTGACTTAGCTTGTAAAAGCTACCCCTGTGCTCGAGATCACAGTCGAGCATCGAGGGTTGAGGGGATCGGCACGGAGAGACGATCCCAAGCGACTTAGCTTGTGAAAGCTACCCCTGTGCTCTAGATCACAGTCGAGCGTCGAGGGCTTAGGGGGTCGGCACGGAGCGACGAGCCCAAGCGACTTGGCTTATAGGAGCTACCCCTGTGCTCGAGATCACAGTCGAGCATCGAGGGCTTAGGGGGTCGGCGCGGAGCGACGAACCTAAGCCACTTAGCTTGTGGAAGCTAACCCTGTGCTCGAGATCACAGTCGAGCATCGAGGCTTAAGGTGTAATATTCTGGTCGGATATTATAATTGTATTATAGTTATTTTTAAAATTAAAATATTTTTGTGGAAATTACTTGGTTTTACTAATAAAAACTTATCTGTATATAATTACAAGTAAGTATATATATGTATTGTATCGGTTTTGTGTACTTGTACAAAATCCTGTATAATGCGTTTTTGAGAAAATATCAAAAATATCCCGGCCTGATATTAAAAAATTATTATTTTATTATTTTATTATTTTTACTTTTCAGAATTGAAATATTTTTGGTGGATATTACCCAGTTTTGTTAATAAACATTATCTGTATATATATACCAGTCTGTATACATCTGCATTGTATCAGATTGGTAATGAAATCTTCTGAGCCGGTAATAAAATTATATTTATTATTATTTCTGAATTAAAATATTTTTGGTAGAGATTATTTGTTTTGACTAATAAAAATTATCTGTAGACAGATATATGTACATATATGTACTGTATCGATTTCGTACGTTTGTACGAAATCATGTAGTATGTGATTTTGGAAAAATACCTTTTATTTTTTATCCATCATGATCAAATAGAGGGTTAGGATTGGATTAGGGGGTTGATTGTAATTTAAAATTACAAATTGAACTCCAATTGTTTTGAGCCACAAAGAGAAAGAGACAAGTGGCTTCTTCTCACACCACAAACCCAACCCTTGTTCTCCTATAACCACCCCCCCCCCCCCCCCCCGGGCCGGCCATCCTCATAAAGGGCAAGAAACCCTTTTGTTTCTCTATCTCTTTCATCTCATTCTCCTTCTTCTTTACTTGTTCTAATATTTAGAAAAAAATTTTGAGAAGGAAAGATAAGGAAGAGAGATCAAAAATCAAAAGAAAAAGAGTGGGTTTCATTTCTTGATTTGTTCTTGAGAGGAGGAGCAAGAATAAGGAGCAAGGAGAAGAAGGAAGCTAAGCAAGTTCTTCCTACTAGTTTGGGTGGGAGTTTCTCAACTTGATTTATTTGTTGTTATTATTGTTAGTATTGTTATTAAATAGAAGTTCTTGGACTAATTTCATGTTCATATGAGGATCATGGATTAGAATAAAATGGCATATAAAGATTTAAGTGGTAGAACTCAATAAAAACACTAAAGAATCAACCCTAAACTAGTATGTAGTTTTGATTAATTACTTGTGTTAAAGTTGGAATTTTGACTCCAAATTAATTTGAGAGCTTCTTATATGTGTTATTACCATGCTCTAATTTTTATAGATTTTTTGGGGTTAATTTGATGGTTTAAACAAATTGTTTCCCCAAAACAGCGAGTTTTGCAACAAAACTGCTGTTTTGGTTGATTCGACTTGTGTTTAAAGGACTAGATTTTGAGTTCCTTACGGAATCTGAAAAAGTGTTCAACTAGAAAGTTGTAGTAGATGTTCTTCCCTTTCCAAACTGGCCTATTTTGTTAGATTCCGATAAATATTGCAAAAGTTATGAGCTTTACAAATCTCAGCAGCCAGCTTTTTGGCTAAAGCTCGCTGTCTAGATGGTTCGAAGTTTTTGCACCTCTTATTGATTGAATCTGAAAAAATGTTCAACTAGAAAGTTTTAGTAGATGTTCTCCCCTTTCCAAAATAGCCTATTTTGTTAGATTTCGATAAGTATTGCAAAAGTTATGAGCTTTACAAATCTCAGCAGCCAGCTTTTTGGCTAAAGCTCACTGTCTGGATGGTTCGAAGTTTTTGCACCTCTTATTGACTGAATTTGAAAAAGTGTTCAACTAGAAAGTTGTATTAGATGTTCTATCCTTTCCAAAATGGCCTATTTTGTTAGATTCCAATAAGTATTGCAAAAGTTATGAGCTTTACAATCTCAGCAGCCAGCTTTTTGACTGAAGCTCGCTGTCTAGATGGTTCGATGTCTTTGCACCTCTTATTGATTGAATATGAAAAAGCTTTCAACTAGAAAGTTGTATTATATGTTCTCCCCTTTCCAGAAAGACCAATTTTACCACATTCCGATAAGTATAGCAAAAGTAATAAGCTTTACAAGTTTCAGCTTTTGCTGTGCCTTTTGTTGTTCTTGAGTTGTGTTCAAAGAGCTGGATTTTGAGCTCTATAAGGAATCTGAAAAAGTGGTCAACTAGAAAGTTGTAGTAGAAGTTCTCCCCTTTCCTGAAAGCCCAGTTTTGCTAGATTTCGATAAGCATAACAAAAGTTATAAGCTTTACAAGTTTCAACTTTTGCTGTGCTTTTGTCGTTTTTGAATTGTGTTCAAGGGACTGGATTTTGAGTTCCTTACGGAATCTGAAAAAGTGGTCAACTAGAAAGTTGTAGTAGATGTTATCCACTTTCTAGAATGGCCAATTTTTCTAGATTCCGATAAGTATAGCAAAAGTTGTGAGCTTTACAAGTTTCAGCTTTTGCTGTGCTTTTTGTTGTTCTTGAGTTGTGTTCAAAGAACATGGATTTGAATTCCATAAGGAATCTGAAAAAGTGTTTAACTAGAGAGTTGTAGTATATGTTCCCACCTTTCCAGAAAGTATAATTTTGTTAGATTCCGATAAGCATAGCAAAAGTTGTGAGCTTTAAAAGTTTCAGCTTTTGCTGTGCTTTTTGTTGTTCTTGAGTTGTGTTCAAAGAACGGGGATTTGAATTCCATAAGGAATCTGAAAAAGTGTTTAAATAGAGAGTTGTAGTAGAGTTTCTCACCTTTCCAAAATGTCCTATTTGGTTAGATTCCGTTAAGCAGAGTAGGAGTTATAACCTTTACAAGTCACAGCAGCTAGCCGTTTGGCTGAAGCTTCGCTGTTTGAATTGTTTGAAGTTTTTGTACCTCTTACTTACTGTATTTGGAAAAGTTTTCAACTAGAGAGTTTTAGTAGAGTTTCTCACCTTTCCAAAATTTTCTATTTGGTTAGATTCCAATAAGCGGAGTAGGAGTTATGACCTTTACAAGTCACAGCAGCTAGCCATTTGGTTGAAGCTTCGCTGTTTGGATTGTTCGAAGTTTTTGTACCTCTTACTTACTGAATTTGGAAAAGTTTTCAACTAAAGAGTTGTACTAGATGTTCTCACCTTTCCAAAATGTCCTATTTGGTTAGAATACGATAAGCAGAGTAGGAGTTATGACCTTTGCAAGTCACAATAGCTAGTCATTTCGGCTGAAGCTTCACTATTTGGATTGTTCGAAGTTTTTGTACATCTTATTGACTTAATTTGAGAAAGTTTTCAACTAGAGAGTTGTAATACATGTTCTCACATTTCTAAAAGTCTAATTTTGTCGAATTTCGATAAGAGTAGCTTGTTTAATTGCTTTTAGGTTGTTAGAAGGCTTTGTATGTTGCTTTTATGTATAAAAGATCAAGTTTTGCTAGTAGCATGTTATTTTACCTCTAGGTTGTTAGAATACTTTTATGGTTGTTTCTATATGATTCATTTCTCGCATACATAGCTAGTTGGCTTGTATGTAATTCGTTTGGCTCATACGTAGCTAGTCGGCTCGTATGTAAGTTGTTTTGCTCGTATGTAGCTTATTAGCTAGTATGCAATTATTGTGCTCGTCTAGGGTGATATCACTGTTCTAGGAGACATCGACCATCAAGACGTATATTTATTTTACTCCTCGTGGACTGTGGACGAGTCACCCCTCGTGCACCGTCAGATCTTAACCGGTGTAGGTTGATCGCAGGCCGGGAGTGTAGACGGAATCCAAGTTTAGGGCAGTAGCATGCGAATACGTTCGTATTGCCAGGGTCTTAGATGGATAGGCTATGAACAGGATCCTTAGGGATTGTTGTAAGTCTAGGTTGAGCACCTAGTAGAGTTATCTTGCGAAGTCTAACTTAAGACCTAGCATGTTGTGGTAAGTACTGTTGTCGTCCTTCAGATTGTTTAGGGTTAGTGACATTGTTAGTATAGTAACTTATGATTATTACTACTTAATCTTTATTTAATATCATTTTTGCCAAAGGGGAAAAACTGACATTAAGGGTGATACCTTATGATTCGACCTGTTCTATAGGCCAACACTAGGTGGTGTTATGGTTGTACCATTCCTGTCAAAGGAATATAGTTTGTGCCTTCTCATGAGTTGGGAGCACGAGATCCGTATCTCGTCTGTTAGTTTATGAAGTTCCATGATAAGGGCAGGAGAGATTCCTATCGGAGCTAGAGGATGGACCCCTGGAACTCCGTTATGCTCTATATCAAGAAAGGCGAACAAGCCATAGAATATGGTCTATCAGCTAAGGGGCCACAAGGGATGCTTCGAGCTAACCTGTGATGCAGATACCCTACGTTCGTCAGATTTTTGAGTCAGGTCTGGTACACTGGGTAGTAGTGGAAAATATAGACACCATGAGTGTACTGCATTGGTGGGACTTGACCACGTCTGCAACCTCATCAGTCATGCTGTATCTTCAGAAACATGTTGAGTGCAAGAGTAGAATTCATGGCGCGGGTTCAAATCCCTATATACGAAGAAATGGCTTGATAAGGGGCGTATGTAGATATGAGCTGCATACTGTTCCGGAGACTTGCTTGCATTAGAATAAGAGCATCATTGCATTAGTTAATTCTGCATTATATTCTAAGTCATAGCATACACTGACACATCAATTATATATATACACGTTTCTCTTTTCATCAATCTGTTTATTTAAAATTGAGAATCGCTGCTAGTTATCAGCCTTAACGTGGCAGTATATGTACCGACGTCCCCATTTCAATAGGTACTGAATTGCAGAGCTACAATTACAGGATTCAGGAGGACTCAAGGCAAGAGAAGCAAAGTGTTGATTTTATTTCAATTGTAATATATGTTGTAATTTATTTATGTTGAGAAGCATCCAAGTGAAAGTACCAAGTGTTTTATATTATTCATTGTACTTTGATGTAATTTTTATTGAAAGTTAGTAACACTTGGGCTTGTATGGCATTATTGTAACACTAATGTAATGTATTGTAGTTTTGTAACATTTGGACTTGTAATATATTTGTGTTAAATAAAAAGTTTTAGATTTTCCTATTTTACTGTGTATTGTGTCTAACTGAAGAAAAAGATTCAGGCATATATCACAGTTTTCCAGTGTATGGAAATCGGGGCGTTACATAGGGTGTCGGCACGGAGCGAAGAGTCAAAGCGACTTAGCTTGTGGAAGCTGCTCCTGTGCTTGAGATCACAGTCGAGCGTCGAGGGCTGAGGGGGTCGACACGGAGCGACGAACCCAAGCGACTTAGCTTGTGGAAGCTACTCCTGTGCTTGAGATCACAGTCGAGCGATGATGGCTGAGGCGGTCGGCACGGAGCGACAAGCCCAAGTGACTTAGCTTGTGAAAACTACCCCTATGCTCGAGATAATAGTCGAGCATCGAGGGCTTAGGGGGTCGGCACGAAGTGACGAGCTCAAGCAACTTGGCTTGTGGGATCTACCCCTATGTTCGAGATCACAGTCGAGCGTCGAGGGCTTAGGGGGTCGGTGCGAAGCGACGAACCCAAGCAACTTAGCTTGTGGAAGCTACCCCTGTGCTCGAGATCACAGTTGAGCATCGAGGCTTAGGGGCTCGGCATGGAGTGACGAGCCCAAGCGACATAGGTTATGGAAGTTACCCTTGTGCTCGAGATCATAGTCGAGCGTCGAGGGCTGAGGGGTCGGCGCGGAGCGATGAGCCCAAGCGACTTAGCTTGTGAAAGCTACCCTTGTGCTCGAGATCACAGTCGAGCATCGAGGCTTAGGGGGTCGGCACGGAGCGACGAGCCCAAGCAAGTTAGCTTTTGGAAGCTACTTCTGTGCTTGAGATCACATTCGAGCATCGAGGGTTGAGGGGGTTGGCACGGAGCGACGAGCCCAAGCGACTTAGCTTGTGAAAGCTACTCCTGTGCTCGAGATCACAGTCGAGAGTCGAGGGCTTAAGGGCTCGGCACGGAGTAATGAGCCCATGTGACTTGGCTTGTGGAAGCTACCCCTGTGTTCGAGATCACAGTCGAGCGTCGAGGGCTTAGGGGGTCAGCGCAGAGCGACGAACCCAAGCAACTTAGCTTGTGGAAGCTACCCTTGTTCTCGAGATCACAGTCGAGCATTGAGGCTTAGGGGACAGCACAGCGTGACGAGCACAAGCAACTTGGCTTGTGGGAGCTACCCCTATGCTCAAAATCACAGTCGAGCATCGAGGGCTGAGGGTTCGGCGCTGAGCGACAAACCTAATCGACTTAGCTTCTGGAAGCTACCCCTATGCTCGAGATCACAGTCGGATGTCGAGGCTTAAGCGGTCGGCACGGAGCGACGAGCCCAAGCGACTTAGCTTGTGGAATCTACCTCTGTGCTCGAGATCACTATCGAGCGTCGAGGGCTGAGGGGGTCGGTACGGAGCGACGAGGCCAAGCGACATAGCTTGTGAAAGCTATCCCTGTGCTCGAGATCGCAGTCGAGCATCGAGGCTTAAGGGGTCGGTACAGAGCGACGAGTCCAAGTGACTTGGCTTGTGGGAGCTACCTCTGTGCTCGAGATCACAATCGAGAGTCGAGGGCTTAGGGGTTCGGTGCAGAGCGATGAACCCAAGCGACTCAGCTTGTGGAAGCTACCACTGCGCTCGAGATCACAGTCGAGCATCGAGGGCTGAGGGGGTCAACACGGAGCGACGAGCCCAAGCAACTTAGCTCGTAAAAGCTACCCCTGTGCTCGAGATCCCAGTCAAGCATCGAGGCTTAGGGGGTTGGCACGGAGTGACGATTCCAAGCGACTTGGCTGGTGGGAGCTACCCCTGTGCTCGAGATCACAATCGAGCATCGAGGGCGTAGGGAGTCAGCGCGGAGCGACAAACCCAAGCGACTTGCTTATGGAAGCTAACCCTGTGCTCGAGATCACAGTTGAGCGTCGAGGCTTAGGGGGTCGGCTTGGAGCGACGAGCCCAAGCGACTTAGCTTGTGGAAGCTACCCCTGTGCTCGAGATCACAATCGAGCATTAAGGGCCGAGGGGTCGGCATGGAGTGATGAACACAAGCGACTTAGCTTCTAGAAGCTACACCTGTGCTCGAGATCATAGTCGAGCATCGAGGCTTAGGGGGTCGGCACGGAGCGACGAGCCCAAGCGACTTAGCTTCTGGAAGCTACCCTTGTGCTGGAGATCATAGTCGAGCGTGGAGGGCTGAGGGGCTCAGCACAGAGCGACGAGCCAAAGCAACTTACCTTGTGAAAGCTACCATTGTGCTCGAGATCACAGTCCAGCATCGAGGCTTAGGGGTTGGCACAGAGTGACGAGCCCAAGCAACTTGGCTTGTAGGATCTACCCCTGTGTTCGAGATCACAGTCGAGCGTCTAGGACTGAAGGGTCGGTGCGGAGCGATGAACCCAAGCAACTTAGCTTGTGGAGGCTATCCTTGTGCTCGAGATCACAGTCGAGCATTGAGGCTTAGGGGGTCAGCACGGAGCGATAAGCCGAAGCGACTTGGCTTGTAGAAGCTACTCCAATGTTCGAGATCACAGTTGAGTATCGAGGGCTTAGGGGGTCAGTGCGGAGCAACGAACCCAAGCGACTTAGCTTCTGGAACCTACCCTTGTGCTCGAGATCACAGTCGAGCGTCGAGGCTTAGGGGGTCGGCATGGAGCGATGAGTTCAAGCGACTTAGCTTGTGGAAGCTACCCCTATGCTCGATATCACAATCAAGCATCGAGGACTGAGGGGTCGGCACAGAGTGACGAACACAAACGACTTAGCTTCTGGAAGCTACCCCTGTGCTCGAGATCACAGTTGAGTGTCGAGGCTTAGGGGGGCGGCACAGAGCGACGAGCCCAAACGACTTAGCTTGTGGAAGCTACCCCTGTGCTGGAGATCATAGTCGAGCATCGAAGGCTGAGGGGGTCGGCATGGAGCGGCAAGCCCAAGCGACTTAGCTTGTGAAAGCTACCCCTGTGCTCGAGATCACAGTCGAGCATCGAGGTTTAGGGGTCGGCATGTAGCGACGAGCCCAAGTGACTTGGCTTGTGGAAGCTACCCCTGTGCTTGAGATCACAGTCGAGTGTCGAGGGCTTAGGGGGTAGGTGCGGAGCGATGAACCCAAGTGACTTAGCTTGTGGAAGCTACCACTGTGCTCAAGATCACAGTCGAGTATCGAGGGCTGAGGGGGTCGGCACGGAGCAACGAGCCCAAGCAACTTAGCTTGTGGAAGCTACCCCTATGCTTGAGATCACAGTCAAGTATCGAGGCTTAGGTGGTCGGCACGGA
This sequence comes from Hemerocallis citrina, assembly GCA_017893485.1. Taxonomy (NCBI): domain Eukaryota; kingdom Viridiplantae; phylum Streptophyta; class Magnoliopsida; order Asparagales; family Asphodelaceae; genus Hemerocallis; species Hemerocallis citrina. The sequence goes on from CM030364.1 coordinate 219,437,810, forward strand.
GCGACGAGCCCAAGCGACTTGGCTTGTGGAAGCTACCCCTGTGCTCGAGATCACAGTCGAGCGTCGAGGGCTTAGGGGGTCAGCGCGGAGCGACGAACCCAAGCGACTTAGCTTGTGGAAGCTACCCGTGTGCTCGAGATCACAGTCAAGCGTCGAAGGCTGAAGGGGTCGGCACGGAGCGACGAGCCCAAGCGACTTAGCTTGTGAAAGCTACCCTATGCTCGAGATCACAGTCGAGCGTCGAGGTCTTAGGAGGTCGGCACGGAGCGACTTGGTTTGTGGGAGCTACCCCTGTGCTCGAGATCACAGTAGAGCGTCGAGGGCTTAAGGGGTCGGCACAGAGCGTTGGACCCAAGCGACTTAGCTTGTGGAAGCTACCCTGTGCTCGATATCACAGTCGAGCGTCGAGGCTTAGGGGGTCCGCCCGGAACGACAAGCATAAGCGAGTTAGCTCGTGGAAGCTACCCCTGTGCTCGAGATCACCGTTGAGCATCGATTGCTGAGGGGGTCGGCACGGAGCTACGGGCCCAAGGGACTTAGCTTGTGGGAGCTACCCTGTGCTCAAGATTAGAGTCGAGCATCGAGGGTTGAGGGGAACCGTTATGGCAGGAATTTTAGAAGCCGTTATAGGAACCGTTTTTGCGAGAATCGAGGAGAAGTTACAATAACCATTTTTGCAAGAATTGAGGAGTCGCAGGTCCTCTATATATACGCATCCCACACCCCCTTTTTCATTTCTCACTTTTACTCTCTCTTTAGATTCCAGAGCTTCTGTCTCTAGAAGTTTTCCGTCACCGGCGATGAGTTTTCCGTTGAACATTAGTGAGACTTCACTCAGGTTAGTAATTTTAATTTGTCTAGGGCTCAGTCCCGCTCTTTAGCCTCTACCCCCGGCAGTGGTGCTCGCACAGGTCTTTCAGTTTCCTCTTCTTAGGAAACGGATGTGAACATGTATGCCGTACAACCGCTTCGCGCTTGCAAGCCATTTGTGGTGGAGAGCAGCGATTTGGATGAGGAGGAGCGTCCTGTCGAGGACATCGATGACGAGGACAAGGGTGTGGAATCTCCCGAATGGTCCCCTATTGAGGGGGTGCGCTTTGCCGAAGGTGCCAGAGCGGAAGGTGAATAGGCCGAGGGGATGGACTCCTCATCGAGGGCTCTGTCCTTGAGCCGTTAGTGACTCCGTCGCCTGAGAAGGCTCCTAAGACTCGGAAGAAGAAGATGAAGTGGACCATGCCCACCAGTCCGGATAAGGCGATAGCTCTCCGAAAACTAGAGGTCCCTTTCTTACCGCAGCCGTTGTCGATCAGGAAGTACCTGGACGATGTCGGAGACTTGGTCCGTTACGGGGTACAACCCTCCTCGCCGAGCCGTGTGAAGATCAAGATGGACGGTACCCCCACTATTTTGAAAGGGGAGGACCCATCGGTGATCCGCGTGAGCTACTTCATTGGGAGGGAGTTTGAACTGATGGTCCCTAGTGCCGGTCTTAGGCCTACCGACCTCCTGGCACCGTGGTATTGCATCTTTCTTGTGGATGCGTTCTCCTTGGGACTGAGGCCGCCGATCCACCCCTTCATCTGTGAGAAACTGGATTGGGCCTCGCTATGCCTGATGCAGTACGGTCCGAACTCGTGGAAGCAGATGATGAGATTCGTCTTACTGTGCGAGGAGAGAGGGTACCACTGCGGCCGAACATATTCCGAGCGATGCTGAGTGTTAGCTCGTCCGACGAGTTTGAGGGGATTTTTTACATATCACCTCGGAGTGGGGGCAAGGTCGTGCATGGCTACCTCGACTCGATAAAGGAATGGAAAAAGAAGTATTTCGTTGTCAGGAGCGAGGAGCCCTGGGAAAGTCTGACGCGCTGGAACTTCTACAAGCCTAAGTTCAAGGGCCCCAAGAAGAGTGCACTTTCGACCGAGGAGTGGGTCTGGGTAGAGGGCCTTCGAAAGAGTAATAGCATAAGTTGGTCGAAGGTGATGGAGAGTCACATGTCCCGCGTCGGACTGAGCCCCTCCCCGTCTCGTATGTCTTTCCTTCGTTTTTTCTTTATGTAGTTTTCTTTTGTGCTCATCACTTTTTAATGGATTTTCGTGCAGAGATGGACCCCAAGTCGATCAAGGAGAGGGGGATCGCCATGAAGAAGAAAAAGGCGGAGCAGTCCGAGATGGGGAAACAGGCGGGGGCCTCTTCCAGAGTGGCTTCCGAGGGTCAGCTCGAGCCGAGGGCAAAGAGGGCGAAAACCAGTCAGACGAGGGAGACTGCAATCGTGCCAAGCTCCAATGCCTTGAAGGTGACAGAGGTCATACACGGGGGTGTCCCTCCTCTCTGTGCCGATGCCCAGACCATGGTCAGGGAAGAGGGGCTTCAGCCTTGGGCCCCTGACTGGTCCATTCAAAAGGGGGATACGCTGACCGAGGGTCCTATCGCCATGGATTTTGTGGACAAGATGGACACGCCTCAGGATCGGCAGAGCATGAGTGCCGACACCTTCGAGTCAGCTTACATGAGGTGGGCTCAGGCGAGCGTGCAGGTAAATTCCGAGGCTTTGTACTTCGGTTTTCACGCATTTTTTTCCACTCAAGTGTTTTTACCTCAGCTGTAGGCTTGTCTGTCCGGCGCTTAGGTGATGAGGCTCCATGACCAGGAGCTGAATTATGAGCGGAACCAGGCCAACTGCTTCAAGCGTGAGATGATGGACCTGAAGCTTGCTCTGGATGCCTCGATGAAGCGAGAGCAGGCCCTGAAGGCCTCGATGGCCGACGATGGACTGAGGAAGGAGGCGGCACTAAGGAAGGCATTTGAAGTGGAGAAGGGGTTGCTCACCTTGAAGGCCCAAGATATGGTCATTGAGGTCCAGAACGAGGTGTATGACATGGCACTGAGCCACGTCAAACATTTCTATCCGACCTTGGACCTGATGGGCTTCGATTTTGATATGGAGATCAACGAGCCGTAGAGGAGCCTCGGGGGCAATGCTCCTGTTGAAGGGGAGACCGGAGCCAGAGATGCCGGCGTCGAGCTAGTTGTCGACCCCGTCATCACTGCCGACGCCGAGGGAGAGGTTGTCCATACGCAGTAGTTCTTTCTTTTTCTTTTACTTTTATTTTTGAAATTGTATTTGCCGAAGGCGGACCGGCCACCACATTATTTTGTAAAGACTTTTAATTTATGACAAGGGGTTTTTGTTTGGCCAAGTGTTTTGACTTCAACTTTTGCCTTGATTTTGGGATGAGCTTCTTTACCTGTCCAACCCTTTTGACTTGTATCATTTTTAGATTAGAAGTTAGGGATTGTGGGCCTCGAAATGATTTTTTGTTTCACTTCTGTCAGATGCCGGCATCCCTCCTTGAGTCGAATCCCTGACGATTCGAGGTGACATGGCTTCGGAGCAAGATCAAGGTATTGAAGTTCAGCCTTGGTCGATATCGGAAGGAAGTTCGTGATCATGATGCCGCTTTCCACTACTTCTGAAACAAGTCGAAGGAGTTGAGTGGGGAGGCGGCTCAACTGAAAAAGGCGATAGTCGACCGCGACCTGGGAGGTGTTGGCCTTGGATTTTCCATGTTGAGTGCCTCGGTTCAAAGACCTACCTCAGAGTTGCTCCTATGCGAGGTTATTGTGGAGAAAGACATCGAGATTCAGCGTTACAAGATGATGTTGGGGCTATTGGTCTCTTCAGGGGGTGGGCGCTCCTCGGGCCGCGAGCCATCTCCGATTCGGCAGTTGGAATATGTGAGGCCAGGCAATGCTCAAAGCTCTGTGGCCGGTGTGTCTACTTGGCTACTCCTATGGATTCTGCTGGGTAGGCCGTGGAGCCAAGCCGATCAGCAGGGTTTGAGTTAGCCCGTGCTAGTTTGGAGGGGCTCTGAGGATAGCATAGGCCGAGGTGATAGTTGTTGTGATAAATCTTATTGTATTGTGGCCCCCAAGGCGTTATAAAATAAATGATCTTTTCGATTTGCCTGAACTTGTTTTTGAGAACGAGCGTTGAGGGCTTGGGGGAGGATCCCTGTTTGCCTCAGGAGCCAAGCCGAGAGTCGAGGACTTGGGAGATTGAGAAATCTCTCATTTCTCGCTCGTAGTCCCTGCCGAGTGGCGAGGACGTGGGGCTGAAAAGCCCCGTTTGGCTCTGGAACTGAGCCCCTTAAGCCTGTGAGAAAGCTAAGACTTCTAATTTTCGAGGACAGGTCCTCGACGACCAGGCCGAGGGAGGTGTTCGAGCGGAAGGGTGATGACGAGGATGAGGGATCCTGAAAGCTTGGTAATGAAGGACGTTTCGTCTTCCAATGTCATTAATGGCTATCAAATGTTTCAACTTCCCATGTCAAAAATGCGCATTTTCTGAGGGCTATATAACCTCACCCCCTCATCAGAAATTTTGTCACTTCACCGTGAGTTCTCGTTGCCGGTGGCTCTCCTGCCACCCTCTGACAATTTGGGGTAACGGCTACGAGTGCTGTTTATCCCCAGTTGCCAGCGGGTGAAAGGTGGGTCGATCTTGGAGTACGGGCTCGGGGCGCTTGCCGAAGGGGAGCGCCCCAAATGAAACTTTTGTCCGAGAGTTCTAGATCAGTGGCTCTCCTGCCACCTTCTGACAATTGGGGGTGACGGCTATGAGTGCTATTTATCCCCAGTTGCCAGCAGGTGAAAGGTGGGTCGATCCATAGTTCGGGGCTCGTTGGTTCTCATTGTGGCCGAGGGCCATAAATTTTAATGAAAATTTTGGGTAGGGGGTTAGCTGAAGTCCCAGTCAAAGGTTTAAGACTTGTTTGTTTTGATGAAACCCCCTTAGGTGCTCGGAGTCCAAGCCGAGTGGCGAGGACATTAGGGGTTGAAGAACCCCATGTGCTCGAGATCACCATTAGGTGTCCAGTCTTAGGGTTCGGCTCAGAGCATCGAGCTCAGGTGCTTTAGCTTGAGAAAGCTATCCATGTGCTCGAGATCACCGTCAGGTGTCGAGGCTTAAGGGTCGGCACAGAGCATCGAGCTCTGGCACCTTAGCTTGAGAAAGCTACCCATGTGCTCGAGATCACCGTCAGGTGTCGAGGCTTGGGGGTCGGCACAGAGCGTCAAGCTCAGGCGCCTTAGCTTGAAAAAGATACCAATGTGCTCGAGATCACCGTCAAGTGTTGAGGCTTGGGGGTCAGCATAGAGCGTCAAGCTCCGGCGCCTTAGCTTGAGAAAGATATCCATATGCTCGATATCACCGTCAGGTGTCGAGGCTTTGAGGGTCGGCATAGAGCGTCGAGCTCAGTTTCCTTAGCTTGAGAAAGCTACCCATGTGCTCGAGATCACCGTCAGGTGTCGAGGCTTGGGGTCAGCACAGGGCATCGAGCTCAGGTACCTTAGCTTGAGAAACCTACCCATGTGCTCGAGATCACCGTCAGGTGTCGAGGCTTTGAGGGTCGACACAGAGCGTCAAGCTTAGTTGCCTTAGCTTGAGAAAGCTACCCATGTGCTCAAGATCACCGTCAGGTGTCGAGGCTTTGAGGGTCGGCATAGAGCATCGAGCTCAGTTGTCTTAGCTTGAGAAAGCTACCCATGTGCTCGAGATCACCGTTAGGTGTCGAGGCTTGGAGGTCGGCACAGAGCATCGAGCTCAGGTGCCTTAGCATGAGGAAGCTACCCATGTGCTCGAGATCACCGTCAGGTGTCGAGGCTTGGGGGTCGGTATAGAGTGTCGAGCTTAGATGCCTTAGCTTGGGAAAGCTACCCATGTGCTCGAGATCACCGTCAGGTGTCGAGGCATTGAGTGGAAAGTGTAGGAATTTACATAGAGAATTTGAGAAGAAAATTGGAAAGAAATAAGCCTTATTTTCTATAATCTTTTCATACAAAAAGTAGTGGCATGTACTGTCGATTACAAGGGATCGATTACATAAGAAATTCAGTCCTCCCTTTGGAGGTACTTGATGAGGTGCTCCGCATTTCAGAGCCTCTTGACCATTTTGCCCCCTGGGTCTGTGAGTCGGTATGAGCCGGGGTGTACCACTTTGGAGACCTTGTACGGGCCCTCCCAATTAGGTTCCAACTTCCTCTTTTTGCTAAGGTCGAATACCGCCAATTTTGTGAGGACGAGGTCACCCTGCTTGATGTTGGTGGGACGGACCTTCTTGTTGTAAAACCTCTCGACCCGCTGTTGGTATATGCTTCTTCTGATGGCAGATTTTCTCCTTACCTCGTCGATTGGATCCAAGTTGGCAATGAGGTCCGTTGAGTTGTTCTCCTCGTCGAAGGCCATGATCCTGGGAGAAGGGAGACCAGTCTCTGAGGGGATAACCGCATCGGTACCGTAGGTTAGGTTGAACGGTAACTCCCCCGTAAGGATTCTCTTCGTCGTCCAGTGCGCCCAGAGTACACTTGGAAATTCATCGACCCATAGTCCCTTGGGTGAATTGTCCAATCGCTTCTTAAGGCCGTCAAGGATTTGACGGTTCGCGTTTTCGGCCTGGCCATTTGAATGAGGATGACATATGGAGGAGAAGCGCTGCTGGACTCCAAAGTCTTCGCAAAACTTCCGAAAGTTCTTGCCTGCGAATTGGGTCCCGTTATCTGAGATGAGGACCTGCGGGATCCTGAACCGGCAGATGATGTGTTTCTAGAAAATTGCTGAGTTTGGTGCGCCGTGATTATGGCCAGGGGCTCTGCCTCGATCCATTTGGTGAAGTAGTCGATGGCCACCACCAGGAACTTCCTCTGGCCCGTCTCTTTCGGAAAAGGACCGACCAAGTCCATCCCCCACATAGCAAAGGGGGTTAGACTGACCATGGAGCAGAGGTTGGCTTGTGGAAACCTTTTTACTAAGGAGAATCTTTGGCAAGGGCCGCACCTTTTGATGAGGTCTTGGGCATCTTGCAACATGGTCGGCCAGTAGTATCCGTGGTTTAGGGCTTTTCTGGCGAGCGACCTGCTCCCTATATGGCATCCCCCGACCCCTTCATGCAGTTCCTTCAGGGCGTATTTGGCCTCGTCGTGGGCCAGACAGTGGAGGTAGGGCCTTCCGTTGATAGTTGTGTACGAGCGCTTGAAAAGGGTTTTGTTGATTATGGTGAACCTTTATGAACGGACTCTAATCCTTCTCGCCTCGGCCCGATCCTGAGGAAGCTCGCCCTCCGCCAGGAACTTACTGATGGGAGTCGTCTAGTCATCTGGTAGAGGTTCGATGGTGAGGCAGAGTGTTTCGGGAAGGTCGATGCTAGGCTTCAGGAGGACTTCGATAAGGACAGTGTGGTCGAGGCCCTCATAGGACGAGGAGGCGAGTTTTGATAATGAGTCAGCCTGGGCATTCTGCTCCCTGGGGATCCGTTCCACTGAGGAGAAATCGAAGGTCTCTAAGAGCTGCTAGACTATCGCCAAGTATCGGACCATCTGAGCGTCACGAGCCTCGTACTCCCCGGTGATCTGGTTGACCACGAGCTGGGAGTTGCTATAGGCCCTGAGTTTTCTGGCCCCTGCCTTGTGCACTAGGGTGAGCCCTGCGATCATAGACTCATATTCGGCCTCATTGTTAGAGGCAGTGAAGTTCAGGCGAAGAGAATACTGGAGGATGAAGTTGTCGGGGCCTTTCAGGATGACACCTGCACCGCTTCCCACATCGCAAGATGAGCCGTCGACATAGACTTGCCAGATTTGATCTGTCTCCTGAGTGTCGGATGGCTCGGAGATAGTGCACTCTGTGATGAATTCAGCGAGAGCCTGTGCCTTAATGGCCATCCTGGGCTGGTAGCTGATGTCATACCAGCTTAGTTCGATCAACCACTTGACTAATCGGCCGGAGCTCTCCAGGTTGTGGAGGACGACCATCAGAGGCTGGTCCGTGAGGACTTGAATTGAGTGGGCCTGGAAGTAAGGGCGGAGCTTTCACGCGGCCGTTATCAGTGCGTATGCCATCTTTTCCATCTTTGCATATCTGGTTTCGACCGAGAGCAAGACTTTCCTCACATAGTAGAGAGGCTTTTGAACACCGTCTTCTTCTCAGACGAGCATGGCACTGAGGGCGCTTTTCGAGGCTGAGAGGTGCAGGAATAGGGGTTTGCCTGGTTCGGGTTTGCTCAGGAGAGGGGGGTTGGAAAGGTAGGACTTTAACTGGTCGAAGGCCTGTTGCTAGGGGTCGCCCCATTCAAAGCCTTTTGCCCCCTACAGGGCCTTGAAGAAGGGGAGGGATTTCTCTCCTGACTTGAAGAGGAAGCGGCCGATGGCCTCCAGTCTTCCCGTAAGCCGCTAAACCTCCTTAACGTTTCTGGGAGGGGCCATGTCGATTATGGCCTGGATCTTCTCTGGGTTGGCCTCTATGACGCGCTGGCTAATGATGAACCCAAAAAATTCCCCCGAGGAGGTACCGAATGCACACTTGGCGGGATTGAGCCTCATGTTGTGAGACCGAAGGTTGCCAAAAGCTTCATTGAGGTCAGCGACATGATCCTGCCCCCGCCAGCTCTTGACGAGCATGTCGTCGACATATACTTTCATGTTGCGCCCAATCTGATCTTTGAAGACTCGGTTGAAAAGTCTTTGGTAGGTGGCCCCGACATTCTTGAGCCCGAAGGGCATGACCCAGTAGTAGAGGCCCTGGTCGGTAACGAAGAACGTTTTGGCAATGTCCGGAGGGAACATCCGAATCTGATTGTAGCCTGAAAATGTGTCCATGAAGGTTAGGATCTTGTGACCCGACATTGCGTAGATCAGAGCGTCGATGCTCGGGAGGGGGAAAAGATCTTTGGGGAACACCCTGTTAAGGTCTGTAAAGTCTATACAGATCTTCCAGCTCCCGCTGGCCTTCTTTACCATTATGATGTTAGCCAGCCACTCGGGGTAGCTGACTTCTTGAATGATCCGGGCTGACAGCAGCTTCTCCACCTCCACTTTCACTGCCTGTTGCCTTTCTGGGGCAAACTTGCGGCATTTCTGTTGGATCGGCTTGGATCCCGGGGCGACGCTGAGCCTGTGTATGATTAGGTCTTCGAAAATCCCGGGCATGTCGGACGACGTCCGAGCAAAGAGGTCGATGTTGTGGCAGACACAATCAATCAGACCTGGCTTCAGATCGGCAGAAAGGGTGAGGCTCACATGGAACCACTTAGACTTGTCTTCCACTTCGAATGAGAACTCCTACAATTCGTCTGCAGGCTCTGACTTGGGCTGGCTTCTTTCAGGTGGATGTTCGACTGCATCGAGGGGGAACACCCCGCCCCTGACTGCGGTCATGTAGCACGATCGTGCAGACTCCTGATTTCCTCTAATGATGCCGACGCCGAGGTCAGTGGGGAATTTCAGCTTCAAGTGGTAGGTGGAGGGGACTGCTTGGAGCGAGCAGAGGCCGGGTCGACCGAGGATGGCGTTGTACGCAGCCTTGACATTGACCACCATAAAATCCATTGATTCGTTCCGTGTGATAGGGGTCGTGCCAGCCGTTACATCCAGCATTACGATCCCTTCAATTTGCACTGGGACGCCCGAGAACCCATGCAGGGTGTACCCGGCCGGCTTCAGCTTATCTTGGGGGAGCTTGAGGTTCTCAAATGCTTCCAAGAAGAGGATATTGACTGAGCTCCCGTTGCCTATTTAAATTCGGCGGACTTCAAAATTTGCCAAGACGAGGCTGATGACGAGGGCATCGCAGTGTGGGAGTCGGAATCCCTCTAGGCCGTCTCCGGAAAAGGATACCGGTCGCTGCTGAATCTGCAGGGAAGGATGGTCCTAGATGGAGTTAACCTCCCGGACGAAGGCCTTGCGGAAGGTGTTAGATCCCCCTCCCATAGGTCTCCCATGGATGCAGTGTAGTATGGTCTGGCCTCTGGTCTCCTCGGGGTCGGGGTCCCGTTCGGGCCGCCGGTTGATCGTTCAGGGAGGAGGCAAAGGCCTCGGATTCCTCGGATCCCTTCGGTCTCACAGATTATCCTGGGTGAACTCTCTTAAGTACCCTCGCTAGATGAGGGCCTTGTTCTCGTCCTTAAGCGCCCGACAATTGTCCGTCTCATGTTCGTGTCTCGGTGGAAGCGGCAGTAAAATCTCTGGTCCCACTTCTTGTTGTTGCTCGGTCGGGGAGGGAGTTGGACGATCCCTTTATCCTCGATCTCCATGAGGATTGCCGAGACGTTCTGGGTCAGAGGCATATACCTCTCGAATCGGGGGACCAGAGGGACCCTATTGACACTGGATGTCTCTTTCGCAGTTTTCTTGATGGGCTCGACGTCATCAGCCTTCTGCTTCCCCTTGGCAGTGGCTTCTTTGGTGCCCTCCGGATTAGGGCCTCCTCCACTCGGATGTACTTCTTGACCCTGTTGAGTAGGCCAAGAAAGTCGACGGGTGGTTTTTGTCCAATGAAGCCTTCAGCTGATCGTGCCTAATGTTGTGCTGAAAAGCCACTGATGCGATGTCCGCGTCAAGAGAGGATACGGACCTCGCCTCGGTGGTGAACCTCCGAACGAAATCGCGGAGTGATTCCCCTTCCTTCTGGCTGAGGTCCAGAAGGGACGTGCTCATCTTCTCAACCTTTCTGCTGGTCACGAAGTGGGCTAGGAAGTTCGCTTCCAACCGGTTGAACGAGAAGATTGAGCCGGGAGTGAGCTTTGAGAAGCATTTCCGAGCCGGACCACAAAGGGTAGCAGGGAAGGCCCGACAGAGGAGGGGATCCACAGCGCTGAATCATCATGAGGGTCTTAAACCCTTCCATGTGATCAGCGGGATCACCCTCATCGTTGTAGGTCTCGAATTGGGGAGGCCTGAAATTTTGGGGGATCTTGGCTTCCAGGATTTGGAGGGAGAATGGGGGTCCGGTCGGCCGATGAACATAACCCGGCATTGGTCTGCCTTCGTCGAGATAGGCGAGGCAGTTATCCATCTCCTATAAGTGCTAGAGGACAGTGCCTACTTGTTCCTGGGGGCGGGCTGATCCGTAGGATTCACCGCCCTTTGATCCTGAATGAGGGTCAGAGCTGTTGTGGACCTCGGTTTCCTGGCCACCTCGGATTGCTTGGAGGACCTCGCCCCGAAAATTCTGGAACTCGACCCTCGTGATGGGGGCTTACCCCACCGGGTTCTGCGAGGTCGGAGGTCCACTGGGCGAGCAGTTGTGTTCTGGATCGCGCTCTGGGGACGGACTTTCAGGATGGTTCGAGATCGAGTTGGAAGCGGTCTCTCCCCTTGTGCGACTGGCCTGTTGGTTCGAAATAACGCGTCCCAAATCGGTCGCATTCGAGTGAGAAGCACCCGACCCACATCCAGCCGCACCGTGGACCCGTGGTCGGTTGGAACCCTGGGCATCCGCGCGGATGTGATGTGGGGGGTCCAGATGTAGTGCCGATGTGACGAACCTTCTGGCTTTGGGAGCCATTGGAGAGTTTGGACTTACGATAACGTCTCTGGCTGGGCTCAAACGGGCGACAGTACCTGTGGTTCCCACAGACGGCGCCAACCTGATGCTATATGTTTTTGGGGTGTGGGGGCAACAGGTGTAAGTTCTTGTAATTTGTGAAGGGGAAACTATGGTACTGGCATCGATCCGACCCTGGGGAGTAGGACCGGCTCGGGAGTAGCAACAGAGAGGTAGAGGCGGGGTAGCTCGGCTCTGATCGAGTAGCTTGGCTTGGATGAAGTGCTCGGCTCGACCTTCTGTACCTGCACATTGCCTAGAAATATCGTCGAGCCTGATGGCCTTGCTTTGAGGCACTTTTTATGAGAAAGTTGGCTGCCTGCTCGAGGCCCATGCCGAGCATCGAGCCTTGGTGGCCGATCAAAGTTTTTTTCTTTGTTGGTGGGCTCGAAGTGTATGCCGAGGCTCGAGCGTTTTGGACTTGGACAAAAATTGGACTTGGAGAGGAGTTGCGTTGTGCATGGACCACTCATGGAGTGACACGTGTGATTCTTACGTCTTGTTTGCAGATATCGAGGAGTTACTAGTTTTCGGAAATCAAGGGGTTTGCTGGGTTTAGTATATATCCCTCACCTCTTTCTCATTTTTTGATTTAGCTTTCTCTGTCTAAGTCTCCAAGATTTACGCTCTAGCACAACGTAGTAACCAGCGGTGAACTTTTCGGTACTTTAAACAGTTTGGTAATTTCATAATGTCGAGGGCTCAGTCCGGTTCGTCGGTCTCTACCTCGGTTCGGTGCATTGACCCGCATCTCTCCGACTCCGCATCTTGGGAAACAAGGGAAACGATTTATGATGTCCAACCCCTCCGTAGCAGAAAACCTTTCGTAGTAGAGTCGAGCGACTCGAAATGAAGTGTGCACATAGAGGAGGAGGGTGATGAAGTGTGGGGTAGAGTGGAGGAGGATGAGGTAGTTGAAGGAGTGGAGGAAGATGAGGCAGTTAAGATCAACCCTCTCGTAGAGGATCCCAAACCTGGCGCCTTTGGTGATGCCTTCCCCTTCGAAGGGTCCCCTGTCCGACGGAAGAAAATGAAGTGGACTTTGCCGGATAGTTCTGATAAGCGGTTCCAGAAATCAGGCTCAATATTCCCTTCCTTTGGCAGCCGAGCTCGATTAGAATGTATCCGGACGACGTCGAGGAATTGGTCCGGTATGGTGTGCAACCATCTTCGCCTGGTCGAACGAAGATCTCAATGGATAAAACACCAAATTTTTTGATCGCGGATGATCTTCCAGTCATCCGAGCCAGTTACTTCATTGGTTTAGAGTACGAGATGTTGACCCTAACCCTGGGCTTCGACCCACGGATAACTTAGTTGCGTGCTTCTGCGTGTTCCCTGTGGTTACGTTCACACCGGGCTTGCGTCTGCCCATCCACCCCTTCATCCAGAAGGTCCTGTCATGGCGTTGTTGAGTCCCATGCAATACGGGCCGAACTCTTAGAAGCAGCTCGTGTGCATCATGCTGCTCTGCAAAGATAGGGGGTGCCGCTAAGATTGAAGTACTTCCAAGCTATTTCGGGCATCAGCTCGTCGGGCAAGTACGAAGGGATCTACTATATCTCACCCCACCAAGGAAAGAAGTTCATTCATAGCCACCCGTGTAGCGCCCTGATTTCCATACACTGAAAACCGTGACACGAGCCAGGACCTTTTCTTCAATTAGTCACAATACACAGAAAAAACAGGAGAATTTAAAACTTTTATTCAACACCCAATGTATTACAAGTCTGAATGTCATACAACTGCAATACATTACAATAGTGTTACAATAATGCCTTTACAATCCCAAGTATTACAACCTTCAACAATTTACATCAGAGTACAAGGAATGAAGAACAACACTTGGTAACTCTCACTTGAGTACTTCTCAACTAATAGATAATCAATACACATATTGCAGCGGAACTAAACATAACACTGACTCCTTGCTTTCCTTGACTTGAGTCCTCCTGAATCTCGCACCTGTACTTCTGCTATCCAGTACCTATTGAAGTGGGGACGTCAGTATTCACTGACGCTTAAAGGCTGATATCAAAGCAGCGAATCTCCCAAACAACATACAAAACATGGCAATGGTGTTGGTATAGTTTAAGTGTTCGTGAGTGCTATGACCAGAATCTAATGCGACATTTAAATAGAACTAGGATGCTCCTATTCCAATGTCAGCAAGTCTCCGAAGTCAACATGCAGCCCATACTACATGCGACCCTTCCCAAACCGTTTCTCCATATATAGGGATTGAACCCGCGTTATGAATTCTAATTGTACACAACCTGTTCCTGACACCTACACGTGACTGATAAGGTTGCAGACGTGGTCATGTCCCACTAATGCAGTCCGCCAGTGGTGTCTATGTTCGCCACTGCTACCTGGCTAACCGGACCTTACTCAAAACTAGACGAACCCAATGTATCGGGCGTCATTCCAAAATCCAAATCATAGGGTCTCGCAAGCGCAGGGTAGCGCGAAGCCTACCCTGTGGCACCCCTGGGGTCTCGCAAGCGCAGGACTGCCCAATGCATCCTGTGGCACCCCAAGCCACGGTACTTCAGGAATTAACAGCGCGAGATACGCAACCCGTGCTCCCAACTTGTGAGACGGCACCGTACGTATCCCTTTGACAGGAAGGCGCAACCCAATAACACCACCTAGTCTGCCTTCAGAGACGAGTGAGTCGTAAGGTGCTCCCTACAACCGACTCCTCTCTTCCGGCAAAGGGTTTAAGTAATGATCTTTATAAGTCACTATCCTAATAATGTCCCTAACCCTGAACACTCCTAGGGGGGACAATATTATAACCATAATATGCTAGGCCTTAAATTAGGCTTTGCAAGACAACTCTACTAGGCTGCTCAACCTAGACTTACCGGAACCCCTCAGGATCCGGTTCGTGGTTCATCGATCCAAGACCTCAGTAATGTAAATATATATATGCATGCCACTACCCTGAACTTGGATTCTGTCTATACTCCGGTCCTCGATCAACCTATGCAGGTTAAGATCCGATGGTACCCGAGGAGTGACTCCTCCACAGTTTCTTAGGGTAAGAAAATATATGTCTTGATGGTCGATAGCCCTAGGGTAATAATATTACTCTAGATGAGCACAACAACTGTGTACTAGCTAATAAGCTACATACGGTAACTAACCACATACGAGCCAATAAGCTACGTATGGTGACAACGTACATACCAGCCAAGTAAGCCGCATATGCAACCAACAGTTACGCACGGGCTGGTCGAGCCACGTACGAGACAACTATATGCAACAACCATTCAGGTAATCAAACCTAGACGCAACCAAACGTGTATACTAGCAACCTCGATCTTCTATCATTAGAAGCAACAGAAGAATCTACCAATAGTCTATGATAGGCATTCTACCAATGAGAAGCCTGAAGCGACTTAATAACCTTTAGCGCTTTGAGCATGACATACAATTGTAAGCATCTACCTACGACAATTTACTTATGGTACATAACCTAACCACCAACCATAACACTCCTACAATGTTCTAAGCATGGTAGGTTAATTAAACATCAATCCTACAACATTATAAGCATGTATAATGATTCCTACTACAATCTAAGTATAGATAAATGAATCTAGCATGGTATACAACTTTCCTACAAGCATGTAAGCATGGATAAATTAATCTAGCATGATATACCAATTATCTAAACATAGATAAATTAATCTAGCATGGTATATGCTTTCTTACCATCATCTAAGCATAGATAAATTAATCTAGCATGGTATATGCTTTCCTACAATTATCTAAGCATAGATAAATTAATCTAGCATGGAATATGCTTTCCTACAATCATCTAAGCATAGATAACTTAATCTAGCATGGTATACTACTTTCCTACAATCACCTAAGCATAGATAAATTAATCTAGCATGGTATATGCTTTCCTATAATCATCTAAGCATAGATAAATTAATCTAGCATGGTATACTACTTTCCTACAATCACCTAAGCATAGATAAATTAATCTAGCATGGTATATGCTTTCCTACAATCATCTAAGCATAGATAAATTAATCTAGCATAGTATATGCTTTCCTACAATTATCTAAGCATAGATAAATTAATCTAGCATGGTATACTACTTTCCTACTATCATCTAAGCATAGACAAATTAATCTATCATGGTATACTACTTTCCTACTATCATCTAAGCATGAATCTTATTAAGCATGAATAACTACTAAGCATGAATATCTTACTAAGCATGGATAACTACTAGTATGAACATACAACATTACTAAGTATATATATATACTTCTAAACATGGTAAGTAATTTTAGCATTTATCCTACAACATTCTAAGCATGTATGTCATTCCTAAACATGATAGGTAATTTTAGAATAAATCCTACAACATTCTAAGCATGAATATCATTCCTAAACATGATAGGTAATTTTAGAATGAATCCTACAACATTCTAAGCATGAATATCATTCCTAAACATGATAGAAAATTTTAGAATGAATCCTACAACATTCTAAGCATGAATAAATTAATCTAATCCAATCTTAGCATGGTATTTACTTTAACATAAGCACAACATCCATTTAGTACCCATAATCATCTACTAAAATTTCACATAACATAATTATCTACAACTACTTTATTTTAATCCCTACTACTACTACTTTATTTTAATATGAACATAAAACATCTAGTGTCTACCAAAATTTACATAACATCTATAACTACTTCATTTTAATATCTACTACTACTACTTTATTTAACCATACTACTACTACTTTATTTAAACATACTACTACTACTTTATTTTAACATACTACTACTACTTTATTTTGACATACTACTACTTAAATATCTACTAATCTTTATTAGCATCTATTTCTTATTATTACTAGTGATCAAAAAAAGAGATCTTTTTAACCATTCTACAACTAGTGATTTTAGGTTAGTTTCTTTTTCATATCTACAATGAGTTCTTTCTTACTTAAGATTATAAAAGAAAATAACAATAATAAAAATAAAGTAAGAACCTTCATTTGGTTCAACCAACCATATGCATTCTTTCTAGTCCAAGTTCAAGTTTGTGTTCTACAACCACAAAGTGGTGTATGCACTAAATCATGTGATTATGTATGAGTCCTCATTCATGTCCTACAACCAAAAATGGTTGTATATGCCAAGTCCATGTGTATGTGTTCATTTTAGTCCAAAACAACAATTACAACTATAAAGATTTAATCTTTATGTTCTTTAGTACTACCATTCATTTCTTTTCTTTTCATGTGATTATTATCTTTAACCATCCATAACCATACAAAAGAACTACACCACAACACTATCACAATAAACCATTCTCAAAGAGCAAAAGAAACAAACAAGGAGAATAAGAAGAAGAAGAACATCAAAACAATCAATACAAACAAACAAACAAACAAAAGAGAAACCCCCACCTTCTTTTCTTGTAGGAAGGACTTGCTATCACTCCTACTCTTTCTCCTAAGCTCTTAGAAATCTCTACTAAATCTACAAGAAAAACTCTCAAGTTAGTATGGTGTTCTCTCTTTCTTTTCCCTTCTTTCCTTTTGTCTTTCTAAAAATGAGACAAAGGTGGAGGAAGGGGGTATTTATAGATGGGAGAAAGGGTGGAAAATGAAAATATGCACACAAAAAAATGCACATGGGTCCTCCCCTAAATTGGGGGCCGGCCTTACCTAGGGGAAGAAGGGGTGAGGTGGGGGAAGTGTTATGTGAGTATGGTGTTATATGAGGGTTTCTAGAAGGGTTCCCTTAATCTCTTCATGCATACTTAACCTAGGTTAAATACTTATAAACCCTAACAATCTAATAGGTTTTGTCATAACAAAGACAAGTGTTGTCCAAAAATACACAACACACAATTTGTATAATGTACTAATCGACATACTACACATATGTGCGCATATATGTCTGTATACCGAAAATCTTCGCATAATCCGTATAAAAATAATTTAATCTTGGAAATAATAATAAAATAAATTTTATTATTAGTTCGGAAGATCACGATATCAATTTGGTACAATACGGATGTATACTGACTGATATCTGGGTACAGATAATGTCTATGAATAAACCGGGTGAAAATCACCAAAATAATTCAATTTTGGAATTAAAACAAAATAATAATAAAATAATAATAAAATAATAATTCATACAAGGTAATATCCGTCCGGGATATTACAACCCGGACTCGATAAAAGGGTGGAAGGAGAAATACTTTGTCATTCGGAGTCGGACACCCTGGGCGATACCGACGAAGTGGAACTTCTACAAGCATAACCTTAAGGGTCCCCGAAAGGCCGATCTGACGGCATAGGAGTGGGCGGATGTCAACCGGATATGTGCAGGCAATAGCATTGGTTGGCCGAAATTGACAGAGAGGCATCTAGCTCGGATCGGATTGAGCCCTGTTAATTATAGTATGTCTTTCATTGCCTTTTATCCAAGTTATTTTCTTCGTCTTATGCATTTCCCTTTCTTTTGCAGATATGGATGATGCAGAGATTGCCGAGCAGAGGGCCTTGCCGAATAAGAAGAAGGCCGAACTGGCCGAAAGGGAGAAGCAGAGGAAGGTCGCTTCCCAGGGGGGTTCCGAAGAACCTTCCCAACTGGGGCCGAAGAGATAGAAGACTCGGGTGTCCCCGGTATTCCCGGCTCCTCTAAGACGGCCCTAAGATCAAGTAACCTGAAGGTTACTGAGGTTGTGAAGGGTGGCCTCCCTCTTGTCAATTCGGAGTCCCTGGAGGTCCTAGGCAATGCGGGGCTCCTGACTGGGCTGTTCAGGTCACTGATACCCTGTTCGAGGGTCCTGTGGCGATCAAAGTTATTGAGAAGCTCGCTCAGCCTCGGGACCAGGCCGCCATAGAGTGCGATGCCATCAAGTCCAGCAATATAAGGTGGGCTCAGGCGAGCGTGTAGGTAACTATTGTTCCGTTATGCTTTCCTTCCATATTTTGGTTGCTATTGCTATATTATTTTTTTGTCCAAGTCGTATTCCCTCGGCTGCAGGCATGCATGGCGGGTGTCCAGGTGACGAAGCTGCATCACCGGGAGCTAAAGAGGGAGGCGAGGAACGCTCAGCACTATGAGCGCGAGATGAAGGACTTCAAGTTGAAGCTGCTGGCGATCGAGTCTCGTAACCAAGCTCTTCAGGCCGACCTAGCTTCCAAGACCGATGTCAGCCTGAGGAGGGAGGGTGAGCTGAAGAAGGAGGCGACCCTTAAGATAAAGTTGATCAAGCAGGCCGGCATGGACAAGGTCATCGAGGCCCAGGACGACTTCTACACCCTGGTGATCAGGCACGTCAAGTATTACCACCCCGAGTTGGAGCTTGATCATTTCCACTATGATATGAAGCTGCCTGACCATCCGCTGATTCTCGGAGGTGGTGGTGATGAAGATGTTTCCGTGTCCGACCTGATGCCGAAACGGCTGTTGACGACGAGGTTCGCCCACCTTCCGAACAATAGCTTTCGTATTTGCTTTCTTCCTTTTTTTCTTTGCATTTTGTAACTGCCGAACGCGAACTGGCCACCGCATGTTTGTATGAAATTTGAGCAATGAATTGTTTTTT
Organism: Hemerocallis citrina; assembly: GCA_017893485.1. Taxonomy (NCBI): domain Eukaryota; kingdom Viridiplantae; phylum Streptophyta; class Magnoliopsida; order Asparagales; family Asphodelaceae; genus Hemerocallis; species Hemerocallis citrina. The sequence goes on from CM030364.1 coordinate 219,456,797, forward strand.
CTTTTTGGCCGAACCTTTTGATTTGGATTTCTGAGGCATAGTTAGCCTTGTAAGATTTCGTGAAATTAGCCAAGTATAGAGGGCTCAAAATATTGTTTCTTTTATCTCTACCAGATGTGTCCTCAGGGGTAGGACCTGGTCATGCCGAGAAGGCGCGACTTAGGGGTATGGTAACGGCATTAGAGTTTGCACTGACCTGGCACCGTAAAAAGGATCGTGAACGAGAAGATGTTGTCCAATATTTTATGGATAAGTCGAAGGGACTTAGCTTGGAGTTGGCATGCTTGAAGAAGTTGATAGTCGACCGAGACATGGGGAGCGCGGAATATGTATTTTAATCATCCGGCACTTCCATCTGGCAACCATGGTCCGAATCTTTCCTTCATGAGTCATCATGGAGAAAGAGTTAGAGATACAACGATACAAGATAATGCTCAAAATGTCAGGATCCCGATCCGCTTTTTTCGGTGGCACCTGCCCTTTGGCCGGAGTCTCGTTACCAACCCTGCGGTTCGGACCCGTGAGACCGGGTGACGCCCAGAGCTCTGCTGCTGGTGTGTCCACCTTGGCGACCCCAGGAGATCCGGTAGAGGAGCAAACTCGTTCGGCCGATCTTGATCTGGTTTGTACCAACCCTACAACCCCAGAGAAGAAGCTTTATTTCGATTACGAGTGATGTAATAAAGTCTTGCCAATTGTATTGATACAATTATGTGTGTTGAAATAATAATAAGAAAACATGATTGTATTAGCCTTTTATGAATTCTTTTTCCATTCGCATGCATTCGAAATCTGAGCCGAGGGGCGAGGTGTTGAGAGAATGGGAACTCCCTCGTAGGTGGTCGGAGTCCAAGATAGGGTTTCGGAGCCCAACCCAAGGGGTGAGGACGAGAGATTGAGAAATCTCCCCTAGACTTTCGACGTCCAAGCCGATGAGCTAGGACTTGAGAGATCGAGAAATCTCACGAAACCCATATGAGACCGGGGGATCAGGAGGTCAGTTCTATGCGCTTTGTGAGAAATCCTGTGCACTTTGTGAGAAAGCCGGGTGCTCGTTCGAGATGCATGCCGAACATAGGCCGATTGTGTGACTGAAATGGCAGACGTTTCTTCTCCCAATGTCATAAATGCGCCTGATAGACGTTTCGACTTTCAAGGCCATAAATGCACCTCACTTGGATTATATACCCCCCTTCCCCTCTAACAATTTCTTGTTCCTCACTACACACAGTTCTCACAACTAGGTGATTCTCCTATCACCCTCTGACAGTTAGGGGTAGTGGCACTAAAGGCAGTTCTACCCCTGGTTGTCAGAGGGTGGAAGGGGAGCCACCTCGGAGTATGGGGCTTGAGGTACTTGCCGAAGGCGAGTGCCAAAAATAAAAATCTTAACCGAGGCTTCCTATGACTGGTGGCTCTCCTACCACCCTCTGACAATTAGGGGTAGCGGCGATGAAGGTTGCTCTACCCCTGGCTGCCAGCGGGTGGAAGGGGGACCAACTTGGTGCGTGGGGCTCGAGGCACTTTCCGAGGGCAAATGCCGAAAATAAAAATCATAACCGAGGCTTCCTATGACTGGTGGCTCTCCTTCCACCCTCTGATAGTTAAGGGTAGCGGCGATGAAGGTTTCTCTACCCCTGGTTGCCAGTGGGTGGAAGGAGGATCAACTTGGCACATGGAGCTTAGAGGTCCTCGCTGAGGCGAGGGTCGCAAATCAAACTAAAACTTGGATAAGTAGTGAGTCGACACCGAGCTAGAGGTCTTGAGCGAAGGCTGATATCTCGTAGGTCGTCGAAGTCCAAGCCAAGGGGCGAGGACTTGAGGGACTGAGAAAATCCCTCGTAGGTGGCCGAAGTCCAAGCCGAAAGGTGAGGACTTGAGGGATTGAGGAATTCCTCGTAGGTGATCGAAGTCAAAGCCGAGGGGCGAGGACTTAAGGGATTGAGGAATCCCACAAAAGTGGTTGAAGTCCAAGTTGAGGGGTGAGGACGTGAGGGATTGAGCAATCCCTCGTAGGTGGTCGAAGTCCAGCCGAGGGTCGAGGACTTGATGGATTGAGGAATCCCTCGTAGGTGGTCGAAGGCCAAGCCGAGGGGCGAGGACGTAAAGGATTGATAAATCCCTCATAGGTGGTCAAAGTCCAAGCTGAGGGGCAAGGACTTGAGGGATTGAGGAATCGCTCGTAGGTGGTCGAAGTCCAAGCCAATGGGCGAGGACTTGAGGGATTGAGGAATCCCTCGTAGTGGTCTAAGTGCAAGCTGAGGGGTGAGGACTTAAGGGATTGAGGAACCCCTCGTACGTGGTCGAAGTCCAAGCCGAGGGGCGAGGACTTGAGGGATTGAGAAATCCCTCATAGGTGGTCGAAGTCCAAGCTGAAGGGCGAGAACGTGATGGATTGATGAATCTCTTTTAGGTGGTCGAAGTCCAAGCCGAGGGGCGAGGACGTGAGGGATTGAGGAATGCCTCGTAGGTGGTCGAAGTCTAAGCCGAGGCGCGAGGACTTGAGGGATTGAGAAATTCCTTATAGGTGTTCGAAATCCAAATTGAGGGGTGAGGACTTGATGGATTGAGGAATTCATCGTAGGTGGTTGAAGTCCAAGCCGAGGGGTGAGGAATTGAGGGATTGAGGAATCCTTAATAGGTGGTCGAAGTCCCAAGCCAAGGGCCGAGGACTTGAGGGATTGATAAATTCCTCGTAGGTGGTCGTAGTCTAGGCCGAGGGGCGAGGATGTGAAGGATTGCAGAATCCCTCGTAGGTGGTCAAAGTCCAAGCCGAGGGGCAAGGACGTGAGGGATTGAGGAATCCCTTGTAGGTGTTCAAAGTCCAAGCCGAGGGGTGGAGACTTGAGGGATTGAGGAATCTCTCTTAGGTGATCAAAGTCTGAGCCAAAGGGCGAGGACATAGGCGATTGATAAATCCCTTGTAGGTGGTCGAAGTCCAAGCCGAGGATCGAGGACGTGAGGGATTGAGGAATCCCTCGTAGGTGGTCGAAGTCTAAGCCGAGGGGCAAAGACTTGAGGGATTGAGGAATCCCTCGTCAGTGGTCGAAGTCAAAGCCGAGGGGAGAGGACTTGAGGGATTGAGGAATCCCTCGTAGGTGGTCGAAGTTCAAGCTGAGGGGCGAGAACTTGAGGAATTGATGAATCCCTCGTAGGTGGTCGATGTCCAAGCCGAGGGGCGAGGATGTGAGGGATTGAGGACTTCCTCGTAGATGGTCAAAGTCCAAGCTGAGGTGCGAGGACTTGAGGGATTGAGAAATTCCTCGTAGGTGTTCAAAGTCCAAGCCGAGGGGCGAGGACTTGAGGGATTGAGAAATCCCTCTTAGGTGTTCGAAGTCGAAGCTGAGGGGTGAGGACGTGAGGGATTACGGAATCCCTCGTAGGTGGTCGACGTCCAAGCCGAGGGATGGGGACGTGAGGGATTGAGGAATCCCTCGTAAGTGGTCGAAGTCCAAGCCGAGGGGCGAGGACTTTAGGGATTGAGGAATCCTCATAGGTGGTCGAAGTTCAAGCCGAGGGGCGAGGACTTGAGGGATTGAGGAATCCTTCGTAGGTGGTCGAAGTCCAAGTCGAGGGGCGAGGACTTAAGGGATTGAGAAATCTCTCATAGGTGGTCGAAGTCCAAGCTGAGGGGCAAGGACGTGAGAGATTGAGAAATCCCTCGTTGGTGGTCGAAGTCCATGCCGAGGGGCAAGGACGTGAAGGATTGAGAAATCCCTCGTAGGTGTAACTTGCTCGATGTTGTGTTTTGACATGTTTACACGTTTTGGAAAGAAATTTCATTGATTTTGTACAAGTTTCCAATGGGGTACAACTTAGAAGAGGCATAGTGCCTATTACAATTTCACCGGACATCTCTCCTCTCGGAATTTTATAAGATGTTCCGCATTCCATAGTCGCTTGACTGCCTTGCCCCCCAGGTCTTCGAGTCGGTACGTTCCTGGACGTACCACTTGGGAGACCTTATATGGGCTCTCCCAGTTCGGGGCTAGTTTCCCTTTGTTGCTGGGGTCGGAAATAGAAAGCTTCTTGAGTACCAGGTCACCTTCGTTACGGTCGAAAGGATGGACCTTTTTGTTGTAGATTCTCTCTAATCGCTGTTTTTATATGGCTCGTCGGATGGAGGATCTTTCGCAGATTTCCTCGACTAGGTCGACGTTGGCCATGAGGTCGCTCGAGTTAATTTCCTCATCGAAGCCCATGATCCTAGGCGAAAGGTGCCCGACCTCCAGTGGAATGACAGCCTCTAATCCGTATGTTAGATTGAACGGGGACTCGCCCATAGGAATTCTTTTGGTTGTTCAGTACGACCATAGGACGGTGGGCAACTCATCTACCCACAGTCCTTTGAGATTTGTAATATCCCAGACGGATATTATATTGAATAAATTATTATTTTTAAATTAAAATATTTTTAAAGGGGATTTCTTGGTTTTACTCATAAAAAGTGACCTGGACATATAAACTAGTAAGCATATACAGGTATTGTATCAGTTTGGTGCACTTGTACAAAAACTTGAAAAAACGCATTTTTGAGAAAAACGTTTGGAAAATCCCGGGCAAGTACTGAAAATTATTATTTTATTATTATTTTACTTTTATTTCCGCAATTGAAATATTTTTGGTGGACATCACCCGGTTTTGTTAATAAACATTATATATGTATATATAATAGTCGGCATACGACTGTTTTGTATGAAATTGATACTGGAATCTTCCGAGCCAGTAATAAAATTATTTTATTTTATTTCTCGGAATTAAATTATTTTTGTGCAGATTTGTTCATTTTTCCGAATGAAAATTATCTACATAATCAGATATATGCACATATTTGAATCGTGTCGATTCCGTGCGTTTATACAAATCATGTAGTATGTAATTTGGAAAATTATATTTTATTTTGTGACCCATCATGATGAGATGGAGGGATGAGATGGATTAGGGCTTGATTGTAAGATTAATTTGCAAATAAAACACCCAATTGTTCTCACCCTCCCCATATAAACCCTCCCCCTTTTCACCAAATAAACTCTCCCCCACACACCCCATCTCTCTCTCCCTCTCCTACTTGTAGCCGGCCCCAAACAAGAAGGGCAAAAGCCCTTCCATTTTGTTCTCCATCTCTCTTCTCATCTCATTCTCCATCCCTTCTCGTCCTTCTACCACTTCTTCTAGTTCTATTTGGAAAAAGATTGAGAAAGAAAAAGAAAGAGAGGATCAATCAAAAGAAAAAGAAGAGAGAGATCTTTTAATGGGTTTCATTTTCATGGGTTCACTTTTCATGAAGAGTTCTTGAGAAGAGGAGCAAGGAGGAGAAGAGCAAGTCCTTCCTACACTTACTTAAGGTGGGGGTTTCTTAACTCATGTTCGTTTTAGTTATTATTAGGTTTATTTGGTTGTATGTTATTTTATTGAAGTGGTTTCATGTGCATATGGGCTAGAGTAAAGTGTATCCAAAGTTTGAAGTGATAGAACACAAAATAGAACGAAAAATATTCGATTTTTGTGGTTGTGGAGTTGATTTTAATTAACTATGTAAACGGAGGAATCTTAACCCGAAATTTATGTGGAAGGTTCTCCTAGGTGTTATTAGTGTTCTCTAATTTTTATAGATTTTTCGGAGTAGTTTTGATGGGCGAAACGGGTGTTTTCCCCAAAACAGCGAGAATTTCGCCCAAACAGTGAGCACACTGTGTTTTTGATTGTGTCGCAGTATGTTCGGGGGGCTTTTAATTGGTCTTTCTGGCGGAATTAGAAGTTTGGACCCTTTACAGAAGTTTTAGTAGACATCCTGCCCTTTCCAAATTGACCTCTTGTGCTAAATTCGGATAAGAGACGCAAAAGTTATGGTCATTGTAAAAACAGGGCAGCAACTTGACTGAGTTGCTCACTGTTTTTGTTGACTGCTGTTTTTGAGCTTCTTAGTGGCCGAATCTGAGGTAGAGACCCATTGGATAGATTGTAGTAGACGTTCTCCCCTTTCCAAATTGGCCTCTCGGGCTAAATTCTGATAAGCGAAGTAGGAGTTATGACCTTTGGAAAACACAGCAAAAAGCTGTCTGATTGAGTAGGTACTGTTTTGACTCATTAAGGATTTTGAGGGTCTTAATGGTTGAATCTGAGGTAGAGACCCATGAGAGAAATTGTAGTAGACGTTCTCCCCTTTCCGAATTGGCCTCTCGAGTTAAATTCTGATAAGCAGAGTAGAAGTTATAGGCTTTTAAAGTTTCAGTTTTCCTTGGGTCAAGTTGGCCGTTTTTGTTACCGGTTGTGTATGTTCGACGGGTAGAAACTCGGATTTCTTTACGGAATCTGAGTAACTGGTCAACTGGGAAGTTTTAGTAGACGTTCCCACCTTTTCAAATTGCCCAGTTTTGTTAGATTCCGATAAGTGAAGCAAAAGTTACAAGCTACAGAAGTTTCGACTTTTTGTTGAAAATCGGTAGTTGGGTAACTGTTTGCGTATGTTCGACGGGTAGGAATTTTGATTTTCTTGCAGAATCTGAGCAACTGGTCAACTGGAAAGTTTTGGTAGACGTTCCCACCTTTTTAAATTGCCCAGTTTTGTTAGATTCCGATAAGTGGAGCAAAAGTTACAAGCTACGGAAGTTTCGACTTTTTGTTGAAAATCGGTAGTTCGGTAACTGTTTGCGTATGTTCAACGGGTAGGAATTTGGATTTCCTTACGGAATCTGAGCAACTAGTCAACTGGGAAGTTTTAGTAGATATTCCCACCTTTTCAAATTGTCCAGTTTCGTTAGATTCCGACGAATGGAGCAAAAGTTACCAGCTTGCGAAGTCTCAACTTTTTGTTGAAAATCTGCAGTTGGGTTACACTATTTGCGTGTATTCGATGGACCAAATTTTGGATTCCTTAAAAGAATCTGAAATAGTGTTTCACTAGAGAGTTGTGGCAGATGTTCTTACTTTTCTGAAAAGTATATTTCTGTCGAATTTTGACAAGCGTAGCACTGGTTGCTTCTAGGCTGTCGGGAGGTTTTTATGGCACTTTTGGGCTTTTCCTTGGTAGAATGTTTGTATTAGACTATTAGTAGATTCCTCTATTGCTTATAATTGTAGAAGATCGAGAGTTGCTAGTAAGCACGTTTGGTTGCTTCTAGGTTGATTACCTGTATGGTTATTTTCGTATGTAGGTTGTTGTCTCATATGCTGCTCGACTGGCCCGTATATAACTGTTGGTCTCATACGTAGCTTATTTGGCACGTATGTAGGTTGTTGTCTCATACGCGGCTCGCCTGACCCGTATGTAGCTGTTGGTCTCATACATAGCTTATTTGGCTCGTATGTATGTTGTTGTCTCATATGTCACTCGACTGGCCCATATGTAGCTGTGGTCTCATACGTAGTTTATTTGGCTCGTATGTATGTATGGTCTCGTACGAAGCTCATTGGGCTCGTATGTAGGTATTGCCTTGAATAGGTATGCTGTGAATGGATCCGAGGAGATCTTGAGAAGTCTAGGTTAAGACTTGGTTAATTGTGTCGATAAATAGTTACACTCTCTTGAAGATGGACATGTACGGTGCCTTTCATGTCAAGTTGGAAGCACAGTGCATGCCTCGCTTGTTTAGTTAGAAGAGGGACACATACGGTGCTTTTCATGCCAAGTTGGGAGCACAGTAGTATGTCTCGCTTGTTTGGTTAGAAGAGGGACACGTACGGTACTTTTCATGTCTAGTTGGAAGCACAGTAGTATATCTCGCTTGTTTGGTTAGAAGAGGAACACATATGGTGCTTTTCATGTCTAGTTGGAAGCACAGTAGTATGTCTCGCTTGTTTAGTTAGAAGAGGAATACGTACCGTACTTTTCATGTTTAGTTAGAAGCACAGTAGTATGTCTCACTCGGTTGGTTAGAAGAGGGACACGTACAGTAATATGTCTCGCTTGTTTGGTTTGAAGAGGTACACGCACAGTGCATGTCTTGCTTGTTTGATTAGAAGAGGGACACGTACGGTGCTTTTCATGTCAAGTTGGAAGCACAGTGACATGTCTCGCTTGTTGGTTACGGTTAGTGACATCGTTAGGGTAGTAACAGTTACTTAACCATTTTTATCTATAAATTGCCAAAGGGTGAGAGTTGTTGTTAGGAGTGATACCCTATAATCCAATCTCTCCTATAGGCTGACACTAGGTGGTGTTATCAGGATGTATTCCCTTGTCAAAGGGATACGAGCGGTGCTTTTCATGATAAGTTGGGAGCACGGGTTCCGTATCTTGATTGTTAATTCCTGAATGTGCCATGATAAGAACGAGAGAGTTTCCTAAGGAAATAGACCCTACGATCCCGGTAGGTTCTATGCCTTCTCATGACCAGTTGAGGGCACGGAGGAAGGTTGACAAGTACCTTGGAGTTCGTGTTGGCTTTTGAGTGAGGTCCGGTACGCCGGCAATAGTCACCAGTCATGTAGTATTATGACAGGAACAAAATGGGTACAAAAGTATAATTCATAGCGTGGGTTCAAATCCCTATATGGAGAAAACGACTTGAGATGGGGCGTATGTAGTATGGGATGCATACTGTTCCGGAGACTTATTTGCATTAGAATAAGTGCATCATTGTGTTGGTTAATCTTGCATTAGAGTCTAAGTCATAGCATACACTGACACATCAAATATATATACACGTTTCTATTTTCATCAATCTGTCTACTATAGTTGAGATTCACTGCTAGTAATCAGCCTTAAAGCGTCAGTGAATACTGACGTTCCCACTTCAATAGGTACTGGATTGCAGAAATACAGGTACTGGATTGTAGAAGTACAGGTATTTGATTGCAGAAGGACATGTACAGGTTTTAGGAGTACAGGTACAGGTTTCAGGAGGACTCAAGGCGAGAGAGCAAGGAGTCGATTTCATTAGAGTTTCTGCTGTAAAATTGTTGTAGATTTATTATTGGGAAAGCATCCAAGTGGAATACCAAGTGTTGTTCTTTATTCATTATCCTCTAATGTAATATGTTGAAAGATGTAACACTTGGGATTGTAAAGGTATTATTGTAACACCGTTGTAATGTATTGCAATTTTGTAATATTCGGATTTGTAATACATTGTATTGAATAAAAAGTTTTAAATTTTTTTTGTTTTTCTGTGTATTGTGGCTAATTGAAGAAAAGATTCTGGCTTATGTCACGGTTTTCCAGTTACCAGAAATCGAAGCGTTACAAGATTGGTCTAATCGCTTTTTGAGGCCTTCAAGAATTTGGTGGTTAGCATTTTCTGCGTGGTCGTTAGATTAGGGATGAGAAATTGATGAGAACCGCTACTGGATTCGAAATTCATCGTAGAACTTCCGAAAAAAATTTTCTACAAATTGAGTCCATTATCGGTGATAAACATGCACGGGATACCGAACCGACAAATAATGTGCTTCCAGAAGAATTGTTGGGAGTGATGCTCGATGATTGTGGCCAGGAGTTTAGCTTCGAACCATTTGGTGAAGTAGTCGATGACCACGATGAGGAAACATCTTTGGCCTGTGGCCTTCGGAAATGGGCCGACCTGATCCATCCCCTACATGGCGAAGGGAGATGGACTGGCAGTGACCTGAGTTTGGCTTGGGGAAAGTGTCTGATTGAGGAGATCTCTAGCAGGGACCGCAACGCTTAACGAGATTACGGGCATCTTGCAGTATGGTCTGCCAATAGTCCCCGTGGTTGAGCACTTTCCTTATGGGCGACCTACTGCCCATATGGCAGCCTCCAATTCCTTCGTGTAACTCTTCCAGCGCATACCTCGCTTCATCGGGACTCAGGCATTGAAGGTAAGGTCGGCTGTCCACCCTGGTGTATGAATGTTTGAAGAGGATATTTTCAATTAGGTGAACCTTTGCGACCGAACCCTTATCTTCTTAGCCTTGGCAGAGTCTTCAGGTAGTTGGCCTTCCGCCAAGAACTTGTGGATGTGATTCATCCAATTATGCGGCTGCATGGCCGCTTTAGGCAGATGACCTTGGGCTTCTCGATGCTTGGCTCGTAGAGGACCTCGATGATGGCTGTGTGGTTGAGGCCCTCGAATGATGATGATGTGAGTTTGGACAAGGCGTCTGCTTGACTATTCAGTTCCCTGGGTATACGCTCAATGGTGGAGTTCTCGAAGGCTTCCAGGATGAGTTTGATGCCTGCCAAGTACTGGGCCATGCATGCATCACGGGCCTCGTAATCCCCAGAAATTTGGCTAACCATGATCTGAGAGTTGCTGAAGGCCCTTACTCGTCTTGCTCCCACATTGCAGGCCAGTGTGAGGCTGGCGATTATTGTTTCGTATTCCACCTCGTTATTAGAGGCCTGGAAATTGAGGTGCAAGGAATACTGGAGGACGAAATCATCGGGGCCACGAAGAATGACGCTAGCTCCACTTCTGCCCTCCCAGGACAATCCATCTACATAAATCTCCTAAGTGGGATACTGTTCTGGGATCTCGGGTGATTCAGAAATGGTACACTCTGTGATGAACTCTTCGAGGGCTTGCCCCTTGATGGCTGTCCGAGGTTAGTAGCTGATGTCATGTTGGCTCAGTCAATCGACCATTTGATTAGTCGCCCAGAACTTTCAGGTTTGTTGAGGACGAGCTTGAACGGCTGATCCGTTAGTACTTGATTGGAGTGTGCTTGAAAAGACTATCGAACTTTGCGAGCTGCCATCACCAATGAGTAAGCGACTTTCTCCATTCGGGCATATCGAAGCTCCACCTCGTGCAGGACTTTGCTAACATAATAGAGGGATTTCTGGACCCCATCTTCTTCCCTTACAAGTACAACGCTGAGTGCATGTTCAGATGCGGCTATATAGAGGTAGAGGGGCTCGCCTTGTTCTGGTTTGCTTAGGAGCGGGGGGTTGGCCAAGTAGGTCTTCAGCTGGTCGAAAGCCTGATGTTGGGGTTCTCCCCATTCGATGCCTTTTGCCAGCCAGAGGGCTTTGAAGAACGGGAGCGACTTTTGACCGAATTTTGAGAGAAAATGCCCAATGACTGCCAGCTGACCCATAAGCCTATGGACCTCTTTGACATTTTTTGGAGGGACCATGTCTAGTATGGCTTGGCTTCTCCGGGTTTGCCTCAATGCCCCGCTGGCTGACCACGAATCCGAGAAATTTCCTCGAGTGATGCCGAAGGCGCATTTGGATGGGTTAAGTCTCATGTTGTGGGACCTTAGGACTCCGAAGGCTTCCTCTAGATTGGTGATGTGGTCTTGGCTTTGGTAGCTTTTGATGAGCATGTCTTCGACATAGACCTCCATGTTCCGACCTATTTGTTCCTTAAACACCCGATTGACGAGCCTCTGGAAGGTTGCACCAGCGTTCTTCAGCCCAAAAGGCATGACCCAGTAATGGTATAGGCCCTGTTCAGTCATGAAGGCGGTTTTAGGAATATCAGGGGGGGAAATTTTGATTTGGTTAGCAGTTCATGACCAGAAGTCACATCAATCAGGGCGACGATGCTCGGAAGGGAGAACAGATCTTTGGGGCAGGCATTGTTGAAGTCTGTAAAGTCTATGCAAATTCTCCACTTACAGCTTGGTTTCTTCACCATTACTACGTTGGCCAGTCATTCGGGATAGTTGACTTCTGGATAAAACGAGCCGAGAGGAGCTTGTTCACTTTTTCTTTGGTTGCTAGCTACCTTTCGGGGGTGAATTTGCGGTGTTTTTGCTGGAAGGGCTTTGAATCCAGGTAAACACTCAGTCGGTGCATGATGAGGTCCTCTGAGATTCCTGGCATATCCGAGGGCATCCAGGCAAAGAGATCCACATTCCGCCTGATGCAGTCAGGGATGGCTAGTTTTCGGTCTGGGGAGAGGGGCTGGCTCACTCGGAACCACTTAGATCTGTCCTCTTGGGTGAAGGGGATTTCTTCTAATTGGTTGAAGGGCTCAGAGCCCAATGAGTTCTTGTTGGACAGAAGTTTGACCGCTTCGAGGGGAAAAACACCGCCTTCCCACCGCGGCCATGTAGCAGGACCTGGTCGATTCTTGATTGCCTCGGACGATGCTGACTTCGTGGTCGGTAGGGAACTTCATTTCAAGTGGTATGCAGAGGGTACCGCTTGAAGGGAACAAAGGCCGAGCCTGCCCAGGATCACATTGTAGGCGGCTTTGACATTGACCACCATAAAATCCATGGCTGCTGTTCAGATACTCGGGACTGTTCCGGCTGTGACATCGAGTGTGATTATCCCCTTGATCTGGACAGGAGTGCCAGAAAACCCGTGCATCGTGTACCCCTCCGGTTTTAGTCTTTCTCGAGAGAGTTTGAGAGCTTCGAATGCAGCAAGGAACATGATGTTCACTAAGCTTCCATTGTCAACGAGGATACGCCAAACCTTGTGATTCACCATGCCAAGGTTGATCACCAGGGCGTCACACTGAGGCAGTCATACCTTCCAGGTCGTCGTTGGAGAATGAGACCGCCAGGCTTGGGTCCTGGGGGGTGGGTGGTCATGGACCGAGTTAACCTCCCGCATGAAGGCCTTGCGGGAAGTATTTGACTCTCCCCCCATGGGGCCACTGTGAACACAGTGAATGATGGCCAGCCCTCCCGTCTCGTTAGGCTTGGGTTCTGCCTCTGGACACCAACCAGTCGCTCGAGGAGGAGGTGAAGCTCGCTGGTCTCGTTGATTGGTTTGGGAGAATTCCCTAAAGTAGCCCCTCTAGATGAGGGCCTCTATCTCGTCTTTAAGAGCGCGACCGAATCTGTTTCGTATCCGTGGTCCCGATGGAACCGACAGTAAAATCTCCGGTCCCTTTTCTTATTGTTGTTGTGTAACATCCCGTAGTAAATTTTAAAATAAAAATACATTTTTCATTTTTACACGTGAAACGCATGTGCAATTTCATCTCAATTTTTCGTTCTAAAATTTTCCTAAGGTGTGCATAAGTTTCCTTTCATTTATTTTGTCTTGTTTATTTTATTTTTTTATTTTTTTAAATTTAAAAGCCCATAGACCTAAAAGATTAATTTAGATCTATTAGAAATAAATAAATAATAATGAAGCCCATAATGAGAAGCCCACTAATAAAATCTATATTTATTTTTTACACTTTTTACACTTGTCTTGTAACAGACTAGTAGTTACTAACTAATTAACAAAACATAAAATGAATGAGAGTGTGCATGTGCCCTACACATGCACGTGCTTAGCCCCCTAAAGTTGGCCGACCCTTGAGTGGGAAATGGGAGAGTGGAGGGTGGGGTGAGTTCATGGGTAGTTGTTTGGGTAGTGGAGTTAATCCCAGCCACACAAATTTTCTAAATAACCCCCCCCCCCCCCCTCTTATTGTATGTCATTTGTACCTAATCTAAAGAATTAAAAGAGAGAAAAGAAAGACAGCTATAAAAGATTTCGGTTTTCATTCCTTGGAGGCTTGGAGTTTGCTTTTACTAGGAGGAAAAGTGATAGGCCATTGGAGTGGAGCTAGGAGCTTTCCTTTAGGAGACTTTCAATTTTGCAACGAAAAGATGTGGGCGTCTTGCTTGTTTTCTAATTAGCTTAGAAATCATGTTTAGGGGTTATGTAGTAAATTATAGCCTAGTTTAATGATTCTTGCTAATGAAATTTTGATACATGTTGAAATGATGAAATTTTCTATTTATAGGAAATCATGAGATGCATTGTGTATTAAATTAAAGTATATGATGTGAATGATGAATTAGAATGGGGAAAGGGATAATTAAATGCAAATGTTAGGCTATTGCAAAAGAATGATTTTTTTTTTGTGTTGCATGAATGTCGTCTCGTACAAAATTAGACAAAATATGAATATGAAATGTGATAAATAGTGAAGAGAAATGGGTTAGTTGAATAATGAAAAATCACTCTAGAATGTAAGTTAGACAAAATTTGCATAGTTGCATTAGTATTTTTAAAATCTCCTATAAGAGGAAAATGACTAATTTGGAAAAAAGAGTGCTAAATTATCATTAAAGAGAATAAAATCATTTAAGTTACTAATTTTGGGTTGTACATAATTCCAAATTTATATTGTTAGTTTTGAAGGCTAGAAATAGATGTTCTAAATCAAATTTCATGTTTATACACTTTAGAAAATGAATATGTGTAAGGGTATAAATCCCTTAAATATAATTAAATCTAGTATGAGAGAAATTCTGGAGCTTAGAAATATTATTTTTTATAATATTTTGGGGAAGAAGAAATGAAAATCAAAATGGTTGAAAAGATAAAAAAATGAGATTTAGCCGAGAGCAGAAACTTAAGATATTTAACTCCCTTTTACGTCAACTGAGCACTTGGCTCAAGTGGCTAGCAAGGTGCGCTCAGTGCCTGGGTTCGCCACGTGGCGTTCGCTGGGGTCGAGGCCACGGGTTCGAGCCCGGACTGAGCTCCTTTATATATTTTTTTGGTTCTTTTATGTTTTAGAGATCGGGAAAATCCAGAAAATTATGTAAATAATTATAAAAATATTATGAGGATAGCACAAATATTTCTCACTGTTTAAAATATATTTTTGGAGATTTAAGAGTTATATTCTCATGATAGATATGATTTGATATACAATGTGTATAATTAAGGGGATAAGAGTTGATTTGTGGTAAAAAGGAAAGTGATGGATTTTTTTGAATAATAGATTTCTAATGATGAATTTCAAGAGTTGATGTTTAATTCTTAACAAATTTTTTGTTGGAAGTTAGATGAATATGAAAGAAAATAGTGTTGTGGGAAACAATAGCTTGAGATTGCTATTCATGAATGAAAATACAAGAATAAGATGAAAAAAGTTGATTAAGATGTGAATAAAGTTAATTTATACATGAATACCGAAGGGTATGATTACCCATGATTATGGAATATGAAAAGATGTGATTCTAGAGGTTTAGTAAAACCCAAGTACCGGCAAGTGATGAAAAGAATAAATTGATTTGAGATTTGGCTATGTGGGCTATCTTGGTAATTTTTGTTTAAGTTCGGTAAGAGGGGAAGCTAACTCTAGGTGGTGTAACTTATTTATGTTTTAAACTTAAGGATTAGGCACTAGGAGAAGATGTAATAGATCTTGGGCAAACATAAGTGGGGTATCTCTATATAGTCTTATGGTGGATTCCTGGACTATAGCCCCAGTCAGACGGTGGATTCCTGGACTGTGGTTGCTTGCGGGGTGATTGATCCTCAATTAAATCTGGGACTATGATTGGTTTGACGGTGGATTCCAGGACCACGAATAATCGGGCGGATGAGAGGTAGTTCACCATTATATATGTATATACCGAGGTCGGAGCGGCACTTACGGGATGTTCGCATGACGAGGACTTCCGTATAGCTTGACAGTGGATTCCAGGGCTGGGGTCCGTACTCGTGGGATGTCTAAAACTTGAATTCTGTTATCGTAGTAGTTATTCATGGCGAGGGATTAAACCCTTTAATGTGGAGTATGTAGGTGCTTGCCCTCGGACTTATGTAGTATGAGATGAATAGAATCCGAACAAGTATGCATTAGTGTCATCTTATCATAAAAACCTGCATTAGGCATTAAGGTATTTACATACACTGACATGTTTAGGATAGTCACTTTTCACTCTTTATTTTACATTCAAGATTGTGGTTGTTAAAATAAGTGAGTTGCTATATTCTGGCATAGTGAGGATGGTCGTGTATAGTATTGCGTCAGTTGTATGTAACTGACGTACCCACAGTGTTCAATGCAGGCATCAGAATTGCAAGGAGATATACCGATGATTGATGCTAAAGATTACTTTCTGTTTGAAGTTGATGATATTTAATTGTACATTTATATCATGTTGTAATTCATTTATTTTTTCACTGCAATGTTGTAAAAGAACTTGATGTAATAAAGTTTCAAAATTCCTTTTAAAATTGTACGAAATAAAGTATAGATCCTGTTTATGCTATGAATTTCCATATTTTGAAATTCGGGGCGTTACATGTTGGGTCACAGAGGATGGCGAAAGATCCCATTGTCCTTAATCTCAATAAGGATAGCCGACACGCTATGAGTCAGCGGGGTGAACTTTTCGAAGCGGGGGACAAGAGGCGGTCGTTTTTGGCCAAGGGGATCCAGGCTATCTACTTTCCTCTTCCCCTTAGCAGGGACTTCTGTCAGACCTTCAGGGTGCAGAGCTTCTTCGGATCGAATGTACTTTTCGACCCTATGAAGGAGGTCGGGAAAATCGATCGGGGGCTTCTTTGCCAGAGAGGCCTTTAGCTGGTAATGGTGAACGTTATGTTGGAAAATCGTAAACGCTACGCCAGCATCGAGAGAAGAGACTTCCCTGGCTTCAATGGTGAACCTCTGCACAAAGTCCCGTAGGTACTCCCATTCCTTCTGTTGGAGGTCCAAGAGTGATGTGCTCGTCTTCTCGACCTTACAACTAGTCATAAAGTGAGATCGAAAGTTTACCTCGAGCTGCTCAAAAGAGAAGATCGAGTTGGGGGTGAGCTTTGAGAACCATTCCCTTGCCGGGCCACGCAAAGTGGTGGGGAACGTTCGATAAAGGAGAGGATCCGAGACACTGTGAATCATCATGAGGGTTTTGAACCCCTCTATGTGATTAGCTGGATCACTCTCTCCATTGTATGTCTCGAACTGAGGTGGTCGGAAATTCCTCTGGATCGAGTCGTCAAGAATTCGACAGGAGAATGGGCATCCGGTAGGATGGTACCCCCTGGATTGGCCACCACCCTCGCCAATCCGGGTGGGCGATTCTCAATCTCCTGGAGTCGTCTAAGAACAGCGTCATCCCTCCTCGGTGGTCGGGTCGAGCCGTATGAATCGCTACCCAGGTTTCTCTCTTCCTGGATTGGGTCATCGACTAGTTGATCGGCCCTGGGTGCACCTCGGAGGACCTCGTTCCTAAACTCCTGGTACTCGGTCCTAGTGATCACTACATCTTCGAATTGGACCATCGGAGGACGTTGATCTCTAGGTGAGCGACTGCGCCGTTGCTCCCGACCTTGTAGGCTATAGGTCGGAACCTGGACGGAGGAGGTAGCTCTGCTTCGGGAATGATCGAGCTGTTTCTGGAGGCCTTCCTCAGGTTTTCGATGGTTGATGATCTTCCGAAGGTCATCGGTTTCCGGGCATTCGGATCGCCCAGCGGCTGAGCATGAGGTGCTCGAACCTTGAATCAGGGGATTCTCAGGGCGGTGTCTTCAGGAACCATGTGTGCCTGCCTGACTGAGGGTCCGGTGATGATGCTCAGCACACCGTCCATCGTTGCCGCCCTCTTTGGTTTAGGGGCCATAGGAGGGGTGGAGTCTTGAGAGATGAATCTGTTTTTGGGTCTGTCAAGCCTTCCCCACAGACGGTGCCAACCTGATGCTGCTTGTTTTTTGTGCGGGAGCAACATGTGTGAGTTCTTGTAATTTGTGAAGTGAAAGGGACAGATCTTAACTGCAGATTCGGTCGGTTTTTTTAGGTTGGCTCGAAAGAGTAGTTGGTGGCTGGCCAACCGGAACACCTGCAAAGTGCCTAGAAACATTGGGAGAAATTCCGGTGACAGGCCCTCCGACGATCTACCCAGTCACTGGAAATAGGTGAAGGAAACTAGGGTTCAGGTGAGAAATTTGGGATTACCTTTCTCAAGGAGGAGGGGGTCTAGTATTTAAAGGCAGAGTAAATGGGTATCTGACCCTAATGGATCGGGTCAGACCCGTTTGCTTGTGGGCCTCAAGCTGCAGAAGGCCATTTGGACCTTTTGACCTGATGATCTAAGATGAGCTAATATTGAGGAGATCTGACAGCCCTGATTGGGCCATGTCACATATACCCACATCAATTATTATAGTAATAAATAAAATCTCATTAGCATAAACTAATAAACATATAAATAAATAGTACTCTCAATCTCATTAACAAACTTGCATGAACAAATATAGCAATAAATAATTTGAATTTTTAGGGGTACATGGATTGCGTACACACGCTAAAAGCATATTTGCTTAGTTAAATAGTAGATATCACTATTATGCATAAATTCAATCCAAATCACATCCAACAATATAAAATTTGAATTATACAATCAAATAAGAGATCTAGACTTTCATAGTCCATAATCTAATATTATAATTGGAGAAGGCCTTACGGTCATTTAAAAATCTACCAATATGCGCAACACATGTACACGACTAATATAAAGGAGGTTTCAGGTTCGAGTTCTCCTTACGTCAGAGTGTTTTTTATTTATAAAAATTATTAAAATGTGCATCGCACGTGTAAATTACCAGTAATTATAAATACGAGAAGCTTCATAGGCTCAATAGTCATGAGTCTCATGACCAAATTTAAAATGGACTAGCATAAGAAAGTGTGGAAAAGTATTATAAAGAATTGATTATTTGTTCAATAATTAGTATTTGAGAGGTGCCCAAGATATAAGATATGCAATTTATTTAGTTTAGAACACGTGGGAGAAAAGAAATGTCGGACATGCATCTAAAGAGTGTCCATGAAGTGTCGATTTCCTAGACGAGTATGACATAGGTACAGCTGAATGATAGAACTGCTTCATAAGAAAAAGAAATTAATCTACTTACGCCAAATAGTCACATACAAAGTATAATTGTAACCCAAAGTTCTTTTCTAGTTGAACTTTACCCTCTTGTTTTTAAGGGGCATACGTCTGACGATAAGTGGAATATACATATCTTGTTACGTAACGTACAAGAACTTGCACTCTAAATAAATTAAATGTACTAAAAAAACCACAAATGCCATGTAATATTCTTGATTTGTGAGTTCTCCACAATCCAAAGTTTGTTTTAGGGTAAAAACAGCTGCGGACCTACAATCCATTGCATTTCATAAAAGAATGAAGGAACGTATAGCGAAGTTTTATTTCGGGTCAAGCTTCACCCATACATCAATTGGATTAATACCAAATAACATTAGGCTAACTGAACAAAACTATCATGAACTTATAGCCAGCTTCAATAAACTACATGTTACTTGCTTAATTGCACTTGACTAGTCTCCTAAGCTAGTGGATTCTTCAAAGCACTCATTAATTTGTTTTGGAAAAAGATAGACATTGCTCTGCTTAAATAACTCAGCATGTGTAAGGACCGACAGGAATGAGATAGTTCCCGAATAAACAGACGAAGCTTCTAAAGTTTCCAAGGCCTGCTAACAAGTAGATACTAGATTCTGAAATCAGTGACAATGTTAATATAATAGACAGACATTACTCTACCTAATTAAATAAGCCAGCACGTGCAGGGATGACAGGCACGAGATAGTTCCCACAGGGAGATCGAGTCAAAGCTTCTATAGTTTCCGAGGCATCCTTCTTGTTGTGCCCTGTTACAAAAATTTGGTTACAATAAAATTAATTTCTTCAATATTTATACTATTTGTTACAACTTTAGTTATAAAAGTTTGGCATAAAACAAAACGATTGAGAGACGCAAAAACTAGAGAAGGAGGAGAGAAATAAAACCAATAAAGTGAAATTAAAAAGAAAATAATAAATCAAATCGATTTGATGTCAAGACTTGTGTAGCACACAATTTTCTTATAATAGTTTTCGCCTCATCCGGGTGCTAGAGCTAGTTGAGGCGGCTATCTCACAGGATGCAACGACGAAGAGGGTTCACGTAATCACCACGTAACGCTCTCGAACTGACAGCGTTAGAACTCTATCACCTTACTGAATTGACTTAGCAAACGGAACATGATAGAACAGAACGAAGAGAAAGAGGTGAGATTTTTTCTGTGCAGGGATGGAAGAGAGGAGAGGGGAGGGGGGGGGGCTCTATATATAGAGCCAGGGTTAGAGACTTGTAACGGACAAAGCTATGAATGCCTTCAGTGTAATGACAGACAATATATTGAATGCATACACTGTAACAGCAGACAGCAGCCAATACCCTGAATGTCACAGTGTAACTGCAGACAGTCAATTGAATGCGTACAATGTAATGGCAGACAAAATATTTAATACTGCACTGAAACGGCAGACATAACAGTTTCTGCATTTATAACAGCCGTTTACAAAGGAAAAAATAAAAAAAAACTACAGCAAAAAGTGGCTCTGCACCGGGTGGGGTTCTGTCGGTCTGGCATTCGTGTCCGCAGGACGTGCGGGCGCACACAAGTCGCTTGTTATCCGGTCCGAGATTTGCACCCCACCACCCTACGCGCATGAGAGAGAGCCTCTCTTGTAGCTATCTTACAATGCTTAGATGGAGGTTACTATATATCATGTTTTAATTCCTTTGATTTTTTCGATGTGGGACTATGTTCTCTCAACCCATTTTCAAGAATGAAAACGTCTCACTTTGAGAGACAATTTCTCATTCACCCCTTAACCGTTTTAGCAAATTAATATATGATTTTGATCTACTCACGAAGGAGAACACAAATCAATCAAGATCTCTCAATAATTCATTGAGGATCTTACTCAAAAAGTTGCTCACATACTGGTTCGTAAATAGTGTATAAAATATCCATTTTCTAACATTCCCCACATGAATGAAAATTGACGACCACAGACACGAAAAAGTGACATGACAGACTTGGTGACAGAATTCAGCGGTAGAATCCTGCATAGGATAGGTAGGTGTTACTCTTTTAACCTTCCCTTATGAAAATATGTTTACTTTACTAACTAAACAGTAGACGCGATTGTCCTTGAACTGTTCTGTCATTTGTGTGAACGATGACATATCTCACACAGAAATCTTCCTAATGCATTTTCTGTTCTCACTGTTATATTCGTTTTGGCCATGAACATATACCGGTTCTGCAAGAGTTTAACAGGAATATTGCCCTATATTATTCCCTTGGAAGCGACCATTCTTTTCTCTTACATAGTTGATTTCTTACTTAAGAGTAACCCGCATTACTCTGCTCGGATATCTGATGCATAAGAATCATTAAAAGCCTAGCTGTTACCTTACGCGCATCACTATTTCATCATGGAAATAGACATGGGAAAATCCCCACAGTGATCCAACTTGATTTTTACAATTTAGTTGTCCCTTTGAACCTAGATCTTGGGATCTCCAGTCAGTTAGGTTGGGTGTCCAGTGTATCGACTTATTCTTTCATGAGCTTTAGTTCCTTTCCCCTCGATGATTTATCAACTAACTTTCTGTTTAATCCTTTGGTTAGCGGATCCGCAATGTTATTCTTTGACTTTACATAATCCACAGAGAACTCCAGTAGAGAGTAGTTGTTTAATGGTATTATGTCTTCGACGAATATGTCTAGATTTACCATTATACATATTGCTCTGTGCTCTACAAATTGCAAATTGACTATCTGAATGTATGCAGATTGGAGACACAGGCTTCGTCCACTTTGGAATATCCTCAAGAAAGTGGCGTAACCATTCAGCCTCTTCCCCACATTTGTCCAGTACGATAAATTCAGATTCCATCGTGGATTTAGCGATCATTGTTTGTTTCGAGAATTTCCAAGAAACTCCTGCACCACCTAGTGTAAACACATAGCCACTAGTGGATTTTGAATTATTACTAGATATCCAGTTCGCATCACTGTATTCTTCAAGTACAGCCGGGTATCTCGTATAGTGCAACCCATAGTTAAGAGTAAAATGCAAGTACTTCAGTACTCTTGTAATTGCTTGCCAATGCTCGCTTCCAGGATTACTCATATATCTACTTAGTTTACTCACTGCATAGGCTATTACAACTCATTAATTATATTAGACTGCCTATGATTCTAGAGTATTCTACTTGAGAAATACTCTCACCTTTATTCTTGGAAAAATACAAAGTTAGATCATTGGAGTTCTGGCAATTCCAGAATTATCTTTATCAAAATTTTCAAGAATATTGTCAACATAATGTAACTGGCTTAAAATAAGCTCGTCTGATGTTCTTGTGATTTTAATTCTCAATATAACAACAGCTAGTCCCATATCTTTCATGTCAAACCTCGAGTCCAACATGTTTTTTACAGATTTAATCATCTGATCATTGCTTCCAATAATAAGCATGTCATCTACATACAAACCTATAATGACATATCTATTTTCTGTATCCTTGACATATACACATTTGTCACATTCATTGATCTTGAAGCCATTTGTCGTCATGACATTGTCAAATTTCTCATGCCACTGCTTTGGAGCTTGTTTTAAGCCATATAATGACTTCACTAGTTTACACACTTTCTTTTCATGTCCTGGAGCTGAAAAACCCTCAGGTTGTTCCATGTAGATTTCTTCATCTAAATCTCCATTAATAAAAGCTATTTTTATATCCATTTGATGTACTTCAAGATTGCGCAGAGCTGCTAATGCAAGTACCATCCTAATAGAATTTATTCTCGTCAAAGGAGAATCTGTATCAAAGTAATTAAGATCTTCCTTTTGTTTATAACCTTTAATTACAAGTCTTGCCTTGTATTTATCAATTGATCCATCAAATTTCATTTTTCTCTTGAAGATCCACTTGTAACCTAAAGGTTTAGTACCTGGTGGAAGATCCACTAGTTCCCAAGTATGATTTTGCAAGATAGAATCAATTTCACCCTTGATGGATTCTTTCCATAGAGGATCATCACTAGAGTTCACCGCTTCTTTGAGGGTTTGGGGTTCACCTTCAAGCATAAAAGTCAAGAAATCCGGACCAAAAGGTTTTTCCATTCTTGTTCTTTTACTGTGTCGAGGTTCGTCCTCAACTTCTTCATCTTGGTCTTCACCATCTTCACTAATAGTCTCATGTGTTCATTTGGAGGAACTTGGTTCCTCCTTTGACTTATATGGAAATACATCTTCAAAGAACGATGCATTTCTAGACTCCATTATCGTGTTCTTTGATATATCAGTGATATCGGATGTGTACACCAAGAACCGATAGGCACTACTGTTAAGTGCCTGGCCACTGAAAATGCAATCAACCGTTTTTGGTCCTATTTCACTTTCTTAGGTGGAGGTACTGTCACCTTGGCAAGACATCCCCACATTCGCAATTAATTGTAGGATGACTTTCGTCCTTTCCATAATTCATATGGAGTTTTCTCTTCTTTCTTTTTGGGCACCTTTTTCAAAAGGTAGTTAGCTGAAAGAATAGCTTCTCCCCATAAATTTGGTGGCAAACCAGAACTTATTAACATTGCATTCATCATTTCTTTCAATGTACGATTCTTTCTCTTAGCAACACCATTGGACTGAGGAGAATAATGCACTGTTGTTTCATGTATAATCTCATGCTTAGCACAAGTGTCAGTAAATAGTGATTCATACTCTCCACCTCGGTCGCTTCTTAGCGCCTTATTTTTCTTGTTGAGTTAGTTCTCAACTTCATTTTTATAGAGAACAAATTTCTCTATAGCATCATCCTTGCTTTTAAGCAGATATATATAGCAGTATTTTGTGCTATCATCAATGAAGGTAATAAAATATTTAGTACCACCTCTTGTTTGTATCATTTTCAAATCATAAATATCAGTGTGAATTAGATCAAGAGGTTCAGTGTTTCTTTCAACACTTTTAAACGATAATCTTGTTAGTTTTGCCTCAATACAAGTTTCACACATGTATTTGGAATCAATTTGGAATGTTGGTTTGTAATTCAAGTTAATTAGTCTACGCAAAGTATCATAATTAACATGTCATAGTCTACCATGCCAAAAACTGAAAGACTCAAGCATATAAGTAGAAGAGCTAGCTTTATTAATATTCTTGACTATAGTCATTACATTGAGTTTGAATATTTTACCACTCATGTATCCTCTATCAACATACATTCCACTCTTCGACAAAACAAATTTGTTCGACTCAAACACTAAACGAAAACCGTGGTTATTAAGCAACGAACCAGATACCAGGTTCTCATGGATTTCAGGAACATATGCAATAATGTTCAGAGTCAGTTCCTTTCCAGAAGTCATCTTCAAGATCACCTTGCCTTGGCCCTTGATTTATGAAATAGCCGAGTTCCCCATAAACATCTTCTCCTCATTCTCTAATGGTTCGAAAATGGAGAACATACTTCTGTTGAAGTACACATGTCGAGTAGCTCCAGTGTCAATCCACCATTCCTTCGGGTTTGAACCTATCATATTCACATCTGAGATCACAGCTGAGAGGTTGATATCGAAAACATCTTGAACAATGCCTTGAATCATGTTTACTTCTCTGTTCCTGTTCTTCTTGGATAGTCTGCATTCAATAGATTTGTGACCCATCTTATCATAATTGAAGCACTTACCTTGAAACTTCGGCTTCTTGGAGATTCCTCCCTTAGGCCTCAACTTGGGACCCTTATTGTCGTGCTTGTTGGAATGTTGTTTATGTTTCACTACATTTGCCTTGGCCGCATGACTGATGACTCCAACCTTTTCAGATTCTCTATTGTCTTCTTCAATACGAAGCCTGACAATGAGATCTTTAATGCCCATTTCTTTTTAATTATGCTTTAGGTAATTCTTAAAGTCTTTCCAACCTGGTAGTAAATTTTCAATTATACATGCTACATGGAAACTTTTACTTAAGTTCATACCTTCCGCATGAATTTCAAGCAAGATTAGTTGTATTTCTTGAACTTGATTGATCACTGTTTAAGAATCTACCATTTTATAGTCTAGGAAGCAACCCACAATGAATTTCTTAACGTCGGCATCCTCAGTTTTATACTTATGGTCTAGTGATTTCCAAAGTTCTTTAGCAGTTCTTTTGTCAATGTATACATTATACAAAGAATCGGCTAATCCGTTCATCAAGTAATTCCTACATAAGTAATCGGCATTTTTCCAAGCATCCACAGCGGCAATGACTTGGTTATCTTGCTCATCTTTCTTAAGATTTGAAGCTTCTTCGTTCAAGAATCTTGCAAGATTCAATGTGGTCAGATAGAACATCATCTTCTGTTGCCACCTTTAAAATTCTACCAGTTGAACTTCTCAGGTTTCTCCCCATGGGAGACTGAGATAGATACAACGATTGGCATTGGCACTCGTGCTGCAGCAGCAGTCGGTACATGCATCGTATCAGCAACCGACACTTGGACCGTTTCAGACATAGCAACATTCTCCGATGCAATAGTCATTTCGATTCTAAAAAATACACAACACGAGTGTAAGTTTTCCAGATTAAAGAAAAAGAAAAGAAGTGCCTCAAAATCGGAAATCAAGAAAATCAAAAATTGTTTTAAGTGTAACGATAGACAATGTATTGAATGCGTACACGGTAACGACAGACAAAATGTTTAATACTGCACTGAAATGGCAGACAAAACCGTTTCTGCATTTATAACAGCCGTTTACAAAGAAAAAAATCAAAAACTGCAGTAAAAAGTGGCTCTGCACGGGGTGGGGTTCTGTCGGTCCAGCGTTCGTGTTCACACGACGTGCGGGCGCACACAAGTTGCATGTAATCTTGCTCATCTTTCTTAAGATTTGGAGCTTGTAACCCTCATTCCCATTTATACGGATTTGTATTTTTCTTTTCTTGTATTCTGGTATTTAAATTTTTCCTATAAATTTTTCTACTATTTTGAACCCATATGTTTGCATTCATTAAAATACCCGACTATTTTTGTTGAACCCAGAATTTCAATCTACACTATTTAACACTTTTTAATTATTTAATTTCTGATTATTATTTAATTACTTTTATTATTATTATCAACATTATTATTATTACTGTTATTACTATTATTGTTATTATTATTTTGTTAAGGCCCCTTGTTTTGATCTATATTATATTATCTATTGTGAAGCCCAAATATAAAGCCCAATTGTTTTAAGCCCAAATCCAAATCCAGTACTCATATATATTTCTATATGCTCAATCCTATATGATTGTATTCAAACCCCTCATATTCTCTCAACTCTTCTTATTCCGTAACCCCTATAACTGCTCCCACTTTCTCACCCCCCTTTACTCTACCCATTATTATATTATTCATTATTTTATATTTTTATTATTATATAATTCCCCCTCCCCGTTCACTCTCTCACCCATTCTCTCTCCCTCCTCTGTCTCCTTCTTTCTCCCGCTCTCTCTTTCGTCTCTGTTTCGAAACAAAAACAGAGGAACCCAAAGCCTCGTCTCCTCCGCCCTCCTCTCCGCTCGAACCACCCCCCCGAGCTCCTGCCATTCCGTCGAACACCAAGCAACCGCACCGGCAGCTCTTTTCCGTCGCCGTGTCCCCTGGCCACCATCCAGCGCAGGCCGTCGTTCCCTGGCCGTAGCTCTCCCTCCTGCAGTATTAATCAAGTCAGTTTTGATCTTGTTGATTGTGAGCAGTCGATCGTCGTGATCATCTTGATCATCATGATCATGTCCCCTTGGTTTTGATTCTGGCCATCCGTTGGATCTTGATCATCATGCTTGTTTGGATGTGGGCCGTTGATCTCCTGTTGATCATCCGATCAGATCCTAGCCGTCGGATCTACTTTGATCATCATCATCTTGATCGTCACCATCGGGGTGATCTTGGCCGTTCGATCGCGATCATCATCAACTTCATCATCACCTTGATTTAGACCGTTCGAGCTTGTTGATCTTGATCTTATCCATGCCGATCCGCCCAATCGTTGTTTGATCATCTTGATCTTGATCGTCATCGTGATCCGTTCGTTGGTTTGTGTTCGTGATTGGTTCGTGTGTTCGTTGAGTTTGTTGGCCGGGAATTCGTTCCTGTTATTTTTTTGTAGGATTCATCGTCTACACAGCAGGCAAGTATCCTCTTGTACAACTCGTTTATTCTCGTACAAGCTATCTTTGCAAAATACCGTAAGTATATTCTTTGACTCTAATTCGTATTCATCGGTCGAATTGAAAACTGTTGCTATACATAACCCGTTGATCCCATATCTGCATATGATCGTGAATACTTTGTTGCCACATGCATTACATGAACACGATTAATACACACATATGTACTCTTAGGATTATACATGATTATGTGCATGATTGTTTTACCTATGATAGTAGTTAAATATGATATCTGTTATTGTTAATTAAAATTAATAAAAGTAATAAGCCGGAGTTTAAGGGAAAGACCATAGTAGTGGACAATATAGGTAAGTGTACTCGGAAGGGGGTCCGTGTTTCCCATGATTACAAGTTATATGGAACTAAGTGCTACGTGGAACTAAGTGCCACATCAGGGGTTGACAGGAACCACCTCTAGAATCTACGGGGGCCACCTCTAGAATCCATTACATGATTATATGTTTATATGTTTCACGCTACAAGTTTACACTCTATATGTTTCACGTTATATGTTTGCACGTATCTCGATACAAGATACAATTGATATGTTTTTCCCGAGTACGTGACCTATAAAATCCACCACTAGACCTAAACGCAACTGATTGTAAGTAGCAACCATGTACTAAAAGGATGGATGTATGAACTGCTACCTAGATAGAATTAATAAAAGACATAAGATTAACACATACACTTGCATGATCCAATTACATGTACATGTTCATGATGACTTGATATTTGTTTACTTGATTACTTGGTTACATGCATGCCACTTGTTTCATGCATGCCTGTTCATGATCATGTTTACATATTGTATTTCTCCTATTACATGATTCTTGGTTTCTTGCTCTTTTTTTTCCTGCTTCTTGTTTGTTTTTGTACTTGTCCCGTTACCTTGTACCACTTGCGGCCCGTGACTTGCATTAATGGATATCTTCTTATTTCTTCTTTTTGTAATAATGTACTTGCAGTCCCGGATGGAGAGTTACCCGAAGGTGTTGCTGAGCAAGTGATTTAGTCTTGTTTATTTTAATGTTGCTTTAGTTCATATTTTATTTCTACTCTTTATTGTATTCCAGGCGTGTTTAACCTGTAACTATGTTTTTATTTCCAGCTGTTGGTTATATTATGGACTATGTGATGTACTTTCGTTATCCATCGTGATTTTACATGCTTGCGTGGTTTTATTGTTACCTTATTGTTGAGTTACCTGTACAGCTTATGAATGATGTATTCACATCATTCACTGTGCCTCAGTCACGTGCTCGTATTTCTGTATTTTGGAAAGCGGGGCATGACAGGATTTTTAGTGGTATCAGAGCTTAGGTTTGGCTAATGTGTTAGTTTGACTAATACATTAGACAGGCTTGACTCAGCCAGGTTAACTCAACAACATGTGTACCACGTTGATCAAATGGATAATGAATAACCAACATATAATCTGGTTACTTCTCTTATTTGATTCCTCTTTGATTCCTTCATATTCAGTTCCTTCATTTTTTAGCTGTTTTGTCCCTTCCATTCATTCACTTTCATTAATTCCTTATTGGGTATAATTTTGTTCGTTTGTACCCATATTCTTTTGATTCCGGTGTCTTATTTTTTTTCTTTCTGCTCGGTTCATCGATTGGTGCTGTGTGGTCTACAACGACATGTCTGCAGCTTGGAACGTCGCCATCTGAGTAGCGCAGCGGAAGCTTGGTAGGCCCATAATCCACAGGTCTCAGGATCCTCTTGTTGCTTCTCCTCCTTTGTATTATTTGCTTCCCCTTTTTTGCATCGCTTGCTTCCTTTTCATACATTTGCATTGTCTTCATTCATTGAATCTTCATTCAACATCATTCTAGATCACTTCATTCTTATCCATGTTCTTTCCCATTTTTTTGTCTTGCCACCATTTTGTCTCTTTTCCTTTAATTCCCAGTTTTGTTATTTTCCTAGTTTGCTTTTTTGCCTTATCCTATGTACCGCCTATGCAAATTTCGAGGACGAAATTTTGTTGTAAGGTGGGTAGGATTGTAACCCTCATTCTCGTTTATACGGATTTGTATTTTTCTTTTCTTGTATTCTGGTATTTAAATTTTTCCTATAAATTTTTCTACTCTTTTGAACCCAAATTTTTGCATTCATTAAAATACCCGACTATTTTTGTTGAACCCAGAATTTCAACCTACACTATTTGTCACTTTTTGATTATTTAACTTCTGATTATTATTTTATTACTATTATTATTATTAGCAGGATTATTATTATTACTGTTATTACTATTATTGTTATTATTATTTTTATTATTATTGTTATTATTATTTTGTTAAGGCCCCTTGTTTTCATCTATATTATATTACCTACTGTGAAGCCCAAATATAAAGCCCAATTGTTTTAAGCCCAAATCCAAATCCAGTACTCATATATATTTCTATAGGCTCAATCCTATGTGATTGTATTCAAACCCTTCACATTCTCTCAACTCTTCTTATTCCGTAACCCCTATAACTGCCCCCACTTTCTCACCCCCTTTACTCTACCCATTATTATATTATTTATTGTTTTATATTTTTATTATTATATAATTCCCCCTCCCCGTTCTCTCTCTCTCACCCGTTCTCTCTCCCTCCTCTGTCTCCTTCTTTCTTCCGCTCTCTCTTTCGTCTCTATTTCGAAACGAAAATAGAGGAACCCAAAGCCTCGTCTCCTCTGCCATCCTCTCCGCTCGAACCACCCCCCGAGCTCCTGCCATTCCGTCGAACACCAATCAACCGAGCCGGCAGCCCTTTTCCGCCGCCATGTCCCCTGGCCGCCATCCAGCACAAGTCGTCATTCCCTGGCCATAACTCTCCCTCATGCAGTGCGCACATTCTCTTGTGTGGTGATGTTGATCATGGAGAGTATTGATCAAGTGGGTTTTGATCTTGTTGATTGTGAGCCGTCGATCGTCGTGATCATCTTGATCATGTCCCCTTGGTTTTGATTCTGGCCGTCCGTTGGATCTTGATCATCATGTTTGTTTGGATGTGGGTCGTCGATCTCCACTTGATCATCTGATCAGATCCTAGCCGTCAGATCTACTTTGATCATATCATCTTGATCGTCACCATCAGGGTGATCTTGGCCGTTCGATCGCGATCATCATCATCTTCATCATCACCTTGATCTGGACCGTCCGATCTTGTTGATCTTGATCTTATCCGTGCCGATCCGCCCGGTCGTTGTTTGGTCATCTTGATCTTGATCGTCATCATGATTCGTTCATTGGTTTGTGTTCGTGATTGGTTCGTGTGTTCGTTGAGTTCGTTGGTCGGGAATCCGTTCCCGTTATTCATTTGTCAGATTCATCGTCTACACCGCAGGCAAGTATCCTCTTGTATAACTCGTTTGTTCTCATACAAGCTTTCTTTGCAAAATACCATAAGTATATTCTTTGACTCTAATTCGTATTCATCAATCGAATTAAAAACTGTTTCTATACATAACCCGTTGATCCCGTATTTGCACATGATCGTGAATACTTTGTTGCCACATGCATTACATGAACACGATTAATACACACATATGTACTCTTAGGATTATACATGATTATGTGTATGATTATTTTACCCGTGATAGTAGTTAAATATGATATATATTATTGTTGATTAAAATTAATAAAAGTAACAAGCCGGGATTTAAGGGAAAGACCATAGTAGCGGACAATATAGGTAAGTGTACTCGGAAGGGGGCCTGTGTTTCCCATGATTACAAGTTATATGGAACTAAGTGCCACGTGGAACTAAGTGCCACGTCAGGAATTGACGGGGGCTACCTCTAGAATATACGGGGGCCACCTCTAGAATCCATTACATAATTATATGTTTATATGTTTCACGCTACAAGTTTACACTCTATATGTTTCACGTTATATGTTTGCACGTATCTCGATACAAGATACAATTGATATGTTTTTTTCCAAGTACGTGACCTATAAAATCTACCACTAGGCCTAAACACAACTGATTGTAAGTAGCAACCATGTAGTAAAAGGATGGATGCATGAACTGCTACCTAGATAGAATTAATAAAAGACATAAGATTAACACGTACACTTGCATGATCCAATTACATGTACATGTTCATGATGACTTGATATTTATTTACTTGATTACTTGTTTACTTGCATGCCACTTGTTTCATGCATGCCTGTTCATGATCATGTTTACATATATTATTTCTCCTATTACATGATTCTTGATTCCTTGCTTTTTTTTTTTCTGCTTCTTGTTTGTTTTTGTACTTGTTCCATTACCTTGTACCACTTGCGGCCCGTGACTTGCATTAACGGGTATCTTCTTATTTCTTCTTTTTGTAATAATGTACTTCCAGGCCCGGATGGAGAGTTACCCGAAGGTGTTGCTGAGCAAGTGTTTTAGTCTTGTTTATTTTCATGTTGCTTTAGTTCATTATTTCTACTCTTTATTGTATTCCAGGTGTGTTTGATCCGTAACTATGTTTTTATTTCCAGCTGTTGGTTATGTTATGGACTATGTCATGTACTTTCGTTATCCATTGTGATTTTACAAGCTTGCGTGATTTTGTTGTTACCTTATTGTTGAGTTACCTATACAGCTTATGAATGTTGTATTCGCATCATTCGCTTGGCCTCAGTCACGTGCTCGTATTTTCGTATTTTGGAAAGCGGGGCGTGACAGAGCTTCTTCGTTCAAGAATCTTGCAAGATTCAATGTGGTCAGATAGAACATCATCTTCTGTTGCCACCTTTTAAAATTCTGCCTGTTGAACTTCTCGGGTTTCTTTCCATGGGACACTGAGACAGGTACAACGGTTGGCATTGGCACCCGTGCTGCTGCAGTAGTCGGTACATGCGTCTATCAACAATCGGCACTTGGACCGTTTCAGACACAGCAACATTCTCCGATGTAGTAGTCATTTCGATTCTAAAAAATACACAACACAATTGTAAGTTTTCCAGATTAAAGAAAAAGAAAAGAAGTGCCTCAAAATCAGAAATCAAGAAAATCAAAAATTGTTTTAAGTGTAATGATAGACAATGTATTGAATGCGTACACGGTAACGGCAGACAAAATGTTTAATACTGCACTGAAACGGCAGACAAAACTGTTTCGGCATTTATAATAGCCATTTACAAAGGAAAAAATCAAAATCTGCAACAAAAAGTGGCTCTGCACGGGGTGGGGTTCTGTCGGTCGGGATTCGTGTCCGCAAAACGTGCGAGCGCACACAAGTCGCATGTAATCCGGTCCGAGATTTACACCCTCTGCGTGCACAAGAGAGCCTCTCTTCTAGCTATCTTACAATGCTTAGAAGGAGGTTACTATATATCCTCTTCTAATTTCTTTGATTTTTTTCGATGTGGGACAACGTTCCCTCAACCCATTTTCAAGAATGAAAACGTCTCACTTTGAGAGTGAATTTCTCATTCATCCCTTAACCGTTTTTAGCAAATTAATATACGATTTTGATCTACTCACGAAGGAAAACACAAATCAATCAAGAAATCTCAATAATTTATTGAGGATCTTACTCAAAAAATTGCTCAAAAACTGGTTTGTAAATGGTGTATAAAATACCCATTTTCTAACGGTGCCTGTGTCAGCACATAGTTTTTGGCCTGCTGAACCTTTTGATCTGCTCTACCAAGTGGTATAGGACATTGTAAATAGTTCATCATAATAACTTAATATCGATATATAGATAATAAGCATGTCTACTATAGAATTAAGAAAAATGAATAAAGGGAATAGCAATTAAACATGCCAGTGTACTATGCAATGATGATTTTGCATTATCATGAGGGTTCTGAGAAGAGCATTGCTGCTTAAAATCAAGTTGGCAATAAATCACATAATTTTGAAGATTTTTTTTTATTTATAAATAATAAAAAAAACCAATTTCATAATTTACTGTTATATGATAACATGAAAGATTTATCTAATCCTGAAGATTGATAAGTAATAAACTGCACCTCACATTGACAGGGTTAAAATCTCAAGAAGTCACTTTTTAAGATTTGATTCTACTTCCCTAAATTTTGCCCACCCAAACTCGAATCACTGTGGCAAACTCATTTTCGCTACCATGCACCTAAACTCTTCCTTCGTGTTTTCAGAATTTGTTGTCCCTACTATGTATGAAATGTCTATAAGCAATGGGAACTTGTGCATGGTGAAGCAGAGAAAGTATGAAACTATGAAACTATGAGATATTTTTGTATGCAATAGAGAGAATTAATGGTGGACATTTAAAATGGAGAAATATGAAGGTTGTTGATTCAAGACAAACAGCTAGTGTCCATGATGAGATAATTTTAAATTTGTTAATTTGATTTCTTTGCTGATGATAATAACAAGAGTGTTGAATGAAAAGGAGCATTGTAATGTTTGGTAATGGAAAGAGAAATGACATTGAGAATGAAGGAATGAATTAAATCATTAAATATCACATTTTGGCAGTGAAGAAATGGTGATACATCACGTCTGAAAAATACATGAGTTCTGCATATTTATCACAACGTTTTAAAAAAGCGTTGACACTTTATTTGTACTTACATGTACTGTGTGTGTTTTGATTCCAGCAATTATTCATTGAGATATCCACTAATTTCCAATGTGCGTTTGGAATTTAGAAAGTATATGCATTGCCTGTGCACTTAAGATCTAGTAGAACAGAAGAGGCCGGCTTCCCAAACTGGGACTGCAACAGCCGCATATACACACTCCAGAGCTAGAACATTCAAGGTTAATTAGGGGTGACAATTGATTAATATGGGTAGACTTGTGACTTAAATAAAACAGTAAGTTCTGACTATGGGCAATTCTACCATGGAGTTGTCCCGGTGCCGTGTCTACGCACATGTTGAGCACTGATACTTAGTGTCAGTATTCCATGGCCACATATCAGATACTGTTCCTATGTGTCAATATATCTTGTACATCTGGTACTTAGGTACTTCCTTAAACACATGAAGAACAAATTTGAATATCTTAGAGCATCCACATTTTCTAATTTGTCATTTTTGTCATTTTTTTGGCAAAAAGAGTCTCACTATTTTACCATTTTTTGAAAAAAATTGCTAAACTTCTCGTAACTGAGAAACCTTTTGTAGATTCCCAAAATATAGGGAACCCCAATTAAAAAAAAAAAGAATCAGACGAAACAAGTTGTCCCATCCCCCCTCCCCCAAAAAAAATTAAATAACGGAAAAGCTCTCGGACGGAACAAGTTATCCTGTTGGAAGAAAAAAAATGCTTGGAGGGGTCCATGAATCCAGGCAACTTTTCCCAAGCCTAATTCTTTTTTTATATTAACTAATCACTAATTATTCTAATTAATTACTTCGTAATTTAATAACTAAATCTAACACTAATTTATTAACTAACTTAATATAATCACTTGTTTACATAAAAAAATAAAAATAAAATGAGATGGGATATGTTGTCCTGTCCGCTAAAAGGGAATAAAAAAATTTTATCGCAATAAACCATTACAAAAAATTGCCAAATTGCTATTTTCTATTTGTTATTTTACCATATTTAAAGAACAACCATGCGATTATATATTTAAGAACTTTTTACCAAAATGACCCACTTTGAAAGTATTTACCAAACTGCCCTACTTTTGAAAGTATTTACCAAAACGACCCACACTATCTTAGATTGCGTGTTTGGCTAAAACCTCATTGCTATCTGAGATAGCTAGTGTATGATTATGTGTTTGAAGAAAAACATCAAGTATAGACTCGCTATCTGATGTTTGTACTAAATTCACTATCTTAGATAGCGAGTTTATGGTTGTGTGGAAATTTTTCTCATCCGACAGAGAGTATGTTTGTACCATACTCGCTAACTGGAATATTGAGTCTAGGGTCTTGAAGAAAAATTCCCCAATCTAAACTCGCTATCTCGGTTAGCGAGTTCTTTTCTACTAAACTCGCTAACTGAGATAGCGAGTGTCGATTGAGTAATTTTTAAAGACTTGCTGTTTCGCTCTCCCTCACTTCTCTCTTTCCATTCTCACTCTAACTCAAAAAGAAATCCAAAACAAACAAACCTTAGCCTCCCAAATTCGTTATTTCACCAACAAAATCTATTCAAAATCTTTTGAGATCCAATTCATCACTCACAACCCTCTATACTCCCACTCTCAAAACCCTAAACCCATCATCGAAGATCCCGAATTTCTCAATATTCATGATCATAGATTCGAAGGTATTATTTGTATTACCTTTTATCTTGTACACTTTGGTAGATTAGATTATGTGTCTCATTTTTGTATAAATATGTATATGTATGGATTATGATATTCCTATATGGATTTAATTTGGTGGTGAAATTATTCGTGACGTGAAGATAAGTTGTTGGTATAGTGCTGTTGATCCTGAATTAGTCGAGAAAATTAGTCGAGAATTAGTCGACTAATTACAATTACAATGACAGAATTAGTCGAGAAAATTTATAAGGTTACTAATTGGGTTAGAGATCAATGGAATTTTAAAATTTTAGCTCGATATGCAGCTGATAAAGGTGAAGGTCAATATTTTATGAGTGTTCCCGTAACAAATGACAATGCTCTGAAGTCCATGATTGCTAAGACAGTTGATCCAAATTATAGTTGGTGTGCATTGGAATTATATATTCAGTAAATTTAAATTAGTAATTTCTAGCCACATGCTAATCCTAGTTCAAACTTTGTACGAGAAGTACCGACACATGGCATGAGTTCTAACCCAGTTCAAACATCACATGCAATTCCACCGTCCCCACAAGAAGACACGTTCACAAATATAACAAGCTCAGATCCTACAGAAGTTGAGTTGTCATGTCAACCTAGTTTGGTTCAAGATTATGTTCAATCAGCCAATGTCTATGGAATATTTCAAAATTCTAGTGTCAATAATGAATTATTAGATGAAGAAGAAGAAGATGAAGAAACCGACGATGAAGTTGATGAGAGTGTAGAAAATGATGACGAAGTGTAAGAAGATGAATATGTAAATGTTAATTTAAATGAGAGAAACGATAATGACGTGAACGTACTGATGCCTTTAATAATGCTAATGTTCATGTTACCGAGGAGATGTTACAAAGTGATAGAGTAAATCAAGTTCCACAAGAGCCATCTAGTTCATCGAAAGTCGACGAATTGTACATTGAGCAGGAGTTTCAAAGTAAAATTCGATCTAGCATGCGGTGAAGCTAAACTCCATCAAGAAACATCGGGAATTTGTCACTTTGAAATCTACACCTACCCTATATACCGTGAAATGTAAATTGGCACCTAGAAAGCGTACCATTGAGGAGATTGTGCAAATCCCACCAGTTGTAAGTGAAGGCGATTGCCCATGGAGATTACGTGCAATTGTTCCAAAGGATGGAACAAATTTTATGGTGAAGAAAATTGTAGGTCCGCATACATGTTTGAATCCCACGTTGAATCAAGGCCACCGTAAAGTTGACGCTAAACTTGTATGCAACTTGATTGTGAATGTCGTTAAGGCTGAGATAAGAATAACACCGCGGGCCATTATTGAGATAGTCAAACTACAGTTCAATTATCAGATTTTGTATAGGAAGGCTTGGATTGAAAAACAAAAAGCTATTGAGAGGTTATTTGGTACCTTTGAAGAAGCATACACTAAGTTGCCTTATCTACTATCAGCAATACAAGCAGCAAATCCAGGAACTGTTCTCCATTGGGATAAATATGAATCTGGTCCTGGTGAGGAAACATTCAAAGGAGTAATTTGGACTTTTGGTACTTCGGTTGAAGGGTTCAAGTCTTGCAGACCGGTCATTAGCATTGATGGAATACACTTGTATGGAAAATGCAAGAAATGTTTGTTAATTGTGGGTTCACCGAACACAAACGATAGCCTTTTTCCGTTTTGCATTTGCAATAGTTGATGAGAGTGTATATACTTGGACATGGTTCATGAGCTGCCTTCGATTTTTTGTCACGAATCGGGATGGGTTATGTGTTATCTCCGATTGTCATGCAGGTATATTGGCCACCATAGAAATACAAAACGGAGCATGAAACAAACCAAATGCATATCATCGTTATTGTATGCGACATTTCGCTACAAATTTCTTCACCAAATTTGGTAGCAAAGCTATGAGAAAAAAGTTAAAATAATAGCATGTCAAAACCAACCAAATTTTTTTCATAGAAAACTCGTTGAGCTGGAAACTGTGAATGTGGAGGCGGCTACCGGTTGTCATGCCCCGCTTCCCAAAAATACGGAATACAGATACACGACAAAAGCTCAGCGAATAATTTTCATCATCCCTAAGCTGTTCAGGAATCTTTACAACATCTCACAATATAATTAGAGTCAGAAGCCAGAAAAGTTTACCACATACATGCAAAATTGAATTAATAAACCAACAAAATTTACTTGAAACCAAATATAATCTCTCAAATAGTCATGATCTGAATAAAACAAATATCCTGGGTCATATTGCACAAATACAAGAATAAATCCAAGTAATCAAATACAATATTATTCAAGCAAACTATAAGAAATAATAATAAAATCCAGCACTAATACTTCATGTCACCAATACCGTCTGGAACCTGTTCTCCAAAATCTGCAATTTAACAATTGCAGGGAAGAGAAAAAGTGAAAACAAGTACCTGTCAATTGCAAGTTACGGGCCACTTATAATGTAGGATATAAGTACATGGGGATAGATAAATCTAAGTAACAAGCAAGGCATGGTATAAGTGTGTCAACAGAAATATAATATTTAACATGAATCAGAAAAATAGAAACAAGTAGCATGGTATACTAACAGGTACTGGTAACTTGTATCAAGTGTCAAGTATCATGTAATCATGTATTAAGTGTCATGTCCAAGTCTTGTAGTGATTACTATCTAGGTAGCACTTCATGCATCCATCCTTTTACTACATGGTTGCTACAGTCAATGCAATTTCGTTTTAGATTTTGTAGGGAACCATACAAGGCAGTGTACTCGGTTATTCACAGAATCACAGAACTTGGTCAGTAAACTTGATCGGAAAACTTGATCGGTAACTTGATCGGTAACTTGATCGATAACAAAATTTAACTTGATCGGTAACTTGATCGGTAAACTTGATCGGTAAACTTGGTCAGTAACTTAATCGGTGTTGCCGCTGAAATCGGTGTGGGGGCAAACAGATAGATTTGTGGATTCTTAGGATGTTGAATAGTCAAACCTGAAACACCTCCACTAGAGTTTGACCGTGATCTCCTACCGTTGACCTGCAAAAAGTGCGAAACACCGGGGTTGATTCCGGCGACGCACTGTAACGCCCCGAATCCCAAATACACTGAATTCGAGATGTTCTACAGGATCTTTTCACTTTCTTTAGTACACTTTTACAGGGAAATAAAAACTTTTCATCATACATCAGAGTTTACATCATAATTACATCTTTCTTTTGCACAGCGGAAGTAAAATACAACAATTTGATACAAATACAACAGCATAATGTAATCTTTAAGCATCCATCCTCTTTAATCTTTAACATGATATTTACCTGCATATAAGACTGTGGGTACGTCAGTTTATTCAACCGACGAACATTATACACGGTCGTCCTCGCTTTGCCGGAAATAGTATAACTTAACATTTCATATTTAGCAAACACAAACTTGTCACATTCAAACTAAAGGGACTACCCTATTGATGTCGTGTTATGATTGTGCACTTAGTCCTTAATGCAGTTAATTTATGTTACATGACACTAATGCGCACTTGTTCGGATTCTATGCATCCCATACTACATAGGTCCGAGGGCAAGCCCTTATTCGTTCTTCATCTTTATAGGGTTCAATCCCCCGTTATGTCTTAAACTACTACTGTAACTACGGTAGTGTCTTAGATGTCCTATGATCTATGAGCCCATGTCCAGGCAGCCTGGAGGGGAATCCCACGCACTGTCACGACGCATCGAGCAGGCAACCTATGGACAATTCAGCCTCCGCCATGGAACAATGGCACCACCCATGGCCACTCGAACATCCCACGAGCGTCGCCACCGGGACGATAATTCCGGAGTAGCACCCACGCCATGTCTTGACGCATCAAGCAGGCAACCTGTGAATCGCTCTCACACCACTATCCGTTGGCCCTCATACTCATGTTTTTCTTCTACTTTCATCACATCTCCACTATGTACTAGTCCTTAGTTTTATTTAAAAATCATGAACAAAATAATCACTAGAGTTAGCCTCTCCATCAACCGGACTTATTCATTTGTTTCATCATGACCAACCTTGGTCTAAATTCAATTCAATTCATTTTTCTCAATGCCGGGGAGACTTAGCTACTCTATTTCAAATTTCATTTCACAATCTTTAACTCCTGACAATTTCCATGTCGAGTTTCCATACTCATTCTTTTTCAATTCATGATTACACTTTATTCACAAGTCCACAATGAATACTTTTAATTCACGAGTTCATAATGAAAACAATTCGTATTTATAGCCAACAATTTCTTTTCCTCTTTCATAAATCATGGTTTTAATTTTATAACCATACATGAATTAATACAACTTCATAAAATCACATTTCAACCTTCATATTTCATATCTTGCAAAATACTCATAATGAAAATAAATAAAATCATGTCACGCCACAAGCACTCATGCCAATTACTTTATAATAGCCTATCTTTATAAGTTATAAAATCCACAAGTGTATATCTCATAACTCAAAGCTCCATTTATGCCTTTTATTCACAAACCATATTGTATTTCATTCTAAAAATACCCAAATCACTCTTAGAAAATTCCTTGTATTTTTATGAGAATTACCATATTTATTTCATAATTTTTGGACTTCAAAAACACCCAAAAAAATTACTTTTCCCTATAAGCCGAAGGCAGGAATCGAACCAGGCGCCGCACCAAGACAGCACAGAGCTCCGACCACTAGGCCGATCGCCGATCACGTCATAAGAGCGACTGGGGTATATTTATACCCTGAGTTCGCTGCTTACTGTTTTTAGGGTAATTTTAAAAAAGAAGTGTTCGGCCTGGGATTCGAACCGTGCGACACAGAGAAGCCAACCGGCGTCCAAGACCACCTGAGCCACTGGCTCGGGTTGTCACAAACCCAATAAAATTTCTTATATGTTATATTCGTACTGTTTTGAAAATAATTCGACATTCAAATAGCCATAGTTGCTTATTGCCTTGATAAAATTTTCTAAAAACTTCCAGATTAGATCCTCAATCATATAAGTTCATACCAGTAAAATAATATAATTTTTTGGTACTAATGAAATGTAATTTCACATACAAAACCCAAAAATTATTTATTAAAATACATTATTGTATTTTTCGACATTGCCATATAATCAATCTACTAGTCTTTTTATTAAATAATTTCATGGAGATAATTTACTGATATTAGTTCTTAATTCAACCGTCACATATGATTTCCATAGTCCACATTCATATCAACATGAAGGTCCATCTATCACAATTAACAAGTGTACATTATGTCTCTAACCATAATAACAACACTCTTAATTTAATTTAATCACTATCACAACTTCACAATAATAAACATGGGGTAATCTACACACAATTTAATCTTAACACTAGAGCCATATAAGTTAATCAATACATTTCAATCAATTCACATGCTAACTACTCAATTTAGGTGGGCTCTTCATAATATTTTTCATGCATCTTTAAGGGTGTAAAATTATCATGGATCTACTTTAGAAATATAAAATGTTTTACCCACCTCAATTGGAGAGAAACACAAACAAAAGCAATCGAGTCCTTGTAGATGAAAGCACCACCTCCTAGCCAAAAGCGCTCAAGCTCCAAGCCTCCAACCAATGCCGAATGCTTCCTCAAGCTCCAAACCGAATGCTTCCTTGGTGATGCCGGCCACTCCAAGTAACAACACCCACACAATCTCTTATCTTTTATAACTCACAATAATAATAATACTATAACTTAGAGATTATACTTGGCATATGAAAAATTAGCCATGAGAAGGGGGGTATTTATACTAAAAAATGAGGGGAATGGAGGGCCAAGATTGTCTTGGTGGTTGTTAGATGAAGGGTTTAGATCAAAGTAGAAGTTACAAGAACTACCCACTTCCTTGAAACTAACACCATGTTCTCCACACCCAAAATCAAAAACTCCCTCCAAAAGAATGATACCCGGCCTCAAAAATAAGGTGTGCATTGCACGTGTACGTGTAGTGCACGTGCATGCAACTAGACCAAATTTGTACATTCTAAAATTGTATAAAAAAATAATTTTGTTTAAAAAAGTCTTCTACATGACAAGTTTAATTAAACAAATTAATTCATGGGCTTTCTTTTTGGGCCAAAATAATTTTATAAAAAATAATTAAAATAAAAATGCTTTTGGGCTTTTTAAGAAAAGGCTTTTTAGTTAAATCAAATAAGGCTTTTAAAGAAGGCTTTTTGTACAAATAATTTGAGAAAAATATATCAAATAATTATACACATTATGATAAAATAATCCAAACAAAATATATTGCACGTGCACAACACGTGCAAAATAAATAATTTCTCATTAATTGAAAAATCAGGGTATTACACGCACCCTTCGACGCTCTAATCAGTAATCAGAAAGATTATAAAAGAGCTTTTATTGGCAAAAGATTGATTACCTGATAACAGTGGGGGATGGGGGGTATTTATAGCTGCCTTAGGAACCAGTTTTGGGATAAGATCAAATCCCTACTTCCCAGTGGATGGATAGAAGTGATCAGGACCGTTGATTGAGGACAATCATAAACCCTAATTTCCTATCCAGTTGGACTGGGTTTCTTGCGGGTTGGAATCCGCACCCAGTAAGATGGATCCCTTTATGGATTATTAGGCCTTTGGAAAAAGGCCCAGTTCCCATTTCAGACCCGTTTGTAGGTAAAATTACCATTTTACCCCTAATGTTTAAGATTCGTGCCTGATTTGGATGGTTCCGATTTAACCCTTATTTTTAGCCATATCACGAGCTCCCCACTCTTGAAGGCTGAGTTTGATCAGCCTTTGAGGAGTAGTTTTACTGTTTTAATGACTTATGGAGTTGTATCAGAGTCCAAATGAGGTCGAATCTTTATATGCGGTATTATGGTGACTTTCAGAGTTAGTTGGGCGCTCAAGGTTATTCTTGAGCTCTCCTAGGCTTTTGGTGATTTTTCGGACCATTTATTTAATTTTACGGATTGGTATTCTATTTTTCGGGAGCAATAATTAATTATCCTAAGCAATAATTATTTATCCAGGGGCTCCAAAATATCTCTCCGAATTTATAATTATTTTTTAGAATTTTTAGTTAATTTTCCTGAACTTTTAACCATTTTTTCGCAATTTTTAAATAAATAATTCAAGTTAAATAAATAGAAATAGATTTTTTAATTCTATTTATGACGTGGCACGATCTGGGCTCTCCATCAGCATGGGGCGCGAATTTTGGGGAAATCTAATGCCTGTGGTTGCTCAAAGGCATTTTCCCCTTCACTTGGTGGCAAGTTGCTTCGGCAACGTTGCCGACCCCCGCCATATACGTGTTAGGAAGGAGGCCGAAGCCTAGGGGGGTTCGGGGTCCTCTGCCGAGGTGTAGAGATACCTCGGCGTCGCGACACGTGTCAAAAGAGGGTTCGACGAGTTTTTGCCGAAGTCCAGAGTGAGTTTTTTCCATGTTTAAGCGTCGGTGCCAAGAGCGCTTGGCAAGGCATGCTGAAGTCCAAAGCGAGAGTTTTTTCTCATGTTTGGGCGTCAGTGCCAAGAGCGCTCGGCCAGTCTTGCCGAAGTCCAAAGCGAGAGTTTTTTCTCACGTTTGAGCGTCGGTGCCAAGAGCGCTCGGCAAGGCATGCCGAAGTCCCAAAGTGAGAATTTTTCCATGTTTGGGCATCGGTGCTAAGAGCGCTCGGCAAGGAGTGTCGAAGTCCCAAAGTGAGAGTTTTTTCTCATGTTTGGGCATCGGTGCCAAGAACGCTTGGCAAGGTGTGCCGAAGTCTAAAGCGAGAGTTTTTTCTCACGTTTGGGCATCGGTGCCAAGAGCGCTCGGCAAGGCGTGCCGAAGTCCCAAGGCAAGAGTTTTTTCTCACGTTTGGGCATCGATGCCAAGAGCGCTCAGTAAGGCGTGCCGGAGTCCCCAAGGCGAGAGTTTTTTCTCATGTTTGGGCATCGGTGCCAAAAGCGCTCGGCAAGGCGTGCAGAAGTCCCAAGGCGAGAGTTTTTTCTCATGTTTGAGCATCGGTGCTAAGAGCGCTCGGCAAGGCGTGCCGAAGTCCCAAAGTGAGAATTTTTCCATGTTTGGGCGTCGGTGCCAAGAACGCTCGGCAAGGTGTGCCGAAGTCCAAAGCGAAAGTTTTTTCTCACATTTGGGCGTCGGTGCCAAGAGCGCTCGGCAAGGCATGGCGAAGTCCAAAGCGAGAGTTTTTTCTCACGCTTGAGCGTTGGTGCCAAGAGCGCTCGGCAAGGCGTGTCGAAGTCCCAAAGTGAGAATTCTTCCATGTTTGGGCGTCGGTGCCAAGAGCGCTCGGCAAGGAGTGCCGAAGTCCCAAAGCGAGTTTGACAGCTTGGAGATGACAGCTGGCCTTCTGACCGTTGATCTTCTGACAATTTTGATCATTAGTCATTAATGCGACGGTACAACTTTTTTCGTTTTGTATAAATGGGCCTGACTGTTGGTCTTTTGAAGCCCAACATCCTCGTTTTGTGTGCCAACCTCTATAAGTCTCACCCCCTCTCATTTTTCACTTCTCCGAATTTTCACTCAGGCGATTATTTTCACTAGAGAGAGATTCTGGCGATCGTCGACAGTACTCCGGTGAACTTTTCGACCGAGCGTGTCACTTCAAGGTAAATCATACTTAGTTTATTTCAAGTAGAAAATGTCTCTTTCTCCTATTTCGGAGCCCTCCCCTTTGCTGACGAAGCACCATCTCCGAGTCAGAGACCTCGCATCGACAAGGGCAAGAGAGTTGATGGCCGAGACACCAAAGTGGAAGATCTGAAGCATATGGGAGAGTTTGGTAGACTGCCAGGCATGTTGACGGGGCTCCATAGGGTTCGAGAGCTTCCGGAGGAGCACGCCGAGTGTATAGTATATGGCCGGGGGTGGAGCTTCGAGGAGAAAGCAGCGAGAGAGACCTCGGAAGCGGACGACACAGTCTCCATTCTTAACGAGGCAGACCTGGCAGCGATCCGGGAGTGTTTTCATATCCCGGAGGAGTACGAGTTGATGCTTCCGGGTCCCGGGGTGAGGGCCAACTCGCCGATGCCAGTAAATATGTGTTTCTGGCTGATCGACGCCTTCATTGCTGGGGCGCGTCTTCCTTTCCACCCGTTCGCCGTTCAAGTGCTTAGGTGGTTCGGGGTCAGCCCCATCCAACTAATGCTGAATGCGTGGAGGGTCATCAACGGGTTTGCGCTCCACTGTCAGGCAGCCGAGATCGAGCCGGACTTGAGGGTGGTCCGGACAATTTATCGGCTTCATCAGTAGCACAAGTCCGAGTTCAGGTTCTACTTGGCTTCGAGGCATGGTGTTCGGCTCGTCAGCTGCCCCGACACGATAAAGCACTGGCGAGACAAGTATTTCATAGTTCGGAGTCGCGAACTGTGGCCCATACCCTCATATTGGGTGGAAGAGGTGACGAAGAGAGTTAGGGAGTCGCCAGTGCTCTACCCCAACGAAGAGGGGATGGTTCAGATTCTCCTTGATCGGCCAAAGTTTGATTGGAGGGATCTGATGGAGGATGCGCTCTTCAGGGGAGGGCTCTGTCACGTAGATCCTAGTATGCGGCTTTATCTGTTTGTTGTTTTTTTTTTAAATTTTTTTTAAATTTTTAATTTTTTAAAATTCCGTCATAACTTGTTTTAATCGAACTTTTCTTTCATTGCCGAGGCTATGGATTACGATGCAATTCTGGCGCAAAGGGCGGCCCTCGAAAGCAAGGCACCTCGGAAGCACAAGAGGGTCGCCACGAAGGTGACCGCGCAGAAGCCGAAGACCGTTGACACCGCCGTTCAGGAGGCAGAGGCTTCGGCAACTGTAACCCCGAGGAAGGTGCCAGCAGCGACCTTGGCATAGGCCGAGGCTGGCGAGTTC
Organism: Hemerocallis citrina; assembly: GCA_017893485.1. Taxonomy (NCBI): domain Eukaryota; kingdom Viridiplantae; phylum Streptophyta; class Magnoliopsida; order Asparagales; family Asphodelaceae; genus Hemerocallis; species Hemerocallis citrina. The sequence continues at coordinate 219,501,587 of CM030364.1, forward strand.
CCGATGGTCGCTGCCCTCGGGATGGAGACAGCCCTGTTGACGGCGGAGGCCGAGGTGTTCCTGACCGAGGAGCACAAGAAGATATTCGTTCCGGACTGGCAGGTTCGGAAACTTGATGGCTTCCTCGGCGACTCGACGTTGAGCATGCAAGCGGTGAAGCACTTGGCGACACCGAAGGATTGGGCTGCCATGGACGCCGGCAGCGTGGGTGACAATGCCTTCGAGATCACTCGCTCGGCGGTATCGGTGAGTATCAATTTCTTTCTTGTAGATAACTTGCATATTTGTTTCCTAACTTTTTTTTGTTGTTGTTCGGCTGCAGATAACCGTCCACTTCGGTCATCTTATGGAGAAGATGACGGAGCTCGAGAAGGACCTCAAGAAGGAAGTCGACCGTGCTCAAGCTGAAAAAGCTCGCCTCGCCAACGAGCTCGAGCAATTGAAGGTCGAGGCTGAGGGGAAGACGATGAGGCTGGAATACCTCGAAGGCCTCATCACGAAGCTTGAGGGGATCTGCTTCGGCAGATGGAGGAGTCGGCCAAGCAGCAGGCCGAGGCTTTGGAAGCTGCCAAGGTTGCGACGGCGAAGGAGGCCGAAGCTGCAACGATGGAGAAAGCGCAGGGCTTTCTCGCGGCCAATATGGCGAAGGCATACGCTCGAGCCATTGAGCAAGTGTCAGAGCAGTACCCCGAGGTCGACTGCTCCGGATGGTGACTCTTTCCCGACCACGTCGACGGCTTCGATGACGAGTCCGAGGGGGAAGTAGGGGACGATGAAGGGGACGCCGAGGTCATGATCGTCGGTGAATGCCAGGGGTCCGAGGTGACTCCGCTAGCGATGGTCCCACCTTCGGGGGAATCCGACCCCATCCAATCCTGTCGCCCTGGGAAAGAGGTCGCCCCCTGACTTCTTCTGCTTCTTCTTTTTTCTTCTTTCTTTTGTACTTTTTGATGTATTGCCTAATTGCGGACTGGCCACCGCACTTTTTTGGAATGAATGAAAAATCCATCTTTTTGAGTTCGACTAAATGTTTGTGAGTCCTTGGCAATGAGTTTACAAAAATTTTCTTGAAATTTGGCTAAGTGTTCACGTCGTCCTGCCTAAAGCTTTGACTACGTGTTCAGAAAATCTTTTTTGAAATTTTGCTATGTTCACGTTGTCTTGTTCAGAAGTTGTCTTTGTGTTAACCAAATTTGCTAATTTTTTCACCTCGTTGAGGTTACACAGCTTTTCGAAGCAACTCATGCGGCAAAGGAGTTAGGTTCCGAGGTCGGCGTAGGGGCAATGCAGTTGTGCCTCACTAGGTGCCGAGAGCGCCTTTATGAATTTGAGTTGGGGCTGCGTAGAGCCGAAAGTGAACGAAATCATCTGCAGCAAATTGTAGGCTGCCGAGACATCGAGATTCGAAGACTAGAAGGGAGGCTTGCTGAGATGACCCCTGAAGGCGATGATGATGGCTTGTCAACAGCCTTTAGTCTAGGTCTGAGGCTTAAGTGTCTCCACTACTCCTTGTCGAAGATGACAACGGAGAGAGACGAACTATTAGTTGAAATTCACCACTTGTTGATAGTAGAAGGCGAGCTTTTGGCGGGGAGAGAAGAACTATCAGCAGAAATGGGGAAGTTGACGGCGGAGCACGACGAGTTGACGGCGGAGGTCGATGAGCTGTAGAGGGTTACAGTCGACAAGAGTATCGAGGTTACTCAGCTCCGCCGAATTATTGCCGACAGTTCTGGTGCCGCAGGCTTCGCTGTGCTCCCTCGCTTCAAGATAGCTGTGAAGGACGACTCTCTGAAGCAACGAATAGTCGAGCTAGAGGCGGAGGTTTCTCGCCTCAAGCCCCAACCGGGACGGATCAATGTCAGAAGCACTTCATGTACCCGTGAAGAAAGCGAGCGAGGGATTTTGTTTTACGAGCTTGCGACTCGCTCGCCCGTTGCTCGGCGAAGTCCAGGTGACGCCCAAAGTGGGGTGGCTGTTTCGTCGAGCGAAGCATCCGTTGGTGCGACTGTTAGAAGCAGCGCAGAAGATACATCTCAGTTTGCCGGTCTAGGGACGAGCTCCGAGGTTAGGCATCGCCGTCCCCGGGTTTCTTTAAACCGGAACATCCCTGCGCCTAAGAGGCATTGAAGTAGTTTTTTGTTTTCCAAGTTTTGCACCTTGTCTAAGTACGAGGAGTCGGTCTTGTAATTTCGTTTTTTTTTAAACTCATTCGTTGTAGAGAAAAGTACAAGTCTTGTAATTTGGTTTGTTCCCCAAACTTTATAGAAGCGGAGCTTGTTTCTTATTTTGGACTTGTGTGTTTTGTTAGTCATCTATGGTTGTAGGAGCACTTCTGAAGAGCGGGACACTTCTTACTCGCGTACAGGAGCGCTCGGCAAGGTGTGCCGAAGTCCAAAGTGAGAGTTTTTTCTCACGTTTGGGCGTCGGTGCCAAGAGCGCTCGGCAAGGTGTGCCGAAGTCCAAAGCGAGAGTTTTTTCTCACGTTTGGGCGTCGGTGCCAGGAGCGCTCGGCAGGGTGTACCGAAGTCCAAAGTGAGAGTTTTTTCATGTTTGGGCGTTGGTGCCAAGAACGCTCGGCAAGGCGTGCCGAAGTCCCAAAGTGAGAATTACATCTCCAACTTTTGACAACTACCCAAAATCAGAAGCAAATCTTCCTTCTTATAGGCACGGAATGTCAACCTTATGAACCTGAGATTGATAAGCAACACTATGGTTTTTGCAGCCTCCCCCATATTAGAGCCACTGCGTATTGAAAAAGAAGCCAGTTTCTTGCAGTGGAGAGCAGCCTCTTGAAGAATTACTTCAACTTTAAACGAACCATAAGAACCAAAGGTTAGCTCCTTTAAGTAATCTTCTCCCATGTCTAGTATAGTGGTTGAAACTTTCAGTTATCCAACCAAGTGATTTGGATTCCGAACACGTCATTCGAGTAAGTTCCAAATGGCAAACCACTTCTAGCTCGCTTAAGAGCAAGCTTGCGAAGCGGAATCGAGCCAAGTCTTGGACTTCGAATACGTTGTTCGAGTATGTTTCAATGGTTGTGGGAGTAGTTCCGAATGGCGAACCACTTCTAGCTCGCTTAAGAGCGAGCTTGCGAAGCGGAATCGAGCCAAGTTTTGGACTCCGAACACGTCGTTCGAGTGAATTTCAACGGTTGTGGGAGCAGTTCTGAATGGCGAACCACTTCTAGCTCGCTTAAGAGCAAGCTTGCGAAGCGGAATCGAGCTAAGTTTTGGAATCCGAACACGTAGTTCAAGTAAATTTCAACAGTTGTGGGAGCAGTTCAGAATGGCAAACCAGTTCTAGCTTGCTTAAGAGCGAGCTTGCGAAGCAGAATCGAGCCAAGTTTTGGACTCCGAACACGTCGTTCGAGTAAATTTCAACGGTTGTGGGAAAAGTTCCAAATGGCGAACCACTTCTAGCTCGCTTAAGAGCGAGCTTCCAAAGCGGAATCGAGCCAAGTTTTGGACTTCGAACACGTCGTTGGAGTGAATTTCAATGGTTGTGGGAGCAGTTCCGAATGGGGAACCACTTCTAGCTCGCTTAAGAGCAAGCTTGCGAAGCGGGATCGAGCCAAGTTTTGGACTCCGAACACGTCGTTTGAGTAAGAGCAATCAAAGGTCTTAAACAGAGAGATAAAATACGAATTACATGTAAATGGAATTTGGGGTGTTACAAATGGTATCAGAGCCAACTTTCGACACCTAGTGTGGGGCATGTCTATATAGTCAGGCGGTGGATTCCGGGACTGTGGTGAACCCTCAATTAAATCAAGGACTGTGATTGACCGGGGGGTGGATTCCGGGATCATGACTAGTCGGGCAGATAGGAGGGCAGCTCAATTAAATCTGGGATTATGATTGATCGAGCGGTGGATTCCAAGATCATCATTAATCGGGCGGATAGAAGAGCAGATGCTCCACATCGACTAGAAAGTAGATCCTGCACTAGATTGTGCATGCCCCGTGCTCAGCGAGAACGCTAATTTCTGAAGGGGGTGTATGTAACATCCCATAATTTCTAAAAAGTATAATATATATATATATATATATATATATATATATATATATATATATATATATATATATATATATATAGGAAAATCTTCCATTGTGCACCACCCCTCTGTGTGCACTCATGTGCACTCGGCCTTCCCACCTTCGTATAGACGATCCTAACCGTTCACATTGATCAACACATCTAAATTAGTCTAAATATGTAAAATAAAATCATTTGAAATTCATTTGCCTATCCATCATGTGACTATAAAAAACAATGATTTTTAGCCATACGATTTTGTAACACTTCAATGGATGGGCAAATGAAGTTCAAATGATTTGGTTTTACATATTTAGACTAATTTAGAGGTGTAGATCAATGTGAACTGTTCGGATCGTCAATACGATGACGGAAAGGCCGACTGCACATGCTGTGTGCACCATAGATGGTGCACAACAGAAGACTTCCCATATATATATATATATATATATATATATATATATATATATATATATATATAGAGAGAGAGAGAGAGAGAGAGAGAGAGAGAGAGAGAGAGAGATTGGAGGCCGCCCCTATAGGTATTCCTATAGGGAGCATTGTATGGAATTATGGGCGTGGTGGGGCTTAGGGAGGCATCAGGCAGCCGATGCTGCTGCAGTTGCTGCCACGTGGCGGGGGACCCACACGAAAAGAGAAAGGAGGCGGGGGCGCTGTCACCTCTGTGCTGACGTGGCTGCTAAAGGGGCCCGCCTGGCCTTGCTGTGCGTTCTCAAGAGAGAGAACGAGGAGGGTAAGTGTAAATAGTCCCATATCGGGAATGTAATAGAAATAAAATAACTATAAATAATATAACCCATGATCAAGAGTCACCAATCTGGTTAACCACCTTTTGAGAGGTAGCCGGTGGTGGGCAGTTGTACTATACTATAAATAATTTGTCTGATAAATTGTATAAATTGTCCTAGCTTGGGGCAGGGTTATTCAGCTCACGGTAATCCGCGCACAAATGACAACTCCCATCCTTCTTGCTAACAAACAAGACAGGAGCACCCCACGGGGACACATTGGGCCTGATGAAACCCAAATCTAGCAATCCTTGGATCTGCACCTTTAACTCTGCTAGCTTAACTGGTGCCATCCGGTAAGGACTATTCGATATTGGTGCAGTACCTGGCTGAACCTCAGTACCAAATTCCACTTTCCTATCTGGGGGTAGTACAGGCAACTCCACTGGAAACACATCCAGAAATTCTCGCACTACAAGAGGCGCAGCCTCACAGCCTGAGTGCAACTCCATTGCACAACCAGCTTCGACAACTACTTCCTGACCACGCCCAAAGGGTAACTCCCTAGCATGGAAATCAAACTCTGCACAGCCCGACATCTTGAAAACAACCTTCTTCGCTCGATAATTAATGATAGCATGGGTGTTGCCCAGCCAATCCAATATGAGAATCACATCGAACCCTAAACTGCCGATTACAATCAGATCTGCTATGAAATCATCACTTCCAATCACCACGGGACTCTGCTTGCACTCCCAGGAACAGAAGACAACACTGCCACATGTGGTGATGTTCCAAGCTACTAGCATCACACTGCACTCCAACTAATGCCGATCTACAAAGCGGGAGAAGATGAAGGAGTAGGTTGCCCCGGAATAAAAAAAAACACGAGCAGAAAAGGAATGAACAAGAATGACACCTAAGATAGAGTCAAAACAAGGGAAAAGATGAACAGATGAAAGATGAAAGATAACCAAGGAATATGAAAAATGTTGCAAGAAAGACAACATGGTTGAAAGATGCAAAACAATAAAACAAGGAACAAATAACAGAACAACAAAAGAAAAACACAAAAGAATACCTGCAATGACTTCTTCTTCGGTCTCAGCTTCCTCCACTGTCAAGTTGAAAGCCTGACCTCTCTCTGGAGCAGTGGTCCTCTGACCGACGATCTGACGCTGAAGGAGAAGTGGCAGTCTGACCTGACTACGGATTGGTGCGACTGCGGCCTGGTCGTGCCTCCTCCGAGGACAATCTCGAACCAAGTGGTCGGTAATACCACAACCGAGACACCTACGGTTGGTCTTCCAGCAATCCTTGCGTAAATGCCCAGGGGTTTGGAAAAAGTTGCAAACAACATCCCTCCGTGGAGGAGCAGGACGGTAGGGAGCTGTCCTGATGGCAAGGACCAGAGTGGCCTCCTGATAGGACCTCCAATAGGCCTGGTATCAACAGAAATGGGGTACTGCACAACCCGCTGAGAAGGGGTCTCCCGAGCTCGAGTCTGCTCTGTCACTCGAGCTGCCTCCAAGGCATCCGCATAGGTACGGAGACGGTGGGTGGCCAAGTGCATTTGAATACCCTGATCAAGACCCAGAAGGAACCTCCGAGCATGATCCTCCTCATTCGCCACCTAGGTGGTAGAGAAGCGGCTAAGCCTAGTGAACTCCGCGGCGTACTCGTCCACAGATCTAGAGCCCTGTCCCAAGAAAAACTTGGAGTTAAAATACTACATATATAATATGTAACAAAATCTCAAAAAATGACACTAGTAAATCAACCAGACAACCAACCAACCAGCTTGTTTCGGGGCAAGAAATTGATGCTCCATTTCTACCCGGGTGATGCGGGGGAAGAATTTCTCCAGGAAGCTCTGAGCAAAAGTAGCCCAAGCAATAAGCCGCTCTAGCCTCTCGGATTCTACCCTCCACCAGATGTGGGCCAAATCCACCAACTGGACGCATACCACATCCACACGGTTGGCATCAGCAACCCTAGCTACCTGTAGCAGGCTCTCCGTCTGTATCAACCACTTCTCAGCCTCAAGTGGCGTCTCAGTACCAGCAAACTTATCAGGGTGCAACCTCATAAAATCAGCAATGGTACCCAGACGAGGGGGCAAAACTACAGGGGCAGGCACAACGGGGGTCGAAACCACATTCTGGTTAGCAGCCTCCAATGCGGCCTTAACCAGTTCGCTATGCTCCTGTTGCATCTAAGCAATCTGCTGGAGCACCTGAGTTACAGCTGCCAACTCAGGATGGTCTTCTTGCGGGCGAGAAGACGAAGCATTCCCATGAGCCATAGTCTGCACAAAACCCAAAATAATTAGCATTCAGATCAAGTTGATTATCAATGTTTGTGCAATGCATGGCCTATTGGTAGTTAAGTAAATCTTGATCAAGTCAAGCCTGTCCAATGTATTAGTTAAACTAACACACTAGCCAAACCTGAGGCTCTGATACCACACAAAACCTTGTCACGCGCCGCTTCCCAAAAGGAATACGGAATACGATACGTGACTAAGCCCAGTGGATAGTTTTCACCATCAATAAGTTGTACAAATCGACTTGACTCATCACAATAGTAAATATAACAATATACTGAACCAGGCATGTATAAACAATTATAACTCAATGGTATTTACTTGCAACAATAATGAATATCCCAAACAAATACGAGATCTGAAACAAAACAATATCCTGGGACTACAAGCCCAGTTACAAGTCTCAACACAGTACATGAATAAAATAGTTCAATAGAACATTAAGCAAATTTTCCAAAGCGCAGCTCAAAACTTATGCTCACCAACTACAGTAGGCAAGCGATCACCGAAACCTGCTCATATAGCAATTACAAGGAAAATAGGAAGATAGGAAAACATAATGCCGTTAGTCGCAAGTTCCGGGCCGCAATCAGTACAAGCAAGAAAAGGAAAAGGAAAATATAAAACAAATAGGAAGTACTGACATGGAGAAAAGCAACAAAGGATGATAGTCTACAGATAATAGGAAATGGTAGGATAACAGTAAAAAGTGTAGTAATAACAGTAACAGTGAAGTCAACAGTAACAGTGAAGTCAACGGTAACAGTAATAGGATGTGACAGTGAAAACAGTTGTTCTTATGTCTAATGTTCAATTCTATCTAGGTAGCACTTCATGTGTCCCAAATTATACCACATGGTTACTACATCAAACAGTTTCGTTTTAAGATTTCGTAGTGGAACCTATAGGGCCGTATATTCAGACAAACAGTAATAGTAACAGTAATAACAAACCGTTTCATGGATCATGCCCTCATGCATCCAGAGATAAATAGTGGGTACCACAGTAAACAGTGGGGAACAAGTTCCCTTCTGAATACGCATTTCTATATTGTCCATTACTATATATTTTCCCTTATAAACCCCGGCTTGATTAATTTTCATTATTATTAAACGTGTGTGAACGAATACAACGGAGAAAAAGGCATGGTATGAACAAAGGATAAGTCTAAGATGAAATAGGAACACAAATGGATGACAAAAACAACCTATAACAGTCAAAATAACAAAACTTTCAGTTATGGAAAGCAAGATACTACTGTACCAAATCTGAGATTCCCATTGCTATGGAACTGCAAAACTATATCCGTCAGAAAATCTAGAAACTAGACTCTTTGCCGAATCCAGCGCATATATACAAGTCATAGATCAGGCACAGAAACAGGGTTGAAAACAGCGTTTAATACAGAAGTTATGTTCAGCCAGAAAATGCAAAATCTTGTTTATAAGCATGGAAAGGGTTTAAAAAAACATAATTAAATCTGAGAAAAATCTGGGAGATTCCCTAGCATATCTAGTCTCAACATATAAAATATCAAGAAATCTATATAATAAATTACAAAGAAAGCTATCAAGTGGCTCACAATCAATCCCTCCTAAAATCAAAGGCCTAGATCAAACCTCACAAAACATATTTTCCCTCCAAAATTTCAAATCCCAAAACTAAGTTTTTTCCCCCAAAACAAAAAAACTTATTACTTTATTACTATATCTCTCTTCTCTCTTCTCTCTTCTCTCTTCACTTTTTCATATTTTACTCTTTCTCTCTCTCCCTATCTCTTTCTCCCATTCTTTCTATATTTAATTAGAAATTTAGATTTTCAGAATTTTAATATTTTTTTTGCACATGTTATATTGAAAATAGTAAATATCTCTTCAACTCCACACTTAAAGTTCTAAGAAGTTAGATTTTGTAACACCCCGCAAAATTTTAATGACAATTTTGCCCTCGGGTGTTACGCACGTGCATTTTGTACTGTTATTGATTATATCCATAACGCATTTTGATATGTATTTTGAATTCCAATTATTTATACAATCCTGTATTCTTAAAAAAATCACATTTGAGACAACTCAAATGCAAAATTTCAATCTTTGAGTTTTTACGTGCTTTTTACGTATTATCGATGCACGTGTCGATTCCGGGTATTCCACCGTTACGTGCAAAGTTTTCAATGGATTTCAATTATTTATCTTTATAAACATGTTTGAATTTGTTTTGTAAACGAAAATTCAATTTTTGACTATCTTTATTAAAATAAATTTTCTACGTGCAATACACGTGTTTTCCGTACGTTTGAGTATATTATCAAATATGTATGTTAAATACACTTTATGTTGCATTCCAATTGATTATAAATATTTTTCGGTTCATAAAGTCAATTTTTGTATTTTTGAGATTTTACGGGCGACACACGTGTTTTGGTGCACGTGTTTAAGCGCGTTCTTCCTTCAAAATAAATTTTCATGAAATGTTTCTTTCCATTTTATTGTGCTTGAAAAGTATAATTTTTAAGTTAATTTTACATATTATTAAAAATTTAAATAAGTTGTTTTAAAGGGATTAAATAAATAAATTGTTTTGTACACAAAGCACGTGCACATGCACACGTGCGATGTGCACACAATTTGGGGACCGGGCTGCTCATGAGGAGAGGGAAATTCTGGAGTTTTGATTTTGAAAACAAGAGGGAAAGTAAGTTACAAAATTTATAATGGGTTAGTGGTGTTCATGTGGAGGTAGTTATACTAACTACCCATTAGCCTTCTTATAAAAGTGCACCCTAAGTCCCTCATTCTCTCATCTCTTTTCTTTCTTCTCTCCTGCCCATGCCAAGAAGAAACCAACCCCAATCCAGCAAAGCTCTTTCCATTTCTCCAACTAATCATCTATCCCACTTGCCTATATACATATACTAATGTATATATATGTACATACATAGTATGTGTACATGAAAGAAGATAGGAGTTATTCTTGATGATTGCCGAATGGAGATGGAGATGCTCATTGATGGATGCTTACCGAAATGTGGAGCTTGGAGGCTAGCTTTGGTGCGCGGATTTCGAGGAGTTGCAATTGGAGCTCCTAATTCTAGGAGTTCATTTGGGTATCAATTCTTCAACTTTAGGTGGGTGTTTCTTAAATGCTTTTTAATTTAGGAGTAGAAATGCATGATAGATGATATATGATTTATTTGGTTGAAATTGAATTGATTGCATGCAAGTTAATATAGAAATGAATCGGTAAATCTTGATCGATTATGGTAAATGCAAATTGTCATGCTTGTTATGATTGCTAGTTGAAGATACTAGAATTGAAGTGATTGTATAAATTGATGCATGTTGAGAATGTGGTAAAGAAGTGTGATTATAACCTCAAAATGTTATTTATACGAGTATAGAGATTTTGTAAAGTGATTTTGATAAAAGAAAGTAGTTTATTTGGAAAATATGTTTTGATGCATTTTTTATTGGAAAAAGAGAAACTTGGGAATGGATAATATATATGATAATGTTTTAAAAGGAATATATTCTGGAAATGATTTATATTTTGTATATGGAAGTACCAATTGATTAAAAGGTCGAAAAGTGTAGGCAAAGATACAAATTGTGGATTTAACAGTCGACTGATTACTTCCACAGTCGACTGGTAAGTGTTAAAAGTTGGTTTTCATTAGCGGGACAGTCGACTGAATACAGTTACAGTCGACTGCTGCTTTGATGTTGAGTTTTCAAGATATTTGCGGGACAGTCGACTGATACTTCCACCAGTCGACTGAACCGAACTGTTTATGATTCTTGAGTTTGAAATCGATTTTGACAAATGAAAGTTAAATAAGTTTTGAATACAAGATTTTATGATTATTAAGATTTGATGGAGTTTTATTGTGAAATGCACACAAGGTTATGAAAGATGAAATTGACAAAGAAATTAAATTGGAACACTGCGGAACAGCCGACTGCCATGTGCAGCAGTCGACTCTCCCGAGTGGTGATGAATAACTGGTTTTGACTGAACAAGTCGACTGGAAGAGTTCCCAGTCGACTGTCCAGAGTGCTTTTGATATATCTAAAATCTTGTGAATTGTTTGGGGTACAGATTGTGAATCTGGATATTGGTAAACTCTATTTGTTGTTGCATAAATTTATATGAAATGAATCATAGTTGAATTGAGAATTTACATGAGATGAATCATAGATTTAAATTGAGAATTAAAGGAATATGAAAGGCTAAGATCATGATAAAGAAAGTTTATGAGACTCTAAAATGAATTATGAGCTGGAAATGCTCAATTGGAAATTGTGAATGGGAAATTGAAACCAAGGAGTAGCTAAGTCTCCCCCGGCAATGAAATGAAATGAAATGAGAATTTGAAAGACCAAGGTTGGTCATATATTGTAATGAATGAATAAGTCCAGTTGAGTGGAGAGGCTAACTCTAGAGCTTTGATTTTATTCATGATTCTAATAATTAATACATTGTAAGGCTGTAATGAAAGTAAAAGAAAAACATAAGTATGGGAGCCTAGGGTCTACGATGCGGATGTGATCCACAGAATGCATGCTTGATGAGTCAAGACATGGCGTGGGCAATATACTCCAGAATGATCGGGATCTTGGCGACGCTTGTGGGATGTTTGGTGACTTGCAAGAGGATCGTGTTCAGGGAGGAGGCTGAACTATCGCAGAATGCATGCTTGATGAGTCAAGACATGGCGCGAGGTTCCCCTCCAGGGTCTTGGACACGTGCTTGTAATCATGGAACGTCTATGACACTTGCTGAAATTACAGGTAGACACATAGTGTGGAGGTGATGAAGGTGAGAGAAAAACATGAGTATGAGAGCTAGGGTACGGTGCGGGTGTGTGAGCCGCAGAATGCATGCTTGATGAGTCAAGAGATGGCGCGGGCACAACTCAGTAATGATCGGACTCTAGTCACGCTTGTGGGATGTTTTGGTGACTGCAAGAGGAGTGTGTTCAGGGAGGAGGCTGAATTGTTGCAGAATTCATGCTTGACGAGTCAAGACATGGCGCGAAATTCTACTCCAGGGGCCAGGATACATGCTTGTACTCATAGAATCATCTAGGATACTCACTGAAATTACAGAAGTAGAGTAAGTCATGGCGGGGGATTGAACCCTACAAAAATGAAGAACGATTAAGGGGCTTGCCCTCGGACCTATGTAGTATGGGATGCATAGAATCCGAACAAGTGTGCATTAGTGTCATGTAATATAAACAACTGCATTAAGGACTAAGTGCACCGCACAACACGACATCAACAGGATAGTCCCTTTTGTAGCTTTGTTTGTGATCAAGTTTGTGTTTGCTAAAGCATTTGAGAATCGTTATACTGTTTCCGGCATAGAGAGGATGGTCGTGTATAATATTTCGTCAGTTGTAAGCAACTGACGCGCCCACAGTTTATATGTAGGTTATGGAGTTACATGAAGATATAAAGAGAATTGATGCTGTTGATTACTTAAATGTTAAAGTTGTAACAATTGTACATTCATTATTGTTGTATTTTATTAATTCCGCTGCTTATTGATGTAAAAGACTCTGATGTAATTGTTGTTGAAATAAAAGTTTTAAATTCCTTGTAAAATTGTACGAAAGAAGTGAAAAGATCCTGTAGAACTCTCGAATTCAGTTGTATTTGGAATTCGGGGTGTTACAGATTTTATACCCCCATTTATAATTATTTTTCAATATATGCTAATGGAAACATGGACTTTTATTTATAACTAATTATTGTCATACTATTCAAACTTGAGCTACTTAATTGTTGTTTTACTGTTTACAGGCTTTTCGTGTTTTGTATTGTTCCGAAAACGTGCCGTAGGCACGTGCCCACGGGCAAATCTAGTTATATTACAAATGGTATAGTCAATAAAATTGGGAAAACGGAGTAATGCAACAAAACTTCAAATCTGAAAGTTCAGACACTGAAGTACCAAAACAGAGATAATTCAAAAAAATAATTCAAAATCCAGATCCTTCAAAAGGGTGATAAAATAGAAAAATCAGGCTACAGTATATAATTACAAAGTTTTCATAAAAATTGAACAGAATCAGGTTGAAAACATAATACTTTACTGAACAGCATGCAGTTTGGAAATATATCGATTGATTTCATAAGCATGAAATGAGATACAAAAGTCATTAATTAATTCCACAAAAATTAGGGATTGATCCGAGTCATGTATAAACTTACTCAGCAAAATATATAGTTCAAATTCTATTTTTAATATCGGTTTTAAAATAATAATTCATACAGAAAACATATAGTTCAGAATCTGGAATATACGATATGACTGCAGTAAAACAGCAGTAACTCATGCATCGAAAATCAGAATTCAGATCCGTCAAAAGTTCTGGAAACTAGAAAACAAAGCCTACAAATCATATTCACAAATTTATTTATTTTACTGATGTTAACAGAGTCGAAATTACTATACAAAAAATAGGGCATCAAACAAAAGTTCTTTTATGCATTTTATCAAATAGTTTAATTGCAAACGATCCAAACTAAGATGTCATACAAAGCATGGAAATAGGTTAATCAAATCAACATAACATGCGAACAAACAATCTATAATAAGAGATTACAACTAACAAAGCATCCATATACAGTTACTACAACATATGATATGTCACAACCAAACATACAATCAGGATGTTCATCTAATATAAATTGCTTTCATGCAACGGGTAACAACTTATGGTGAACTACTCATGATCAAGAGATGAAGGAACGAATTAACTAACAAATATGATCATGAGGGTACTAAACAATTTCATGCGAGACTACTTACGGTATTTAACTTGTATGACAAAAAAAATACATACAAGCTACTTGCCTAATAACAACGATGACGAAGAAGACAGAATAATGGGAACAGGTCCTGAAAAACTAGCACAACACACGAACGAAAGACGACACGAACAAAAGCAAGATCCAACTAACGATAATACAGCGGTGCACGTGTTCTCACACACACGCACATGACAGTAGCAACAACTAGTAGGAGCGGCGGCAGAAAAAACCAAGGCAACGACAACACAGGCGAGGGGGGTCGGCGGTAGTCGACCTTAGCAAGGGTGAACGATAGCACACAGGAAGGGCTGTCGCGGCGCGACACAGGGAAGATGACGACAGGGCAGGCAAGGGTGTCACGGATCACGGGGATGTGGCGGCTAGGGGATGAGGAGAGGGGAGGCATGGGGTGTCACTCCCCGCTTCACAAAAAGGAGATACGGAATACGGATTTGTGACCAAGTCTAGCGAATGATTTTCATCATCCATAAGCTATTAGGATATTTACAATATTTCACAGGAATAACAGGAAGTAAACAAGGAGAAATCAACTGCTCATGCATGAATGAATCATTATACCAACAGAAATTACTTGAACTAAATTTAATAAATCTCAAACCAGATCTGGAACAAGTTATAAATTCTGGGTCACATTGCCCAATACAAAATTCATGTAACAATTACATTTATTCAAGAATAGCAGGAAATTAAATTATATCAAGAACTCCAGCAACTAGAATCTTAGATCACCTACTCCATCGGGTAGTTAATTACCATAATCTGTAATTTAACAAATTGCAGGAAAAAGGGAAGAGAAACAAAATTCCCGTCAATGCAAGTTACGGGCCGCAAGTAGTACAAGCAAGGATACAGGAACAGAAATATAATAAAGAACAAGAACCAAGGTATAACAAGGAACAAAGACTAGAATCAAGGAACACGAAATAAAACGAAGTTAAGTGTGATGCAACTAGAAATAAACATATGAACGGAAAGACAACAACTTGCAACTGGAAAACAAGTAACGGAAATGGGTTCATGCAAACTTGTGAATCAAAATTATGTGACTTCTAAATCAAAATCATGTAACTTGTGACGAAATCAGGAAACTGGCAGACAGGATCATGCATGTGCTTAATGTCACCTTAAGTCTATTGTTTAATTCTATCCAGGTAGCACTTCATGCGTCCCAGATTTTTACCACATGATTGCTACATACAATCAAGTTACGTTTAGATTTCGTAGTGGATTCTATAGGGCCGTGAACTCAGGTATCAAGCAGTGGTACACCACATCATGTAATCCAAATCATATTAACCAAATTCCAAATTATCCAAATGTAATCCAAATTATCCAAATGTAATACAAATCATGTCATGTAACCAAACCAGGTGTCACTATTTCGGGAAACACCAGCTCCATTCCGAGTACACTTTTCTATATTGTCCACTACTACATCTTTTCCTTAGTCCCAACTTGGTTATTTGTTATTATTATTAAACAGGCATATAGGTGCACAAAATAGGACAAGAATAACATGGCATGAACAAGTAACAGGTTCAGGTTGGAAGATAAACATGTACATGTGATAGACAACACATAAAAGATTAGGACAACAAAAATTCTAGTTCAGGACAGCAAGACACTACTGCACCAAATCTGGGATCCCCATTGCCAAAAACATGCAAACCTGGATCCGTTAGAAAATCTGGAAAATAGACACTCGGCCGAATCCAGCAAATATATATAAGTCATGGTATTTCACAAAAATGGGACTCAAAACAGAATTGTATCCAGAAAACATGTTCAGCCAGAAATCAAAAGATTGTATTCATAAACAGGAAAACGACATAAAAACTTACTGATTAAATCCAAGAAAAATTTGGGGTATTCTCTAGTGTGTTTAGTATCATAAAATATAATTTCATAATATTCCAACCATGGATAGTATAGTCAAATAAAATCCGAAAACAACATGTTACAGCAGTACTTACAATTTGTAAATCTGGAATCATTAACACAGCAGTACTAAAACAGAAATAAATTACAAATATAAATCGAAAACCAGATCCGTCAAAAAGGTGATAAAATAGATACAGTAGGCTACAACTCATATTCGCAAAGTTTTTATCAACAGCAAGTAGAATCAGGTTGAAACTAAGGTTCTTTACTGAACAGTACGAAAATTCTGCAAGTATAGTAGTTGTTTGCAAGCATAGAATAGTTTATAAAATTCATTAATTAAATCTACAAAAATTAGGGGTTAATCCCAGTCAAGTCTAGTTGTACTCAGCAAAATATTGGATCACATTAT
Source organism: Hemerocallis citrina (assembly GCA_017893485.1). Taxonomy (NCBI): domain Eukaryota; kingdom Viridiplantae; phylum Streptophyta; class Magnoliopsida; order Asparagales; family Asphodelaceae; genus Hemerocallis; species Hemerocallis citrina. The sequence continues at coordinate 219,517,838 of CM030364.1, forward strand.
TATCTTTAACATCAGTATAAAATAAATTACTCTCCAGAATTCACATAAAACTAAATCTGTAATTTTTCTCCACCTCTGTAGTAAAATAGCCATAACTTGCAACTCACAGATCGAAATTGAGTTCTGTCAGAAATTCTGGAAAATAGACAGAATTCTCTACAATTCATATTCACAAATAATTTTCGTATACTGACCTTAATAGGGTCTAAAATACTAAACATAAACGGGGTAACAGCAAAATCGAAATATTCTTCATGTATAAAATCAACTAGTTCATATGAAACTCATCCCAATCATAACAAAACGTTAAATATGGTATACTAGATGTCCAAGGGACATGGTATAGGGTGTTTAACAGATCTACAACAGGGATACTACTAATAACACGTCATGCTTGCAAGATTCATACAACTACTAATGAATCACAACCAACATACATTTATGCAACATGGATTAATTAGATCTAAGTCTAAATTCATGTCGTGTGTGTAATGAGACAACTACGAAAATCAACACATATGGACAAGATCTAACAGGGTTTTCATAAGAATAGATCTTGAAGCAAATACACTACAGGCAGTATTTAGTACTTGTATATGCAACAGAAAAGCATACAAGTTGCTTGCCTTGAAATTGACGACGTAAGAAACGAAGAAAGAACAAGAATAACGGGAACGGATTCCCGAACACGAACACAATACCACGAACGAACGATCACGAGCACAAGGAACAACCGATTGCAAAAATGATCGGACGGATTTCAATGATCAAGAGGACGATCAAGATGTGATGATGATGATGAAGATTTGACGGTTGAGATATCACTCGATCAAAAAGATCAACCCACAGCACACACACAAGGAAGGGTAGTCGGTGTTGAGTGTAGGGACCGCGGGGAGGATGACGACGGACGACAACGATGGGACAGGGCCACCGACATCGGGAGGACAGGCCGGGGGGGCTTTCGTGGCTGCTGTTCTGTCGACAGAGGAACACAACATGGGGAGCGCACTGCGGCTTCGGGATGAAGTTGGTAAGGAGTAGGGGAGCAGCACTGGGGTCGCTGTTGTGCTGCTGCCGACTGCTGTGGCACGTGCAGTTGTTGCTACAGCCTGGCTAACGTCGGGAGGAGGTAGGGCATTGTGGTGAAGAGAAGAAGGGGAGAGGAGCGGTGGCTGGTGTGGCGTCGTAGGTAGGTGGCATGGCAGAGGTGGCAGGCGGGGGGGGGGGGGGTAGCAAAGCAGTCGGGAGGGGGTAGATGTGCAGGAGAGATAGGAGTCGGGGTATGCAGGATAGATGAACAGGAGTAGGGGATGAAGTAAATAGGCGGCTAGGTTTGTGATGGGAAACCGAGAAATACACAGGGGTTTATATATGTAGGATAGTATTATGGTTAATAAGGGGTATGGGTTGTATGGATCAACGGGTAGGTAGCTAATGGATATTGGGTTATAACGATCCAATAAGAAAGAATAGGGTTTAGGGATTAATGATCCAACAAGAAATAGAATAGGATTTAAACAATAATTAAATAGGCCATGAAATAAATTATTTGGAGCTAAACAAAATAAATCATAGACAAATAAATTGGGACAGAAAATTTAATTTGATCAAGAAAATATTCAAAGCCATAAAAATAGAGTCAAAGTCAAAATAGATAGATTGATAATGAGAACGGAGATCAAATACATGGTTCGGAAGAAACAGAAGAGTACAAAATGAATAAATACACGGAAAAAGAAAATACACACAAAATACAAGAAAATGGAAAACAGGGATTACACGGGGGCAAGGTCTACTGTGGGTGCACGGGTGGAGGAGAGAGGAGCAGGGTGATGATGGGTTTGCGGGGGCAGGAGATAGGTGCCGACGAGGGGTGATGGGTACAGTAGAGGGTCGGGAGGTAGGAAAGAGGGGGGGGTTGACGACTGAGGGAGGGAGATATGGGGTTTAGGGTTTGGTAATTAGGGTTAGGGTGTACACAGTGAATATTTATAGGGTTTAAAAGTAGGTAAGGTTATTGGGTTAAATAGGATAGGACCCTATAAGATAATAGGGTTTTGGGTTTATGGGTAATATCCAATAGGAAGAAAAGAGTTCAATAAGAGACAAATAGGCCATAAAATAGGTTTAAACAATAAACAAGATCAAGAACAAATTTGTAGATCAAATAAATGAGAATATAAAGCTAGATCGAACAGAAATGAATCACAAGGAGAACAACAACACATAATTCAAAAGGGACGAAAAGAGATACAATCAGAAATTTAATTAAAAATAAACAAAATACAAGAATAAGTAACAGGGGTTACAAGAAGGCTTGGAGGGATTAGGCCATCAGGGTTGCGAGGTTGAGGAAGAAAGTCATTCAAGAGCTGGAGGCAGTGAAGGGTAAGGAGGTGCCCTCCATACTGTCTTTAAGGAAGAGCAAAAGAGGATGAAGGAGGAGGCTGCAAAGGATCTGGAAGCAGCAGTAGTGGCGGCAGTGGTTGAAACAAAGGCGAAGGTGTTGGTTCATCTCAATGATGTGATGGATCAGTCATACGCCAAGGCTATTGCAGACGTGGTGGAGCGTGTTCCCAACTTTGATGGGAATGGGTATCGCCCGGAGCTTCTTCCTAGAAAGGATCTAGTAGTATAGGCGGTCGATGAAGACGGAGCACAGGACGACTCGCTAGGTGAAGAAGAGGACATCGGAGGAGCGGCCGGGGTTCCTACCCTTTTGGCTTCTTTGGACGATGAGAAGCCTTGATCTTGTAGTTTTTTAGAGCTTTTCCCTTCGCATTTATTTTGATGTATTTCCCTTTGCATTTACTTTGATGTATATTGTAGTAGCCTAATAGCGGATTGGCCACCTCTTGTTGTATCTTCGAATCTGAATGCATGACTTATAAAAATTTGGGAACTTTTGTGTTGAAGTGTCATACTTGTTTGAGCTTTATATGTCTTCCTTTGTGTTGTTTGTGACCACTTGGAGCGAGCTACAGAGTTAGTCTTGGGGAAGGCTGCCTTCTAAGCTTGTTCGTCGGCAATTTATCGTGTCTTAGGGGGGATTCGAACGGTTGCTTCGAACTCCAAACCACATTTTTGCATGCTTCTTGTGTTGCTGCGGTGTAACGCATGTCCCCGGTGCTGTAGAGCTCTGATTACGGCATATGACCTATCATTTCAATAAGGACTCAAATGTCTACAAGTTCTATTTAGGAATGGACTGAGAATTCGTCCATATTTAGAGTCGGATTCGAATGGTTGCTTCAAACTCCGAATCTGCCTGCTCGCGTGCTTCCGGTGTTTTCGAAGTTTAATGCATATTCCCGGTGCTATAGAGATCTGAATGGGGTGTATGACCTATCATTTTGACGAGCACTCGAAGACCTACAAGCTATATTCATAAATAGATTGACGATTCTAGCATCTTGGGGGTCAAAACTGGTCCGCAATATCTCTGTCTCTAGAAGCTTAAGAAGATGAGTTACGCCATTAGGGAGTTGTCGAGCGGTTTAACAAGTTGTGGGAGTAATTCCGAATGGTGAGCTACTTCGCGCTTGCTTGTTTGCAAGCGACAAAAGTGGTGTTGAACCTAGTGTTGAGAGTTACGTGTTGCAGGAGCAATTCTGAATGGTGAGCTGCTCCGTGCTTACTTTCTGCAAGAGACTATAGTTGCGTCGAATCATGTATTGGACTCCAATTTGTTGTTTGAGAGTTTCAACGAGATGCAGGAGCAATTCTGAATGGTGAGCTGGTTCGCGCTTGCTTGTTCTCAAGCGGCTAAAGCAGTGTCGAACCAAGTGTTGGACTCTGAACTTGTAGTTTTGATGCTAGCAGTCATTGGAGAGAAGCTGGACTCCGAACTAGCTATTTTTTTGAGTTATGATCGTGATTCGGGTGCACACGTATAGGGCCATTGCAATGATTTTTACGAGAAAAATAAACTAAGTTTTATTGAAAGAAAAACTAAGTGGCTGCTTCGATAGTGCAAGCCTTTATTACATGCTTTGGGTGTATCACAAGTGTCGACATTATTGAAAGTAGGGAAACTAGTTCTAATAGATAGTGTTAAGAGCCCTCGAGGTACTTGATCAAGTGTTTGCATTCCAGGTGTTTGATATCTTCTCTCTCCTCCCCCCTCCTCGTGGGTCTTCAAGTCGGTGCACCCCGGGGCGAACTACTTTGGAGATCGTTTAATTAGGAGCGAGCTTGCCTTTCTCGCGTAGATCAGAGATTTTTAGTTTTCGTAGAACTAGGTCTCCTTTTTTTAGGTTGGCTGGACGGACCTTCTTATTCTAGAACTTCTCTACCCTTTACTGATAAATCTATCCTCTCATGGCTGATTTTTCGTGGATTTTCTCAATGAGGTTGAGGTTGCCATGAGATATGGGGAGTTCTGTTCTTTGTTGACGGAGAGCAGGCAGGGAGAGGGTAATCCAACATCAAAGGGGATTAGGTATTCGGAGCCGTAAGTAAGGTTGAAAGGAGATTCTCTGCTTTGTGGTCTTGTATGACCATAACACACTTGGGAGCTCTTCGACCCATAATCACTTAGGGGATTCATCAAGTCTATTCTTGAGCCCGTCGAGGATCTGTCTGCTGGCTTTCTCTGCTGGGCGATTGGACTGAGGGTGGGAGATTGAAGAGAATCATTGCTGGATCCCTAGGTCGGCGCATAACTTACAAAATGTCTTAGCTGCAAACTTAGTTCTATTGTCTGTTACTAGGATCCGGGGGATGGCAAACCGAAAGACGATGTTCTTCCAAAAGAATTGTTGCACTCTGTGCTCTGAAATGGTTGCTAGTGGTTCAGCCTCGATCTACTTAGAGAAATAATTAATGGCTACCATGAAGAAGCTTCTTTGTCCGATTGCAGGAAGGAATGGCACGAGCAAATTCATCCCCCACATGGCAAAAGAGATTGGATTGAGCATGGAACTTAGCTCGACCTGGGGCATCCGCTTGATTGATCAGAACCTCTAGCAATAAGAGCATTGGCGGACGTACTACTGAGCATCGTTGAAGAGTGTATGCCAAAAATATACATGGTTTAGGATCTTGCGGGCAGGTGATCTGGCTCCATATGAGCGCCCACAATCCCTCCATGTGCTTCTTTCAGATCATACTAGGCCTCTTTAAGAGAGAAGCACCGTAGATAGGGCCTATCGTCCACCAGAGTATAAGAGCGTTTATACATGATTCCTTCGATAAATTCCTTCACTCGAATATTTCTGGCTTGCTGGTCGAGGATGTCAAATAGTGCTTTCAACTAATAGTTCTCAGGTATCGGAGGAGGGATCACCACGAGCTCTGAGATTTTTTTGTCGATGTTGAGCCTGAGCAAGACTTCAATAAGAACAGTGTGTTCGAATCCTTCGAGGGAGGAATATACCAACTTGGAAAGGGCATCTGCTTGCCCATTATCTTCGCGGGGAATCCAGGTGACTTCTGTCTCTTGGAAAGTGGCAAGTAGCTTCCAAACGTGTGTTAGATACTCGATCATACAGTCATCTCTGAAGAGTCACTGAACACTTTAACATGTCGGGATCCGGCTTTGCTGGCTAAGAGGAGGCCAGCAATTAGCGCTTCAAACTCTACTTAATTGTTGGATGCTCGGAAGTTGATGTGAAGTGAATATTGGAGGGTGAACTCATCCAGGCTTGTCAAGATAACTCCATCCCCGCTTCCCCCGATAGATGAGGATCCATAAACGTAGATGCTCCAGAATGGAGTGTTCTCACCTTCCTCAAAGGGTGTAACACCCCGAATTCCAAAACAGACTGAACTCGAAGTTCCACAGGATCTTTACGCTTCTTTCATACAATTTTATAAGGACATAAATTTTTTTGTTACATTAGAGTTTACAATTTACATTACATATTTATAGCAGAAGCAATTTACAACAATTTACATGAATTGAAATGTACAACTCTTGAATCAATCTTTAATCAGCATGCATTCTTTGGTCTTGTTAACCACTTTACCCTGCATAAAATTTGTGGGCGAGTCAGTTCATTCAACTGATGAAATATTATACACGGCCATCCTCTCTATGCCGAAAACAGTATAACAATTCTCAATACTTAACAACCACAAACTTGTTCACAAACAAAGCTAAAGGGAATATCCTATTGATGTCGTGTTGTGAATGTGCACTTAGTCATTAATGCAATTATTTCTATTATATGACACTAATGCGCACTTGTTCAGAGTCTATGCAGCCCATACTATATAGGTCCGAGGGCAAGCCCTTAACCGTTCTTCATCTTGTAGGGTTCAATCCCTCGCCATGACTTAATCTACTACTGTAACTACGGTAAGTATCCTAGATGTTCTATGACCTACGAACTCATGTCTAGACACCCTAGAGGGAATCCCAATGCACTGACACGTGACTCATCATGTAGGCATCCTGTGGTAATTCAGCTCCTACCATAGACATGACACCCCCGCAGTCACCAAACACTCCACGAGCGTCGCCACCGGGACGGTACTCTAGAGCAGTATCCACGTCCTATCATGACACATCATGGGACATCCTGTGAATACTCTCACGCCGCCAATCCAATGGCCATCATACTCAATGTTTTTATCTTACTTTCGTCACATCTTCACTATGTAACTAGTCCCTAATTTAATTGAATCATGAATGAAATCAGTTCTCTAGAGTTAGCCCTTCCACTATACCGGTCTTAACCATTCGTTCAATACGACCCAAATCTTGGTCCTTTCATTTCAAAATTTCATATCAATTCATTTCTTTTCAATGCCGGTATGAGGCTTAGCTACACTCTAGTTCTCAATTTCAATTCACAATCGCAAGATCGTATAAGTGTCTTTTTCACGATTAACATTAATTTTCCTTTCATGTTCATAGCATTTGCATATTCATGCTCATAAAAAATTTTCATAATTCATCATAACATTCAATTTCACTTTCATGTACAAACTCATGCATAAACAAAAGAATTCGTTTTTTTTCTAACTTGTCACATTCATAGCTCATTTAACCACCATGAAATTTACCGTACTGTCATTGTATCAAAAAAATTCACACTTTCAATGCCAAAACTTATTTCGAAACTCTTTTAAACAAGGCATGTATTTTTCTTTACTCAGAGACAATTTAAACCAATAAAATAATAAGTTCTTTCTTGCCAAAAATAGTCTCAAATTCTTATTTATATTAGACCACAGGTTATAGAAAATTATCTCACGAAAATCCAGACACTAGTTGAAACTTCAGGGCAGTCGACTGTTAAAGCATGGACAGTCGGCTGTTCTGTGAGGATTTACAACTTGAAAATCATTGGTCAGGGTAGTCGACTGTCACAGTGCAATCGGTCGACTGATCCGCAGGGTTTGAACTCGAAGACAAATACTCGGAGTAGTCGACTATTTCAATCTAATTGGTCGACTATTCCGGAAAGATTTGAACTCGAAAACAAATACTCAGAGCAGTCGACTATTTCAAGCTAGTCAGTCGACTGATGCTACTAGGTTTTCAAATTCCCAAAATATTTTTAGTTCTTTTTCTTCACTTTTTGAGTCAAAACTCTCCAGATTTTAATGTATATAAAAACACAGTAAACTAGTATTTTTAAATTCATTATTCACCAATAACACATGCATTTTTAATCTTATTTTAAGTTCTATGTCCATAATTTGGACAATGAGAACAAATCATAGTTGCACACAATTTGAATAAAATTTTCTACCAAAATACTTCATTCCTTCATTCTTTCATTTATTGGCAATCTACAACCTTCTTAAAAAACACGAATTCTCATCTTACTACAATAGAGTTATCTTAATTTAAACAATCACTTTCACAAGATACATTCAACTTTGTCCCAAAAGTACAGATTTTCTTCACACAATATGGTTCTTAAAAATCTAGCATGGCAAAACATGATATCTTCTAGCATTTCAATTCATAGTTTACCAACTAGCAATCATTTCCACAAACATCTTCTAAATTATCAATTCATCTATACATAAGCGAACATGGAGTCAATTTCACTTAAGTTTTCATTAATAATTCTATCACAGCATTCCAGCATGGTAACTAGAATTAGAAGTATGAGAAACACCCACCAATTTGGAGAAAAATGAATAGAAAGCTCCTAGAAATCTCCTAGAATGCACGAATGGATCCTTCTCCTCCTAGATGTGCCTCAAAGGTGTCTCCTCCTCCTTGGTGTAGCAAACCCGAGCTTCCCTTCCTTGGATGTAGTCCGGCCTCTCCTTGGTTGAGTACATGATATGGCTAAAAATAGGGTTAAATCGGAACCGTCCAAACTTGGCGCGAATCTCAAAGCCTGGGGATAAAATGGTAATTTTACCTACAAACGGGTCTAAAGTGGGTACTGGATCTTCTCTCCAAAAGCCCAGTAACCCGCAAACGGACCCATCTCAACTGGGTGCGGGTTTCAACCCGCAGCAAACCCGGTCCAGCAGGATAGAATTAGGGTTTCTGATTAATCCTAATCAACGGCCCTGATTCATATCTATCCTTTCACTGGGAATTAGGGATTACATTCCTAATCTAATCCTAGGGATTTCATTTCTAATCTGATCCCAAAGGCGGCTATAAATACCCCCTATCCACCACCATTAAGAGGTAATCAATCTTTTGCCAATTTATGCTCTTTCATAATCGTCTCTGATTACTGACTTGAGCATCGGAGGGTGCATCGCCGGAATCAACCCCGGTGTGTCACACTTTTTGTAGGAGAACAGCTGGAGTCAACGGTCAAACTCCGGCGGAACAGGTTTCAGGTTTGCTATTCAGTTTTTCTAAGAATCCACAAATACTATCTGTTTGCCCCCACACTAGATTCAACGGTAACAGATTGATGCCGTTTGTGGGAACCGACGAATAGCGATCCTTCCTCTTCCCGTCGGTCAGATCTCCTCCAGCCATGCCTCCAAGAAAACTAAGATCCAGAGGGTCCAACCGTGGACCCACTCCTCCTCAACCACAACAGGAGATCCCTCTCCAAATCGTCCAGCCAACGGGACCCTCTTCTCAACCTAATCAGGCCCCACAATAGGACCAGCCTCCTCCTCAGAATCTTCGACTCCTTCGTGGTCAAACCGGGCCTCAGAATGCCGGCGTGGGGGGCTCCCGTCCCAATCCTCAGAAACAACCTCTCCAACATTATCACGTCTCCGTGCACAACCCCTTTATTGATTCCATGGCATCTCACAATCCCCGAGCATCCGATGACCTCCGCAACACTCTAGACAATCGGCGCAAAGAAGAGGATCTTCGCCGCCGTTTGGATGAAAGGCGGGCCCGAGAGGGAGCCTCTCGCCAACACCGTCCAAATGAGCGATCTCCTCATCGCCGAGAATACAGAAGGTCCCCTCCTCGCAAAGGGCGGAGAGAGTTCCCAGGCCACCATAGGAGAAGGCCCCATTCTCCTGCTGGTCGGTAACCCCCGAGCAATGATGAGGCGCCCATCACCCGTGCCGAGTTCCAGCAATTCCAAGCAACCATCTTACAAGCCCTCAATCTCCGACCCAACAATAACAATGCTCAGAGGGTCCCCACTCCTCCGGTCCGAAGTCCTCGCCAACAGTCCCTAACTCCTCCCCCAGCTCCTAGCAACCCCCAACACATTCCTAGTCCTCGGTGCTCCAGGAGCTACCGTCGTCGTAGCCCCCGCTCTCCCTCGTACGAAGACGAGTCTAGAGGCTTGTTTGACTACCGTCGAAGGGATGACACTCTCTACTGTCGTCTCCACGAAATGGAAAGGCGCTTGGGTCCGCTAGACAGAGAAGAAGAGTTTAGAGGAAGGACCCTCCACCCAAGTCGACCTCCTTTCTCTCGAACCATTATGGAGGCGCCCGTTCCAATTGGCTTCAAGCCTCCCCAATTTGAGATTTATTCCGGGGAGTCCGACCCCGTCGACCACATCGAAAGCTTTAAGACCCTCATGCTCATCCACCAAGCTTCCGATGCTCTGCTGTGTAAGACCTTCCCCGCTACCCTCAAGGATCCGGCCCGGGAATGGTACTCTCGCCTCGCCCCATCTTTGATATTCTCCTTCGAGCAATTCGAGATCCTCTTCGTCACCCACTTCGTGAGTAGCCGCCGAACTGAGAAGACCAGAATTTTGCTACTCTACCTCAACCAGAAGAAGGGTGAGAAGCTAAGAGACTATGTAAAAAGGTTCACCGCGGAAGCTAGGTCTATCGCTTCCCTCGACCAGTCGGTCGCTGCAGCGGCATTCCAATCAAACGTCCTTAATTCCAGCCTCCGCTCCTTCCTTGCCAAGAAGCCCCTACAGAACTTCTCCGATCTCCTTCTCCAAAGAGAGAAATATATTCAGGCCGAGGAAGCTGAGCACCGCCCCAACTTTGAGGGGCCTTCCTCCGGGTCCAAGAGAAAGGGAACAGAAGAAGAAGGAGCCAAGAAGCTCCAAAAGGATAATGGCGGTCAGCGCCGCCCTCCCCCCAGATTCAAGAAATTCACTCCTCTTAACGCCAACATTTCCACTATTCTCATGGAAGTAGAGAAGGAAGGGGTGATACCTCCTGCTCCGAAGATGAACACCCCTGGCAAGAAGAGGGACAAAGAGAAATGGTGCCGCTATTACCGGGACCACGACCACAACACCAATGACTGTCGGGCCCTGAAGAACGAGATCGAGGCCCTCATCCAGAGGGGGCAGCTAGCCAAATTCGTGAGAAAAGACCAAACCGACCTTCCTCCTCCTCCTCGGGGAGCTAACAAGCGTCCGTAACGACGCGGAGAGACACCCAAATTCGAAGAGCGTGTCCTACACCTTATTGATGGGGGCCCAATAGGAGGCTCCTCCAACTCCGCTCGAAAGGCTTTCATAAGAAAATTCAATTCAGTACATGGCATGCCTCCCCCTAAAGGCCTCGGAGTACCCGTCACATTCTCAGATGAAGACCTGGTAGGCGTCCGAACCCCCTATTGCGACGCACTAGTCATTAACCTTCATATGGCAAATTTTAAAGTGGAGAGGATCCTACTGGACAATGACAGCTTCGTTAACATCCTCTTCCTCGATGCTTTCAAATGACTCAAGTTACCCCGGGACAGGCTTAAGCCCGCCGGTTACACGCTCCATGGGTTCACGGGAGTGCCAGTGACTATCGAAGGGGTGATCACCCTCGACGTAACCGCTGGCAAAACTCCTACTACCCGAACAGAGCCGATGGACTTCATGGTCGTCGATGTCCCCGCCGCTTATAATGTGATCCTAGGCCGACCCGATCTAGCTGCTCTCGAAGCCGTCCCTTCCGCTTACCACCTCAAGATGAAGTTTCCCACCCGGGCAGGAGTAGGGGAAGTGAGAGGCAGTCAGGAGATGGCCCGCAAATGCTACATGACCTCCACTGGAGGTCCAGTTCTCTCCCTCGAAACTCTTGAAATCCCCCAAGAAAGTGTCCGACAAACGTCCGAACCGGTGGATGAATTGGAGGAAGTGCTCTTCTCTGAGCAAGATCCGAGCCGCAAGTTCTTTATCAGTAAGACCCTCCCATATGCCCTATGCTCCGACATAGTCCGGTGCATTATAAAGAACCACGATCTCTTTGCCTGGTCAGCCGCCGACATGCCTGGAATTTCCGAAGAACTCCTAGTCCACCACCTCAGCGTTGCTCCGGGGTCCAAACCGGTCCAACAGAAGAGGCCCAAGTTTGCTCCCGAGCGCCAGCAAGCTATAAAAGAAGAAGTGGACAAGCTCCTAAAGGCTCGGTCATACAAGAGGTCAATTACCCCGAATGGCTCTCGAATGTTGTGATGGTAAAGAAGGCCAAAGGAACCTGGAGAATTTGCATCGACTTTACCGATCTAAACAAAGCATGCACCAAAGATCCATTCCCCCTTCCAAGCATTGACACCCTGATTGATGCCACTTCGGGCCATGAGCTTCTCAGCTTCATGGACGTTTTTTCCGGATACAATCAAATCCACATGTTCCCCTCGGACATCCCGAAGACCTCCTTTATTACCGATCAGGGCCTCTACTGTTACAGGGTGATGCCTTTCGGGTTGAAGAATGCAGGTGCCACCTATCAACGCCTCGTTAACAAAGTCTTCCAAAACCAGATCGGCCGTAACATGGAGGTGTATGTTGATGATGTGCTTGTGAAGAGCATTCGTGGGGCCGACCATGTCACCGACCTGCAGGAGGCATTCGACGTGTTAAGAAAACATGATATGAGGCTCAATCCGAACAAGTGTGCATTTGGAGTCGCATCGGGAAAATTCCTGGGCTTCATGGTCAGCCAAAGAGGGATCGAAGCCAATCCCGAGAAGATTAAGGCCATACTGGATATGGCTCCTCCCAAAAGTATAAAAGAAGTTCAGAAGCTAACCAGGCTCCTCGCAGCTATAGGGCGCTTCTTTTCCAAGTTAGGGGAGAAGTGTCTTCCCTTCTTCAAGGCTCTCAGGGGGGCTAAGGGCTTCGAATGGGGTCAGCAACAGCAGGAGTCGTTCGACCAGCTTAAAGCCCACCTAGTCAACCCCCCTCTCCTCAGCAAGCCTATCCCCGGGGAAACACTCTACCTCTACTTAGTTGCCTCCGAACAAACCCTCAGCGCTGTCTTGGTGAGGAAAGAAGACAAGGCTCAGAAGCCTATCTATTACGTAAGCAAGGTACTTCGTGATGTCGAGCTTTATTACCCAAGACTAGAGAAGATGGCATATGCCTTGGTTATGGCAGCTAGGAAGCTTCGCCCGTATTTCCAGTCTCACTCGATGGTCGTTCTTACCGACCAACCGCTGAAGCAAGTTCTGCACAAGCCGAAGACCTCTGGCCACATCATGAAGTGGCCGATCGAGCTGAGCTAGCATGATATATCCTACCAACCTCGTACCGCGATCAAGGCTCAGGCCTTAGCTGAATTCATAGTTGAAAGCACCATTTCCGAGGTCAGTCAAGCGGCAAATGGACCTCCTATTTGGACGGTATATGTTGATGGATCCTCTTGTACCGAAGGGAGCGGAGCCGGGGTTATTCTGCAAGGCCCCGATGACTTCGTCCTCCAATACTCCCTCCGCATCAACTTCAGGGCCTCCAACAATGAAGCGGAATATGAAGCCCTTATAGCCGGTTTCGGAATGGCTCGCAAGGCCAGGGCACAATGCCTCTGCATATTTAGTGACTCTCAACTGGTCGTAAATCAAGTCCTGGGCGAGTATGAAGCGCGAGATGACCGAATGGCTAAGTATCTAGCTAAGGTCCAAAATCTCATGGCTCTCTTCGAAGAGGCACTTATTCGGCGGATCCCCATGGAGGAAAATGCCCAAGCCGATGCTCTCTCCAAGTTAGCCTCCTCCTCCCTCCAAGGTCTCGAGCAGACCGTCTTGATTGAAGTGCTCCTGAAGCCGAGCATAGAAGAAGAAACTCCCAACTCCATGGAGTCGCTGCCTGTTCAACTTCAAGATAATTGGATGAAACCCCTGGTAGAATTCCTAAGGGATGGGCTCCTCCCCGAAGACCCTAAGGAAGATCACCGAGTCAGAACCAGAGCGGAGCGGTACACCATTGTTGAGGGGGTCTTGTACAAATGCTCCTTCAAACAAGTTGACGGCAGACCTTATCTAAGGTGCCTCTCCCCCGAACAAGCTACATACGCCTTGCAAGAACTTCACGAAGGTATAGGCGGAGCACACTCAGGTTCCAGATCACTTGCTCGAAAGGTGTTGAATTATGGATACTTCTGGCCTACCCTTCTCCAAGATGCCGAACGACACGTTCGGCAATGCAGCTCTGGTCAAAAGCATTCCAACATTCGCCGCCTACCTCAAGCACAGCTCATTTCCCTATCAAGTCCGATCCCCTTTGCAATGTGGGGGGTGAATTTACTAGGGCCATTTCCCCCAGCTCCTGGCTAACTCAAGTTCTTGGTCGTGGAAATCGACTACTTTTCAAAGTGGATAGAGGCCGAGCCCTTGGCCACAATCACCGAGAAAAAAATACTTCAATTCTTCTGGAAGAGCATCATCTGCAGGTTCGGTGTCCCTCAAGTCCTTATAATAGACAATGGAACACAATTTACAGGGTCCGCATTCCAAGCTCTATGTGAAGACCTCACCATCCAACAACGCTTCTCCTCCGTCTCCCACCCACAGTCAAACGGTCAAGTAGAAAATGCCAACCGACAAATCCTCTCCGGTATTAAGAAGAGGCTGGACAAGTTCGCTAAAGGCTTATGGGTCGATCAGCTTCCTAATGTACTCTGGAATTACCGCACTTCCAAACGGACCCCTACAGGAGAGTCGCCATTTAACCTCACCTATGGGTATGAGGCCGTGATCCCTCTGGAAGTCGGTGTACCCTCTCCTCTCCTCATTTCCTATGAAGAAGAGCAGAATGCCAAGGAGCTTCGGGCGAATTTGGATTTGATTGATGAGCTTCGTGAAAGAGCCTCGATTCGCCAACAAAGCTGTCGAAGGAGGATCGAGCTGGCCTACAACAAGAGGGTCCGTCCCAGCAACCTCAAAGAAGGCGACTTGGTCCTCAGAAAGTTAGCTATATCATTTCCCAGTCAGAAGAACAAGCTGGCCCCAAATTGGGAAGGACCCTACAAGATCACCAAAGTTGTTTAGCCTGGGACATACCGTCTAGAAAACCTTGAAGGAAGAGAGATTCCCAGGACATGGAATGCTGACCATCTCTTGAAGTACCAAGAGAGCACATGAACGCCTCTCCGAGTACCCTCAAATGTCGAACCATTCCTTTCCCTTCACTTGTAATTTACTTTTGCTTCTTTATTTCTCTAATGTAATAACGGCTTGCAACTTAGAAGCAACCAACTATCAGTTTTCAATAAAGAACATCTTGCTTCCTATCTTACTTGTGAATTGTGTGTATATCTCTGTTTTTACCTTCTTTATACCCAAACGACGAGTTCGGAGTCCAAAACTTGGCTCGACTCCGCTTCGCAAGCTCGCTCTTAAGCGAGCTAGAAGCGGTTCGCCATTCGGAATTGCTCCCACAACCGTTGAAACAAACTCTAACGATGAGTTCAGAGTCCAACACTTGGCTCGACTCCTCTTTGCAAGCTCGCTCTTAAGCGAGCTAGAAGCGGTTCGCCATTCGGAATTGCTCCCAGAACCGTTGAAACAAACTCTAACGACGAGTTTGGATTCCAACACTTGGCTCGACTCCGCTTCGCAAGCTCGCTCTTAGGCGAGCTAGAAGTGGTTCGCCATTCGGAATTGCTCCCACAACTGTTGAAACATACTCTAACGACGAGTTTGGAGTCCAACACTTGGCTCGACTCCGCTTTGCAAGCTCGCTCTTTAGCGAGCTTGAAGCGGTTCGCCATTCGGAATTACTCCCAGAACCGTTGAAACAAACTCTATCGACGAGTTCAGAGTCCAACACTTGGCTTGACTTTGCTTCGTAAGCTCGCTCTTAGGCGAGCTAGAAGTGGTTCGCCATTCGGAATTGCTTCCACAACCGTTGAAACAAACTCTAACGATGAGTTCGGAGTCCAACACTTGGATCGACTCCGCTTCGCAAGCTCGCTCTTAGGCGAGCTAGAAGCGGTTCGCCATTCGGAATTGCTCCCACAACCATTGAAACAAACTCTAACGACGAGTTCGGAGTCCAACACTTGGCTGGACTCCGCTTCGCAAGCTCGCTCTTAAGCGAGCTAGAAGCGGTTCGCCATTCGGAATTGCTCCCAGAATCGTTGAAACAAACTCTAACGACTTGTTCGGAGTCCAACACTTGGCTCGACTCTGCTTCGCAAGCTCGCTCTTAGGCGAGCTAGAAGTGGTTCGCCATTCGGAATTGCTCCCACAACTATTGAAACAAACTCTAACGACGAGTTCGGAGCCCAACACTTGGCTCGACTCCGCTTCGCAAGCTCGCTCTTAGGCGAGCTAGAAGTGGTTCGTCATTCGGAATTGCTCCAACAACCGTTGAAATATACTCTTGTTTCACCGCCGAGCGCGAAATCCTTACAACTAAACTATACATAGGAGAAGCTGATGCTAGGTCTACCATTTGTATGCATCTCTTGATCCTTGCGGATTGGAAGGTCATCGTTATAATTTGCTATATTCTTCGTGTTTCCTTAAGAGAAGTCGAAGGTCCCCGATCGCCCTAGTCCTGGAGCAAATACCGGACTATGAAATCACCTCTAGAATCTCGTATATTGCTGACCCATGACCAGGACCCTGAGGTGCTAACCTCTGGTTCTTATGGTTAGTTTAAAAGTTGAAGTAATCCTCCAATAGGCGGCTCTCCACTGTAAGGAACTCGTCCTCACAGATTCAGGAGATAAGAGGTTCGAAGTAGTGCTCAGCCCGCCTAGTCTTACTGTAGACTTCGGCACACGTTGCCGAGCGCTCCTGGCACCGATGCCCAAACAAGCAAAAATCTTGCTATGGACCTCAGCACGCCTAGTCGAGCGCTCCTGGCACCGACGCCCAAACAAGCAAAAACCTTGCTATGGACCTCGGCATGCCTAGTCGAGCGCTCCTGGCACGATGCCCAAACAAGCAAAAACCTTGCTATGGACCTCAGCACGCCTAGTCGAGTGCTTCTGGCACTGACGATCAAATAAACGAAAAACCTTGCTCTGGACTTCGGCACACATTGCCGAGCGCTCTTGGCACCGATGCCCAAATAAGCAAAAAACCTTGCTCTCGACTTCGGCACACATTGCCGAGCACTCTTGGCACTGAGGACCAAATGAGCGAAAGTTTATCTCCGGACCTCGGCACGCTAAAGACAGTCCCCAATAAAAAGGGTTCAAAAATGCACAAGTTCAAGAAAGAAAAAGCATCATTTCGATTAAGTGCGGGGAGACAATTACAAAGCGGCATCTTCTCTACAACCGAGCTACAAGACTTCCAAAAGCAAAAACTACAAAACCGACTCGTTACACTTAGGCAAAATACAAAACTTGAAAAACAAAAAATCTTCAGCACTTCCTTGGCGCAAGGATATTTCGCTTCAAAGACACCCGAGGGCAGCGACGCTTGCCCCCGGTACTCGTCCCTAAACCGGCAAATTGAGAAGTGTCCTCAGCGCTGCTCCTGACAGTTGCCCCGGCAGACGCCCCGCTCGATGAAATCGCCACAGCACTTTGGGCATCACCCGGACTTGGTCAACCTACGGGAGAACGTGTCGCAAGCTTATAAAATGAAATGCCTCGCTCACCTCCTCGCGAGTGCATGAAGTGCTCCTGATATTAATTGGCCCCGAGTGCAGCTTTAGGCGAGCCACTTCAACCTCCAACTCGGCGATTCTCTATTTCAGAGACTCGTCTCCAGCATCTACCTCGAAGCGAGGAGGCACAGCGGAGCTCGGAATGCTGGGGCGACTGGCGATAATCCAGCGAAGGTGAGTGACTTCGATGCCCCTATCCACTGTGGCTCTTTTCAATGCATCGACCTCCGCTGTCAGCTCGTCACGTTCGATCATCAGCCTGCCCACTATCTTGGTCAGCTCCTCTTCCTCCGCCAGAAGTTCGGCCTCCACAATCTGCAAGTTGTGCACTTCAGTGAGCATATCGTCCCTCTCCGCTGTCATCTTCGACAGGGAAAGCTGGAGACACTTCAACCTTAGCCCGTTGGTGAAGGCTGTCGACGAGCCATCCTCCTCGTCCATAGGGGGGGATATCGGCGAGCCGACCCTCCAGTCGCCGAATCTCGATGTCCCATTGGCTCAAGATCATCTGCAAGTGGTTCCGCTTGCTCTCAGCCCTGCGCAACCCTAACTCGACCTCATAAAGGAGCTCTCGACACCTGGCCAGACTCAACCTCGTCGACCCCAAGCTATCCTCGGAACCAAACTCCTCCTCGGAGCGAGTGGGTTCGGCTGAGAGGGTCGCCTCGGCAAGCTGAAAAGATCAAGGCAAATAACGGAGCTCAGTAAATAGTCAAAAATTCACTCCTCGTCCGACCCCTGAATAAAAGCTACAAGCACTAAAGTGGAAGTTCTTCGTTTAAACACTTAGCCAAATTTCAAGGGGGGGGTTATTCAAAGATGACGTGCGGTCGAGTTCAAAAGTTTGTTTTATTTATCACAAAAAATGTGGTGGCCAGTCCGCAATTAGGCAATACAGGACAAAAAAAAAAAAAAAAAGAAGACAAGAAGAGGTGAAATCAAGGGTCGACCTCTTTCCCAGGGCGTCGAGAGTGGATGGGGACAGACCCCCCCGATAGGGGCTAAATTTCCAGCAGGGTTACTTCAGTGATCTGCACCTCGCCAACGACCTCAACCTCGTGGTTGTCCTCATCCTCGCCTTCTTCTTCCTCTCCTTCCAATTCAGGGCCGATGCCCTCAACATGGCCCGGGAACAGCCACCACCCCGAGCAGTCCACCTCAGGGTAATAGTCAACATGGCTTGGGCATAGGCCTTGGCCATGTTTTGGGCAAGGAAGCCCTGCACCTTCGCCATGGTGGCCTCTTTGGCCCCCTTCACCGTGGCATCCTTGGTCTTTGCCGCCTCGGCCAGCTGTTTGGCCGACTCCTCCTTCTGCCGTAGAAGATCGGCCTCGAGCTTCGCGGCCTGGCCTTCGAGGTACTCGACCCTCATCGACCTTCCCTCGAGCTCGACCCTCAGCTTGTCGAGCTCTGTGCCCATTCGAGCCTTCTTGGCCCGAGCCCGGTCGGTCTCCTGCTTCAGCTCCTTTTCCAACTCTGTCATCTTTTCCGAAAGATGACCGAAGTGGACGATGATCTACAACAAAAAAAAAGGTGCCAAGAGTTAGAAAAATTGAAAGAGAAAGTAACCAACGAGAGCAGAAATTCGACACTTACCGAAATCGCCGAGCGTGCGATCTCAATGGCATCGTCGCCCGCCATGCCGGCCTCCATGGCGGCTTGGTCCTTTGGCATCGCCAAGTGTTTGACCACTTGCATACTTGCCAAGGAGTCGCTGAGAAACCCATCATGCTTCCGAACCTACCAGTCCGGAATGTGAATCCTCTTGTGCTCCTCAGTGAGGAGCTCCTCGGCCGTCACCGTCAGCGGGGGCATCTCCATCTCGAGAGCTGCGGAGATCGGGAAGTCCCCTGCCTCATTCGACGCCGAGTCTACTCCTGCGGCCGAGGTCGGGGTCACCACAACCGGAGGCTCAACCGCCTTGGCTTCGCTCGCATCCCTCGGAGCCTTCGTGGGCGGCAGCTTGGTGGAAACCCTCTTGCGCTTCTTCGGCGCCTTACTTCCGAGGGCAGCCCTCTGTGCCATCACCGAGTCAAAATCCATTGCCTCTGCATCAAATAAGAAGCCGGTTAAAGACACAAGTTAGAATAGGCAAGGTAAAAAAATGAGAGTATAGAAAGAGCCACGTACTGGGGTCTACGCAGCTGAGCCCTCCCCTGAAGAGAATGTCCTCGGTAAGCTCCCTCCAATCGTACTTCAGCCTGTTAAGAAGATTCTGCACCGCCTCCTCTTCTTGAGGGTGAAGCACCGTCGACTCCCTCACTTGCCTCGACACCTCCTCCACGAAACTAGTGGGTATGGGCCACGCCTTAACGCCCCGCACTATCAAGTATTTTTCTCGCCAGTGCTTACAGAGTCAGGGCAGACGACGAGCTGACCTCCATGCCTCGGAGCTAGGTAGTACCGAAACTCCGACCGGTTCTGCTGATGAAGCCGGTAGATAGTCCGAAGTACCCTCAGCTCCGGCTCGATCCCAGTCGCTTGGTAGTGGAGTACGAACCCATTGATAACTCTCCACGCGTTCGACGTCAGTTGAATGGGGCTGACCCTAAACCACCTCAGCACTTTGATCGCGAACGGGTGGAGAGGTAGCCGAGCCCCGGCGATGAAGGCATCGACCGGCTAGAAACACATGTTTACTGGCATCGGCGAATTTGCCCTAACCCCGGGTCCCGGCAGCATAAGCTCGTACTCCTCTGGAATCTGGAAGCAACCCCGGATCACTACCAAGTCCTCCTGGCTGAGAATAGAGACCGTCTCATCGGCCTCGGAGGTCTCTCTTGCCTCATTTTCCTCGAAGGCTCTTCCCCTCCCATGAATGATGCGCTCGGCATGCTCCTCAGGAAGCTCTCGAACCCGCTAAAGCCCTGTCAGTGGTCCTGGATACCTGCCGAACGGCCCTATGTGCTTCGAATCTTCCACTATACTATCTCGGCCGGATACCTTCTTGCCTTTATCTTGGCGATGCGGAGAAGGGACTTCGGCGGCGAAAGGGGAGGGCTCGGATGTAATGCCCCGATTTTTCATTTAATGAAAAATTATTTATTTTGCACGTAGTATGCACGTGCAATATTTTGATAATTAAATTCATTGAGATGAGTATAGATATTTAAATATGTGCTTTTTAATTATTTTTATACAAAGCCTTCTTTCAATTAGACAAAAAGCCTTTTTCTTAAAGCCCAAAATTTAATTCATTTATTTTATTTTAAAATTATTATTTTGGCCCATAAACTAAAGCCCATGAGTTAATTTAATTTTAAATACAACTTGTAATCTAGAATACAATTTAAAGATTATTTTTATACAAAATTTAATGTACAAATTTTTGGAGGCAATTGCATGCACGTGCATTGCACGTACACGTGCAAGTGCACACAAAGCATGGCCGGTTGTGGCTTTTGGAAGGAATGGGAAAATTTGAGTGGGATCATGGTGGAGATGGTTACTTGATCATGGGTAGTTAGTGTAACTCCTCCTTAAATCTAAGCCATTTGTTCCTAACTCCTACTTCAATCCTAGCCATCCATTCTCCTATTTTTTTTAGTATAAATACCCCCCTCCCCCCCCCCCCCCTTTGGCTAGTATTCTTGTGCAAATTAATTCTTCCAAACCTATAGTTAAAATACAAGTATCTAGTAGTTAGTAAGAGAGTAAAAGATTGAGAGATTGTGTGGGATTTTTTGCTTGCATCAAGAAGGGGAGAGGCCGGCTATCAAGGGAAGGTGCTCTCGGTTTGGCTTGGTGGAGTGCTCGGGTTGGCTTGTGCGCGTCGACGAGGAGGGGAATCGCTCTCGTTGCAAGGACATTCGTTTAGGAGGTTGCTAATTGTACTTTTCTTCAATAAGGTGGGTAAATTTTCCATGTTTCTAATTAGAAATGCATGCAAGATTAAATTGAATGAATGAAGCATGAAAAAGATTAATAAGAGTACACATTTAATTGGAAAATGACTTATTGATTGATTGACATATGGATGTGCAATTGTATGTGGTTCTATTAGTAAAGGCAAAATTGTGTGTGAATCGATTATAGCCATAAATTATTGGAAAAGTTTCATTATCTACATCACAAATTATGTACACAAAAGTTAGTAGATTAGCAATGCTACTTTATGTGTTAAATGAATCTTTGTGTTTTATTGAAATGAATTAAAATATAGATTTGTATGTTTGGTAAACGATTAAAAACAGAAATTAATATGAAGAATTGCTAGTAAAGAGATTTGAGATGTTAATTGTTAAGAAATGTTGAAAGGAAGAAATGTGGTAGTTATAATGTAGAATTCGAATTAATTTTATGAAAAATATGTTTTTATTGTTAAAAAAATTATTTTTACATACTGGTGTGTAAATTATGTGAGGAAGAATCAATCTGGAATTTTACAGTAATTTTTATAAAGGCAAAATGAAATGAGGACTAGTTGAACATCGAAACGTTTTGATAACAGAAAGGATTGATTTAAGTAAACTTAAAGTTGTACCATTGACAACCCGAGCACATAGCTCAAGTGGTTGGAACGGCTCTGTATGCTACAGTGGGTGTTCGGAGCCCCAGGTCGCTGGTTCGAATCCCCGGGCTGCCATACTTTTATTTTTTTCATTTCTAAAAAATATATAGAGCAGCGGCCGAGAGCACTTAATGCTCTCGCCCTCTCTTCTAAGCACGAGTAGCACTCGGCCTAGCGGCTTGTGCCTTCGGTTGGCTTCCCTGTGGTCGCTGGTTCGACTCTGGCCTTTGGCTGTGGTTTATGTTGTGGTAAAAACATTTTTTTTTGGGAGTTTTAATGATCAAAAAAATATGGAAAAAATATGAGTACTATCTTAAAAATATGTGGAGTTTATGAAAATTGATTTGAGAACTATTTGCATGAAGTGGTGTATGTTTAGAGAATAAAAGCATAATTTAGAACTATAAGTTCTACATTTGCATTTGTATAAAGTTGTATTTTACAAAAGACTTAAAATGGAATATTAGAAAAGAAATACGAATAAAAAGGAATTATATGAAGCGATGTGAATTATTCTCATTGGAGAATGGTGTGACAAATTATGATGTGTAAATATTCATCTTTGATTGAATAACTAGTGATGTGGTTTTTAATGTGAAAATAACATTTCATGAATTACATGATGGATAGTTGAATTTAATGTATAATTATGGACTATTGAACGATTTAGAAATCATGATTGGAAAAGAGAAATACTTTTGAGTATGATAACTCAACGTGTGAACTTATGAGTTGGAAACGCTCAACTTTAGAAAATGTGAATTGGAATTGAAACAAAAGAGTAGCTAAGTCTCCCCCGGCATTTGGAAAGAAAAGAAATTTGAAATGAAAGACCAAGGTTGGTTATGTTTGAATGAATGAATAAGTCCGATTTAGTGGAAAGGCTAACTCTAGAGCTTTGATTTTGTTCATGATTCTAATATAAACTAAGGAATAGTGCATAGTGAAGACGTGATGAAAGTGAGAGAAAAATACAAGTATGAGAGTTAGAGTTTACGGTGCGGGTGTGTGAGCCACAGAATGCATGCTTGATGAGTCAATACATGGCGTGGGCACAACTCAGTAATGATCGGACTTTAGCAACGCTTGTGGGATGTTTGGTGACTGCAAGAGGATCGTGTTCATGGAGGAGGCTGAATTGTCACAGAATGCATGCTTGATGAGTCAAGACATGGCGTGGAATTCCCCTCTAGGGTCCGGTGCACATGCTTGTACTCATAGATCATCTAGGATACTCACCATAGTTACAGTAGTAGATTAAGTCATGGCAAGGGATTGAACCCTACAAAGATGAAGAATGACTAAGAGGCTTGCCCTCGGACCTATGTAGTATGAGATGCATAGAATCCGAACAAGTGTGCATTAGTGTCATGTAATATAAATAATTGCATTAAGGACTAAGTGCACAATCACAACACGACATCAATAGGGTATTCCCTTTAGTTTGATGTGTGATAAGTTTGTGTTTGTTAAATATGGAAAATGAGTTATACTATTTCCGGCATAGAGAGGATGGCCTTGTATAATGTTCGTCGGTTGAATAAACTGACGTACCTACAGTTTTAAATGCAGGTAAGTGACATGATAAAGAGGAACAAATGCTTAAAGATTATTCAATGTTGTTGTACATTATTCAATTGTTGTAAATTTTACTTCCGCTGTGCAATGTAAAGTGTAAAGTTTTATGTAAACTCTGATGTAAAGTGAAAAGTTCAAATTTCCTTGTAAAATTGTACTAAATGAAGTGGAAAGATCCTGTAGAACTCTTGAATTCAGTTGTATTTGGGATTCGGGGCGTTACATCGGATATAGGAGAAAGAGACATATTTATACTTAAAAAACGACTAAGTATAAATTACCTTGGAGTTGATGGGAACGGTCGGAATATTCACCGAAAAAGCAATCAACGATCACCGTGAGCTCTCGCTAGTAGAAATTACTGCCTGAGTAAAAATTCGGAGAAGTGATGAGAGGGGGGGTGAAGTTTTATAGAGCTGGGCACACGAAACGAGGTTAATAGGCCCACAAAGCCAGCCCATTTACACAAGGCGACAAAACGACTTGAACCGTCACATTATTTATCGTGCCTAGGTGCACTATCGCATTAATGACTGGCACATCTGTCAGAGTCGTCAGAAGATCAGCAGCCATCGCATTAAATAACTGTTACATCCGTCAGAAGATCAGCAGCCATCGCATTAAATGACTGTTACATCCGTTAGAAGTTCAGTAGCAGCCAACTCAGCCTGACGCTCCTATGCTACCAAAAATCGCACCCCAAGACCTCGGCGCATGCTGCCGAACGTTCTTGCCACCGACCATGTTACATGGAAAAATTGGACCTCGGCACATGCTGCCGAACGTTCTTTCCACCGACCATGTTACATGGAAAAATTGGACCTCGGCACATGCTGCCGAACGTTCTTGCCACCGAACATGTTACATGAAAAAATTGGACCTCGGCACATGCTGGCGAACGTTCTTGCCACCGACCATGTTACATGGAAAAATTGGACCTTGGCACATGCTGCTGAACGTTCTTACCACCGACCATATTACATGAAAAAATTGGACCTCGGCATATGCTGCCGAACATTCTTGCCACCGACCATGTTACATGGAAAAATTGGACCTCGGCACATGCTGCCGAGCGTTCTTGCCACCGACCATGTTACATGGAAAAGTGGATCTCGGCACATGCTGCCGAATGCTCTCGGCACCGACCCTCTTACGGGGAGGAAAGCACTCCGAACTCCGCCAAAAATCCACCAAACACGCCTATAGCCTGGCCGAAGTATCTGCGCGCTTCGGCGGAAGGTGCCGAACCCCCAGGGGCCTCGGTCTCCTTCGTAGCAAGTGTTCGGAGGAGGTCGACGACGAGGCCGAAGCATCCAGGCCATGAAACGACGAAAATAACACCAAATCATCTACCTAAACACTGCAAAAAAATGATTTAAAATTCAGGAAAATTAATTAAAAATTCTAAAAAATAATTATAAATCCAGGGAAATATTTTTGAAACCCTAGGTAGATAATTATTTCTTAGAAAGGTTAATTAAAGACCCCCGAATGACAAATCACCACTTCGCAAAGTTAGAAAAAATCATCAGAAGTCGAAGAGAGCTCAAGAACAATCTAGAGTGCACTACTAACTTGGAAATTACCACAATACCCCATTTAAAGATTCGACACCCCTCGTGTGGGCTCCGATACAACTCCGTAAGCCATTAAAACAGTGAAACTACTCCTCAAAGGCTGATCAAACTCAGTCTTCGGAAGTGGGGGGCTCGTGATATGGCTGAAAATGGGGTTAAATCGGAACCGTCCAAACTTGGCGCGAATCTCTAAGCCTGGGGACAAAATGGTAATTTTACCTACAAATGGGTCTGAAGTGGGTACTGGGTCTTCTCTCCAAAAGCCCAGTAACCCAAAAACGGACCCATCTCAACTGGGTGCGGGTTTCAACCCGCAGCAAACCCGGTCCAGCAGGATAGAATTAAGGTTTCTGATTAATCCTAATCAGCGGCTCTGATTCATATATATCCTTTCACTGGGAATTAGGGATTGCATTCCTAATCTAATCCTAAGGATTACATTCCTAATCTAATCCTAGGGATTACATTCCTAATCTGATCCCAAAGGCGGCTATAAATACCCCCCATCCATCACCATTAAGAGGTAATCAATCTTTTGCCAATTTACGCTCTTTCATAATTGTCTCTGATTACTGACTTGAGCGTCGGAGGGTGCGTCGCCGGGATCAACCCCGGTGTATCGCACTTTTTACAGGGGAACAGCGGGAGTCAACGGTCAAACTCCGGCGGAACAGGTTTCAGGTTTGCTATTCAGTTTTCCTAAGAATCCACAAATACTATTTGTTTGCCCCCACACCAGATTCAGCGGTAACAGTACACCCACACAAAAACTCCTCAATCTTTTACTCACCAAAAAATTCTCAATCTTTTCTCACTCTAATCTTTTCTTTCTTAATCAATTTTTCTAGTGTACTAAATGAGAAGAATTAGGGGGTATTTATACATTTTTTTGGTGAGAATAGATGGCTAGGATTAAATCAAATGGTTAGAGATCAAAGGCTAGGATGAGTTAGGAAGTTGTAGCAACTACCCATGATCACATAACCACCTCAATCCACAACTCCACTCTCTCCATCTCTCCTTGCTCCATCCGGCCACACCCCCATGCACAACTAGACACGTGCTAGTGCAATGCACGTGTCTCATCTAGTACCCTTATTAATAAGTTGTACATGATTAGTTAATTTATTGCCTACTAAATGTGTCTACACTACATGTTGAATTGTTTTAAAAGAGAAATAAGTTAAATGGGCTCACTAATGGGCCAATTTAACCATGGGTTTAAATAATTAAAATAATTAATTAATAAAGTGGGCTAAAAAAGACAATTTGGGCTTTAGATTTTAATTAGGCTTTAAAAGAAAATACTTTTTGGAAAAATAAGGGAGAATAAATACTATAAAAATATTTTATATGAATTTTTTTTTATAGAAATGAAATCACACATGCAAAATACGTAAAATCATAAAAATCTGATAAATGAAAACTAAGGTGTTACACAGGGGGTCAGGAATGGTGCTCTCCACAATGAACTCGGCTAGAGCCTGAGCTTTGATGGTTGTCCGTTGCCGATAGCCGATATCGTGCTAGCTTATTTTGACAGACCACTTCATCAGTCGTCCTGAGCTCTGTAGCTTGTGTAGTACCTGCTTGAGGGGTTGATAAGTGATGACCACTACTGAATGTCCTTGGAAGTACGGGCAGAGATTGCTAGCGGCCATGATCAAGGCGTTGGCCATTTTCTCTATTTTAGAATAATGGAGTTCGGCGTCATGGACGACTTTACTCTTGTAGTAGGTCGGCTTTTAGGTTTTATCCTCTTCTCTCCCCAAACAGTACTGAGGGTTTGATCTGAAGTAGCCATGTAGGGGTTGAGCATCTCCCCTGGCTCAAGCCTTGAGCTACTCAAAGGCTACTTGTTGTGCTTCTCCCCACTCGAATCCGTTCACTCCCATGAGAGCTTTGAAGAATGGGAGACACTTATCCCTCGATTGGAAGAGAAAGCGTCCGATGGAGACAAGGCGCCATGTGAGTCTTTGGACTTCCTTAATACTGGATGGGGGAGCCATGTCCAGTATGGCTCATATCTTCTCTGGGTTGACTTCAATTGCCCTCTAACTGACCATGAACCCCATTAATTTTCCATCTGAAACCCCGAAGGCACATTTAGAGGGATTAAGCCTCTTATTGTGCTCTCGCGGGACGTTGAAGACTTCCTGGAAGTCGATCACATGGTTTCTTTTGCTGAGACTCTTCACCAACATATCATCCATGTAGACTTTCATGTTACTAATTGTAGGTTCCTTGAAGACCTTGTTAATAAGGCGTTGATAAGTGGCTTTAGCATTCTTCAGCCTGAAGGGCATGATCGGTAATAATAAAGGCATTGATTAAGGATAAAAGAAGTCCTCGGAATGTTTGGCGGGGGCGACATCCTGACTTGATTGTAGCGTCTATAAGCATCCATAAAACTCAAGAGTTCGTGGCCGGACGTAGCGTCGATCTGGGCGTCAATGCGTGGGAGTGGAAACGGGTCCTTCGGGCATGTTGTGTTCAAGTTGGTGAAGTTGATGCAGATTATCCATTTACCATTGTCTTTCTTCACCATCACCACATTCGCCAGCCACTCATGGTAGCTGACTTCTTGGATGAAACAGGCGACTAAGAGTTTTTCTACTTCTTCTTTTATGGCTTGCTATCGGTCAGGGTGAACTTGCGATGTTTCTGCTGGACCGGCCTGAATTAGGGGTTGATATTGAGACAATGCATGATTAGCTCTTCTGAGATATCGGGCAAGTCAGTGGCAGTCCATGCGAATAGGTCATGGTTTCCTCTGATGTCCCGCCCCTTTTTCAAAAAGAATACGGAATACGGATACGAGACAAAAGCCCAGTAAATAATTTTCATCATCCATAAGCTGTTCAAGAAATCTTTACAACATTCACAAGAATCATCAGAGTCCGAAGCAAAGGAATCAACCACATGCACATATGAGCCAAAATACCAACAAGAATACTTGAAACCACATATATAAATCTCAAATAGTCATGATCTGAATAAAACAAATATCTTGGGTCACATCGCCCAAATACAAGAATAAATCCAAGTCTCAAAATACAATATTGTTCAAGCAAACTACAAGAAATAATAATAATAATAAAATGCAGCACTAATATTTCATGTCTCCGATACCATCTGGAACCTGTTCTCTAAAATCTGCAATTCAACGAATGCAGGAAAGAGAAAAAGAAAAAAACAAGTACCCGTCAATTGCAAGTTACGGGCCACTTATAATGTAGGATACAAGCACATGGGAAAACTAACCAGCAACATGGTATAAGTATGATGTCAACATAAACAACTAGCATGGCAAAGTGAATAAGTGTAAATGGTATGAATCAACTTTCAAGTAATCAAGTATCATGTAAACATGCATCAAGTGTCAAGTGTCATGTAATCATGTAAACAAGTCTCATGTATCATGTAGTCAAGTATCAAGCAAGCATGTATCATGTTCAAGTATCATGTTCAAGTAGCATGTATCAAGTCTTGTAGTGATTACTATCTAGGTAGCACTTCACGCAGCCCACCTTACATGGTTGCTACAACAAACAGTTTTGCTTTAGATTTCATAGTGGACCATAGAGGGCAGCATACTCGGGGACAAGTTAAGTAATCGAGCTCCAAGCTCCAAGTATCATGTATCATGTAATCATATGTCAAGTTTTGCAAGTGGCAAGTATCGTGTCTTGCGTGCAAGTATCAAGTATCATGTCCCAATTAATCACGTAGGATCAGTGGATCTCCTTCCGAGTACACGTTTTTGAATTATCCACAATTAGATCTGTCCCTTAAACCCCGGCTTGGTTATTTATTATTAATGTCAAACAAGCATGTATATGTAAAAAATATATTAAGAATAACATGGCATGATCATGTGACAAGTGTAAGTTGCAAGATAAACATGTACGAGTGTAAGATATCTCATAAAAGAATAAAATAGCCAAATCTCAAGTTAAGGACAACAAGACCATACTGTAGTAAAATAGTGATTCCCAATGTTACAAGCATGCAAATCTGAATCCGTCGAGACTTCTAGAAAATAGACTCCCAACCGAATCTAGTGAGTACAAATAAGTCATATAGTATTTCACAAAAACATAGCTCAAAACTGATTTGAATACAGAAAATAGGTTCAGCCAGAAATCAGGAAAACAAATTCAAGAGCCGGAAAACAGCATGAAAACTCATTAAATAAATCCACGAAAAATCTAGGGTATTCCCCTATATGTCTAGTATCTAAATATAATGTTTCAGAATTTTCTAGTAAAATTTGATCAGTAATCAAAAATAAGAAAACATCAATAAAGGATAGTTTGGCAAATCTGGAATTCCCAACACTGCTGTACGAAAACTATGATATCTCGCAACCAGTGAAACAAAATCCAATTACACCAAAGGGATATGAAAATAGATAAAATATACTAACTTTCATATTTCACAAATATTTTTCATACAGTAAAAGAAATCAGAGTGAAAATACGGTTCTTTACAGAACAGCGAGTAAAATACAGCAAGTATAGTTTTTATAAACGAGCATGCAATGACATATAAAACGCATCAATAAAATTCACCAAAATTCTGGGTAATCCCTAACTAGGTAAAGAAATGCTGACCAAAATTTTGGATCAAAATAGTATATGTAGCATCAGTATCAAAATCATTTAGTCATGAAAATCATCGAAAAACGAAATGTAGAAAAAATCGACACCTCTGTAATAAATAGTCATAACTCACACATATGAAAACGAAATCAAGCAAAGTCAGAGGGGTTTGAAAATAGACGAAATTCTCTAAAACTCATGTTTTATACCGAAATTAAGACAATGACTTCAAGACAGTCCAAAACAGCAAACAAAACAGATCAACGACAAAATACAGATTTTTCCCTTTAACAACAACTCAACATATATCATATAAAACTTGTTCCAAATACAACCAAACATGAAATCGAGTCTACCAAGTGTACAAACATCATGAATTAGGGTATCTAGCATGTCCACACCAAATATATCTCATGGGTTTCAACCAAATCACGAATTCTCACAAAAGTCTCACATACATGATCAAATCAAGAACGGGTAAAACCTAAGTTAATTCATATCCATATTGTGTCGTGAGGCAACTATGGTCAAGTTTTCACAATAGAGACAAAACCCATCAAACCTAACACAAACAAGACTTGTCTCTAGACCCAACTACACTATAGGTGGTATTTTTTACTTGTATCAAATAAATAAATTGGAGTACAAGTTACTTGCCTTAACTGAAGATGAAGAACGACGAAAATCAAGATTAACGAGTAAAACCTACGAACGAAAATCCATGAACTAATGAATCCAAGCAAACTCGATCAAGAATCTCCACACGAACAAACTCCACAAGAGAGAGATGATCAAGAGAGAGGGATGGCGGCTATGGTAGCTTGCGGCCACAAGAGAACACCAAGAGAGAGGACGAGAGAAACGAGCAAGGGGAATATGGTGGTGTGAGGAGGTGCAAGAGGGGTTGTCGGCTAAGGGGAGATCGGCCAAGGGGGTGATGAGGGGCTCGGGCTGTCAGGGTGTGCACACAGGCCGGAGGTAGGGTGTGTTGGCATCGAGATGGTGGACACAGGCCGGAAGGTGGCTGGCCTGGGGTCGGGTTTGGGGTGTTCGGTGCAAGCAGTGGGAGAGGGAGAAAGATAGGGGGAGGCCAGGATTTAGAGATGTGGAGGCTAGGGTTTAGGATTAGGATTTGGGAAGAGGGATTAGAGATATATATATATATAAGGAGATTAGGGTTAATGGGTAATTGGGTTGTGGGTAATTAGGAGTAGTAATATGATTTGTTTAATTAGTTTTAATTAGGATACAAATGTATAGGATATCAAATAGGATTGTGGATTAAATTTTTGGCTTTGGTAATCTTATTAGGGATCAAACAAAAAGAATTGGGAAAAGGGACAACAACCAATCACCACCACCACAAACACCCAAAATAAAATAAAATAAAGAGAACGAGACTAATAGAAAGAAGATCAAATAATAGAAGGACGAAACAAAAGAGAAAACCAATCAAACATACGAGCTAAAAAAGAAATAAAACGAATATACATTGAAAATAACTCCAATATATGGTTCAGAAAAAAAATACAAAAGAGAAAATGCATCAAATCAAAAAAAATACACTCAAAAATACACAAAATAAAAGGAGTTACATCTGTGCATTCAATGATTTTCTCTTTGACCTGGTAAGGGAGGGCATTGCTTACTTGAAAAGTCTTGGTCGGATCCCTCTTGGAGAAAGGGATCTCCTCAAGCTGATCAACCGGTTCAGAAATGACTTCACTGCTCCCTTGGGAGAGTTCTAATGCTTCGAGCAGGAGGACCAAGTGCCCCATTGTAGTTGTGTGGCATCTCCGAGATGCCTCTTGGTTTCCTTTGACTTTCCCTACTCCTGCTGAGGTCGGAAACTTATTTTCATGTGAAACGCTGAGGGTACGACATGTAGTATTGCTAAGCTTGGTCGGCCGAGGATGGCATTGTAAGCGGCCTTCACATCGACGACCATGAAGTCCATCTGGGTTGTCGGGGCCTTTTCTGTGGTCACATCAAGAGTGACTATTCCTTTAATTGAGACTGGAACCCTAAAGAACCCATGTAGTGTGTATCCAGTAGGTTTAAGATGATCCCGTGAAAGCTTGAGGCCGTCGAAGGCTTCCAGGAAAAGAATATTGATTTCGTAAAAGCTTGAGGCCTTTGAGTAGGATTCGACACACCTCATGGTTGGCCATGTGAAAACTAATAACGAGTGCATCACAGTGGGACATTCAGACACCTTCTAGGTCTCTGTCTGAGAATGTCATCAGGACTCCAAAGCTATTGGCCAGGGGTAAGTTCTATACCAAATTAACTTCTCGGACAAAGGCCTTTCTGAAGGATTTTGATTCTTCCCCCTCCCCCCCAATAGGCCCTCTATGGATAGAATGGAGAACTGTTCCTGGCTCTAAGTCCTAGAACTCAGAGGGCTTCTCGGCCTGCTTGGTAGCTCCTCAGGGTGGTGGAGGATCGGCTCTGTCCTTTCAGACGAACTTCAATAGGTTCTCCCGTGATGAGCTCTTCGATATTTTCCTTGAGAGACCGACAGTCATCTGTATCATGGCCATGATCCCAGTGAAAACGGTACCATTTTTCTATGTTTCTCTTCTTCCCTGGAGTGTTCATCTTCGGGGGAGGGCAAAATAGCCCCTTCTTGTCTACTTCCATGAGAACAGACGATATACTTGCATTCAGGGGGGTGAACTTCTCAAAACGAGGAGGAGGGTGGTGCTGGCCATTGTTATCATTCTGGAGCTTCTTGGGATCTTCTTCATCCGCACTATTCCTTTAGGGCTCCTTCTGATTACGATGCTGAAGAGCCTCTTCAGCCCAGATGTACTTCTTACTCCTCAGCAAGAGTTTTGAGAAGTCCCGATGAGGCCTCTTAGCAAGGGATGCATTCAGATCGACAAGATTAATGTTTTGTTTGAATGCAGTGGTCGATACTGCTTGACCTAGGGAGGCGATAGACTGGGACTCAACTATGAAGTGCCAGACAAAGTCCCTGAGTCATTCCCCTTTTCTTTGATTCAGGTCCAGTAAAAAAGCACTTGTCCTCTCGATTCGACTGCTGCTTATGAAGTGGGTGAGGAAGAGTTCTTCAAACTGATCGAATGAGAAGATGGAAGCTGGAGACATGCGAAAGTACCACTGCTTTGCTCGCCCCTTCAATGTGGCATGGAAGTTTTTGCAGAGAAGTGCTTCTGAGGCTTCATGGATTATCAAGAGGGTTTTAAAACACTCAATATGATCAGCCGGGTCAGACTCTTCGCTGTAGGACTCAAAGTGAGGCGGCTTAAAGGTCTCGGGGACATGGGCTTCCATGATTGACTTGGAGAAAGGATGTCTACTTGGACGAAAGCTTTGGGCCGATCGGTTTTCCTCTCGTTTGATCTTGACGGTCCTCCATCTCTCGGAGGAGGTGAACGACTGAGTCATCCCTCTGGTTGACCCGCAGAACTCTTGCTTATGTATGGTTGTGAGATGGCGACTATTTGTTTTTTGACCCCTGCTTGGGGCAACGTTGAGCACTTGCAAGATTTCATCTTTGAAATTTTGGAACTCTGGCTTGGTGATAGGTGCCTCTTCATGTTCGGCTGCGGTTTGTCTTCTTCGCTGTCAAGAGAGGGGGAGACCTTCTTCGTCCCCTAGGAGAGGGCGTTCTTCTTCGCCTCCTTGGAGAGGGAGTCCTTTTGGACCTCTGTCTTCGAGTAGAGAGACTATTCATGCTCACCTACTATTTGGACGGGGAGCTTCGTCATGGGCTTACCTCTCTTTTAGGCAAATTCAGAGGTCGGACCCCTCCTGGTAGTTGATGATAACTTCAAAGATCTGGTTGTGGCTGGGGCACTGTAGAAGGAGTCGTGGTACAGACTGAACCTTTCTTTTCAACAAACGGCCGTACAGGGTACTGTTTGGGACGACTTCAGCGGGAGCCCCCTAGTATTGCTTCTCTGGATGGACGCAGAATATGCCAGAGAGGGGCTTTTCTGGTTGAGGCTATTGATCTGGTCGAGATTACTGAACCTGTTGAAGTTGTTTAGGGGGTTCCTTCGCTGGAGAAGGGGGTGAAAGAGGGCGTTCGGCTTTCCGGTTGGTAGCCGTCGCCTGGCTGAGAAGGTAGTTTCGGACTGACAAAGTTGGATCAGAGATCTTCTCTGTTTTTCCACAAACGGCTCCAATCTTTTGCTGCTAATTTTTATGTGGGAGCAAAAAGATATGTGAATTTTTTCAATAAAAATATTAAAGATCAAACATTTGCTATTCGTCGGTATTGACCGCCAAAAACTGCACTTGAGTTTGAGATCTGATCATCCGGAATGGCTAATATCACTTTCGTGGACCTGCAAACAAGTCTGACCACCGGGGGTGGCCCCGGCGATTGACCCTCCCTTGTTCAAGTCAGATTCTCAAAGATATGGTGTGTTTTAAGAGCAAAATTTGCAATAACCCAGTTTTTGATGTGGTATCGAGTATATATATTGTCGATGAAGGGGGACAATTTCAAGATATTCATCTATCTCTATTTCCCAGTGTTTGGATAAAGTCGGTTACCCCTTCAATGTGAAGAGAACGAGTTAGGACTCTTCTCTTGATGAAGAGATCGAGTTTTCAAACTCTTTCTTATGCATGGGAGATAGAATCGGTTACTCCCTAGAAATAGGGGTTTAAATAGAGTTCAATGAATCTGGACTCCTGTGTGCTGGGGATGTTGTAGTAGTCTCTATTACAGGCTCGATCGGATCAATGAGTCTCAAAACGACCCAACCCCTCTTATCGGGCCTGTTTCTTCTGAAAAGTATCGTTTTACTCATGAGAGCTTTAAGATTCATGCCCAATTTGAACGGTCCTGATTTTGTTCTATTTTTACCCCTATCAACTGAAAAATGCTTTTAAGGCGAAATGAAATAATTTGTGAATTGAAAACCATTTTCCAAGTTAATTTCACAATTTCCTTTTCTAATCTTTTCAAAACGAATCGCCAAAATTATTACTTTTGGAACAATGCAATATTTGTTTTTGAAAATGTGAGCTGGTTGGTAATGCATGTCAATCTAAATGCTTCCTCAACCGACTGCAAAGTCTAGCCTATTTACTTGAAGGCATTAAGTTTCAGGTTCAGGAAGACGAGCTTGCTTGCTCTTTCCCATGGCAGAGAGCTGTAGGTTGAAGATGGAGAATTGTAGAGGGCATTTTAGAGGAATTGTTACCAAATATTTCATGAACCACTGCCAATTTATAGACAGTTGATTCAGTTACAAATGGCGGAAATTTTGTTAAGTTTGTTACACCAAATCAGCATGTGTCTCCTTTCCCTCAACTCACTCCCGATCCTATTTGAAAAGCACACGCAAAAGATGTAAAAAGTTGATACAGAAGTTAAAAAGGAAACAAACACTGATACATTAACTTATTCATCTACTCTTGATCTCTGAGCATCTCGAACACTTTCAACACATCCAAATGCGTCCCTAACAACTGCCCCCTCCTCAAATCGAACTTGCCCCAAGTTGGAAGTTGGGAAAAAACTTGTGAAAGACGTCATCATCAACCCAAGTAGCGTGGTCCTCGCTGTGCCCCTGCCACTTAACTAACAACTGCACACCCATCCTATTGTCCTTCTTGAAAAATTATTGCTGGAAAATTCTCTTAGGAAAGAACTCTGAAAGTCCCTCATCCCACCAGGAAGGCAAGTTCTGATATAGCAGGAAGATGTGAACCATGACATTTTTTAAGCTTGGAGATATGGAACATAGGAAGTATGGTAACTGCAGCAGGTAACTCAAGCTTGTACGCCAATTTCCCTATACGTTCCAACACCCTATAGGGACCAAAATATCGGATTGACAGCTTACGAGGATGTCACGCCCCGCCTCCCATTATACGGAAACACGGGAACGCAACTGAGGCCCTGCGGATGATGGGTACATCATCCATAGAATATGACAGTTTAACTCAACAATATGAAATATAAAAATAACCACGCATGCACTAAAATATCACATAAACATGACCAATCCATGAAATGTCTCATACATAACCAACATCTGGAAAGCTAATAACTTCGGGTCAACAAAGCCCGGAACACAAAGTACGAAAGTAATACAATGCTGGAAATAAAAATAACATGAATAAAATAACTATGACTATCAATTCCACTCCAATCTTTAGAATATCAGTTCTCCATGTCCTTCAATTGCTTCCTCCATGATACCTGTAATCTCAGCATCTAGAAATAGGAAAAAATGCCTGTTAGAGAAAGTTACGGTCGATAAGTAGTAGCAAGCAGTAAAATAAGAAATAAAGGATTATATAACAAGAGAAAGACTTTGGAACGATATCATAGTCAATAAATAATAAACGATAACAAAATCAAAAGTCGATAATCAATAATCAATAAACAATGGCCGATAACAATAATCAATAATCAATAAACAATGGCCGATAACAATAATCAATAATCAATAATCAATAATCGATGACCAACAAGCAATAACAATAAATCAATAATCGATGTTCAGTGTTCATCTTATGTCTATCAGTTCTTTTATCAATCCTAACTAATGCACACAACCCTGTGTCCCATACTACAGGTTCGGGTGCATACAATCAAGTGAACGTTTGACTATAGTGGTGAATTCTACAGGGTCCTATACTCGGGTCTTGCAATATCAATGACTGATGATCGATGAGCGATGAACAATATATGATAAATTAGGATACTGTAGTCATTAATCCATAATCAATCGATGACCAATATGACTGATAATAATGACCAATATGGGCTGTGACCAATATCCCCTTCCGAGTACACTCTCCTATATTGTCCACCACTATGTCGACCCTTATTACCTCAGCTTGTTATCATTTTATTAACAATCAGTTATGAACATGCAATTAATACAATCAATGGGAACGGTAGTATCAAGAATTATGCAACGGGTAAATGGAATATACATGGTTCAATTCATTAAATATGTATCAAGAATTAGTATCGATGAGAATGGTAGTATCAATACAATATCAAGGAGATATCAAGGTTGTGCAATACATAAAATATACATGGTTCAATTTATTAAATATGAAAAAAATGGGTTTATAAAAAAAACATAACAATACAGGTTCTGGACAGCAGCACCTATCGGTACTCAAATTTACTTTTCCGCTGCTACGGTAATGCAAATCTGATTCCATTAGAAATTCTAGAAATTAGACTCTCTATCGGTTCCAGTGCATATACACACGATACAAAATAGTCACAAAAGCTAGGTCGATCATCAAATTCTTTACGGGTTTCGTGCACAGTCTCGGTTCTCGAAAATATAACATACCAGTACTAAAACAGTGATAAGTTACAATCTGTAAATCGGATTGAGAATCCGTCCAATGTTCTAGAAACTAGACATAGTGTGCTACTATTTCTATGTGCAAGGTTTTAAGTTTCGATGTCTGGAACTGGGTCAAAACCTCAGTACAAACTCGGGCAAACGATAGGGTAGCATATTTGAATGTTCAATAATACGATAAATTTACGGTTCAAGTTTTATATCGATAACAATGGCACGATAAAACGACTATGAATCAATAACATGATAAAATAAAGAAAACAATGGAGTTCAACTAGATGCGATATTCAGTTCGATTTTTTTGAACTAGAACAATAAAAATGAGTTCAAGAGACGGTTGCTTGTTAGATGACGATTCCGAATATGAAAGAATAACGGGACAAAAGTCCCGACGGCAACACATGCAAAATACGTAACAATGAGAGCACGTGCAATCCATGTGACGGCAACCAACAACAAGAGTGGCAGCAAGGGGGTGTGCAGTTGCGGCTACGATAGCGACAGCAAAAGCAATAGAAAGAACACAACAACAACAGCAAGAGGCGACAGTGACACAAGCAAGAGCAAACACAACGAAAGGAAGGGTGGTAAGGTGTAGGCGGTGAGGCAGGGTGGAGGCTGTCGGTGGTCGGAGACTGGGGTGCTCGGGGGTGAGTCGAGAGGTGCTGGCTGCAAAGAAGATAACGGTGGCGGTCGAAGCTTCGGGATGCAATGCACAGCAACAACAAGGGAGAGACAGTGGTGAGGCGAGGGTGGAAGGAGATGAGTGCAGTGGCAGCAATGGTGGAGTCATAGTGGACGACATTGGGTGTTGCAAGCGACAATGGCAGTGGTGGTTTAGCTTGGAGGTTGAAGACGAAATGGAGTAGCAGCGGCGAGAGGACGACAGTGGATGTGGGCAGCAATGGTGAGTAGAAGAAAGTGGAGTGCAGGATGGTGTTCGAGGAAAATGGCTGCATTCGGGGGTGATGATGACGAGGGGAGGCCATCGGTGGGCGAGGGAAGCGCTGGCTATCGATGTTGGGACTGCTGTTCGGTGGACGACAGCAGGAGGGTGGAGCAATGGCGCTCAAGTGCAACAATGGGTTCAGACGATGAGGGGGAGCTTCGATGGGTTTTGCGGTGGAGGATGCTAGCACTGTGAAGGCAAGGCGAGCGAGGGCTGCTGCGAGTGCTCGTGGTGGTGATGGGATGAGGGCGAGGCATTACTGTCGGTGATACAGTCGTCGAAGGGAGTGTGGTGGCAAGAAAGTATTACGGTGGGGTTTGGAGGTTGCGGCAATGGAGAGGAGCGGCGACGGTGGCGGTTGGCGCTGTGAATGGCGAGGTCGAGGAGATCGACGAGGACGAGAGCGGGTCGCAGGGCTCAGGGGTGTGTCGCGAGGTGGTGGCAATCGAGTGGAGGAAGAGGTGAGGAGCGGGATGGGTTTTTCTGAAGGAAGAAGGAAGAAGGAGAACGGGGGAGGAGAGAGAGGGGGGGGGGGGGGGGGGGGGGGGGGAGGGGGGGAGAGAGAATGAGTGGGGAGAAAGAAAGGGGGGTTAGGTTTATAATAATATATATTTAATAACAGGGTAATTAATTAAGGGTTTAGTTGAGGTAGTGGGGGTGTGGGGTTATGGGATTAAATTATGGGAGAAATAATGGGGT
Source organism: Hemerocallis citrina (assembly GCA_017893485.1). Classification (NCBI taxonomy): domain Eukaryota; kingdom Viridiplantae; phylum Streptophyta; class Magnoliopsida; order Asparagales; family Asphodelaceae; genus Hemerocallis; species Hemerocallis citrina. The sequence continues at coordinate 219,556,239 of CM030364.1, forward strand.
AGTGGGGACCAATTATAATATGAAAGGTATCTGGTTGGGTTTGCATAGTGGGTTTTAAACTGTGGGTTTGGGTTAGGATCCAATAAGATTTGTTTAGGGTTAAAAAGTGTGGGCTTGGATTAATAGACTTGGGATTTAGGTTTGGGCTTCACAAAATAAAATAAATAATTATAGAAGGGATAAAAGATTGGGCTTCAATGAATAATAAGATAATAAAATAATATGGACTATGGATTAAATATGGTTTGCCAAATAAATATTTTAGATAAATTATAGAATGGACCAGGATTGGGCTTAAGTTCAAAATTAATAAATCAAATAGTATTTTATAGAATAGTTTCAAATTAATTAAAATAATTAAATAATAATAATGGACCTGGTCCGGGTTATAAATATTTAAAATAAGAAAATGATAAAATTTCTACAATTAAAGTATATAATCGTTTCACTACAAGAAATTTGACATATACCAATGGACACCTGTAGTGACGGTCAGTAAAACTGTAGGTATAGACATCATATACCTATAGACGTGTAGTAAACTGTGGATATAGGTATCCTATAGCTTTAGAGCTTTTAATCTGTAACTATAAGCCTTTAATCCATAACACTTATTTATTTTCTCACTCTCTCACCAAACCCTATCTCTAAATCCCCCTCTCTCACCAAACCCTATCTCCAAATCCCCCTCCTCCCACCGTCGCGCCCCCCTTCCCGCTGTCGTGCCCCCTTCCCCGTCGTCGTGCCGCCCCCAGCCACATCTCCTTTCTCTCTCCCTCTCACCCAACCACTGCACCTCCGTCTTCATTGTCCTCCGCCCTTCGTCCCCCATCGTCGTTCCCCCATGGCTCTCCTCTCTCTTTCTCCATCACTCAAAATAATTTTCTCCCCTCCTTCCTCTTCTTTTTCTTATTTCAAAATCAGATCTTCCTTATCTTCTCACATTAACAAGCACCCCTTATCAGATTTTCCAATATAGGATGTTATTGTTAGAATATATGTACTGCATATTTTATCACTTTGTTCTGAAGAGTTGAATTGCTTTTCTTTCCAGTTTCTGCTCCAGTTTATGTAAATTATTCCTTTTAGTTATAGTGAGTAACAGTGGTTTGATGGTTGATGATCATATTGCTTTTGTTTTTGATGCAGAAGAAGCTTCAGATGCAGCTGTTCATAAGGCATTTTCGTGGGTAAAATTTCTGTATCTTGTTTCCTCTTCCGGACAGTAGGATTTTCTCGTATTTCATAATTAAATTAATTGGGTATTAAAGAAAAATAAAAACTGTTTGCATTGTGATGCATGAATATTGAGTTTCTGGCTTGTAATACTTAGATTCTGGATGGTTTTGTATTTTCTGCCCCTTTTGTGTGTGTTCATTATTTCATACGTAATATGAAATGCCTCGAATGACCAAAACGATCCTGCAGATTGTGCTAGTACATTATAGAGTTTTCTCTGTTTCTAAGTTCAAACCCCTATTTAAAAGATCGTTTTGTCAGATGTCTTTTTTCTTTCACTTCCATGTTGTTCAAAAATCATCTCTAGATTTTCATAAAATTTTCACCATCTTCTTCTCCGTTGTTTCTTTCTGTTCAAAAGGATATCTTTCTTTTGAATCTCTGTCTTTTGTCTCACTAGGATTAATAGTATGGTACTTATACAATTATACTTAGTCATGAAACCCCCTATAGTTTCATGGAATGTTCTCATATATGGAATGCAGTTACATAGAGATGTTTGCTTGTATTTTCATTATAAGAAATTTTTATTATGAAAAATTCTCACCTGAAATTAGTCGTCATCCAACTATATACCATAACTAACTGGTGTTTTTTACTGTTCTTATCATGAAATTTTTGCATTATTATCTGTCACATTCACATAATGATATCATGACTTTGTCAGCAAGATAAGGCAAAACTTGAACAACAATTACATGACATGGCACTGATGATTGAGAGACTTGAAATTAGCAGGCAGAAATTCTTAATGGTGGTGATTGTTCCTCCATGTTGTTGTTTTGCATTGTTCTAGTACGATTACTAAGTTAACCTATTTTGGCAGATTGATTCACAATCATCAGAGATAGAACGATTATTTGAAGAGAACTCTAGTTTATCTTCTTACTATCAAGATGCGCTGGTTGTTGCAGGACAGTGGGAGAACCAGGTAGGCTAAGTACATTAATGCTAAGTACATTAATAATAATGATGACTGCATCCTGGAGTGCAAACCTTGCTTTGACATATTCTACAATTATTGAAAATGTTTTATCAATTTTTTTTGTTGGGTACCACACACCTCTACTATGTGAAGATGATATATATAAGCCACTCTTTTTGTTTTTAAGTGATGCAACCATTTATATAATTGTTTATTGTTGAGTATTAGGTACCTTTACTATTTAAAATGAGATGCAGTAGAAGCTTCAGAAAGATATGCTTCGAAAAAAAAAATAGAAACCTCAAAAAAATGTCCCCTAATGGATTTCCAATTCTGGAGCAAAATCCGTTATTAGCCAAAATTTAATTTTCCAGCATGTTTATTTATGCAGTCAGCTTGTCTTCTAAATAGTATTAGTGAAATTAGATGGATCATATTAGTGATATCTGATAAATATATAAGTTATTTAGAAAATATATTATTTCATCTTATATGACATTTCGACATTGAGCAAATGTCCTCAACATTTGTTATCTGACATGTTGATTCTTAGACTGATACAATGCAGGTGTCCAGAAGTAAGTCTGATGGCTGCAATATCAAATTGAGAGTCCATGTTCCACCATGAAATTGAAGAATATGGTTTGAGAAGCACAACCCAATTATGGTAGTCTTTAAGGGGATCTACTAATTCAAATAGATTGAGGGAGCTATTGTAGAGAGTGCATTTGAATATGGGAATGTGCACAAGAACTTCTGCCATGTACTATGCAGCATGGGCAATTGTACTTGTACTGAATACTAACACTGCATGAACCTCCTTGGACGTGGACGCTTCTCTTACATTTCATAAATTTTATATTTATAATCCTAGTTAACGGACACATAATTCCACATTAAGAAATAGCGTTGCGCATCAGCTGGGCCTGTTCGGATTTTTCTCAGATGTAAATTTATGTTAGGATATGTCAAGGAGCTAGTATTGGAGTGTTGTAACTTGAGTAAGGTATGAGTTCCTCTTCTGAGTTATGAATAGTTTGATATGGTACCATTTAAATTCTTGAATAAATTGGTACTAGTACCATCGTTTGTAGGAAACTTGCAGTGTTATAGTATGGTTCCAAAGTGAAAAATATTAGTAAAGTAGTATTTGTATGGCATGCTAGCTTTAATGGCATAGACATATATACACTTGAGAACATAAGGGAAATACTCATCTCCCAGTTTTGCTTACTAGGATAAAAGTTTCGTTTACAAGAATATGCCTTATCATATGTGATGGTAGAGCTTTATGTTTTAGATCAGCACATCATTTTTGAAATTCACTTTTTTAGTCAAGTATGAATAAAAATGGTGAATATTTTGACTTATTGTATTCCCAATTGCAGTTTCTTCGAAGTTTGTTCTTGAAAGACCATTAGCAGGTTCTCAAGTTCCATTCTGCCTAGCAGAAAAGAAAATGCACGACTACTGGACAAAAATTAATCCTGGTACCTTTAGGGTTCGAGGCCAAAATTACTTGAGGTGCTGTTTATTTTTTTATTCTCGTCCAGCTTTCATTGTTTTTTTTCACTTTTTTTTTTAAATAACAGCTTTGCATCTGATGATGATACTACTAATTGTGGCATTGTACATCAGGGATAAGAAGAAAGAGTTTGCTCCAAATCATGCAGCATATTGTCCATTTGGTGTTGATGTATACTTGTCTCAACAGAAAATTAGTCACATTGCTAGATTTGTCGAACTTCCCACTGTCAATTCATCATCAAAGCTCCCACAACTTCTTGTTGTGAATGTGCAGGTACTTATAGTCTCAGTTTCCTTGGCAATTTTTATGATTCATGCAGAGACTAGTTTGTTTGATGTAGGAAATAGCTGACACCCAGAAAACTAGTTGAATTTGATTTGTCTAACGGGACTTATCTTCTGCTCCAACCTTCTGTTATAATTTCTTATGACTAATTAATTAGGATGACTTTTGATTTTATTGTTCTTGTGGTTTTCTCAGATTCCATTATATCCAATAGCAATCTTTCAGAACGAAATTGATGGGGAAGGATTTAGCGTTGTGTTGTATTTTAGGCTCTCGGAGAATTACTCGAATGACGGACCATCACATTTTCAGGACCACATTATAGTAAGTTTGGATGAAATTCTGCTAAGATCATCCTTTATAAGATCTCAAACAATGTCACAAATTATTAATCGATAATTGTATGAATTTTAATTATTCTCCATACGCTGTTCATAAATTTATGAGCTCACCAGGGTATTAGTAGTTCTTGCCGCTATTTGCTTTGATACAATAATGTGAAGAAAAAATAGAAAAGTGAAACTCTAGATTAAATTTTAAAAGTAACTGCTATTCATAATACAGGTAATGATGTCGCAGAAGTAGCTAAGCAGGTTTGTGAAGTTCTTGCGGCGAGAGGGTGGACGCTGAAATGATATCAAGTACAGTTCCTCTAATTTCTTTTCACCATACTGAAAATATACAAATGTTGTTCTCAGTTAAATTCAAATGCAAATTCAGTTCATATTGATTACAGAGCTTTTTGTGAGAATCATAAATGCAGGTTTGCTAAATTCAGATTTATCTGTTCAACATTTGTATGCAGGTTTGCGCAGAAGCTTTACTTGGTTGCATCGTGTCCTATTTAATAAGGAACTCTTCTGTATAAAATGGAAATTACGCTAAAGTTCAAAAGTTGCCTGAAGCTTAATTCTGATGGGATCGAACACGAGTTCCCAATCATTATTGTAAATAGCTTTTTGTTCTGTTTTAAGGAGCTATATTTCTGGTGTTAAACAAAGTGAATTTTATTTTGTAATTTGACATACTTGTAATACTTCATTAATTTTTAATATGATTGAAGTTTAATTTTATTTAATTTTGTTTCATAAACACTTTTGTTTATTTTATTGTGTATTTAGTTTATAATTGGATTAATATTATAAAAGAAAATATTAAATTATCATAAACGTAATTAATAAGAAAAAATTGTGTATAGAGCGATGAGTATATATTCAAATATGTGGATGCGAAAATTATCATTATAACCTATAGCAATGGAGTTTCAACCGTGGGTATAGGAAAGCAGGAGGTGTCATTAAAACCTATACCAACGGATACGAAACCGTGGGTATAACACCGTGGTTTTGTCCAATGGGTGAAAAAACCGTCGCTATAAGCTATAGTGACGGCTTTGTGCCGTGGGTATAGCTAATTAAAAATTACGGAAAAATATGTCCGTTGGTATAGGTTTTACGGGCTATACCTATGGTTTTCTGCCTTTTACCCACGGATTTTTGCTGTCACTATATGTCAAATTCCTTGTAGTGTTTGAAAATAACTACAAATATAATTGATGTTTAGAATTGACTTTAATAGAAAGTCCAAGATGAACATAAATGAATTTGAGAGCAAAAAAGAATTTATAAGGAATTGAAATACAAAAATGTAATATCCCGACCGACTATTAATAATATTATTTTATTAGCATTCGACTACTTGATTATTTTATATTTTTCTTCACCATTGTGATCCTTTTAGCCATGACAACCTAATAGATAATTAGGGATTATTGGGTGCTAAACCTAGGGTTACAAAAATACAAAAGGGTTAAGAACTCTTCTAGAAAATTTCTCCACCACATCAACCTTCCCCCCCACATAACACCTCCCCCACATCTCTCCCTTCTTCCCTAGTTGAGGCCGGCCCCAATTTAGGGGAGGGCCCAAGTGCACTTTTGTGTGTACACATTTTCAATATCAACCCTCCTTCCCTCCTATAAATACCCCCTTCCTTCTCCATAATCTTACTTTAGAAACATCAAAGAAAAAAAAAAGAGCAAGGAAAAGAATGAGTGTTCTAACTTGAGAGTTTTACTTGTAGGGTTGCTAGAAGTTCTAGGAGAAAGAAGGAAGGTAATCTAGTCTTCCATCAAGAAAGAAACAAGGTGGGGGTTTCTCATGGTTTGTATGTTTGTTTGTTTGTTTGTTTGTTTATTTGAATAATGGTTTTGATGTTCTTCTTCTTCTTACCCTCTTGTTTACCTTTCTTTTTGGTATGGTTATTATGTTGTATGTTATAGTAGGAAACATCTAAAAATAGTTCCTTTGTTTGTTGTTGTATGATAAAAAGTAAACTACTTGGACTAAAAGAATACATACACATAAACTCTTTGCATACAACCATGTAAGGTTGTAGGACTTGAATGTGAGACCATACATAAGGCATATGAATATTGTTTACAACCATGTAAGGTTGTATGACCTATGATTGAACCTTGAGAGCATATGTTGATTAAACAAAAAAATAAAGTGTTCTTATTTGATTGTATCATTGTTTAGTTTAATCTTAAAGAAAGAAAAAGAAACTAACTAAATCACTAGTTGTAGAATAACTAAATAAAAAAATCTTTTCTTTTCTAAACACTAGTTGTAAAAAGATTAAAAAGATTTCTTTTATGCCCACTAGTAAGAAACTTATGTAGTAATTTAATGGTAGATGTTTAGGATAAATTTTAGTTGATAATTATAGTAGTAGTAGTAGATATGCATGTTTATAATAAAGTTGTAGTAGTAGTAGAAATGCATGTTTATAATAAAGTTGTAGTAGTAGTAGAAATGCATGGTTATAATAAAGTTGTAGTAGTAGTAGATATGTATACTTCTAAGTAGCAATAGTAGATGTATGTTTCATTTAAAGTAGTAGATGTATTATATCATATATAAGGATGAGATTCATGCTACACATGTTGTAGGATCATTCTTAAAAATAATTAGAAGCCATGTTTATGCTTCAATTGTTGTAGGATTACTTCTAAAAATAATTAGAAGTCATGTTTATGCTTTACATGTTGTAGGCTCATTCCTAAAAATATTTAGAAGCCATGTTTATGCTTCAATTGTTGTAGGATTACTTCTAAAAATAATTAGAAGTCATGTTTATGCTTTACATGTTGTAGGCTCATTCCTAAAAATATTTAGAAGCCATGTTTATGCTTCAATTGTTGTAGGATTACTTCTAAAAATAATTAGAAGCCATGTTTATGCTTTACATGTTGTAGGCTCATTCCTAAAAATATTTAGAAGCCATGTTTATGCTTCAATTGTTGTAGGATTACTTCTAAAAATAATTAGAAGCCATGTTTATGCTTTACATGTTGTAGGATCACTTCTAAAAATATTAGAAGCCATGTTCATGCTTTACATGTTGTAGGATTTATTCTAAAAATATCTATCATATTAGGAATGATATATATGCTTAGAATGATTGTTGGATTGATGTAAAATCACTTGCCATATTTTAGGGATGATGTAGAAGTATATACATATGCTTGAGAATGTTGTATGTTCATACTAGTGATGTGTATACATGCTTGAGAATGCTATGTGTTCATACTAGTTATATATGTATCCACGCTTGGGATCGCTACAAATGCATGCTAAAACACATCCACAATCAAGAGTGTTAGAAGTTGATGGTTATGTGATGAACACAATATTATTCACTTTTTAGAGCAATAATCTTAATATAATTAGACATTTAAAAGCTCTATATGTGGTATTTAACTCCTATTTTCTCTTTTCCATAGGAAACAGCTTATAACAGAAAAACGAAGCAGATTTAGGACTTCAAGGATAATGCACAACAAACTGCAGAGGATCAGTCGACTGGTTCCCCAACACAGGCGACTGGACAAGAGAAGCTGATTTTCCACAACTCTCGACACAGTCGACTCACTCCCAAAAGACAGTCGACTGATTTGAACAAAGATGAAATCTTCAGGAGTCTCGACTCAGTCGACTGGTTTGAAGATAAGTCGACTGGTCTGCGGCGGAGTAAATAGATAACATCCTCAAAGATACACCTGCATCTAATTTCAAATCTATTTTGAATCAAGATTTTATGCAGCGAATCAAATCTAAAGACAGGGTATTTCCAAGAGGACGTGGTGAACAGATAAGGAAGGAAAGGAGAAAAGAGAAAGATATTAATCATCAAATCAAATAAAGAAGGATCTTCCTGAAAAAGTGGAAACCCTAATTCTCAGCCGTACTCTATAAATATCAGAAGAGGTCAACTTAGAAGATAATCATCATCATATATATCTCTGGGAAGCGACTCAATCACCAAGTTCCTGAACAACATCGAGAGCATCACTCCATCAACATCGAAGAAGGAGAGAGAAGATCCAGCAACCAGAAGGCAGTCGACTGTGTGACAGCCAGTCGACCATATTGCCGGAATCCATTAGTTTATTTCTTCTTCTCTCTTCATTCTTTTATGTTGATCATGTATTCAAACTTGTTAAGCAATAAAGTTATTATTATGTGGAACTAATTTCATAGTTGGGTAGATCGAAACCGTAGTTATGTAATGCTATTTTCTTCTGAACTCTTCTATGTTACTTATTGATTGAATCTAATTGAATTAGTATGGGTTTATGATAGTCAAACTAGTTTTCAAGACTGAGAGCAGTCGACTGAGGTGAGAGCCAGTCGACTGACGTACAGAACTTGGGAAGCTCAAGTTTGGATATCATTTATCTGAATCTGTTATATGAGCATATTGAGACGACCGAATCTCGTGCTCATAATTTGTAACAAAGGAATCTTTAGAGGTTCTTGGTTCAATCAACTTAGAGGATCTAGATCTGATACCAATTTCTAGAACTTTAAGTGTTTGTTCGTTTCCACTGTTCTTATGTTTTCTCTAAGTATAACTTAGTAGATACCATGCTAGATACTTACGGAAAGAAACGAGTTAGAGTAGATACCATGCCTAATTCTTGGCTTAGGGAAACATTACTTCAAGGAGTAGATACCATGCCCTTGAAGTGAACAAACATGAGTAATTAGAAGTAAGTTCAGAAGGTAGCTTAGCATTATTAACTATTGGTGGAGATCAACAACCCAACTATTCAAGAGATATTTGTGATTCAACACTTCTCATCTTAGTTTTAATCTTTTTAGTTTCTTTTAGAATATTATGACAACTCTTATTCATTTTTATTATTAGTTTTATTGATTAGTAAGTTGAGGTTTACAATCTCTGTGGGATCGACCCTTGCTATTGCTACGCTTTTCTAACGATTCGTGCACTTGCGAGGTTTTATAATTTGTGTCTAGTTAGTCTAGTTATTTAGATAGTCTAGATTTAGCACAACATTATGTCATATATACCATGTTTTAGTGGTGGTAGGTTGATGCTTGCAATTGCATACCATGATCGAATTGCCATAGGATAAGCAATAAGAAAGAGCCATGTGGAAATTGTAGGAATAACTACCTTGTTGTAGTTAGTGTTAGTATGGAACCATAAGCATATGAGCACCCTTCATTCATAGCAATAAGGGTTGAGAAGTGCTAGTAGTTGTAGCTTGAGAAAAAGCTAGTTTAGGGTCTTCAAGTACCCTAAGGGTCATCGACCATCAAGACCACATCCTACCCCCTTAGAGTAAAATGGATAGATCTCACCTCGGGCGTCGACGGATCTTAACCAATGTAGGTTGACCGTGGGCCGAGAGTGTTGGTAGAATCCAAGTTAGGGGTAGGAATGAGTGAGAGAAATATTATTATTAGAGTCTTGGATCGAGGGACCATGAGTTGGACCATGATTGGAAACTATGCAAGGTTGCATAGAAATAATAACCTCATTAGGATAGTGACTTATAAAATCATCCCTTAACCTTTTGCCCGAAAGAAGGGGAGTTGGTAGTAGGGTGCACCGTACGACCAAACCTTTCTTTAGGGCCGATCTTAGGTGGTGTACTGGGTTGTACCTTCCCGTCAAAGGGATACGTACGGTGCCGTCTCACAAGTTGAGGACACGGGTTGCGTATCTCGCGCTGTTAATTCCTGAAATACCGAGGCTGGGGTGCCACAGGATGCATGGTGCAGTCCTGCGTTTGCTAGACCCCAGAGAGTGCCACAGGGTAGGCTTCGCGCTGCCCTGCGCTTGCGAAACTCTATGGTTTGATTTTGGAACGATGCCCGATATACTAGGGTCGAGTGAGGTCCGGCATGCCGGGTAGTAGTGGAAAACGGAGACACCATAAGCAGACTGCATAAGGGGATTTGACCTCTTCTGCAACCTCACAGAGTCATGGAGTATTGTCAGGAACAGGTCGTGTACAATTAGAATTCATAACGCGGGTTCAATCCCGATATATGGAGAAACGGCTTGAGATGGAGTCGCATGTAGTATGAGCTGCATGTTGCTTTCGGAGACTTGCTGGCATGAGAGTAGGAGCATCCTGGTTTAGTTGACATGGCATTAGAGTAGGAGCATCCTGGTTTAGTTGACAGTGCATTGGCATTCCAGTTTGATTGACATTTGTTGGATTCTTGCACTCACGAACACTTAGACTACACCGACATACTTTACTATGTTTGTATATATTGTTTGGAGATCCGCTGCTATATGATCAGCCTTTAAGCGTCAGTGAATACTGACGTCCCCACTTCCATAGGTGCTGGACCGCGAAAATACAGGTGCGAGATTCAGGAGGACTCAAGGCAAGGAAAGTGAGAAGTCAACGTCAAGTTTTAATTTTCGCTGTAATAACTATTCATGTATACTCTGATGTAATCCAGTGTATTGATAGGAACACTCGGCCTGTAATATTGAGTTAATAAAAAGATTTAAATTTTCCTGTTTTCTGTGTTTTGTGACTTATTGAAGGAAAGGTCTTGGCTCGTGTCTTGGTTTCCCAGTATATGGAAATCGGGGCGCTACAGAGTGGTATCAGAGCCGACTTCAATTTATAGTCCAAACATAGAAGGAAAATACACTTATGTACCTTGTAGGGGTTAGGCTTCCTTTTAGCTAGTTGTGGACAATTATAATTCATATTGTTGTTCCTTCAACTTATGTATTATGATGTTCTATATCTATGCTAATTTCCGTATCCACTCCATACAGGATGTCGAACGGAGCAGTTCCCCCAGGGAATGGAGTGACACACGGTGTTGCAATTGAGGTGGGCTCGGACTTGGAACCCCTCACAGATGGGGACGAGTCACCGGTTGGAGTAGGATTGGCCAATGGAGGCACCGCAGCTGCCGCAGCAGGGGGTGCCCCTGCCAATGGCCAGAACCCAGCACCACCACCGCCACCACCTCCCCTACCTAACCCAATACAGCAAGCTTTCGACCAGGTCTTTCAGGATCTGGAAACATGGGGATGGTGCCATGTCTGCTTGGAAAACAGAATGGACTCCTGTGAGTTCGTAGTCCTCAACAATGAGAAAGAAATAGCAGAGTTAAGGAGGGCAAAGGCAAGGGCAGACCGCAAGATAGTAATCCTGAAGCACACCCACCGTGTGCAATTTGCACGCCTGGAGCACAAATGCGCGGAGCTGCAGGCACAGGTTTCACAGCTACTTGCACTGTTGGCACCACCTGGTGGAGGGGACGGGACCTCTAGTAGCACTGACTAGGTAGTTAGGCACCCTAGGCTATTTTGTTATTTTGGATGTTTTGCTTCCTACTGTGAGATATAAATGTAAGGAAGGTAATGACTATGTAAGACCTGGGGAAATGATATAATGAAGTTAGCTCTATGATTTCTGCAAATCTTATGTGCATGTTAAATTGGATGGATGTTATTATTACTGTTTTTATAACAAATATGGTGCCCTGTGTATTCCGTTACTCTCTTCTACCAGATGTCACGCAGGACCAGGAGTGGTAGGACCGACAATCTGGAAGGCGAGGGCAGTGGAGGCAATGGCACAGGCCTTGATTTGGAGACGGAATTTGCTCGTATGTACCAGGCCTTGGGTGACCTCGCAGAAGCGAGCCGAAACAATGTGCAACATCCAGGAGCACCCGGAGGTAATCGGGGAGTAGCAGCTACCGACCCTGTCAAAATGGTCGAATCATTCCGAAGGATGAGGCCACCTGTTTTTGAAGGCAAGGCAGACCCGACAGCGGCTGACGACTGGATTCGTCAAGTCGAGACAGTGTTTGAGGTGATGCTGATGCCAGAGGATAGCAAGGTCAGGTTAGCCAGCGTTTTGCTAGAAAAAGATGCCGGAGTCTGGTGGCAATCAGTAAAGAGAGGCATGGGCGAAAGGCCCATTACCTGGGAGGATTTTCTGGCAGAATTCAGGCAACACTATTTCCCATTAGACGTGCAAGAGGAAAAAGCCATGGAGTTCCACAAACTAAAGCAGGGAAACATGACGGTCCGAGAATATGAGACCAAGTTCACCCAGCTTTCCCGCTATGCTCCGGAAATGGTACAAGATGAAGTCAAAAAGACCAAGAGGTTTGAGCAGGGGCTCAGGCCCGCACTTAGGACCAAGATGATACCGCTTTGCATCCGGAGGTTCGAGAAGCTAGTCCGTCGAGCAGCTACGACGGAGTTAGACATGAATAAGGGGCCAGAACTGCAAGGAAACACTGGAGGGTGGAACAAGGGAAAAAGGCCTGCACCAGCGTCAGGATTTAGAAGCCAGGGTGGGAACCAAAAATTTCAGAAGAGGGTTAGCAACACCAGCAACATCAAGCCAGGGAGCTGTTTCACATGTGGCGAACCAGGGCATTTCAAGAGCCAATGCCCCAAGAATGGGAACCCTTTGAATGGTGCCCGCTCCTGTTACAATTGTGGGGAGGTCGGTCATATCCGGCCAAACTGTCCCCAACTTCAAAGGGGCTATGGAGGACCGGCTCCCAAGGCAAACAAAAGGGGGATAAACCGCTAAGGGAAAGTATTTGCACTCACAGAGGAAGACGCCAATGAAGACGAGGGAGTTATCACCGGTAGGTGAAGGAGTATGACTAAGCTTTTGTAGTATTTTGAGTATTTTGGCATAAGCTAGTATTGATGTAACCGCTTTTGTAAACAGGTTGGATTAATATAAATGAAATCCAGGCAACTGTTTTATTTGATAGTGGGTCATCTCATTCCTTTGTGTCTGGAGCATTCTCTAAGAAGTTGAAACGCACCCAGGAGGCAACTCCGTAATCAGTTTTGCTAGTAGGTACCCCGTCCGGAGCAACTCTTCCTGCAAGTTCATGCTACCAGGGATGCAATCTCAGAATCGACAGAGAGATCCTGAGTATAGACTTGCTAGAGTTGGGCTTTGTAGGGACGGACGTGATTATTGGGATGGACTGGATGTCCAAGCATAATGCTAGCATCGATTGCAAGGAGAAGAGGGTCACCATTACCCCATCCGGAGGACGGGAGCTTGTGTTCCAAGGAAGGAAGAAACAGAACGAGGAAATTCTCGCAGCTACGACTAAGGTACCAGTGCCAAGTGAAGTCAAGGCGATACCAATCGTACGAAAATTTCCCCGCATATTTTTGGAAGAATTACCAGGACTCCCACCACACAGGGATGTGGAATTCAGCATTACTATCCAGCCGGGCAGCACACCAGTGTCAAAAATACCCTATCGGATGGCACCAGTAGAGCAGAAGGAAGTAAAGGAGCAAATTGAAGAACTACTGCAAAGAGGATTTATCAGGCCAAGTGCCTCACCCTGGGGGGCACCTGTGCTACTAGTGAAGAAGAAGGATGGAACCTCAAGAATGTGCATCGATTATCGGGAGTTGAACAAGGTGACGATTCGGAATCAGTACCCCATTCCCAGGATCGATGACCTGTTTGATCAGCTTCAGGGAGCGGCTGTATTCTCAAAGATTGACCTGCGCTCAGGCTACCATCAAGTTCGGGTCAAAGAAGAAGATGTACCCAAGACTGCGTTCCGGACTCGGCACGGTCACTACAAATTTTTAGTAATGCCATTCGGGGTGACAAACGCTTCAGCAATCTTCATGGACATGATGAACCGCATCTTGCGACCATTCATCGATTCCTTCGTAGTTGTCTTCCTAGACGACATCTTGGTATATACAAAAACAGAAGGGGATCATGCTGAGCATCTAACTGCAGTATTGGCCAAGCTACGAGAACACCAGCTATACGCCAAACTGACGAAATGTGAATTTTGGAAGTCAGAAGTGGCATTCTTGGGTCATGTCCTTTCTAAGGAGGGAGTGGCTACAGACCCGCAGAAGATAGAGGCAGTAAGGGATTGGCCTCAGCCGAGAACTGTGAAGGAGGTCAGAAGCTTCTTAGGCATGACCGGGTACTACAGGAAGTTCATCCAGAACTATGCCAGAATTGCCGTACCACTTACTGCCCTGACCAAAAAGAACGTAAGTTTTGATTGGACTGAGAAGCGTGAAGATAGTTTCCAAGAGCTGAAGAATAGACTGATTACCGCACCAGTTTTAGTTCTGCCTCAACCAGACAAGGGATACGTAATCTTCAGTGATGCTTCGCTATTGGGGTTCGGATGTGTTCTGATGCAAGAAGGAAGAGTCATAGCATACGGATCCAGGCAACTTCGACCTTACGAGAAGAATTACCCGACACATGACTTGGAATTAGCTGTGATAATCTTTGCTCTGAAATTATGGCGGCACTATGTCTATGGATCGAAGGTGGAGATGTTTACCGACCATAAAAGCCTGAAGTATATCTACCAACAAAAGGATCTGAATCTCAGGCAAAGGCGATGGTTGGAGGTTCTAGAAGACATAAGACCAGAAATTCTATATCACCCGGGAAAAGCCAATGTAGTGGCCGATGCGCTCAGCAGAAAACGAATTGTAGCCATGCTCACTGTGATGAGACGAGAACTACAAGATGAGATCAGACAAGCCGACATTGAACTAGTGGTTGAAGATTTAAGTGCCATTTTGGCCAACCTAGAGCTACATCCTAGTCTGAACGACCAAGTCAAGAAGGCTCAATGGGGTGATGCAGAGATTGAAGCACAAAAAATACTAGTCAACGAAGGAAAAACCCCAGAGTTCAGTATAAAGGAAGGGACGCTTTGGCTTGGGAGCAGGTTGTGTGTGCCAAAAATCGACGAGTTGCGAGAAGAAATCATGAAGGAAGCACACTCCACCTTACTCACAGTCCACCCAGGAAGCACAAAGATGTATAAGGATATAAAACAACACTTTTGGTGGGCTGGAATGAAGCGAGATGTGGCAAAGTTTGTGGCCAAATGCCTTACATGTCAGAAAGTCAAAGCAGAGAACCAAAGACCAGGAGGTCTACTACAGCCACTACCCATTCCGGAGTGGAAATGGGAGAACATCAGCATGGATTTCATCACAGGACTGCCCAGAAGTTCAAAAGGGAACGACTCGATCTGGGTAATAGTGGACTGCTTGACAAAGTCCGCACATTTTCTCCCAGTAAAGACAACTTGGTCGGTAGAAAAGCTAGCAGAGGTCTACATAGAAGGCATTGTAAAGCTACATGGGGTGCCAGTATCAATCGTTTCCGACCGGGATGCCAGGTTTACGTCCCGATTTTGGCAGAGTCTGCAAGAGGCCTTGGGAACGAGACCAGATTTTAGCACGGCTTTCCACCCGCAAACGGATGGACAGACAGAAAGAGTTAACAGAATTCTCGAGGACATGCTGAGGGCGTGCATAATGGACTTCGGAGGGAGCTGGGAACAATATTTAGCATTGGTAGAGTTTGCATATAATAACAGCTACCAAGCAAGTATTGGGATGGCTCCATATGAAGCATTGTATGGAAGGAGATGTAGGACCCCGGTGTGCTGGTTTGAAGTAGGTGAAAGACAAATGTTCGGACCTGAAATAGTGCAACAAACGTCCGAAAAGATCGAAATAATCAGGAAAAGGATGCGAACAGCACAAACAAGACAGAAGAGCTATGCTGACAACCACCGGCGAGACCTAGAATTCGAGGAAGGGGACTCGGTATTCCTGAAGGTCTCACCTACAAGGGGAGCGGTCAGATTCGGAAGAGGCGGCAAGCTAGCACCAAGATATATTGGACCCTACCAAATTTTGAAGAGGATCGGGAAGACGGCATACAAACTAGAGCTACCAGCCGAATTGTCCCAGGTACATGATGTATTCCACGTTTCAATGCTAAAGAAATATGTACCAGATCCAAGTCACCAGCTGCCAGATGTCCCTGAAGACCTACAAGTGGACCTTACATATAAAGAGCGGCCGGTGAAGATCATCGATCGTCGGGATAAAGTACTAAGAAACAAGATTATTCCAATGGTCAAGGTTCTCTGGAGGAACCAACTCGTGGAAGAAGCCACTTGGGAGACAGAAAGCCAGATGAAGCTCTCTTTTCCCGAGTTGTTTTAAGTATCGTTGTTTCTCCTCGCCCCACTTAGTGCAGTTCTGAGGACAGAACTATTCTAAGGAGGGAGTATTGTAATATCCCGACCGACTATTAATAATATTATTTTATTAGCATTCGACTACTTGATTATTTTATATTTTTCTTCACCATTGTGATCCTTTTAGCCATGACAACCTAATAGATAATTAGGGATTATTGGGTGCTAAACCTAGGGTTACAAAAATACAAAAGGGTTAAGAACTCTTCTAGAAAATTTCTCCACCACATCAACCTTCCCCCCCACATAACACCTCCCCCACATCTCTCCCTTCTTCCCTAGTTGAGGCCGGCCCCAATTTAGGGGAGGGCCCAAGTGCACTTTTGTGTGTACACATTTTCAATATCAACCCTCCTTCCCTCCTATAAATACCCCGTTCCTTCTCCATAATCTTACTTTAGAAACATCAAAGAAAAAAAAAGAGCAAGGAAAAGAATGAGTGTTCTAACTTGAGAGTTTTAGTTGTAGGGTTGCTAGAAGTTCTAGGAGAAAGAAGGAAGGTAATCTAGTCTTCCATCAAGAAAGAAACAAGGTGGGGGTTTCTCATGGTTTGTATGTTTGTTTGTTTGTTTGTTTGTTTATTTGAATAATGGTTTTGATGTTCTTCTTCTTCTTACCCTCTTGTTTACCTTTCTTTTTGGTATGGTTATTATGTTGTATGTTATAGTAGGAAACATCTAAAAATAGTTCCTTTGTTTGTTGTTGTATGATAAAAAGTAAACTACTTGGACTAAAAGAATACATACACATAAACTCTTTGCATACAACCATGTAAGGTTGTAGGACTTGAATGTGAGACCATACATAAGGCATATGAATATTGTTTACAACCATGTAAGGTTGTATGACCTATGATTGAACCTTGAGAGCATATGTTGATTAAACAAAAAAATAAAGTGTTCTTATTTGATTGTATCATTGTTTAGTTTAATCTTAAAGAAAGAAAAAGAAACTAACTAAATCACTAGTTGTAGAATAACTAAATAAAAAGATCTTTTCTTTTCTAAACAATAGTTGTAAAAAGATTAAAAAGATTTCTTTTATGCCCACTAGTAAGAAACTTATGTAGTAATTTAATGGTAGATGTTTAGGATAAATTTTAGTTGATAATTATAGTAGTAGTAGTAGATATGCATGTTTATAATAAAGTTGTAGTAGTAGTAGAAATGCATGTTTATAATAAAGTTGTAGTAGTAGTAGATATGCATGTTTATAATAAAGTTGTAGTAGTAGTAGAAATGCATGTTTATAATAAAGTTGTAGTAGTAGTAGAAATGCATGTTTATAATAAAGTTGTAGTAGTAGTAGA
Source organism: Hemerocallis citrina (assembly GCA_017893485.1). Taxonomy (NCBI): domain Eukaryota; kingdom Viridiplantae; phylum Streptophyta; class Magnoliopsida; order Asparagales; family Asphodelaceae; genus Hemerocallis; species Hemerocallis citrina. The sequence continues at coordinate 219,573,923 of CM030364.1, forward strand.
AATGCATGTTTATAATAAAGTTGTAGTAGTAGTAGATATGTATACTTCTACTAAGTAGCATTAGTAGATGTATGTTTCATTTAAAGTAGTAGATGTATTATATCATATATAAGGATGAGATTCATGCTACACATGTTGTAGGATCATTCTTAAAAATAATTAGAAGCCATGTTTATGCTTCAATTGTTGTAGGATTACTTCTAAAAATAATTAGAAGTCATGTTTATGCTTTACATGTTGTAGGCTCATTCCTAAAAATATTTAGAAGCCATGTTTATGCTTCAATTGTTGTAGGATTACTTCTAAAAATAATTAGAAGTCATGTTTATGCTTTACATGTTGTAGGCTCATTCCTAAAAATATTTAGAAGCCATGTTTATGCTTCAATTGTTGTAGGATTACTTCTAAAAATAATTAGAAGCCATGTTTATGCTTTACATGTTGTAGGCTCATTCCTAAAAATATTTAGAAGCCATGTTTATGCTTCAATTGTTGTACGATTACTTCTAAAAATAATTAGAAGCCATGTTTATGCTTTACATGTTGTAGGATCACTTCTAAAAATATTAGAAGCCATGTTCATGCTTTACATGTTGTAGGATTTATTCTAAAAATATCTATCATATTAGGAATGATATATATGCTTAGAATGATTGTTGGATTGATGTAAAATCACTTGCCATATTTTAGGGATGATGTAGAAGTATATACATATGCTTGAGAATGTTGTATGTTCATACTAGTGATGTGTATACATGCTTGAGAATGCTATGTGTTCATACTAGTTATATATGTATCCACGCTTGGGATCGCTACAAATGCATGCTAAAACACATCCACAATCAAGAGTGTTAGAAGTTGATGGTTATGTCATATATACCATGTTTTAGTGGTGGTAGGTTGATGCTTGCAATTGCATACCATGATCGAATTGCCATAGGATAAGCAATAAGAAAGAGCCATGTGGAAATTGTAGGAATAACTACCTTGTTGTAGTTAGTGTTAGTATGGAACCATAAGCATATGAGCACCCTTCATTCATAGCAATAAGGGTTGAGAAGTGCTAGTAGTTGTAGCTTGAGAAAAAGCTAGTTTAGGGTCTTCAAGTACCCTAAGGGTCATCGACCATCAAGACCACATCCTACCCCCTTAGAGTAAAATGGATAGATCTCACCTCGGGTGTCGACGGATCTTAACCAATGTAGGTTGACCGTGGGCCGAGAGTGTTGGTAGAATCCAAGTTAGGGGTAGGAATGAGTGAGAGAAATATTATTATTAGAGTCTTGGATCGAGGGACCATGAGTTGGACCATGATTGGAAACTATGCAAGGTTGCATAGAAATAATAACCTCATTAGGATAGTGACTTATAAAATCATCCCTTAACCTTTTGCCCGAAAGAAGGGGAGTTGGTAGTAGGGTGCACCGTACGACCAAACCTTTCTTTAGGGCCGATCTTAGGTGGTGTACTGGGTTGTACCTTCCCGTCAAAGGGATACGTACGGTGCCGTCTCACAAGTTGAGGACACGGGTTGCGTATCTCGCGCTGTTAATTCCTGAAATACCGAGGCTGGGGTGCCACAGGATGCATGGTGCAGTCCTGCGTTTGCTAGACCCCAGAGAGTGCCACAGGGTAGGCTTCGCGCTGCCCTGCGCTTGCGAAACTCTATGGTTTGATTTTGGAACGATGCCCGATATACTAGGGTCGAGTGAGGTCCGGCATGCCGGGTAGTAGTGGAAAACGGAGACACCATAAGCAGACTGCATAAGGGGACTTGACCTCTTCTGCAACCTCACAGAGTCATGGAGTATTGTCAGGAACAGGTCGTGTACAATTAGAATTCATAACGCGGGTTCAATCCCGATATATGGAGAAACGGCTTGAGATGGAGTCGCATGTAGTATGCGCTGCATGTTGCTTTCGGAGACTTGCTGGCATGAGAGTAGGAGCATCCTGGTTTAGTTGACATGGCATTAGAGTAGGAGCATCCTGGTTTAGTTGACAGTGCATTGGCATTCCAGTTTGATTGACATTTGTTGGATTCTTGCACTCACGAACACTTAGACTACACCGACATACTTTACTATGTTTGTATATATTGTTTGGAGATCCGCTGCTATATGATCAGCCTTTAAGCGTCAGTGAATACTGACGTCCCCACTTCCATAGGTGCTGGACCGCGAAAATACAGGTGCGAGATTCAGGAGGACTCAAGGCAAGGAAAGTGAGAAGTCAACGTCAAGTTTAAATTTCCGCTGTAATAACTATTCATGTATACTCTGATGTAATCCAGTGTATTGATAGGAACACTCGGCCTGTAATATTGAGTTAATAAAAAGATTTAAATTTTCCTGTTTTCTGTGTTTTGTGACTTATTGAAGGAAAGGTCTTGGCTCGTGTCTTGGTTTCCCAGTATATGGAAATCGGGGCGCTACAAAAAATACGTAGAAAATATGTATAAAAGGAAATAGAGGTTACAGAGGAACTGAGCTCTGAAGCGAAGACTGCCTGTAAGGCTGTAGTCGAAGCAACACAAAATCCCAAACTGAAAATTCTCTATCAGTGCGGTGCTTGTCTGCAAAATACTTCATTCTCTCTTGTGCAGCACCTATGCTAACTTTTAGCAAATGCAAAACCTCATCTCTTTGCAGCAGAGCATCACCAACGTCAGAGCGGGAAGCAGTGCCTATCACATAATGCCGCGGCATGGATAGTGGTCTACTATAGAGGGCTTGAAAAGGTGTCATGCCTGTAGAAGAATGCCAGTTTGTGTTGAACCAGAATTCTGCCCAACTACGCCAGTGAACCTTGTCCTGCTGCTTCAAACCTCACATGCAACGAAGATACATTTCCTCTTATTTATTAACGATCTCCGTTTTTCCATCGGTTTGGGGGTGATATGTTGTCGAAAGCATCAATTTACTACCCTGCAGCTTAAAAACCTCTTGCCAAAAACTACTAACAAAAATAGGTTCTCGATCGTTGACTATTCTTCGAGGCATTCCATGTAAGCGACTAATCTAATCAACGAAAACCTAACCAATAGTCTGAGCAGTAAAAGGAAGTGCGATGCTGATAAAATGGGCGTACTTTGATAGGCGATCCACCACCACCATAATCACTGATTTGTCAAAACTTTTGGGCAATCCTTCGATGAAATCTATCAAAATACCTTTCCAAACTTGGTTGGGCACATGTAAAGGTTGTAACAATCCCGTAGGAGCAACAATCTCACTCTTGTTCTTCTGTCAAGTCGAGCATTCCCGCACCATTTTCTTAACATGTTTACTCATTCCCTGCCAAACGAAGGACCTCCGAATACAATGCAAGGTCTTGTGAAAACCAGAATGGCCTCCTAGCGCAGTATAATGGTTTTCTACAAATATGAGTTTCTTTATATGCGCAGTAGGGCTAAGCAAAATTCTTCCTCAATAATACCAGACTCCTCCTTGGACCTTGTAGTGATCGGAAGAAATTTCTCGCCTATCCAGTTGGTCTTGTAAACAAGAAAAATATTCATCTTGAAGAACAATAGCTTTAACATCATCTAACCATTGAGGAACAACAAATCTAATTTCATGAAGTTCCCCTTCCTAATAAACTCTTCGAGACAAGGCATATGATCCTACATTATCCATACCCTTTTTATACTCCACAGTAAAACTAAATCCTAATAGTTTCCACAACCAACGCTCCTGCAACTTTGTGTGAATTTTTTGTATTAAAATAAACTTGATACTTTGGTGATCTATTTTAATCACAAAGGACCTGCCAAGCAAGTATTGCCACCACTTCATCACGGCTTCAAGAATAGGCATTACTTCCTTTTAATACGTGGATAAACTGAGAGCCTTACCTTTGAGCCCCTTACTCATGTAGGCAATGGGATGAAAATCTTGCATTAACACAGCTCCTATACCATACTGCGAAGCATCTGTTTCAAGAACAATGTCTTTTAAGAAATCAAGTAATTGAAGGACTGGAGTTGTAAGCAAAGCACTTTTGAGTTGTATAAACGCTTCACTGGCTGCAACACTCCACTTAAAGGAGTCCTTCTTCAGGAGTTGAGTTAAAGGAATTGCTATAGTTCCATAATTTTGCACAAATTTGTGCTAATAGCTAGCGAAACCCAAGAAACAACGCAATTCCTTCATTGTAGAGTGTTCTGGCCAGTCCTTTACTGCTGCAATTTTTACTGGAGCAACTGTAATACCCTTGTCACTGATAACATGGCCTAAGTAGCCAACCGAAGTCTGCCCAAAGCTGCATTTACTAACTTTGGCAATCAATTGATGTTTACTCAAAACTTGTATCGTAAGAGACAAATGCCGCAATTGCTCTTACCAGGTCTTACAGTGGATCAAGTTTTGATATTAAAAAAACCAAGATAAAGCTTCGGAGATAATTGTGAATGATTTCATTCATCAAACACTGAAATGTGGCAGGCGCATTGGTGAGACCGAACGGCATAACCACAAATTCACAGTGGCCTTGACGAGTTTGAAAGACAGTTTTATGAATATCTTCTTCATGCACCGTATTTGATGGTACCCCGACTTCAAATCAATTTTGGATAAGAATTTTGCACCATGTAATTCATCGAGAAACTCGTCGATTACAGGAATGGGAAACTTGGTTTTCACTATCTGAGAATTAAGCTCTCGATAGTCGATGCACAACCACCAGCTGCCATTTGCCTTTTTAACGAGAAATAAGCATAAGGACTATTGCTAGTCCTAATCAACCCAGAGCTCAGCATTTCCTTAATTTGCTTCTCAATCTCATTTTTATGATAGAACTGATGTTTATATGGGCGAATGCAAACAGGTTTCATACATGGAAAAAGAGGTATCTGATGGTCAATGGCCCTTGGTGGAGGCAAAGTGAAACAATCAGTAAACACCTCCGGAAATTTGTGCAAGACCTGCTAGATGTCTCCATCGACCTGAGTGACTTGTTCAGTTTGAAGAAATGTAGAAGTATCCAGTAGTTTCTGATTCCTGTAGTTGCAAAATAAAGGCTTGACACACTTGATCTGAGGCCCTGTATAATTCTGTACCATTCATCATGTAAATTTGAGGGTTGATGTTAGCATGCAACTTTTGAAGAACTCCTGATAATCTGAAATCCATATTCATATGGCTAAAATTCATTGTACTGGACCCAAAGTTCTCAACTACTTAGCTCCGGGAACCATTTGTGCAGGCCCCAATGGCAAGAGCATCACCTCAGCCTCCAACTCCACTGCCTGAACAACAACTTTACCAGATCAACTGTTCCCTGACTATACATTGATTGACCATTACCTACTATCACTCGATACCCAGGATCATGTTTGATCACTAGCCTTGCTTGATTGCAGTTAGAGGATCCAAGTAATTGTGAGTAGGCCCAGAGTCGATCAATATGTGAACCTCCCTTCCATTGATTTTTCCTTTCACCCTCATCGTTTGCGGATACACTTGAGATCCCGCTAAGACATGGAATGAGAGTTCTGGTTAGGAAACATGATTCTCTAATGGAACTACAGGTTCATTTTCTTCTACAATGGACATTTCTACCTCGTCAACCTCAATTTTTTCCAAAAAAAATAATTTTTTTGAGTTTTACACCTATACTCTTTGGTGTATTTTTCGTCGCAGTTGAAACAAAGACCCATCTCTTTCCTTTTCCTCAATTCATGAGGATGCAGCAATCTTGGTAACCCTACCGGTATCAAATTCCCTTCTGGAGTTCTGTTCAATTGAGTATTACTAACATGGATTAAGGATTGAGTGTGAGGAACAAGTGAGGATCAACAGAATTTCTTGATAGCTGCTACCTTTTCTTCATATCCTCTGGCTAGCCTGACCGCTTCACTCACACTCATGGGACGTTGTGATTTCACATCACACCTAATTTCATCTCATAAGCCACTTATGAAAGTGCTCAAGAAGTGCTTTTCGGCCCAATCCTCCACAAAAATGGACAAGCGATCAAATTCTTGAATGTAAACTTCAAGATCCCCCTTATGTTGTAGCTTTGACAGCGTACCGTCGTAATCTTGAAAAACTGTAGGACCGAATCTCGTAACCAACTCTTCGATGAATTCAGACCACGTTAGAGATCGATTCTTGGATCGAACATGCATTCTATACAATTAAGCTTGTAATATCCCGGATGGATATTATATTTTGATAATTATTATTTTTAAATTAAAACATTTTTATGGAAATTACTTGGTTTTTCAAATAAAAAGTTACCTGGACACATATATACTAGTAAGTATATACAGGAATTGTATCAGTTTTGTGCACTTGTGCAAAATCTTGAAAAACGCATTTTTGAGAAAAACATGTGGGAAAAATCCCGGGCTGGTATTGAAAATAATTATTTTATTATTATTTTACTTTATTTCTGGAATTGAAATATTTTTGGTGGATATCACCCGGTTTTGATAATAAATATTATCTATGTACATATACTAGCCGATATACGACTGTTTTGTATCAAATTGATACTGGAATCTTCCGAGCTAATAATAAAATTATTTTATTTTATTTCTCGGAATTAAACTATTTTTGTACAGATTTTTTCATTTTCACTAATAAAAAATATCTGTATAATCAGATATATGCACGTATTTGAATCGTGTCAATTCCGTGCGTTTATACAAATCATGTAGTATGTGATTTGGGAAATTATATTTTATTTTGTGACCCATCATGATGAGATGGAGGGATGAGATGGATTAGGGACTTGATTGTAAAACTTATTTGCAAATAAACTCTCCCCCACTTCACCAATTAAACCCACCCCCACAAAACACCTCCCTCACACCCCACCTCTCTCTCTCCCTCTCCTAAATGGCCGGCCCCCCTTTCCCCTTCCCATTTTTCATCTCATTTTGTTCTCCATCTCTCTTCTCATCTCATTCTCCATCTTTCTCTCCTTATACTTCCACTTGTTTTTATTTAGAAAATTGGAGAAAGGAAAAGAAAGAGAGGATCAAAAGAAAAGAGAAAGAGGGTTGATTTCATGGGTTCTTTTCTTCATGGTGGTGTTCTTGAAGAGCAAGAACAAGGAGCAAACAAGGAGGGGAAGGCAAGGTAGCAAGTCCTTCCTACACTTCTTCAAGGTGGAGGTTTCTTAACTCATGTTTGTTTTTAGTTATTATTAAGTTTATTTTTGTTGTATGTTATTGTATTGAAGTGGTTTCATGTGCATATGGGCTAGAGTAAAGTGTATGAAAATTTTGAAGTGATAGAACACAAAATAGAACGAAAAAGATTCAATTTTTGGGGTTGTAGAGTTGATTTTAATTAACTATGTAAATGGAGGAATCTTGAACCGAAATTTATGTGGAAGGTTCTCTTAGGTGTTATTAGTTTTCTCTAATATTTATAGATTTTTCGGAGTAGATTTGGTGGGCGAAACGAGCCATTTCTCCTAAACAGCAAGGAATTCACCCAAAACAGAAAACTGTGTTTTCGGGTTAGTATCGCAGTAGGTTTAAGTGGATTTTAATTGGTCTTCCTTGCAGAATTAGAAGTTTGGACCCTGCAGAGAAGTTGTAGTAGACATCCTGACCTTTCCGAATTGACCTCTTGCGTTAAATTCGGATAAGAGACGCAAAAGTTATGGTCGTTGCAAAAACAGGACAGCAACTTGACTGAGTTGCTCACTGTTTTTGTTGATTTCTGTTTTTGAGCCTCTTAGTGGCCGAATCTGAGGTAGAGACCCATTGGAGATATTGTAGTAGACGTTCTCCCCTTTCCGAATTGGCCTCTCAGGCTAAATTCCGATAAGCGGAGTAAGAGTTATGACAATTTGAAAATACAGCAAAAAGCTGTCTGACTGAGTAGGTACTGTTTTGACTCATTGAGGTTTTTGAGGGTCTTAATGGTTGAATCTGAGGTAGAGACCCATTAGAGAAATTGTAGTAGACATTCTCCCCTTTCCGAATTGGCCTCTCGGGCTAAATTCTGATAAGCAGAATAGAAGTTATAGGTTTTCAAAGTTTCAGTTTTTTTTGAGTCAAGTTGGTCGTTTTTGTTACCGGTTGTGTATGTTCGACGGGTGGAAACTCGGATTTCCTGACGGAATCTGAGCAACTGGTCAACTGGAAAGTTTTAGTAGACGTTTCCACCTTTTCAAATTGTCCAGGTTCGTTAGATTCCGACGTGTGGAGCAAAAGTTACCAGCTTGCGAAGTTTCAGCTTTTGGTTGAAAATCTGCAGTTTGGGTGAACTGTTTGCGTGTGTTCGATGGACCAGATTTTGTATTCCTTATGGAATCTGAAAAAGTGTTCCACTAGAGAGTTGTGGTAGATCTTCTAACTTTTCTGAAAAGTATATTTATATCGAATTCCGACAAGCGTAGTACTGGTTGCTTCTAGGCTGTTGGGAGATTTTTATGGCGCTTAGGACTTGGTAGAATGTTTGTATTAGACCATTAGTAGATTCCTCTATTGCTTCTAATTGTAGAAGATCGAGGGTTGCTAGTAAGCACGTTTGGTTGTTTCTAGGTTGATTATCTGTATGGTTATTTTTGTAAGTAGTTTTGCTCATACACGGCTCACTTGGCCTGTATGTAGCTGTTGGTCTCATACGTGGCATATTTGGCCCGTATGCATGTTGTTGTCTCATACGCGAGTAGACTGGCCCGTATGTAGCTGTTGGTCTTATACGTAGCTTATTTTGCACGTATGTAGGTTGTTGTCTCATACGCACCTCGACTGGTGCGTATATTACTGTTGTTCTCATACGTAGCTTATTTGGCACGTATGTATGTTGTTGTCTCATACGTTGCTCATCTGGCCCGTATGTAGCTGTTGGTCTTATACGTGGCTTATTTGGCTCGTATGCATATTGTTGTCTCATACGCGACTCGACTGACCCGTATGTAGTTGTTGGTCTCATACGTAGCTTATTTAGCACGTATATAGGTTGTTGTCTCATACGCAGCTCGACTGGACCATATGTAACTGTTGTTCTCATACGTAGTTTATTTGGCACGTATGTATGTTGTTGTCTCATACGCGGCTCACCTGGTCCGTATGTAGCTGTTGGCATCATACATGGCTTATTTGGCTCGTATGCATGTCGTTGTCTCATACGCGGCTAGACTGGCCCGTATGTAGCTGTGGTCTCATACGTAGTTTATTTGGCTCGTATATATGTATGGTCTCGTACGAAGCTCATTGGGCTCGTATGTAGGTATTGCCTTGAATAGGTAGGCTGTGAGTGGATCCGTGGAGATCTTGAGATGTCTAGGTTAAGACTTGGTTAATTGTGTCGACAAATAGTTACACTCTCTAGAAGGAGGACACGTACGTTGCATTTTCATGTCAAGTTGGAAGCACTGTGCATGTCTCGCTTGTTTAGTTAGAAGAGGGACACGTAAGGTGCTTTTCATGTCTAGTTGGAAGCACAGTAGTTAGTCTCTCTTGTTTAGTTAGAAGAGGGACACGTACAGTGCTTTTCATGCCAGTTGGAAGTACAGTGCATGTCTCGCTTATTTAGTTAGAAGAGGGATACGTAAGGTGCTTTTCATGTCGAGTTGGAAGCACAGTACAGGTCTTGCTTGTTTAGATAGAAGAGGAACACGTACGGTGCTTTTCATGTCGAGTTGGAAGCACAGTGCATGTCTGGCTTGTTTAGATAGAAGAGGGATACGTACAGTGCTTTTAATGTCGAGTTGGAAGCACAGTACACGTCTTGCTTGTTTAGACAGAAGAGGGACACGTACGGTGCTTTTCATGTCGAGTTGGAAGCACAGTGCATGTCTCACTTGTTTAGATCGAAGAGGGACACGTATGGTGCTTTTCATGTCGAATTGGAAGCACAGTGCATGTCGCATTTGTTTAGATAGAAGATGGACACGTACAGTGCTTTTTATGTCGAGTTGGAAGCACAGTGGCATGTCTCGCTTGTTTAGATAGAAGAGGGACACGTATAGTGCTTTTCATGTCGAGTTGGAAGCACAGTGCATGTCTTGCTTGTTTAGATAGAAGAGGGACACGTACGGTGCTTTTCATGTCGAGTTGGAAGCACAGTGGCATGTCTCGTTTGTTTAGTTAGAAGAGGGACACATATGGTGCTTTCATGACAAGTTGGAAGTACAGTGGCATATCTCGCCTGTTTGGTTAAGGGTTAGTGACATCGTTAGGGTAGTAACAGTTACTTAACCATTTTTATCTATAAATTTCCGAAGGGTAAGAGTTGGTGTTAGGAGTGATACCCTATAATCTAACCTCTCCTATAGACTGACACTAGGTGGTGTTATCGGGATGTATTTCCCTGTCAAAGGGATACGGGCGGTGCTTTTTATGACAAGTTGGGGGCACGGGTTCCGTATCTTGATTGTTAATTGCTGAATGTGCCATGATAAGAACGAGAGGGTTTCCTAGGAAAATAGACCCTACGATCCTGGTAGGTTCTATTCCTCCTCATGACTAGTTGAGGGCACGGAAGAAGGTTGACAAGTACCTTGTAGTTCGTGTTGGCTTTTGAGTGAGGTCCGGTATGCCGGGCAATAGTCACTAGTAATGTAGTATTATGTCAGGAACAGGATGGGTACAAAAGTAGAATTCATGGCGTGGGTTCAAATCCCTATATGGAGAAAACGGCTTGAGATGGGGCGTATGTAGTATGGGATGCATACTGTTCCGGAGACTTGCTTGCATTAGAATAAGTGCTTCATTGCGTTGGTTAATCTTTCATCAGAGTCTAAGTCATAGCATACACTGACACATCAAATATATATACACGTTTCTCTTTTCATCAATCTGTCTGATATAGCTGAGATTCGCTGCTAGTTATCAGCCTTAAAGCGTCAGTGAATACTGACATCCCCACTTCAATAGGTACTGGATTGCGGAAGTACAGGTACTGGATTGTAGAAGTACAGGTACTGGTTTTAGGAGTATAGGTACAGGTTTCAGGAGGACTCAAGGTGAGAGAGCAAGGAGTCGATTTCATTAGAGTTTCCGCTATAAAATTGTTGTAAATTTATTGTTGGGAAAGCATCCAAGTGGAATACCAAGTGTTGTTTTTTATTCATTATACTCTGATGTAATATGTTAAAAGATGTAACACTTGGGATTGTAAAGGTATTATTGTAACACAGTTGTAATGTATTGCAATTTTGTAACATTCGAATTTGTAATACATTGTGTTGAATAAAAAGTTTTAAATTTTCCTGTTTTTCTGTGTATTGTGGCTAATTGAAGAAAATATTCTGGCTTATGTCACGGTTTCCCAGTTATCGGAAATCGGGGTGTTACAGAGTGGTATCAGAGCCGACTTCAATTTACAGTCCAACACAGTCGGAAAATTAAACTTGGATGCCTTTTAGGAGTCAGGTTTTAGCTAGTTGTAGATAATTATAATTCATATTGTTCTTTCTTTCAACTTATATTTTATAATTTTTCTATATCTGGACTAACTCCAGTATATGTGTTACCATCCTTAAAACACATGAATGGTGTTCGAAGATATCCTAACCGAGGATGTGTGCGGAAGATGACTCTAGATTTAGTTTGTTTAAATACTCCATCTGGAGCATCAGCTTCGAGCAAATTATAGGAGAGAATCCTGGAAGTCTGAAGTGATGTTCGTAGGCCATGTCCTATTCTAAGGAGGGAGTGGCTACCAAACTACAAAAGATCGAGATAAATGAAGAATTGGCCTCAGCCAAGGACCGTGAAGGAAGTAAGAAGCAAGATGATGAGATCAGTCAAGCCAGTATTGAAGTGATTACTCAAGATTGAAGCTCAGTTTTGGCATGATGGGAGCCGCAACCGAGTCTAAGTGCGCAAGTCAGAAAGCTTAGGCAGAAGATGCAGGGATTAAGGCACTGAAATGGAAAGTTGATGCAGGAAAATATCGGAATATGGGTATGGACTTCATCACAGGAGTAATCAGAAGTTGAGAATGTATGACTCAATTTGGGTTATTAGGGACCCGGTTGACGAAAGTCTGCACATTTTTCCGATAAAGATGACTTAGACGCTAGAGAAATTATCAGAAGTCCACATTGAAGACATATGGAAGCAATATGGAGTACCAGTATCAGCGATTCTGACCAAGATTCGAGAATTACATCTCGACTTTGGTAAGGTTTGCAGGCAACTTTGGGATCGAGGCCGGGTTCTTTGGAGAACCAGTTCGTGGATGAATCACTTGGAGAGCCATAAAGCCGTATAAGCTTTCTTTCCCCGAATTATTAGTGTATGAATGTTTGTCTGTTTCCCTGACTTAACGTAGTTCTGAGGACAGAACTATTCTAAGGAGGGAGAATTGTAATATCCCGAATGGATATTATATTTTGATAATTATTATTTTTAAATTAAAATATTTTTATGGGAATTACTTGGTTTTTCAAATAAAAAGTTTCCTGGACACATATATACTAGTAAGTATATATAGGTATTGTATCAGTTTTGTGCACATGTGCAAAATCTTGAAAAATGCATTTTTGAGAAAAAACATCTGGGAAAAATCCCAGGCTGGTATTGAAAATAATTATTTTATTATTATTTTACTTTATTTCCGGAATTGAAATATTTTTGGTGGATATCACACGGTTTTGATAATAAACATTATCTATGTACATATACTAGTCGATATACGACTGTTTTGTATCAAATTGATACTGGAATCTTCCAAGTCAGTAATAAAATTATTTTATTTTATTTCTCGGAATTAAACTATTTTTGTACAGATTTGTTCATTTTCACTAATAAAAAATATCTGTATAATCAGATATATGCATGTATTTGAATCGTGTCAATTCCGTGCATTTATACAAATTATGTAGTATGTGATTTGGGAAATTATATTTTATTTTGTGACCCATCATGATGAGATGGAGGGATGAGATGGATTAGGGACTTGATTGTAAAACTTATTTGCAAATAAACCCTCCCCCACTTCACCAAATAAACCCACCCCCACAAAACACCTCCCTCACACCCCACCTCTCTCTCTCCCTCTCCTAAATGGCCGGCCCCCCTTCCCCCTTCCCATTTTTCATCTCATTTTGTTCTCCATCTCTCTTCTCATCTCATTCTCCATCTTTCTCTCCTTATACTTCCACTTGTTTTTATTTAGAAAATTGGAGAAACGAAAAGAAAGAGAGGATCAAAAGAAAAGAGAAAGAGGGTTGATTTCATGGGTTCTTTTCTTCATGGTGGTGTTCTTGAAGAGCAAGAACAAGGAGCAAGCAAGGAGGGGAAGGCAAGGTAGCAAGTCCTTCCTACACTTCTTAAAGGTGGAGGTTTCTTAACTCATATTTGTTTTTAGTTATTATTAAGTTTATTTTGATTGTATGTTATTGTATTGAAGTGGTTTCATGTGCATATGGGCTAGAGTAAAGTGTATGAAAAGTTTGAAGTGATAGAACACAAAATAGAACGAAAAAGATTCGATTTTTGGGGTTGTAGAGTTGATTTTAGTTAACTATGTAAACGGAGGAATCTTGACCCAAAATTTATGTGGAAGGTTCTCTTAGGTGTTATTAGTGTTCTCTAATTTTTATAGATTTTTCGGAGTAGATTTGGTGGGCGAAACGAGCCATTTCTCCTAAACAGCGAGGAATTCGCCCAAAACAGAAAACTGTGTTTTCGGGTTAGTGTCGCAGTAGGTTCAAGTGGCTTTTAATTGGTCTTCCTTGCGGAATTAGAAGTTTGGACTCTGCGGAGAAGTTGTAGTAGACATCCTGACCTTTCTGAATTGACCTCTTGCGTTTAATTCGGATAAGAGACGCAAAAGTTATGGTCATTACAAAAACAGGACAGCAACTTGACTGAGTTGCTCACTGTTTTTGTTGATTGCTATTTTTGAGCCTCTTAGTGGCCAAATCTGAGGTAGAGACCCATTGGATATATTGTATTAGACGTTCTCCTCTTTCCGAATTGGCCTCTCAGGCTAAATTTAGATAAGCGGAGTAGGAGTTATGACATTTGGAAAATACAGCAAAAAGCTGTCTGACTGAGTAGGTACTGTTTTGACTCATTGAGGTTTTTGAGGGTCTTAATGGTTGAATCTGAGGTAGAGACCCATTAGAGAAATTGTATTAGACGTTCTCCTTTTTCCGAATTGGCCACTCGAGCTAAATTCTGATAAGCAAAATAGAAGTTATAGGTTTTCAAAGTTTCAGTTTTTCTTAGAGTCAAGTTGCCGTTTTTGTTACCGGTTGTGTATGTTCGACCGGTGGAAACTCTGATTTCCTTACGGAATCTGAGCAACTGGTCAACTGGAAAGTTTTAGTAGACGTTCCCACCTTTTCAAATTGTCCAGTTTCGTTAGATTCCGACGTGTGGAGCAAAAGTTACCAGCTTGCGAAGTTTCAGCTTTTGGTTGAAAATTTGCAGTTTGGGTGAACTGTTTGCGTGTGTTAGATGGACCAGATATTGGATTCCTTATGGAATCTGAAAAAGTGTTCCACTAGAGAGTTGTGGTAGATATTCTTACTTTTCTGAAAAGTATATTTATATTGAATTCCGACAAGCATAGCACTGGTTGCTTCTAGGCTGTTGGAAGGTTTTTATGGCGCTTAGGACTTTTCTTGGTAGAATGTTTGTATTAGACTATTAGTAGATTTCTCTGTTGCTTCTAATTGTAGAAGATCGAGAGTTGCTAGTAAGCACGTTTGGTTGCTTCTAGGTTGATTACCTGTATGGTTGTTTTTGTATGTAGTTTTGCTCATACGCGGCTCGCCTAGCCCATATGTAGCTGTTGGTCTCATACGTGGCTTATTTGGCTCGTATGCATGTTATTGTCTCATATGCGACTCGACTTGCCCGTATGTACCTGTTGGTCTCATACGTAGCTTATTTAGCACGTAGGTAGGTTGTTGTCTCATACGCGGCTCGACTGGCCCGTATGTAACTGTTGGTCTCATACGTACTTTATTTGGCACGTATGTATGTTGTTATCTTATATGTGGTTCGCCTAGCCCGTATGTAGCTTTTGGTCTCATACGTGGCTTATTTGGCTCGTATGCATGTTGTTGTCTCATACGCGACTCGACTGGCCCGTATATAGCGCTGTTGGTCTCATACGTAGCTTATTTAGCACGTATGTTGGTTGTTGTCTCATACGCGGCTCGACTGGCCCGTATGTAAATGTTGATCTCATACGTAGCTTGTTTGGCACGTATGTATGTCGTTATCTCATACGCGGCTCGCCTGGTCTGTATGTAGCTGTTGGTCTCATATGTGGCTTATTTGGCTCGTATGCATGTCGTTGTCTCATACGCGGCTCGACTGGCCCGTATGTAGCTGTGGTCTCATACGTAGTTTATTTGGCTCGTATGTATGTATGGTCTCGTATGAAGCTCATTGGGCTCGTATGTAGGTATTGCCTTGAATAGTTAGGCTGTGAGTGGATTCGTGGAGATCTTGAGAAGTCTAGGTTAAGACTTGGTTAATTGTGTCGACAAATAGTTACACTCTCTAGAAGGAGGACATGTACGGTGCATTTTCATGTCAAGTTGGAAGCACCGTGCATGTCTCTCTTGTTTAGTTAGAAGAGGGACATGTACAGTGCTTTTCATGTCAAGTTGGAAACACAGTGCATGTCTCGCTTATTTAGTTAGAAGAGGGACACGTAAGGTGCTTTTCATGTCGAGTTGGAAGCACAGTACATGTCTTGCTTGTTTAGATAGAAGAGGAACACGTACGGTGCTTTTCATGTCGAGTTGGAAGCACAGTGCATGTCTCGCTTGTTGAAAAGCATGCGCAATAGACGTACTGCAAGTGTCTCCTTTCCCTCAACTAACTCCCGTTCCTATTTGAAAAGCATGCGCAAAAGACGTTAAACACTGATACATAAATTAAGAAATTAAGAAATTATCAAACACTGATACATCAACTAATTCATATACTCTTATTCCCTGAGCATCTCGAAACACTTCCAACACATCCAACCGCATTCTTAACATTAAGAATTTACTGCAAAAAAAAGGAAAATCTAATTGGTGAGAGAAAAGGTTTTAGTCCTTGTTATTCCTTGATAACTGATGCGGTTTGTTTTTTGAGGGGTAGCTGCACCAGGTGTGAGGTCTCTCAATTTGTAATTTTGCAAAAGCTTCAGTACTGACGGTACGCCCGACCCTCAGCTGAGGAAACGGCTTGGGAGTAGGCGGGAGTGAGGTGAAGGTCGGATGCTCAGCTCGGATCTGGAGGCTCGACTCGGATCTGGAAGCTCAGATCCAGAAATTTCGTGTACCTGCACTCAAACTAGGAACACCGGGGTTGATCTCGGTGGCAGGCCCTCCGACGGTCTAGTCAGTCACTGAAGAGTAACAGTAACTAGGGTTTTGAGAGGGGAGAGATTGATTACCTTTTGAAGGGGTGGAGGGTCTGGTATTTATAGGCAGTGCTAATTGGGTTTGGACCCGTTTGGGGTCGGGTCTGGACTCGGTTTCCCGTGGACCTGACGTGGCGGAAGCCCAGGAGGCTTAGGGCTGACCTGGCAGACCTGATGATAAGGGGTGAACGGCTTTTGAGGGGTTCTTGTGGCCCAGGAGGGGCCACGTCATCTGACCCATATCAGGAGCCCCCCACTCCTAGAGGGCTGGGTAATCCAGCCATGTAGGAGTGGCTTTTTGCCTCTGTAGGAAGAGCAGAGTGGTGTGTATGGCGAAGAACGGGATCCGTATCTTCTCAAAGAGGTCAGTGGGGTAGGATGAAAGGGATCCCCTCTTGAAGTCACGAGGGGTGCCGGGTGCAGAAGAGTCGGAGCTCGGATTGCCGAGCATCGAGGGTCAGTGGACGAGTCCCCTCACTTGTTGGAAAAGCAAGGGGGACGCCGAGATGCATGGAGTAGGAGGCCTTCTTACCGAGCGTCGAAGGGCGGGAGGCGAGCCCCCTCACTGGTTGGGGGATAACTTGGGGCTCGCGGTGACATCCATGTGTCGACCCCTGAGGTCGCTTGGCTGAGCATAGGGGGTCGGTAGACGAGCTCCCTCACTTGTTGGAAAAGCAAGGGGATGTAGGAGTCTGAGGATTGGGGGGTCTTCTTGCAGAACGTCGAGGTTCGGGAGGTGAGCCCCTCACTAGTTGGGGCATAATTTGGAATTCGCGGTTGATTCCAAGCGTCGACCCCGAGGTCGCTTGGCCGAGCATAGGGGGTCGGTAGACGAGCCCCCTCACTTGTTGTAAAAGCAAGGAATGTAGGAGTTTGTGGAGTAGGGGGTCTTCTTACCGAGCGTCGAGGGCCGGTAGGCGAGACCCCTCACTGATTGGGGGATAATTTGGGGCTCGCGGTGACACCCGAGCATCGACCCCAAGGTTGCTTGGCCGAGCATAGGGGGTCGGTAGACGAGCTCCCTTACTTGTTGGAAAAGCAAGGGGACGTAGGAGTCTGAGGAGAAGGGGGTCTTCTTGCCAAGCGTCTAGGGTCGGGAGGCAAGCCCCTCACTGGTTGGGGGATAATTTGGGGCTCGCGGTTGCGTCCGAGCGTCGACCCCAAGGTCGCTTGGCCGAGCATAGGGGGTCGGTAAACGAGCCCCCTCACTTGTTGGAAAAGCAAGGGAATGTAGAAGTCTGTGGTGTAGGGGGTCTTCTTGCCGAGCGTCGAGGGTCGGTAGGCGAGACCCCTTACTGATTGGGAGATAATTTGGGGCTCACGGTGACATCCGAGCACCGAGCCCCAAGCTGTTCAGGAGAAACTTTTTGGCGCTCGTGGTGACATCCGAGCATCGAGGCCCAAGCAGTTTTGGAGAAACTTTTTGGGGCTCACGATGACATCTGAGCGTCGAGGCCCAAGCAGTTTAGGAGGAACTTTTTGGGGCTCACGGTGACATCCGAGCGTCGACCCTGAAGCCGTTGAGAGAAAATTTTTCTGGCTCGCGGTGTCATCCGAGGGTCGAGGCCCAAGTAGTTTAGGAGAAACTTTTTGGGGCTCACGGTGACATCCAAGCGTCAACCCTGAAGCCGTTGAGAGAAACTGTTTCTGGCTCGTAATGTCATCCGAGCGTCGAGGCCCAAGTAGTTGACAGACTTTTTGGGAGGAACTTGGGTGAATAAAGGTGAAGTACCCGAGAAGTTGACCCTGTGCACCGAGCCGCCGCATTGGTCGATAGAGCCGAGGGTAAAAAGGTATTTTTAGCAATTTAGGCTGACATCATCAAGATCTTAGTGGCCGCTAGATCTTGATGATGAAGATCAGACGGCCAGATCTCTTTGCGGAATTCGAGGAGTCCCATCTGTGCTTATAAATCCCTCTCCCCCCACCCTACTTCTTCACTTTGCTCTCATCCTCTTCAGAACATAAATTTCCTTGCACTACCGGCGACCACTTTTCGTTGACCTTTGTGTTCTCCGGTGAAACAGGTTAGTATTTTTGCTTTAAAATGTCATGGTCTCAGTCCGGCTCCGTGGTAGGCACATCAGGTCGCGCCGAGGAGGAAGTTCATTCCTCTTCGATATCTTGATCGGCGGATGACTTACGGCCGGTAAAGGAAGATGTTCTATCAGTTGGAGGGTCGGATGGCGAGGGCGACGTAGCCTTCATTGTAGAGCCTTTGGAATACCATAGGCCAGGTAAGGAGCCTGCAAAGGAGGAGCATGAAGAGAGAGACCCCAAGGGAGACTCTGAGGAGGAGTTTGTTGACGAGGAGAGTGAGCCCGGGGAAGGAGGCTCGGAAGAAGAGGAGCATGTCGAGGAGGGCGATGGTCAGGAGGGGTCCGAGCGGGGACTGAAGGTGGTAGTGATCATGGCGCGGTCAGAGGGACCACGGAAGAGGTAGAGGAAGAAGAAACAGACCTCCCACCATTGCGTCCCTTAGCGACCCCTTCCTCCGATAGGAAGGATCGCCTCCGAAAGAGGAAGAGGAAGTGGATACGGCCCGATAGCCCGGTCGAAAAGGATAAGTATGAATATGGCTCTGGGTTTAAGTATCCCTATCTCTCTAGCAAAAATCCAGGGTCGATCAGGATGTACCCTAACGACGTGGAGGATCTTCTGGCGTACACCTCGCTGCTGAGGGACAAGGGTCGGTCCATGATCAAGATGGACAGCGTGAAGTGCGCCTTGCATAGGGACTACTTGCCCATCTTGAGGGCGGCTTACTTTATTCCGCAGGAGTTCGAGCTTCTTGTGCTGAACCCAGGAATCTGCCCGACCACCGCGCTTGAGTCGAGCTTCTGCATGTTCCCAGAGGACGCTTTCGTCTCAGGGTTGAGACTTCCATTGCATCCGTTCATTAAGAGGGTGCTAAACTGGGGGGAGGTGAGCCCCATGCAGTATGTTCCTAACTCTTGGAAACACATGGTGTGTTTCATTTTGAAGTGTCAGGAGAAGGGGATTAAGCCAAGGCTGACTTACTTCCGAGCCATCCTAGGAATAAGCTCGCTCGGGGACCAGGAGGGGATTTTCTATCTTTCACCCGCCCTCACAAGAAGGTGATGCACGGACATCCGGACTCCATCAAATGGTGGAAAGAGAAGTACTTCATAGTCTGGAACGAGAAGCCTTAGGATATCCCCACAGTTTGGAATTTTGGAAAGCCGAACCATAAGCCGCCGAAACGAAGAGATTTGACTGAGAAGGAGTGGGCAAAGGTCGATAAGATTGTGGAGGGGCACAACATCAGGTGGCCTCGCGTCATGGAGCTACACCTCGCCCGAGCCGGACTGAGCCCGGCCAACCCTAGTATGTTTATGTTTCCATTCTGTCTTTCTTTCTGCCTTCGCGTTAACATTCTTGCTTTTCCTTTTGTAGAAATGTCTGCCAAGGAGCTTGATAACCGAAACGTCGTAGTAGCTCTGGCCGCCAAGAGGATGGCCGATATGGTGAAGAAGGCCGCCTCGGGGGCGGGGACCAGCCAGGTCGCGATTCCAAGGCCCAAGGAGTCGACCCCGAAGAGGGCGAAGAAGCACCACCACTACAATTTGTCGAGGTTGACGAGAAATCCAGGGGCGAGCTCTGAGAGCAAAAAGGTTGTCGAGGTCGCGAAGGGACCTCTCCCGCCACTCCGATCGAACACCGCAAAAATGGTGGGTCGGTAGGGCATGAGGCCATATGCCCCCGATTGGGGGGTCAAGGCGGGGGATACGCTCCTCGAAGGCCCGGTTGCGGTGGAGGTGGTGGAGCACCTCACCACGGTATGGGATCGCATGAACATGGTAGTGGAGACGGCTGATACATCCTACATGAGGTTCGCTCAGGCCCACCTTGTGGTAAGTCTTCCTTCTGCATTTTGGTTTAGCTTTGCGAAGAGTTCTTTAACTTGATCCTCCTCGGCCAGACGATGCAGCATGCGCAGCACTTTCACAAGTGCCTCGAGAAGGATATCGTCATCGAGAGGAAGAATGCCGAGTGCTATCTTCGGGAAGCCACTTAGCTAAAGGATGAGCTGACGGCGGCGGAGTCTGCCCTTGCGGTCACCAAAGCCCAGCTGGTCTCCAACACGGAGCATCATGCGAACGAGCTAGCGCACTTCAAGGTGAAGGCCAAGAAGGATAGCAAGGAGGCGGCAATTGCCATGGCGGACACCCTGATCGCCTCGCAGGACGAGGCTTATAACAAGGCCAAGGAGCACATCCTGTAGATCTATCCGGACATTCGGATCGGACATCTCCACTACGGGTGGCAGTTCCCCGAGCTTTTGCTGATGCCACGCAGCAAGGAGGACGAAGAGCAGGGGGATGCTCGATTGGAGGTCGGGGGCGACCAAGGTGACGAAGAGGTGCCGTCCCCCTCCTAAACAGTAGTCTAGGAATTTCCTTCTATCTTTTTTTTTTAATTGCCGAATGAGGACTGGCCACTGCTTTTTTGTAACTATAAATTTTTTGAATTTATAAACGGAGAATTTTTTGGCCGATGCTCTATGAATTGTATTTTTTCGTCTCTTTTGTGACCTATTGTTTTTCTTGTCTTTTTGATAGACGCATGAGGTCATCGGCGCCGACCTTGGTTCTGCTGAGTTCTCCTGGGTCCGAGCTGGGCTGGGGGCCATGGAGAGTGTTCTGGCTCGCCAACGTAAGCAGGATTGGGACCGAGCGGCCGTAGTGAATTACTTTATGAACAGGTCTAGAGAGCTCAGCTCAGAGGTCGCTAGTCTGAAGAAGGTCATAGCCAACCGGGACTGGTGGGTAGTTGAGACGAACTGGTCAATCTCGGATGCCTCGAGTGGGCGGTTGGCTTCGGAGTCTTTTCTTCGTGAGGCTGTTGTAGAGAAAGAGTTGGAGATCCGTAGGCTGAAGCTCGGTCTGGTCGAGGAGGCGAGCAGTTTCGTGTTGGGACCTTCTCCGACTTTTTTCTTTGAGGAGGCCCACCTGCTGATGCTGAAAGCTCCATTGCCAGGGTGCCCTCGCTGGCCAGGCTGGCCGAATGCGCGAAGGATCCCATGGGAAGCACCGAGTTTGAGTTTTAAGCCGAGCGATGAGAGATTTCTAAACTTTTCATTATATTGTGTGGACATTTCTGGCGCTCTATGAGTAATAAAAACTTTGACTTCTTTAACTTTGATGATTTATTGAGTGAGGAAGGTAGGAGTGTAGTTCGAGATCGTTACCGAGCATGGCCTTGCAGGAGGTCGTCGCTGAGGCAGAAGGGGCAGTCGGTCTGCGGCTTGCTCGGGAGCCGAACCACAATTTCTTGCAGACAACGCCCAATGAGGGACGTTTCGCCTTACGATAAAAATTAAAGGCGACATTTCGCCTTCCGCCGTTTGGACTTTCCGATGTAGTAAATGCGCTGCTCAGGGGGCTATATAATCCTCATCTCCTCATTGTTTTTTCATCAGTAACTGGCAATGACTCATCTGCCACCCTCTGACCATTCGGGGTTTCGGCTTTGAGGTTCGTTGACCCCGACCTGTCAGCGGGTGAGAGGTGGGTCGACCCTGGAGGTGAGATTCGGGTGCCTACCGAAGGTGGCACCCATAAGTAGAATTTCTGGCCGAGAGTTCCGGGTTGGTGGCTCACCTGTCACCCTCGAACAATTTGAGGTTTTGGCTTTGAGGACCGTAAACCCCGAGTTGCTTGCGGGTGTGTGGTGGGTCAACCAATCGGTCATGAGGCTCGGCGAGAGTCTTGGGTCGGTGGCTCCCCTGCCACCCTCGAACAATTCAGGGTTTTGGCTCTAAAAGCCGTAAACCCCGAGTTGTTCGTAGGTGATAGGTGGGTTAACCAACAGTCCGGGGCTCGGGGTATTTGCCGAAAGTGAGCACCCTAATTCTTTAATAAATTTCTTTTGAACGGGTGTGGTTGAAGGTTGTCGCCGAGCGTAAAAGGGCATGGCTTGAAAAAGCCAAGGTCTTGCTTAAGGTCGACACCGAGCCCTCATGTGCACTCCTTGGTGGATAGTATGGGTGTAGCTGGAGGTCATCACCGAGCACATAGGCTGCAGAGCTTGAAAAAGCCACGACCATGCTCGAGGTCGATACTGAGCCCCCATACCTTAGAGAAGCCAGTGATGAGTATAGCTGCAGATTTTTGAAAAGCATCAAGATTGCATGGCTTGAAAAAGCCAAGGCCTTGCTCGAGGTCGACACAGAGCCCCCATACCTATTCTCGGGTAGATAGTACGGGTGTAGCTGGCGGTCATCACTGCGCGCATAGGCTGTAGGGCTTGAACAAGCCCAAGCCATACTCGAGGTCGATGCCAAGCCCCCATATGTTAGAGAAGCCGGTGATGAGCATAACTGCAAGTTGTCACCGAGCATGCAGGTCGCATGGCTTGAAAAAGCCAAGGCCTTGCTCGAGGTCGACGCCGAGCCCCCATACCTGTTCTCAGGTAGATAGTATGGGTGTAGCTGGCAGTCATCACCGAGCACATAGACTGTAGGGCTTGAACAAGCCCAAGCCATGCTCGAGGTCGATGCAGAGCCCCCATACCTTAGAGAAGTCGGTGATGAGCGTAGCTGAATGTCGTTGCCGGGCATAAAGGTCGCATGGTTTGAAAAAGCCACGGCCTTGTTCAAGGTCGACGTCGAGCTCCCATACCTGTTCTCAGGTAGATAGTATGGGTGTGGCTGGCGGTCATCGCCGAGCGTGTAGGCTGCGGGGCTTGAACATGCCCAAGCCATGCTCGAGGTCGATGCCGAGCCCCCATACCTTAGAGAAGTCAGTGATGGGCATAGCTGAAGGTCGTCGCCGAGTGTAAAGGTTGCATGGCCTTGAAAAAAGCCAAGGCCTTGCTCGAGGTCGATGTCGAGTCCCCACACATGTTCTCGGGTAGATAGCACGGGTGTAACTGGCGGTCATCGCCGAGCGCGTAGGCTGTAGGGCTTGAACAAGCCCAAGCCATGATCGAGATCGATGCCGAGCCTCCATACCTTAGAGAAGTCAGTGATGGGAATAGCTGAAGGTCGTCGCCGAGCATAAAGGTCCCATGGCCTTGAAAAAAGCCAAGGCCTTGCTTGAGGTCGACGCCGATCCCCCACACCTGTTCTCGGGTAGATAGCATGGGTGTAGCTAGTGGTCATCACCAAGCGCGTAGGTTGTAAGGCTTGAAAAAGCCCAAGCCATGCTCGAGGTCGATGTCGTGCCCCCATACCTTACAGAGCCAGTGATGAGCGTAGCTGAAGGTTGTCGCTGGGCGTAAAGGTCGCATGGCTTTGATAAAAGCCAAGGCCTTTCTCGAGGTCGACGCCCCCACACCTGTTCTCGGAAAAATAGCACGGGTGTAGCTGGCGGTCATCATCGAGCGCATATGCTAATGGACATGAACAAGCCCAAGCCATGCTCGAGGTCGATGCCGAGCCCCCATTCCTTAGAAGTGACTTTTTCTGGCTCGCGGTGCCGTCCGAGCGCCGAGCCCTAAGCTTGTAAGGGAAGCTTTTTGTGGCTCGCAGTTTCTTCCGAATGCCAAGACTGAGCTTGTAAGGGAAGCTTTTTGTGGCTCGCGGTTTCTTCCGAACGATGAGCCCTAAGCTTGTAAGGGAAGCTTTTTGTGGCTTGCGGTTTCTTCCGAACGCCGAGCCCCAAGCTTGTAAGAAAAGCTTTTTGTGCCTCGCGGTTTCTTCCAAACACCGAGCCGGAGACATGTTTTTAAGAAAGCTCATACGAAGCCGAGGCTTGTTTTAAGAAAGCCTGGATATTTACAAGATACTTTGACTTTACAAAACAAGGCATGACATGCCGATTACTATTTTTTTTTACATAGGGGCATCTGCAGAGCCTAATCCTCCCCTTCGAGGAATTTGATGAGGTGCTCCGCGTTCCATGGCCTCTTGACTGCCTTGCCTTCCGCGTCGGTGAGGCGAGACGTGCCCGGGCATACAACCTCAGAAACCATGTACAGGCATTCCCAGTTTAGGGCCAGTTTTCTCTTTTGGCCGAGGTTAGATACCGCTAGCTTCGGGTGGACGAGGTCCCCTAGCTTGATGTTGGTGGGACGCACCTTTTTTTGTAGAACCTTTGATCCTCTGCTGGTAGGTGTTTCTTCTGATGGCAGACTTCTCCATGACCTCGTCTATGAGATCCAGGTTGGCACGTAGCTGTGCCGAGTTGCTTGCTTCGTCGAAGGCCATGATCCGGGGCGAAGGGAGCCCGATCTCCAGGGGAATTACGGCCTCCGTGCCGTATGTCAGATTGAATGGCAACTCTTCCGTGGGGATTCTTTTTGTCATTCGGTGGTCCCAGAGAACGCTCGACAGCTCGTCGACCTATAACCCCTTGGAAGAGTTATCAAGTCGTTTCTTGAGATCGTCATGGATCTGGCGGTTTGCATTCTCGGCCTGGGCATTTGACTACGGGTGGCATACGAAAGAGAAGCGCTGCTGGAACCCGAGATCCTCGCAGAACTTTCGGAAATTCTTACCCGCGAATTGAGTCCCATTATCTGTGATAAGTACGTGTGGAATTCCGAATTGGCAGACGATGTGTTTCCAGAAAAATTGTTGGGTCTGCTGCTCGGTGATAGTGACCAGGAACTCGACCTCGACCCACTTTGTGAAGTATTCGATTGCCACTATGAGAAACTTTCTTTGACCCGTTGCCTTCGGAAATGGGCCTACCGGATCCATCCCCTACATAGAAAAGGGGGTAGGACTGGCCAGGGAGCGGAGGATTGCTTGCGGAGCTCTTTTCACAGAGGAAAACCTTTGACAAGGGCCACACATTTTTACTAGGGCCAGGGCATCTTGCAGCATTGTGGGCCAGTAGTACCCATGATTCAGAGCCTTTCGCGCAAGCGATCGGCTTCCCATATGGCACCCACCAATTCCTTAATGGAGCTCTTTGAGACTGCATTTTGCCTCGTCAGGGGTTAAGCAGCGGAGGTATGGCCTTCCGTCCATCGTGGTATAGGACCGTTTGAAGAGGGTCTCGCCGATCATCATGAACTTCTCTGAACGGACCCTGACCCACCTTGCCTCGGCTCGGTCTTTGGGGAGCTCTCCTTTGATTAGAAACTTTCTGGTGGGAGTGGTCCAATCGTCAGGCTGAGCTCCGTCTGTAATATCCCGGACGGATATTACCGTGAATAAATTATTATTTTATTATTATTTTATTATTATTTTGTTTTAATTCCAAAATTAGAACATTTCGGTAATTTTCACCCGGTTTGTCCCTAGACATCATCTGTACCCAGATATCAGTCAGTATACATCCGTATTATATCAAATTGATACCGTGATCTTCCGAAGTAATAATAAAATTTATTTTATTATTATTTCCAAGATTTAATTATTTTTATACGGATTATGCAAAGATTTTCCGGTATACGGACATATAGGCGCACATACGAGTAGTATGTCGATTAGTGCATTATACGAATTATGTGTTGTGTATTTTGGACAACACTTATTTTGCTATGACAAAACCTAGTAGGGATGGTTAAGGGTTTGATTAGGAGGTTTAACCTAGGATAAGTATACATGAGAAGGTTAAGAAAAACCCTTCTAGAAACCCTCATATAACACCTCCCCCCACATATCACCTCTCTCCACCTCACCCTACCTCTCCTAGGGCATGGCCGGCCCCCAAAAGAGGGAATGGGTTTTGTGCAATTATGTGGGTGCACATTGCAAATATCCACCCTTCTCTCCTCCTATAAATACCCCCTCCTTCTCCTCCTTCTCTCATTTTAGGAAACAAAAAGATAGAAAGAAAGAAAGGAAAAGAAAGAGAGGTCTCATACTAACAAAAGAGAGTTTTTATTGTAGGGTTCTTAGGAGTTCTAAAAAGCTAGGGGAAGGAGGAGGTAGCAAGCTAGTCCTTCCAAAAAAAAAAGGCTAAGGTGGGGGTTTCTTCATGCTTCTTTCTTTGATTGTTTGTTGTTTGTTTGTTTGTTTTGTTGTTTGACTTCTTCTCCTATCTTCTTGTTTTGTTTTGTTTTTGGGTTGTTCTTATGAATGAGTGTGTGTATGTTGTGGTAAATAAAAGTAAGAAAATAGTGGTAGAACCTACTAAAACACATAAAGATCACATCTTTAGTATTGTGGTTGTTGTTTTGTATGTTATTGGACTAAAGATTCACATATTGCATATGATCTTGAACATACAACCTCTTAAGGTTGTAGGACTTAATACACATAAGCATATGAACATTTTACAACCATTGTGGGTTGTAGGACCTTGATTGAACATTGGACTAATAATAATAAGTGTATGTTTATTGTAATAAAAAGATCTTTTTGTTAACCACTAGTTGTAGAAAGTTAAAAAGATCTTTCTTTTTACTAAACACTAGTTGTAGATTAAAAAAAAGATCTTTTCTTTTTATTAATCACTAGTTGTAGATTAAAAAGATCTTCTCTTTTTATTAATCACTAGTTGTAGCTATTAAAAAGATCTTTTCCTTTTAATCACTAGTTGTAGAAATAAATGAAAAAGATCTTTTCTTTCATATTTACTAGTTGTAGAGTAAAGTAAAATAAAAATGATCTTTTCTTTTATCACTAGT
Source organism: Hemerocallis citrina (assembly GCA_017893485.1). Lineage (NCBI taxonomy): Eukaryota > Viridiplantae > Streptophyta > Magnoliopsida > Asparagales > Asphodelaceae > Hemerocallis > Hemerocallis citrina. The sequence goes on from CM030364.1 coordinate 219,600,766, forward strand.
AATAATAAAGACTAGTAAGCAACTAAGTAGTAGCATGCTAAAATATAAAGTAGTAGTATGTGATTAAATGAGGTAGTAGTAGCATGTTGATTAAACAAAGTAATATGTTGATTAAATAAGGTAGTAGTAGTATGGTTGATTACATAAAGTAGTAGTGGTATGTTGATTAAATGAAGAAGTAGTAGTAGTAAGTTGTATGTTGTGTTTTTGATAAGAATGAAGTAGTAGTAGTAGTAGATGGTTGTGTGTATGTTTTGATTAAAATAGGAGTAGTAGTAGTAGTAGAATGTTGTAGGATATTTTCTAAAAATATCCCTTCATATTTTATGCTTAGATAGTTGTAGGATATTTTCTAAAAATATCCCTTCATGTTTTATGCTTAGATAGTTGTAGGATATCTTCTAAAAATATTCCTTCATATTTTTATGCTTAGATAGTTGTAGGATTACTTCTAAAAATATCCTACCATGTTTTCATGCTTAATTAGTTGTAGGATGTCTTCTAAAAATATCCTACCATGTTTCATGCTTAATTAGTTGTAGGATTTCTTCTAAAAAATATCCTACCATGTTTTCATGCTTAGTTAGTTGTAGGATTTCTTCTAAAAAATATCCTACCATGTTTTCATGCTTAGTTAGTTGTAGGATTTCTTCTAAAAAATATCCTACCATGTTTTCATGCTTAGTTAGTTGTAGGATTTCTTCTAAAAAATATCCTACCATGTTTTCATGCTTAGTTAGTTGTAGGATTTCTTCTAAAAAAATATCCTACCATGTTTTCATGCTTAGTTAGTTGTAGGATTTCTTCTAAAAAATATCCTACCATGTTTTCATACTTAGTTAGTTGTAGGATTTCTTCTATAAATATCCTATCATGTTTAGAATGTTGTAGGATGTTTTATAAAAAATATCTTATCATACTTTATGTTTAGAATATTGTAGGATGTTTTATAAAAATATCCTATCATGCTTTATGTTTAGAATGTTGTAGGATTTCTTCTATAAATATCCTATCATGCTTTATGTTTAGAATGTTGTAGGATTATTTCTAAAAATATCCTATCATGCTTTATTCACTCTAAAAATATCTAGCATACTTAATGATGTTTAGAATGTTGGGGGAGTAATTCTAAAATTGCCTATCATATGTAGAAATGACATATATGTTGTAGGTTTCTTTCTAAGATTACCTATCATATTTTTAAGCTTAAAATGTTGTAATGTGCTTCCTAAAATTTCCCATCATGTTTTAGGAATGCTATATCATGTTAGAGTGTTGTAGGACAAATTCTAAAAGTTCCTACCATATTAGATTAGCCTATTTATGCTTAGAATGTTGTAAGATTCAATCTAAGAGTTCCTACCATGTTTAGATTAATTGTGCCTAGGATGTTGTAGGATCAATGATAAAATTACTTACCATGATTAGTTTAAATTGTAGGTAAGTGATATACCATGCTAGTTTAATTGTAGGTAAGTGATATACCATGCTAGTTTAATTGTAGGTAAGTGATATACCATGCTAGTTTAATTGTAGGTATGTGATATACCATGCTAGTTTAATTGTAAGTAAGATCTATGCCATGCTAGCTTAATTACAAGTAAGTTGTATGCCATGCTAGCTTAATGGTAATTAAGTTGTATGCCATGCTAGTTTAAATGAATACTCATGTTTACATGAACCACACTTAGATAAGTATTTTTTCATACTATGTTAGTAGGTGATCATGCTTAGTCATCATTCATGCCAAGTAAGTAGGTGTCATGCTAATTATTGATCATGTGAGGTTAATGATATCCATGCTATGATATTCATGCTTAGATTAAAGAGGCTACCCATGGTTAATGGTAGTGATTTTATGTTGTGTTCTATACCATGCTAAAGATCAAATACATGCTTAGAATGTTGTAAGGATAGTGTTAGAATTACCTACTATGCCTTGGAATGTTGCTTGTTCATACTAGTTTGAGTTGTGGTGGTTAGTCATGATAAGTAGTAAGCTTTCATGCTCAAATTATAACCTATGCTTGACTATAGTGGACTTCATGTCTAGGTCGTAGTAATTTTATGCTTAAGCTCGATGTAAGCACAAGCTTAATCATATTCATACTTGGGAGTATCATGATGAGTGGGTGTGCTATATGATTAGATTGTCATAGGAAGATGCTTGTAATTGTATGCCATACTTAAGGCGCTATAGGTTGAAGTAATAAGGATTGGGAAGACCACTAGTGATAGTTAGTCCGATAAAGGCCGTTATGTCGCCTTCGGATTCTTCCGTAGTAGAATACCGATCATAGAATATTAGTAGACTCTTCTGTTGCTTCTAATAATAGGAGATCAAGTTTGCTAGTAGCACGTTTAGTTGCTTGTAAGATTGATTACCTGTATGGTTGTTTGCACATGGTCGTGCTCGTACGTGGCTCGACTGGCCCGTACGTAGCTGTGGGTCTCATACGTAGCTTACTTGGCTCGTATGTAGGTTGTTGTCTCGTACGCGGCTCGACCGGCCCGTGCGTAGCTGTTGGTCTCATACGCAGCTTATTTGGCTGGTATGTACGCGGTTATCTCCTACGGGGCCGCCTAGCTCGTAGGTAGTTATTGTTAATACGTAGCTTATTGGGCTCGTATGTGGTTGTTACTCGTGTATAGCTTGTTAGCTAGTACACAGTTTGTTGTGCTCGTCTAGGGTGATATTACCACCCTAAGGGCTATCGACCATCAAGACATAGGGTAGCGACTTGCATGTATATTTGCAGGGTCGAAGTCTTGGATCGATGAGCCACGAACCGGATCCTGAGGGGTTCTGGTAAGTCTAAGTTGGGCAGCCTAGTAGAGTTGTCTTGCGAAGACTAATTTAAGGCCTAGCATGTTATGTTATAATATTATCGTCCCTAGGATCGTCGAGTCAGGGACATCATTAGGGTAGTGACTTATAAAGGTCATTTTGCTCAGACCCTTGCCGAAGAGAGAGGAGTTGGTTGTAGGGGGCACCTTACGACCAACTTGTCCCTTGAGGGAGGCCTTAGGTGGTGACATTGGGTTGTACCTTCCCGTCAAAGGGATACGTACGGTGGCGTCTCACAAGTTGGGAGCACGGGTTGCGTATCTCGCTCTGTTAATTCCTGAAATACCGTGGCTGGGGTGCTACAGGATGCATTTGGGCAGTCCTGCGCTTGCGATACCCCAAAGGGTGCCACAGGGTAGGCTTCATGCTACCCTGCGCTTGCGAAACCCTATGGTTTGATTTTGGAACGATGCCCGATATACTGGGATCGAGTGAGGTCCGGCGTACCGGGTAGTAGTGAAAAACGGAGACACCATAAGCAGACTGCATGGGGGGACTTGACCCCTTCTGCAATCTCACAGAGTCATGGAGTATTGTCAGGAACAGGTCGTGTACAATTAGAATTCTTAACGCGGGTTCAAATTCCTATATATGGAGAAACAGCTTGAGATGGAGTTGCATGTAGTATGGGCTGCATGTTGCTTTCGGAGACTTGCTGACATTAGAATAGGAGGCGTCCTAGTTCTACCTTCCCGTCAAAGGGATACGTACGGTGCCGTCTCACAAGTTGAGGACACGGGTTGCGTATCTCGCGCTGTTAATTCCTGAACCACCGTGGCTGGGGTGCCACAGGATGCATTGTGCAGTCCTGCGCTTGCGAAACTCCAGAGGGTGCCACAGGATAGGCTTCGTGCTACCCTGCGCTTGCGAAACCCTATAGTTTGATTTTGGAATAACGCCCGATACATTGGGTTCGTCTGTTTGAGAGAGGTCCGATTAGCCGGGTCGCAGTGGCGAACATAGACACCACTGGCGAACTGCATTAGTAGGACTTGACCACATCTGCAACCTCATTAGCCACGTGTAGATGTCAGGAACAGGTCGTGTACAATTAGAGTTCATAACGCGGGTTCAAATCCCTATGTTTTTGCACTCACGAACACTTAAACTACACCAACACCATTGCTATATTTTGTATATTGTTCGGGAGATTCGGTGCTATATGATCAGCCTTTAAGCGTCAGTGAATACTGACGTCCCTACTTCAATAGGTACTGGATAGCAGAAGTACAGGTGCGAGATTCAGGAGGACTCAAGGCAAGGAAAGCAAGGAGTCAGTGTTATGTTTAGTTCCGCTGCAGTATATATATTGATTATCTATTTAGTTGAGAAGTACTCAAGTGAGAGTTACCAAGTGTTGTTCTTCATTCCTTGTACTCTGATGTAAGATGTTGAAGGTTGTAATATTTGGAAATGTAAAGGTAACATTGTAACTCTATCGTAATGTATTGCAGTTGTATAATATTCAGACTTGTAATACATTGTGTATTGAATAAAAAGTTTTAAATTCTCCTGTTTTCTGTGTATTGTGACTAATTGAAGAAAAGATCTTGGCTTGTGTCACGGTTTCCCAGTATTGGAAATCGGGGCGCTACACCGTCTTCGATGCAGAGGGTCTCGGGGAGGTCGGTACTCAGCTTTAGGAGTACTTGATCAGGACGGTGTGGTTGAGACCTTCGAAGGATGAGGAGGCTAACTTTAACAGAGCGTCGACCTGGGCATTCTGCTCTCTGGGGATCCTTAAGACTGCAGATTCATCAAAGAACGCCAAGAGTCGCTGGACCACGGCCAAGTATCGGATCATCCGATCATCACGGGCCTCGTACTCTCCGGTGATCTGATTGACCACGAGCTGGGAGTCGCTAAAAGTCCTGATCTGTCTGGCGCCTGCCTAATGTGCCAGGGTTAGCCCGGCGATCATGGTCTCGTATTCGGCCTCGTTGTTGAAGGCTGAAAAGTTGAGGCGGAGGCAATATTAGAGACGGAAATTGTTAGGTTCTCGCAAGATGATGCCTGCACCACTCCCCGCTTCGCAGGAAGAGCCGTCGACATAAACTTCCAATGTCTGGTCGGCCTCTCCACATTCGGGTTGCTCAGATATGGTGCAATCTGTGATGAACTCAGCGAGGGCCTGCCCCTTGATGGCCGTTCTTGGCTGATAGCCTATGTCGTATTGACTAAGCTCGAGCAACCATTTGACTAGTCGACCGGAACTCTCGAGCTTGTAGAGTACAACCTTCAGGGGCTGGTCCGTGAGGACCTGGATTGAGTGTGCTTGGAAATAGAGGCGGAGCTTCCGTGCTGCCATAACCAAGGCATATGCCACCTTCTCCATTTTTGCATATCTGGTCTCGGCTGCGAGCAGAACCTTGGTCACATAGTACAGAGGCTTTTGGACTCCATCCTCTTCTCGAATGAGAACAACACTGAGCACATTTTCCGAGGCCGAAAGATAAAGCCCGAGGGGCTCGCCCGGTTTGGGCTTGCTGAGGAGAGGAGGGTTGGCGAGGTACTCCTTCAATTGGGCGAACGCCTCCTGCTGCTGAGTACCCCACTCGAAGCCTCCAGTTCCGCACAAAGCTTTGAAGAATGTGAGGGACTTTTCTCCGAACTTGGAGAGGAAATGACCGATGGCCCCCAGTCTTTCCGTGAGCCTCTAGACTTCATGATGTTTCTAGGAGGGGCCATGTCTATTATGGCCTGAATCTTCTCAGGGTTCACCTCAATGCCGTGCTGGCTGACGACGAACCTGAGGAATTTTTCCGAGGAGACGCCGAAAGCACACTTCGCCGGATTGAGCCTCAGGTTGTGGGTCCGAAGGACCCCAAAGGCTTTTTCACGATCGGCGATGTGGTCCTGTCCCCGTTGGCTTTTGACGAGCATGTCGTCGACGTACACCTCCATGTTGCGACCGATCTGGTCTTTGAAGTCTCGGTTGACGAGCCTCTGATAAGTGACATCGGCATTCTTAAGCCCGAAGGGCATAACCCGGTAGCAATAAAGACCTTGGTTTGTGATGAAGGACGTCTTGGCTATATCAGGGGGGAACATTCGGATCTGGTTGTAGCCTAAGAAAGCATCCATGAAAGAAAGGAGCTCGTGACCCGACGTCGCGTCGATCAGAGCATCGATGTTGGGGAGAGGGAACGGATCGTTGAGGCACGCCTTGTTGAGGTCAGTAAAGTCTTTGCAGATCCTCCAGCTCCCGCTCACCTTTCTGACCATTACGATATTTGCCAGCCACTCTGGGTAGCTGACCTCCTATATGAACTAAGCGGACAACAGTTTGTCCACCTCTGCTTTGATTGTCTGCTGCCTCTTCGGGGCGAACTTATGTCGCTTCTGGATGACCGGCTTCGAGCCGGGGATCACGCTGAGTTTGTGCATAATCAGGTTGTAATGCCCCGATTTTTATTTAATGAAAATTATTTTATTTTTGCACGTAGTGTGCACGTGCAATATTTTTGGTTGAATTAAATGTTATGATTATTTTCATCATGATGAGTATAGATTTTTAAATATGTGCTTTTATATGAAGCCTTCTTTCAAATAGATAAAAGCCTTTTCTTTTTAAAAGCCCAAAATGTAATTCATTTATTTTATTTTAAAATAATTATTTTGGCCCATAAACTAAAACCCATGAGTTAATTTATTTTTAATACAACTTGTCATGTAGAATACAATTTAAAGTTTATTTTTATATAAAATTTACTGTACAATTTTTGGACCTAGTTGCTTGCACGTGCATTGCACGTACATGTGCAAAACGCACATTCCTACACTAGGCCGGATTGCATCTTGGAGGGAAATGAAAATTTGAGTGGGAATCATGGTGTGGTGGTTACTTGATTATGGGTGGTTAGTATAACTCCTCCTTAAATCTAAACCATTTGTTCCTAACTCCTACTTTAATCCTAGCCATCCATTTTCCTAGATTTTTAGTATAAATACCCCCCTCCATGGCTAGTTATTCTTGTGCTCATTACTTTCTACAAACCTCCAAATTACATTATCTAGTAGTGATTTTGTGAGTTAAAAGATTGAGAGTGTGTGGGATTGTGCTTGCAACATCAAGAAGAAGAGGAGGCCGGCAATCAATTAGGAGCTCTCGGTTTTGGTGCTTGGGAGGCTTGTGTTCGCGTGTTCAAGGAGGATGAGCACTCTCGTTGCAAGGACATTCGTCTAGGAGGTTGCTAAATTGTATTTTTCTCTCCAAATTAAGGTGGGTAAATTTTTCCTATTTCTAAATAAGAATGCATGCTAGATTTAATTAGAAAAATGATGCATGAAAATGATTAATAAGAGTGCACATTTAATTGGAAGAATGATCTATAATTGATTGAATTGTTGATGTGCAAATTGTGTGTGTTTCTACTATTAAAATTCAAGTTGGGTGCAACATGAATATGGTTATGAATTGTGTAAATGAACCTTCGTTAGTAGCATGAAAATTATGTGCAAGATTAGTATATTGACTATGTCGCTTTGGAAATTTTGTTATGACGTTGTAACGAATAAATTAAGATGCAGTCATTATGTTTATGAGATGAATAAGGCCAGAAAATTAGTATAGAGGTTAATGAAATTTTAATGTCGAAAAAGGAATGTATTAGAGGTAGTATATCAAATTAACCAATTTGTATGGTAGAAATGTGTTATTTATTGGAAAAAATATGATTAATTATCTGAGAAAATTATTTTTATATACTAGAGTAGAATTCATGATGGAAATGATAAATCTGGAATTTTTACAGTATATTAGTAAGAGCAAATTGAAGTAAGATGTTGATGAACATCGATGTATTCTAAATAAACAGAGAATAATTGGTTAAATAAAATTCGATTTGTACTAGTGACAACCCGACATAGCTCGAGTGGTCGGATCACTCTTAATCGCTACAGTATATATGCAACTCTCTGAGGTTGAGGGATCGAATCCCGTTGACACCATTCTTTTAGTTTCGAACATTTTAAATAAAACAGTGTGGCCGAGAGCACTTAATGCTCTCGCGCCCTCTTCTATGCAAGGGCAGCACTCGACCTAGTGGTCTGTGCTTTGGTTGTTTCTCCTAGTGGTCGCTGGTTCGATCCGTGGCCTTCGGCTGTGTTTATGTTGTGGAAAAAACAATTTTTTTGGGGTGTTTTAGTGATCAAAAAATGTGGGGAAAAAATATATTTATTATTTTAAAAATATGTGGAGTTTATGAAAAATAATTTGAGGATTATTCGTATGAAGTGGAGTATGTTTAAGGAATAAAAGTATAATTTATAACTATAAGTTCCACACTTGCATTTGTATAAAGTGGTATTTTACAAAAGATTTAAAATGGAATATTAGAAAAAGAAAAATACGAATAAGATGTGAATTATATGAAGTGATGTGAATTATTCTCAATGGAGAATGGTGTGACAATTCATGATGTATAAATATTCATCTTTGATTAAGTAACTAGTGATGTGGTTTTTTTTATGTGAAAATAATATTGCATGAGTTACATGATGAATAGTTGAATTTAGTGTATAATTATGGACTATTGAATGATTTGGAAATCATGATTTGATAGTAGAAATATTTTGAGTATGACAACTCAACATGTAAACTTATGAGTAGGAAACACTCAACTTTCGAATTTTTGAATGGGAAATGAAACAAAAGAGTAGCTAAGTCTCCCCCGGCATTTGGAAAGAAATAAAATAAAATATGAAAGACCAAGGTTGGTCATGTTGAACAAATGTATATGTCCGGTTTAGTGGAGAGGCTAACTCTAGTACTTTGGTTTTGTTCATGATTCTATATCATTAGAATTAAGGATTAGTTACATAGTGAAGACGTGATGAAAGTAAGAGAAAAACATTGAGTAGGAGGGCCATTGGATAGCGGCGAGAGCGTATCCCAGGATGTCCCATGATGAGTCTGGGCAAGGATACTGCTCCAGAGTACCGTCCCGGTGGCGACGCTCGTGGGATGTTTGAAGACTACGGGTGGTGTCATGTCTATGGTATGAGCTGAATTACCACAGGATGCCTGCATGATGAGTCATGTGTCAGTGCGTTGGGATTCCCTCCAGGGCGCCTAGACATGAGTTCGTAGGTCAGAAAATATCTAGGTTATTTATCATAGTTACAGTAGTAGATTAAGTCATGACGAGGGATTGAACCCTACAAAGTTGAAGAACGATTCAGGGCTTGCCCTCGGACCTATGTAGTATGGGATGCATTGAATCCGAACAAGTGCGCATTAGTGTCATGTAACAAAAAAAAAATTTACATCAAGGACTAAGTGAACAATCACAACACGACATCAATAGGATAGTCCCTTTAGTTTGATATGTGACAAGTTTGTGTTTGCTAAATATGAAAAATAAGTTATACTATTTCCGGCATAGAGAGGATGGCCGTATATAATGTTCGTCGGTTGAATAAACTGACGTACCCACAGTTTTATATGCAGGTAAATGACATGATAAAGATTAAAGAGGAACAGATGCTTAAATATTATTCAATGTTGTTGTACATTTATTCAATTGTTGTAAATTTTACTTCCGCTGTGCAATGTAAAGTGTAAAGTTTTATGTAAACTCTGATGTAAAGTAAAAAGTTCAAATTTCCTTGTAAAATTGTACTAAATGAAGCGGAAAGATCCTGTAGAACATCTCGAATTCAGTGTATTTGGAATTCGGGGCGTTACAGAGTGGTATCAGAGCCACGCTTTCACACTTGTACAAATTTATAAGGAACGACACCCTAGTAGTGGACATTAGAGTGTGTGTTTGAGTCTAGAGATTTAAATGTAAGTGACTTACATTTGTGTTGCTCTATGACTTATGCTTCTTCCTCTCTATTTCTAAGATGGCTGATCACTTTGACCCTGCTGGAGACGACGACTGGCATATCATCGAGGAAGAGTACCATCCTGGACAGGCAGATTCCGACGAAGAGTACTACCCAGGGCAAGCAGATTCTGACGGAGAAGAATGGCCTGAATCCCGAGAGATTACCCCACCTCCGGATTCATCTGATGACTCTTCTGACGAAGAAGAAGAACCAGTTCTGAATAGTCTTGTGACTTTTCTTCAGAGGCAGGTAGAGACACTGCGAGAGAGAGTCGGATTATTGGAGGCTCATCTAGCAAAGCAAAAGGACAACTATTCTGTTCTCAGTCATCGGGTATGGGAACTCGAGAAGAGGAAGAATCTGACCGATGTGCTGAAGGATGAAGTTGATGAACTACGGGGAGAACTTCGAGAAGCGAAGAGGAACTGTACGAGTTAGACTGTTGTAGCTTCTACTATCTTTCATTCTGATGTCAAGAAATATTTTTCAATTCGAATGTATAAAGTTTGGAATTCAATGAAATGCAAGTTGACATAAAAAATTCATGTCTTATACTTCGAATTTAATGGATCTTTTACATCAGAATATGGAATGAAAGCTGTTGTGTTGTTCGATACTGGATCCTCTCATACTTTTGTGTCTCCTAAATTTGCTAAAGTGTTGGGAGTTGAACCGAAGATTTTCCCAGGCAAGATCGTGGCAATAGCTACTCCATCAGGGAAAATTCTAACCTCTGATCGGTATTATGCGGATTGCGAGATTGTGATTGGAGATCGAATCTTTGGGATTGATCTGATCGAGCTGACTATCTTGGGAGTCGATGTTATCATTGGCATTGATTGGATGTCGGTGTACAGTGCAAGCATCGAGTGCAAAACCAAGACGGTAACAGTGAAGGCTCCAGGTGGACCTGAAGTCACTTTTCAAGGGAAGAAGAAGTGTTCTAGGCTGGTGGCAGCTATCCGCAAGGAAGAGACTCCTGTGGAAGTGCAAAGAATTCTTGTGGTTTGGGACTATCCGATTGTGTTCTTGAATGATTTTCCTGGGTTACCGCCACATCGTGATGTAGAGTTCAGCATCACTGTTCAACCGGAAAGTGCACCCATTTCTAAGGCACCGTATAGGATGGCCCCAGTGGAACAGGATGAGATGAAATGGCAGATTGAGGAACTATTGGAGAGAGGCTTTATTCAACCTAGTGCATCATCTTGGGGAGCACCAGTGCGTTTGGTAAAGAAGAAGGATGGATCGATGAGAATGTGCATCGATTACCAAGAGCTGAATAAGGTCACTGTTCAGAATAAGTATCCTATTCCCCGAATTGATGATTTCGTCTACAAGGAGCAGCTATTTTCTCCAAAACGGATCTTCGATCAGGATATCACCAAGTTCGAGTGAAGGCTAAAGATGTGCACAAAACTGCATTTAGAACTCGACATGGGCATTACGAATTCTTAGTTATGCCATTTGGAGTGACAAATGCACCCGCAATCTTCATGGATTTGATGAACAGAGTTCTGAGGCCGTTCATTGATTCTTTCGTCATGGTGTTTATCGACGATATTCTCGTGTACTCCAAGTCAGAGGAGGAGCACACCGAGCATCTGGCAGTAGTTTTGAAGAAGCTGGAAGAGCAGAAGTTGTATGCCAAGCTATCCAAGTGTGATTTCTAGAAATCTGAAGTGCCATTCCTAGGTCACATCCTTTCTAAGGAGGGAGTGGCAACTGACCCTCAGAAGATAGAGGCAGTGAGAGATTGGGCTAGGCCTACAACAGTAAAGGAAGTCAGAAGTTTTCTTGGAATGATTGGATACTACAGGAGATTCATTCGAGGTTATGCTCAGATAACTGTTCCACTTACTGGACTGACCAAGAAGAATGTGAACTTCAAGTGGACTGAGCATTGTGAGGCGAGCTTTCAGGAGTTGAAAGAGAAGCTGACTACTGCACCTATTTTGGCTTTGCCTAGAGCAGGTGTTGAGTATGATGTTTATAGCGATGCTTCACATCGTGGGCTTGGTTGTGTCTTAATACAAGAAGGAAGAGTAATAGCTTATGGGTCTAGGCAACTACGACCGCATGAGAAGAATTACCTGACTCATGATCTGGAGTTGGCATCGATTATATTTGCCCTAAAGCAATGGAGACACTATGTGTACGGTGAGAAGTTGAACATGTACACGGATCACAAGAGTTTGAAGTACATATATCAACAGAAGGATCTGAATTTGAGGCAGCAAAGATGGTTGGAAGTGCTTGAGGATATGCGACCTGAGATCAAGTATCATCCTGGGAAGGCTAATATTGTTGCTGATGCACTTAGTCGCAAGAGCAGTTTATCCAGTTTGATTACAACTCAGAAGCATCTGATCGAGGAATTGGACCGAGCTGGTATTGAAGTTGTCTTGCAAGGATTGGGAGCATCTTTAGCTCAGTTGAGGCTTCAGCCTACACTAAATGCAAGGATCATTGCAAGTCAGGAGGATGATGCTGATATCTTGGAGATGAAGGAGCAGGTTGGTGCTGGCAGGTTGCCCAGATTACAAATTAGGGATGGAGTGCTGTGGTTCGGAGAGAGGCTATGTGTTCCAAATCAGGCGGACCTGAAAGAGAGTATTCTTCAGGAGGCGCGTGCTACTCTTTTTTCGGTACATCCTGGGAGTACTAAGATGTACAAAGACATCAAACAGCATTTCTGGTGGTCAGGTTTGAAGCGGGACGTGGCTGAATTTGTGGCGAAGTATGAGGTTTGTCAGCAAGTCAAAGCCGAAAATCAGTGACCCGGAGGTCTATTACAGCCGTTACCTATTCCGGAATGGAAGTGGGATAATATCAGTATGGATTTCATTACGGGATTGCCTAAGAGTCCTAATGGCAATGATGCAATTTGGGTCATAGTCGATCGACTAACCAAGTCTGCTCACTTTTTGGCGATGAAACTCACTGCTTCGATTGACAAGTTAGCTGAGTTGTATGTTGGCGAGATCGTCCGGCTTCATGGTGTTCCGTCAACTATTGTGTCTGATCGAGATGCACGGTTTACTTCGCATTTCTGGAGGAGTCTTTAGACAGCTTTGGGTACCAAGACAGATTTCAGCACTGCTTTTCATCTGCAAACCGATGGGCAGACCGAGAGAGTCAACCGTATTCTTAAGGATATGCTTCGGTGTTGTATACTAGACTTTGGAGGCAGTTGGGAAAGGCATTTACCTTTGGTAGAGTTTGCCTACAACAACAGTTTTCAGACTAGCATCGGGATGACGCCGTACGAAGCTCTGTATGGCAGGAAGTGCAGGACGCTTGTCTGTTGGTTCGAAGTTGGGGAGCGTCAGATGTTTGGGCCTGAGATTGTGCAGCAGACCTCTAAAAAGATTGTTCTGATCAGGAAAAGGCTGGTGGAAGCTCAGAGCAGGCAGAAAAGCTATGCAGACAACCGGAGAAGGGACCTTGAATTTGAGGTCGGTGACTTCGTCTTTCTGAAAGTATCACCCAGTAAAGGTGTGGTTCGAGTTGGCAAAGGCGGGAAGTTAGCCCCGAGGTTTATAGCCCCGTACAAGATATTGAAAAGGATCGGGAAAACTGCTTACCAGTTTGAGTTACCGGAAGAGTTATCTCAGGTGCACAATGTCTTTCATGTGTCTATGCTGAGAGGTTATATTCCAGATCCGAGTCATCATTTGCCTGAAGTGCCGGAAGGTTTGCAGTTGGATCTAAATTACATCGAGTCTCCTGTTGAGATTGTTGATCGTCGAGAAAAAGTCTTGAGAAATAAGACGATACCGATGGTCAAGGTAGTCTGGAGAAACCATTTGGTTGAAGAGGCTACTTGGGAGTCTGAGGAGAGGATATTGAAGGATTATCCTGAGCTTTTTGCTTGATTGTATCTTTGTATCTTTTTGTTCTTGTTGTGAGTATTTGTTTTCTCGCTCTTGGCTGTAGTTCCGGGGACGGAACTATTCTAAGGAGGGAGTGTTGTAATGCCCCGATTTTCATTTAATGAAAATTATTTTATTTTTGCACGTAGTGTGCACGTGCAATATTTTTGGTTGAATTAAATGTTATGATTATTTTCATCATGATGAGTATAGATTTTTAAATATGTGCTTTTATATGAAGCCTTCTTTCAAATAGATAAAAGCCTTTTCTTTTTAAAAGCCCATAATGTAATTCATTTATTTTATTTTAAAATATATTTTGGCCCAAAAACTAAAGCCCACGAGTTAATTTATTTTTAATACAACTTGTCATGTAGAATACAATTTAAAGTTTATTTTTATATAAAATTTATTGTACAATTTTTGGACCTAGTTGCTTGCACGTGCATTGCACGTACACGTGCAAAATGCACATTCCTACGCTAGGCTGGATTGCATCTTGGAGGGAAATGAAAATTTGAGTGGGAATCATGGTGTGGTGGTTACTTGATTATGGGTGGTTAGTATAACTCCTCCTTAAATCTAAATCATTTGTTCCTAACTCCTACTTTAATCCTAGCCATCCATTTTTCTAGATTTTTAGTATAAATACCCCCCTCCATGGTAGAAATGTGTTATTTATTGGGAAAAATATGTTTAATTATTTGAGAAAATTATTTTTATATACTGGAGTAGAATTCATGATGGAAATGATAAATCTGAAATTTTTACAGTATATTAGTAAGAGCAAATTGAAGTAAGATGTTGATGAACATCGATGTATTCTAAATAAACAGAGAATAATTGGTTAAATAAAATTCGATTTGTACTAGTGACAACCCGAGCCCATAGCTCGAGTGGTCGGATCACTCTTAATCGCTACAGTATATATGCGGCTCTCTGAGGTTGAGGGATCGAATCCCGTTGACACCATTCTTTTTAGTTTCGAACATTTTAAATAAAACAGTGCGGCCGAGAGCACTTAATGCTACCGCGCCCTCTTCTATGCGTGGGCAGCACTCGGCCTAGTGGTCTGTGCTTTGGTTGTTTCTCCTAGTGGTCGCTGGTTCGATCCGTGGCCTTCGGCTGTGTTTATGTTGTGGAAAAAACATTTTTTTTGGGGTGTTTTAGTGATCAAAAAATGTGGGGAAAAAATATATTTATTATTTTAAAAATATGTTGAGTTTATGAAAAATAATTTGAGGATTATTCGTATGAAGTGGAGTATGTTTAAGGAATAAAAGTATAATTTAGAACTATAAGTTCCACACTTGCATTTGTTTAAAGTGGTATTTTACAAAAGATTTAAAATGGAATATTAGAAAAAGTAAAATACGAATAAGATGTGAATTATATGAAGTGATGTGAATTATTCTCAATGGAGAATGGTGTGACAATTCATGATGTATAAATATTCATCTTTGATTAAGTAACTAGTGATGTGGGTTTTTTTTTATGTGAAAATAATATTGCATGAGTTACATGATGAATAGTTGAATTTAGTGTATAATTATGGACTATTGAATGATTTGGAAATCATGATTTGATAGTAGAAATATTTTGAGTATGACAACTCAACATGTAAACTTATGAGTTGGAAACACTCAACTTTAGAATTTGTGAATGGGAAATGAAACAAAAGAGTAGCTAAGTCTCCCCCGGCATTTGGAAAGAAATAAAATGAAATATGAAAGACCAAGGTTGGTCATGTTGAACAAATGTATAAGTCCGGTTTAGTGGAGAGGCTAACTCTAGTGCTTTGGTTTTGTTCATGATTCTATATCATTAGAATTAAGGATTAGTTACATAGTGAAGACGTGATGAAAGTAAGAGAAAAACATTGAGTATGAGGGCCATTGGATAGCGGCGAGAGCGTATCCCAGGATGTCCCATGATGAGTCTGGGCGAGGATACTGCTCCAGAGTACCGTCCCGGTGGCGACGCTCGTGGGATGTTTGAAGACTACGGGTGGTGTCTTGTCTATGGTATGAGCTGAATTACCACAGGATGCCTGCATGATGAGTCATGTGTCAGTGCGTTGGGATTCCCTCCAGGGCGCCTAGACATGAGTTCGTAGGTCAGAAAATATCTAGGATACTTACCGTAGTTACAGTAGTAGATTAAGTCATGACGAGGGATTGAACCCTACAAAGTTGAAGAACGATTAAGGGCTTACCCTCGGACCTATGTAGTATGGGATGCATTGAATCCGAACAAGTGCGCATTAGTGTCATGTAACAAAAAAAATTGCATCAAGGACTAAGTGCACAATCACAACACGACATCAATAGGGTAGTCCCTTTAGTTTGATATGTGACAAGTTTGTGTTTGCTAAATATGGAAAATAAGTTATAATATTTCCGGCATAGAGAGGATGGCTGTGTATAATGTTCGTCGGTTGAATAAACTGACGTACCCACAGTCTTATATGCAGGTAAATGACATGATAAAGATTACAGAGGAACAGATGCTTAAAGATTATTCAATGTTGTTGTACATTTATTCAATTGTTGTAAATTTTACTTCCGCTGTGCAATGTAAAGTGTAAAGTTTTATGTAAACTCTGATGTAAAGTAAAAAGTTCAAATTTCCTTATAAAATTGTACTAAATGAAGCGGAAAGATCCTATAGAACATCTCGAATTCAGTGTATTTGGGATTCGGGGCGTTACACAGAGATCCCGGGCATATCGAAGGGCTTCGAAGCGAAGAGGTCGACATTGCAGCGAATGCAGTCGATCAGGTCGGACTTGAGTTTGGGCGCGAGAGAGTAGCTCATGCGGAACCACTTTGACAAGTCCCCTGTCTCGAAAGAGACTTCTTCTAATTCGTTCGCCCGCTCAGGCTCGGGCTGGCTTCTTTCAGGCTGCAGCTCGATGGCGTCCAGGGGGAACACACCGCCACCGATCGCCGTCATATAACACGATCGTGCTGCTTCTTGGTTACCTCGGGTGACCTTGACACCTGACTCGGTGAGGAATTTCCGCTTTAGGTGGTAAGCCAAGGAAAATGCTTGTAGGGAGCAGAGCCCCTGTCGGCCGAGGATGGCGTTGTAAGCTGCTTTGACGTTCACAACCATGAAGTCCATCAACCCGGTCCGTCTGTGAGGGGCCATGCTGGCATTGATGTCCAGGGTCATAATCCCCTCGATGGGCACTGGGATGCCGGAGAACCCATGCAGGGTGTACCCGGCTAGCTTCAGCTTGTTTCGGGGGAGCTTAACGTTCTTAAATGCTTCCATGAAGAGGATGTTCACCGATCTCCCATTGTCCACGAGGATCCGATAGACCTAGTAGTTCGCCATGACGAGGCTGATGACGAGCGCATCGCAGTGCCAAAGTCGGACCCCTTCCAGGTCTTCCCCTGAGAAAGAGACTTGGAGCTGCTGAACTTGGGTGGAAGGGAGACCCCGGATGGTGTTTACCTCTCAGACGAACATCTTGCGGGAAGTGTTGGACTCTCCTCCCATGGGCCCCCCATGGACGCAATGTAGGATGGCTTGACCTTCGGTCTCTTCAGGCTCAGGGTTCCGCTCGGGACGCAATTTGGGGGCACGAGGAGGAGGAGAAGGCCTCCGGTTCCTCGTGTCTCTTCGGTCTCGGGTGTCTTCTCGTGTGAATTCCCAGAGGTACTCTCGTTGTATGAGGGCCTCGATTTCTTCCTTCAGGGCCCGGTAATAGTCAGTGTCATGCCCATTGTCCCGGTGGAAGAGGCAGTAGAACCGCTGATCCCTTTTCTTGTTGTTGGTCGGCCGAGGAGGCATTTGGACGAGGTCCCTATCCTCGATTGCTAAGGGGATAGTCGACGCGTTCTGTGTCAGTGGTGTATACCTCTCGAAGCGCGGGACCGGAGGAACCCTTTTCGTGATGGCCCCGTCTTTTGGAACCTTCTTTTGTGGCTCCGCCTCATCGGCCTTGCGTTTCCTCTTCCCTAGGACCTCTTTGGTGTCCTCGGGATTTAGGGCCTCTTCGGCCCAGATGTACTTTTCGACCCGATTGAGCAGGTCAAGAAAATTGAGGGGAGGCTTCTTTGCCAGGGATGCCTTCAGCTGGCAGTACCGGACATTGTGTCAGAACGCCACCGAGGCGACCCCCAGCGTTGAGGGAGGAGACCGACCTCGCCTCCGTGGTTAACCTCCGAACGAATTGCTAGAGTGACTCCCCTTCCTTCTGTCGAAGGTCCAGTAGGGACACGCTCGTCTTCTCGGCTTTTCTGCTGCTCACAAAGTGGGCCAGGAAGTTGGCCTCCAATTGGTCGAATGAGTAGATCGAGCCAGGAACGAGCTTAGAGAACCATTCCCAAGCCGGATCCCGGAGGGTGGCAGGGAAGGCACGACATATGAGGGGATCCGAAGCACTGTGAATCATCATGAGGGTCTTCAAACCCTCCATGTGATCAGCAGGATCACCCTTGCCGTCATAAGTCACGAATTGGGGAGGTCGGAAATTCTGAGGTATTTCCGCCTATCAGATTGCAGCGGCGAAAAGAGGTCGGGTCGGCATATGACCCTGAGCCGGCCTCGCGCCGCCGTCGCCGAAGTGGTCGAGGCGATTCTCCATTTCCTGGAGGCGTCTTAGGTCGTCCTCGTCATACTCCGGTGGGACAGTCAGGCCGCGAGACGCGCTGGCTCCGGCTTCCAACCGTGCGTAGGAGCGGTGAAGTGTCTCGTTGACAGGGGTCCCTAGGATGGTCTCCAAGATCTCGTTTCAGAAGTCTTGGAACTCACGGTGGGTGACTGGGGCTCGTTCGGCCGGGTCGCGTTAGGGTGGCAGCCTTCGGTCAATGCGGCTGAGAGCTGGTTCCCGCTCTCGGGGCAAAATCCTGGGACGGTTCGGGGCCGAGTTGGAAGCGGCCCCTCCCCTAGTTCGACTGGCCAGTCGGTCCTGGATGACCCAACGTAGGTCGTGTACGACCGAGCGAGAGGCGCCCGACTCGGGTCCGAGGCTGACCCTCGGATTGTTGGATCCATGAGTGTCGGCGGGGACGTCCTGAGGAGGAGCGTTCTGACGACGTGTAGAGGTGACAGCTCTCCTGGGCTTGGGTGCCATGTAAGCTCGTATTGATGGGATGCCGTTAATGGCTGTGTTCGGACTGATGTCCGTACCGAGGGTTCCCACAGACAGCACCAACCTGATGCGGTTTGTTTTTGGGGGGTGACTGCACTAGGTGTGAGTTCTCTCAATTTATAATTTTGCGGAAGCTTCAGTACGGTACGCCCAACCCTCAGCTGAGGGAACGACTCGAGAGTAGGCGGGAGTGAGGTGATGGTCAGATGCTCGGCTCGGCTCGGATCTAGAAGCTCGGATCCAGAAGTCTCGTGTACCTGCACTCGGCCTAGGAACACCAGGGTTGATCCCAGTGGCAAGCCCTCCGACGGTCTTGTCATTCACTCAAGAGTAACAGTAACTAGGGTTTTGAGAGAGAAGAGATTGATTACCTTTTGAAGGGGTGGAGGGCCTGGTATTTATAGGCAGTGCTAACCGGGTCTAGACCCGTTTGGGGCCGGATCTGAATCCGGTTGCCTGTGAGCCTGACGTGCCGAAAGCCCAGGAGACTTAGG
Source organism: Hemerocallis citrina (assembly GCA_017893485.1). NCBI lineage: Eukaryota > Viridiplantae > Streptophyta > Magnoliopsida > Asparagales > Asphodelaceae > Hemerocallis > Hemerocallis citrina. Next base: position 219,619,921 of record CM030364.1, read on the forward strand.
GCTAACCTGACAGACCGGATGATCAGACGTGAACGATTTTTGAGGGGATCGTGTGATCCAAGAGGGACCACATCATCAGATCCATATCAATAACTAATCAGTAACGACTATGTATATGACGTTGAATGATATGCTAGAGCGTTGGTACCAAATAAGTCATGATATTCCAATGAATTTAATTTGCACTTGGCAAAACAAAATCTTTCTTGGGCCCAAGTAGAATATTCATGTTGTCGAACACTTTTTTTTTTTTTTGATGAAGTTGTCGAACACTTTGAATACCTTTACCAAGTCTCCCTGCTACCAACTTAGTCAAATCATTAATTCTTCTGTATTGATTATACGTACATATTGTTTTCGATTGAAACCAATTAACCAAAATTTATATACTATTCGATTCATATGATTGTAGTTGATTATGTACGTAAAAAGTTTGAAATCGGGGAACATGCGTGTCGGTCAAGTTCATGATGTCAAAATCTTTATAGATATTTCAAGATTCATTAAATGGAAAAGTAACCAAGTATTGAGGTAGAAATATTTGCAATGTCATATATATATATATATATATATATATAGCAAATACCGTTGAAGATATAGATATATTCTCAATATAAATAGAATATTATTTTGTATAATATTATATAGGAAAAGACGTGCTTGCATATATTATCTGTTAGTAATTAGACCGAATTGAATGGGCATAAAATTTAGTACCCAAAATTCACTCTTATCCCATATATACCCATATATGCTAGTCATGTAGTAGTGCCTGAAATTATTCTAATTCTGATAATCATAGTATAATATCTCAAATAGTAGGGATATTAAACTCTAACTTTAATTTTATTTTATTTTTTGTCTCATAATTATCAACACTTACTGCAAATATTATAAGCAGCAAATTAATAAAAATTAAGGTATTGGTTAGGGCCACAATATATAGTCAATAGGTGTGCACTTTATTGACAAAAAATGAGGTCTATCTTAGCTTTAATTTCTTTGAAAAACTTGTTGGTTGAAATCTCCCAATTAATCATGAAGTTTAAATTCCGTTCAAATGAATTTTTTTTCCAACGGAAGTAGATTCCTTTCAAATGTTAATAAGATATCTCTTTTCAACCACAATAGTCTCAAGGTTTCATACTTCAATCTCCTTCTTGTTTAAGACTTGCATAGAATGTCAAATAAGATGTATGAGCTGCTAATTTAGTGGTGGAGCAACATATGTGAGTTCTTTGTTATTTGTAAAGGAAAAGACAGATCTGAGACAGATCTCAGCTACAAATCTGGATCTGAAATGGAGATTTCGTGAGGAGCAGGAGATGTGGTACTGCTGGTAGCTGATGGGCCCGAACACCTGCAAGATGCATAGAAACACAAGGAGAGATCCCAGTGACAGGCCCTCCGACGATCTATTCAGTCACTGGAAAAAGTGGAGTTAGGGTTTGAGTAGAGAAAAATTAATTACATTCTGAAAGGGGAGGGGGTCTTGGATTTATAGGTAGAGGGAGGTCAACCCTAACCTTAATGGGCCAGGTTGACCCTCTTCCTTGGGCCTAGTACTGCAGAAGTCCCATAGGGGCTGCAGGCCTGATCGGCAGGGGCTCACTGATCTTGAGGGGATCAGACGGCTCAGATTGAGCGGAACATTTTTACCCACATCATAAGCCCCCCACTTATGGAGGGTTGTATGTACCAGCTATCGAGGAGTAGCCCAATCTCGTGAGAAGATCAGTCGACAGTGTGCATACGGATAGGGCGGAAGACCCCCGCAAGGAGTAAGCTGAGGTTGCATCTGGGTTCTGCGACACTGAGCACCGACCTCCGAGCCTCGTGCCACGGAGATATAGGTGTTGAGCTTCGAATGGAGCCCAAACAATCTGTAGCCAGCTCACGGTGTATGCCGAGCATCGAACGTCGAGCAGGGCCAAGCAGCTAGTAGCCCGCTCGAGGTTCATGCCGAGCATAGAGCGAGGCCAAGCGGCTAGTAGGCAGCTCGAGGTTCATGCCGATCGTCGGGTGTAGTGCAGCTTGTGAGAAAGCTTGCGGCTGGCTCGAGGAACGTGTCGAGCGTTAAGCATAGCGCACTTGGGAGAAAAGCTTGTAGCTAGCTCGAGGAGCATGCCAAGCGTCGAGTGTAATACAGCTTGTGAAAAAGCTTGTAGCTGGCTCGAGAAACATGCCAAGCGTCGAGCATAGTGCAGATTGCGAAAAAGCTTACAACTGGCTCAAGGAATGTCCCGAGCATCGAGCATAGCACACTTGGTGAAAAAGCTTGTATCTGGCATGAGGAGCATGCAGAGCGTCGAGCATAGTGCTGCTTGTGGAAAAAGCTTGCGGCTGGCTCGAGGAACATGCCGAGCATCGAGCGTAGCGCACTTGGTGGAAAAGCATGTAGATAGCTCGAGAAACATGCCGAGCGTCGAGGGTAGTGTGCCTGTGAAAAGCTTGCAGTTAGCTCGAGGAACGTGCCAAGCGTCTAGTGTATTGCGGCTTGTGAAAAAGCTTACAGGTGGCTCGAGGAACATGTCGAGAATCGAGCATAGTGCAGCTTGTGAAAAAGCTTGCAGCTAGCTAAAGTAACATGCCAAGCGTCGAGCATAGTGCAACTTGTGAAAAAGCTTGTAGCTAGCTCGAGGAGAATGTCGAGCATCGAGCATAGTGCAGTTTGTGAAAAAGCTTGTAGCTAGCTCGAGGAACGTGCAGAGCGTCAAGGGACGCGTACTTGGTGAAAAAGCTCGCAGCTAGCTCGAAGAACATGCTGAGCATCGAGTGTATTGCAGCTGGTGAAAAAGCTTGCGGCTGGCTCGAGGAACATGCCGAGCATCGAGCATAGTGCAGCTTGTGAGAAAGATTACAATTGGCTCGAGGAACGTGCCGAGCGTCAAGCGAAGAGTACTTGGTGAAAAAGCTTGCGGTTGGCTCTAGGAACATGCCGAGTGTTGAGCAATGCGTAATTTACAAAACTTCATTAGATCACTTCACACTTACAGTGGTTGTAGTTGACACATGTATTACACGTGTGATGCTGAGGTCATGGTTGTGGAAATCGAGGCGTCAAAATCTTATCCACCGTCAGATTTAGATGATCCAGATTTGGTGGCTGAGATTGTTTATGGATATCGAGGTGCTATGGTGTTGTCTACATATCCCTCACACTCCCTCTTACTTTTTTACTTTGCTTTCTCTTTCTAATTCTCAGAGATTCTCTCTCTAGGAACTATTCAGTAACAGGCGACCAGCTTTACGGAGAACCTTCCAGTGAATTTTCTGGCAATGATCACAGGTTAGTATATTTAATATTATGTGGAGGGCTCGGTCCAGTTCTTCTGCCTCTACGTTTGTTCAGGGCGATGGGGATCACCTTTCTGACTCCTTGTCCTGGGAAAGGAGTGAAAAGGTCTACAATGTCAAGCCGCCTCGTAGTCGTAAGCTGTTTATGGTAGAATCAAGCGCCTCCGACGAAGAGGTAGAGGTGGTAGAAGTGGTTGATGAGGGTAACCCAGTCTATGTAGGAGTGGGTAAAGAGGAAGAGGTGGAGGAAGTTGGAGAAACTGAGTAAGATGTGAGGTTGTGGTTGGAAGATGGGTTGGTTACGAGGATGAGGATGAGGTTATGGAAGTCGATCCGTCGGGTGAGGCCCATAATCTAAAACCGTTGGCAACGCCATCCCCCCAAAGGCTCTTTGCATTCAAGGGATGAGGATGAGGTGGACCCTCCCGGACAGTCCAAATAGCCAGATAAGTTTCTAACACTCCGAATTCCAAAATACAACTGAATTCGAGTTCCATAGGATCTTTACACGTCTTTCGTACAATTTTACAAGAAAATAAAAACTTTTCATTCATCAAAGTTACATCACACTTATACAGTATCACAGCGTAAGCAGTATTACAATAAATTTACATGAAACAACTTTTAAAATAGTCTTGCGTAGCATGTATACTTCAATTGTCAAGCATCTTTACCGTGCATATAAAACTGTGGGCGCGTCAGTTCATTCAATAGACGAAATATTATACACGGCCATCCTCTCTATGCTGGAAAACAGTATAACGATTCTCATTTCTTAACAAACACAAACTTGTCACAATCAAAGCTAAAGGAACTATCCTATTGATGTCGTGTTGTGAATGTGCACTTAGTCCTTAATGCAGTCATTCATATTATATGACACTAATGTGCACTTGTTCAGAGTCTATGCAGCCCATACTACATAGGTCCGAGGGCAAACCCTTAACCGTTCTTCATCTTGTAGGGTTCAATCCCTCGCCATGATTTAATCTACTACTGTAACTACGGTAAGTATCCGAGATATTTTCTGACCTACGAACTCATGTCTAGGTGTCCTGGCGGGAATCACAACTCACTGACACATGACTCATCATGCAGGCATCCTGTGGTAATTCAGCTCCTATCATAGACATGACACCACCCGCAGTCGTCAAACACCCCACGAGCGTCCTCACCGGGACGGTACTCTGGAGCAGTATCCACGCCCTATCATGACTCATCATGGGACATCCTGTGAATACTCTCACGCCGCCAATCCAATGGCCCTCATACTCAATGTTTTTCTCTTACTTTCATCACATCTTCACTATGTAACTAATCCTTAATTTAATTGAATCATGAATAAAATCAATCTCTTAGAATGTAGCACTTCCACTATACCGGTCTTATTCATTTAATCCACATGACCCAACCTTGGTCTTCTCATTTCAAAATACCATTTCACAATTCTTTCACTGCCGGTATAAGATTTGGCTATACTCTAATTCTCAATTTCAACTCATAATTACAATGTCATGCTCATAAGATCTTTTCATGATTAATCACAATTCACATTTCATAAGCATAGTGTTCATGTATTCATATCTTTCATAACTCATCACAATCAATAATTCAATGCATAGATACTTGAAAACAGAAATTCTTCGAACATGTCACACTTACTAGTTTATACGCTCACATAATTTTATTTCAATCCATTCCAATTCCATAGTTCACATTATCAGTTGGTTTCACAATTCACACCTTTCAAATTTCTCATTACCAAAATCTCATTTTAAACTTCTGAAACAATCCATTCAAATTTCTTAAAGAAAAAATTTAAGTTAATAATCAAAATGAGTTTTTTATTTGTAAAAACAGTCTCACTTGTACAAAGCCTCAGGTCATAGAGGTTTTCTTCCAAAATACAAATATTATTTGAAACTTCAGGGCAGTCGACAGATAACCCTGACCAGTCGGCTGTTCTGCGAGGTTCTAAGGCTCGGGAATAAAATAGTCAGAGAAGTCGACTGTCTCATATGGCCAGTCGGCTGTTCTGCGATGATTTTTAAATTCAAAATAAAACGATCAGGGTAGTCGACTGTTACAATAGCCGGTCGACTGTGCTATTAGTTTTCAATTTCTCAAAAAAATATTTTCAGTTCCTTTTTCTTCCCTTTTTGAAACATGGCTTTTCAGATTAAAACTACATTCAATTCCACCATAACAAATATTTTTAAAGGTGTTTTTCACTCTTTTAAACAATGTAATTAGCCATTGTTTGCATTTTATGAATACTATTTCGACATTTGAAAACCAATACATAATTGTTCATAACCAAAGATGTTTTCTCACACATAATTCACCACAATGATGTTCGCTTACCCATTGGTAACTAAGAGGTTTTTAGAACACAAAAACAACTTCATAAGTGAGTAAAAACTTCCATTTTTATTAATTAATCTACACATGATGCATTTATTTATTTATATGCAAAAGGACATTCTTTATCATTTTATTCAAATTTTCCACATGATAAATATCACAATAGGGAAATTCATTACATCTATTAACAAACAATTCAATCAATTCAATTAACACTCTATTCTAATTTAGCATTTTTTTATCAATAAGCATGGCTCAATTCCTTACTAGTGAATTTCACATAACTGCAATTTAAACATAACTAACATGCATTCTTATGTTTATAACATTGAGAAACATATACTTTTACTCATAGGCAATAACTCTAGCAATCAATCAACACACGTTTGCTAATTAACGATTTTCTTCTAATTAGACAAGCATGTATTTCATTTCAACTAGTAGTTAATAATAATAATTCAATTATCATTCCCTAGAATGAAGTCTACTCTAGAAGTCATGAGAAACACCCACCTTTTGAAGAAAACCCAATTAAGAAAAATCTCCTAAAGCCTCTTAGATTGAGAGCGAGTGCCTTCTCCTCCTAGATGGCAATGCACGAACTTCTCCTCCTTGCTCCTTGCCAAAAACCGAGAGCCTCTAAGATTGAGGGGTTTGAATAGCCAGCCTCCAAGGGGGAACACAACACACAACTCACACACTAATATATATATATATCTCCTTTAATATTTGCTTGAATGTATAATACAAATAGGAAGGGGGGGGGGGGGGGGGGGGGGGGTATTTATACTGGTTTTGAAGTAGATTGGAGGGCTAGGATTGATTGGATAGTTGTAGAATGGTGGGCTAGGATAGGAGTAGAAGTTATAGCAACCACCCACACACAAATAAACTACCCATGCACACACACCCACTCTCCCATTCTCTATGCACCAACCGGCCCCAAATTAGTGTGCATTGCACATTACGTGCATCGCACGTGCCACCTAGTACTCTTATTTAGAAATTTGTGTATTTTAATTAATCAAAATGTTCACCATTTGCCTCTACATAACAAGTGTGACTATTTAATTGATTTATTAAATTGGTGGGCTTCACAATTAGTGGGCTTTGGCTTGTGGGCCAAGACAACAAATTAATAATTAATTAAAATGGGCTAAAACAATTAATTAGTGTTTTAGGCTTTTAGAACATACGCTTTTAGAAAAATGAAGGAAAATAATTTTTCATATTAAAATGAGATTTTATATAAAATAAATAGATAATATACACATGAAGTTTGCACGCGTACAACACGTGAAAAATAATATTTTTATTAAAAATGAAATTTAAGGGTATTACAACACTCCCTCCTTTGAATAGTTCCGTCCCCGGAACTACAATTAAAGAGTGAGAAAAAAAACACAATAAGAAAAATACAATCAAACAAAAAGCTTAGTATGATCCTTCATCATCCTCTCCTCAGATTCCCAAGTAGCCACTTCAACCAGCTGGTTCTCCAGACTACCCTGACCATCGGTATCGTCTTATTCCTCAAGACTTTCTTCCGACGATCAACAATCTCAACTGGAAGCTCAAAGTAACTCAGATCTAACTGCAAACCCTCTGGCACTTCGGGCAAATGATGACTTGGATCTGGAATGTAACCTCTCAGTATAGACACATGAAAGACATTGTGTACTTGAGACAACTCTTCTGGTAACTCAAGCTGGTAAGCAATTTTCCCGATCCTTTTCAATATCTTATACAGGCCTATGAACCTCGGGGCTAACTTTCCACCTTTGCCGAATCGGATCACGCCTTCGCTGGGCGATACTTTCAGAAAAACAAAGTCACCAACCTCAAACTCAAGGTCCCTTCTTCGGTTGTCTGCATAGCTCTTCTGCCTACTCTGAGCTTCCACCAACCTCTTCCTGATCAGAACAATCTTTTCAGAGGTCTGCTGCACAATCTCAGGCCCAAACATCTGACGCTCCCCAACTTCGAACCAACAGACAAGCGTCCTGCACTTCCTGCCATACAAAGTTTCGTACGACACCATCCCAATGCTAGTCTGAAAACTGTTGTTGTAGGAAAACTCCACCAAAGATAAATGCCTTTCCCAACTGCCTCCAAAGTCTAGTACACAACATCGAAGCATGTCCTCAAGAATACGGTTGACTCTCTTGGTCTGCCCATCGGCCTGAGGATGAAAAGCAGTGCTGAAATCCGTCTTGGTACCCAAAGCTGCCTGAAGACTCCTCCAGAAATGCAAAGTAAACCGCGCATCTCGATTAGACACAGTGGTCAATGGAACGCCATGAAGTTTGACGATCTCGCCAACATACATCTCAGCCAACTTGTCCATCGAAGCCGTGAGTTTCATCGCCAAGAAGTGAGCGGACTTGGTTAGTCGATCGACTATGACCCAAATCGCATCATTGCCTTTAGAAATCTTAGACAAACCCGTGATGAAATCCATACTGATGTTATCCCACTTCCATTCCAGAATAGGTAACGGCTGCAATAGACCTCCAGGTTTTTAATTCTCGGCTTTGACTTGTTGACAAATCTCACACCTCGACACAAATTCAGCCACATCCCGCTTCAAACCTGACCACCAGAAATGCTGTTTAATGTCCCTATACATCTTGGTACTCCCAGGATGTACAGACAAAAAAGTAGCATGTGCCTCCTGAAGAATACTCTCTTTCAAGTCCGACTGATCTGGAACACACAGCCTCTCACCAAACCACAGCACTTCATCCCTGATTTGAAATCCGGACAACTTGCCAGCATCAACCTGCTCCTTCATCTTCTGAATCTCTGCATCTTCCTTCTGACTTGCAATAATCCTTCCATTCAGCGTCGGTTGAAGCCTCGACTGAGCTAAAGATGATCCCAAGCCTTGCAGAACAACTTCAATACCAGCCCGATCCAACTCCTCTGCCAACTGCCTCTGAGTTGTAATCAAACTCGCCAGACTGCTCTTGCGGCTAAGTGCATCAGCAACAATATCAGCCTTCCCAGGATGATACTTAATCTTCGGACGAATGTCCTCAAGTACCTCCAGCCATCTCCTTTGCCTCAGGTTCAGATCCTTCTACTGATAGATGTACTTCATGCTTTTGTGGTCTGTGTACATGTTCAGCTTCTCACCATACACATAGTGTCTCCATTGCTTTAAGGCGAAGATAATCGCAGCCAACTCCAGATCATGAGTCGGATAATTTTTCTCATGCGGTCTTAGTTGTCCAGACCCATAAGCGATCACTTTTCCTTCTTGCATTAAGACACAACTAAGCCCACGATGTGAAGCATCGCTGTAGACATCATATTCAACACCTGCTCTAGGCAAAGCCAAAATAAGCGCAGTAGTCAGTCTCTCTTTCAACTCCTAAAAGATTGCCTCGCACTGCTCGGTCCACTTGATGTTCACATTCTTCTTGGTCAGACCTGTGAGCGGCACGGCTATCTGAGCGTAGCCCTGGATAAATCTCCTGTAATATTCAATTAGCTCAAGGAAACTCCCAATTTCCTTCACTGTAGTAGGCCTTGCCCAATCTCTCACTGCCTCTATCTTCTGATGATCAGTTGCCACTCGCTCCTTAGAAAGGATGTGACCTAGGAATGCCACTTCAGATTTCCAGAAATCACACTTGGACAACTTGGCATACAACTCCTGCTCCTGACGCTTCCTCAAAACTGCTGCTAGATGCTCCGTGTGCTCCTCCTCCGACTTGGAGTACACAAGAATATCGTCGATAAACACCACGACGAAAGAATCAATGAACGGCCTCAGAACTCTGTTCATCATGTCCATGAAGATTGCAGGCGCATTCGTCACTTTGAACGGCATAACTAAGAATTCGTAATGCCCGTGTCGAGTTCTGAACGCAGTCTTATGCACGTCTTCAACTTTCACTCGAACTTGATGATATCCTGATCGAAGATCTATTTTGGAGAAAACAGCTGCTCCTTGTAGACGATCGAACAAGTCATCAATTCTTGGAATCGGATATTTATTCTGAACAGTGACCTTATTCCGCTCTCAATAATCGATGCATATCCTCATCGAACCATCCTTCTTCTTTACCAAAAGCATCGGCGCTCTCCAAGGTGACGCACTCGGTTGAATAAAGCCCTTCTCCAATAGTTCCTCAATCTGCCATTTGATCTCATCCTGCTCCAAAGGCGCCATCCTATACGGTGCCTTGGAAATAGGTGCACTCCATGGCTGAATAGTGATGCTGAACTCCACATCACGATGCGGGAGTAACCCAGGTAAATCTTCTAAGAATACATTCGGATAATCCCGAACCACAGGAATCTGCTGCACCTCTGCAGGAATCCCTCTTTTCCGGCTGATAGCAGCAACCAAATCTGAACATCTCCTCTTCCCTTGAAAAGTGACTTTAGGTTCACCTGGAGCCTTCACTGTTACTGTCTTGGTCTTGCACTCGATGCTTGCACTGTACACCGACATCCAATCAATACCAATGATAACATCGACTCCCAAAACATTCAGCTTGATCAGATCGATCCCAAAAATTCGATCTCCAATCAAGATCTCGCAGTCAGCATAGTACCGATCAGTGGTTAGAGTCTCCCCTGACGGAGTAGCTACTGCTAAAACCTTGCCTGGAAATATTTTCGGTTCGACTCCCAGAACTTTAGCAAATTTAGGTCATACAAAAATATGAGAGGACCCAGTATCGAACAAAACAACAGCTTTCTTTCCATTCAAAATAAGTTCTCCTGTTACATAACATATACTCGTTACATAACAGTTCACTAATTAACGGGAAAAGAGACAACAGAAAACACCCTAAACATCCTTCCTCGTACCAGTGATGACGTGATCCACCTCATCAGCATTAGCTTCAGTCAAGGCAAATACTCGCCCCAGCTGGTACGGCTTCTTCCCGATCTGCTAAGTAGGTCCATTACGGACGACATTCTGCAGTTTGGGGCAATGAGACTTGTAGTGGCCTGTCTCTCCACAATTAAAACAAGTCACTATAGGTCTCACCCAAGTATTCCCGGGTCTTCCTGCAATATGAACAACGTTCGCACCCGTAGGCTTGAACCTTTGAGCCGGTGGCTGTCCCGTGACATTGCCAGGAACTACGGGCCTCTTCCCCGCATTCCAGTTGTTCTTCCAATGCTGAATAGCGTGGAACTGCTCCATGTCCGCCTCCGTTGCTGCCGCTCGTTTGACCAGCTTGTCAAACCTCCTGATACCGAGGGGTATCATACTGGACCTCAAGCTCGGCCTCAATCCATGCTTGAACTTACGAGCCTTCTTCACCTCATCCATTACCAATTCGGGAGCATACCTTGAGAGCTGAGTGAATCTCGTCTCATACTCCCTAACCGACATTCCGCCTTGCTGTAGCGATAGAAACTCCATGGCCTTCTTCTCCTGGACGTCTGAGGAAAAATAATGACTGCGAAATTCCTCCAAAAATTCCTCCCAGCCAAGAACCAAGCCTCCCATCGTCCGCTTCATCGACTGCCACCACACAATCGCATCCTTCTCGAATTGCAGAGTCGCCAACTTCACCTTGCTGCCCCCCGGGGTCTCCAGGACTTCGAAGATAGTCTCTACCTGCCGGATCCAATTGTCAGCCGTGTCAGGGTCTGACTTCCGCTCAAACACTGGTGGTTTCATCCGTTTAAATGATTCCACGAGTTTGATTGCTTCGGGTACTGGATTTGCAGGCGCCCATCCCTGATTCTGATTCATGGCAATGGCATTGAGTGTCTGATAGACCCTCACTAGCTCTGTTTCCAAGTTCAGACCTTCACTGTTCCGAGCTCGTCTTCCATCCATATTCTGATGCAAAATATCCATTAAATTCGAAGTATAAAACATGAACTTTTAAGTCAACTTTTCATTTCATTGAATTTCAAACTTTATACATTCGAATTTAAAACATTTCTGACATCAAAATGAAAGCAGTAGATGATACAACGGTCTAACTCCTACGGTTCCTCTTGGCTTCACGAAGGTCTCCCCGAAGTTCCTCCACTTCCTCCTTCAGTACATCGGTCATGTTTTTCCTCTTCTCGAGTTCCCACACACGTTGACTGATAACTGCAAAATCATCCTTGCGCTTCACCAGTTGAGCCTCTAGTAGTCCAACTCTCTCCCGTAGAGTCTCAACTTGTCTCTGAAGAGACACAATGAGATTACCCGGAACTGGTTCCTCTTCGTCAGAAGAATCATCAGATGAATCCGGAGGTGGGGTGATCTCTCGGGACTCAGGCCATTCCTCTATAACTTCTTTGGAATCTTCCTCATCCGAATCAGCTTGTCCGGGGTAGTAATCTTCCTCAATGATGTGCCAATTGTCTTCTCCAGCTGGGTCGAAGTGGTCCGCCATCTTAAAGATAGAGAGGAAGAAGAAGCATAAATCATAGAGCAACACAAATGTAAGTGACTTAAATTTAAATATCTAGACTCAACACACACTCTAATGTCCACTTCTAGGGTGTCATTCCTTATAAACTTGTACTACTTAGAAGCGTGCTCTGATACCATTGTGTAACACCCCGAATTCCAAAATACAACTGAATTCGAGTTCCACAGGATCTTTACACGTCTTTCGTACAATTTTACAAGAAAATAAAAACTTTTCATTCATCAAAGTTACATCACATTTATGCAGTATCACAGCGTAAGCAGTATTACAATAAATTTACATGAAACAACTTTTAAAATAGTCTTGCGCAGCATGTATACTTCAATTGTCAAACATCTTTACCGTGCATATAAAACTGTGGGCGCGTCAATTCATTCAATAGACAAAATATTATACACGACCATCCTCTCTATGCTGGAAAACAGTATAACGATTCTCATTTCTTAACAAACACAAACTTGTCACAATCAAAGCTAAAGGGACTATCCTATTGATGTCGTGTTATGAATGTGCACTTAGTCCTTAATGCAATCATTCATATTATATGACACTAATGCGCACTTGTTCAGAGTCTATGCAGCCTATACTACATAGGTCCGAGGGCAAGCCCTTAACCTTTCTTCATCTTGTAGGGTTCAATCCCTCGCCATGATTTAATCTACTACTGTAACTACGATAAGTATCCTAAATGTTTTCTGACCTACGAACTCATGTCTAGGCACCCTGGAGGGAATCCCATCGCACTGACACATGACTCATCATGCAGGCATCCTGTGGTAATTCAGCTTCTACCATAGATATGACACCACCCGCAATCGTCAAACACCCCACGAGTATCGCTACCGGGACGGTACTCTGGAGTAGTATCCACGCCCTATCATGACTCATCATGGGACATCCTGTGAATACTCTCACGCCGCCAACCCAATGGCTGTCATACTCAATATTTTTCTCTTACTTTCATCACATCTTCACTATGTAACTAATCCTTAATTTAATTGAATCATGAATAAAATCAATCTCTTAGAATATAGCACTTCCACTATACCGGTCTTATTCATTTAATTCACATGACCCAACCTTGGTCTTCTCATTTCAAAATACCATTTCACAATTCTTTCATTGCCAGTATAAGGCTTGGCTATACTCTAATTCTCAATTTCAATTCATAATTACAATGTCATGCTCATAAGATCTTTTCATGATTAATCACAATTAACATTTCATAAGCATAGTGTTCATGTATTCATATCTTTCATAACTCATCATAATCAATAATTCAATGCATAGATACTTGAAAACTGAAATTCTTCGAACATGTCACACTCACTAGTTTATAAGCTCACATAATTTTATTTCAATACATTCCAATTCCACACTTCACATTTTCAATTGGTTTCACAATTCACACCTTTCAAATTTCTCATTACCAAAATCTCATTTTAAACTTCTGAAACAATCCATTCGAATTTCTTAAAGAAACAATTTAAGTTAATAATCAAAAAGAGTTTTTTTTTTGTTTGTAAAAACAGTCTCACTTGTACAAAGCCTCATGTCACAGAGGTTTTCTCCCAAAATACAAATATTATTTGAAACTTCAGGGCAGTCGACTGATAACCCTGACCAGTTGGTTGTTCTGTGAGGTTCTAAGGCTCGAGAATAAAATAGTCAGAGAAGTCGACTGTCTCATATGGCTAGTCAGCTGTTCTGCGATGATTTTTAAATTCAAAATAAAATGATCAGGGCAGTCGACTGTTACAATAGTCGGTCGACTGTGCTATTAGTTTTCAATTTCTCAAAAAAATGTTTTCAGTTCCTTTTTCTTCCCTTTTGGAAACATAACTTTTCAGATTAAAACTACATTCAATTCCACCATAACCAATATTTTTAAAGGTGTTTTTCACTCTTTTAAAACATGTAATTAGCCATAGTTTGCATTTTATGAATACTATTTCGACATTTGAAAACCAATACATAATTGTTCATAACCCAAGATGTTTTCTCACACATAATTCACCACAATGATGTTCGCTTACCCATTGGTAACTAAGAGGTTTTTAGAACACAAAAACAACTTCATAAGTGAGTAAAAACTTCCATTTTTATTAATTAATCTACACATGATGCATTCATTTATTTATATGCAAAAGGACATTCTTTATCATTTTATTCAAGTTTTCCACGTGATAAATATCACAATAGGGAAATTCATTACATCTATTAACAGACAATTCAATCAATTCAATTCACACACTATTCTAATTTAGCATTTTTTTTATCAATACGCATGGCTCAATTCCTTACTAGTGAATTTCACATAATTGCAATTTAAACATAACTAACATGCATTCTTATGTTTATAACAATGAGAAACATACACTTTTTCTCATAGGCAATAATTCTAGTAATCAATCAACACACGTATGCTAATTAACGATTTTCTTCTAATTAGACAAGCATTTATTTCATTTCAACTAGTAGTTAATAATAATAATTCAATTATCATTCCCTAGCATGAAGTCTACTCTAGAAGTCATGAGAAACACCCACCTTTTGAAGAAAACCCAATTAAGAAAAATCTCCTAAAGCCTCTTAGATTGAGAGCGAGTGCCTTCTCCTCCTAGATTGCAATGCACGAACTTCTCCTCCTTGCTCCTTGCCAAAACCGAGAGCCTCTAAGATTGGGCGGTTTGAATAGCCAGCCTCCAAGGGGGAACACAACACACAACTCACACACTAATATGTATATATATCTCCTTTAATATTTGCTTGAATGTATAATACAAATAGGAAAGGGGGGGGGGGGGGTATTTATACTGGTTTTGAAGTAGATTGGAGGGCTAGGATTGATTGGATAGTTGTAGAATGGTGGGCTAGGATAGGAGTAGAAGTTATAGCAACCACCCACACACAAATAAACTACCCATGCACACACACCCACTCTCCCATTCTCTATGCACCAACCGGCCCCAAATTAGTGTGCATTGCACATTACGTGCATCGCACGTGCCACCTAGTACCCTTATTTAGAAATTTGTGTATTTTAATTAATCAAAATGTTCACCATTTGTCTCTACATGACAAGTGTGACTATTTAATTGATTTATTAAATTGGTGGGCTTAGGCTTGTGGGCCAAGACAACAAATTAATAATTAATTAAAGTGGGCAAAAATAATTAATTAGTGTTTTAGGCTTTTAGAACATACGCTTTTAGAAAAATGAAGGAAAATAATTTTTCATACTAAAATGAGATTTTATATAAAATAAATAGATAATATACACATGAAGTTTGCACGCGTACAACACGTGAAAAATAATATTTTTATTAAAAATGAAATTTTATTGTATTACAGAGTTTCTCCCATAACATGGGATCGACGTCCCTTATGTTAAGCAGCAGGGCTCCATTAGGATGTATTCGGACGATGTCGAAGACTTGGTCCGTAAGGGGTGCAACCTTCTTCGCCTAGCCGACCAAAGATCAAGATAGACAAGATGCAGAGTGTTTTGACGCGCAGTGACCTACCGCTGATACGGGTGTACTACTTCATAAAGCTGGAGTATGAGTTGATGATTTCGAACCATGGTCTCCACCCTACGGACAATTTGGCCCCTTGGTACTGTATGTTTCCGGTAGACGCCTTAAACTTGGGGTTGCGGCTGCCGCGCACCCGTTTATCAAGAAGGTGTTGAATTGGGTGAGTCTGAGCCCGATGCAGTACGACCCAAACTCTTGGAAGCAGCTCGTATGCTTCATGTTGCTTTGCAAGGAGAGGGGAATGCCTTTGAAGCTATAGTACTTCTGAGCCGTTATGGGGGTTCTTCGGGAGAGAATGACGGAATATATTAAATCTCGCCTCGCCCCCACACAAAGGTAATCCATGGGCATCCGGACTCCATAAAAGGATAGAAGGAGAAATACATCATTGTCCCCATGACTTGGAACTTTTACAAGCCGAATCACAAGCCTCTGAAGGGAAAAGATCTAACGGACGATGAGTGGGACGATGTGGATTGGATCATCGCTGGCAACAGCATCGACTGGCCGAACGTGATCGAGAGACACCTGGTCAGGATCGGACTGAGCCCCATCGACTCATGTATGTTTTTCTTTTTCTTTTTTGTTCAACTTTTTCCCTTCGTTCTTATATTACTGGTTTTCATTTGCAGCAATGCATGATGCCACTATCGATGCTAGGAGGGCCTAATTGGCCCAGCATAGGGTTTTCGACCAGTCGAAGCAGCGGAAGAGGTCCCCTCGGGAGGGCTACGAAGGGGCTTCTGATCCGAAGACAAAGAAATATAGGGCCCTCTCGCCCCAAGCTCTCCGAAGGAGGCACTAAGCTCAAGTAACCTTAAAGTTACAGAAGTGCTGAGGAGCGGCATTCTGCCCGTCCACTCTGCTGTTCAGGAGATCGTGGGTGAAGAAGGGCTCAGGCCGTAGGCTCCCAATTGGGTTGTGAAGGCAGTCAATTCGCTGTGTAACGCCCCTGGCCAAGGCTCAGATAATTTATACAATTTATTAGACATGATATTTATAGTATAGTACAACTGCCCACCATAGGCTGCCTCTCAAAAGGGTATATATATATATATATATATATATATATATATATATATATATATATATATATATATATATACATACTATATCTTTTTTTTAGAAATTATGGGGTATTACATATACCTCCCTTCAGAAATCAGCGTACTCGCTGAGCACGGGGCATGCACAATCTAGTGCAGGATCTACTTTCTAGCCGATGTGGAGCATCTGCTCTTCTATCTGCCCGATTAATCATGATTCCAGAATCCACCACCCAATCAATCATAATCCCAGATTTAATTGAGCTTCCCTCCTATCCGCCCGACTAATCATGATCCCGGAATCCACCGCCTGATCAATCACAGGCCCGAATTTAATTGAGGGCTCACCACAGTCCCGGAATCCACTGCCTGATTGGGTCTATAATCCCGAAATCTACCGCCGGACTATATAGACATGCCCCACACTCGATGTAGAATGTCGGCTTTGATATCATTTGTAAGACCCCTGCCTGAGGCTCAGACAATTTATACAATTTATTAGACAAATTATTTATAGTATAGTACAATTACCCACCACAGGCTACCTCTCAAAAGGTGGTTAACCGGATTGGTGACTCTTGGTCATAAGCTATATTATTTATTATTATTTATTCTATTTCATACTCCCGGTATGAGACTATTACAACACATCTCTTTCTCCCCGTGCGATGACAGTAGCCACGCACATGGGCCCCTCGCCACGTCAGTGCCACAGAGACAGCGCTGCTGCCTCCTCTCTCCTGGCAGGCCCCACTGGCGTCAGCGGCCACGTCAGCATGGCTGACCGAACTCAAAGCAGCACATTGCTGCTTCTCAACGTGTGGGCCCCCCCTATTCACTTTAATTACAACCATGCCATTCCCCTTTTTATTTTATATATATATATATATATATATATATATATATGCTATATCTGTTTTTTAGAAATTACTAGGTGTTACACGCTGACCGCAGGACCGGTAGTGATCAAGGTGGTGGAACACCTAGCCACACCTCGCGATAGGGAGGCCCTGGCGACCAAGACTTTCGAGTCATGCTACATGAGGTAGGATCAGGCCGACGTGCTGGTAATTATTTCCCTACTCTGTAAATCAAACTTTTTCTATTTCACCTTTCCAAGTCTCAGCCCCTCATTCACTGGAAACACTGGTCGAAGCCTAGATGAAGAGGATGTACACTGGCGAGCTCCAGCAGGAGTTGAAGAATGCTCAGCGGTATGAGCATGAGATGGAGGATCAAAAGCTGAAGGCGGATGCAGCCGAGTCCCGTGAGCGGGCCCTTAAGGCCGAGCTGACTTCCCTCGCCGTTGACCGAGCTCGGGTGTAGGGGGGATGAAGAAGGCTGCCTTCTTCACCTCCTTGTAGGCTGCCTTATCCATGTCAACGCTGACATGGATGAGGTCATCGAGGCCCAGGACAAGGCATACAACCGGTCCCTCGAGCATGTCCTGTACTACTATCCCGAGTGTGAGCTCGAGGAGTTTCATTATGGCATGAAACTTCCCGAGCATCTGAAAACCCCTGGGGGAGACAGTGAGGAGGGGGTGAACAACTGCCAGCCAAGGACAACGTGGCGGAGGCGGTCGACCCCTCGGTCAATGCAGCGGCGACCGAAGAGGT
The DNA here is from genome assembly GCA_017893485.1 of Hemerocallis citrina. Classification (NCBI taxonomy): domain Eukaryota; kingdom Viridiplantae; phylum Streptophyta; class Magnoliopsida; order Asparagales; family Asphodelaceae; genus Hemerocallis; species Hemerocallis citrina. The sequence goes on from CM030364.1 coordinate 219,638,193, forward strand.
GCCCCTCTCTTTTATGAAGTAGCTTCACTCATTCCTTTTTTTTTCTTTGAATTGGTCGAGTGCGGACTGGCCACCATTGTTTTGTAAAAATTTTGATGAATGAAATTGATTTTTGGCCGAAATCTTTGACTTTGGAATTTTTGGCGTAATATCTGTGATGTAATATTTTGTGATTTGGCTAAGTTTATGAGGCTCAGCTGATATGCCCTTTCCTCCTTTGTGACAGATGAGCCCTTCGAGGCCGAGCCTCGTGATGTCATGATCGAGCACCTTAGGGGCAAGCTAAAATCCATGGATTCGGTCTTGGTTTGCTATTGCAAATAGGGCCGGGATCAGGAAGCAGCCTTATTTTATGAATAAGTTGAATGAACTGAGCTTGGAGTCGGCTCATCTGAAGAAGGTGATTGCCGACCGCGATTAGGGGAGCGCCGAGAATGGATGGTCGATGTCTGGTACTTCTGTCCGGTGGCCGACCTCTGAATCATTCCTTCGCGAGGTTATAATGGAGAAGGAAGTGAAGATACAAAGTTTGACGATCATGCTCAGAGTGGATGGATCTTGAACCTATTCTTTCATAAGTGGTTGGCCCTCCATTGGGGGCCCATCTCCGACCCTGAGGCTAGATGCAGCAAGACTGGGTGATGCTCAGAGCTTTTTTGTCGGAGTGTCCACCTTAGCGAATCCTAGAGATCTTGATGGGTTCATTGGTGAACAAACGCGTTTGTGTTAGGGTTATATACTGAAAGCATCACTTTTGTATTAACTTTATTTCCTTATTTTTTTTGAGTGAGAATCATATGGGCATATGTTTGCATATTGTGTTTATTATAATATTAATGCAAGTATCTGATATTCTATAAGGTTGATAATATGGTGTGAGGTGACACACAGAAGATCATATTATCAGTTCCCTATGGAATATATAAATAGTTCACAACCTAGACGGACTTGGATAATCCATTGGAAAGGTTGTAGTGTAATCTGGTATTAGTCTATCTTGACTATAGGTTTACACTAGTACACTTTGTGTGTATTGAACAGGACCACTTGAGGTTGTTCTCTTTGTACTGACTATAAAAGAGAACAAACACCTCTATTATTATGGATGCTTATGCTCTTAATCCAGATATAATAACAGACATGTATATGCAGTGTGCATTACTTTGACTCTTAAAAGAGTGAGATTCATTATGGATCAACAACCTCTATGAATTGGGTAATAGCATTGTATGTATGATGGGCTGTTGATTGTAAAAGGAATCCATGTCTCGATACGTCGGGTTGATGATGTCCCCTTAAGGAGCTCATAAGGATTGTCATGTAAACCCTGCAGGTGGATTACATCCGACATGACAAATAAAGTTGAGTGGTACTACTTAAGGATAAAAGATGTTGATCAATATAGTTGTCAGTAACTTAATTTGATCGACGGACATTCGATATCTTAACATGGGGAGCTCAACGAGCATATAATAAAAGGAGCCCATAAATATAATTTGGGATTAGGAAGGTAGTGCAACAATAGCTCCTTAGTGGACCGAGCTATTATTAATGGGCCTGGGTTCTGTGTTCGGGCTGAACACGAGATACCCAGATTCATTAGGAGTCCTAACCCTAATTTCTCCTCATGGTCCCTGCCGTAGCCTTATATATATCCTCTATTTCTCTGGTCGTCATTGATTATCTGAAATATAAGATTTTTTCTCTAAATTCGTGATTCACGTAAGGAGAGAAAGAGAGGTCAGCCAAGGAGAAAAAAGGTTGGGAGATCGTCGCCCACACGACGTCCAACCCGAGGAAGGAATACGTGGAGAAGATCTTGGGGTCGCTGTCGTCTTCTTCTCATCGCAGGTATAATTCGTGAACCCTAGATTCCGCTATATAGGGTTAGATCACGTATTTAATCTGTTAATCTTTTATGATCGATACGCACACCAATCCGTAGTCCTGGGAATCATCTCAGTTCCATCAGTTTGATCAAGCCCAAACTAGTTTGTGCCAGTCTTAAGACCCCCAAGAAGAGGGGTAGGCTGAGTTTGTATCAGTTGTAACTTTGTTGTAATAACAACTCATAGGGCCTCACCGATTGTATCAATAAAATTTTGTATGTTGTAATTAAATGATCATTCCTCTTTTTTAGCTCGGCTTTGACCTGGATGTGTTGGCAAGGCGGACCTGCTAAATGTGAGACATTTCTTCTTCCGAGGAATTTAATGGACTGGATCAGGAGACGTTTCATCTTCCAAGTGGATTCATGGATCGTCATAAATACGCCCCATCGGAAGGCGAAACGTTTAGACTTGGGAGATGTACCAATGCCTTCCTGGGCCGTTGGATGTCGGTGAACGGTTAGGATTCGTCCACGTTAGCATCACGACTATCGAGCTCCTACTTCCTCCTGGGCTATATAACCCCTCCTCCGTCCATTTCTCATTTCTTAATTCACTGAGAGCTCTCACGACTGGTGTTTCTTCTATTACCCAATGATAGCTAGGGATAGCGGCGATGAAGGATGCTCTATCCATGGTCGTTAGAGGGTGGAAGAGGGACCAACTCGGGGCATGGAGCTCAAGGTCCTTGCCGAAGGCAAAGGCCGTAAATATAATTAAAATTTTCACAAGGGCTGAGATCTGGGTTTGACGCCGAAAGGTGAGTACTTTTAAGAGGTTGAGAAATTGTGAGAAATCCAAAACGAGCGGCGAGGATGCGAGAGATTGTGAGTAATTGCTCGTTAGTGCTCAATTACAAGCCGAGTGGCGATGATGTGAGAGATTGTGAGAAGAAATCTCTCGTTATGGTTCAAAGTTCAAGTCGAGCGGTGGATATGTGAGAGATTGTGTGCAATCTCTTATTATGTCTTGAAGTACAAGCCGAGCGGCGAGGACGTGAGAGGTTGAGAAATCTCTCGTTATGGCTTGAAGTTCAAGCTGACAAGCGAGGGCGTGAGAGATTGAGAAATCTCTCGTTATGGCTAGAAGTTCAAGCCGAGCGGCGAGGACGTGAAAGATTGAGAAATATCTCATTTGACTCGAAGTCCAAGCCGAGCGGCGAGGATGTGAAAGATTGTTAGGAATCCCTCAATTGGAAAAGTAAACGCGAGACATTCTGGCTCAAAAAAAAAAAAACTTCATTACTTTTATTAACTTGGTTAAACAAAGAGATTAGGTAGCGCCTGCTATCATCACTGACAACTATGTCTTCATTTGTGGCTCCTCGTGGAACTCGATAAGGTGCTCGACGTTCCAGGGTCTCTTGACTTTCATGCCCCCCAGGTCTTTGAGTCGGTACGTGTCTGGATGTACCACTTGTAGACCTTATACGGCCCTCTCAGTTCGGGGCTAATTTGCCTTTCATGGTGGGGTCAGAAATAGCGAGCTTCCTGAGTACGAGGTCACCCTCCTTAATGTCGGTCGAACGGACCTTCTTGTTGTAGAACCTTTCAATCCGCTACTGATAGATATTTCTTCTGATGGTCAATTTCTCACGGATTTCGTCGATTAGGTCCAAGTTGTCCCTGAGATCACTCGAATTCGATTCCTCATTGAAGCCCATGATCCTGGGTGAAGGGAGCCCAATTTTGAGGGGGGTGATAGCCTCTGTCCCATACGTCAGGTTGAATGGGGACTCACCCGTGGGGATCCTTTTGGTTGTTCGATACGACCAAAGGACGCTCGGGCATTCATCGACCCACAATCCCTTGGGAGATTTGTCCAACCATTTATTGAGACCTTCAAGAATTTTACGTTTGGCATTTTTAGCTTGGTCGTTCGACTGGTGTTGCTGCTAATTTCGGTGTGGGAGACAACAGATGATTTGTGAATTCTTCTTGGAACGATAAAGGCGAACTTGTGGATTTCTTGCCGTCGTTTGACTGCTTCTCGTTGCTGAAGCTAACCTGCAAAAAGTTTGAAGCACCGGGATGGTCTCGGTAACGAACCCTCCGACGCTCATGTTAGTAACCAGGAAGATTATGAAAGAGCGCTTTTGTGGAAAAAATATTGATTACCTTTTTTATGGTGGGGGTAGATGGGTATTTATAGTCGCCGTTAGAGACAGTTTAAAGATAATTATTTATCTCTATGTCCCGATGTTTTTGGATAAGCTAGAGAGTTTAAATCGTTTCAGGATACGATTTTTGGTTTAAACTGCCTCTTAGAGATAATCATGAATTTGAATTACCTTCTAAATGACCTGGACTGGTTTGCAATGGGCCGTCACCCTTACCCAGTAGGACAGACCCGTTTTTGGGTTACTGGACTGAAAAAAGACCAGTTCCCATTTTCAGACCCGTTTATAGGTGAAATTAATATTTGACCACTGAGAGCTTTAAGATTCGTGCCCGATTTGAACGGTCCCGATTTAGTTCTATTTTTACCCATAACATAAGCCCCCCACTCCTGGAGACTGAGTTCCACAATTCTTGAGGAGTGGTTTGCCCATTTCTAATGGTTCATAGAATTTATCGGAGTTCTCGGGCACGTTTGAACCTCATACTGGGTGAAAAAGTATTCTCCTGAGTTTAAAAATTACTCACAAATATGTCGAAGTTTTTCTATAACTTTTTGTGATTTTTACAAATTTTTCAGAATTTTTTCCAATTTTTAAATTATTTTACGAATTATTTATTCAATTTGCAAAGTAACAATTAATTTCCGAAAAAAACTTGAATTAATTGTTCTAATTAACATTTTTATTTTAGAAAATTAAAAACACTTTTTCTGAATTTATTATTATTTTTAAAACATTTTAATTAATTTTTTTCAATTTTTAATCATTTTTTCAAACTTTTAAATAATTAATTTGATTTAATAAATAAATAAATAATGGATTTAATCATATGAATTCGACGTGGCAAGATCTGGAGCATTGATCATATCAATGCATGCCTTTTGAAGCGATCAGATGGCTGGCGATGTTTGACCAGTCGTCCGCTTAATGCTCAAATCGAAGTCGGTGAAAAAAGCACTCGGCGCCATTGCCGACCCCCATCGACACCTCGGTGTGCAGACGTGTGGTAAGATCTAGACCGTTGATCAAAACAACGGACGCTTTTTGAAACGATCAGATGGCTGGCAATGTTTGACTAGTCAACGGCTTAAAGCTCACATGGAGGTCGGTGATAAAAGCGCTCGGTGCCATTGTCGACCCCCATCGACACCTTGGCATGCTGACGCGTAGCAAGATCTGGGCCGTTGATCATATCAGTGCTCTCTTTTTTGAAGCGATCAGATGGCTGGCGATGATCGACCAGTCAACGGCTTAATCCTCACATGGAAGTCGGTGACAAGAGAGCTTGGTGAGAGCGACTGAGGTCAAGGGAGGAATCGGGAGAGCTTTGACCGTTGACCGGTGACCAATCAATGTCATTTCTCCATTTGCGGTGTCGGTGCAAAGAGTGCTCGGTAAGAACTACCGAGGTTCGGGGAGGCTTCGAAAGAGCGAGACATGGAGATTTTGACTGTTTACCGTTGACCAGTCAATCGCCATTTCTCCATTCGCGGCTTCGGTGCCAAAAGCGCTCGGCGAGAACTGCCGGAGTCCGGGGAGGCTTCGAGAGAGCGATACATGGAGTCTTTGACCTTTGACCGTTGACCAGTCAACGCCATCTCTCCATTCACGGCGTCGGTGCCAAGAGCGCTTAGTGAGAACTACCGAAGTCCGGGGAGGCTTCGTGAGAGCGACACGTGGAGACTTTGACCGTTGACTAGTCAACACCATTTCTCCATTCGTGGCGTCGGTGCCAAGAGCGCCGGCAACTGTCGAAGTCCGGGGAGGCTTCGAGAAAGAGACACGTGGAGTATTTGACCATTGACCGTTGACCAGTCAACGCCATTTCTCCATTTGCGGCATCAGTGCCATGAGCACTCGGCGAGAACTGCCGAAGTCTGGGGAGGTTTCGAGAGAGCAACACATGGAATCTTTAACCGTTGATCATCCTCTCCGCCACTGCCTTTTGAGTATTCCAACCTTTTTGTCGTCTTGTGCTAAATGGGCCAGGCTTTTGTGTTTTGGGGGCCTTTTAACCTTGGGGGGCGTTTCAACTACCCCCTCTCCAGAAAACTCCTTTCCCCCAACTCATTTACTCATTCTCTAAGTTTTTACTCAGCGACTTTCACCTTCTTGCGAGAGCTTCCGGTGAAGATTTTCTAACTCCGGTGATTTTTCCGTCCATAGCAGTCAAATCAAGGTAACTCACAGATAATTTTATTTACTTTAGAGAATGTCTAGGGTCACTTCGTACCAAGAGACCTCCCCCATCGTCGTCGATGAGCCGACCTCCAGTCAAACTCCTACAGCAGACAAGGGTAAGGTCGTGGCCATGGCTTCCTCGGTAGTGGTGGATACCATTATTGAGAGCGAACGAAGTATGGAGGAGTGCGGTAGACTGCCCGGACACCTGACAGGACTTCACCGCGTTCGGGAACTACCGGACGACCTGGCCGAGCGTATCGTATACAGCCGAACATGGGACTTCGAGGAGAACACCTCTAGGGAGATGTCACGCCCCGCTTACCAAAACAATACAGAATACGGTACGCGACTAAGCCCAGCGGATAGTTTTCACCATCCATAAGCTGTATGGATCTACTTGACTCATCATAACAGTAAATATAACAGTATACTCCAACCAGGCATGCAAAAACAATCATAACTCAACAGTATATATTTCATCAATAATAAATATTCCAACAAATACTAGATTTGAAATAAAACAATAATCCTGGGACAATAAGCCCAAATGCAAGTCTCAATACAATTCACAAATATGAATAGTTCATCAAAACATTTAAGCAAATTAGTCCAATGCGCAGCTCAAAACTTTTGCTCACTAACTCCAGTAGGCAATTAATCAGCAAAACCTGCTCATATAGCAATTACAAGGAAAATAGGAAAAACAATAAAACATAACGCCCGTTAGATGCAAGTTCGGGCCGCAAGCAATACAGGTAGGAAAATGAAGGGAAAACTAAACTAAACAGGTAATACTAACATGGAGAGGGTAGCAAATATAACAGTCTACAGATGACAGTAAGCAGTGTAATGATAACAGGAGAAGCATAACAATAACAGTAAGGATCAACAGTAACTGTGTGTCAATGGTAGCAGTAATCAACACTAACAGTAAAGTCCACAATAACCGTAACAGGATGTGACGGTGTAAACAGTTATTCTTATGTATAATGTTTATTACTAACTAGGTAGCACTTCATGTGTCTCAGATTTTACCACATGATTGCTACAACAAATAGTTTCGTTTTAAGATTTTGTAATGGAACTTCTATAGGACAATATATTCAGAAAACAACAACGGTAACAGTAATAACAAACAGTAACAGTGTCATGGATCATGCCCTCATGCATCTAGAGATAAACAGTTGGTACCACAGTAAACAGTGGGAAAACGAGTCCCTTCTGAATATGCATTTCTATATTGTCCACTACTCGATCTTTTTCCTTAAGAACCTCGGCTCGATTTCTTTTATTATTACGAAACATGTGTGAATGAATACAAACAGGCTAAATGTAACACCCCGTAATTTTCAAAGAGTAATAGTATACATATATATATATATATATATATACATGTTGATAAGGCTGTTGGTAATATAGCTTGATGGCATATATGTAAATATGTGGAAGTATGAATGTAGTGGGAGGGTCCTACGGAGGAAAGAAAACAGAAAAGCATTTGATTGCTGCTTGCCTGTTTCCGTTGACGTCACCATAGGGTGACGTGGCGCCCACGTGACCTCTTGTGCAGGAGAGGAGAGAGAGATTATGTGAATTTGTCCCACATCGAAAATCTACTTGAATAAAATAATATATAAATATAATAGCCTATGATCAAGAGTTACCAATTCGGTCAACCACCTTTTGAGAGGCAGCCTGTGGTGGGCAGTTGTACTACATAGTTTCTAATTTGTCTTCTGAATTGTATAAATTGTCTGAGCTAGGGACAGGGGCATTACAAATGGTATCAGAGCCAACTTTCGACACCGAGTGTGGGTAAGAGTGGGTGAGATGTATGCCTGAGATAAAGCTAGTAGATGTATAGGTATGTCTGAGAGGGAGTGATGTTGCAGCCTGAAATAATGGACAATCCGCAGAATCGGGGTATGGTGCAGCTAGCAGAATCAGGGTACTCCACTCCACATTGGCTAGAAATGAGATCTTGCACTAGATTGTGCATGCCCCGTGCTCAGCGAGGATGCTGATTTCTGAAGGGGGGTGTGTGTAACACCCCGTAATTTTCAAAGAGTAATAGTGTATATATGTATATATATATATATATGTATATATATATATATATATATATATATATATATATATATATGTGTGTGTTGATAAGGCTGTTGGTAATATAGCTTGATGGAATATATGTAAATATGTGGAAGTATGAATGTAGTGGGAGGGTCCCACGGGGGAAAGAAACCAGCTGCACCTAGCTCAGACAATTTATACAATTTAGAAGACAAAGTAGAGACTATGTAGTACAACTGCCCACCATATGCTGCCTCTCAAAAGGTGGTTAACCGAATTGGTGACTCTTGATCATAGGCAATAGTATATATATATATTATTATATTCTTTGAAACTCCCGATATGGGACTAATTTACTCACCTTCTCCCCGGTTCTCTCACTCATCCGAAATGCACAACAGCATCAACTCCACAGGTGGACCCCCCCACGTGAGAGCCACGTCACCCCTAGGTGACACCACAACAACCTCTATTTTCATGCAGAGGTGGGACCCCCCACACATTCATTTTTTTCAACATATTTACTAAACCAGCCAACTATATATATATATATATATATATATATATATATATATATATATATATATAATACACTTTTTGAAAACTACGGGGTGTTACACACAACCCCCCTTCAGAAATCAGCGTCCTCGCTGAGCACGGGGCATGCACAATCTAGTGCAGGATCTCCTTTCCAGCCGATGTGGAGTGGAGTACACTGATTCTGCTAGCTGCACTGTACCCCAATTCTGCGGGTTGTCCATTATTTTAGGCCACAACCTCGCTCCCTCTCAGGCATACCTGTACATCGGCTAGCTCCATCTCAGGCATACATCTCACCCACTCTTACCCACACTCGGTGTCGAAAGTCGGCTTTGATACCATTTGTAATGCCCCTGCCCCTAGCTCAGACAAATTATACAATTTAGAAGACAAATTAGATACTATGTAGTAGAACTGCCCACCACAGGCTGCCTCTCAAAAGGTGGTTAACCGAATTGGTGACTCTTGATCATAGGCAATAGTATTTATATATTATTATATTCTTTGAAACTCTCGATATGGGACTAATTTACTCACTTTCCCCCGGGTTCTCTCTCTCATCCGAAATGCACAGTAGCATCAACTCCACAGGTGGGCCCCCCACGTGAGAGCCACGTCACCCCTAGGTGACGCCACAGTAACCTCTGTTTTCATGTAGAGGTGGGACACCCCACACATTCATTTTTTTCAACATATTTACCAAACCAGCCAACTATTCATATAACAGCCAATTATATTTTCAACATATATATATATATATATATATATTATACACTTTTTGAAAACTACGGGGTGTAACACTAAAGGAATGGCAAGAACAGAAAATAAGTCTAAGACGAAATAGTGATTTCAACGGTTGATAAAAACAACTTATAATACTCAAAACAACGATATTTCCAGTTCTGGACAACAAGACACTACTGTACCAAATCTGATATTCCGGTTGCTACAGAATAGAAAATCTAGATCTGTCAAAGAATATAGAAACTGTACTCTCGCCCGATTCCAGCACATATATATAAGTCACATATCAGCTACAAAAACAGGGTTGAAAACAACATTTAATATAGAAATTGTGTTCTGCCAGAAAATGCAAAATCTTGTTTATAAGCATGAAAAGAGTTTAAAATCATCATAATTAAATCTGAGAAAAATCTGAAAGATTCACTAACAAATCTAGTTTCAAAATATAAAATATCATGAATTTATATTACAGATAGTATAGTCAAAAAAATTGTGAAAACAGAGTAATGCAACAAAATCTCAATTCTGAAAGTTCAGACACAGAAGTACCAAAACAGAGATAATTCATAAAATATAATTCAAAATCCAGATCCTTCAAAAGGGTGATAAAATAGACAAATCAGACTACAGTTCATATTCACAAAGTTTTCATAAAAAACAAATAGAATCATGCTGAAAATATAGTTATCTACTGAACATCATGCAGTTTGAAAATATTTTGATTGGTTTCAAAATCATAAAATGAGAAACAAAAGTCATTAATTATTTCCACAAAAATTAGGGATTGCTCCGAGTCCTATCTAAACATACTCATCAAAATATAGAGTTCAAATTCTACTTTTAGTATCAGTTTTAAAATAAAATTCCATACAGAATACATAAAGTTTAGAATCTGGAATATACGATATGACTGCAGTAAAACAGTAATAACTCATGCATCAAAGCTCAAAATTCAGATCCGTCGAAAGTTCTGAGAACTAGAAAACAAAGGCTACAATCCACGTTCACAAACTTATTTATTAGACAGATGTTAACAGGGTTGAAATTACTGTACAAAATAGGACAAGAGCAAAACAAAATTTCTTTTCGGCATTTTATCAATCAAATTAACTACAAACGGACCAATCTAGATGTCATACAAAGCATGGCATATGTGGGTTACTCAAATCAGCATGACGTGTGAATCAAATAGTCCATAATAAGATAATACATCCAACAACATCTATGCAACAGTCATCTACAACATACGGTGTGCCACAAACAATATACAGTCAAGATGTCCACTAATCTAATCGTTTTCGTGCAACGGGTGTCAATTATTGTAACTACTCATGATCAAGAGATTGTTTCAACGGTTAAACAACAAATATGCATCATGAGAGTACAAATATTTTCATACTAGATTACTTACGGTATTAACATGTTTGACAAAAAGAACACATACAAGCTACTTGCCTGTTATGAAGACGACGAAAATGAAGAACAGAATAATGGGAACAGATCCCAAACAATGAACACAACAAACACGAACAAGAAACGAGAATACCCGACTAAAACACGTGCACACAAAAGCACACGCACACACAAGGGACAGCAGCCAACAACAGCAAGACCGAACAGTAGCAACACCAGGGAATACGATGGCGGCGCAAAGGACGGCGACGGCGGCCTGGGGCTGTGGCAACGATCTGTGGTGTTTCTTGACCACAGAGAGGACGACGACGGTGGGAACACAGAGCGGCACTGGCGGCACGGCTCGACACCACCACGAGGAGAGAGGAAGGGGAGTGCGGTGGTCGGGATGGGGGTCTATCACCGGCATCGGATGACAGAGGTGATGACAGCGAAGAGGGAGGGAAGGTCGGAGGTAGAGCAGAGAGATAGCTGAAGGATGAGAGAGAGAATTGGATTAGGGTTTTGGCGATTAGGGTTAGGGTACAATTAGGGTGTTATATAGAGATAATATGGGTTTGGGTGAACTGGGTAGTATCCAATAGGAAGAAAATGATCCAATAAGAGACAATTCAGCCATGAAATAGGTTTAAACAATAGACGAGATCAAGAAAAATTTGTGGATCAAATAAATGAGAATATGAAGCTGAACCAAGCAAAATGAATAACAAGAGAGAGAAGAACAACACATGATATAAAAGAAATGAAAATAAATACAACCAAAAAATAAAGTAAATAATCATGAGTTTTATTAAATAAAATTTAACATACAAATATGAGCAATAGGGGTTACAAATCCTACCCACCTAACAAGAAGAATTTTATCCTCGAAATTCAACCAGAAGTACATAGCTTAAACCCAAAAGAAAAGAAAAAATACAATAACAAAAGCAAAGATAGCAACACAAGAGTTAAACAAAAAAATGAGGAAACCTCTGCTGAATATCCTCCTCCAGCTTCCAAGTCGACTCACCCGGTGAGTGAGGATTCCAAGAAACACGAACAAGCTTGATCACCTTCTTCTTCAAAACCTTCTACCTCCGATCCATAATAGAAACTGGCGGAATTTCACACAAAAAATTCGGCCTCACATATAACTCTGAGTAGTCAATACGTGGCGCTCATAATGGATATACTTCCTCAGTTGCGAGACATGGAAGACACCGTGTACTCCAGATAAAGCCGGGGGCAATGCAAGATGATAGGCCACCTTGCCTACTCGTTCTGCGATGTCAAATGGTCCGATGAACCTGGGGCTCAACTTGCCTCCGCCACCAAAATGAATGACACCTCGCCACGACAATACCTTAAGGAAAACATGGTCTCCCACCTCAAACTCCAAGGCTCTACGATGAACATCAGCCCATCGCTTCTGTCTGTCTTGTGCAGTTTGAAGATGCTTCCTGATCAAACTCACAGCATCCACCGCCTTGGTGATCAACTCTGGGCCCAACAATTTTCTCGCGCCAATGTCATCCCAGCACACTGGTGACCGACACTTACGACCATAGAGTGCCTTGAAAGGAGTAGCTTTAAGACTGGTCTGAAAGCTGATGTTGTACGAGAACTCTACAAGATGTAAGTGGTCCTCCCAAGAACCTCCAAATTGAAGCACACGGGACCTCCACATGTCCTCTAGAGTTTGGATGGTCCTCTCTGACTGTCCATCTATCTGAGGGTGAAAAGTTGTACTGTACTTCAACTTACTCCCCAGACTACTCTAAAGACTCTCCCAAAACTGCGACCTGAACCTCGTATCCCTGTCGGATACAATACTGACTAAAACCCCATGAAGTCTGACAATCATTTGCATGTACTTCTCAGCTAAGCTCTCAATAGACTGTGCAACTCTGAAGGGAACGAAGTGAGCGCTCTTCATCAACCTGTCCACAATAACCCAAATAGCATTGTGACCCTTAGGATTCCTCGGCAAAGCGGTCACAAAATCTATGGTGATATGCTCCCACTTCAACTCCGGAATAGGAAGAGGCTAAAGAATTCCGGTGGTCCTTTGATGCTCTGTCTTCACCTGCTGGCAGATCAAGCAATGCGATAAAAATCTCGCCACAACCCTCTTCATACCATACCACCAAAAATGGAGCTTCAAATCCCGGTACATCTTCGTACCACTAGGATGAATAGAGTGCGATGATTGGTGGGCTTCCTCAAGTAACTTCTGACGAACCTCACCCTTTGGAACACACAATCTGGAACCAAAATGAAAAGATCCATCTGAGTGAACAACCATATCGGTCCTCGTATCTGCTTTAACTTTGGCTCTGAACCCTTGCAATTGCTCATCACCTGCTTGAGCCTCCTTAATCTGCTCAATAAGAGATGACTGCAACTGAAGCATCATGAAGCTCCGAATAGAACCTAGAATGGTCACATCCAAATCCAACCTCCTCATCTGCTTAACAAGCTCTCTCTGCTGAGTTAGGAACATGGAGACTGGTCTCCTACTCAAAGCATCTAGCACCAAGTTCACTCTACCAGGATGGTATTGCAAACTGATGTCATAGTCAGCCATCAACAACAACCATCACCTCTGTCTCATGTTCAGCTCCTTCTAAGTGAACACATACTTAAGACTTTTGTGTTCAGTAAAGATCTCCACTCGGTTTCCAAGCAGATTATGCCTCCATAACTTCAAAGCAAAGATCACGGCAGCCAGTTCTAAATCATGGGTAGGGTAATTCTTCTGATGCGACCTCAACTGTCTGGATGCATAAGCAACAACTCGACCCTTTCTGCATCAACACTGCACCTAGGACCTTGCCAGAAGCATCACGGTGAACCACAAAACCACCTGTACCATCCGGAATAGTCAACACTGGCGCTGATGTTAACCGGCGCTTCAACTCAGCAAAAGATCCACCAAAAGCTCCATCCCAAATAAACTTCTGATCTTTCCCAATCAGCTTAGTCAACGGACCAGCTATCTTCGAAAAGTCTTGGACGAACTTCCGATAATACCAGGACAAACAAAGGAAATTTCTCACTTCCGAAACTGACTTAGGAACAGGCCAATCCTTGACCGTAAAAATCTTGGACAGATCAACAGAGATAACATCGCCTGGGATAATGTGCCCCAAGATGGTAACTCGATCAAGCCAGAACTCAAACTTGCTGAGTTTTCCATAGAGCTGATTTTCCCTTAAGGTCTGCAGAACCAACCTCAGATGATCAACATGATCCTTCTGATTCCGAGAATACACCAGAATGTCATCTATGAAAACCACCATGAATCTGTCCAGAAATGGAGAGAAAACCCTGTGCATCAGACTCATGAACATTGTTGGTGCATTCGTGACTCCGAAAGGCATCATTAGGAACTCATAGTGCCCATATCTGGTCCTAAACCCAGTCTTCTGCACATCAGCTACCTTCACCTTCACTTGGTGATAACCAGAGCAAAGATCCAACTTTGAAAAGACAACAGATCCACCCAGCTAATCAAACAAATCATCAATCCTGGGTAGCAGATACCGGTTCTTCGCTGTAACACTGTTCAGCTCACGGTAATCCATGCACAGACGATGACTCTCGTCCTTCTTGCTGACAAACTATAGCGCCCCAAATTTCTAATATGATATCTCAGAAATACGTGACACAATTTCTAATATCAAGCTCAATTGTAATAGTAAACATAGCCAAAACACAGAGAAAATTTTTCAACTTTTATTACATTAATCTTTACGAAGCACAGCAGAAAACAAATACCTTGAATTATAAATTCTTTCTTTTACAACACATTCTTTTACAATTTATATAAGCCATAATATCATTCTATTTCATGCATCCAAATCCCAATGCGATCCTGTAAAACATGAGGCTACAGATAACCCTAACCTCCAAAACTAGAAGGGTCAGCCATAACGGTGTGAGTGACATAAAAATAAATGCAACATAAATAAAACATGAAGAATAAAGTCATGATCAACACATAGCCACAGTAGTAATGGAAGGAATATGAAATAGCAATAAATAAAACATGAAAACATCAAGTGAAACTAGACTAAGTGTTAAGTGTAGGAAAAATAGAAAACAACATGTATAAAACCAAGTCAAGAAAACACAATGCTATATGTTGACTCTCTAATGCACACTTGTCAGATTCTATGCATTCCATACTACATAAGTCCGGTGCAAATCCTTAATGTTCCCCACTTTATAGGGTTAGATCCCCCGTTATGCAACTAATCCTACTACGGTGATGGAAACAAGATCCAGAATACTCCGCAAATAGGCATCACAACCCCCGACGCGCAAGCATCATGTAAGAATAGCTCAAAAACCGGAGAATCACCTCCCTTCCCTGTACCCAACGAATAGGCTTGCGAGGCCCTCGACATGCAGATACACCAGGTACATCCCGTGAATAGGCCTGCCGACCCTCGACACACGAATGCACCCTGCATGCTCCGTGAATAGACCTGCAGACACTCGACATGTGAACATACAAATGTCCTCTCGAGACGGAACAACACACAATTCCTGGAACGCATCCGTTGGACCTAAACCCAAGAGCATATACTTACGTTTTCCAAGTTCCGTCGCATCTCCACTAGTGCTTGCCTTAAGTTGGTTATTATATAAAAAAAAATATACAAATCCCCCTTCTCTAGAGTTAGTGTATCCTGTCGGGCTTAATTCCACAACAACAATTCCAAGACCCTACTGGTCTAAATCCATAAAATCTCATCTGCCGGTTCACAGGACTCCCACTCAACTCCTAGAGATTCACAACTCAACCATAAATACAAAATCTTTTAATAAAACTCATAATTCCATCATCCAAATGTTTATATAACGGAAACTTCTTAAATTAACTAAAATGCACATAAAATTCCAGAATTCAAATAAAATATTAAACAGAAAATCACATTTTTAAGTCGTAGAATATCGCCAAAACAACAATTCTTTTGAAAACACATATAACTCACTTAATAAGGTCATAATAATACAAATTAAAATTCTATTATAAATAAAATATAACTCTCTATAAAATACTATAATCTGTAGTAAAAACATCATTAAAAATAGTAGAGCAATAATCCATAATATCGAGGAAATAACCGTATAAAAGAAACGAAGAAAACTCGACAAATCGACTCAAAATAGCAGGTGCGGTCGACTGCCCAAATAGTTCAAAAACAGGGCAGTCGACTGCCCCTTTTGAAATTCTCAAAAAAATAGCATAGCAGTCGACCGCTAGCTGTTAAACAGCTTGATTTGAAATTTTGTGCATGTTTTCAACTGATACATCGATTAAACTTTGTGAAATCAAAAATAAACTTTCTGAGATGCTAAAGTATGCCTTATAAAACATATATGAGTTTATAAAACAAATCAAAAACACATCAAGATCTCAAAGAAGTGATCATCAAGATCTCAAAGAAGTGATTTTTCACAAAAATTCTTCAAAATAGTCAATGTGTATATGTAAGTGTTCATATAAGGGCTTAGCTTCAGTTATAACATTTAAAACTCATCAAATATGAGTAGTATATTGTTCAAAACTATCTCAGTACCAAAACAACTCAAATCCAATCGAAAACTTTGCAAAAATCTCAAAATCCTAATTTCGGCCATAAGTATCAGACCCAAAATTCTAATTACTCAATCCTACTTCAAAATTTGATTCTTTTGATTCAAAACTCATCCTGTAATTCATACAACTCATACACAACCCCATACATTAGTTATCTCATAATTATATGCAATTATAACAAGCATTAGTCGAGTCTTGCACATCCAAAACATCATAATAGTGTGTGTGTATACCCATCAGTAAAGTTGGGTTTTGTTCAATTTTACTCTTCCATGTCATACAAATTTCATAGTATTTGCCAAAATAGTAACAAGATGAATGAAAGCAACCTACTCATGATTAAAAATGCAATTATAACAATCATACATCAAGTTTGATTTATCAAAAAAACCCAACAGTAAGGTATGTAAGTATAGCAACAGTAAAAACCTATCTTTTGTTCAAATTGTGCAATTTCAACATAAAATCTCAATACAACAAGCAAAACAGCAAGTATGTGAAGGGAATTAACCTACTCATGATTTCTATTAGGTTCTTAACAAATCTCAAGTCATCTATATATCATTTTAATCTAATAATAATTCACAAATAATATCTAATAATAATTAATGGGTTTAACCAAAATAGTTTCTGATTTTGAACTCCCTAAGAAGATATTTGCACGTGTAAAAAGATAAATTTCAAAAAAATATTTATTAAATCACCAAAAACTAATTTAATCCATTTATTAATCTTAAAAACATTATTTAAAAATATGTGGTATTACACAAACAAGACAAGAGCGCCCCACGGGGACACAATGGGCCTAATGAAACATAAATCCAGCAAACCCTGAACCTGCACCTTCAGCTTTGCTAGCTCAACTGGTGCCATCCAGTAATGACTCTTCGATATCGACGCAGTACCATTCTAAACATCAATACCGAATTCAACATCCCTATCAGGAGGTAGCCCAGGCAACTCGTCAGGAAACACATCCAGAAAATCCCGCACAACAAGAGGCCAGCCTGAATGCAACTCCATTGCACAACCAGCATTGACAACTACTTCCTGACCACGTCCAAGGGGTAACTTCCCAGCATGGAACTCAAACTCCGCACGGCATGGCATCTTGTAAGACAACCTTCTTCGCTCGACAATTGATGATAGCATGGGACTCACCCAGCCAATCCATGCCGAGAATTACATCAAACTTTGAACTGCCAATCACAATTAGATCTGCTCTGAAATCAGCACTTCTAATCACCACGGGACTCTGCTTTCACTCCCGAAAACAAACGACAACACAGCCGCCTGTAGTGATAGGCCAAGTAACCGATAACTCACTGCACACCAACTGATGATGATCCACAAAGCGGGAGGAGACGAAGGAATGGGTTGCCTCGGAATTAAAAAGAACACGAGCAGGAACAGAATGAATAAGAATAACACCTAAGATAGTGCCAAACAAGAGAAAAGCTGAACAGATGAAAGATAACTAAGGAATATGAAAAATGTTGCAGAAAACAACATGAAGAAAGATGTAAGAGAAATAAATGAAACAAGGAACAAATAGCATAACAACAAAAAAAAATACGAAAGAATACCAAAATCAAAGGGATATGGGTACAAAATGAAATTAATTCATTCATACCCAATAAGGAATCAGCAATGAGGACAAATGCAAAAGACGGAAGAAGCAAGGAATCAAGGAATTGAATAAGAAGGGATCAAAATGAATGGAATGAGACAAGTATCCAGATCAAGTTGATTATCAATTGTTTGTGCAATGCATGGCCTATTGGTAGTCAAGTAAATCCGATTGAGTCAAGCCTGTCTAATGTATTAGTCAGCCTAACACATTAGCCAAACCTGAGGCTCTGATACCACTAAAAATATTATCACACCCAGCTTCCCAATAGAATACAAAATAGGGTATGTGAATAAGCCCAGCAGATAGTTTTCACCATCCATAAGATGTACGGATCTGCTTGACTCATCATAACAGTAAATATAAAAGTATACTCCAACCAGGCATGCAAAAACAATCATAACTCAACAGTATTTTTTGTACCAATAATAAATGTTCCAACAAATACTAGATCCGAAACAAAACAATAATTCTGGGACAATAAGCCCAAATACAAGTTTCAATACAGTTCACAAATATAAATAGTGCATCAAAATATTTAAGCAAATTATTCCAATTGCGAGCTTAAAACTTTTGCTCACCAAATCCGGTAGGCAATTGATCAGCAAAACCTCCTCATATGGCAATTACAAGGAAAATAGGGAAAACAGGAAAATATAACACCCGTTAGATGCAAGTCCGGGCCGCAAGCAATACAAGTAGTAAAATGAAGGAAAAAATAAACTAAACAGGTAATACTAACATGGAGAGGGTAGCAAATATAACAGTCTACAGATGACAGTAAGCAATGTAGTGATAACAGGGGAAGCATAACAGTAACAGTAAGGATTAACAATAACAGTGTGTCAACGGTAGCAGTAATCAACAGTAATAGTAAAGTCCACAGTAACTGTAACAGGATGTGACAGTGTAAAATTTATTCTTAGGTCTAATGTTCATTACTAACTAGGTAGCACTTCATGCATCCCAGATTTTACCACATGGTTGCTACAGCAAACAGTTTCATTTTAAGATTTTGTAGTGGAACATCTATAAGGCAATATATTCAGAAAAACAGTAACAGTAACAGTATTAACAAACAGTAACGGCGTCATGGATCATTTCCTCATGCATCCAAAGATAAACAATAGGTACCACGGTAAATAGTGAGGAAACGAGTCCATTCTGAATATGGATTTCTATATTATCCACTACTCGATCTTTTTCCTTAAGAACCCCGACTTGATTTCTTTTATTATTACTAAACATGTGTGAACGAATAAAAACAGGCTAAAGGTATGGCAAGAACATGAAATAAGTCTAAGAAGAAATAGTGATTACAACGGTTGATAAAAACAACTCATAATAGTCAAAATAATGACATTTTCAATTCTGGACAGCAAGACACTACTGTACCAAATCTGAGATTCCTGTTGCTACAGAATAGAAAATCTAGATTTGTCAGAAAATCTAGAAACTAGACTCTTGTTATATTTTAGCACATATCTATGAGTCACATATCAGCCACAGAAACAGGGTTGAAAACAACATTTAATACAAAAATTGTGTTCAGCCAGAAAATGCAAAATCTTCTTTATAAGCATGAAAATAGTTTAAAATCATCATAATTAAATTTGAGAAAAATCTGGAAGGTTCCCAAACATATCTAATTTCAAAATACAAAATATCATGAATTTATATTACAGATAGTATAGTCAACAAAATTGGGAAAACAGATTAATGCAACAAAATCTCAATTCTGAAAGTTCAGATACAGTAGTACCAAAATAGAGATAATTCATAAAATATAACTCGAAATCCAGATCAGTCAAAAAGGTGAGAAAATAGACAAATCAGGCTACAGTTCATATTCACAAAGGTTTCATCAAAAACGGATAGAGTCGACTGAAAATATAGTTCTTTACTGAACAGCATACAGTTTGGAAATATTTCAATTGGTTTCAAAAGCATAAAATGAGATACAAAAGTCCTTAATTAATTTCACAAAAATTAGGAATTACTCCCAGTCATATCTAAACATACTCAGCAAAATATAGAGTTCAAATTCTACTTTTAATATCAGTTTTAAAATAAAATTCCATACAGAATACATATAGTTTAAAATCTAGAATATATGATATGACTACAGTAAAACAGTAATAACTCATGCATCGAAACTCAGAATTCAGATCCGTCGAAATTTCTGAAAACTAGAAAACAAAGGCTACAATTCAAGTTCACAAACTTATTTATTTTACTAACGTTAACAGGGTCTAAATTACTGTATAAAATAGAACAGCAGCAATACAAAAGTTCTTTTCGGCATTTTATCAAACAACTTAACTACAAACAGTCCAATCTAGATGTCATAGAAAGCATGGTATATGTGGGTTACTCAAATCAGCATGGCGTGTGAATCAAATAATCCATAATGAGATAATACATCCAACAACATCTATGCAACAGTCATTTACAACATACGATGTGCCACAAACAACATACAATCAAGATGTCCACTAATCTAATTGTTTTCATGCAAGGGGTGTCAATTATTGTAACTACTCATGATCAAGAGATGATGTCAATGGTTAAACTACAAATATGGATCATCATGAGAGTACAAATATTTCCATACTAGATTACTTATGGTAATAACTTGTATGACGAAAAGAACACATACAAGCTACTTTCCTGTTATGAAGAAGTCGAAAACGAAGAATAGAATAACGGGAATGGATTCCTAACAAAGGACACAATGAACACGAATAAGAAATGAGAATATCCGACCGAAACACGTGCACACAAAAGCACACACACACAAAAGGGACAGCAGCCAACAACAGCAATACCGAACAGCAGCAACACCAGGGAAGACGACGGCGGTGCAAGTGACAGCGACGGCGGCCTGGGGATGCGGCGATGCTCTGCGGCGTTGCTCGACCGCAGAGAGGACGACGGCGAAAACCCAGAGCAACACTGGTGGCACGGCTCAACAGCACGGCGAGGAGAGAGGAAGGGGAGTGTGGTGGTCAGGATGGGGGTCTGTCGCCAACGTCGGATGACAGTGAAGAGGGAGGGAAGGTCGGGGGTAGAGGAGAGAGACGGCTGAAGAATAAGAAAGAGAATAGATTAGGGTTTTGGTGATTAGGGTTAGGATACAATTATGGTGTTTAAATAGAATCAATATGAGTTTGGGTGAACTGGGTAGTATCCAATAGGAAGAAAAAGATTCAATAAGAGACAATTAAACTATGAAATAGGTTTAAACAATAGACGATATCAAGAACAAATTGTAGATCAGATAAATGAGAATATGAAGCTCAATCAAACAAAATGAATCACAAGAGAGAGAAGAACAACACATGATTCAAAAGAAATGAAAATAAATACAACCAAAAAACAAAATAAATAATCAAGAATTTTATTAAATAAAATTAAAAATACAAATATGAGCAATAGGGATTACAGGAGAACTTTGAGGTCGACGAAACCATTTCCATGTTGAATGAGGAGGATTTAAAGTCGATTCGGGAGTGTTTTCTGATTCCGAGTGAATTTGATTTGATGCTGCCTGGGCCCGGGGTGAAGGCCAACTCACCGATGCCAGTGGACATGTGCTTTTGGCCTGTTGATGCCTTCTTAGCAGGTGCTCGACTTCCGCTCCATCCCTTCGTTGTCGAAGTGTTGCGTTGGTACCGAATCAGCCCAGTCCAACATATGCCGAACATATGGAGGCATGTCAATGGGGACATTCTCCATTGTCAAGCGGCGAACATCGAGCCCTGACTGAGTGTGCTGTGAACTCTGTATCAGATCCATTAGCAACACAAGATGGAGTTTAGATTTTATCTGTCTCTGAGGCATAGGTAAAGCTCAGCAACAACCTCGACTCGATCAAAAATTGGTGGGATAAGTTCTTTTAGATCCGAAGTTGAGAGCCGTGGAACATTCCGACGGCTTGGGTCGAGGAGGTTTCGAAGTCGGTGAAGGAGGGGCCCGTTTTGAGCCCTAAGGAGACCATGATGGTCCAAACGCTCCTTGATCGGCCAAAGTTCAATTGGAAGGACCTAGAAGAGGAGGCACTTTATAAGGGGGTTCTTAGCCTGATCAACCCTAGTAAGCTTTTTGTTCTTTAATTTAGCTTCTTAGGTTCATGACTTAGCCAAACTTTCATTTGTTCTCATCTTCGACGCATTTTCTTTTTTGCAAAATCAATGGACTACGAAGCGCTGCTCGCGAAGCGAGGAGTTTTGGCTGGCAAGGCCCCTACTGCCAAGAAGAGGAAGAGGATGATTACGAAGATTTCTTTGCCTCATACGAAGACGTTCGTTGTCGCCTTTGAACACTCCTTAAGAAGCGCCACAGTGGTCTCACAGGCAACGCCTTCAAATGTGCCTTTTGCTTCGGTCGGTGTGGGGGATTTCCGTCTGTTGGCAGCTTTGGCACTAGTGGTTCCCCTGCTCACTGCCAAAGCCGAGGTGTTCCTGGCCGAGGAGAACAAAAAGATTTTTATTCCTGATTGGCAAGTTAGGAAGCTCGACGGATTCCTTGAAGACTCGATCGCTTACATGCAAGCTGTCTGCCATCTCGCCACGCCGAAGGACAAGGTTGCTCTAGAGGTGGGGACCGTTGGTGACGACGCACTCAAAATTGCTCGGACCCCTAGTGATCGTGTAATGCCCTGATTTTTCATTTAATGAAAAGTATTCATTTTGCACGTAGTGTGCACGTGCAATATTTTTGTAAATATTTTCATCAAGAGGAGTAAAGATATTTAATATGTGCCTTTAATTATTTTTCTATAAAGCCTTCTTTCAATTAGACAAAGAACCTATTCTTTGAAAAGCCCAAAGTTAATTAAATTTATTATTTTTATAATAAGTATTTTGACCCATAAACTAAAGCCCATGGATTAATCTATTTTTATACAACTTGTCATGTAGAATACAATTTAAAGACTATTTATTTTTATACAAAAAATTTAATGTACAATTTTTGGAGTTGCATGCACGTGCACTACACGTACACGTGCAATATGCACTTTTTCAACTAGGCCGGTTGTAATCTTTTTGGAGGGAAATGAAAATTGTAATGGTGATCATGGTGTGGTGGTTACTTGGTTGTGGGTAGTTATTGCAACTCCTACTTTCATCTTGACCCTCCATCTTACAACCAACCAATTGATCCTAGCCCTCCATTCTCCTTGATTTTTAGTATAAATACCCCCCCCCCCCCCATGGCTAGTTATTCTTGTGTAAAATTATTCTCTTCCAAACCTATAGTTCAATTATATTATCTAGTGGTGATTTTGTGAGTTAAAAGATTGAGAGTGTGTGGGATCTTTGCTTGCAACTAGAAGAGGGGAGGCCGGCATTTATCAAGAGGGAGCTCGGCTTGGGTGTGCTTGGGAGGTTTGTGTGCACGTGTTCAAGGAGGAGCCATTCGTTGCAAGGACTTTCGTCCAGGGATTTGCTAGTTGTAATTTTTCTCTCCATACAAGGTGGGTAAATTTTCCCTATTTCTAACATAGGAATGCATGCTAGATTTAATTAGCATAATGATGCATGAAAATGATTAATAAGAATGCACATTTAATTGAAAAGATGATCTCGAATATTTGAATTGTTAATATGCAAATTGTGTGTGTTTCTACTATTTAAATTCAAGTTGTGTGCAATATGAATGTGGCTATAAATTATGTGAATAAACCTTTGTTAGTAGCATGAAAAATTATGTGCAAAAAATTAGTATATCGACTATGTCACTTTTATGTGCTAAATTGGAAACCTTGCATAGCGTTGTAACGAATAAATTAAGATGAAATTTTTATGTTTGGGAAATGAATAAGAGTAGAGAATTAGTATAGAGATTGATGAAATTATAATGTCAAAAAATGTATTAATAGTATGTCACATTAACCAAATTGTATGGTAGAAATGTGTTAATTATGGAGAAAATTATGTTTAATTATTTAAGAAATTATTTTCATCTACTGGAATAAAATTCATGATGGAAAACGATTAATTCGGATTTTTATAGTATATTAGTAAGAACAATGTGATATGCAATTTTGTTGAACGCCGAAATGTTCTAAATAACAGAGAGTATGGATTAAATGAAATTGGAATTATACTAGTGACAACCTGAGCACGTAGCACAAGTGGTCACAGTGTGAGGTTGGTTTCCCTGTGGTGACCGGTTCGAATCCCTGTGGCACACATTTTGTTTCACAATTTTTAAAAATATAAGAATCAGCGACCGAGAGCATTAAATACTCTCTGTCTCCTCTTTATGATGCCTGGCACCTTTGGCCTAGTGGTCGGTGCCTTTGGCTGTGTTCTTTGGGGTGCTGGGTTCGAATCTTGCCCTCGGCAAGGTTGAAAAATAATTTTTTTGGGGTTTTTAATTGTCAAAAAATTATGAGAAAAATATGACTATTCTTCTAAAAATATATGGGACTTTATAAAAATAAATTGGGGATTATTTGCATGAAATAAAACATGATTTGAGAAGAAAATGTGTAAATAGAACTATGGTTCTATATTTTTATGGTTGTGAAATTATATCTTGCAAAAATGATTTGAAATGAAGGATTAGAAGATTAATGTGGCAAAAAGAAATTATATTGTTGTGATGTGATGCAAATTATTCTCATTTGAGAATAGTGTGAGAATTATGAAGTGTAAAGGTTCACTTTTGATTGAATAATTAGTGATGTGGGTTTTTATGTGAAAATAACATTTCATGAGTTACATGATGAATAATTGAGTTTTATAGCTATGGATTATTTGAACGAATTAGAAATCATGATTGGAAAAGAGAAATACTTTTGAGTATGACAAATCAACAAATGAATTTATGAGTGGAAATGCTCAAATTGGAAATTGTGAATTTGAAATCGAAACAAAAGAGTAGCTAAGTCTCCCCCGGCATTTGGAAAAAAATGAAATGAAATATTGTAATGAAAGACCAAGGTTGGTCATGTGTGAATAAATGAATAAGTCCGGTTTAGTGGAGAGGCTAACTCTAGAGCTTTGATTTTGTTCATGATTTTAATAAAAACTGAGGATTAGTGCATAGTGAAGACGTGATGAAAGTGAGAGAAAAATACAAGTATGAGAACTAGAGTTACAGTGCGGGTGTGTGAGCCACAGAATGCATGCTTGATGAGTCAAGACATGGCGTGGGCACAACTCAGTAATGATCGGACTTTAGCCACGCTTGTGGGATGTTTGGTGACTGCAAGAAGATCGTGTGCCATGAAGGAGGCTGAATTGCCACAGAATGCATGCTTGATGAGTCAAGACATGGCGTGGGATTTCCCTCCAGGTTTTCTGTACACGAGCTTGTACTCATAGATCATCTAGGATACTCACCGTAGTTACAGTAGTAGATTAAGTCATGGCGATGGATTGAACCCTACAAAGATGAAGAACGATTAAGAGGCTTCCCCTCGGACCTATGTAGTATAGGATGCATAGAATCCGAACAAGTGCGTATTAGTCTCATCTAATATAAATAATTGCTTTAAGGACTAAGTACACAATCACAACACGACATCAATAGGATAGTCCCTTTAGTTTGATATGTGACAAGTTTGTGTTTGCTAAATATGGAAAATAAGTTATACTATTTCCGGCATAGAGAGGATGGTCGTGTATAATGATCGTCGGTTGAATAAACTGACGTACCCACAGTCTTACATGCAGGTAAATGGCTTGATAAAGATTAAAGAGGAACAAATGCTTGAAGATTATTCAATGTTGTTGTACATTTGTTTCGTTGTTGTAAAGTTTACTTCCGCTGTAGAATGTAAAGTGTAATGTAATCTTGTAAATTCTGATGTAAAGTGAAAAGTTCAAATTTCCTTATAAAATTGTACTAAAGAAAGCGGAAAGATCCTGTAGAACATCTCGAATTCAGTGTATTTGGAATTCGGGGCGTTACAGATCGCCATCTTGGCACAGGTGGCCGACAAAGCAGTCGGGGCCGAGCCCTCTACGGCCGTGGATCCTTCAAAAGAGGTCGGCATTTGACTTTTTTGTAAATTTTCTTCCTTTTTAATCTAAATTGTGTCGATGCCTAATAGCGAACTGGCCACCACTTTTGTATCTCTTCTTTAGCGATGAAAACAGTTTTTGTTCCGACCCATATGACTTGTTGTTTTTCATAATTTCCCTTTGCATGCCTTGTGAGTTGGTTTGCTTCATAAATAGGTTGTTGAGCATGGGGTAGGTGAAGTGGCTCGTCTCCGCTCCAAGCTTCAGGTGACAGAGTTAGGGCTCTCTTGCTCGCGAGTGAGATTTTCTATAGCCGAGGTGGAGCTTGGCCACTTGAGAAGAGTCTTGGTTCGCTGGGACGTCGAGACGAGGCGTAATGATGAGATTTCTCAAGAGGTGCCCCTACAGATGAGGAAGTCTGTGCTTCAATATCCACCAACAAAGCTGCGAGACTTAAATTCCTACGATACTCGCTATTCGACATGATAGCCGAGAGGGATGAGCTGAAGAACGTAGTGTTTGAGAAGAGTTTAGAAGCAGCTCAACTTAGCCGGACTATCTTTGAGCTCTCGGAAGAGGGTAGTATGAGCGGGGTGCCCCGTTTGAAGTTTAGGGTGACAGATGCCTCTCTCAAGGAGCGGCTCGTCGAGTTAGAGGCAGAGAACCTTCGTCTAAGGCGGCTCTCCGTAGGAAGGAATATTAGGAGCACCTCATGTTCTTGTGAAGAGCGCGCTCAGGGCAAGTCTTTCCATGAGCTGGCTCGGTGCTTGCCAGAGGCACCGAGGAATCCTGGTGATGCTCAAAGCGTTGTGGCCGACTCTTCTAGTGGGGCATCGATAGGTGGAATAGAGTGAGACGCAAGCCCTGACGGATTGACATGTTCCATGGGTTTGCAACGTCGGGTGGCTCGAGAGGAAGACTTAGTCCAGGCACCTTCGCTGGAGGTCGCAAAGCACATGTGTCCTTGAAGAGAAATATTCCTCTCCCTCGGAAGATCTGAATTGTCGGCAGTTAACTGTTGCAGCCTCGCAGTGGCTTTGTTCGTCCAATAGCTATTGTAACCTTCTTCGTCAAATTTTTGACAAAGTTTTGTCCTATTGTCTGCTTGTAACGGTCTCTCTTGTCATATTTTTATCCAGATTTCTGACTAAGTGTTAGAGTGTTATCTTCCTGTAACGGCCTTGTCTGGCCAATAACACTTATCATCTGGGAGTTTTCAACAGTTGTGGGAGCAATTCCGAATGGCGAGCTGCTTTACACTTGCTCGTTTGCAAGTGGCTAAAACGGCTTCAAACCAAGTGTTGGACTCCGAACTTGTCGTTTGAGAGTTTCAATAGTTGTGGGAGAAATTTCGAATGGCGAGCTAATTTGCACTTGCTCATTTGCAAGTGGTTTAAGTGGCGTCCAACCAAGTGTTGGACTCCGAACTTTTTATTTCAGAGTTTCAACGGTTGTAGGAGCAATTTCGAATGGCGATCTACTTTGCACTTGCTCGTTTGCAAGTGGTTAAAGCGGAGTCAAACCAAGTGTTGGACTCCGAACTTGTCATTTTAAGAATTTCAACAGTTATGGGAGCAATTCCGAATGGCGAGCTACTTTGTACTTGCTCGTTTGCAAGTGGCTAAGGCGGCGCCGAACTAAGTGTTCGACTCCGAACTTTTTGGTTGAGAGTTTCAACAGTTGTTGGAGCAATTCCGAATGGCGAGCTACTTTGCACTTGCTCGTTTGCAAGTGGTTTAAGCAGCGTCGAACCAAGTATTGGACTCCAAACTTTTCGTTTGAGAGTTTCAACAGTTGTTGGAGTAATTCTGAATGGCGAGCTACTTTGAACTTGCTCGTTTGCAAGTGGTTATAGCGGCGTCGAACCAAGTGTTGGACTCCGAACTTGTCGTTTTAAGAATTTCAATAGTTTTGGGAGCAATTCCGAATACCGAGCAACTTTGTACTAGCACATTTGTAAGTGGTTAAAGCGGCGTCGAACCAAGTGTTGGACTCCGAACTTTTCATTTTAAGAATTTCAATAGTTGTGGGAGCAATTCCGAATGGCAAGCTACTTTGCACTTGCTCGTTTGCAAGTGGCTAAAGTGGCGTCGAACCAACTGTTTGACTTCGAACTTATTGTTTGAGATTTTTCGTACTTAGAGTGTACGTTTTGAGGCAAAACAATCAGGTTTTTGACAATTAGCTTTTCAGAAAAGTAAAATCTTTTTATAAAAGAGAACTAAGTGGTTGTTTCTAAGTTGCAAGCCTTTATTGCATAGAAAATACAACTAGGTAAAAGAAAAACATCGAGGAATGCTTTAGGCAGTAGTTTCTTTGAGAGGTGTTTGAATACCCTTTTGGTACTTCATCTGGTGCTCCGCATTCCAAGTTCTCGGTATCTCCCAGCCCCCCAGATCTGCAAATCGGTAAGTTCCCGGACGAACCAATTTGGAGATCCTTGTATGGTCCTTCCCAATTTGGAGAGAGTTTGCCCTTGTAACGAAGAACTGAGATTGCTAATTTCCGCAAAACCAGATCTCCTTCCTTCAGATTGGTAGGTCATACTTTTTTGTTGTAGAACTTTTCAACTCGCTGTTTGTACGCCTGTTGTCGTATAAATGAACGCTCATGGACCTCGTCTATAAGATCGAGATTACCTCTGAGGTTGTTGGAGTTTTGTTCTTAGTCAAATGCGATTAGGCGAGGAGAGGGTATGCCAACTTTAAGGGGAATAATAGTGTAATGCCCCAATTTTTCATTTATGAAAAATTATTTTATTTTGCACGTAGTGTGCACGTGCAATATTTTTGGTTGAATTAAATGTTATGATTATTTTCATTATGATGAGTATAGATTTTTAAATATGTGCTTTTAATTATTTTTATACAAAAGCCTTCTTTCAATTAAACAAAAAGTCTTTTCTTTTTAAAAGCCCAAAGTTAATTTAATTTATTATTTTTATAATAATTATTTTGGCCCATAAACTAAAGCCCATGAGTCAATTTATTTTTAAATACAACTTTTAATGTAGAATACAAATTAAAGTTTATTTTTATATAAAATTTAATGTACAATTTTGGAGACCAAGTTGCTTGCACGTGCATTGCACGTACACGTGCAATATGCACATTCCTATGCATGGCCGGGATTGCTTCTTTTGGAGGGAAACCAAAATTTGAGTGGGATCATGGTGTGGTGGTTACTTGATTATGGGTGGTTAATATAACTCCTCCTTAAATCTAAGCCATTTGTTCCCAACTCCTACTTCAATCTTAGCCATCCATTCTCCTTGATTTTTAGTATAAATACCTCCTCCCATGGCTAGTATTCTTGTGCAAATTAATTCTTCCAAACCTATAGTTCTATTACATTATCTAGTAGTTATTTTAGTGAGTTAAAAGATTGAGAAGTTGTGTGGGATTTGTGCTTGCATCATCAAGAAGAGGGAGGCCAGTTTTCAAAGAGGGGCTCACGGTTTAGCATTGTGGAGTGCTCGGGTGTGGATTGTGCGCGCGTGTACAAGGAGGAGGAGCATTCGTTTGCAAGGACATTCGTTTAGGAGGTCGCAAATTGTACTTTTCTTCAATAAGGTGGGTAAATTTTCTATATTTCTAAATAGGAATACATGCTAGATTGGAATGGAAAAATGATGCATGAAAAAGATTAATAAGAGTACACATTTAATTGGAGATTTGAGCTATAAATTAATTGGAATGTGGGTGTGCAATTGTATGTGATTTGATTAGTAAAAATCTAAGTTTTGTGTGAATCAATTATAACCATGGATTGTTAAAGAAAGTTTCATTATCTACATCACAAATTATATACACAAAGTTAGTAGATTGGCAATGCTACTTCATGTGATTAAATGGATCTTTGTGTTATATTGAAATAAATGAATTAAGATATAGATTTGTATGTTTGGTAAAAGATAAAAAATAGAGAATTAATGTGTAGTTTGCTAATAAAGAGATTAGTGGCGTTAATTGTTGAGAAATGTCGAAAAAGAAGAAATGTGGTAGTGATAGTTCACAATTCAAATTAATTGTATGAAAAATATGTTTTGATTATTGAAAAAAATTATTTTTATTGTACTGGAATATAACTTATGATGATGTTAGTCAATCTGGAATTTTACAGTAATTGTTATAAAAACAAAATGAAATGAGGACTTGTTGAATATCAAATTGTTTTAATAACAGAGAGAACTGTATTAAAAAGAATTTGAGTTGCACTTTGACAACCTGAGCACGTAGCTCAAGTGGTCAGAGCGTGCGGTTGGGTTCTCACAAGTCACTGGTTCGACTCTTGAGAATACCATCTTTTATGTGCGTTTCCTTTTAAATCCAATCAGTTCCAAATCGAGAGTATTTAACTCTCTGGTTCTCTTTTATATCGCTGAGCACAAGTGACCACATAGTCAGAGCGTGCGGTTGGGTTTCCTGTGGTGCTGGGTTCGAATCTTGGCTTCGGCAAGATTGAAAAACTTATTTTTTTGAGTGTTTTAGTGATCGAAAAATTATGAGAAAAATATGATTATTCTTCTAAAAATATGTAGAACTTATGAAAAATAATTTGGGAATTATTTGCATGAAATAAAACATGATTTGAGAATAAAATGTGTAAATAGAACTATGGTTCTATATTTATATTTTTTGTGAAATTATATCTTGCAAAAAGAATTTGAAATGAAGGATAAGAAGATTAATATAATAAGGAAAAAAATTTTATTGTGTGATGGATGTGAATTATTCTCATTTGAGGTTAGTGTGAAAAATATGAATTGTGAATACTCGTTAGTGATGTGAATTTCAATGTGAAATTAATAATTGATGAAGTATATAAATTCCATGTATGATTATGGACTATTGAATAATTCAGAGATCATGCTATTGAAAAAGAAATCTGTTTGATTATGAATATGAATTTATGAGTTGGAAATGCTCAATTTAGAAATTGTAAATTGGAATTGAAACAAAAGAGTAGCTAAGTCTCCCCGACATTTGGAAAGAAATGAAATGAAATATTGAAATGAAAGACCAAGGTTGGTCATGTTTGAATAAATGAATAAGTCCGATTTAGTGGAGAGGCTAACTCTAGAGCTTTGATTTTATTCATGATTCTATTAAATTAAGAATAGTGCATAGTGAAGACGTGATGAAAGTGAGAGAAAACACGAGTATGAGAACTAGAGTTTACGGTGCGGGTGTGTGAGCCACAGAATGCATGCTTGATGAGTCAAGACATGGCGTAGGCACAACTCAGCAATGATCGGACTTTAGCCACGCTTGGGAGATGTTTGGTGACTGCAAGAGGATCGTGTGCCATGAAGGAGGCTGAATTGCCACAGAATGCATGCTTGACGAGTCAAGACATGGCATGGGATTTCCCTCCAGGTTTTCTGTACAGGTGCTTGTACTCATAGATCATCTAGGATACTCACCGTAGTTACAGTAGTAGATTAAGTCATGGCGAGGGATTGAACCCTACAAAGATGAAGAATGATTAAGAGGCTTGCCCTCGGACCTATGTAGTATGGGATGCATAGAATCCAAACAAGTGCACATTAGTGTCATCTAATATAAATAATTGCATTAAGGACTAAGTGCACAATCACAACATAATATCAATAGGGTAGTCCCTTTAGTTTGACATGTGACAAGTTTGTGTTTGCTAAATATGGAAAATAAGTTATACTATTTTCGGCATAGAGAGGATGGCCGTGTATAATGTTCGTCAATTGAATAAACTGACGTACCCACAGTCTTATATGCAGGTAAATGACATGATAAAGATTAAAGAGGAACAGATGACTAAGGATTTTACAATGTTGTTGTACATTTATTAAATTGTTGTAAATTTTACTTCCGCTGTGCAATGTAAAGTGTAATGTTTTATGTAAACTCTGATGTAAAGTGAAAAGTTCAAATTTCTTTGTAAAATTGTACTAAAGGAAGTGGAAAGATCCTGTAGAACATCTCGAATTCAGTTGTATTTGGGATTCGGGGCATTACAAATAGCTTCGGAGCCAAAGGTGAGGTTGAAGGGAGATTCTCCTGTGGGGGTTCTCTTAGTGGTCCTGTAGGACCAAAGCACATTCGGGAGCTGTTCGACCCACAACCCTTTGGATACTCTGTCGAGCCTTCGGCGGAGGCCCGTTAAGATTTGTTTGTTCACGTTTTCCACTTGACCGTTGGATTATGGGTGGGAGACTAAAGAGAATCGCTACTGAATGCCCATGTCGGCGTATAACTGCTGAAAGGTTGCCTATGTAAATTGCATTGCATTATCAGTAAATTGGATTCGGGGATACCGAATCGGCAAATAATGTTTCTCCATAGGAACTGCTGGAACATATTCTCAGTAATCGTAGAAAGTGGTTCAGCTTCAACCCACTTAGTAAACTAGTCAATTGCTATTATGAGAAATTTCATTTGCCCGGTAGCCGGTGGGAAAGGTTCGAGGAGATCCATCCCCCACATAGCGAAGGGGATTGGGATGGATAAGGAATGGAGCTCAGCTTGGGGGGCCCGTTTGATGGACGCAAACTTCTGACAAGAAGTGCAGTGGTGGACATGTTGCCGAGCATCTCTGAGGAGTGTAGGCCAATAGTAGCCATGATTGAGGATCTTTCGGGCGATAGATCTCGCTCCAATATGAGCGCTGCCGATCCCTTCATGGACTTTCTGAAGGGCGTATTGGGCCTCTTCAAGGGATAAGCATCAAAGATATGGTCGGCCATCAGCTGGAGTATACGCACAGTTGTGTAAGACCCCTTCGATGATAGTGTAGCGCTCTGCCCTTGTTCGAATTTTTATTGCTTCTTTCTGATCTGCTGGAAGTATGCCCCCTCTAGAAATTCAAAAAATGGTTTCATCCAATTCTCCCCAGGTGGTGGGGGAGGAATCATCATGAGTTCATAATGTTCTTCCTCGTTGCCAGGGCGAAGGAGAACTTCAGTAAGGACTGTATGATCCAGTCCTTCGAGAGACGAAGAGGCTAACTTGGACAGAGCATTTGCTTACCCATTTTCCTCTCTCGGTATGCGGATAACTTCCGACCCTTGGAATGTGCTTAAAAGCCGCTTGACTCGGGAAAGATATTTGACCATCCGATCGTCTCTAGCTTTGTATTCCCTGAGGACCTGTTTAACTACTAGCTGAGAGTCACTGTATACTTTTACACGGTGAGCCCTTTCTTTTCGGGCTAAGAGCAAGCCGGCTATTAGGGCCTCGTACTCAGCTTCGTTGTTGGAGACTCAAAAATTTATACAGAGAGAGTACTGGATGATGAAATCATCTAGTCCCATTAGAATAACACCTGCCTCGCTCCCCTCGAGGCATGAGGATCCATCGACATAGATGCTCCAGAATGGGGGGTCTCTGTCTTCTTCAAATGGGTCTGGAATTGTGCTTTCAACTACGAACTCCGCAAGGGCTTGTGCTTTGATGGCTGTTCACAGCTGGTAATGTAATATCCTGGTCGGATATTATAATTGTATTACTGAAATTACTTAGTTTGAACTGATAAAAGTTATCTATCTATATATATATATATATATATACTAGTATGTATATATATATCTGTCATATCGATTTTGTGCACTTGTACAAAATCATGTAATATGCATTTTTGAGAAAATATGTGTAATATCCCGGTCTGATATTAAAAGTTATTATTTTTATTTTTATTTCGGAATTAATATATTTTTGGTAAAGATTGTTTAGATTAACTAATAAAAATTATCCGTATATATATATTAGTATGTACGTATATGTATTGTGTCGATTTCGTATGTAGTATGTGATTTTGGGAAAATATTTATTATTTTTTTATCAATCATAATCAAATTGGAGGGCTAGGATTAGATTGGGTGTTAATTGTAATATATTATTTTGCAAACAAAACATTTAATTGTTGAGCCAAAAAATGTGAGACACCTGGCTCAACCTCACCCATACCCTCTCTCCCCCTCTCTCTATATTTGGCCGGGATTTTCCAAGGGGAAAGCCCCATTTTCACACTCTCATCGCATTATCCCTTCTTTTCATATTTCTTCTTCTTCTCTTTTGCATTTGCTTTGAATAGAAAAAAAATGGGAAAAAAGATAGAAAAGAGAAAAGAGATCAAAAAAATCAAAAGAAGAAGAATGGGTTAGTTCATGGAGTGTTCTTGAAGAGGAGCAAGAACCAAGAAGGAGAAGGAAAGCAAGCTAGTTCTTCCTACAATTTTTAGGTGGGGGTTTCTCAATCTTAATTTGGTTTTTTTTTTCTTTGAAGAAACTCAATCTTTATTTGTTGTTGTTGTCTGTTGTTGTTATTGTTGCTATTAATGTTAATAATGAAACAAAATGGACTAATTTCATGTGCATATGGATGTTTGTGGACTAGAATAATTTGCATACAAATTTGAAGAGAAATAACTTAACTAAAGCGATAAAAATCCAATTTTTAAGTTGAATATTGATAGATTGATAGTTAGAAATGCATAACTTGAGTTTTATAAGAAATTTGAGAAAGTTGTCAACTAGAGAATTATAGTAGATGTTTATAGCTTTATAAAAAGTCTAAATTTATTAGATTTCGATAACCGTAGCAAGAGTTATGAATTTTACAAGTTCAGAACAGTAGGCTTTCTTTTTGGCTGAACTTACTGTTTAAGAGTTAGGAATTTTTCCGACCTCTTATTGACTGAATTTGGAAAAGTTATCAACTAGAGAATTGTAGTAGAGATTATCACCTTTATAAAAAGTCAATTTTTGTTAGATTCTGATAAGTGTAGCATTTGTTATAGAATTTACAAGATCGACAATAGCTTTCCTTTAAACTACTCTGTTTTAAATGAAAAGCTGGAGTTCAAACTAGTATAACTTTTTTTACACTTAGAACTGAGTAAAGTTGTCAACTAGGGAATTAGAGTAGAGGTTCGCACCTTTCTAAAAAGTCTTATTTTGTTGGATTCCGATAAGTGTAGCAAGAGTTATGAATTTTATAATATTCCAGCAGTAGCCTTCTTTTGGCTGAGTTTCTGTTTAGGGTGTTCGGAGCTTTTATACCTCTTGTCACTACAAAAGAGACTCAATTTACCGGCGTATATTCCCCGGCATTTTACTAGTAGCGCCGGGGTAGGGAGAGAATAGGAATGGGGTGCCAGATGGGAAGGTTATACACCGGCGGTCACTTTAAACCGCCGGGCAATCTGCGTATTCACCGGCGTTTTATTTAAAAACGCCGGTGAAGTGTATTATTCACCGGCGTTTTAATAAGAAACGCCGGTGAATATACCGATACATTTACCGGCGTGTCTAATTGAAATGCTGGTGAATAAGCTGAGATAAATCCCGCGAACCCTAATCTTTCGCTCGCCATTTTCCCAAACCCCAAAAAAAAAAGGGCCGCCTTCGTTTTCCCTCCTTCCTCGCTCTACTTCCCGCGCGTTTGCCTCCGCCGCTTCGTCCTCTTCGACAGCCTTCGACCTTTCGTCATCGTCCCTTCTTCCCTTCGTCATTTTCGATTTCCCTCCTCCCTCTCTCTATTTGGAGGTGAATTGGCGATCGGAAACCACCGCTTCGCCCCGCTCTATCTCTATCTCCTACGCCCCCGCGCTCGTCGCCCGCTCTCTCTCTCTCTTCGGTAACATCTCTTGATTTCCCTTATTTTTCAAACTTAGCATGTTTTTTCAGATTATGCATCTTGATTTCCCTTATTTTTCAAACTTAGCATCGTCAAAGATGCTGAAATCATGCATCTGATTGTCATCTTAGCATGTTTTTTTTAACCAAAATGGGTTAACTGTGAACTAAGGATGTTAGCTGTATACCAAAATCCTCCAAAATGGGTACAAGAATTAGGCCGAACGCACCTTGTGCTTATTTCTTTTGGAGCCACAAACATGAATGGTTTAGTTGGGATGAAGAATTAATAAAAAAATATATGCTTAGATACTGGAAATTTTCATTTTCTTTTACTGTTAAAGAAGCTGATTTCATGCATCTGATTGTCATCTTGGCATGTTTTTTTAACCAAAATGGGTTCACTGTGAACAAAGGATGCTGTATGTATACCAAAATCGGAGCAAATCTGTACAAGAATTGGGCTGAACAAACCTTGTGGAGGTTTGTTTTGGAGCCACAAACATGAATGTTTTAGTTGGGATGAAGAATTAGTAGAGAAAAATATATGCTTAGATACTGGAAATTTTTATTTTCTTTTACTGTTAAAGAAGCTGATTTCATGCATCTGATTGCCATCTTGGCATGTTTTTTTTTAACAAAATGAGTTCACTGTGAACTAAGGATGCTGTATGTATACCAAAATCCTCCAAATCTGTACAAGAATTGGGTTGAACAAACCTTGTGGAGGTTTCTTTTGGAGCCACAAACATCATGATTTAGTTGGGATGAAAAATTAATAGAGAAAAATATATGCTTACATACTGGAAATTATCATTTTTCTTTTACTGTTAAAGATGCTGATTTCATGCATCTGATTGGCATCTTGGCATGTTTTTTACCAAAATCCTCCAAATCTGTACAAGAATTGGGCTGAACAAACCTTGTGCAGGTTTCTTTTGGCTTTCTTTTGGCGCTACAAACATCAATGATTTAGTTGGGATGAAGAATTATTTTAGAAAAATATATTAGTAGCCATATTAGTTTCTTTTGTTTAGTATTATTATTATTATTATTATTATTATTATTATTATTATTATTATTATTATTATTATTATTATTATGAGATAAGTAAGTAATTATTAGTAGCCATGAACAGAATAGTTCATGAGTCATCAGATCTTCTTGTTACCGTAGTTACAGCACGACGTCCTCATTATTCGTCCGATTCCTCTTCCTCAGCAAATACCCTTTACCATCATCATCTCCTTGAACGGAAAGCCAAATACAGGGGAGACTATAGTCGAATTGATATTACACTCGAACACAGGGTGTGCGATAAAATACCACTAAGGTGGTTGTGATAATTTCCACAAAATGTAGTTTAGGGTTATGTGAATAGAGTAGATTGTGTTAAGATTTAATTTTTTTTTGTACATTTTTTGGAACCACAATTTCTTTATTTTACAGTTAAAGATTATATCGTTTATTTATTTGCAGCTAGGGATGGTTTTCAAAAAGGTGAAATTTAATATACAAAATGCCTTTTACTGTTATTACTATTTAATATATCAAATTTTAATTTCAGATTGTGTGCTATTGTTATAATGGATAGAAGTTGGATTAGTAAACCACGATTATCCAAGGAGTACCGTGATGGTATTAAAGATTTTATTATCTTTGCCAAACGACATTCCCGTGATCCCAACCTAATCCTTTGTCCATGCCTCCGGTGTACAAATTGTAATTTGAGGACATGTGACATAGTAAATACACACTTGGTTGTCAACGGTTTTCTTCAAGGGTACACAAGGTGGTTTTGTCATGGAGAGGATCATACGTCAGCTCCTGTTCGTCCGGTTGTATTAGAAAATGAAGATGAGCCCTTAGTGAACGAAGACTTAAGCGTTTCCGATGAGATGCATGCTTTGTTGCAAGATGCCATGGGGATTCATAATGTTCCTTTCCACACCCATAACCCAACAACCCAAGTTCACAATGAGTCAACAGAAACATCACACATTGGTGGTGGGGTGGACGAGGAAATGCCTGGCCCCGCCCCTGAAAATAATAAGCAGCAAGAATCCTTCGCTAAGTTACTTGAAGATGCTAGTACTCCGTTGTACCGCGATTGCACCAAATTCTCTAAATTCTCATTTATTGTCAGACTATTTCAGATTAAATGTTTAAACGGGTGGTCTGCTAAGTCCTTCACTATGCTACTTGAATTGTTGAATGAAGCATTTCCTGAAATCTGTATTCCAAACTCAGCCTATAAAATCAAAAAATTCCTAAGTTCTTTCGATCTAGGGTATGAGAAGATAGCAGCATGTCCAAATGACTGTATGCTTTTCACGAGAGGTAAGGAAAGTCTGGAGAATTGCGAAGTGTGTGGTTCTTCGAAATGGATAGAAAGACCAAATCAAGACGAGGGAGCCAGTGGATCTACTAAGCGAAGTAGGAAAAAGAAGCCTGCCAAAATACTGCGTTACTTTCCTTTGATTCCTAAGCTACAAAGGTTGTTTATGTCTACGAAAACTTCTTCTGATATGAAATGGCATGCTGAAGGTCGCACTAATGATGGGATTCTTAGACATCCTGCTGATTCTCAATCTTGGAAAAAATTTGATGTAAGATATCCTGATTTTGCGGAAGATCCTCGGAATGTGAGACTTGGACTAGCTAGTGATGGTTTCAACCCTTTCAGGCAAATGAGTAGTACATACAGCATATGGCCGGTTGTGTTAAAACCATACAATTTGCGGCCTTGGAAATGCATGAAGCAGTCCTCATTTATTTTGTCCATGATAGTTCCTGGACCGAAAGGTCCTGGAAATGATATAGATGTGTACCTACAACCGTTAATAGATGAACTTCAGAAATTGTGGGTGGGTGTTCCAACCTATGATGCTGTGGCTAAAG
Organism: Hemerocallis citrina; assembly: GCA_017893485.1. Lineage (NCBI taxonomy): Eukaryota > Viridiplantae > Streptophyta > Magnoliopsida > Asparagales > Asphodelaceae > Hemerocallis > Hemerocallis citrina. The sequence continues at coordinate 219,676,868 of CM030364.1, forward strand.
AAACATTTTCTCTTCAGACCGTGTTGTCTTGGACAATCAATGATTTTTCAGCATATGCAAATTTATCTGGATATATCACTAAAGGACGTTATGCATGTCCATATTGTGCTGACCAAACTAGTTCAAGGTGGTTGTACAATGGAAGAACGTTTTGCTATATGGGTCATAGGAGATGGTTGCCTGACACACATATATTTCGGGCAAAGACAGCGACATTTGATGGTACCGACGAGTGGGAACATGCTCCTAGATCTTCTTCTGGTTCAGATATTTTGAGGCGGGTAGATGGTCATCAATTCAAATATGGAAAAGAACCAGAAGTCAGGACAAAGGGCAAGAAAAGGGCAAGGCCGGAGCAAGGTGAGGAGACCGATCTATGTGGCGAAGATGAGGATCAAAACATGACGAGTTTAGGTGCATGGAAGAAGAAGAGTATTTTCTTCAAGTTGCCGTATTGGGAATTCAACTAATTGTGACATAATTTAGATGTGATGCATATCGGAAAAAATATTGGTGAAAATTGTATAGGAACAGTTATGGGAGATGACCGGAAGACAAATGATAATCTCAAGAGCCGACTTGATTTGAAGTCAATGGGCATCCGACATGAGTTGCACCCAGAAGAATTACCGAACGGGAAAGTACTCCTACCTCCTGCAATCTATTCAATGTCAAAATTGGAGTTGGAATTGTTTTGCAAAGCACTACTGGAACTTAAAGTTCTTGATGGCTATTCTTCTAACATAGTAAGATGTGTCAACTTTAAAGAGAAGAGGCTTCAGGGTCTAAAGTCACACGACTACCACATCCTAATGCAGGATCTCCTTCCTATGGCCCTAAGGTCTTCAATGTGTGAGCAAGTCACTACTGTCCAGAAAGATCTTTGTAGCATATATAAAGGTATTTGCTCAAGAATGCTTCGTGTTGAAGATATTGACTAATTCGAGCAGCAGGCAACATTCACACTTAGTAAAATGGAGATGATATTTCCTCCATCGTTCTTCACTATAATGATTCACTTGATAATCCACCTTGCTGGTGAAGCCAGAATCGGCGGTCCTGTTCACTATCGGTGGATGTACCCCATTGAGAGGTAAAAGAATTCATTCATCTTACAAAATTGAATTTTCAAAAGCTCATTTCTTTTAATCCCCTAATCCGCTCTAATTCATTAATTGTACATGTTCAGGTACCTATACCGGCTAAAGGGTTATGTTAAAAATAGAGCATATCCTGAAGGGTCAATAGCTCAGGGATATCTATCAGAGGAGTGTTCACATTTTTTTTTCCTGGTATTTGCCGGGTGTGGAGACATCTTTGAGTAGACCACGTAGAAATCCAGACATTTCCAACCTTAATGGTGCTCAATATCTTTTTGATACCGCTGGCACTACTGTTGGTAAAGTTGATGTATTTGAGCTAGATAACTTAACGTGGGAAAAGGCACATCGATATGTGCTAGACCACCATGCATCAGTGGAACCATTTCGAAAGTAAGTTGCTTTTGAATTTAAATCGAATATAGTGAAAACCGCAGAGTTCGATATTAACTTACTTTTGTTATTCCTTATTTCAATTGCTTGTTTTTTAGCGAATTTGTCAGGGACATCAAACGAAGGGCTAGACCAAGAAGACTACCACTACGTGAACAAAACAAGTTGATGAATGAAAAATTTTATAAGTTGTTTGAATCTCATGTAGGTGAATTACAGTTATGCAAGTTAATCTTCATTATATCTACATTTTCTATGGTGCTGATACGATTTGCGCAAAATTAATAGGTACATTCTTTGGGTCCTGAAGGTGTGTCATCTGAAATACAAATACTTGCCAAAGGTCCCTATAAGATGGTCAAAAGATACGGAGGATACATATTCAATGGTTTTAGATTTCGTACTAAGGATCGTGAATGTAATTTGAAGTCTCAAAATAGTGGAATGGTAGTGACGTCTAAGACTAGAAGTTATGCTTCCAAATCGAACACGAGGCCTGTAGATGGAGATCTCGACTACTATGGAGTGCTCACGGATATCATTAAGTTGAATTATTTTGGTCATTTCCGTGTTGTCTTATTTCGTTGGGATTGGACTGAGTTTGATAGGAATTTTGCAAACAACAAGGATAAGTTTGGCTTCACAGTTGTAAACTTCTCAAAATTGATTCACATCGGTACACACATTAGCCATGAGCCATTTGTGTTTCCATCCCAAGTGCAACAAGTATTCTACATTGAAGATCCAACCCTGCCAAAATCGTATGTGGCTCTCGCTGTAGCGCCCCGAATTTCTAGATGAATAACATAGAAAATACGTGGCACTTTCCCAGCGATCCACTTCAATGTAACAACATACATAGTCCAAAAACACAAATTATTTTATTCCAAACATTAATACAATAATCTTTTCAAATTGCAGTGAAAATACAAACGCTTTAAATTACAACAATTCCTTTTACAATACTCTTCTATACAAAATCACACAAGGCTCTATTATATCACTCATAATTTCTAAAGCTAACCCAAGCATCCAAGCCTCCAAACTCTAAGCAACCTACATCATGTGAGGCTAGAGTTGAACCCTAACCCCCAAACTAAAGGGGTCAGCCATAAATGGTGTGAGTGATATAAACAACAAACATAAATAAACAATAAACATAAATTCCCAAGCAACATATACTGAACAAAAATACATAAACTGAACATGTAATATGAAACAAGAACGATAGGCCAGTACATGCGTGAACCAAGTCGAGAAACAATATCACCGATCAAATATCCATCAATCAATCACTCTCAAATATGTACAGCTCAGCTGTACTGTACAGTCGACTGAGTCATTCAGCCAGTCGACTGTTCACTCCCAAACACCTGATTATCAAACATTCTCAATATCACGTTACATGTCCAACGATCAATCATTAATAATGCCATAGATCGGATATTCGGTGATTAGCCACTAATAGTAACTCCCAACACCGCAGATTCTATCCATCTACAAAGACTAAAGATAACATAGATCGGATATTCGGTTATCGGTCACTAATAGTAACTCCCAACACTGCAGATTCTATCCATCTACAAAGACTAAAGATAACAAAGATCGGATATTCGGTTATCGGTCACTAATAGTAACTCCCAACACCGCAGATTCTATCCATCTACAAAGACTAAAGATAACAAAGATCGGATATTCGGTGATCATTCACTAATAGTAACTCCCAACACCGCAGATTCTATCCATCTACAAAGACTAAAGATAACATAGATCGGATATTCGGTGATCAGTCACTAATAGTAACTTCCAACACCGCAGATTCTATCCATCTACAAAGACTAAAGATAACAAAGATCGGATATTCGGTGATCAGTCACTAATAGTAACTCCTAACACCGCAGATTCTATCCATCTACAAAGACTAAAGATAACAAAGATCGGATATTCGGTGATCATTCACTAATAGTAACTCCCAACACCGCAGATTCTATCCATCTACAAAGACTAAAGACTTGAAAGAACACTCAAGATTCTGAAAAACTCATCATCACCAGTCGACTTATACTGTAGTAAGTCGACTGCCCCGAGAACCAATATCCAAGATTATAACAAGTGCTATAAGTTGACCTATTAACCCATCAGTCGACTTACCCGAGACAATTTACCAATAATTCTCAAGAACATTCCAAACACTATAGTCGACTTAAAGAAATCACCAGTCGTCTGTCCCGACGAGAAACTGAGACACTTTACAACAATTATTCAGTAGACCAGTCGACTGTATAGGGTCAGTCGACTGTCCCGAACGAATCCTCAAAAGTCTAAAGGTGCATCAGTAGCGTCGTACCAGTCGACTGAATCGTAGACCAGTCGACTGTCGGCCTACAATTCTCACAAATTAGGTCTGTAATCAATAATCAATACTAGAGTCTATCTCAATACCAAATCTCTTCCTTAACTCAAACCTAATCCGGTTCGTAAACAAGATCCAGAGATTCATCCATCCAATTTCTTATTTTCATAACTATACTCAAATCTTAACATGTTTCAAGCAATCAAGAATTGTCAATCGAGATCTACTAATCTTTCATGGATTTCACATGCATATTACGAATAACTACCATGGCATCGATTTCATACAAGATACGAAAACATCAAACAAAACAGCATGCAATCATACACATAAACAAAACAAGTCCATATCACTCACCTTTAGAATTGCAAAGATCCAATGGAAAGCCTTCTTCTTGCTAGATCCAAGAACTTCTTCTTCAATCGCCAAGAGAATAAGAGGTACAATAAAATCTGAGTTGTGCAGCGAATGACGGCTGCAAACTCTCTTATATAGGCCGGGAATCAAGTATTAGGGTTTCCAAATATATTTGCAAAACAATCCCTTCGGAATACAATTATATATATATATATATATATATATATATATATATATATATATATATATATATATATATATATATATATATATCTACTCTTGGAAATTCATCTAAAATTCATTAAATTTAGAATTTAAAAGAAAATATACTTCTAAATCTTAACCAATACCGTTCAAAACGTCCAGAATGCCAATTTTGCATTTTAGCCCTTAAAATGTCAATTTTACAAAAAAGTCCTTCTTTTATCAAAAATTGCAAATAGATCAAATTAATTTCAGAAAAATCTGAAAAAATACTACACAATTCCAAAATAATAAATAATGATTTTTTATAAAAAAATCTTAATTTTCCAAACTTCTCAAGAGTCATTTGCACGTGTTTTGCACGTGTACAAAAGATAAATTTCTTTTAGAAAATATCAATTAAATCCTCAAAATTCATTTAAATTCATTTTCAAATAATTAAAATAATATTTGAAAATACGGGGTTCTACACTCGCTATGCAACCAAGAGATGTATTCCAACTGGGCGATACTTCAGAAGATGAAGACGGTGAAGTCATGAACAGTTACATTGCTTCTGAGTTTCCTATGTTTGATGTAAACACAACCGACGGTGGAATTTGCGGGACTTGGCTCCGCAAGGATGGAGAATAGGGCGATGTATTGGAAGATGTCGTATTGTAGTTGACTTGATTTTCAATCTCAATATTATATGTCTGTAATTTCCGTGTCTTAAATCTTGTTGTAAAATTATGTCTGTAATTCCGAACAAGTTGAATGTGAATTTAATACACCGGTTTAATTATCTTTCTATTTTCTACTGCTTGGTATTATTTACATTAAACTATGCTTAGTGTCATTTGAATCAAACTATCATTGTAATTTAATTTGTTACAAATCTCATTTTTTTAATTTTTTAATAATTATGTTGGTTTGTTAATCCTACTAAAGTACAAATTTTATGATAGTTATTATAAACATGTTATTAATCTCTAAGGAAGTTATTGAATCCTTGACAGGTACAACATGCCGAGGCGTGCAAAGAGGATAAATATAAATGATGGCAACGAGAGCCATGGAGATGAGCAGCCACTACATAATAGTGGCAGTCAAATAGATGAGGGTGAGGGTAGCACGCCGCCCACTGTCAAAAAACATCGTGGGCAAACTAAGATGACGAATATTTGGAGACTTAAGAATGACGAAAGGATTGTGGTGGAGGTAAACGGTGTCGGGCAACCGGTTGGCGATAACACCAGCAAATTTTCTTCCTTTATTAGGGTTATAGTAAGGAACCCACGGATAGTTCCTTTGTCATATGAGAGTTGGCCGAAGGTGCCAACCACGACAAAGGCCACTGCAATTACGACAATCAAGGTATTTCCCATCTAAAATAAATAATTGGTAGGCGCAAATATATTATTGAAATATGTATTTTTAGTGATGGGTAATAAATTTTGCAGCAATACTTCTCGTTCGCCGACTCCCTTACGCCTTGGGTTGAAAAGTCACTCTCCAAAAAGTGGAGGGACTACAAGAGTGACTTGAAGGCTAGGTATTTTGACAAAGACCTTTCAGAGGCGGAGAATGCAAGGGATGTGCCAGAAAATGTGGAGCCTTCAGATTGGTAATTCCTTGTGCACTACTGGAGTTCGACGATCGGTCAGGTATTTACATTAAAGGTACAAAAATCTAATGAGTATATGGTTGTATGGCTACTCTAATTAATTTTTCTGGTACCTTCATTGTGGCATGTACAGAAAAGGGCGGAGGTGGGTGTTGCCACTCGGTCAAAGCAGCTAGTGTTGCACACCGCTGGTACACAGAGCTTTGCTCTGGTTCGGGAAGAATTGGTAGGCGCAATCGTATTGAACATTTTTTACCTACAGTTAGTGGCTGTCGTCTATAAGCATTTCGTCTATGTTTCTTAAGTGGGCTGTGATTAGAAAGAAAGGGCTCGAGTAGAGATCTGGAAACCCAAATAGAGACATCTCGTTTATTATAATCTATACTTATTGTTGGACCAACCCCCTCTTGCTGTTGTTGCTGATGTCTCTTTGTGTGCGTGTGTTGAAGAGAATGAAGGGATGAGAGAGAGTTGAGGAAAATGCCGCTATGTTAGCCTGGTGTATCCTCATTCTCTACCATTCCTCTTTCTGGCTCCATATATGGCTTCTATATTAAATTGGTTGCCTTCCACGATGACAGTCCGTAATACTACACTTGATATGAGCCCTGTTCATAGCTGCACCCTATTGCATACTCACAAACAACTAATACGTGTCGTTCATGCATTGTATGACCAACCCCACTTTGGCACATAACATGCTTAGATGACATTGTATGACCTGCAAACAAGGTTTGTTCAGCCGTGTTGTTGTACTGATTTGGAGGATTTTGGTATGCATACAGCATCCTTAGTTGACAGTGAACCCATTTTGGTTAAAAAATCATGCCAAAGATGGCAATCAGATGCATGAAATCAGCTTCTTTAACAGTATCTGAAAATGAAAATTTCCATTATCTGAGCATATATGTTTCTCTACTAATTCTTCAGCCCAACTAAATCATTCATGAGTCTGGCTCCAAAAGAAACCTGCACAAGGTTTGTTCTTCCCAATTCTTGTACAGATTTTACAAATTATGTATGTTTTTAGATCCAGGATCACAAATTTTGAGGGCGAACTGTGATTGGATTGTTTAGTGACTGTGAACAATTGTTCTTAATTGGGCTGTGATTAAAAAGAGACGAGTTGGAGTGGAGATCTGGAAACCCATATAGAGACATCTTGTTCATAATAATTTATTATTGATGTTGTTCTTGTCGCTCTTGCTGTTGTTGCTAATGTCTCTATGTGTTCGTGTGCTGAAGGGAAAGAAGGGATGAGAGAGAGATGAGGAAAATGCCGCTATGTTAGCGTGGTGTATCCTCATTCTCTACCATTCCTCTTTCTGGCTTCTATATTTGGTTTCCTTCCACGATGACAATTCCGTAAAACTACACTTGATATGAGCCTTATTCGTATTTTTCTTCAATGAAGAATTGATCTATGACTACAATCTTCATTCAAAGCCCAATCAAAATTTGTTTCGGAGCCACAAACATCAATGAAGAATTAATAGAGAAACATAAATGATTATATGCTAGAAATTTCCATTTTCTTTTACTGTTAAAGAAGCTTATTTCATGCATCTGATTGTCTTCTTGGCACATTTTTTTGACCAAAATGGGTTCACTGAGAACTGACGATGCTATAGCTGTATGCCAAAATCCTCCGGATATGTACAACAATTGGGTTTTAGATTTAGTTGGGCTAAAGAATTAGTAGAGCAACATACATGCTCAGATAATGGATATTTTCATTTTCAGATACTGTTAAAGAACCTGATTGCCATCTTTGGCATGATTTTTTAACAAAAAATGGGTTCACTTCCAAACTAAGTATGCTGCTAGCATCCTCATCTTCTTTTACTGTTAATGAAGCTTATTTCATGCATCTGATTGTCATCTTGGCATGTTTTTTTGATCAAAATGGGTTCACTGTGAACTGAGGATGCTATAGCTGTATGCCAAAATCCTCCGGATATATACAACAATTGGGTTTTAGATTTAGTTGGGCTAAAGAATTAGTAGAGCAACATATATGCTCAGATAATGGATATTTTCATTTTCAGATACTGTTAAAGAACCTGATTGCCATCTTTGGCATGATTTTTTAACAAAAAATGGGTTCACCTCCAAACTAAGTATGCTGCTAGCATCCTCATCTTCTTTTACTGTTAATGAAGCTTATTTCATGTATCTGATTGTCATCTTGGCATATTTTTTTGACCAAAATGGGTTCACTGTGAACTGAGGATGCTATAGCTGTATGCCAAAATCCTCCGGATATGTACAACAATTGGGTGTTAGATTTAGTTGGGCTAAAGAATTAGCAGAGCAACATATATGCTCAGATAATGGAAATTTTCATTTTCAGATACTGTTAAAGAACCTGATTGCCATCTTTGGCATGATTTTTTAACAAAAAATGGGTTCACTTCCAAACTAAGTATGCTGCTAGCATCCTCATCTTCTTTTACTGTTAATGACGCTTATTTCATGCATCTGATTGTCATCTTAGCATGTTTTTTTGACCAAAATGGGTTCACTGTGAACTGAGGATGCTATAGCTGTATGCCAAAATCCTCCGGATATGTACAACAATTGGGTGTTAGATTTAGTTGGGCTAAAGAATTAGTAGAGCAACATATATGCTCCGATAATGGATATTTTCATTTTCAGATACTGTTAAAGAACCTGATTGCCATCTTTGGCATGATTTTTTAACAAAAAATGGGTTCACTTCCAAACTAAGTATGCTACTAGCATCCTCATCTTGTTTTACTGTTAATGACGCTTATTTCATGCATCTGATTGTCATCTTGGTATGTTTTTTTGACCAAAATGGGTTCACTGTGAACTGAAGATGCTATAGCTGTATGCCAAAATCCTCCGGATATGTACAACAATTGGGTTTTAGATTTAGTTGGGCTAAAGAATTAGTAGAGCAACATATATGCTCAGATAATGGAAATTTTCATTTTCAGATACTGTTAAAGAACCTGATTGCCATCTTTGGCATGATTTTTTAACAAAAAATGCGTTCACTTCCAAACTAAGTATGCTGCTAGCATCCTCATCTTCTTTTACTGTTAATGAAGCTTATTTCATGCATCTGATTGTCATCTTGGCATGTTTTTTTGACCAAAATGGGTTCACTGTGAACTGAGGATGCTAGCTGTACGTATGCCAAAATCCTCTGGATAAGTACAAGAATTGGGCTGAACAAACCTTGTAGGGGTTTCTTTTGGAGCCACAAACATCAATGATTTAGTTGGGATGAAGAATTAATAGAGAAACATATATGCTTAGATGCCGCTTTGTTATCATTTTTCTTTTACTGTTAAAGATGCTGAATTCATGCATCTGAAGATTTAAGATCCAGGATGGCAAATTTTGATTGGGCTGTGATTGGATTGTTTAGTGTCTGTTGTCTATGTTCTTAATTGGGCTGTGATTAGAAAGAGAGGGCTCGAGTGGAGATCTGGAAACCCATATAGAGACATCTTGTTCATAATAATTTATTATTATTGTTGTTCTTGTCGCTCTTGCTGTTGTTGCTGATGTCTCTTTGTGTTCGTGTGCTGAAGGGAAACAAGGGATGAGAGAGAGATGAGGAAAATGCCGCTATGTTAGCCTGGTGTATCCAAAGTCTCTACCATTCCTCTTTCTGTTTCCATTTCTGGCTTCTATATTTGGTTTCCTTCCATGATGACAGTTCCCTAAAAATATACTTGATATGAGCCCTATCTTATTTTTCTTATTTTTCTTATATTTGGTTTCCTTCCACGATGACAGTTTCATGGATTGTCTGAACATTCCATGAAAGACATGCTTAGATACTGAATTTTCATTTGTTTTACTGTTTTAGATAGTGGATATTCCCAATCAGAGGAGAATATAAAGGTTTCAAGTTAGATACTGAATTTTCATTTGTTTTGTTGTTTTAGATATATTTAAAAACAAAATTAAGTACTAGATTGTTAGCATTGCAATGTAATTATTTTACCTCTCTATATATCATTAACAATTCCATTTGCAATTGGCACTTTGATCTTATAATTTAAGATACAGGTAGATCTTTTTGCAAGTTCAAAAAATATGTATATTCTGTATTGTGGTCTACTGTTGAATTAAATTATTGTTTTTTTTTCACAGAGCGGTCGCCCAGATGAAGGAAATTTTGATGATCAGAACTGAAGCTACTCGAGGGGTATGAACCTGTGGTCGGCCTAGTATGGTTGTTGTTCTTATGTCCTCCTTGCTGTTGTTATGTCAGACTGTTTTTTTTTTTTTTAAGAGAGTTATGTCAAACTGTTAATCTGGGATATTTGGGATATTTGTCAGACTGGTTTGTTGGGATATTTGGGATGTTCGTCACTATATTAATTTGTTAATTATGACACTGTTAATTTTGCGGTGAATTTGGACGTTGATATTACACGTGTGAAACTTTATTATCTTTAATTATTCTTGTGTTTGGTTGTGATTTGCGCATTAATATGCAACGAAATTGGTTGAATCAGTTGTGAATTAGTTTACAAGTTTTGTAAATGAAACTGTGAATTGAAATCGAACGGAAAACCGGAGCACGAAAAACAAACGGGTATAGATAGACCGGCGTTTTATAAAACGTCGGTCTATCTAATGAATTAGTTGCAGTGTGCGATAGATAGGCGTTCCCACACACGCCGGTGTATGCCGCTAGCTGTAACGGCACCAAGGAACCCCGACATTTTATAAAACGCCGGTGAACCTAACTACACCGGCGTTTTTTGGTCACGCCGGTGCTTGTAAGTAGGGAAAATCGGGCACTCATAAACGCACATACACCGGCGCTGTACGACCGCCGGTATACTTTCATTTTACACCGGCGTTTATAGAAACGCCGGAGAATGGATAAATGCCGACGGTTTATGGCCACCGGTGAATGTATATTGGGGTAAAAGAACGGCACTCAGAGACCCCCATATACCGGCGTTCTCTGACCGTCGGTGTAGTTGTAATATTTACCGGCGTCCAGTAAAACCGCCGGTGTCGACCCCTACCTTTCTGCGACGCTCGCTTCGGCGGCATTTGGACCGGCGCTATTATAAACGCCGGTGAAGGTTTCACCGGCGTAAAAAAACGCCGATAAAGACGTAAAAAAATGCCTGTAAATCGAGTCTGTTTTGTAGTGTGTTGACTTCATTTGAGAAAGTTGTCTTCTAGAGATTTGTAGTAGAGGTTCCCAAATTTTCGAAAAGTCTAATTTTGCTAGATTCTGGTAATCATAGCATCAGTTATGATTTTAACTAGTTAACAGCTACCGGCTTTTTCAGGCTGAGTTCACTATTAAAATGTTTGGGGCTTTTTCTACCTCTTGTTGACTGAATTTGAGAAAGTTGTAAACTATAGAGTTGTAGTAGAAGTTCTTAGATTTCTATAAAGTCTAATTTTGTTAGATTCCGATACACATAGCATCAGTTATGATTTTTTTCAAGTTTATCAGCAGCTGGCCTTTTTGGCTGAGCTCACTGTTTAGTGTGTTAGGAGTTTTTGTAGCTCTTAACCACTGAATTTGAAAAAGTTGTCAACTAGAGAATTGTAGTATAGGTTTCTAACTTTCTAAAAAGTCTATTTTTTTTAGATTCCAATAAGCATAGAAAGTGTTATGAACTTTACAAGGTTCAGTAGTAGTTTTCCTTTTGGCTGAGTTCACAATTTGAGAGTTTGGAGTTTTTCTAGCCTTTTGTTGGCTGAATATGAGAAGGTTGTCAACTAGAGAGTTGTAGTAAATTTTTTCACCTTTCTAAAAAGTCTTATTTTGTTGGATTCCAATAAGCTTAGCAAGTGTTATGAATTTTACAAGGTTCAGCAGTAGCTTTCCTTTTGGCTGAGTTCACTATTTGAGAATTTGGAGTTTTTCTAGCCTTTTGTTTGCTGAATCTGAGAAGGTTGTCAAATAGAGAGTTTTAGTAGATATCTCACCTTTCGAAAAAGTCTTATTTTGTTGGATTCTGATAAGAATAGCAAGAGTTATGAATTTTACAAGTTCAATAGTGGTCTGCCTTTTTGATTGAGTTCACTGTTGAGATGTTAGGGGCTTTTCTAACCTCTTGTTGACAGAATTTGAGGAAGTCTTCAACTAGAGAATTATAGTAGAGGTTTCTACCTTCCCATAGAGTCTAATTTTGTCAGATTTCGGTTAGTGTAGTATTTGTTGTGAATTTTACGAGATTTTAGCAGTGGCTTAACTTTGAGTTGATTCATTATTTGAAGTGTTCGAGTTATTTTTCCCTATTTGAGCTCTCGTTTAGGATCTAGATGTATTCTTATGTGCTCAAGATTCATGTTTCATGTTGAAAAATGTCTTGTGCTAATTATTAGCATTGTTTTTCCTCATACGTAGCTTGATTAGCTTGTATGTAATTGTGGTTCATTCGTAGCTCGTTTGGCTCGTATGTGATTTGTTTGGCTCATATGTAGCTTATTAACTCGTAGGTGACTTGTTGGGCTCGTCTACGGTAATATCGTTACCCTAGGGGTCATAGACCATCAAGACGTGTATATATTTTACTCCTCGAGGACTGTGGACGAGTCACTCCTCCTGCACTGTCAAATCTTAATTGGGGTAGGTAGATCACGGGCTGGGAGCATAGACGAAATCCAAGTTCAGGGTAGTAGCAAGTAAGTAAGTTCGCATAGCCGGGGTCTTGGATCGATAGGCTGTAAGTAGGATCCTTTGTGATCTCGGGAAGTCTAGGTTGAACGCCTAGCAAAGTTATCTTGCAAAGTCTACATTGAGACCTAGCAAGGTGTGTTAACAATGTTGTCATCCCTCGGGTTGTTTAGGATTAGTGACATCGTTAGGGTAGTAACTTATAACTATTGTTACTTAACCATTTTATCTATTATTTCGCTGAAGGGAAGAGTTGGTATTTAGGGTGATACCTTATGATCCCACTTGTCCTATAGGCCAGCACTAGGTTGTGTTATATTGTACCCTTCATGTCAAAGGGATACGGTCTACCTTCCTGTCGAAGGGATACGGTCTGTGCCTTCTCACGAGTTGAGAGCGAGGGATCCATATCTCGGCTGTTAATTTCTAAAGTACTCGTATGAATTTTGGGTTCGTTTGAGGTCCTGTACGCAGGGAAATAGTGGCAAACAAGGACACCACCATATACTACAGTAGCAGGACTATTCCATTTAAACTGCAACCTCACAAGTTTTTGTTTAGGAGTGGAGTAAGACTGCGGATCTCGGTAGAGCCGTGATTACCAGCCTGATCAGGAATGGAGAAAGACCACATATCCTAGCAGAGGTGGAGAAAGACCATAGATCTGAGCGAACAGGGTGATCATTGTCGTTTAGAGTGGAGAAAAACCACCAGACCGTTTCCATTATAAAATTGTAATCTTCAGGAACAGGTTGAGTATAAGAGTAGAATTCATGACGTGGGTTCAAATTCCTTAATACGAAGAAACAGCTTGATATGGGCGTATGAATTTATGGGATGCATACCGTTCCGGATTCTTGCTTGCATTAGAATAAGTGCATCTTTGCATTAGTTAACCTTGCATTAGAGTCTAAGTCATAACATACACTGACACATCAAATTATAAATACACATTTCTCTTTTCATCAATCTGTTGTTTTAAGTTGAGATTCTTCTCCTTGTAATTAGCATTTTGCTTCAGTATATGTACTGACATCCCACTCAAATAGGTACTGGATTACAGGACTACATGTACAGGATTCAGGCAGACTCAAGGCCAGAGAAGTGCAGTGTTTATTATTATTTCAATTGTAATTTATTAATTATTGAGAAGCATCCAAGTGCAGTTGCAAGTGTTATTTATCATTCATTGTACTCTTATGTAAATTTATTGAAAGTTTGTAACACTTGGGCTTATTTTCTAAGACTGATGTAATGTATTAAAGTTTTATAAATTCAGACTTGTAATACATTTGTGCTGAATAAAAATTTTTAAATTTTCATGTATTCTGTGTATTGTGGCTAATTGAAGGAAAAGATTCTGGCTCGTGTCCCGAATTCTTAGTATAAGGAAATCGAGGCATTACAGATAACTTATATCATGTTAACTCAGCTCGATAGACCATTTCATGAGTCTTTCCGAGCTCCCCAGTTTGTGCAATATTTGCTTCAACTGTTGATCGGTAAGAATGGTGACAGAATGAGCTTGGAAGTAAGGTCGGAGTTTGCGAGTGGCCATGATCAGAGCGTAAGCCATCTTCTCCACTTTTGAGTAGCGGAGTTTGGCATCATGAAGGACTATACTGATGTAATATATGGGCTTCTGCCCTTTATTCTCTTCCCTTACAAGAACTGTACTTAGAGTCTGTTCCGAAGTAGCAAGATATAGGTAGAGTAGTTCTTCTGGATTGGGCTTGCTCAATAACGGGGAGTTAACTAGATAGGCTTTGAGCCGTTCAAAGGCCTCTTGCTGCGGTTTTTCCCACTCAAAACTTTTAGCTCCTCGAAGAGCTTTGAAAAAAGGAAGGCATTTCTCTCCTGACTTATAGAGTAAGTGTCCGATGGCTACGAGGTGACCCGTAAGCCTCTGAACTTCTTTAATACTTGAGGGAGGTGGCATGTCAAGAATGGCTCGGATATTCTCGGGATTGGTCTCTATCCCACTGTGGCTAACCATGAAGCCCAGGAATTTACCTGACGATACTCCGAAAGCACATTTGGATGGATTGAGTTGCATCTTGTGCTTCCGTAGAACGCCGAAGGCTTCCTGTAGGTCATGGGCGTGGTCTTCTCGGGTGAGGCTTTTCACCAGCATGTCGACTACGTAAACGTCCATATTTCTGCAGATCTGCTCTTAGAAGACCTTATTGAAAAGGCGCTGGTATGTAGCCCTAGCGTTCTTCAGCTTGAAGGGCATTATTCGGTAACAATACATGCCTTGGTCAGTCACAAAAGAGGTCTTTGGGATATCAGGAGGGAACATCCTGATTTGATTATATTCGTAGTAGTTGTCCATGAAACTAAGGAGCTGGTGACCAGATGTAGCGTCGATAAGGGCATTGATGCTAGTGAGAGGGAACAAAACTTTTGGACAGGGATTGTTCAAATCGTTGAAGTCAATACATATCCTCCACTTTCCATTAGCTTTCTTTACCATTACTACGTTGGCAAGCCATTCGGGATAGTTGACTCCTTGGATGAAGCGAGCCACGAGGAGTTTATCCACCTCCTCTCTGATGGATACCTGCCAATCGGGGGCAAACTTTCGATGCTTTTGTTGAACGGGTTTAGCTTCGGGATTGACGCTGAGATGGTGGGTGATGAGGTCTTCCGATATACCAGGCATGTCAGCTGCTGTCCATGCAAATAAGTATTTTTTGTCTCTGATGCACTCGATGATCTGTTTCTTGACCACTTGCAGGAGGACACTACTCACTCGGAAGGTCTTAGATGTGTTTTCTTCAGAAAATGGGACTTCCTCTAACTCGTCGACTGGTTCTGAGATGATCTGTCGGCCCATCTGAGGGACCTCTAACGAATCAAGGGAGAGAACTGTCCCTCCTATAGTCGTAACATAGCACCTTCGAGCTGTCTCTTGATTTCCTTTGACTTCTCCTACCCCTGCAGGGGTCGGGAACTTCATTTTCATGTTGAACGCAGAGGGGACGGCACGAAGTGCAGCTAGGCTTGGTCTGCCAAGGATGGCATTGTACCCAGCTTTCACATCTACTACCATGAAGTCCATTTTTTCTGTTCATCTTGTTGGGGCTCTTCCCGCGGTCACGTCCAGGGTGAGCACCCCTCCGATCGAAACTGGTGCCCCTGAGAATCCAGTCATATTATATCCTGCTAGTTTAAGAAGGTCTCAGGAGAGGCCAAGACCTTGGAATGCATCTAAGAAGACGATGTTACCTCATGATTGGCCATTCGAAGGCTGATTACAAGTGCATCGCAGTGGGGCGTTCGGACGCCTTCCAAATCCTTATCGGAGAAGGTAACTGGGACACCAAAACTCTTGGGAGGAGGGAAATTTTCTACGGAGTTGACCTCCTGGACGAAGGCTTTGCGGGAGGAGTTAAACTCTCCCCCCATTGGCCCTCCGTGTATAGAATGCAGAACTGCCCTTGGCTTGGAGTCTTGGGATTTCGCTGGCTTGACGGTTCGCTTATTAGCACCCCGGGATGGTGGAGGATCAACTCTATCCTTTCTCACAAACTTGGCAAGTTTCCCTCTCTAGGTGAGGGCCTTAATTTTGTCCTTCAGAGCTCGGCAATAATTCGTGTCATGGCCATGGTGTAACGCCCCGAATCCCAAATACACTGAATTCGAGATGTTCTACAGGATCTTTTCACTTTCTTTAGTACACTTTTACAGGGAAATAAAAACTTTTCATCATACATCAGAGTTTACATCATAATTACATCTTTCTTTTGCACAGCGGAAGTAAAATACAACAATTTGATACAAATACAACAGCATAATGTAATCTTTAAGCATCCATCCTCTTTAATCTTTAACATGATATTTACCTGCATATAAGACTGTGGGTACGTCAGTTTATTCAACCGACGAACATTATACACGGCCGTCCTCGCTTTGTCGGAAATAGTATAACTTAACATTTCATATTTAGCAAACACAAACTTGTCACATTCAAACTAAAGGGACTACCCTATTGATGTCGTGTTATGATTGTGCACTTAGTCCTTAATGCAGTTAATTTATGTTACATGACACTAATGCGCACTTGTTCGGATTCTATGCATCCCATACTACATAGGTCCGAGGGCAAGCCCTTATTCGTTCTTCATCTTTATAGGGTTCAATCCCCCGTTATGTCTTAACTACTACTGTAACTACGGTAGTGTCTTAGATGTCCTATGATCTATGAGCCCATGTCCAGGCAGCCTGGAGGGGAATCCCACGCACTGTCACGACGCATCGAGCAGGCAACCTATGGACAATTCAGCCTCCGCCATGGAACAATGGCACCACCCATAGCCACTCGAACATCCCACGAGCGTCGCCACCGGGACGATAATTCCGGAGTAGCGCCCACGCCATGTCTTGACGCATCAAGCAGGCAACCTGTGAATCGCTCTCACACCGCTATCCGTTGGCCCTCATACTCATGTTTTTCTTCTACTTTCATCACATCTCCACTATGTACTAGTCCTTAGTTTTATTTAAAAATCATGAACAAAATAATCACTAGAGTTAGCCTCTCCATCAACCGGACTTATTCATTTGTTTCATCATGACCAACCTTGGTCTAAATTCAATTCAATTCATTTTTCTCAATGCCGGGGAGACTTAGCTACTCTATTTCAAATTTCATTTCACAATCTTTAACTCCTGACAATTTCCATGTCGAGTTTTCATACTCATTCTTTTTCAATTCATGACTACACTTTATTCACAAGTCCACAATGAATACTTTTAATTCACGAGTTCATAAAGAAAACAATTCGTATTTATAGCCAACAATTTCTTTTCCTCTTTCATAAATCATGGTTTTAATTTCATAACCATACATGAATTAATACAACTTCATAAAATCACATTTCAACCTTCATATTTCATATCTTGCACAATACTCATAATGAAAATAAATAAAATCATGTCACGCCACAAGCACTTATACCAATTACTTTATAATAGCCTATCTTTATAAGTTATAAAATCCACAAGTGTATATCTCATAACTCAAAGTTCCATTTATGCCTTTTATTCACAAACCATATTGTATTTCATTCTAAAAATACCCAAATCACTCTTAGAAAATTCCTTGTATTTTTATGAGAATTACCATATTTATTTCATAATTTTTGGACTTCAAAAACACCCAAAAAAATTATTTTTCCCTATAAGCCGAAGGCAGGAATCGAACCAGGCGCCGCACCAAGACAGCACAGAGCTCCGACCACTAGGCCGATCGCCGATCACGTCATAAGAGCGACTGGGGTATATTTATACCCTGAGTTCGCTGCTTACTGTTTTTTTTATGGTAATTTTAAAAAAGAAGTGTTCGTCCTGGGATTCGAACCGTGCGACACAGAGAAGCCAACCGGCGTCCAAGACCACCTGAGCCACTGGCTCGGGTTGTCACAAACCCAATAAAATTTCTTATATGTTATATTCGTACTGTTTTGAAAATAATTCAACATTCAAATAGCCATAGTTGCTTATTGCTTTGATAAAATTTTCTAAAAACTTCCAGATTAGATCCTCAATCATATAAGTTCATACCAGTAAAATAATATAATTTTTTGGTACTAATGAAATGTAATTTCACATACAAAACCCAAAAATTATTTATTAAAATTGTATTTTTCGACATTGCCATATAATCAATCTACTAGTCTTTTTATTAAATAATTTCATGGAGATAATTTACTGATATTAGTTCTTAATTCAACCGTCACATATGATTTCCATAGTCCACATTCATATCAACATGAAGGTCCATCTATCACAATTAACTAGTGTACATTATATCTCTAACCATAATAACAACACTCTTAATTTAATTTAATCACTATCACAACTTCACAATAATAAACATGGGGTAATCTACACACAATTTAATCTTAACACTAGAGCCATATAAGTTAATCAATACATTTCAATCAATTCACATGCTAACTACTCAATTTAGGTGGGCTCTTCATAATATTTTTCATGCATCTTTAAGGGTGTAAAATTAGCATGGATCTACTTTAGAAAAATAAAATGTTTTACCCACCTTAATTGGAGAGAAACACAAACAAAAGCAATCGAGTCCTTGTAGATGAGAGCACCACCTCCTAGCCAAAAGCGCTCAAGCTCCAAGCCTCCAACCAATGCCGAATGCTTCCTTGGTGATGCCGGCCACTCCAAGTAACAACACCCACACAATCTCTTATCTTTTATAACTCACAATAATAATAATACTATAACTTAGAGATTATACTTGGCATATGAAAAATTAGCCATGAGAAGGGGGGTATTTATACTAAAAAATGAGGGGAATGGAGGGCCAAGATTGTCTTGGTGGTTGTTAGATGAAGGGTTTAGATCAAAGTAGAAGTTACAAGAACTACCCACTTCCTTGAAACTACCACCATGTTCTCCACACCCAAAATCAAAAACTCCCTCCAAAAGAATGATACCCGGCCTCAAAAATAAAGTGTGCATTGCACGTGTACGTGTAGTGCACGTGCATGCAACTAGGCCAAATTTGTACATTCTAAAATTGTAAAAAAAATAATTTTGTTTAAAAAAGTCTTCTACATGACAAGTTTAATTAAAACAAATTAATTCATGGGCTTTCTTTTTGGGCCAAAATAATTTTATAAAAATAATTAAAATAAAAATGCTTTTGGGCTTTTTAAGAAAAGGCTTTTTAGTTAAATCAAATAAGGCTTTTAAAGAAGGCTTTTTGTACAAATAATTTGAGAAAAATATATCAAATAATTATACACATTATGATAAAATAATCCAAACAAAATATATTGCACGTGCACAACACGTGCAAAATAAATAATTTCTCATTAATTGAAAAATCAGGGTATTACACATGGTTCCTATGGAAGCGGCACCACTTGTCTCTGTTCCACTTCTTGCCAGGTATATTCATTTTCAGGGCAGGTTGGAGCAGACCCTCTTGTCGACCTCCATGAGGATGGCTGATACACTAGCATTTAGAGGAGTAAACTTTTCGAAGCGGGGAGGAGGGCGGCACTGGCCGCTGTTGTCCTTCTGGAGTTTATTAAAACCATCTTCCTCTAGACCCTTCCATTTGTTCCCTGAGAGGGGCTCCTTCTCGTCCTGAGGGTGGAGGGCTTCTTCTGACCGGATATATTTCTCACTCCTTAACAAGAGCTCCGAGAAGTCCTGGGGTGGCTTATTGGAGAGGAATGCTTTAAGGTCTGCATGATTGATGTTATGTCGGAATGTTGTAGAGGCCACCGACTGATCAAGAGATGCGATAGACCAAGCGTCGATTGTGAAGCATCGGACGTAGTCCCTTAGGCGCTCGCCCTTCCTATGGCTGAGGGCTAATAGAGATGTGCTCGTCTTCTCTGTTCTGCGGCTACTGACGAAGTGGTGAGGAAGTGTTCCTTAAACTTATCAAACGAGAAGATGGAGGCGAGGGACAGTCGAGAGTACCATTTTCTCGCATGCCCCTTCAATGTGAGCGGGAAAGTTTTGCAGAGTAGCACATCGGAGGCTTGGTGAATAATCATGAGATTTTTAAAACTCTCAATATGATCAGCTGGATCAGACTACCTATTATAAGACTCAAAGTAGGGAGGTTTGAAGGTCTCAGGGACTGGAGCCTCCTTGATGGCTCTGGAGAAGGGAGGCCTGCTCGGGCAGAAATTCCACGCCTGCTGTTCTTCTTCCAGGTCGAGCCTGCTGAGGCACCTCTCCATCTTGTGGAGACGGTGATGGACCGAGTCATCCCTTCGGTCAATCTAGTCTACCCTCGGGACTCTCCTTCATGAGTGGCGGTATAGCGAGGACTAAGTGCACGCTGGTCATGACTCGGGGCATGGGGAGGGATATGCGCACACTGATCGTGACTCGTGGCAATATTCAGAGCTCGCAGGATGTCTTGTTTGAAGTTCTGGAACTCTGCTTGAGTGATTGGTGCCCCTCCAGCTCGGCAGTCCCTAGGTGCTGATCGGCTTATTGGGGTGAGGCTTCTCTACTGATGACGTGGAGGGGACTCTCTTCGCCTCCTCGGGGAGGGGGTTCTTCTAGGCCTTGGCCTGTGGGGGATCGGACTCTAGGGGCCCTTTGGCGCTCTGGGTGAGGGACTTCGTCAAGGGCTCACCTTTCATTCAAGCGATTTCGGAGGTCTACCCCCTACCGACAGTTAACAATTACTTGACGGAGTTCGGTCCCTGGAGGAGTTTGAAAGACCATCGAGTCAGTTGAAAGATTATGGACTAAGATGTGGTCATGGTGGGAGTGTTTTCCCTGATGGCTTCATGGGAGCCCCCCGAGCCAGCCCCCCCTGGACCTAGGAGGAGGCTGTGCAGGCTGCGGTTGCTGAACTTGTTGGTCTGGTTGAGGAGGTAGATCTTGAAGTGGTGGAGGAGGAGAAAGAGGAGTGGCTCTTCAACTGGACGCCGCTACCTTCCCTTTTCCTTTCGGAGGCATGGCTTTGAAATTTCCTTCACCGGCGATATGTGACTAGATTGCTTTTTTTGCTTCCCACAGATGCGCTAATCTGTTGCTGCTAATTTCGGTGTGGGGGACAACAGATGATTTCTAAATTCTTCTGGAAAAAGTAAAAGCGAACTCGTGGATTTCTTGCCGGCGTTTGACTACTTCTCGCCGCTGCCGCTAACCAGCAAAAAGTTCGGAACACCAGGATGGATCCCGGCGACGAACCCTCCGACGCTCAAGTCAGTAATCAGGAAGATTATGAAAAAGCACTTTTGTGGAAAAATATTGATTACTATTTTTATGGTGGGGGTAGAGGGGTATTTGTAGTCGTCTTTAGAGACAGTTTAGAGATAATCATTTATCTCTATGTCCCAGTATTTTGAATAAGCTAGAGAGTTTAAATTATTTCATGATAAGAGTTTTGGTTTAAACCGCCTCTTAGAGATAATCATGAATTTAATTACCCTCTAAATGACCTGGGCTGATTTGAAATGGGCTGTCACCCTTAACCAGTAGGACATACTCTTTTTTGGGTTATTGGGCTTAAAAAAGACCTAGTTCCCGTTTTTAGACCCGTTTATAGGTGAAATTACCATTTCACCCCTGAGAGCTTTAAGATTTGTGCCCGATTTGAACAGTCCCAATTTGAATGGTCCCAATTTAGTTTTAGTTTTACCCATAACAACTAGGGATGGGATATCGATGAGAACCATTGCTGGACCCCCAGGTCTTAGCAGAACTTTCAGAAACTTTTTACGGCGAATCAAGTCCCGTTATCGATGATGAGCACGCGTGGGATCCTGAACCTATAAATGATGTGTTTCCAAAAGAATTATTTTACTTGATGTTCAGTGATTGTGACCAAGGGTTCTGCCTAGACCCACTTAGTAAAGTAGTCGATGACCACAATGAGGAAGCACCTCTGGCCCGTAGCCTTCAGGAAGGAGCCAACCAGATCCATCACCCATATGGAAAAGAGGAGTTTAGCTTGTGGCATGCGCCTAATCGAAGAGAATCTCTGGCAGAGACCGCATTTTACCACAAGACCGTGGGCGTCTTGCATTATAGTGTTGGTGTATGCCCTAGAGGCGAGTTGTGTATTGACATTACTAGTTTACATTGTATCATGATATTTATTTCATATATGAGGCATTTCATTTATTGTGTTGTTTATTGTGGTTAAATGAACATAAAAAAGTCCTTAGAATAGTAGGTTCAATACCATAGTATATTAAGTGCATGACTTGATTATGAGATCCTATTGGTTGTAATCAGAACATTATTCTTAAATGTCGCTAGTCAAGTATTATTGTGAATTAGGGCAACAATAATGTATAGAGATTAGTATGTGCGTAGACTAATGACCATATCTCATGGGTCATGGATATGAGATATCAAGTCTTCACATGGGTACATATTAGAGTAATAATGTACTAGACTGATCCACCATGAGAACGCTGCATGGATCGTTATGTGGGTGTCATAAGTGGTTATCACAGTGACCATGGTGTATGTAATCTTTTGACTTGAAGTCACTATGGTTCCCAACATGAGAAGTTACATGTTTTAATATCGTCAAATGTTGCCTGTAATAAGGTAATTATAAAGTCGACTATGGAATATACTACAAATCATGTAGATGAATGTGAGTGACTTAGATAGGTAGATGTTTGGGCCTGAGATTGTGTAGCAGACGTCGAAAAAAGTCATGCTGATTCGGAAGAGGTTAGTCGAAACCCAGAGCTGGCAGAAGAGCTATACAGACACTCGGCGGAGAGAATTGGAGTTTGAGGTTGGAGATGCAGTGTTTGTCAAAGTATCTCTGACAAAAAGAGTGATCGGATTTGGAAAATGTGGCAAGTTGGTGCCAAGGTACATTGGGTCATACAGGATTTTGAGGCGAATTGGTAAGATGGCATATAAGTTGGAATTGCGTAAAGAATTGGCATAGGTATATGATGTGTTCCATGTTTAAATGCTAGGGAAGTATGTGCCAGATCAGAGTCACCAGTTGATGAAAGTGCCCGAGGGATTGCACCTGAACTTGAGCTACAAGGAACAACCTGTGGAGATTGTGGACCATCGAGAGAACGTGTTGTGAAGTTCATACCTATGGTCAAGGTTTTTTGGAGGAACTAGTTGTTCGATAAAGCCACTTGGGAGCCAGAGGATGACATGAAGAAGGATTTTCCCGAATATTTTATGTAATTGTTTTCTTTTGCTTGTAATTGTTTTTGTCCCTATTAACGGTAGTTCTAAGGACAGAACTATCTTAAGCAGGAAGTAATGTAACACCCTAGAATTTTAAATAATGTTTTGAATTAAATAAATGATTTAAAATTAATTTATGTGATTTATTAATTATTTTTCTGAAATTTATCTTTTTGCACGTGCAAAACACGCGCAAATAATTTTCTTTTGAAACACAAATTCAGAAAATCTATTTGGAAAATCTAATATTTATTAGTAGATATTAATTACAAATTTACTGAATTTTTATGAATAAATTATGACATATTTGCAAGTGCTCAAAAATGAAGGACTTTGTGCAAAATTGCCACTTGGAGTCAAAACTCCATATTTCAGTTTTTTTTGGCGTGCACTTGGGGAGGGGGGGGGATTGGTTGTGATTGAGGGAATATAAAACATTGTAGAAAGACCCTAAAAAGCAACCCCGACCTATATATTGGCATTAGCTTCCTATTCCCCTGTTGTGAACCCAAAATCTCTTTTTCTCAATATTTTCTTCGAGTTTAAAGCATGGATCTTAGACTTTTGTAAGGATAAGGAAGAGGTTTTTCTTTACTACTACTATTGTGCTTCAAATTAGTCTTCTTTAAGGTGGGTGATGCTTTCTTACCTCTTGTTTTCTATATGATTGT
This sequence comes from Hemerocallis citrina, assembly GCA_017893485.1. Lineage (NCBI taxonomy): Eukaryota > Viridiplantae > Streptophyta > Magnoliopsida > Asparagales > Asphodelaceae > Hemerocallis > Hemerocallis citrina. The sequence continues at coordinate 219,700,878 of CM030364.1, forward strand.
AAATTGTTCAAGTATAATGCATGATTAGAAGTTGCATGATAATTGAATATGATGTGTGAATATAGATTTTAATGAATGAATAACTAATCAACATCTTTTACGAAGAAATATAAAGTTTTGAGTAATTTTCCATGCTTAAATAGTTGATGTATAAGATACACAAAGATATTCACTTTCTTATGTCATGCTTGAATAATCGTGTTTGAATTGATATTAAATGTGTATAAGACTTGTAGGAGTTATCAACTAATTGGTAAAGATCTAAATATTGCTTGTATGAGTTTCTTGATTTGTGGATTTATATCATTTATAAAATAGAATGCAATTGAATAATAATTTCATACATGCACATGGATGAGTAAATAACCTTTAGTTGCTATTTTTCCAAATGTACTTACTATTTTGGGATTTACGTTGAGGATTTATTGTTTTTTTTTGGATTGGAATTGAATGAGAGATGTTGGAACTTGATGTTGAGTTGGATGGATTGAGGTATTTTGACCAACGAATGTGTATTTCAAGATAAATCTCAGTTTTAAACATGTTTAAGTTTTATATTCTGTATAAGAAGAAATTTTGATTGCATTTTAATAATATTCGGGTGTTTATACAAAAAGTTTCTTTGAAAATCTTTTTATTCATGTTATAACTTTAAAATTTGGATTTTTGTGAAATCTGTGAGGATTTGATTTGATGCTTAAGTTGAGTTATTTTTGCCAAAGATGCACTTGCTCTATCACAGGTTTTCATCGTTTGGAATTGTGTATTCGAAGTTTTAAACATGTATCAGTTTTGAGAGAAACTGTGAAGTTCTTGTCTGTTGCAGACTTCGTGCCGGTCGACCGCAGTGCGTCTGTCGGTCAACTGCAGTTCATTTGAACGTGCAGGTGCAGTCGACTGTCACGCTAGGCTGTCGTCATTCTTTTATTAGCAGTCAATTGCAGTATTTTCTGCAGTAACTGCCAGTCGACTGCCATGGTTTGAATTGGGGTTTTTCTTCGAGTGCTTTCTCTCGACCGCAACTTTTACACCTGTAGTTGTCAGCCGACCGACATGCTCTGTTTTGCTGCGAATCTTTCTATTTCTTAAGCGATTTTTTCTTCGCATTTGCAAACAATAATTTCTCCATTTTTCAAAGTGGTTAAGCACATATTACACCACTTTCACAGAGTGTATATTTATAAATTTTAAACAGGGTTTAAGTTCTATTTTTGTGGGATTTAGAAAGTTAACACTTTTTTGTGAATTTCAAGAGTATTTTACTTTTGGATCATTTTACACTATTTGAAAAGTATGAACCTCATTTTTATTCATGTCTCGTTTCAATTTTGTCCAATTATGTGGATGTGGTTGTATATTGGAAGTACTTGGTTTTGTTGACTGTTGGATTTGAGGGAAGCCTCGTCATGAGTCGGACTATTTGGATTTATGAGATACCAAGGAATGTTGAGTTGATGTTTTGAGTTTTGAGACTCTAGAGGTTGAGTGGAACCATAACATGTCGGCGGTTGAGACTTTGTGGATACTTTGGCCAGTGGGGCCTTGTTGTTGAGTTAGTTGAATTACATCTGGCAGGATACACCAACTCTAGGGGTAATTGTGACTTAACTAATAATAATAAACCTAAGGACAGGCACTAGCTGGAGTTGTGACGAAATAAGAGCAAACATGGGTTGGGGGGCCTCACATGACTGGATGATAGAAGATAGTCTCAGGAATTACCGGGGTGTGATCACGGACGGTGTGGGATGATTTTTTGGGATTACCGGGGGTCGAGGAGATGCTCATGGGATATTTTTGTGATGAGGTACCATTGGCTGACAGTTTGGGTTTCAATTTCTGAAATTATCGGGGTGTGAGGGTGTGTACCCAATATCACGGACGATGAGAAAGTTGATTCTCAGGGATTACCAGGGCATGGCACTAGATACTCACAGAATACTCTAAATCTTAAATTAATCATCGTAGTAGGATTAGTTGCATAACGAGGATTTAAACCCTATAAGGTGGAGAACGATAAGGGCTTGCACCGGACCTATGTAGAATGGGATGCATAGAATCCGACAAATTTGCATTAGTAATCATCATATGCATTTGTGGTTTTCTTGACTTGTTTTATGCAATGTTTCTGTTTTTCTTACACATGACACTTAGCCTGGCTTCACTTGATCTTTTTTTATGCTTCATTTATTGTTGTTTTACGTTCCATCTAGTATTGCCATGTTGTTCATGTTCTATTATTATTGTTTGTGATTGTTAGGTTGGAAAGTATCACTATTACTATAGTTGACGTCAGTTACATTTAACTGACGTGCCCACTTTTCATTCAGATTTTGCAGGTTTACAGTTATAGATAAAGTTGAATTAAGCAAGAGCTTGGTGTTAATTGAAAATTGTAATCCATCAAGTTGTAAAGAATTGTAATTTAAAGTTTTAATTTTTCCTGTATTTGGTTGCTATGTTTATGATTACAATTGAAGTTGATTATGGAATTTGTGCCATGTATTTCTAATTTTATTTATTGGAAATTCGGGGTACTATAGAGTTGGTTTCAGAGCAAGCTTCAATAGTAATATTCAACATGGTATAGGTAATGAACCTTGGTGTGGACACTAGAGCGTGAGTGTAACCCCCGTTCCCGTAAATACGTATTTCCCGAATATTTTCTGTAATTTGATTATTATTTTGTTAATTTTTTTTTTCTATGTAGAATCTTTTCTAAACAAAAAGGTTTGTTATTTCAAATAATAGTATATATTTTAACTTCACTTTTCATTTTATAATTGACCGATTATATATTTTTCCCGTTTGGATTATTTTAATATAGAGCTGATAAGTCAATCCTTATCTTGTTGTATTATGTTATTATAATAATAATTATTATTATTATTTTTATTATTTTAATATTATTATTATTATTATTATTATTATTATTATTATTATTATTATTATTATTATTGTTGTTGAATTATTTCCATGAATATGTCGAACCAAATTCTGTCATGTATTATTATTCTTATCATATTATTATTAGTATTATTATATTTTTGTAAAGTCCATTGATTTCAATTTATCTTGTATTATATAGTTATTTAATTTTAAAGCCCAATTTTATATTCTTTCTATAATTATTATTTTATTTGTGAAGCCCAAATATAAAGCTCAAGTTAATCCCAACCCAATACCCACCTCCTATTGGATCTTGACCCACAAACCAACTAACCCAAAACAACCCCCATATCCCCACTAACAGCTAATCTCCAAAAATCACTCCTGACCACATCACATCCTGTAACCCCCAAATCTGAATCCCTAATAATCAGCCTTTCTATCTCCCCATTATTATAATCATAATTATATATTTTAATATATTAAACACTCTCCCCCTTCCTCTCACATCTTTCTTCCTGTCTCCCCTTCTCTCCTCTGTTTTCGAAACCAAAACAGAGGAGCTCCCCCTCGTCTCCCACCTCCGTTCCCTGCACCTCCTCGCTTCTCCTTCCACTCCATCGTCCTCGTCAACCCCGAGCGCCACCGCACCTCGGCTTCGTCCCCCCAACCGCTTCCGCCTGCTCACTCTCGCCCTCGTCACCTGCCACACCGTTCTCCTCCAACTCATCACAGCCGTCATCATCCCGGTCTCTGTCGAGCCCTTGTGCATTGCCGCCGCCGCTCGACCAGCCCTTTGCGCCGCCAGTCACCGCCGAAACCCAACACCTCTCCGCTCGACCACCTCGCTGCTCCCCTTATTGCATCCTCCACCTGTCGTCTCTCCTGCTAGCGCCTCTTGCTCAAGCCACCTTGAGCTCCTCCGCCAGTGCGAGTGCACTGTCGCCGCTCCACCGCCAGTGCCCAAGTTTCCCACGTCGCTGAGCCCCGTCTTCCTCCTCGTCTCCTTCATTCACCGCTCGACCACCCCCATCGCCCTCACGGTCGACCACTGCCTGCAGCCACCTCCTCCCTGCCGTCGACCAACACCACCGCCAGCGCGCCACCCCAAGTTGATGCCCCTGCCTCCGGCCTTCGCTGCACCCACTCACCCGCCCTCCTCTGTTTTGATCAACATCAGCAGCTTTTGATCACAGCCGTCCGATCCTCCATTTGATCATCACCGTGATCATCAAGTGCTTGATCAAATCAGCCACCACCATCCGATCGGATCTTGATCTCGACCGTCGGATCTTCCTTGATCATCGCGATCGTGATCATCATCTTGATCTTGATCTTCAATCTCAGCCGTCCGATCATCTGATCTTGATCCTCATCAAGATCCGTGCCCGATCGTGATCATCATGATCGTTTGCTCGTCGTTGTGTCGTCGGAATTCCGATCCCGTTATTCTTTGCATATTCGGATTAATCTAACGTCGTCCTAAATGCAAGTCATCTCATTCTCGACTTATATTGTATTGTATTTGAGATTATTTATTGAATCTCGTAAGTAGATCTATACTGATTATCGTATATCTGTTATTATTATCTATCGTTGGGATGCTACGGATTTACACGAGCGAATCAAAGCAATGGTCCTGACTCCAATGTATAGAGATATTGCATGAATACATGTAACTAATTATTGAATATAGGAATATGAATTATTATTGTATTTCATGTCATGACATTACACAATAATTGTAGATTGTATACTAGTATTGATGTTATATGATTGATGTTGGTGTGCTAGTCGATTGTGATTAGTAGAGTTATGGACATTATACATCCTAATACCATGTTCACATAGATGTAACTTGCTGTGATTTATAATTGTTAACCCCTAACTCATCGTTCATAACATTTTCATCTTCTTATTCATGAAGAACATGTTGAAATCCTGAAATTTATTGCCAACCTGAACATTACCATACTGTTTCGACCTAGATAATGTCATCAAAATCAATAACTTTCTGAATATAAAATGTAGCCCCATGTTTCTAGTTTCCAGAACATCCAGAATTTTTGGATTCCGACTTATATTGCATGAGTTATGACCATTTTACTGTTGCTGCACTGTATTTTCAGATTTATGCACATACCACGTTAAACTGATGAATTAGGTGAACTAATGATCAAGAATTACCATGATAATTTCCAGATTGATAGCCAACATGCTTAGGGTAATGAAAATTATTTTTAGTAATTTTTACAAGGAATATTTGCTGCTGTTACAACTGAAACTAGTTGATACTGATAACCAGTCAGAAACAGTAACCTGTAAAGAACACTGAAATTCACTTAGCTACTGTTGTCAGAATTTGGACTTTAAATATGCGTTGGAGCCGGGCAGGAGTCTAGTTTATAGAACTTCTAACGGATCCACATTTGCTATCCTGTAGCAACGGGAATTCTGATTTTGGTACAGCAACGTACTGCTGTCCAGATTTGGGTTTCTATGTTTAATAATATATAATTGAATCTATAATGTTGAATTTGATGTATTTGATTGTATAGAGTACATTCACATTCTAGTGTCCCTTATTAATCACATTATCGTTTCTCAATTATATTTCTGTCCCTATTGTTCTCTATTAGTATTGCATGTTAATTGAATAAAGATTGTTAATCAAGCCAGGGTTAAAGGTTGACTAGGGTAGTTGATAATATAGTGACTGTACTCGGGAATGTGGGCCTCGTTCCCAAATATCGTTATCGTCATTGTGCAAGAAATTGCAAATTGCAGTATTATCATCATTGTGCAAGAAATTGCAAATGGCCAGTGTTATCGTTATTGTGCAAGAAATTGCAAATGGTCAGTGTTATCGTTATTGTGCAAGAAATTGCTGCAACAGCTAGTGTTATATTGTACCAAGTACATGACCTATAGAACCTACCATCTTAGTCTAAACAAAATTGATTGTATGCATCGAACCTATAGTATGGGATGCAGTAGTACGTGCATTAGTTAGAATTAAAATGAATAATAGACTTAAGACTTCATTACATTGTCATTGCATTTTTTCATCGTTATCGAACAGTGTTATCGTTATTGGTTACAGTTATTGTTATTGTTTATTTTTATGGTTATAAATCATCGTTATTGCACATTGTACTATTATCGCTTTGTCACTATTCAATACTATTGATCTCATCATTCACTGAATTCATCGTTATACCGTTATTGTTATTGTTCCTCTGTTTCTCTACTTGCTATCCACGACTTGCTCTAAGGATATATTATTCTCTCTTTTAGATGAACAGCTTACAGGAAATCAAGGAGATTTTTCTGACGGACTAGAAGAGCAACAATGGTGAAGGAATTATTTTGCTGCACGACTTAAATAATTATTGTTTTATTTTGATAACTTTAATAATTGAACAATGTTGTTAATTCTTGTATTTGTGGGCTTTTGACCCAAATGTTGTTAGTGTTGATTCCAGATGTTGGATTTTTATTAAGTTGGTTATTTTATGCTTAAATTCAAGTATTATTATTCATGTGTTTACTCCTTCATTTCATGCGTGGTTGTATTGCTTCCTGTTTACTCCTTTATTTCATGTGTGGTTGTATTACTTCCTGTTTATATTGTAGATTTGAATCGATAACAGCTCATGGGTGATGCAAGTCATTTGATGGGCCATATCACATGCTTGCATTCCATATTTTTGGGAAGCGGGGTGTGACAGTGAGTACATAGATGTGGACATTAGAGTGTGAGTATTAAAACATGAAACTAAAGCGAATGAAATGGTTTGAGTATGAATGGACTTCTGTAGTGGGCAGTTGATGTGGTTGTGATTTATGTTCTGGTGCTTTAACATTTCCACGTGTTTTGCATTATTCATTAAAATGGCAGGACCCAGGACCAGGATTGATGGGAATGATGATGAGGCTGAAGCTTCCCACGGGGCCAGACTTGATCTGGAGACGGAGATTTCCACGGTGTATCAGACTCTGAATGCATTTATGGTAGCAAGTGCGACTTGGAATCAGGGGGTAGGGCTTGTACCTATTAATGCAGACTCGATGAAGCAAGTGGAGTCTTTCAAGCGGATGAAGCTACCAGTCTTTGAAAGGTAAGCAAATCCCAATGAAGCTGATGACTGGATCAGGCAGATGGAGATTGTCTTTGAGGTTTTGAAAACCCCCGAGGTCAGCAAGGTGAAATTGGCGTCGATGTAGTTGGAAAAGGATGCTGATTTTTTGTGGCAGTCGATGAAAATGACTTTTGGTGATGAGAAGGTGACTTGGGAAGTTTTTCTTGGAGAGTTCAAGGATCACTATTTGCCCTTGGACATTCAGGAGAAGAAGGCGATGGAATTTCTGAACCTGTGGCAGGGCAACATGACTGTGCGTGGGTATGATACTAAGTTCACGTAGCTATCAAGGTATGCACCGGAGCTAGTTGTTGATGAAGCAAAGAAGGCCAGAAAATTTGAGCAGGGCTTAAGGCCGAATCTAAGGTCCCGAATGATACCTTTGGGGATCAGAAGGTTTGACAAACTTGTCAAGAGGGCAGCCATGACCTAGGAGGACATGGATTAGTTCCATAAGAAGCAGGAAACTTGGAACAAGAACAAAAGGCCAGGAGTAGAAATCAGAGTGGGAAGAGGTTACCGGAGAAGAAGGGTAGATTTGGTAGAACCGAGCAGAAGGCAACCGCAATTCAGGGAGTGACTTGCTATAACTGTGTAGAGGCGGGTCACCACAAGGCAGATTGTACCTGGCCAACAAGGAGTCCGACTTGTTTCCTGTGTGGGAGAGAGGGTCATACTAGGCCATTTTGCCCGCAGCTTAAGAAGGGTGGTGCGAATGGGGGCAAATTTCAGAGGCAAGGGCGAATGTTCGCATTAATGGAATAAAGGCAGAGGTTTTATTTGATACTGATTCTTTGCATACATTTGTGTAACCAAATTTTGCTACAGTTTTAGGTGTGGAACCTAAGATTTTTCTGGGCAGAGTCTTGTCTGTGGTAACACCATTGGGAGAGGAATTGTTTGCTGATCGAGATTACGAGGATTGTGATATCGAGATTGGTGGGAGGCTTTTTGGAATTGATCTCATCGAACTATAAGTTTTGGGTGTAGATGTGATCGTGGGAATTGATTGGATGGCAATTTATGACGCTACAATTGAATGCAAGAATAAAGAAGTTATTGTGAAGTCACCGGAGGACCTGCAGTATCTTACCAAGGGAAGAAGGGGAACTCGAAGATGTTTACAACTATATGGAAGTTGATAATTCCAAAAGGAGTCAAGGAGATTCCAGTTGTCAGAGATTTTCCTACTGTGAAGATCTACTAGGGTTGCCGCCGCAGAGAGATGTTGAGTTTTGCATCAATGTTCAACCGGTAAGTGCTCCTATATCTAAGGCTCCGTATAGGATGGCGCATGTAGAGTAGGATGAGGTCAAGAAGCAAGTTAAGGAATTTCTGAGTAAGGGGTTCATCAGGCCAAGTGCTTCACCATAGGGTGCAACAGTGTTTCTAGTAAAGAAGAAGGATGGGTCGATGAGGATGTGCATTGACTATCGGGAATTGAACAAGGTGACCATTCAGAACAAGTATCCACTTCCACATATTGATGATCTATTTAATATGCTTCAGAGAGCAGCAGTATTTTTGAAGATTGATCTACGGTCAGGGTATCATCAGGTCCGAGTTAAAAAGAAAGATGTGAGCAAAACAGCTTTCAGAACTCGGCATGGGCTTTATGAGTTTTTGGTGATGCCATTTCAGGTCATGAATGAGCCAGCAGTGTTTATGTAATGCCCTGATTTTTCATTTAATGGAAAAATTATTTATTTTGCACGTAGTGTGCACGTGCAATATTTTTATAAATATTTTCATCAAGAGGAGTAAAGATATTTAATATGTGCCTTTAATTATTTTTTCTATAAAGCCTTCTTTCAATTAGACAAAAAGCCTTTTTCCTAAAGCCCAAAAATTTAGTTTATTTATTTTATTTTCAAAATAATTATTTTGGCCCAAAACAAAAGCCCATGGACTATTTTTTATACAACTTTTCATGTAGAATACAATTTAAAGACTATTTTATTTTTTATACAAAAATTTAATGTACAATTTTTGGGCCTAGTTGCACGCACGTGCACTACACGTACACGTGCAATATGCACTTTTTCAACTAGGCCGGTTGTAATCTTTTTGGTGGGAAATGAAAATTGTAATGGTGATCATGGTGTGGTGGTTACTTGGTTGTATATAGTTATTGCAACTCCTACTTTCATCTTGACCCTCCATCTTACAACCAACCAATTGATCCTAGCCCTCCATTCTTCTTGATTTTTAGTATAAATACCCCCCCCATGGCTAGTTATTCTTGTGTAAAATTATTCTCTTCCAAACCTATAGTTCAATTATACTATCTAGTGGTGATTTTGTGAGTTAAAAGATTGAGAGTGTGTGGGATCTTTGCTTGCAACTAGAAGAGGGGAGGCTGGCATTCATCAAGAGGGAGCTCGGCTTGGGTGTGCTTGGGAGGCTTGTGTGCACGTGTTCAAGGAGGAACCATTCGTCGCAAGGACATTCGTCTAGGGATTTGCTAGTTGTAATTTTTCTCTCCATACAAGGTGGGTAAATTTTCCCTATTTCTAACATAGGAATGCATGCTAGATTTAATTATCAAAATAATGCATGAAAATGATTAATAAGAATGCACATTTAATTGAAAAGATGATCTCTAATTGATTGAATTGTTGATATGCAAATTATGTGTGTTGCTATTAGTAAAATTCAAGATTGTGTGCAATATGAATATGGTTGTAAGTTGTGTGAAGAAACCTTTGTTAGTAGCATGAAAAATTATGTGCAAAAAAAAATTAGTATATCGACTACGTCACTTTTATGTGCTAAATTGGAAACTTTGTATAGCGTTGTAACGAATAAATTAAGATGAAATTTTTATGTTTGGGAAATGAATAAGAGTAGAGAATTAGTATAGAGATTGATGAAATTATAATGTCAAAAAATGTATTAATAGTTTGTCACATTAACCAAATTGTATGGTAGAAATGTGTTAATTATGGAGAAAATTATGTTTAATTATTTAAGAAATTATTTTCATCTACTGGAATAAAATTCATGATGGAAAACGATTAATTCGGATTTTTACAGTATATTAGTAAGAACAATGTGATATGCAATTTTGTTGAACGCCGAAATGTTCTAAATAACAGAGAGTATGGATTAAATAAAATTGGAATTATACTAGTGACAACCTGAGCACGTAGCTCAAGTGGTCATAGTGTGCGGTTGGTTTCCCCGTGGTGACCGGTTCGAATCCCTGTGGCACACATTTTGTTTCACAATTTTTAAAAATATAAGAATCAGCGATCGAGAGCATTAAATACTCTCTGTCTCCTCTTTATGATGCCTAGCGCCTTTGGCCTAGTGGTCAGTGCCTTTGGCTGTGTTCTCTGGGGTGCTGGGTTCGAATCTTGCCCTCGGCAAGGTTGAAAAACAATTTTTTTGGGGTTTTTAATTGTCAAAAAATTATGAGAAAAATATGACTATTCTTCTAAAAATATATGGGACTTTATAAAAATAAATTGGGGATTATTTGCATGAAATAAAACATGATTTGAGAAGAAAATGTGTAAATAGAACTATGGTTCTATATTTTTATGGTTGTGAAATTATATCTTGCAAAAATGATTTGAAATGAAGGATTAGAAGATTAATGTGGCAAAAAGAAATTATATTGTTGTGATGTGATGCAAATTATTCTCATTTGAGAATAGTGTGAGAATTATGAAGTGTAAATGTTCACTTTTGATTGAATAATTAGTGATGTGGGTTTTTATGTGAAAATAACATTTCATGAGTTACATGATGAATAATTGAGTTTTATAGCTATGGATTATTTGAACGAATTAGAAATCATGATTGGAAAAGAGAAATACTTTTGAGTATGACAAATCAACAAATGAATTTATGAGTGGAAATGCTCAAATTGGAAATTGTGAATTTGAAATCAAAACAAAAGAGTAGCTAAGTCTCCCCCGGCATTTGGAAAGAAATGAAATGAAATATTGTAATGAAAGACCAAGGTTGGTCATGTGTGAATAAATGAATAAGTCCGGTTTAGTGGAGAGGCTAACTCTAGAGCTTTGATTTTGTTCATGATTCTAATAAAAACTGAGGATTAGTGCATAGTGAAGACGTGATGAAAGTGAGAGAAAAATACGAGTATGAGAACTAGAGTTACGGTGCGGGTGTGTAAGCCACAGAATGCATGCTTGATGAGTCAAGACATGGCGTAGGCACAACTCAGTAATGATCGGACTTTAGCCACGCTTGTGGGATGTTTGGTGACTGCAAGAAGATCGTGTGCCATGAAGGAGGCTGAATTGCCACAGAATGCATGCTTGATGAGTCAAGACATGGCGTGGGATTCCCCTCCAGGTTTTCTGTACACGAGCTTGTACTCATAGATCATCTAGGATACTCACCGTAGTTACAGTAGTAGATTAAGTCATGGCGATGGATTGAACCCTACAAAGATGAAGAACGATTAAGAGGCTTCCCCTCGGACCTATGTAGTATGGGATGCATAGAATCCGAACAAGTGCGCATTAGTGTCATCTAATATAAATAATTGCATTAAGGACTAAGTGCACAATCACAACACGACATCAATAGGGTAGTCCCTTTAGTTTGATATGTGACAAGTTTGTGTTTGCTAAATATGGAAAATAAGTTATACTATTTCCGGCATAGAGAGGATGGTCGTGTATAATGATCGTCGGTTGAATAAACTGACGTACCCACAGTCTTACATGCAGGTAAATGGCTTGATAAAGATTAAAGAGCAATAAATGCTTAAAGATTATTCAATGTTGTTGTACATTTGTTTCGTTGTTGTAAAGTTTACTTCCGCTGTGCAATGTAAAGTGTAATGTAATCATGTAAATTCTGATGTAAAGTGAAAAGTTCAAATTTCCTTGTAAAATTGTACTAAAGAAAGCGGAAAGATCCTGTAGAACATCTCGAATTCAGTGTATTTGGGATTCGGGGCGTTACAGTTTATGGATATGATGAATCAGATTTTGAGGTCGTTCATTGATTCCTTCATGGTGGTAGATGACATTATGGTCTATTCGAAGTCGAAGGATGAGAATACTGAGCACTTAGCAGAGGTATTGAAGAAGTTGCAAGATTATGACTTGTATGCCAAGGTATCTAAGTGTGAATTTTGGAAGTCGGAAGTGGCTTTCCTTTGTCATATCCTTTCTAAGGAGGGAGAGGCCGCTGACCCTCAGAAGGTTATGGCAGTAAAGACGTGGCCTAGACCGATGACTGTGAAGGAGGTCAGGAGTTTCTTGGGATTAGCTGGGTACTACAGGCGATTCATTCAGGGCTATGCACAAATTGCAGTTCCGTTAACAGGTTTGACTCGGAAGGATGTGAACATTACTTGGACTGATAAATGTGAAGCGAGTTTTCTGTAATTGAAGGAGAGGTTGACGACAGTACCTATTCTAGCTTTGCCACAAGCTGGGAAGGAGTATGATGTCTGCAGTGATGCGTCACTCAGAGGTTTGGGTTGCGTCTTGATGCAAGAGGGGAAGGTTATTGTTTATAGTTCGAGGCATTTGTGTCCTCATGAGAAGAACTATCCGATACACGATTTGGACCTTGCAACTATCATCTTTGCCTTGAAGCAATAGAGGCATTATGTATATGGAGAAAAGGATAATATGTATATTAATCACAAGAGCTTGAAGTATATTTATCAACAGAAAATTCTGAATCTTCAGCAGAGAGGGTTGTTGGAGGTGTTGGAAGACATTCAGCCTGAGATAAAATATCATCCGGGCAGGCCGAATGTAGTGGCTAATGGGCTCAGTCAAAAGAGTAGCCTATCATGTTTGATCACGACTCAAAAGAAATTGGCAGTAGAGTTAGATCAAGCAGGTATCGAGGTTGTTTTGCAAGGATTGGGAGCTTCGTTGGCACAGTTGAAGCTTCAGCCTATATTGAGGGAATAGATTATAAGGGCCAGAAGTCAAATTCAGCAATTCAGAAGATGTTGCAGCAGATTTCCGATGGTAAGTTGTCAGAATTCCATGTTTAAGATGGGGTTCTGTGGATGGGTGAGAGATTGTGTGTGCCAGAGAATGCAGATTTGAGGGAGAGCATCTTGCAAGAAGCACACAATACCTTGTTGTCCATACATTCTGGAAGTACGAAGATGTACAAGAACATCAAGCAGCACTTTTGGTGGCCAGGAATGAAGAGGAATGTAGTAAATTTTTTGGAAAGGTGTTTGACTTGTCAGCAAGTCAAGGTAGAGATTCATAAACCTAGAGGCTTGTTGCAGCCGTTGCCTATACCGGAATGGAAGTGAGAAAATATCAGTATGGATTTCATCACTGATTTACCTAGGAGTCCGAAAGGCAATGACTCGATTTGGATCATTGTGGGTCGTTTGACCAAGTCAGCTCATTTCTTACCTATGAAGATTACATGGTCTTTGGAGAAGCTGGCAGAACTGTACATTGATGAGGTTGTGAGACTTCATGGGGTTCCCATGTCTACTGTTTCCGACCGGGATTCGAGGTTCACATCGAGATTCTGGAAGAGTTTGCAAGCAGCCTTGGGTACCAGGACTGACTTCATTACTGCATTTTATCCACAGACCGATGGTAAAATAGAAAGGGAGAATCGAGTATTGGAGGATATGCTGAGGTAATATGTCATGGATTTTGGTGGCGGTTGGGAGAGATACTTGGCATTGGTTGAGTTTACTTACAACAACAGTTACCATGCAAGTATCAGTATAGCATCTTATGAAGCCTTGTACGGGAGGAAGTGTGGAACAGCCGTTTGTTGGTGTGAAGTGGGAGAGAGGCAGATGTTCGGGCCTGAGATTGTGCAGCAGACGTCGAAAAAGATCAAGTTGATTCGGAAGAGGTTAGTCGAAACCCAAAGCCGGCAGAAGAGTTATGCAGATACTCGGCGGAGAGACTTGGAGTTTGAGGTTGGAAATGCATTGTTTCTCAAAGTATCTCCGACAAAAGGAGTGATCAGATTTGGGAAAGGTGGCAAGTTGGCACCAAAATACATTGGGCCATACAGGATTTTGAGGCGAATTGGTAAGATGGCATATAAGTTGGAATTGCCCAAAAAATTGGAACAAGTACATGATGTGTTCCATGTTTCAATACTGAGGAAGTATGTGCCAGATCAGAGTCACCAGTTGATGAAAGTGCCCGAGGGATTGCAGCTAAACTTGAGCTACAAGAAACAACCTGTGGAGATTGTGGCATCGGGAGAAGGTGTTGCGGAGTAAGCTCATATCTATGGTCAAGGTTTTTTGGAGGAACCATTTGTTCGAGGAATCCACTTGGGAGCCAGAGAATTGCATGAAGAAGGATTTTCCTGAACTTTTTTATGTAATTGTCTTCTTTTGCTTGTAATTGTTTTTGTCCCTATTAGCGGTAGTTCTAAGGAGAGAACTATTCTAAGGAGGGATTAATGTAACACCCTAGAATTTTAAATAATATTTTTTATTAAATAAATGATTTAAAATTAATTTTTGTGATGTATTAAATATTTTTCTGAAATTTATCTTTTTGCACGTGCAAAACACGCGCAAATATTTTTCATGTGACACAAAAAGTCAGAAAATCTATTTGGAAAATCTAATATTTATTAGTAGATATTAATTACGAATATTTTGAAGTTTTATGGTTAAATTATGACATATTTGCAAATACTCAAAAACGAAGGACTTTTGTGTAAAATTGCCACTTGGAGTAAAAACTCCAGGTTTTGGTTTTTTTTGGGCTGCACTTGCATGGGGGGGGGGGGGGGGGGGGGGTGTTAACCTGGTTGTCATTGAGGGAATAAGATCTTACTTCAATTGATTTATTTAACTACCAAATGTAATAAATCCATATATGTAAAGATATTTTCTTGAGGAATAATTTATAAAACATTGTATAAAAACCCTAAAAAGCAACCCTAGCCTATATATTAGCAACAGCCGCCTATTCCCCTGTTGTGAACCCAAAATCTCTTTTTCTCAATATTTTCTTGGATTTTAAAGCTTGGATCTTGGACTTTTGCAAGGAGAAGGAATGGGGCTTTTCTTTACTACTACTATTGTCCTTCAAATTAGTCTTCTTTGAGGTGGGTGATGTTTTCTTACCTCTTGTTTGCTATATGATTGTAATTGTTCAAGTATAATGCATGATTAGAAGTTGCATGATCATGGAATATGATGTGTGAATATAGATTTTAATGAATGAATAACTAATCAACATCTTTCATGAAGAAATATAAAGTTATGAGTAATTTTCCATGCTTAAATAGTTGATGTATAAGATACACAAAGATATTCACTTTCTTATGCCATGCTTGAATAATCGTGTTTGAATTGATATTAAATGTGTATGAGACTTGTAGGAGTTATCATCTAATAGGTAAAGATCTAAATATTGCTTATATGATAATTTCTTGATTTGTGGATTTATATCACGTATAAAATAGAATGCAATTGAATAATGATTTCATACATGCACAAGGATGAGTAAAGAACCTTTAGTTGTTGTTTTTCTCTATGTTCTTACTATTTTGGTATTTACGTTGAGAAGTTATTTTTGTTTTGGATTGGAATTGAATGAGAGATGAAGAAACTTGATGTTGAGTTGGATAGATTGAGGTATTCTGACCAACGAATGTGTATTTCAAGATTAAACTCAGTTTTAAACATGTTTAAGTTTCATATTCTGTAAAAGAAGAAATTTTGACTGCATTTTGATAATATTCAGGTGTTTATACGAAAAGTGTCTTTAAGAATCTTTTTATTCATATTATAACTTTAAATTTTGAATTTTTATGAATTCTGTGAAGATTTGATTTGATGCGTAAGGTTAGTTGTTTTTGCTAAAGATGCAATTGCTCTATCATAGATTTTTCATCGTTTGTAATTGCGTGTTCGAAGTTTTTAACAAGTATCAGTTTTGAGAGAAACTGGAAGTTCTTGACTGTTGCAAATTGCGCGCCAGTCGAGTGCGCGGTCGACAACAGTGCGTCTGTCGGTCGATCGCAGGTCATTTGAACGTGCAGGTGCAGTCGACTGTCATGCTAGGCTGTCGCCATTCTTTTATTAGCAGTCGACTGACATGGTTTGAATTGGGGTTTGTCTTCGAGTGCTGTCGGCAGACCGCAACTTTTACAACTGTAGTTGTCAGCCGACCGCCATGCTCTGTTTTGCTGTGAATCTTTCTATTTCTTAAGCGATTTTTTCTTCGCATTTGTAAACAATAATTTCTCTGCTTTTCAAAGTGGTACACCAAATCTAAGGGTAATTGTGACTTAACTAATAATAATAAACCTAAGGACAAGCACTAGTTGGAGTTGTGATAAAATAAGAGCAAACATGATTAGGGGGGCCTCATATGACCGGACGGTGGAAGATAGTCTCGGGAATTACCGGGGTGTGATCACGAACGATGTGGGACGATTCTTCGGGATTACCGGGAGTTGTGGCGACGCTCATGGGATATTTGTGTGATGAGGTACCATTGGCGGAAGGTGTGGGTTTCAATTTCTGGAATTATTGGGGTGTGAGGATGTGTACCCAATATCACAGACGATGGGAAAGTTCATTCTCATGGATTGCCGGGGCATGGTACTAGATACTCACAGAATACTCTAAATCTTAAAGTAATCACCGTAGTAGGATTAGATGCATAACGAGGGATTAAATCCTATAAAGTGAAGAACGATAAGGGCTTGCACCGGGCCTATGTAGAATGAGATGCATAGAATCCGAAAAGTATGCATTCGTAATTATCATATGCATTTGTGGTTTTCTTGACTTGTTTTATGCAATGTTCTTGTTTTTCCTACACGTGACACTTAGCCTAGCTTCACTAAATGTTTTTTATGCTTCATTTATTGTTGTTTTATGTTCCATCTATTATTGTCATGTTTTTCATGTTCTATTATTATTATTATTGTCATGTATAAATTATTATTGTTTGTGATTGTGAGGTTGGAAAGTATCACTATTACTATAGTTGACATCAGTTACATTTAACTGGCATGCCCACTTTTCATTCAGGTTTTGCAAGTTTATAGTTATGGATAAAGTTGAATTAAGAAAGTGCTTGGAGTTAATTGAAAATTGTAATCCATCATGTTGTAAAGAATTGTAATTTAAAGTGTTTGAATTCCGCTGTGTTGTAAAGAGTTGTTGTAATAAAAAGTTTTAATTTTTCCTGTATTTGGTTATTATGTTTATGATTATAATTGAAGTTGATTCTGAAATTTGTGCCATGTATTTCTAATTTTATTTGTTGGAAATTTGGGGCACTACACTATGCCTTGTGGTCAATTAAGATATCTGGACAAAGGGACTAGACTACATGGTAACATTGGTCACGGATAGGTTATGTCGAATAACTGACATTCCCGTTACTTGAGTAGAGTGATGTATTGTTAGATATCACTCACTGTTTGTAATACTAGAATATGATTTTAGTATTACTGTGAACGTGACGGGAACCTACAAGGTCACACACTTAGAATGGATCAAAATTGAGATTTAAATTCATAAGATGAATTTAATTGGGGATCCAAGTAAGACTTGGACTCCTGACATTGGTTGGACATTTAATTAGATTAAATGGGCTGATTAAAGTTCAAAGATCCACACATGAATCTAAACCAGGTCAGATTGTGAGTTCAACAGCCTCATTACTCTTTTAGGGTTGATTTTCTGTAGCTATATATATGATACGTATCTATGGAAAAGTGTCACATGAGAAAACCCTACCCGTCACAGAAATTGTGAGAGAGAGAGAGAGAGATCGTGAGGAACATCCCCATTCCGCAGCTAGCACCGTGTCGTGAAGGAAAACTTGATTTTATCCATCCGTGTGGAAACCGTAGAGGCGCAGCAATATTGCAGTGTTGTGATCGACATTAATTGGAGATAGCGGATCCATCTTTAAGGTATAACTCCTAAACACGATTTATAGTTTTCCAATGGATCCATGGCTAGGTTTCGATATTTATTTGTAATTTTTTCTGCTATGTATTTGATCTGAGACTACCATAAAACCTAACATATGGTCAGCCAATAGTACCCGTGGTTGAGCACTTTCCTTGCGCTGACCTGCTGCCCATATGGCACCCACCAATTCCTTCGTGCAGCTCTTCTAGCGCATATTTGGCATCATCGGGACACAAACATCGGAGATATGGTCTCCTTTCCACCTTAGTGTATGACCACTTGAAGAGCACATTATCGATCAATATGAGTTTCTCTTATCAGATTCTTATCTTCCTGGCTTTGGCTAGGTCTAGTGAGAGTTCGCCATCTGTCAAGAACTTCCGGACGAGATCCATCCAAGTATCCACTTGAATGCCTGGGTTGAGGCAAAGGACCTCGGGTTTCTCGATGCTAGGGTTGAGGAGGATCTCGATGAGGACAGGGGGTGATCTAGGCCCTCGAAGGATGATGAGGCAATCTTGGACAAGGCATCAGCCTGGCCATTTTGTTTCCTCGAAATGCGGTCGACAGCGGCATCGTCGAAGACTGTTAAGAGTTTTCTGACGTGTGTCGAGTATTGAATCATCCGAGCATCACAGGCTTCATAATCCCCAGAAATCTGATTGACCACGAATTGAGAATCGCTGAAGGCTCTTACCCAGCTCGTTCCCGCCTTGTGGGCCAGCATGAGACTGACGATCATCGATTCGTATTTTGCTTGAAAATTGAGACGTAGGGAATACTGAAGGACGATGTCATCTGGGCCCTTGAGTATGACGCCAGCTCCACTTCCACCATCGCAGGATGATCCATCGACATAGATCTCCCAAGCTGGTTCGTCCTCTCGAAGTTCAGACACTTCGAGAATGGTACATTCTGTGATGAATTCTATGAGGCTTGCCCTTTGATGTCAGTCCGAGGTTGGTAGCTGATATCATGCTGGCTCAGATCGATTGACCACTTAATCAAGCGGCTGAAGATCTTTGGTTTGTTGAGAACTATCTTGACAAGCTCATCTGTAAGGACTTGGATGGAGTGGGCTTAAAAGTATGGTTGGAGTTTCCGAGCGGCCGTCACCAATGCATAGGTGACCTTTTCCATCCTGGTGTATCGAGTTTCAGCATTGTGCAGGATTTTGCTGACATAATTGACATGCTGAGTGCGTGTTCCGAAGCGGCCAAATAGTATGGTGGTGAGCGCGTGTCCCTAACTAGTATAGCGCTGAGTGCATGTTCCGAAGCGGCCAAATAGAGAAAGATGGGCTCGCCCGGCTCTGGTTTGCTGAAGAGTGGGGGGTTGGCCAGGTAGGACTTCAGCTAATCGAAAGCTTGCTATTAAGGACCTCCCCACTCGAAGCAGTTCACCCCCAAGAGGGCATTGAAGAATGGGAGCAAATTTTCCTCGGACTTGGAAAGGAAACGGCTGATGGCCGCTAGTTGACTCGTGAGACGTTGGATATCTTTGACATTTCTTGGAGGTGCCATATCAAGTATGGCCTAAATCTTTTCGAGGTTTGCCTCAATGCCTCGCTGGCTAACCACGAATCCAAAAAATTTCTCTGAGGTTACGCCAAAAGCGCATTTGGAGGGGTTGAGTCTCATATTGAGGGATCATATGACCCCGAAAGCCTCCTCGAGATCAATGACGTGATCCTATCCCCTGCGATTTTTGACGAGCATATCGTCGACATATATTTCCATTTTCCTGCTTATCTGTTCTTTAAAGAACCAATTGACGAGCCTTTTATAGGTAGCACCGGCATTCTTCTACCCAAAGGGCATAACTCTGTAGCAATAGAGGCCTGGTCGGTCACAAAGGCGGTCTTGGGATGTTCGAAGGGAACATTCTGATCTAGTTTTAGCACAAAAGGCATCCATGAAACTTAGTAGCTCGTGACCCGAGGTCACATCTATCAAGGTGTCGATGCTCGGGAAAGGGAAATGATCTTTAGGACAGGTCTTGTTGAGGCTTGTAAAGTCTATATAGATCCTCCATTTTCTGTTCGGTTTCTTCACCATCACCATGTTTGCCAACCACTCTGGGTAGTAAATTTCCTGTATGAACCGAGCCGAGATAAGCTTTTCCACTTCTTCCTTTATTGCCTGTTGCCTGTCAGATGTAAACTTACGACGCTTCTGCTGGACTGGCTTTGAGTCCAGGTTGGACGCCTAGTTTGTGCATAATGAGGTCCTCTGAAATCTTCGGCATATCCGAGGGCGTTCATGCGATGAGGTTGACATTCTGACGGATGTAGTCGATAATGGCCAGCTTTAGGTCTAGAGCGAGAGTATGGATCACTCGGAACCATTTAGATTTTTCCTCCTGGAGAAGGGTACCTCCTTCAACTTGTCGACGTGCTCCGAGCACAACGAACTCCTATCAGATGGAAGCTCCACTGCATCAGGGGGAAAACTCAACCCCCCCCCCCCACCGCAACCATATAGCACGAACGAGCAGATTCTTGATTGCCTCGAACAATGCCGACCCCATGGTCGGTAGGGAATTTCAACTTCAGGTGATAGGCGAAAGGCACCGCCTGGAGCGAGCAAAGGCCAGGCCTACTGAGGATGGCATTATTGACGGCCTTGACGTCGACCACCATGAAGTCCATTGCTTCCGTCCGGATGGTGAGGGTCATTCCGGCTGTTACATCAAGCATGATAATTCCCTCAATTTGGACAGGAATGCCCGAGAACGATTGAAGGGTGTACTCGGTCGGCTTCAGCCTCGCGCGAGAGCGTTTGAGCTTTTCGAATGCGACCAGGAACAGGATATTGAGGGAGCTGCCGTTGTCAACTAGGATGCGGCGGACCTCATGATTAACCATGCCAAGGCTGACTACTACGGCATCATAATGAGGCACTCGGACGCCTTCCAGATCTTCGCTGGAGAATGAGACCTCAGTCCTTGATCCCTGGGGGGCAGAAAGTTTTGGACTAAGTTAATCTCCCATACGAAGGCCTTGTGGGAAGTTTTCAATTCTCCCCCATGGGTCCGCCATGGACACAGTCAAGAATGGACAGCCTATCGGCTCCTTCGAGCTCAAGTTCTGCCTCTGGACGCCTGCTGGTAGTTCGGGAAAGGGGCGAAGCCCTCTAGTTAGTTCGGGTGAACTCCCTCAGGTACCCCATTTGGACTAGGGAATCAATCTCGTCTTTGAAGGCTCGTTAATTATCCATTTCATGCCCGTGGTCCCGATGGAACTGAAAGTAAAATTTTCGGTTCGTCTTCTTGTTGTCACTGGATCGGGGAGGTTGGCGGACCATCTCCTTGTCCTCAATTTCTATGAGGATAGCTGACACACTCTGAGTAAGCGGAGTGAACCTCTCGAAGCGGGGGACAGGAGGCGGTCGTCTATGACCGAATGCATCTTTCTAAGCCTTATTCAAAGGCTCAGAGTCATTGACCTTTCTCTTCCCATTGGCCAGGATTACTTTCTGGCCTCCTTTGCTCGGATGTACTTTTCGACCCTATTGAGGAGATCGGAAAAATAAAGGGCAGCTTCTTTGCCAAGGAGGCCTTAAACTGACCATGGCGAACATTGTGTCGAAAGACCGCAGACACAACGCTAGCATCGAGGGAAGAGACCGCCCTAGCCTCGGTGGTGAACCTCCATACGAAGTCCCAAATGGACTCTCCTTCCTTCTGTTTGAGGTCCAGAAAGGACGCGCTCGTCTTTTCGACCTTGTGGTTGGTCACGAAGTGAGCAAGGAATCTTGCCTCGAGCTGATCGAATGAGAAAATCAGTTGGGGGCAAGATTTGAGAACCATTCCCATGTTGGGCCATGCAGAGTGACTGGGAAGGAACGACAGAGGAGAGGATTCGTGGTCCTGTGAATCATCATGAGGGTTTTGAACCATTGTATGTGATCAGCAAGATCACTTCTCTATTGTACGTCTCAAAATGAGGTGACCTGAAATTCCTCAGAATCTCTGCAGCGAGGATTCGAGCGGAGAATGGGTGCCAGGTATGCGGATGTCTGGGTTGGATTGTAACCTGGCCTAGCCGATCCAAGCAAGGAGATTCTCCATTTCTTGGAGGCGCTAAAGGATGGCCTCATCTCGTCTCGCCGGCTGAGTCGAGCCATGAGACTCACTGCCCTGGGCTTCCTCTTTGCGAGGGTTGTCATTTTGATGCTTGGTTCTGGGGCCACGTCGGAGGACCTGGAGAACCTCGTTCCTAAAATCTCGCAACTCGGCTTTTGTGACTGGGACCTGTTCTCCTGGATAGTTCGGGGGTGGACAATCTCTCGGGAAGTGGCTGTGCCTCTGCTCCTGACCATGGGATGGGTGAATGTTGTGGGTCAGAGCCTGGTTTGAGGGGCGGCCCCACCCCTTGATCAGATGAGCTGGTGTCGGAGGTCATCCACTAGTTGTTTATTATTGATGACGAACCGAAGGTCAACGATGACCGAGCATGAATCGCTCGGACCAAGTCCTAACTGACCCTCGGCTCACTGTCTTCGGGACCCTTGTATGTTCACGTGACTGCGAGAAGGATGTAGGTCGGGTTGACATCCTGCAGTAGGTGATCTCTTGGCTTTGGGTGCCATGGAAGGGGATGGCTTCAGGGTGAGATCCGAGTCTGGAATCGAATCAATCTATCTTTTCTCACAAACGGAGCCAATTTGATGCTGCTGATTTAGTGGTGGGAGCAAAAGATGTGAGTTCTTTGTTATTTGATGCTGCTGATAAAGGGAAAGACAGATCTCAGCCACTGATCTGGATCTGAGTTGAGAATTTTGTGAGGAGCAAGAGAGGTGGTGCTGCTGGTAGCTGGCCGCCCCGAATACCTGCAAGATGCTTAGAAACACCGGGAGAGATCCCGACGACAAGCCCTCCGATGATCTAGTCAGTCATTGAAAAAAGTGGAGTTAGGGTTTGAGTGTAGAAAAGTGGATTACCTTCTGAAAGGGAGGGGTTCTGGTATTTATAGGCAGAGGGAGGTCAACCCTAATCCTAATGGGCAGGGTTGACCCTTTTCCATGGACTGGTACGGTAGAAGGCTCATAAAGGTGACAAGCCTGATCGCCAGGGGCTCACAGATTTTTAGGGGATCAGACGGCTCAGATTGAGCGGGACATTTTTACCCACATCAATGTACTAGGAAGAAAATATACACGAAAATACATTAATTCGTGCATAAATACCTTTTTTTTTTTAATTTATAATTTTGATTTTTTTTATAACCATTCATGCATAATACATGTATGGTATACATACATAGGAAGAAGACACTATAAATATGAAGATTTGCATAGAAATAAATGTTGGCTGTTTAGTTCAAAAACCCAAGATTCCCTTCTCCTTTTAGTCCCATATCGGTGGTCACCTTTGTCACATAAATGGATATATTACAATCCACTCTTTATCCCCTTGTAGTCTAGTGTGGTGTGGAGAGAACCCGTGGGCCACACGCGCGCCGCCGCCGCCGCCCGGCCCGGTTCGGTTCGGCGCGCGTAGTGGGCACGGGTGTGCGCGCCCGCATCTGCGGACACGAATGCCGATCCGAAATTGCTCTTCGGGTTCGGGTTGAGATCCTAAAATTATTTTTGCTGTTTATTTCTTTTCCTTTTGACTAATTCTTCATGAACGTTGGATCAGTTTCTCAGATCCGAAAAAGATGTCTTCTTTTTCTCCAACGTTCACACGTTCATGTATCTATAAATCCTAAACTCCTATTCTTCTCCAACTACTGAAAAAACTCGAAAAACCGCACCACACTGATAATCTCCTTCGCTGTTTCGGCAGTCCATCTTCTTTGCTGCTTTCCCGATCCGCAGGCGCAGCAATCTCTTCTGTTCGCTGCTTCCGCTCCTTTCTTTTTCGCCGGAGTTCTGGGCAAGGCTAAGTTCGGGTCATCTCCCGACGTTGTGTGCGACAACGGGACGCCGGTGATACCGGGGGTTTTACCACTAGGAGCATCTGCGAAGCGTCTGCACATAAGACCGCGGATCAACTCTTAGGGCAGTGCGTATCGCGCGACTTCCCCATAGGCCGGTAAATCAGTTTTATTTATTTTGTTTTGACAGATTAACAAGGAGATTAGGGACAATTTATATAACAATCTAAGAGTTGAGCCGCATTGTTAATCTGATTAGTTTATCATATATTGTTAACTAAGAACAGTCATCTTGTTAATCTGATTAGTTTAGCATAAATTGTTAATTAACAACAGCCATCTTGTTAATCTGACTAGTTTACCATATCTTGTTAATTAAGAATAGTCGTATTGTTGATCTGATTAATTAAGAACAACCGTACTGTTAATCTTATTAGTTTGTCATATCTTGTTGATTAAGAACGGCCTGATTGTTAATCAGATTAAACTAGTATTTATTGGTAATTAGCACATACATATTATCAATCTGATTAATTGCTACCTATAAACAGAATTGCCTTTGTTATCTGTCTACTTAGAAATTAAGAATACAATTGTACGATCCTATAGAACAGATCGATAGTATTCTCGATCCTATAGAACAGCCTGATCCTATAGAACAGATCCATAGTATATACTTAGTTGTAGGATCTGTCGATTAAGTATATACATATTGATTAACTGATTAATTAGCACATATAATCATAATTGCTTATTGTTAATCTGTTAATTTAGTACATTCTGTTAATTCGCTTCATTATTAATATTGTAAGGGCTAAATAAATAAATAAATTATTAGTGAAATTCGAAGCTTTAATACTATCTTCGTTAATCACAATTTCGAGACAGATAATTAAATTTTGTTGCATCACTATAGATTCCTCTATAGCTTTAAAATCCTTACATTATTAATTTATTGTTAAATCCCAAAATTTGTTGGCACGAATTTGTGTTGTTAGATTCACTTTAATATTCTCAAAGTCTTAGAATATTACTTGCTGTACATTTGTTTCATTAGCTTGCAATTTGCTAGTATAATTAAGTGTCTTGTTATATTGTGAATAGCACTACTACCTACATAACAATATCAAGACTATTATTAGCTGTGGTGCTAGATATTTCTTAGTATCCTTTAAACATTTAATAAGGAATAGTTATTGATTTTGCAAATTCCTTAAAAGAAATCTAAAGGTCTTAAAAGGAAAGATAAATTTGGGAACAAGCCTAAAGGGTCCTTCTGTCAACCGGGTGTAAACAGCCCTAAGCGACACGGTATTTAAGCGTCTTCGGACCACCGCTAGCTGGGAACCGACTCCTACAACTAACCCAAGTTAATCAGAACTTGATAGACTAAAAGATTTGTTTAGGTTCATTAGCAAAATCATTAAACTATTGTCTAGAACCCGCGATACCTTTATTGAGTAGCTACAGTATTATTTCTGCAGCCTCTAGACTATTATACTATTAAATCATGACTGGGAAAGAAGAGACCGCTTCAGCCAAGCCAGCCAAGTTTGATGGCACCAACTTTAAAAGGTGGCAGAGTCAGATGAAATTCTGGCTCACCACCTTAGGACTCCTGTCAGCAATTGATGGATCCACACCCAACACGACTGAGTCTGACAAATTTGAGTCTACCAAAGAAGTTTCTGAATCTACTTTGTCATCTCAAACTCCTAAAGAATCCGCTAGTTCCCAAAAACCAAAAACCCCTAAGGAAATAGACTTCCACTGTTTTCATAGGATTCTAAGTGCCTTATCTGACTCCCTTTATGACATATTCTTTGAATATAAAAATGCTAAAGAACTTTGGGATGCCTTAGAAGATGAATATGGTTTTGATGATGCTGGAATTGAAAGATTCAATTCTTCAGCTTTCAATAGGTATTTCATGGTAGATAACAAACCGATGAATGACCAAATCCATGAATTCCAAGAATATGTGAGGCATATTCAAGCAAAAGGAACAACATTTTCTACTGAATATAAGATAGCTTGCCTAATAGACAAACTCCCTCCTTCTTGGTCTGATGTTAAAAAGGAACTCACTCATACTCAAGGTGAGCTTACCTTTGCCCAAGTCCTAAAGAAGATTAGAACTGAAGAACAACTTAGGCTTAGGTCAAACCCTAAAAATGAGTCTAAAGCAAAGGTAAACCTTGTAGTGTCAAACCAAGGCAAATCCAAACCTAACAATCCTCACAAACCTAAGAAAACCTCCTTCAAGAAAAAGAACTTTCAGCCTCATCATCAGAATCACCAAAACCATCAAAACCGCCAACACCAGCAAAACCACAGGACTAGAAACTTCGGTCAGACTCAGGACCAACAAAAGTTTTGTTTGGTGTGTGGAAGAACAAATCATCTATCCTTCAATTGCTTTCATAGGAAGAAGGAACCAATGAAGACTCCTCATAAGGGAAAAGGCTCTACTAAACCAGAAGCCAACATGATTCTAAATGGATCTTCTAGTTCCTTCAGGTCAGTGTCTTTCCAACCATCTGTTAATATTTCTTACCATTCTGATGACTGGTGGTTGGATTCTAGAGCTAATGTTCATGTTTCATTTGATCGCTCCTGTTTTTCAAACTATCAGGAATCATGTGGAGGAGGCATAACCCTAGGAGATGGATCAACGGCACAGATTGTAGGAAGAGGAAGAATAGACCTGAAGATGACGTCAGGGAAAAATCTAGCTCTTCATGATGTACTTCATGTGCCGTCAGTTAGGAGAAACTTAGTTAGTGGTTCCCTTCTTGTAGCGTCGGGTTTCAAAATTGTAATGGAAGCAAATAAAATTGTATTTTCTAAGAATGAATCTTTTATTGGGAAAGGATATGTAAAGGATGGTCTTTTCATTCTCAGCACTATAAATAAAATATCTGATCCTTCTCCTGTTGTTTCAAATATAGAGTCTTCCAATGTTTGGCATGGTAGACTAGGTCATGTGAATCTGGGTTCTCTTAAAAGGATGATGAACTTAGATCTTATTCCCAAGTCTCCTGTAGATAATAAACACAAATGTGAAATTTGTGTTCAAGCCAAACACTCTAGACTGCCTTTCAAATCTATAGAGAGGAATTCTGATCCTCTAGAACTAGTTCATAGTGATGTTTGTGACTCAAATAGGGTTTTGACCCGAGGCGGTAGGAAATACTTTGTCACTTTTATAGATGACTTTTCTAAGTATTGCTATACCTACCTTCTCAAAACCAAAGATGAAGTTCTAGATAGATTTAAGGCTTTCAAATCCGAAGCTGAGAACCAATTAGAGAAAAAGATTAAGATCCTTAGATCTGATCGTGGCGGAGAGTATACCTCAAATGAAATGACTAACTTCTGTGAAGAACACGGAATAATTCATGAGGTGACTGCTCCTTACTCACCACAGTCTAACGGAGTTGCTGAAAGAAAGAATCGAACTCTGTTAGACATGGTGAATGCCATGCTTCTCAGCTCAGGAGCTCCTGATAACTTGTGGGGAGAAGCCTTATTGACAGCCTGTTACATCCTAAACAGGATCCCTAGTAAGTCAAAGGATAAGACTCCTTATGAATTATGGAAAGGCAGAACGCCTAGAGTCCATTACCTTAAGGTCTGGGGATGTCTAGCAAAAGTAGGAATCCCTGAACCTAAAAAGAGAAAGATTGGACCTAAGACTGTAGATGCTGTATTCATAGGATATGCCCTAGATAGCAATGCCAATAGATTTTTAGTGACTCATTCTGAAGTAAATGAAATCTCTAATAATACCATCATAGAAGCTAGAGATGCAGTTTACTTTGAGAATATATTCCCTTTTAAAGATAGAATTTCTTCCAACCCCTCCAGTCATTCCCTGCCTCCTTCTACCAGTTCCCATTCTCAACCTTCTAGCTCTCAACCTGATCAAGACTCAGAACCTAGAAGAAGCAAAAGAGGTAGGATTGAAAGAAATTTAGGAGAAGATTTCTTCACTTATTTGATAGAGGGTGATCCCTCAACTTACGAAGAAGCAATATCTTCTCCTGATGCACCTTTCTGGAAAGAAGCCATCAACAATGAGTACAACTCCATTATGGAGAACAGTACTTGGTATTTAGCAGACCTGCCTTTAGGTAGTAAACCCATAGGATGCAAGTGGATCTTCAAAAAGAAACTTAGAGCTGACGGTTCAATAGAAAAATACAAAGCTAGATTAGTAGCCAAAGGTTTTACCCAGAAAAAAGGATTAGATTATTTTGATACCTACTCTCCTGTAGCTAGGATTGCCTCTATTAGAACTCTTCTAGCTTTAGCATCCATTCATGACTTGATAATTCATCAAATGGATGTAAAGACAGCCTTTTTGAATGGAGACCTAGAGGAGGAAATCTACATGGAGCAACCTGAAGGTTTTATTGCTAAGGGTCAAGAAAAGAAAGTTTGCAGGTTAGTAAAATCTCTTTATGGCCTAAAGCAAGCTCCCAAGCAATGGCACAGCAAATTTGATAAAGTGATTTTAGAATATGGTTTCTTACCAAATGAGTATGATAAATGTATATACTCTAAAAATACTGATGGAAGTTGTGTCATTATATGCTTGTATGTAGATGACATCCTTATTCTAGGATCAACACTTGAGTTAATAAATAACACTAAAGATTATTTATCTAGCATGTTTGATATGAAAGACCTAGGAGTAGCTAACCTGATTCTAGGAATGCAAGTATCCAAATCCAAGGAGGGTTATACTCTCTCTTTAGTACATTCTATTGAGAAAATGCTAAGGAAATTTGAGTACTTTGATAAGACACCTGCTCGTACTCCTTTTGACAGTAGTATCATTCTCAAGAAGAATGAAGGTTCACCTGTAGAACAACATAGATACTCTCAAATGATAGGTTCCCTTATGTATATATCAAATAGAACTAGACCTGATATTGCATTTGCAGTTGGGAGACTTAGTAGATATACTAGTAACCCAAACCGGTCACATTGGTCAGCATTAGAAAGAGTATTTAGATATCTTAAGGGTACTATAGATTATAAACTTCATTATTCTAGACACCCTGATATCATAGAAGGTTACTCAGATGCAAACTGGGTAACTGATTCACATGATGTGAAATCCACAACTGGATATGTCTTTACCTTAGGAGGTGCTGCAATCTCCTGGGGTTCATGTAAACAAACCATCATAGCTAGAAGTACTATGGATTCTGAAATGATAGCTTTGGATACTACTTGTACAGAAGCTGAATGGCTAAGAAATTTGATTATGCATATACCTGTTACTAATATTCCTGTTCCTCCTATTTCCATAAACTGTGATAATAAATCTGTTATAGAACTACTAAAGCATGATTCTGTGAATGCTAAGATGAACAGGCACCTGCAGCTGCGCTTCAAGTCAATCAAGAGCCTATTAGGCAAATATGTGGTTCTTGACTATATAAAGTCAGAAAAGAACCTTGCAGACCACTTAACAAAGGGTCTGTCTAGGACGTTGATCCTAGAATCATCGAGGGGGATGGGGTTAAGCCCATAAGTAAGTCACCAGCAGTGGCAACCCAACCGAGTCTGACTGGAGATCCCAAGAAGCCGGTTCAATGGGTAGAAACAAGCTGGACTTCGGTGACTATTATGGAACACTGACTCAGAGATTAAATTCTCATAAATTAATGCCCAGGTGGCTGTACGAGGTTGTACAATGATATCCCATCCCTATGGTGACAGTGTTCCTGTGTGATCTGGTTAGGATGAGTTCTAAACTCTTAATAGGTCCAAACATTATTATGTAGGGTTGACTCCGATCACCAACCCTTTGAGGACTTACCTATATGAGAGGTCGTGAAGGCCGCGACTATGGGACAGGGCGATCCCAGACAACTCTCATGAATATGGAAAAGTGCGCATGGCCATTCAAAAGCGCCACCCGATAGACCCAAGAACCTCTAGCGTACTATGTGTGCTATTTTCTGAATCTGAGTCAAGAAGTCTGATTCAAGGCGTAGTCCATCAAGCACTTCTTCAGACAAAGACAATAGTCACTAAGTGAGATTCAAGGCTGTATTCCATCTCATCTATGCATAGTATACTGTTGCCCAGAACTTCTATATCATTACTCTTTTGTTATCACTGACTTTGAATCTTGGTTTTGGGGGGGGATTGTTGGCTGTTTAGTTCAAAAACCCAAGATTCCCTTCTCCTTTTAGTCCCATATCGGTGGTCACCTTTGTCACATAAATGGATATATTACAATCCACTCTTTATCCCCTTGTAGTCTAGTGTGGTGTGGAGAGAACCCGTGGGCCACACGCGCGCCGCCGCCGCCGCCCGGCCCGGTTCGGTTCGGCGCGCGTAGTGGGCACGGGTGTGCGCGCCCGCATCTGCGGACACGAATGCCGATCCGAAATTGCTCTTCGGGTTCGGGTTGAGATCCTAAAATTATTTTTGCTGTTTATTTCTTTTCCTTTTGACTAATTCTTCATGAACGTTGGATCAGTTTCTCAGATCCGAAAAAGATGTCTTCTTTTTCTCCAACGTTCACACGTTCATGTATCTATAAATCCTAAACTCCTATTCTTCTCCAACTACTGAAAAAACTCGAAAAACCGCACCACACTGATAATCTCCTTCGCTGTTTCGGCAGTCCATCTTCTTTGCTGCTTTCCCGATCCGCAGACGCAGCAATCTCTTCTGTTCGCTGCTTCCGCTCCTTTCTTTTTCGCCGGAGTTCTGGGCAAGGCTAAGTTCGGGTCATCTCCCGACGTTGTGTGCGACAGCGGGACGCCGGTGATACCGGGGGTTTTACCACTAGGAGCATCTGCGAAGCGTCTGCACATAAGATCGCGGATCAACTCTTAGGGCAGTGCGTATCGCGCGACTTCCCCATAGGCCGGTAAATCAGTTTTATTTATTTTGTTTTGACAGATTAACAAGGAGATTAGGGACAATTTATATAACAATAAATACAAAAGATTAAACAATGTGCATTGGAGTAAAATATTAAGATTGATATGCATATATGAACATAAGTTCTGCATGCATGAGTTATTTTAAATCGTTGCACAGCTAAGTCCTTCTACTTAGAAAAAAATATAGACGGACGTACAAGTTACAAGTGATCTATACTCGAAAGTACAAATTGCAAGTTGTTATTTACCATCTATCTCCTACTAGTATAATGTGCTTGCTCCAACAACCCCATAGTGCACACATAATCTTGTTGGGATTTCATAATACCAAGCCATCATTCAGACATTCACTTTGATCCACATGCAATTCCTCAACCACTCGTTCAATTCATAGGTCAACTTTTGTTTGTAGTCTCAACTATTTACACCTAAAAGGTGAGTGGCGTTATTATAGTCTCGTTTCCATTTATGGCATCGTTCCACAATAGACAGACCAGAGGCAAAGTGGTATATTATTGCGAGTAATGCTTCAGCCACTATCAATTTCACTACATTTCGCTTCACTATCTTAGGTAGCATTCTCCTATTGGAGAGTTTTCCCACCTACTCAATCTTCTCCTATCTATTGGAGTGTGCCACCTAAGATAGTGAAGAGAAATGTAGTGAAATTGGTAGCGGATGTAGCATTACTCTATTATTGCAGTCATTTACCTGTACATGATCTGCACGTGTTTCTGTTCACAAAGTTGTGCTCGATTTTATAAGTGTGGAGTATTCAACATTTCAAGTACGTGAACAAAATTCCTAAATATGCTAAAGAAAGACGAAATCACATGCCAATGAATCTTAAATTTTGGACAGATTCAAATAAATCACCATCACCGAAAATTTGACCCTTCCGTGCCACTGCAAGAGTTGAATAATTAAAAGTTGCATTAAACAGATTGTGTTGAGATATTTGGAAGATATTTCGATGTAATTTGCCCTATTTTCTTTAACTATTTTTGCTGTAACCCGTGGCCAGATATTTGGAAGATATTTCGATGCACTTTGCCCTATTTTCTTTAACTGTATATTTTTGTTGTAACCCGTGGCCACCTATTTAGGCGGATGCCACCTATTAAGGTAGCGGTCCAACACTACCTACTCAGGTAGCGGCCCAACCAAACTTTCAAACCCTAACCCTAACTTCTCCCTCTACATATTTGTTCTGAATGAAATACCACATAACAAGATTCGGCTACACCTCTCTATTTCTCTCTTTTTATAACACGTTATCAGCAGGACGCCTCGAGGAGCTCTAGGTCGCTGGTTTAACTATGACAAAAAAGGTATATCACCAATCTTTCTATTCGTTTTCATACGGCGCCGAACTTAATGATTTGTTTCTAAAACTACTTTCTTAGTGATCTATAAAATAATGAAAAATGCTTTCATGAAACCATGCTCTGTCGAAACTGATGAAATCCTGTTTTCATATTCCATCGTATTATGTCATCAAACCTTTATATATATATATATATATATATATATATATATATATATATATATATATATATATATATATATATATATGAGAAAAGTGAGCCTCATATAGAATATGAGAAAATTTCCTCATACAAAGTGATCATACTCATTTGGTGGGGGCCTTATGAAAGATCCACTCCATCTATCATGTTTATCATGCTAATGAATGTATGTGTAGAAAAGATCAAGTGGTTTGAAGGTCATTCACTTATGCCTCATGTGGTTGAAAAATAAATGATTTGAACAGTAATACAAATCGAACCACAAATTGGACTCACATGATGCATGGGTGAATGACCTTCAAACCACTTGATTTTTTCTACACATACATTCATTGGTATGATAAACATGATGAACTTCCATAAGGGCCCCACCAAGTGAAAATAATCACTTTGTATGAGAAAATTTTTCTCATATAAATATGAGGCTTACATTACTATATATATATATATATATATATATATAGGGTGAGTCTATTATGAGATGGTGAGAAGACTCCCTTATCGTAAGCAAAAGATCTCAGCTGTTGGATCTTGATCCAATGGTTGGGATCTTCCCCGCCCAAATGAAGAGATCTATCTTTGGAGTTAGGGGCATTTTTGGGATTTTGAAACCCATCTCACTCCCATTCCTTTCTCACGCTCATTTCTCTCTCGTTTCTCTCATCCCGGATCTCAAATCGTAATCCAAATCGAAAACCCTAGCTCCGAATTCCCGACGCGCCTCCCCATTGATTCTTCGACCCCCTGCTCTACATCCACCCCGACGCTCCTCCCGAGCACTACTCGTCGCCATCGAACTCCTTCAAACTCGCCCCTAAATCGACAACTCTAGCACTGAAAGCCATCGAACTCCCCCAAATCCCGACGCTCTGCTCATCGCCAACGAACTCCCCCAAATCGAAGACCCCCTATATCACGGTCAGTTTGCCCAACGCTTGACACTGATTTACGTTCTTCATCTCCAAACTTCCATTTCACAATATTTTGGAGGGAAGTGTTTGATTCTCATAAATGCTTTTATGAATTTGGTTCAATTTCTTGCATTTTATTTTGGTTGTGTGTGTAGGCATTGATGAGTCACATTTTGATATAAGTTAGTTATTTATATATGATAAGTGAGTTGCTATAATTTGATACTGGATTTAAGTTGGCAATACTTGTTGAAATTATTGTTTTAAAGCATTGGTTGTGTGCCATGATAATTATGCAAAGTTGAATAGAGTTTGGGAATGAGCGTGAGAGAAGAAGGGGAAGAAATGAATGAGTGTTGTGAAATCCCCAAAATGCCCTCAACACTTAGCTTACATTTAAGTGATCCAAGTCCAGCCCAATTCATCTGATATTTGGGCAGTGATGAAACACAATGATTAAATGTATCACTATATTTTTGTGATGGTTGTATGGTTATGATTTAATTGATGTAACAAGATGGACACCTATTATATGTCAGGGTAGTATTTGATACTCATTTAAGCATTTTGGAGTTTGATTCTCTCTTTCGGTGTGTTGGTGTAGGTAGTAATGCGAAGCACTTTATGATCTAACTTTTTTTTTCAGCTTGTTGTATTTATACTTGGTTATTTATCCGTCGTATTCTAGTTGGCATGGCACCCCAATGAAGCCCTAGTGAGAATAGTGTGTTTTGAGCCTACTGGTTTTTTTTACTGTATATATATATATATATATATATATATATATATATATATATATATATATATATATATGAGTAAGTCTATTATGAGATGGTGAGAAGAGGCCCTTATCGCCTGCAAAAGTTTTCATCCGTATGATCCCTTATCGATAGCTGAGATATATTCCGCTCAAATACTGAGATCGATCTTAGTGTTGGAGAGCATTTTTGGGATTTCACTACACATTCAACCCTTTCTTCCCGACCTCCCGACGTCTCTCTCGATATTTTCTGTTATGAGCCTACTATATTTTTTAAATAAAAAATTTCTTCAGTTAATACTTTTGAAATCATTCAGAAAATCAAATGCAACTAATTGCTAAGCCTTGTTGTGTTTTTTTTGTGATTGTCAAGAGAAGCAGCAACAACAATCAGGAGAAGAAGTTTCGGGAGAAGCAGCAGCATCAATTTGGAGAAGAAATTAAAGGAGAAGTAGCAGCAGCAATCAGTGGAAGCTAGAGCAGCAGGAGAAACATGAACTTTTTTGTTTCACATGTTCAATGAGCTTAATTTTTTGTTAGGCTGATTTATGGTTGATTTTGTTGTTGTATAGAAGTGCGCTCAAAAGAGTTTGATATGAAGGAGTGTCGACCCTCTGCTTGTATAGTAAGATGTGTAACGTTTTAAGATATATGCAATGTATGTTCTTAAGGAAAACGATTTGTAATCTAATGTTGGTTGGTTTGTTTGTTTGTTTGTTTGAAGTTTTGATTCACGCATGTTTGTTTGAAGTTTTGATTCATGAATATTTGAGCTTATATGAGCTATAAGTCAGATTACCAGTACTCAACTCTGAATTCAAAGGGATCGAAGGATGAAGGCAATGAAGGAAAACTTTCCCGAGAGTTTACTGATATTGGGATCAAAATAATCTAAAATGACCAAGAGAGATTAAAGCACATCATTCCATACTCAGGAAACTCAACTCAGAATCCTAATGCTGAAGAGAGTGTTCCAAATATAGAATACCTAGCTCAAGTTTCTGATAAGAATCCGACTCCAACAACAAAAGAAAAGGAGAAGACTATTATTATTGAAAACACTTAAATTCTGACTCGTAAAGCAAAAGAAACCATTGTACTAAAATTTCAATATCCACTGTAATATAGTAATATCACATACCAATAAACCACAATAATCACATACCAATAAACAACCATCAGCGACACTATAATATCAAAGACCAATAAATTTGCTGTAACATCACATACCAATATAAATGCTTCATTCTACACTATAATATCACATTCCAAGAACACAAATCAATCTGTTGATTGTACAAATCATGATATATGAGTTTCAAACAAGCCACAAAGAATTGATTTAGATCTTCATTCTCTCTGATCTTTCTTTTTTCCTTTTTGATAATCACTCTAATCTTTCTTATACTTGGAACATTTTGTGCACTCATTCTCGAGCTTCAAGCTACAATTAATGCTTTTGCAAGGATCCTCTAGGTGTATAAGCTTCATTCTAATGCATCACAAGGTGTTGGAAACAACTACATGCTGTCCTTGACTTTCCATTCAAATGGATCTTGCTGACTGTACCCTTGTATTCCCAATCTCGAGTCATATAATTCATGTTGTTTGCTCACCCATGGGTGGTCGTTTGGATTAAGTCACAAACATTCCTTACCATCCTTGTGTTTAAAATCGGTCACCTTGGATTTTTCTTATTTTTATCTGTTATCCCACCATTCATGAAGGCTAGCAAAGAACACCTGCCATAAGTGCAAATTGGCTCTGTATTTTTCTTCAAGACTAACTACACCTATTAATAATCACAGTAAAAAAAATTAATTAGAATTTGTTTACCATTTATCATTTCACCAAATTAAAATTGACCAGAAGCTTACCAGATGGTACACTTCATCAATTCCACTTGCATCTATAGAGCAATGAATGGAAGAAATCAGATTTAAAGAGATTTCTTTCTGCGTTACTAAGAAATACTACAGATTTAAAGAGATTCATAGTACACTGCAGATTTAAAAAGATTCGTAGTACGGTGTGCTTGTGTACTCGTGTTGCTGCTCTGACTAACTGAAAGACTACTACACATTGCATTACTAACTCATAAACTTATCCATGAATTGAAATTAATCGTCGGCTCAGAGCACACTTGTATATAAGGATTGTTCAAATCAAGCATCCTTGTATCTCTAGGGCTGCATAATTATGCCATGCCAACTAGTTCAAGTTAACCACTGCTTCTCCTAAAAAAAGGCAAGGAATACCACTACATTTGGGAAAAAACCCAACATAGGATTTCCACAAACCTATAAACTCCATCAGGTAACCACTGCAGTCCGAAGATGATCGTCCAAGACTTAGACAAACCTCTCTATGTAGGGGGGAGACAAATTCAAAATATTGCTTGTAAAATAGTGTTTGTCATCACTGCCTAGACCAACACACACAACAGAAGGCAAGAGCTAGAAATTTAAAAGCATTCATACAGAGAATGAAACACTTCATGTATGGGTGAATCAACTTCACTTTTCTATCCATCATAGCGAAAAAACGTGATTCTATCAGCTTACCTGCAAACAGCAATATTATGGTTACTGATCAGACCTTATATATAATGATAATTTAAGGAATCAAGATATGAGACATTATATGTAACCCCACCCCCCATCCTCCATAAAAACATATTTTCTGAATATTTTCTGTATTTTGATTATTTATAAATTCATTTTTGTTTTTAATTTGATTTGAACCTTCTATTAAAATCTTTTCGAATCAAAAATTATATTTACTTCGAATAATGGTACATTTTAACTTTATTTTCTATTTATAATTGATCGACTATTTATATTTTATATTATTACTATTTTGATTTTAATAAATTTGTTAATCTCAAATCCTATTTTGATACATGTCATCATCATCATCATCATCATTATTATTATTATTATTACTATTTTTATTGTTAATATTATTATTACTATTTTAAAGTACAAACCAAGTATATTATTTGTATATGACTATTCTAATTATTTATGAAAAGTTAAATGTTAATCTAATTGTATTCTTCAATTAATTTTATTAAACCCTATAAAATATTGTTTTGCAACCTATAAGAATTTGTGCATTGTATTTTATAAATCCTAATTTTTATTTACTTATCCTTCTCTTTATCGGATTTAAACCCTAAACCCTAAACTCTATAATTCTCCTATTGGATTCGGACCCGAATCCCAATAACCCAACATCCTATTCTACCCTATATAAACTAATCTTCTAACCTATACCCTAACCCTACTATTCTCAGCCGCCAAACCCTTCACCCCCTTTACTGTTGAACCCCCTCCAACCTACCATGTTCATCTTCTTCAACCTTCTCCCTGCTCACCCTTTGTGAACCCAACCGTCATCGCCTACCCACCTTTGTCGCCATTGTTACCCTCATCCCCACCTCCAATCGAAACTGCCAAGTGCCGCCACTTCCACAACCATCAACATCACTATCCCCGTCGAGCTGCCTCCACCTCAGCGACCTGCACTGCCCCTCGAATCCTGCCCTGCTGTAGCCAGTCACTGCCCCTGTCTTCAACCACCAAAGTCGCAGAGCTCCATTGTCGTCCTCCTGGCCCTCGATTGACAATAGCCCTTCTCGACTACACACTCGTCAACCTCCAGCTGCGCCTCTGCCAATACACCATCATCCCTGAGACGCCCAGCACCCTCCACCAGACTGCAGCTTCTCTGACCACCGAATGCACCCATCCTACTGATCTCCACCCCGCTGCTGATCATCGTAGCCAGAGCCGATGCCTTGCTGCCTTGCCCCTTGCTGTTGTTGTTGTGCACGGGTGTTGCACGTGCTTTGCGAGCATGGTAATCAAGATCAATATTACCAACTAAGCGTCATGTAGTGAAAGGAGTAGTTATGAGCCTTGTAGACCATCCCCATCAGGTGAAGGGGATGGTTGCTGTTTTGATCTTGCACATGATCATTGATCACCAATTTTCATCAAGATCTGTACCTGATCGTGATCATCACATCAAGATTTGCTTGGTTCACAATCATCGCTGTTGCCGTCGGGATTCTCATCCCGTTATTCTCTATATTTAGATTAACCATATAAAAGGCAAGTCACTTTCCTCTTGAATTGAATATTGTATCAAATTCATATTTTTATTGAAATTCTTACAAGTAGATCCTAATCGTTCATTGACTTCGTGCCTTCGTTGAGTATATTAAGGGTTTACACGAGCTAACCCAAATATCCTCGACTTCGTGCCTTCTTTGAATCTAAAAATTGAATCTTTCATGCATTCATATAGTATTGATAATAGGGTTTATTAATACAACAACACACAAATAAATTATCATAGAATTGATTGATAGGTTGTGTGCTTGAATGATCGATTGATATTTTGTTGTTATTAAACTAGTGCATCTGTATTCTTAATTATGTTTACCATGTTATTGTGCCTAGCATGCTGATTGTAAGATTTATTGACTAATTGAATTGGAACCATCATGTTAGATCGATTTATTTTATGAAAATCTGTATGTTTATTGTCTATCTGGAATTTGTGAGACGTTTTCGATCCAGTATTTGACATCAAAATTAATAACTTTCTGAATAAGAGTTGTAGCCCTATGTCTCTAGTTTTCAGAATATCTAAGGTATCTGAATTCTGAGTTATGTTGCAAAAGTTATATAATTTTACTACTGCTGCATTTTATTTCCAGAATTTCATATTCATGTATGTTTTCATGTTTAAACTATTAAAAAGCTAAGTTAATATTAGAATAATACTCTGATAATTTTAGAATGATAGTTAACATGTTTAGGAGTCTAATGAATATTTTTAATGAATTTATAATTGAGTTTTCACTTATTCTAAAGATATAACAACTTGATATCGATTTTCAGTAAGAAAATGTAATCTGTAAAGAATGATGTATTTGACCTAGCTACTGTTGTCGGGATTTGTATTTTAAATATGCATTGGAATCATTGGAAAGTCTAGTTTCAAGAACTTTTGATGACATTTTCAGTTTTTTATTTCTATAGTAGCGGAAAAACTGATTTCTGTACAGTGACCTCTTTCTATCCAGAATTGTGTTTTCCAGATTTTCTAATATAATTATGCCTATATCATTGTATTGCATGAATTGAAGTGTATGTGTTGCATTGCATGATCCTAATGTACTATTGTCATCATTTTATTTTTCTCATCCAAAGTTATCATCTTATTGTTCTTCTATTGTTACTATCATTCATCTAATATCTCTAAATTACATAATATGTTGTTTGCATCAATAAAATAATTAAAAAGCCGGGTTTAAGGGATTGACTTGGGTAGTGAACAATATAGAGACTGTGTCGACAAGTATTTTATCGATTGATTGTTGGAGCGCTGACTACGACAGCCCAATCATTCGTGTTTTCAGTGTATTAATATAGTGTATCGTACAACAATGTTGCTATCGTATCAGTGATTATCGTAACGACACATGATCTATAGAATTCACCACTAGAGTCTAAACAACATCGATTGTATGCATTGAAACTGTAGTATGGGACGCAGTAGTGCGTGCATTAGTTAGGTTGAAAATTAATAAACTTAAGAATTAACACAACAACGACACCGCATTTTGAACATTGTCATTGCTATTGATATCAAATATTGTCTAAGTGTTATTGACATCGACTATTTAACAATGACATCGAAAATTGAATCATCGTTTATAACCATTGCATCGTCTTTGATTGATATTGATTATTGCTATCGTCCATTATTACTGATTCCTATTGACTATTGAATTTATTATTATATCGTTACTCCATTGTTTCTTTACTTTCTCAACTTGCTATCCATGACTTCCTCTAAGGAAGATTTTTCTCCTCTTTTTAGATGAAGTGTTCACAGGTGCTCAAAGAGAATCACCTGCAGGAATTGGAGAACAAGTTTTCTAAAGATTTATTGCTTTCTAGTTGATTGTTATCTCATTAGACTTATTATATTGAAACTTATTATCATTGTGTTTGGATTTATTATTATATTGGGCTTATGACCCGAATATTATTATTTGTTTCCAAATGTTAGATTATCATATTTGGTTATTTCATATTGTCTTATTCCAAATATTATTGTTCATGTGGTTGTTCTTATTGCCTGCACAATTTTTTTTGTATCGTTTATATTGTTGAGTTGAATGGGTAAACAACTTATAGATGACGCAAGTCATTCTCTGGACCAATATCACATTCTTGTAATCCGTATTTTTGGGAAGCGGGGCGTGACATTATACAACAATAATTGAACATATCATGGAAAAACTAACACACACATACCAAATGTGCTAATAATAGGGGTGGCATTTGGTCCGGCCAGGCCGGGCCGGGCAGGGTCGGAATCACCCGGGCTTTGCCCGGTCCCGGGCCAACCCGGGCCGTGCTGAAGGATCTCGCTGGCCGGGCCGGGCCAAGGGGGGAAATCTAGGCCCAGACCTGGCCCCTGGCCCCAAGGGTGCGGGCCAGGCCGGTTTTTAAGTATATATATATATAAGTATTAAATTTTAATTTAATAACAATTGCAAATGACTAATAAATAAAAGAAATTAAACCAAATTTAAATTGATTTAATAAATTACATGATGTTAAATAAAATTAATTTCATGGATACAATTTCATACAAATTAGATCAAATTATAAAACAAGAGAATTATTTGAATTTAGAGATCGAGATGGCCTCTATTTAGATTGAAGAGAAGACATTGGACTATTGTCGTGCACTTCTACTTAACCTAAATATAGAATCTCATCCCCCTAAATTTTTCCAATTATTAACAATACATTATACAAATTACATCCTACTAGTTCTTCATTCGTCGCTACTTGTTGATCCGTTTTGTGATTCTTATAAGTCTTGAGTCCTCTCGTCCGCTTTCATCCAATCTTCGGCGCATACCAACATCTCCAAATTCTTTTTCGTCAAGTGATTCCTGTTCGGGCTCATAACCTGCCACCAAGAGAAAAAGCACTTTCCGATGTGACGGTTGACGGCGTTACCATTAGCAAATCTTTAGCCATTCGAGAAAGAATACTAAAAATATGTTCATTAGTTTTCCAAAAAGAAAACACATCTACTACATCATCAATGGGAGGTTATGCATTATACCAATTCAACTCATTTGGTGAATTGGTTCTAGGTTTTTTTTATTTTAAGAGATTTAAAACACTACTAGTGGCAAAACCCTTTCCCTTTGATAACATAGAAGAAGAAGAAGAAGAAGAAGAAGAAGAAGAACTAACATTTTGTGTATGTGTAGTGTTAGATGAATAAATTCTATCATAACTATCATATAAACTATTCAAAATATTTTCAAATTTTGTAATGAAAAAAACATGGTCAAAATCATCAATTTCTTCGTATGGAGTATAAGTATAAAAAATCTTAATTTATTTTTTGGTGCCATCTAACTTAATCATGAGATTCATTACACTAGCAACACAATATAACATAGAAAGTGGATGAAAGTATTTTAAAATTTTAATATAAGCAGCATAAACCATTTCTCCAATGAAAGGGTCATTTACCAAATCTTTAATTGTTGTCATCATAGTGACAATTGCTAGTAAAATACCACTAGATGTAGATGTATATGTTTTTAAAAATTGCAAAGTAGCATCATTAAAAGGTTCTAAAAATTTGTACAAACTATCGGCAAAAAACTAAAAATTATCATTTAACATACAATCTTGCATAGCCACTGCAAAACAAAATTCTCTAAGATTAAAATGATAGTGAAGAACAACACTTAATAAATCAAAAGAAGAATTCCAACGATGTCTAACATCTTTAGGAAAACGTTTAAATACAATTCCCCTAAGTTAACACCAATCATGAAAAGCTTGATATATTGGACCACTCAACGTAATAAAATGAACACAATTTCTCATTGCCTCAATTTTATCGTATCCATATTTAAGTGCATTTTGTACACAAAAATTTAAAATATTACAAGCACACCTAACATGAAAAATTTCCGATTCTAAAGGATTAAGTGTAATTAGCAAACTAGCAATTGCCTTATTATTAGAGGCATTATCAAAACCAATAGCAAAAACTTTATCAAAAATACCAAAAT
The DNA here is from genome assembly GCA_017893485.1 of Hemerocallis citrina. NCBI lineage: Eukaryota > Viridiplantae > Streptophyta > Magnoliopsida > Asparagales > Asphodelaceae > Hemerocallis > Hemerocallis citrina. The sequence goes on from CM030364.1 coordinate 219,742,932, forward strand.
TGTTACATGCTTCCATGATGTGTGTGGCAATTATTTCACCCTTATGTGGGTACCTAACAAATCAGAATGAAATTATTCACTTTTGAAGTAGCCAATCGGAATCTATCTAATGACATGTTACACACATCATTGGTACGCCGTTCACTCCTACCCACCCATCCAATGTCAAAGAAACTCTAGTATTTAGTGACGTAAGTATTGCTACTAAAAAATTCTTAGCCTCATTGTAAACTAATTTACAGTCACCTTTTACTACATTCCTAAGAATATTTTTATATTGGGGGTTTAATGTGGTTTGCGCAAAGGCCTCTACATTCCTACTTTCACCAAATGAATAAGGTAATTCATCTCTAATTACTAACTTAACCATCTCTGTACGAACAATATCGTGATCGTAGCTATGACTATCTATTTGGCCGGTCTTATGGTGTATTTTTTGTTGTGTGAGGTTGTCTTTAGAAAATTCGGGTTGTCATTTACTTAAGTGTCGTTGAAGTGAACCCATTCCCGATCCTAGTTTAAACTTATAGGGTGTTCAACACTTCTTACAAATTTTTAATCCTACATTATTATCATTTTGTGAAGGGATATAGTCAAAATATTTGTGTACTTCGGATTTGTTCCCTCCTGTTTTACGGGATTGAGATGGGCCTTGTTCCGATGGTTGTGGTTCTATGTCTTCTATTTCTACTTCTACTTGATCCGTGTGTGTTTCATGGGAATAAGATCATAATTGTAAAGTGTTTCTTCGCTATCTACATATGGAAGATGAATGGAAGGAATGCAACGACTACTAATAGACTCTTGGCTACTATGTCTACCACGTGATCGGTTAGATGCCATCTAAACTAGAGTATGTTATAAAAATTAATTATAGTGTATGTTTTATAATTTTAATTCTACAAAACAAGTAAAGATAGATAAAGTAGTGTATGTTATATAAAATTATTCTACAAAGCAAATAAAACAACAACTATAAAATTATTATTCTAGTGTATGTTTATCAATTTACCAAAAAAAATCTATAAAGAATAAGAAGAACATGAACAAGAAAACACAATCTAATTATGAGAAATAAATGATAACAAACAAAAAATAATAATTCTAAAAATTATATAAATACGAAAATAGCATATGAGTGTAGAATGTAGGTTGAAGAATGAAGGTAAAGAGAGTTGAGAGCTTGTAGTGTTGATGTTGATTGTTGTTGGATGTTGTTGATGTTGAATCATGAAAGAGAGTAGTTCCATGTTTTTGATGTTGAATCTTGAAGGAGAGTAGTTGAATGTTGTTGATGTGGTTGATGTTGAGCCCGGTTGGGGCGGTCTGACCCTGGTTTAGCCCAGTTTTGGGCAGGCCGGGCCAGGCCCAGGCCAGCCCGGCCCAAATGCCACCCCTAGCTAACAAATATAAGAAAATGAGATAATAAACATAAGAAAAGAAGCTATAACTTAAGAAACTTAGCTATTTTGAACTCGGTAAAGAATAGGTCGAGATGATGACAAGCACTTAGCCAATTAATCTTGCATCTACTCTAGTTAGTCTATGTTTATTGGTAATGTATTCAATCTAAGCTTCATAATAACAAATATATTCATACAAAATAACTTATTGGACATGTAATCTTCATTTTCGTATAGGAATCCATATATTATTTTAAAAATCCGTGAACAATATTGTTTTTCTTTTTTACCATAACTCAATCTAAACTATGTAACAAGGCTTGCTTCCAAACTAAACACGAAAATCACCATCCTTTGCAAATTGTTCATAAGTCAGTAGTAACAATATTCTCATAAACATTAGCCTCCCAATTTCTATTTTAAACAATACAGAAGTAAGGAGAGGAGCAACTTCTCTCTCATAAATCCTGAGTTTCTCTCTCTAGAAAAGTCTAGAGAGAGAAACTAACCCCAAAAAAACCTCCAAAAGAAACCCTAGATCTGATTTTGGTCGGGGCGGCTAAGCCTTGTCGCCACTGCCTCGGCACGATCGTACCTGTCATCCCTCCCTTCTGTTGCCCTCTTCCTTATCGCGCTCCTTCTCCATGGCAACGTCATTCCTCAGAACCGCCGCCACCGCCATCAAATTCGTTCCTCAGAACCGGACTTCGGGACTTGCTTTGATGGGAAGATGCGGCAATGTCGTTCCCCAGAACCAGCACCATTGTCATTGCCAGATCTGATCGACGTGGGGCGGTGCGCCAATTTTAGGAGGCACGCCACTCATCTCGCCGGCACCTCCGACTAGCCAGCTTTGACACCACTACTTCGGCGACGGGTGGTACTCGACGCCGCACCGGTCGCTGCTATTTCCAGTCGTCCACCCCCTCTTTGGAATGGTTTCTTCGCCGCCACCACCATGTCCACGCTCTCGGGGTCGATTACGGTGATCTGCAACCATGATTTGGGCCTCCATAGTCGGTGAAGTAGTCGGGGTTTGTGATGATGGCAGCGCCAAAGATAGAGGCTAGAGCTTGTACCCCATTCTGTTGGGGTGTGATCTAGAGGGGCGGGGGCTGCATCCGGGCTGCTTCACCGGACGACCACAGTCGACGGAGCACCACCACCACTTCGACCTCATAAGGAAGCTGACGCCCAACGCCATCATCCATTGTGGCAAGAGGAGAAGGTGATACTTCAATCAGCTTGGACTTGGATTGGTTTTCTGATTGAGAGAGAAAGAGAGAGAGTGAGTGAGTGAGTGAGTGAGTGAGTGAAGATGTTGCTCCTCACTACTATAGGTTGGTGGTGGTCTGTATTTGTGAGAAATCACTAGAGATAGCAAGGGCGTGAGAGAGGCGAAGGTATCCTCTTCACGGCTCTCTCCTTGACTGTGGTTTTTTGTGGGGGAGTAATAATAGAAAGATTGTGGGAGGATAAGAGGTGTAGACTGAGCTTGGCAGTTGTCAAAACTCTGCCTACGGAGCTTGGGCCCAAAGATGGGGTCCCCCCAGAGAGTAGAATGAGCTCGACGGATGTCAAAAATTTGGCCTACGGGGCTTGGGCCCAAAGATGGCGTCCCCCAGTGAGGAGAATGTAGGGCTCGGTAGGTTATAAAATCCTGCCAGACAAGTTTCAGGTGGGTGTGCATGTGCCATAGAGGCAGTGTACGAAGCTAAACTGACATACATATAATTTTGATGGACCGAGCTTGTTTGTCGGCCCACCCTCTAGGGTTGTTAGAGAGATTTGTTGTTTGTACGGGTTATGTTGCTTCATATATATTCTATTTTCGGTCTCTAGGTTGTAACTTGGCCCAGTACTCTGGGTTTGTTTCTTTAATTTCTTATTAATGAAACAGGATGGCCATATTCCACATTTTCCTTCAAAAAAAAAATATACAAAAGTAAGACCAAGTGCACAAATTCATGAACCCAATAAAACTAGGGTTAGGATTCAATACAAAGAAATATATGATCACTAGAAAGTGTTGCCTTTTGCATCCTGTCATTATCTCTTTTCTCTAATAAGATTATAAGACTTGTGAGAATTGCAGAAAACTATATAGAAATTAATTTAGCACAGGAACCCTTCATCTCTAACATGATTGTCCTATCATCTCTCCACAAGTTGAGGTTACCCTGGGTCCTAAAATTAAATTTGAAGAATTTTTTTGCAAATTTAATTATTGGCACTACAAAATAAATGGTCTATTCCGGCATTTTTTTGCCGGCATTTAAGTTTAACGCCGCGATACACCCCTACTAAAATCAGTGGGCCTAACATGACAATTTGTACCGACGTTTTCAGAAAATGCCTAGATAGCGATTAGCTATCCCAGCGTGTTTCGTAAAAATGTCGGGATAGAGGCACCAAATTATTGAATCCCTCCAGCCCCAAATATCTCAAAAGTCCCTCCAACCCCAAATCTCTCAATCCCTCCAAATCAAAATCCATCAATCCAAATCTCTCGTAATCCCTCCAACCCCAGATCGTCGAACCCCCAAAACTCGTAAATCCCAAATCGAAGCTCATAACAGTTGCCACCGCTGTCGCTGTCACTGTCGCTTTCGCCATCTTGAGCCCGACGCCAACACCCCCACGTCTCCTCTCCTCTCCCATCTTTTGATTCCCAAGCCATCGACCTCCATCTCCATTGTCCTCCGTCGTGGTTCTTTCAAAGCTTCCAGCTCCTCAAACCCTCAATCTTTCCAATCGATCTTTCAGGTCTTATTAGTAATTTCCTCATCACCGAGTCATCGTTGTCAACTTCCAGCTCCTCAAAACCTCATGGCTTCCCCTTAAATCAATGGCCAGCTCATCGACACTGACCGGGTCTTACTCAATAATTTTAATGGGTTTATTAGTAATTTTGATGGGCCTCATGAGAAAAGCCTTATTGGTGATTGATTTATTTGAATGTCCATGCTCTAGTTTGTAGTTGAATGAGCTATATTACATGATAAAGATGACTGACTTTGGTCTTTAAAGGTAAGCATTTTAAACTAACTGCTCCATAAATTATGTAGTACATGAAGTATATAATGAACTAGTATAGTGTAGGCATGATCGGATGGGTGACCAATTTCGCCATCCCATCAGGCATGTGGATCAGTCCAAGGGTAATTGGACTACTGCACAGGACTATCGATTCAGGCATGCTCTGGGTAAATTGCCTATCTTTTCCTCTTTTTTTTATATTTTAACCGTCACTAATCATCCTCTCATATGTTAGTTAATTGTTATGTTTTGTTTATGCTTTTCCTCTTTAGATTAAGCTAGTATACAGGATGGAGTCACCTATATATAAGCTTGCCAGAGAAAGGGCTCAAGGTTATTTTGTTCTGATTTTTTTAGGTGTAACGAAATTGAGGGCGGTTCACAAGACGAATTACTCACTTTTGGAACTGAGGCCTAAGATGAGTAGCTACTAGGAGGAAACATCAAGTAATTAAAATCCATCTTCTTTTTGCTTTTGGTTTAATTAGTTCCTAATTGTCATAAATGATGTTTATGGGATGGCGAAATATTTGAGCTTCTTAGATAGCAATATCATGAATCAATTGATTATTGGCTGTTTGTTCAGGAAAAAAAAAGGGAAAAAAAAAGAAAAAAGAAAAGGGAAAAAAAAAGGTTTTAAAAAAAGATTTAAAATTTTTTTTTATATGGTTTTCTATTGTGTATGTTGAGGAGTTGCTCATGCATGCATTCTGAGGCAGAAGTGAGAAGTGAAACCTACAATGTGAATGATCGTCCTAATGGGTCTAATGACTGTCTCATATTCATCATAGCACTGCTAGTATTGGCTGTTGTTGTCAAGAATCTGTATCTTAAACTTGAGTGTGTTTGCACTTGCTTATATATGCTGTATGTTGTGTACTTATGGGTATTCTATCTGTTTGTGCTATCTATTTGTGCACAAGCAAGCAACGATGTAAGCTTCTTTTGTTTCTTCTTGTTTCATGATATTGTTTTTTATCCATTTGAATGACAGTATTACACATATACGCTACAAGTTAAGAAAGTTAAGAAGAATACACAAAATTAAATGAGAATACATGAGAATTACTTTGATCGAGCTAGCGTTGGCCTTGTCAACAAATGCTACAAGAAAATATGTACTAAATTGATAAGCATAATGAATGATGTAACTTTCTATTTTATTATTGAACACTTATCATATTCATAAGCTCCGTCAAATAAGTTCATTTCCTATTTCAGTTCCTATTATTGAAAAATATGTAACATGCAAAAAAGAGTTTGGATTGTTCATCTGCACTTGATAGTGTATTACAGTATGGTAAATTAACTAAACATTAATGACAGTAGTTAAGAGATGCATTGAGTCCTTAAGTAGAGATCATTAAGGATATATACAGGGTTAACAATTTTATCTTCCATGATAATTAGCATTCCCAAGTAGTGAATTTTGTGCATATATATGTATAACTGAAACAGTGTTGGAACCCTGTTTCCTTTCTTACTAATGAATGCCTGAGAATTAGATGCTTCCGTATGCTTGATATCTTTGAGAATATCGTAACTGATACTGTAGTTAGAAAGACTGATATTGGACCTGGAACGTGGTTTTTGAACAATGCCTTGTGCAATCGGGAATGTGAGATCAGGATTTGAGTGTGAGATCCTTATAATATTATTGTTACATTATGAGATTTGATTGTGGAAGTTGTTATTCACATATATAATTGCAATTTTAAATTCCAAATTTTTTTCATCCTTTTCATTATTTAACTGCTCATTTTGCATCACATTCATTATTTCAATCTCTTTATCCCACAATCATGCTTGTGCTATTGTGCACACAAGGAGAAGAGGTGCATTAACAACTATCATATGTGTTTCCACCTATATTAGCTTCAATGTCAAGCATTGAGTAGTACTTTCTGAGGATCTTTTTCTGACATAAACTGAAAGATGCTATGACAATTATGAGTCTATATTAGTGATGCCTTTATTGATTTTTTTTATTCTCAGGTGAAGCCATGGATCAAGACTAGACTTGCTCCAGGTTCTGGTGTTGTCAAAAAATATCTGGACAAGAGGTAAAGCTTAAAACATCGAAGTGTTGTGAGTTTCAAAACATGCATGCCATATTATTAATATTTCATTTGGGTCTGTTGTTTCAGTGGTCTGCAGCCTTACTTGAATCAGTTGGGTTTTCATATTGTTGGATATGGGTGCACAACCTGCATTGGCAATTCAGGAGACCTTGATGAATCAGTATCAGTTGCCATTTCTAAGAATGGTAACTTTTTTTTCCTGTGGAACTAAACTCAAATAATTGTCCAGAATTTCTACTTATATATGCACTTGGATGTTAGAGAAAAAATCCTACTTGTACGATGTCAAAATTTACTGTCAGCTTGTAGAGCCATATTGCCTTTTCAGTTGTGGATCAGAAGAGCCACTTGGTGAAGCCATTACCGAAGCACTGAGATCAGGGTTCATTAAGTCGAGGGAGGAGCTCTTCATTACTTCGAAGCTTCAGTTTATTGATGCACACCCTGATCTTGTCATCCTTGCTATCAAGAAGAGTCTCAGGTATTGAAAAGAATCTATTACGTTTTCCTATACTTCCTATACGTTCTTTTTTTTTGTATCAAGCTTCATTTGTATTTGAATTTGGTGCAGGAATCTGAAAACAGAATACCTAGACCTTTATGCACAAAATCGATTTCACCACATGCCTTTCAGCACAAAATCGATTTCACCTCCGCTTCCAATAAACATGGATGACCTTATGCGAATGGATTACAAAGTTTGGGAAGCCATGGAGCAATGCCAGGTGCTGGACTAACCAGAGATATTGGTGTCAGTAATTTCTCAGACAAAAAACTTGATAAGCTACTCACCATAGTGAAGATTCCTCCAAAGGTTAACCAGGTTTATATCATCAGTATCTTAATTAGTTGATATTCAGCACAATATATACCTGTGCTAGTACATACCTTAGATTTGAGTATTTTATGACACTTGTTTACTTTCATTTTTGTTGGTCATCCGGTGCATGAAATGGCTGGGTTTGTGTACAACCCTTTGACAGGAGATTGGTCTCCTTCTTGGAAATTTCCTTCTCTACTTTTATACTTTGATCGATTGTGTGATTATATGCTTTCAAACCACTTTCTACACAAGAACTCAGAAATTGAAGGTTGATGATCAGTTACTGTTTAAAAACCTTTTTACCCATGTTATATGGAAATTTTATGTGCATTCTATGTTTCATTTACTTTTCATTCTCTCCATAAGTGTTCTTTTGCATGAATTCTATGTTGTTTTATAACATATATATGAATTTTATTTTATGTAGGATAATTTTTTTTATAAAAATTTTTAAAATTCAAAAAAAAATTTAAAAATTACCTATCTATCCCGGCGTTTTTGGAAAAAAATGCCGGGATAGGGGCATTTTTTTTAAAAACAAAATAATAACCTATTCTGGCATTTTTGACCAAACACGCTGGGATAGATGGCATTTTCCATTTTTCCCTGGCGAAAGATTTGTAATGGCATTTTTTATTGAAACGCAGGGATAGATATAGGCTATAGCAGTGTCTATCAAATACGTCGGGATAGACCCTATATCTGTCTCGACGATCACTATAAGGCGTTGCTGGCAGCATTTTTAGATACGCCGCTACGGTCTATAACGGCGTTTATAAACGCCGAGATAGCCCAAAAAAAATGCTGGGAAAGCCTGTGTGGTTTGTAGTGGGGGTTTCCTTTTTCTATACTTCTATTGGTTGAGTCTAATTAGCTTGAGTCTGGTACTCGACCTTATCCTACCAATAAAAATAAAAAAAATCAAAGGGAAGCTACTCTACTTCCTGACTTTAGAATTCAATACTCGAGAGTTAGGGGGGTTGTCAATTTAGGGGCGAGTTTGAGGGAGTTCGATGGTGACGAGCAGAGCTCGAGAAGAGCGTTGGGGGTGGGTGTAGAGACGAGGGTCGAAGAATCGATGGGGAGGAGCGTCGGGAATTGGGAGCTAGGGTTTTTGATATGGGTTATAATTTGACATCGGGGATGAGAGAAATGAGCTTGAGAAGGAATGAATTTTTTTCCCAAAATGACCAACTTTTTGAATGTTTTTTCCAAACTGACCTACTTTTTAAAAAAATTCCCAAACTAACCTACTCATTGTCTCAAAAAGCGTGTTTGGTTAAAATCTCAATGCTTTTTGAGACAGTGAGTGTGAGGTTTGGATATTTTTTATTTCTTCCTGACCAAGACTCGCTGTCACAAAAAGCGAGTGAGTTTTTCCCAAACTCACTTTTTGATACATCGAGTGTCGTTTGGGGGTTTTTAATACCCCAGCCTCGTTTTTTTCCTCTCCTTATCTCTATTCTTACTCTTTCTTATCTCCATTCTTGACTATGTTCGAAATGAAACTTTATTTGAATTATTTCAAAATGCTACCATTAACAATGACCTATTAGATGATGATGAAGACGAGGAAGAAACGAACGATAAAGTTGATGAGAATGTAGAAAATGATGATGGGGATGAAGATGATGAATATCCAAATGTAAACACAAATGAGATTAGGGACATACTTCGTAGTTGTGTACTAGACTTTGGAGGTAGTTGGGAAAGGCATTTACCTTTGGTGGAGTTTACCTACAACAACAGTTTTTAGACTAGCATTGGGATGGAGCTGTACGAAGCTTTGTATGGCAGGAAGTGCAGGACGCCTGTCTGTTGGTTCGAAGTTGGGAAGTATCAGATGTTTGGGCCTGAGATTGTGGAGCAGACCTCTAAAAAGATTGATCTGATCAGGAAGAGGTTGGTGGATGCTCAGAGTAGGCAGAAGAGCTATGCAGACAACCGGAGGAGGGACCTTGAGTTTGAGGTTGGTTACTTTGTCTTTCTGAAGGTATCGCCCAGCAAAGGCGTGATCCGATTCAGCAAGGGTGGAAAGTTAGCCACGAGGTTCATAGGCACGTATAAGATATTGAAAAGGATCGGAAAAACTGCTTACCGGCTTGAATTACCGGAAGAGTTGTCTCAGGTGCACAATGTCTTTCAAGTGTCTATACTGAGAGGTTACATTCCAGATTCAAGTCATCATTTGCCCGAAATGCCAGAGGGTTTGCAGTTGGATCTGAGTTACATTGAGCTTCTAGTTGAGATTGTTGATCGTGAGAAAGTCTTGAGAAATAAGACGATACCGATGGTCAAGGTAGTCTGGAAAACCAGTTGGTTGAAGAGGCAACTTACCGTAGGTCCGAAAGTCCAAGCCTAGACATGAGTTCGTAGGTCCGAAAACATCTAGAATACTTACCGTAGTTACAGTAGTAGATTAAGTCATGGCGAGGGATTGAATCATACAAGATGAAGAACGGTTAAGGGCTTGCCCTCGGACCTATGTAGTATGGGCTGCATAGACTCTGAACAAGTGCGCATTAGTGTCATATAATACACATAATTGCATTAAGGACTAAGTGCACATTCACAACACGACATCAATAGGATAGTCCCTTTAGCTTTGTTTGTGACAAGTTTGTGGTTTGTTAAGTATTGAGAATCGTTATACTGTTTTCAGCATAGAGAGGATGGCCGTATATAATATTTCGTCAGTTGAATGAACTGATGTGCCCACAGTTTTATATGCATGGTAAAGATGCTTGACACAAATTGAAGTATACATGCTGCACAAGATTGATTTAAATGTTGTTTCATGTAAATTATTGTAAAATTGCTTCCGCTGTGACAATGTAAAAGTGTAATGTAACTCTGATGAAAGAAAAATTTTTATTTCCTTGTAAAATTGTACGAAAGAAGTTTAAATATCTTGTGGAACTTCGAATTCAGTTGTATTTTAGAATTCGGGGTTTTACAGAATGGTATCAGAGCACGCTTCTAAGTAGTACAAATTTATAAGGAACGACACCCTAGAAGTGGACATTAGAGTGTGTGTTGAGTCTAGAGATTTAAATGTAAGTCACTTACATTTGTATTTCTCTATGATTTATGCTTCTTCCTCTCTATCTTTAAGATGGCGGACCACTTCGACCGAGCCTGAGATGACAACTGGCACATTATTGAGGAAGATTACTACCCCGGGCAAGCTGATTCAGACGAGGAAGATCCCGAAGAAATGGAAGAGGAATGGCCTGAGTCCCGAGAGATCACCCCACCTCCGGATTCATCTGATGATTCTTCTGACGAAGAGGAACCAGTTCCGGGTAATCTCATTGTGTCTCCTCAGAGGTAGGTAGAGACTTTACGGTAGAGAGTTGGACTATTAAAGGCTCAGTTGGCAAAGCGCACGGATGATTTGCAGTTCTCAGTCATCGTGTTTGGGAACTCGAGAAGAGGAAAAACATGACCGATGTGCTAATGAGGAAGTGCAGGAACTATGGGGAGAGCTTCGTGAAGCCAAGAGGAACCGTAGGAGTTAGACTGTTGTATCATCTACTGCTTTCATTTTGATGTCAGAAATGTTTTAAATTCGAATGTATAAAGTTTGAAATTTAATGAATGGAAATGTTGACTTAAAAGTTCATGTTTTATACTTCGAATTTAATGGATCTTTTGCATCAGAATATGGCTGGAAGACGAGCTCGAAATGGTGAAGATCTGGACTTAAAAATAGAGCTAGCGAGGGTCTATCAGACACTCAATGTCGTTGCCATGAATTAGAATCAAGGAAGGGTACCTCTGAATCCAGTACCCGAAGCAATCAAACTTGTGGAATCATTTAAACAGATGAAACCACCAGTGTTTGAGGGGAAGTCAGACCCTGACATGGCTGACAATTGGATCCGGCGGGTAGAGACTATCTTCGAAGTCTTGGAAACTCCGGAGGGCAGCAAGGTGAAGTTGACGACACTGCAGTTAGAGAAGGATGTGGCTGTATGGTGGCAGTCGATAAAGCGGACGATGGGAGACTTGGTTCTTGGTTAGGAGGAATTCTTAGAGGAATTCCGCAGTCATTATTTTCCCTCAGACGTCCAGGAGAAGAAGGCCATGGAGTTTCTGTCGCTGCAGCAGGGCGGCATGTCGGTTTGGGAGTATGAGACGAGGTTCACTCAGTTCTCCAGGTATGCTACCGAACTGGTGATGGATAAGGCGAAGAAGGCTCGTAAGTTTGAGCATGGTTTGAGGCCAAGTTTGAGATCTAGGATGATACCCCTCGATTTGACAAGCTGGTCAAACGAGCGACAGCTACGGAGGCGGACATGGAGTAGTTCCACGCTGTTCAGAATCGGAGGAACAACTGGAATGCGGGGAAGAGGCCTGCAGTTACTGGCAATGTCAGGGGACAACCACCGACTCAAATGTTCAAGCCTACGGATGCGAACGCTGTTCAAGTGGCAGGAAGACCCAGGAATACTTGGGTGAGACCTCCAGTGACTTGTTTCAACTGTGGAGAGATAGGACACTACAAGTCTCATTGCCCCAAACTGCAGGATGTCGTCCGCAATGGACCAACTCACCAGACCGGGAAGAAGCCGTACCAGTAGGGACGAGTATTTGCCTTGACTGAAGCTGACGCTAATGAGGTGGATCACGTCATCACTGGTATGAGGGAGGATGTTTAGAAATATTTTCTGTTGTTTCCCTTTTTCCCGTTAATTAGTGAACTGTTATATGACGAGTGTATGTTATGTAACAGGAGAACTTATTTTGAATGGAAAGAAAGCTGTTGTTTTGTTCGATACTGGGTCCTCTCATACTTTTGTATCACCTAAATTTGCTAAAGTTCTGTGAGTCGAACCGAAGATATTTCCAGGCAAGGTTTTAGCAGTAGCTACTCCATCAGGGGAGACTCTAACCACTAATCGTTACTATGTTGACTGTGAGATCGTGATTGGAGATCGATTTTTCGGGATCGATTTGATCGAGTTGAATGTTTTGGGAGTCGATGTTATCATTGATATTGATTGGATATCGGTGTACAGTGCAAACATCGAGTGCAAGACCAAGACAGTAACAGTTAAGGCTCCAGGTGGACCAGAAGTTATTTTCCAAGGGAATAGGAGATGTTCAAATTTGGCTACTGCTATCAGCCAGAAGAGAGGGATTCCTGTAGAGGTGCAGCAGATTCCTGTGGTTCGGGATTATCCGACTGTGTTCTTGGAAGATTTGCCTGGGTTACCCCCGCATCGTGATGTGAAGTTCAGCATCACTATTCAGCCAGGGAGTGTACCTATTTCCAAGGCACCGTACAGGATGGCGCCTGTGGAGCAGGATGAGATCAAACGGCAGATTGAGGAACTGTTGGAGAAGGGTTTTATTCAACTGAGTGCGTCACCTTGGAGAGCGTCGGTGCTTTTGGTAAAGAAGAAGGATGGTTCAATGAGGATGTGCATCGATTACAGAGAGCTGAATAAGGTCACTATTTAGAATAAGTATCCGATTCCACGAATTGATGACTTGTTCGATCGTCTACAAGGAGCAGCTATTTTCTCCAAAATAGGTCTTCAATCAGGATATCATCAAGTTCAAGTGAAAGCTGAAGATATGCATAAGACTGCATTTAGAACTCAACACGGGCATTACGAATTCTTAGTTATGCTGTTTGGAGTGACGAATGTGCCTGCAATCTTCATGGACATGATGAACAGAGTTCTAAGGCCGTTCATTGAGTCTTTCGTCGTGGTATTTATCGACGATATTCTCGTGTACTCCAAGTCAGAGGAGGAGCACACGGAGCATTTAGCAGCAGTTTTGAGGAAGCACCAGGAGCATGAGTTGTATGCCAAGTATCCAAGTATGATTTCTAGAAATCTGAAGTAGCATTCCTAGGTCACATCCTTTCTAAGGAGGGAGTGACAACTGATTCTCAGAAGATACAGGCAGTGAGAGATCGGGCAAGGCCTACTACAGTGAAGGAAATCAGGAGTTTTTTTAGGCTAACTGGATACTATAGGAGATTTATCCAGGGCTATACTCAGATAGTCATGCCGCTCACTGGTCTGACCAAGAAGAATGTGAACTTCAAGTGGACCGAACAGTGCGAGGCAAGCTTTTAGGAATTGAAAGAGATGCTGACTATGGCACCCATTTTGTCTTTGCCTAGAGCAGGTGTTGAGTATGATGTCTACAGCGATGCTTTACTTCGTGGGCTTGGTTGTGTCTTAATGCAAGAAGGGAAAGTAATCGCTTATGGGTCTAGGCAACTAAAACCGCATAAGAAGAATTATCTGACTCATGATCTAGAGTTTGCTGCGATTATCTTTGCCTTGAAGCAATGGAGACATTATGTGTATGGTGAGAAGCTGAACAAGTACACAGATCATAAAAGATTGAAGTACATCTATCAGTAGAAGGATCTGAACCTGAGGCAAAGGAGATGGCTAGAGGTACGTGAGGACATTCGTCCGGAGATTAAGTATCACCCTGGGAAGGCTAATGTTGTTGCTGATGCACTTAGCCACAAGAGCAATCTGGCGAGTTTGATTACGACTCAAAAGGCAGTTGGCAGAGGAGTTGAATCGGGCTGGAATTGAAGTTGTTCTACAAGGCTTGGGATCATCTTTAGCTCAGTTGAGGCTTCAACCGACACTGAATGAAAAGATTATTGCAAGTCAGAAGGAAGATGCAGAGATTCAGAAGATGAAGGAGTAGGTTGGTGCTGGCAAGTTGTCCGAATTTCAAATCAGGGATGAAGTGCTCTGGTTTGGTGAGAGGCTGTGTGTTCCGGATCAGTCGGACTTGAAAGAAAGTATTCTTCAGGGGGCACATGCTACTCTTTTGTCAGTATATCCTGAGAGTACCAAGATGTATAAAGACATTAAACAGCATTTCTGGTGGTCAGGTTTGAAACGGGATGTGGCTGAATTTGTGTCGTGTGTGAGATTTGTCAACAAGTCAAAGCCGAGAATCAGAAACCGAAGGTCTATTGCAACCGTTACCTATTCCGGAATGGAAGTGGAAAAACATCAGTATGGATTTCATCACGGGTTTGCCTAAGAGTCCAGAAGGCAATGATGCGATTTGGGTCATAGTCGATCGACTAACTAAGTCTGCTCACTTCTTGGCGATGAAACTCACTGCTTCGATGGACAAGTTGGCTGAGATGTATGTTGGTGAGATCGTCAGGCTTCATGGTGTCCCGTTGACCATCGCGTCTGATTGAGATGTGCGGTGTACTTTGCATTTCTGAAGGAGTCTTCAGACAGCTTTGGGTACCAAGACAGATTTCAGCACTGCTTTTTATCCCCAGACCGATGGGCAGACCGAGAGAGTCAACCGTATTCTTGAAGACATACTTCATTGTTGTGTACTAGACTTTGGAGGCAGTTGGGAAAGGCATTTACCTTTGGTGGAGTTTGCCTATAACAACAGTTTTCAGACTAGCATTGGGATGGAGCTGTACGAAGCTTTGTATGGCAGGAAGTGCAGGATGCCTGTCTGTTGGTTCGAAGTTGGGGAGCGTCAGATGTTTGGGCCTTAGATTGTGCAGCAGACCTCTGAAAAGATTGATCTAATCAGGAAGATGTTGGTGGATGCTCAGAGTAGGCAGAAGAACTATGCAGACAACCGGAGGATGGACCTTGAGTTTGAGATTGGTGACTTTGTCTTTCTGAAGGTATCGCCCAGCAAAGGCGTGATCCGATTCGGCAAGGGTAAAAAGTTAGCCCCGAGGTTCATAGGCCCGTATAAGATATTGAAAAGGATCGGGAAAACTGCTTACCGGCTTGAATTACCGGAAGAGTTGTCTCAGGTGCACAATGTCTTTCATCTGTCTATGCTGAGAGGTTACATTCCAGATCCAAGTCATCATTTGTCCGAAATGGCAGAGGATTTGTAGTTGGATCTGAGTTACATTGAGCTTCCAGTTGAGATTGTTGATCGTCGGGAGAAAGTCTTGAGGAATAAGACGATACCGATGGTCAAGGTAGTCTGGAGAAACCAGTTGGTTGAAGATGCTACTTGGGAATCTGAGGAGAGGATGATGAAGGATCATCCTGAGCTCTTTGTTTGATTGTATTTTCTTATTGTGTTTTGTTTTCTCACTCTTTAATTGCAGTTCCGGGGACGGAACTATTCTAAGGAGAGAGTGTTGTAATACCCTAAACTTTCATTTTAATAAAAATATTGATTTTCACGTGTTGTGCACGTGCAAATTTCATGTATATATTTATTTATTTATTTTTATATATAAAATTTCATTTTTATAGTATGAACAATTATTTTCTTCATTTATTTTTCTAAAAGCCTATCTTGTAAAGCCTAAAACCTTATTCTCCTAATTTAAGCCCACTTTAATAATTTATTATTTATTTATTTTGGCTTACAAGTCCAAGCCCACTATTTGTGAAGCCCACAAATTTAATTAATCAATTAATTGGTCACACTTGTCATGTAGACACAAATTGTGAATAATGTGATTAATTAAAATTGTACAAACTTCAAATAGGGGGTACGAAGGGGGGCACGTGCGTGCACATGGTGTGCAATGCACACCATTTTGAGGCCAGGTATGCATGGGAGTCATGGAGAGTGGGTGTGTGTGTGCATGGGTAGTTATGTGAGTGTGGGTGGTTGCTACAACTTCCCCTCCTATCCTAGCCATCCATCCTTTAACTATCAAATGAATCCTAGCACTCCAATCCATCCTAGAATTAGTATAAATACCCCATATCTATTTGTATTCTACACTAAGAAACTATTGAAAGAAAGAAAATTATATAGGAGAAATATACTAGAGTGAGTGTGAGTTGCGTGTGTGTTCCCACATTTGAGGCCGGCCCATTCTTTCCCCCAAGGAGCTCTCGATTTGGCAAGGAAGCAAGGAGAATGAGCTTTTGCATCGCAATCTAGGAGGAGAAGGCACTTTCCCGCATTCTAGGGGACTCTAGGAGATTCTAATTGGCTTTTTCTTCAAAGAGGTGGGTGTTTCTCATGACTTCTAAAGTAGAAATCATGCTAGGAATGGAATTGCATTCTTATTATAAAGCAACTAGTAGAAATGAAATGCATGTTTGCCTAATTAGAGGAGAATTGATAAACTATTAGATGTGTGTTAATTTGGTTGCTAGATTTATTAATTATGAGTAAAAGTGAATGTTCTCATTATTTCTAATGATAGTATGCATGCTAAGTATGTTTTAAATGCAATTGTGCGAATTAGAACCATGTTTGTTAATGAAAGTATTAAAGTAGAAATGGCATATTAGAGATGAATTGGTGGAATAAATTACTAAGAAATAATTGTAAATTGTTGTAGTAGAATTCTTCATTTTCATGTGCCATATGAATGTTAGATTATATGAAAGAGAATGTATGTGCAAATAAATGATTGAATGCATCATGTGTAAATTAGTTGGTAAAATAGAAGTTTTATTCATTAAGAAAGATGATTTTTGTAAGAGAACATTAATGTAGTGGATTTTTGTGAGAACCTATCTTTAATTTTGAAGAAGTATGTTTTAGTTCTCGAATGTCGAAATTGTGATCTTAGAATACAAACTAAGGCTAAAATATATGTTTTAAGAGAGTTAAAAATATCCTTAAAAATACTGGTTACCGTAGAATTAAATATATTTTTATTCTGGAAATTTTTTTTTTCAAAAGAGGAGAAAAAGATACAATTTTGTTTTGAGAATTTTTGAATTATAGTTATGAACAGAGAGTAAGATCAAAACCCAATTTAAATACTTTCTAATTGATATGTCCACTTAGACCAATTGGTCGGCAAAGCTTTGGGTCGCTACAGTAGTCGGAGGTCTCGGGTTCGATACCGCGACCTTGTTTTTATTTTTTTTTGTTAAAAACCCAATTAGCCGAGACTCGACTTAGGGATTTTAACCCTAGTTATATCGATTGACGGCTTTGGCGCGTTGGTCTTGTGCGCTGTCTGTTTCACCGCTGGTTGTGGGTTCGAATCCGGTTGGGGATTTGTGTTTAAAAAAATGTTTTTTTTGTGGATTTTTTTTTTATTTAAATGAGTTTTAAAATATAATAAAAATTGGAAAAAATACAGATTAATTACTGAAAATTATTAGAACTTTATCAGAAAAAATTATTTAACTTTTGATAAAGTGTGATTAAGAAATTGGGGCTTTTGCAAGAAATGACTTCTTTTTTAAATCAAAATTTCTTTTTAAATAAAGAAGGAAAAATAAATGGGAAATTTTTGAGTTATAAAGATGAAAAATTAGAAATGAGGAAATTTGAAAGTTGTGATTCGTGTGATTAAGTGGATTTATAAATGTGCTTGTAGTAAGATTTTGAAATGTGAATGATGAAATTGTGGAATACATGTATTATTGGTTACTATTAACTGAAATTTATTCTTACACATAAATTTCTCATGAAGTTGAATTATTGATTGTGATGAGATGTGAATACATGAATGCTATGCTTATGAGACATGAATTGTGATTAATCATGAAAAAACCTTATGAGTATGAAAGCTCGACATTGTAATTATGAGTTGAAATTGAGAATTAGGGTATAGCCAAGCCTTACACCTGCAATGAAAGAATTGTGAAATGATATTTGAAATAAGAAGACCAAGGTTTGGATCATGTGAATTAAATGAATAAGATCGGTATAGTGGGAGTGCTACACTCTAAGGGTTGATTTTAATCATGATTCAATTAAACTAAGGATTAGATACATAGTGAAGATGTGATGAAAGTAAGAGAAAAATATTGAGTATGAGGGCTATTGGATTGGCGGCGTGAGATTATTCATAGGATATCCCATGATGCGTCATGATAGGACGTGGACACTACTCTAGAGTACCGTCCCGGTGGCAATGCTCGTCGGATATTTGACGACTGCAGGTAGTGTCATATCTATGGTAGGAGCTAAATTACCACAGGATGCCTGCATGATGAGTCATGTGTCAGTGCGTTGGGATTCCCTCCAGGGCACCTAGACATGAGTTCGTAGGTCAGAAAACATCTAGGATACTTACCACAGTTACAGTAGTAGATTAAGTCATGGCGATGGATTGAACCCTACAAGATGAAGAACGGTTAGGGGCTTGCCCTCGGACCTATGTAGTATGGGATGCATAGACTCTGAACAAGTGCGCATTAGTGTCATATAATAAAAACAATTGCATTAAGGACTAAGTGCACGTTCACAACACGACATCAATAGGATAGTCCCTTTAGCTCTGTTTGTGACAAGTTTGTGGTTTGTTAAGTATTGAGAATCGTTATATTGTTTCCGGCATAGAGAGGATGGCCGTGTATAATATTTCGTCAGTTGAATGAACTGATGTGCCCACAGTTTTATATGCAGGGTAAAAATGCTTGACACAAATTGAAGTATACATACTGCGCAAGATTGATTTAAATATTGTTTCATGTAAATTATTGTAAAATTGCTTCCGCTGTGACAATGTAAAAGTGTAATGTAACTCTGATGAAAGAAAAGTTTTTATTTCCTTGTAAAATTGTATGAAAGAAGTGTAAAGATCCTGTGGAACTTCGAATTCAGTTGTATTTTAGAATTTGGGGTGTTACATATACACGATAAACTACGGAGAAATAAGAGCATCCACAGTCGTGATTGTTAGAAAATGCATATAGCATTGTCATGCCCCGCTTCCCAAAAGAAAATACAAAATACAGATACGTGACTAAGTCCAGCGAATGATTTTCATCATTCATAAGCTATCGGGATCTTTACTATATTTCACAGGAATATCAGAGTAAGAAGTAACAGAAGTTAACCACGCATGCATAAATAAATCAATATACCAATAGAATTTACTTGAAACAAAACTTAACAAATTTCAAATAAACCAGATCTGAACAAGTCAATAAATTCTGGGTCACATTGCCTAATACAAAATAATCCAAGTAGCAGATACATTTATTCCAAAATATGCAACAGGAAATAATAATGATAACAAGAACTCCAGGAACTAGAATCTTAGATCACCTACTCCATCGGGCAGCTGATCCCATAATCTCTAATTTAACAAATTGCAGAAAAATGAAAGAGAAATAAAACTCCCATCAATGCAAATTACGGACCGCTTGTAGTACATGTATATGTACAAGAATAAACAGATATAGAGTAACAGTGGAAGCAAACATAGCATGGAATAGATATGGCAACAAAATAGAACAACTAGCATGAATCATGAACAACATCAAGTGATGTGGTGAGATAACAGGTGCATGTGACATGTAACAAGTAACAGGTATCATGCAAGCAGGTAAACATGTAACAGGTGTCAAGTAGCACATACAAATATCATGTAACAAGTAAGCATGTAACGGTGTCATGTCATGTCAAGTCTTATATTTGTTACTATCTAGGTAGCACGTCATGCATCCCAGATTTTTACCACATGGTTGCTACTTAAATGTAAATTTCATTTAGATCTAGTGGTGGGTTTCTATAGGGCTGTGTACTCAGGCATCATGTAACAGGTAACAAGAACAGGTTCATGAATCAAATAGTAAACAGGTACATAAACTAACGGGTTCTTGCATCAACAAGTTCATGAATCAACAGGTAACAGGTCCAGGTTGAAAGATAAATATGCACAGGTGATAGGAAATACATAAAATGATAAAACAACGAAAATTCTAGTTCAGGACAACAAGACAGTACTGCACTAAATCTGGAATTCCCATTGCTACAAATGTACAAACCTGGATCCGTCAGAAAATCTGGAAAATAAACACTCGGCCAAATCTAGCAAATATATATAAGTCATATGGTATTTCACAAAATAAAACTCAAAACAGATTTGTATCCAGAAAATATGTTCAGCCAAAAATCAGAAGTTTGTATTCATACAGGAAAACAGCATAAAAACGCATTGATTAAATCCAAGAAAAACCTGGGGTATTCCCTAGTATGTTTAGTAACAGAAAATAAAGTTTCATAGTTTTTCAACATAGATAGTATACTCAATTAAAATCAGAAAGCAGCAAGATACAACAGTTTTGTAAATGTGAAAAAATAAACACAACAGTACCAAAATATCGATATCTTACAAAATATAAATCGAAATCCAGATCCGTCAAAAGGGTGATAAGGTAGATACAGAAGGCTACAATTCATATTCACAAAGTTTTTATAAATAGCAAATGGAATCAGGTCGAAATTATGTTTCTTTACAAAAACAGTACGAAAATTCTGCAAGTATAGTAGTTGTTTGCAAGTGTAGAATAGTTTATAAAGTCATCAATTAAATCCAAAAAAAATAGGGGTTAATCCCAATCAGGTCTAATTGTACTCAGAAAAATATTGGATCAAAATATTGTCTTTAACATCAGTATAAAATTAAATAGTCATACAGAATTCATACAAAAAATAGAATCTGGAATTTTCTGCCCCTCTGTAGTGTAACTGGAATAACTTACAACTCACAGATCGAAACTGAGATCTGTCAGAAAATCTGGAAAGTAGATAGAATTCTCTATAATTCATATTCACAAATAATTTTTATATACTGATCTTAATAAGGTATAAAATACTGAACAAAAATGGGGTACAACAAAAACAGAATCTGCTTTATGCATAAAATCAACATAGATCATATGAAACACATCCAAATCATAACAAACGTGAAATATGGTGTACTAGATGTGCAAACAACATGGTATAGGGTATTTAACACGTCTACAATAAGTTATACTACATCGAACACATCATGCATACAAGATCATACAACACCTCATAATTATGAACACATGCATGTATACCAGAATTGATTATCTCTAACCCTAAATTTATGTCGTGTGTGTAATGAGATAACTATGAAAAATCGACACATAGAGACAAGCTATAATAGGGGTTTTGCACATGAATTTGTCTCTAGAACACAACTACACTACATGCGGTCTTTAGTACTTGTATTTGCAACAGAAATTAATACAAGTTTCTTGCCTTGTAGTCGATGATGGTAATGATGCAAGGAGTAAGAATAATGGAAACAGATTTCCGAGCACGAACACAATAACACGAGCAAGCAGACACGAACAAGATCACGAACATAATCGGACGGCTAGATCCAAGAGATCAAGATCAAGATGATCGGATGAGATCGGACGGCCAGATCAAGATTGATGATGATGGAGACGATGATCACGATCGGATCAGACGGTCCAAATCTCCCTGATGATGAAGATGATGATGATTTAGATCGATCGACGATCGGACGGTTCAAATTGATCCTAATGTTGATGATGATCAAAATCAATCGGATGGTCCAGATCAGATGATGGAGATCATGATGATCAAGATGATCAAGTCGATCGTACGGCTAGGATGGCTTGATCAAAAAAACAAAGCAACGGTGAAGGGAAGCCAGGGGGCTGCGGGGCAGAGGTGCTCAGGGGTCTACCGAGGGGACACGCTGATAGAGGAACGGCAGCGCTGTCGCTAGGTTGCTGCTATCATGGCTGGTGCTGGCTTTGCTGCCTTCAGGGAAAGGCAGGGAAGGAGGAGAGTCGGCACTATGGTGCAGCGTCGCTGCTGGCATTGGCTGAAGGCGACAGGGGAACGCCGAGGTGGGGGGTCTGGGGTTGCTATTTGCCATTGGTTGCGTTGGGAGGAGCATGCAGCACAGGGGGACACGGGGACGTTGATGCTGCTGGCTGCATCGGGGTTCGGCAGGGGCACAGGGGCGCACAGGGCTGTTCTGTCGTTGGCGTCGCGACGGGATGGGAAGCATCGGGGAAGGGTGAAGTCGGGAGATGAAAGGGTGACAGGGGGAGGAAGGTGAACAGGCGGCTGTAGGGTTAATAGGATTTAACAGGTATGTATATATATAGGGTATTAAGGATATTAGGGTTAAAGAACAAGGGTAACGGGTATAGATGCTAACGGGTTTTGGTTATAATAGGTTTGGGTAGTATGTTGGGTATTGGATTTTAATTAGGATTTAAAAGATTAGAATAGGGTTAATGGGTTATAGAAATCCAATAAGAGATGAGAAAAATATATAAATAAAAATAGGATTTTTAATATACAATCAAAAGGTAATAATAATAAAAATAATAATACAAATAGTAGTAAAAATAACAATAATAATTATTATTATTATTATTATAGCCGAAACAATAATAGTAATAATAACAAGAATAATAGGGTTTGTATTACAATATAAAAATCATTGGAAAAATTGCTACAACTAAAACTATTGATCATAAATAGACTTTAATAGGAGATCCAAAAACAAATTTTAACAAAAAGAGTTTAAGAGCGGAAAAATAATTTACAAACACTACAACACACAATGGGTTTGGTGGCGTTTTTTCTGAGATTCACCGGCGTTTTAAAACGCCGGTGAATAATTCACTGCCGTTTTTAAAATCGCCGGTGCTGATACCGCCGAATAAGGAATCGCAGAATAGGGGGGGTCTACACCGGCATTTTTTACGAACGCCGGTATTTCTGTAAGATACACTGGCGGTCGCAAAAACGCTGGTGTATGGCGTATTCAAGACTGTCGTCTTCTTTCCCTATAATCATTCTACACCGGCGTTTTTACAAACGCCGGTGTAGGTATATAAACTTTTTTTATAAAAAAAAAATTAAAAAAACATGCAGCACTCTTACAATCAAAATCAGAATATGGAGTTCAAATTATTGAATTACAAAGAGTGGAAAAGAATACTTTCACTGTCAAATTCAGGTAAAAATGCTACTAACTGAAATGAAACTTATACTTTTATAATACTCATGAGATAACTATCAATTGAAACCCCAACACAAGTTCAAACAGGATTATTTCATCACTAGTCACTCCTCTGTAAATCATAGTATGCAACTTCAGTTACATAATCCATCTCATCATCACTTAAAACCATACGACAAAGAACAATCTCATTTTCAAACCCAAGCAACAAGCATGAACATTACGTTAGAAACTGATACTCATGTGGAAATCATGATATAATTGTATATAAAGTTTAGATAAAAAATTTCCATCACTAGTCGCTCCTCAAAAAATCATAGTGTGCAACTTCAGATATATGATCCACCTCATCTCCAAATTCAGACAAAAAAGCAACTACCCATCTCCAAATGCATAATAATTCTAGTTTACTCGGAACCAAACTAAAACTCAAATGCATAATAACCCATCTCCAAAAGCAACTAACCCATCTCCAAATGCATAAGAAAGCAAACTCAAACTGAAGAAGCACTTCATCTTGTTATATACCAATCCTAGAATGTGCTCTAGTCTGGAGGATAAAGAATGTTTTGATTTTAAAGTTGAAATTAGAAGATCATGCAACATGATACCTATTGTTTTAACCTTTGTTCAGGATGATTTACTTTTGACCAGGAGATGCACATTCGTCTTCCATGATTATGGCAAGTCTTTTTCAACTTTAAAATCAAATTCAGTTTTAACTTGAAATTAGAAGATCATGCACCAGTATGAACTATTTTTAATGTGCTGGGCATCACACCTTATAATTTCCAACCCCTAAAGCCCTCAAATGCAGTTTTTGCTTTATCCTTGATGGCCTATAAAGTATCACATGCCCTCTCAAACATCATTATTGAAGCAAATTGTTACTAGACAAATAAGTAATAACTTTACTCATCTGCCAAAATATTTTTGTTGGCAATTACAAGCATATGCAATAGCTACAGAAAGTGCCAAACACATCAAGAAGTGCAACAAAGTGATTGATTGAAATTCCATGCTGAAATAGTTCCATGCTAACAAGCACGAAAACAAGGTTAAAAACATTTCAGATGGTTAACAGGCAGTGCCAAACCTCGAAGACTAGAGCACATTGAAATTTTCATATGTTTTGATTTCAAACACTTCCTTTTAACATTTTCCAATCCTAGAAAGAAAACTCAAACACATATACCAATCCTAGAATCTCTCTCAAGACAATAAAACACTTCATCTTGTCATTCCCATGTATCACTAACATTAATAATCCCCTAAAATTGAGTATATTGCCACATTTTTGGCAAAACTCCAAATTTGAGTATATTGCCACATTTTTGGCAAATTGAGTTTCAAATCTCCCCTAAATTACTCCTTACAAAAACAGTGAAGCAAAAATGCCGAAGCAAAAATAGATCCAATCAGAGAGTAAACAGAGATTCGAGATCTCCCCTAAATTGAGTTTCAAACCATTACCACCCAAAATTTGCACAAACATAAACAGAGATTAAATCCCTCAAAATCTCAAGAACAACAAGTCAGTGAAATTAAAACCTAGCTACATCCAATCACAGAGTAACACATTGAAACCTAGATCTCATCACAGAATAGCACAGTGAAGCAAAAATAGAGACGAGATTCGAGATCGCATGAGTTCTTGAGCATAGCCCCCAAAACAAAATCAAGAAGTTGAGAGAGAGAGAGAGAGAGAGAGAGAGAGAGAGAGAGAGTACTTGCAATGAGAGAGAAATGAGTGAGCGGGATAGAGAGTGCGTGGACGTCGGTGTGGGCATAGCGATGGCTGCCCTGAAGGGAAAATCGACGTGGAACCCACTCCAATGGCGGAGGAGTTGTCGAGGAAGGGAAGGAGGCCCAGTGGTGACGGCACGCAAAAAAATTAGGGTTGGGAAAAAAAAACCAAAACGAAATGTAAGGGTTTCGCGGTAGGATTGGGGAATTTATCCCAGTAAATTCACCAGCGTTTTTATTAATAAACGCCGGTGAATGGGAGAGAATTTGTGGAGTATATTGCCGCTTTCTATTCCTCGATGTGTTTTTATAAAAACGCCGGTTAATATTATAATTCACCGGCGTTTTGTAGAGGCCGTCGGTGTATAACTATACAATTTTGCGA
This sequence comes from Hemerocallis citrina, assembly GCA_017893485.1. NCBI lineage: Eukaryota > Viridiplantae > Streptophyta > Magnoliopsida > Asparagales > Asphodelaceae > Hemerocallis > Hemerocallis citrina. Next base: position 219,768,100 of record CM030364.1, read on the forward strand.
CCCAATCCTGGTCTTATCCTACCCCGGCGCGATTGGTAAAACGCCGGGGAATATACGCCGGTGTAGTTCGCGAATCTTGTAGTGAAAAAAAAATCAAAAATCCAAAAATACACAAAAAATACGTATTTGCGAAAACAGTGGTTACAAGCATTTTTCCTGTTTGCTGTAGTTGCCGAATGGTATTTTTTTAGCAATCTAAGATAAAATAATAAAAATCCCCTATCACGATGGAGTTTGAAGTTGCGTCGGAGGAATTTAATAATTTTTTAATAGGTAGAAGGAATTTCACTTTGAGTCAGAAGGAAAAATATATATATAATAAAACAAAAAATTGAAGGGACTGAACATCACTTTGCGTCCCACGATTTTTAAGAATTTTTTATGTTTTTTTTATTAATTAAAAACATTATTTAAGTTATAAAAAAAATTAGGTGGGCCCCTCCTTGGACGGAACATCACCTTGCGTCCAAGGAGTAGCCAGATTGCACCACATTTTAAATTCAATTTTTTAAATTAAAAGATGTCGGACGCAAAGTCAAGTTGCGTCTGACGAATTAAAAAAATATTTTTTTTGTGGGACGCAAAGTCAAGTTGCGTTGTGTATAATATGCATTTCTCTCAAATTCCCTCTCATATATAGCAATCTATTGTCGTTATTTATGCATAAATTGTATAAATAGCAATGCATAAATAGCAAACGACTGCAGCTGATCGTTTGCTATAAAATGTATAAAATGCATAAATAGCACACTACTGCTGATGCTCTAAGCAGCCTAAAACTTTTGTCAAGATTAATATATATTGTGACCATTAACTTCTCTCATTAACTCCTCTTATTATATGCGTGTGTGTTGAGGTGGGGGAATTGTTCAGCTAATATTTTAATGCCAACAATCATTTTCATAATAAGACATGAATAAGCAAATCAATCAATCTTATTAGTTGCTCAGAACTTAATAATATGCGCTGGCTTAGTTATCCTTGTTTGTTGGTGAGGTTACATTCAAGTGTATGCATCCTAGCTAGTTTGTGGATAGAGCTTGTTAGGTCTTGATGCGACATTCCATTCATGTTCCCCACAACCTAATTTTTTAATTTGCATAAAATAAGCAAAGATTAGGTTAGCCGAATTGCAAGTAGTGGCAAGTTGAAGCAAATAAAAACAACAATGTGTTACATCAAATGTGTTTTTTTCTTAATGATAGATACATGCATGGAACCAGTTAAGGGACAATTAGCCATGCTTACACGTCTGCATGTTAAATACTTCTTAGGATTAATTAATTGAGAAAATAATGTCTAAAAGATTCAAAACCAAAGTACAACATTTTATTAAAAGAATAATAATAACTAGTACAATGTACATGCAATACACGTTTAAAAAAAGTATAGTCATCAAACTAAATGAATATATATCATGAATAAAAAAATAATAATTTATATTTGAATGTTTTGATTTGGGCTACACGTGCGGTGCACATTTATATTTGTTAGATATAGTTTGAACGTATATTATACGTGTTTATATAGTTACAAACTTAGGGTTTGTCGGTTACAAACTCCAACTCTCTCATTAAAATAGTAGAGATAGAGATAAATCAATTGGTTTTATTAAGAAATGTCAAAAAGCCCCCATTGTTTTGGAGGAAATCAATTTGTTTGTCAAATTTTGTATGTTTGCTCCCTTGCAAAATAGTTTTCTCCAAGGGACTTAATTCATAATTCACCAATGTTTATGACCTAGTATATACCATTGCACAGGAGAGAGATTAGGGTGCGTTTGGATCGGATTTTTAAAACAGTTTTCGGATTTTAAAATCAAAACATAGGATAATTTTGTTTGGGTACAAATTTTTTCAAAACTTATTTAAAAATTTCACACTCAAAACTTATGTTTAAAATGAGTTTTTTGAAAACAGAAAAAACCTGTTTTCTGAGATAAGTTTTTTTATTTACCAACCAACATACTGTATTTGTATATGTATATGTATATATGTATACATTATGTACGTATACAGTATGTATGTATATGTATGTATATATAATAGTATGTATATATTATTATTATTATATAATATATTATATATTATTATATGTGTAATTATTATTATTATTATTATTATTATTATTATTATTATTATTATTATTATTATTATTATTATATTATTATTATTATTATTATAATATATTATTATTTCATATATACTATTTTATATATACTATTATTATATATATTGTACTAGTTGAAATTTACCGTGCACTAAGTGCACGTGACTTGTTGCACATAAAAGGTGAAAATTTTATCTAAACATACTTTCATTTAGCACACCTATATTCTTCAAACTACAAATTCGACGAAGTCAATCATCCTAAAAAGCTAACCATGGATTTCAAAATTACTCCAATGATAGCAAGCTCATCGAAATCAAATTTGAAGTAATTATCGAGAATCCAAGTTTAATCAATTCAAGCAGAATTTCAATAAAAACAAAGCAAAAATGGATCAAAATTCGAACGATGTAAAAGAGAGATATATGCGTAATAGTTTCATCTAAAACATAATTTAAAAAAAGTTATTTAAAAAAAACAAATTAGTAAATCCTAATCTGATATCATCGTATTTTTCATAAGATCAATCTTCACTTTCGACTTTAACTTTCTTGAGGTTAAAATTATTTATAATTTCTTATTCATCCTTTTTAATTTTACATCCTGTCAATATTTTCGTAGTTGTTCTTCCATATTGGACATCTTGTGATTTGATCAAAAAAGTATACTCATCTCCAATGCATTTCTTGGTCCGTCTATCAAATTCTTCAACATTTTTTTCCTGCATATAAAAAGAATTAAGAAATTAGCTCTTAATTAATTATAACACTATAAGAATAACTTATTATACCTTATTCTTAATATCTTCCAGGTCTTTTGCGGAACAGCCAATGATGCACCTTGCTTCCTCATCAAATAAAGTCAATTCTGCCTCCGCACTTGTATCTTTTATTGTAATTTTGAATACATATCTGAAACATGTTATTCTTAGTTTTTTTTAATTAAATTTTTTTTTTTTAATAATTTGATTGAAGAATGGAAATATGGGAAACTAACAATATGTTGTTTTGTATACCTTGGCTCATATTCAACATTACTTTTTTTACATTTTCGACAATAAGCTTCTTCATTTTCGACATTGACTTTTGTTGAATGATTTTGCATGCAATGTACCATGGATCTCTAACGTCTTTGACACTTTTGATCAAAACTTTCCAATAGTAGTATTTTGCCTTGAAATATGAAAAAAAAATTAAAGTCATCAAAATATTTATAGACATATATAGAATTGAATAAAATATTTAAAATAATTTCATTGTCCATAATACCTCCGAAGAATCTTCGTCTGCACAATAGAGAATGTCAAATAGTTTTACTTCTTCCACATCCATTACTTTTCTTTTGTTTATTTGTAAGGAATTACTTTTTAACAAAATTTTATTATTATATTTTATCCTCAAACAAACAAATAAAATTATGTTAAATGGTACTCCAAAAGGCAATAATTAAAGAATTAAATATAAAAAATAAATTATACCATTCTTGAATTTTATATGCTTCTGGTTCATTGGGATTTATCTCTATTGTAGTGTTGTTTGTTGATGTGAGAGAGAATCCTGTTTAAAAAAATCAATAATAAATAAATAAATAAAATATATAATAAATAACATTATTAATTTTTTTTGTATATAATTACCTCCAAAGTTTGAGGTTTTAATAGAGGTAATTGCAATAATTGGCATGTTGGGTGATAATTCTTTCAGAGCTTTTCCTTCATTGATTGCTAGTTCTCCCCATAATGTAAGTAAGATTGGTTTTGACCTTAAATTAAGACAAAACGTATGAATTACAAAACAATTATGTATATTATTATACAACTTAATTAATTGATATTACCTAAATCCTACAATTGTAAGATTTCGGTTCTCTACTTCATTACCATATTTTGAATCCACTTTATCTACATCTCCTGCATTAATTACTGCTATACAAAGATCTGTAGTTCAATGCAATTAGTATTTGACATCCTTTATATATATATATATATATATATATATATATATATATTAACATAATTTTTTACCTTTAAAGACATTAGAAGATGCGCTTTGCAATTCGTTTATAGTTGCAAATTTGTACCTATCCTTATCAATGATAAGATTTTTCTTAACTTCATCTACAATACTTCCCAACTTCAAAATGATGTCAAATTTATCGTGCATTGGGTTATATCTTTTGTCGACATTTTTTAGTACTCCATTAGAAATTAAGTAAGTTTTATGCTTCTCAAGCGTATGTTGGAACGCTTCCACCGCTTCATTAAACATTATTGCCAGTGTTCTAGTTCCTTAGAAAAGATGAAAATTTAGTATTAATAACTATTTATGTATGTATATGTATGAATATTTTAATAATATTTAAAGTATCTTACCTCATTATCAATAAGTGCCACTTTTGAGATTTTTCCCGTGTCTTTACTATTTTTGTATTCTTTCACACCATAATGTTCCGTAAACAATACTTTAATAGTCCACAATTATTGATTTTCTTGCAAGGAATTGATAGAGGTGTATTCATTGTGGGATTTTTCCATTGATATAGTTAATCTGTAAAAAATATAATTATTGATAAGTTAATTTTAATCTATGAGTAAATGAATGGTTAATATAACTCACACTTAGAATTAAATGACTAAGATTAGATGGTTGATTGTATAATCTCAACTCTTCCCATTATATAAAAAAAATAAAATATCTGAAGGACGGTTGTTTCTAGATTAAAGAAAATCGAAGAAGCTCGGATAAGGACATCTATGAAAAGCTCGGATATGGACGGAGAAATTTTAAGATTTAAAGCCATTGTCTTTATTATTAGTTTATGAAGTGGTGCCTAATTTTATCTGTCAAAACCAGTTTACGCGAAAGATTCAATTAGTGTCACCGTCCCTCATACATGCCTGAGTAACTTTATGTGAAAATGCCTGTAGCGGAAAGATGATTTGTCTGGTACTAAGGGGAAGAGTTGGTAGATGAATTTTTCTTAAATTGCTGATATGTATGAAATGATGACTTCTTGGAATGCTGCTTTGATACTGTGTCACGTCACTTTACCCAAATTCTTAAGCTTATGGATCATGGGATGGCTAATTTATCAGAAAATACTCTTAAAATTTATAGCTTTTGATGGTAAAATACCCTCATTTGCATTTTCTAATCTACAACTAACCTAGCCTCTCTCTAATTCAAAGTTTTGGGACTTTTTTAGATGAAAAGATAGAAATGGTGGGTATCTTAGTTTTTGCATTTCCCATTGCCTCTCTATTTGTGAATGCTGTGAATGTGTTAGGGTAGTTGCATGGATTAGGGTATTATGATGAAAAGTAGTAAACTTACTGTATTTTATGATTAGCCCAGTGGGAATATTATTGTTATTGTTATTCTACTGTCTTGTTTTTTGGTAGGGCAGTTGGATTATTTAGTAAAAAGTATCAATATTTTATCGTTGAGTTGTATAAATGGGTAGAGAGGGAATAGTAGGAATAATTGTTGGAACAAATCTTCGAAAAAAGTTTATCCTATCTTGTCGCAGAAGGCAAGATCACCAATACAATAGGATAAGACTTTGATGAGAGTATTACTAAACGGGAATTGTTCCCTTTTCTAACCATTCAGAATGTGTCTAGACATTAAGAAATCTAATGGAGGAGGAGAAAGAGGAAAAGAATTAGGATCAGAAGAGAATGTTAGATACAAAAGAGAGAAACAAAGAAGTCAAGCCCGCAGTTGATGGTGCAGTCGTTATTTGGACTCGGGAGATATATAGTGTTTATTACATTGTTCTTCTCCAAAATCTTAGGACTGGACAAATTGGCAGTGACTTTCTATAAATGCAGCATATTAGAAGTTGACTTGTAGTTGTTATGAAACTTGCGAGTGATTTTGTAACTAAGCCTAGAGGGAGGTTGAAGATTATGACAAATTACAAATCACAATAACAATTTCAATCAAATACCATACTGTAAAGCAGTTCGAAGCAATAAATATCAAAGTAAATACAAGAGTAGAGAGTAGAGAGAAAACTTACATGTTTCTATTGTTAGTGTTGTCTGTTTAAGCAAGCATTAAGTTGCAATACCAATGCATAATCAACACGAAGTTAGAAGAGGGGAAAAATTGTTGATCTCCAGTTGAAAATATTTGTTCTTCACATTCTATTGTATTTCTGGTAGAATGCATCAGTTTGTAAAAAGGTTTTCAATTGGTTTTTAATCATTGAACATATCTTTCCTAATATAGACTTAAGAGTTCCAAGACTTGTTGATCTGAAACTCTTGAAGAGTATTAATTCCCATGATTTAATAACATTGCAAGTCCAAAGCTAACACCTTGTTAATGAAAAACTGCAAAGAGCTCCATCATAACTATTGGTATAGATAATTATCCTTTTTTTTGTCTTTCTGGATTTAAGGATGCCTTCATTGTGAATTGAGTCCCTTTCCTTCCTATTCTCTTGTACATTATGTTGCTTAGAAGAAATAACTTTCGGTTACTTTTTTCTTCATTGAGGCGACCTAGTTGCATCAAAATACGTAGAAAGCTTAATTATGTAATGATTAGTATAGTGACAATTGATGGATAACAGATGTTGAAACTTTTCCACTGGTTCATGCCTAGTGCAGCATTAAGACTTGGCATGCCATGAACTGTGCGCAGACTGATCTAGGAAGTCGGAAGAATGTTTTGGAGCAGATTAAGGATCCCAAGGCACATGTATATTTCACTTACCATAGCAGGGTGCTAGCTAATACCCTGATACATAACCCAGAAATAGAATTAGAGTGAGTGGTCAGCTTGCGATGACTCAAAGGTGAAGCTCGTAACTCCCAAGTCCTAACTAAGAAACTCAGACTCTTATGTTTTAAAATATAATTGAGTGAAACGATTAGGTATGTTTTTACAATACTACAGTTTGAATGTGCAAAATGTGCAAATTCAAGTAAGAGGTATAATCATTATAACTACAGTGCTTTTACAAAATATTAAGATTGTTTTGGTGTTTTCTACACTAAGCTGGAAATTCCTATATTTCATAGATCCATTATTAGTTATAAGTTACTGTAATGCTTGACTGGCTTCTTGTATCTAATAACTCCATCAGTCATTAGGCGTGCTACAGTTGCTTGGTTGAATCTTTTTTATATGTTCCTCCAAATGTCCAGCAGAATGGGTTTGGGTCCAAGTTCAAACTTGTAGCAAAAAGAAGTTTGTTGATATGTTGATTAGGAGTCAAACAAGAAAGTTGATATCCTAGAATTCTTTTACTACAGATTGTCTTTTGGTGAAAGTTTCTTTTGCACTCAACGAAGAAATTGAATATGTTCTCGTCATCTTTATTAGACATCATAGAAATCTAGCCAATAGTTGATGAAATTCTCTTTGTTTATTAATTATTAATAAGTTTTTGTTGATAAATTGCACATAGTTTTGCATTGGCTTGGCTCTTCAATGGAAACGTGAGATAGTACCAAGTCCTTTCCAGAAGCATGAGCATAGTCTATTATCTTGCCATGTATTGATGTACATAGTCAAAAAAATTACTACTTTATCAACACTTCTCTCCAATGGTGATTCTGAACTTGATGGCTCTGAGAGTGAACTTGGTGGCTTGTCGGCTCACCTATGTGAAAACTTAGAGGTACCTTATTGATATGGGTAAAAATTATGAGTAATCTCTGTCGAAACTTACACAACTTTCAAAGAAAAAAAAACTCTCACTTTGTTCAAAAATAATGGTTCTAAGCGTTTTAACTTAATTCACAAAGTATCACAATTACAAAGAAAGAAGTGATCCATTTTACCTTTGATTGCTATACGAACAACCTAGCCTTCCGATTTGCGAACTTGTGATGAGACGAAGAAAGTTAACCTTGCAATGAATTTGTCTGGAAATTTTATTGGGTATTTATAGCCCATATGGGAACGTTAACTTGAGGGGAATGTATATCTCTTATAACTAATTTTTAAATATGATATGAGCATATCCATTGAATATGTGATGCATGATTATCTTAATTTGAATTTTTAACCTAATTATGTGTTATTGATTCCAAGGTAAAATTCAAATTAAGTTAATCATATTGTGCTGTGCGTTCAAAAAGAAAAGTTGTTGAAATTAGTAAAACAAATTTTTTATTGGATGAAAAAACATTCAACCAATATATATATATATATATATATATATATATATATATATATATATATATGAAAACTTTAAACTATTTTTAATAGTAAAATTGTTAGTTCATTCAAATTTAAATTTGTTATCTTATTTATTAATAAAAACTTTAATGATGTATAAAACTTTAATGTGTAAAAGCTTATAACGCACAAACTATAAAAAGATAATTAAATAATCTTCTTAATTATCATATTTTAGGATACCTATATATCTTCCATTCTTAATTATTTAAAGTGCCACTACCAATTTTTTCCTTTTTTTCTATGAATTCGGGTTGAAGAAAGTCATTTTTTCACAAGATTCACAGATAATTAAATTGGATATTCCATATTTTTGTTTGCGCTAGGTAGGTTCATGTCGAAGAGACTGTTGCTGTTTTGAAACCTGGTTAAACATGCATATCAATTACCATGACAGCCGTAAGCTCGGCCGTATACATGCAGTAGTAAAAACTGCAATCAACTGAGGAACAACTCTACCTGTAAACACTTTGTTGAACTAATTGTGCAAAACAGGGTCCAACAAAAATATAACAATAACAAACACTTAAATTTATGCATTCTCGAAAAGTATTCACAGGCAGCCTGCAAGCAACTATGGGACCACAAGGAAAACCACAATAGTTTTCAATAGTATTCTCTTCATAACTCAGTGCACAACATCATAACTGAACAACGATACAAAAGAACCATATTGAAACATAACATATTGAAATTAAACACCACAAGAGCTCAAACACATGAATGAAAGCTTGATTCATCATCTAGTATTTTGATAATATTATGAAAAAGTATTAGCTACATGACATTATTCAGTAACAAAGTCTTGAGCAATAATCAAGTCAACTTAGAATTTGATCACTGGAGTGCAGCTATATAATCCCGTATGCATGCTTCAAAGGTGCAATGGAGGAAAGGAAAATGGTCATAACAGAAGCTAAACCAACACCCAAAACAATGGTCAACAATCCTCGACCAGAAGGCCACTTCTTCGCAAGGTTTACAACATGATTCACAGATGACCAAATAATATGCCAGCAATGTTCCGTACCCCCAAAGTCCTCTCAGCTCTCTCCTTTTCATGGCACTAGCACATCTATATGCAAAAAAGGATAATTCGAGATGAGCATTTTTAGGAATGACCGAATGAACAATGGCTACAAGGAACTCAAATATATTTATGAGAAGAGTTAAAAGGATAAATCACATACCTCACCACTGATATCTACAACCTCTGATCATCACCAGAGTCATCAGTTCCCATTCCTTTCAACCCATGTGCGATACCTGGACACAGGATCTCTGGAAGTTCTCCAATGTTCATCTCATCTACTATACGATACTTTGTCGAATCATCTAATGTTAGGTGATGCCCCACTCTATAAGTCAGAGCCTAACAGTAACCAATTCACATATCAGAAAACTTAAAAATCAAAACCAGAAGGGGAGAGTTGTTTTAAGGCCTTAATAAAATGTTAAACTATTTTCACTGTCCAACACTTCTAAATACTACTGCTATTATGGGGAGAAAATTGAAGTGGCAGAAGTAGACTATATTTCCCTTAAAATATACTCCTTTTTTTTTCCCTTTCTTTTAACGAAAGCCCACTGTTTCCGGTTACAGAATATCTTTTTATTGAAATCTGCTAATTTAATTTGTTGGAAATCCACTTCAACTTAAAATCGTCGATCCCAGTCACACTTAACTGAAGTTCTTACCGGAGATACTTCACTTCCTTTGCCAATTCAATTAATATTCAGTTATTCATTTGATGGTTGTGATATGGTAGGTAGCTCTGTATGGTCTTCTTTAGCTAATATCTAACTATATACATATTTTTAAGTTATAAATGAACTGCATTCTTTATTTCTCATAATACAGCCTAAATCATTGAAATTTCATTGGTGTATTCTAGACTATCCTTGTTTAAATATCTGTTTCAATAAGAACAAATTAGCCAAATTAAATATCATAAATCTGTTAAAGTAAACTGAAGGATATATAGTTGAAATTAACTTAACTAAATATACTCAAACTCAGATTTGTTTTGAGTCCCACGTAAGCTTAGCGGGCTCTTGCCTTAAATTTTTTATTCAAACTTAATTTGGAAGATGTAAGTGTATGCAATGGTGGTACACAGAGATTTAATCTTATTAAATGGGCTAACCAAGCCTATACTCAAATAAAAACTATTACCAATACCAATTGTGTTAACTATTCCTTCTAGAGTATCTGTTATGAGCTTAAACAAAGACATCAATCATCAAAATTGACAATAAACACACATGCTAATTTTCTTTGATTCAAGTTAAAATTCTACAATGTAAATTTAATATTCGTTATTCAACTATTTATATTTTGAGAGGACCACATTTTTTAAAATAAAAATTTGCCATTTATACATCACAATTTCATTATAGTGGCTCAATTATTGCGGACATTTATGTATCACATAAACACAAGAATAATTCTTTACCTCTACCAAGATGGGTCTATTTTCAGTTATGGCCATTTCTCTGGCTTCATGAACTGCACTGTAAAAAGCAAGTGCATCGTTCCCATCTACACGAATACTACGAATTCCATAAGCTTGGCCTCGAATCACTACACCATCACCTAATCATCACATTCCAAGTTAGTGATGGACGAACAAAAGAACTGATCAACCAAGGAGTTTGATAAAATTTACTTTGAAATTGTTGTGTAGTGGGAGTGCTTATCGCCCAACCATTATTTCGACAGAAAAATATTATAGGAACCTCCATCACAGCAGCAAAGTTTAAGCCAGTATGGAAGTCTCCCTTCAAACTATTAAGGGGGCGTTTGGTACACGGATTGGAGAATTCCCAGTAATTGGTAGATTCCCAGGAATATGAGGGTGGAATTGAAGATTCCCGGGAATGTTGCAATACTGTGTTTGGTATACAACATTACATGCCTGGAAATACTTTATTACCGTGCTTGGTATAGAACAATTCATTCCCATCAATCCATCTCTATAGTAGACATTACCGAAAATACCCTTTTGGTTTTATTTAAAAATAAATAAATATAAAAGTTATCTAATTTAGTAATTGATGTATATGCATGTATGTGCAAAGGCAATACTGATATATATTTTATAAAACTTTAGTAAATTAACAAATAGATTACTAAAAAAATTACACTATGATTCAAATATATTTCAATCAGTTAGATGAAGAACATAACAAAAAGGAAAAATGAAATGTATTTATTAACACGAGACATAGGTACTTAAATATATACAAATGAAACAATAAAGTTCATAGAAGCAAATTTAAACTCCACATATTTTAACAAGTTTTAAATTTAAAAAAAAAAGATTAGAGATTAGAGATTAGAGATAATAATAATAATATTATTATTATTATTAGAGATACATTAGATAGAATATGACGAATCCTAATTCACAAGCATATCACATTAATTTTGACATCAGTAATTGTTCAATGATACTTGAACAATCCTGTAGTAATACGAACATATGGTGTACATGATACATACTTGACAGAAATGTTAGGAGACGAGTTCTTAATTTAGGAGACGAGTCCTTAATTGCATAAAGCTGTCAAGAGATGAACGCGGTAGTGGATGAATTTGGTTTAAGGGAACAAGAGAGGATTATATGATAAGCCAGAAATCTGGAGGGTGTTTTGGGTATGCAATAATCTCACTCATTTTTTATGTGGAGGAATCCACAAATCCCACCCTTTTTAAGGGGAATGTTTATCCTTCCAAACTAATTATTTTGATAACCTTGGGAATTTAAAATTATTTACAAAACTATACCTATTTCTTACCAAACCAGGTAATCAAGAGGGTAATCCTAGATTCCCTTATACATTACCGCGTACCAAACGTCCCCTAAGAATATGCAAGTTTTAAGGAAGAAAACAACAACAATAACAATAAAATAGACAGAAACTCCAAAAGAAACTTTGAATTTCTTTATACCCTTCGAATCCCAAGGGTGAAACACGTAACCGAAAAAAGAAAGAAAACGATAAATTCTTCTATTGTATATGAAAATTTGAAAGAGAACTTTTCCAAACAAAGAAAGAACCACCAAAAGTACTGTTTTTCATTCCACTGAATTGCTAATGCTTAAAATTTAGTTCAACCTTATTATTATTCAATCATAGATGGACATAGTTGCACACTTTAAAGTAGTTTTGTACAACTGATGCTTGCATTCAGAGTTCAACTATACATGTTTGCAATTAACTTAATCTCCTAACCCCCTATTGACATAATACAGAATTCAATTGCCTGAAAGTGAATGATTAATTAATGGTATGCCTACAAAATTTATAGCATAAAAGAGGGTAGTTAGAGCTGAGACACTGACCTCACAAAATATATCCACAACTGTGTCCTTCAATATTCTCTACAGGTTGCTCAAATTTGAGATGTCTCACCTTTCTAAATCTTTTATACCTACAGTAATTTATACAGTTACATATTAACAACCATTTTGACAAATAATTCAGTGTTACTTAAAGTATGCAACCATTTTGGCAACTCCTCTCGCCACTTTCTAGTCAAAAGGAGGGGAAGAAAACTTTTGAACTGATCCTAATTGTGCTTTTTTAGAACTACAGAAGCCGCTGCAATCTTATCTAATTCAGGCTCTGTGCTAAAGAATCAATTTCCATATTGGTCTCAGGTTTTAACCGATCAGGTAACACAAAAGGTGTGCATGTTCTGGCTTAGTAATGGCATTTGTCTTTCCATTCTCAATGAATATACTTGCTTGCAAGAACCAATCATCCAATTAATTGGTAACTTAGAAAACCACAACCAAGTTTAGAGTTCCATAAATAAACACAAAATAGCCAAGTGTATTAACATACAAAACCATCTTCAAATGTATTAATAAGTTAGTACTCAACGCAATGAACATGAAGAGCCAAAGAGTTCAATGATTAATAAATTAAAGAAAATTAGTATAATGGTGTTTTCAGTACTTTTGTTCAATCTAATAATTTTGACTGAGAGTTTTATACATCCAATTCAATATATGTGGGAGACAATCCCCTTTTGGGCCATCTTTTCTTTGAACAATGGTTTCATGGTAAATTGATGAATACCGAATAAATTAACTCAAGAAGAAAGGTCCTTCGTTTGTAAATGGATCACTGATAGTTACCATATGGCTGTGAACCTTTGAAAAATTTAGATATGATGAAAATATGATATAAGGATAAATAATGATCATACTACGGATCAGTAGTGCTCTACAGAAATAGCTTTTTGATTGTTGCCATCAAGTTATTCATAAATAATCATAAAAATCAAAACTTTTTGTTCATATTCAATGCATTGTTCATCATGCACCCATCAATATAAATCAGAAAAAAAATTTAAAAAAAAAGAATAAGGAGGATATCGATGGTGGTGGTGGTGGTGGTGGTGGGGGGGGGGGGGGGGGGTTGTCGGCGTCAGGCGTCGGATGCGGGAAAGTGTGGCGGCGCGCAGATCGAGGCAACGGAAGGAGGCCCGGGGTTGTTGGAATCAGAAGAAATTTATTTTTAAAAAGAGAATAGAAGGATACCGATGGTGGTGGTGGTGGTGGTGGTTAGGAGGGTTGTCGGCGTCAGGCATTGGATGCGGACCGTGGCGGCGTGCGGATCGAGGCAGCGGAAGGAGGCTGGGGGTTGCTGGGGTTCTCTATTAGGATTTTGGGGGTTATATATTGGAATACATATAGAAGAGAGAGAGAAAAAAGGCATTGCACGTGTATTACACGTTCTCATTAAGTTATTTAATCTAAGCCTTTAATCGTGTAGATCAATATCATATATGAACGGCTAAGATCTTCTCCTGACAGATTTTTTTTATTGTGGCTTTTATAATAGAAATAGATTATTATTATTATTATTATTATTATCATTATTATTATTATTATTATTATTACATTTTATTATTTTATAATATATACTATTATTATAATATATTATTATTATTATATCTATTATTATAATATATAGTATTATTATTATATACTATTATATATTATTATATAATATATTATTATTATAATAAATTTTTATATATTTAATTATAATATATTATTACATATATATTATTATAATTATTATATATTACTATATATATGTATATTGTTAAATATGTTCTATATTATTATATATCAGTATGTATGTATCAATATGTATATATGTATATGTATACAACATGTATGTATCAGAGTATATATACTGTAGATACATACAATCAAACTCATACATACATTATATATAATAGTATACAATATAGAGTATTTATGTATATACATATATACATAAATACGGATTATATATATATATATATATATATATATATATATATATATATATATATATGTAACGCCCCAAATCCCAAATACAACTGAATTCGAGAGTTTTACAGGATCTTTCCACTTCATTTAGTACAATTTTACAAGAAAATTTGAACTTTTCACTTTACATCAGAGTTTACATAAATTCATTACAATTTACATTACACAGCGGAAGTAAAATTACAACATTTAAATGAATGTACAACAACATTGAATAATCTTTAAGCATCTGTTCCTCTTTAATCTTTATCATGTCACTTACCTGCATATAAGACTGTGGGTACGTCAGTTTATTCAACCGACGAACATTATACACGGTCATCCTCTCTATGGCGGAAATAGTATAACTTATTTTCCATATTTAACAAACACAACTTGTCACATATCAAACTAAAGGGAATACCCTAATGATGTCGTGTTGTGATTTGTGCACTTAGTCCTTAATGCAATTATTTATATTACATGACACTAATGCGCACTTGTTCGGATTCTATGCATCCCATACTACATAGGTCCCAGGGCAAGCCCTTAATCGTTCTTCATCTTTGTAGGGTTCAATCCCTCGCCATGACTTAATACTACTACTGTAACTACAGCAAGTATCTTAGATGATTTATGAGTACAAGCACGTGTACAGAAAACCTGAAGGAGAATTCCACGTCATGTCACGACGCATCGTGAAGACAGCCTGTGGCAATTCAGCCTCCTTCATGGCACACGATCCACTTGCAGTCACCAAACATCCCACAAGCGTCACCACCGGGACGGTACTCTGGAGCAGTATCCACGTCATGTCACGACGCATCGTGAAGATAGCCTATAAAATACTCTCACGCCGCCAATCCGATGGCCCTTAACTCATGTTTTTCTCCTACTTTCATCACGTCTCCACTATGTACTAATCCTTAGTTTTTATTAGAATCATAAACAAAAATCAAAGCTCTAGAGTTAGCCTCTCCACTAAACCGGATTTATTCATTCATTCAAACATGACCAACCTTGGTCTTTCATTTCAAATTTCATTTCATTTCTTTCCAAATGCCGGGGGAGACTTAGCTACTCTTTTATTTCAATTTCAATTCAAATTTTCAAAATTGAGTGTTTCCAACTCATAAGTTCACATGTTGAGTTGTCATACTCAAAATATTTCTCTTTTCCAATAATGATTTCTAATTCGTTCAAATAGTCCATAACTATACATGAAATTCAACTATTCATCATGTAACTCATGAAATGTTATTTTCACATAAAAACCCAAATCACTAATTATTCAATCAAATGTGGACATTTACACTTCATAATTTCCACACTATTCTCAAATGAGAATAATTTACACCACATCACAAAAATAATTTCTTTCTTTGCCATATTAATTCTCTAATCCTTCATTACAAGTTCTTTTTACAAGATATAATTTTCACAAAAATGTAGATGTAGAACCATAGTTCTATTTACACATTTATTCTCAAATCATGTTTTATTTTATGTAAATAATTCCCAAATTATTTTTCATAAGCACCACATATTTTTTAGATAATAAATATATTTTTTCCATATTTTTTTATCATTAAAAACCCCCAAAAAAATTTGTTTTTCCCACACATAAACAACACCCGAAAGCCAAAGTCGAACCAGCGACCACAGGGAAGCCAACCGAAGGCACAAACCAATAGGCCGAGTGCTATTTGCATTAGAAGCAGGCGCTGAGAGCGTTAAAAGCTCTCGGCCACTGTCTATATATTTTTTTTAAAATGAAATAAAAGTTTGGCAGCCCGGGGATTCGAACCAGTAACCTCAGACCCGTGAGCCTTCTGTAGCGATTAAGGCCGTCCTGACCACTTGAGCTACGTGCTCAGGTTGTCAAAGTACAACTCGAAATTTATTTAAATCAAAACTCTCTGTTATCAAAACATTTCGATGTTCAACTAGTCCTCATTTCACTTTGCTTTTATAAAAATTTCTGTAAATGTCCAGATTGACTAATATCATCATAAATTATACTCCAGTATGAAAAAATAATTTTTTCAACAATTAAAACATATTTTTCGTACAATTAATTTGAATTGTAAACTATCACTACCACATTTCTTCTTTTTCGACATTTCTTAACAATTAATATCTCAAACCTCTTCATTAGAAAACTTCATATTAATTTCCTGTTTTTAATCATTTACTAAGCATACAAATTTATATCTTAATTCATTCATTTCAATTCAACACAAAGCTTCATTTAAACACATAAAGTAGTATTGTTAATCTACTAACTTTTGTGTCTATAATTCATGGTGTAGATAATAAAATTTTCTTCAACAATCCATAACTATAGGCCATTCACACAAAATTTAGACTTTTACTAATAAGATCACATACAATTGCACATCCACATTCCAATCAATTTATAGGTCAATTTTCCAATTAAATGTGTACTCTTATTAATCTTTTTCATACATCATTCTTCTAATTAAATCTAGCATGCATTCCTATTTAGAAATAGGGAAAATTTACCCACCTTAGTTGGAGAGAAAAACAACTATCAACACCTCCTAGACGAATGTCCTTGCAAACAAACAATCCTCCTCTTTGAACACGCGCGCACAAGCCAACCGGAGCACACCCAATACCAAACCGAGAGCACTCCCTCCTTGATGCCGGCCTCCTATTCTTGTTGCAAGCACAACTCCCACACACAACTCAATCTTTTACTCACTTACTAACTACTAGATAATGTAATTGAACTATAGGTTTGGAAGAATTAATTTGCACAAGAATACTAGCCATGGGAGGGGGTATTTATACTAAAAATCTAGGGAAATGGATGGCTAAGATTGAAGTAGGAGTTAGGAACAACTGGCTTAGATTTAAGGAGGAGTTACACTAACTATCCATGATGAGTAACCATCTCCACCATGATCCCACTCAAAATTTCATTTCCCTCCAAGATTACAACCGGCCATGCATAGGAAGGTGCGCTTTGCATGTGTACGTGCAATGCACGTGCAATCATTTGCCTCCAAAAATTTGTACATTATATTTTATATAAAAATAAACTTTAAATTGTATCCTACATGACAAGTTGTATTTAAAAAATAAATTAACTCATGGGCTTTAGTTTATGGGCTAAAAATAATAATTTTAAAATAAAATAAATGAATTAAATTTTGGGCTTTAAGAAAAAGGCTTTTTGTCTAATTAAAAGAAGGCTTTTATATAGAAATAATTAAAAGCACATATTTAAATGTCTATACTCATCATGATGAAAATAATTTCAAAAATTATTGCACGTGCACACTACGTGTAAAATAAAATAATTTTTCATTAAATGAAAAATCGGGGCATTACAACACTCCCTCCTTAGAATAGTTCTGTCCCCGGAAATACAGTCAAGAGCGAGAAAACAAACACAACCACTAATAACAAGCACAAGAAAAATATAAAAATACAAATCAAGCAAAAAGCTCAGGATAGTCCTTCAGTATCCTCTCCTCAGACTCCCAAGTAGCCTCTTCAACCAGATGGTTTCTCCAGACTACCTTGACCATCGGTATCGTCTTATTCCTCAAGACTTTTTCTCGACGATCAACAATCTCGACAGGAGACTCGATGTAATTCAGGTCCAACTGCAAACCTTCCGGCACTTCAGGTAAATGATGACTCGGATTTGGAATATACCCTCTCAGCATAGACACATGGAAGACATTGTTCACCTAAGATAACTCTTCCGGTAACTCAAGCCGGTAAGCAGTTTTCCCGATCCTTTTCAATATCTTATATGGGCCTATAAACCTCGGGGCTAATTTTTCGCCTTTGCCAAATCGAACCACACCTTTACTGGGCGATACTTTTAGAAAGACGAAGTCACCGACCTCTAATTCAAGGTCCCTTCTCCGGTTGTCTGCATAGCTTTTCTGCCTGCTCTGAGCTTCTACCAATCTTTTCCTGATCAGAACAATCTTCTCAGAGGTTTGCTGTACAAGCTCAGGACCAAACAACTGACGCTCCCCAACTTCAAACCAACAAACAGGTGTTCTGCACTTCCTGCCATACAAAGCTTCGTACGGCGCCATCCCGATGCTAGTCTGAAAACTGTTGTTGTAGGAAAATTCTACCAAAGTTAAATGCCTTTCCCAACTGCCTCCAAAGTCTAGTATACAACACCGAAGCATATCCTCAAGAATACAGTTGACTCTCTCAGTCTGCCCATCGGTTTGCAGATGAAAAGTAGTGCTAAAATCTGTCTTGGTACCCAAAGCTGTCTGAAGACTTCTCCAGAAATGCGAAGTAAACCGCGCATCTCGACCAGACACAATAGTTGACGGAATACCATGAAGCCGGACGATCTCGCCAATATACAACTCAGCTAACTTGTCCATCAAAGCAGTGAGTTTCATCGCCAGAAAGTGAGCGGACTTGGTTAGTCGATCGACTATAACCCAAATCGCATCATTACCTTTAGGACTCTTAGGCAAGCCCGTAATGAAATCTATACTGATGTTATCCCACTTCCATTTCAGAATAGGTAACGGCGGTAATAGACCTTCGAGTCTCTGATTTTCGGCTTTGACTTGCTGACAAACCGCACACTTCGCCACAAATTCAGCCACATCCCGCTTCAAACCTGACCACCAGAAATGCTGTTTGATGTCTTTGTACATCTTAGTACTCCCAGGATGTACCGACAAAAGAGTAGCATGCGCCTCCTGAAGAATACTCTCTTTCAGGTCCGCCTGATTTGGAACACATAGCCTATCTCCGAGCCACAGCACTCCATCCCTGATTTGAAATTCGGGCAACCTGCCAGCACCAACCTGCTCCTTCATCTCCAAAATATCAACATCAACCTCCTGACTTGCAATGATCCTTGCATTCAAAGTAGGCTGAAGCCTCAACTGAGCTAAAGATGCTCCCAATCCTTACAAGACAACTTCAATACCTGCTCGGTCCAATTCCTCAATCAGATGCTTCTGAGTTGTAATCAAACTGGCTAAACTGCTCTTGCGACTAAGTGCATCAGCAACAACATTAGCTTTCCCAGGATGATACTTGATCTCAGGTCGCATGTCATCAAGCACTTCCAACCATCTTCGCTGCCTCAAATTCAGATCCCTCTGCTGATATATATACTTCAAACTCTTGTGGTCTGTGTACATGTTCAATTTCTCACCGTACACGTAGTGCCTCCATTGCTTCTGGGCAAAGATAATCATAGCCAACTCCAAATCATGAGTCGGGTAATTCTTCTCATGCGGTCGTAGTTGCCTAGACCCATAAGCGATTACTCTTCCTTCTTGCATTAAGACACAACCAAGCCCACGATGTGAAGCATCGCTATACACATCATACTCAACACCTGCTCTAGGCAAAGCCAAAATAGGTGCAGTAGTCAACTTCTCTTTCAACTCCTGAAAGCTCACCTCACATTGCTCAGTCCACTTGAAGTTCACATTCTTCTTGGTCAGACCAGTAAGCGGCATGGCTATCTGAGCATAACCTTGAATGAATCTCCTGTAGTATCCATTCATTCCAAGAAAACTTCTGACTTCCTTCACTGTAGTAGGCCTAGCCCAATCTCTCACTGCCTCTATCTTCTGAGGGTCAGTTGCCACTCCCTCCTTAGAAAGGATGTGACCTAGGAATGCCACTTCAGATTTCCAGAAATCACACATGGATAACTTGGCATACAACTCCTGCTCTTCCAGCTTCTTCAAAACTGCTGCCAGATGCTCGGTGTGCTCCTCTTCTGACTTGGAGTACACGAGGATATCGTCAATAAACACCACGATGAAAGAATCAATGAACGGCCTCAGAACTCTGTTCATCAAATCCATGAAGATTGCGGGTGCATTCGTCACTCCAAATGGCATAACTAAGAATTCGTAATGCCCATGTCGAGTTCTAAATGCAGTTTTGTGCACATCTTCGGCTTTCACTCGAACTTGGTGATATCCTGATCGAAGATCTATTTTGGAGAAAACAGCTGCTCTTTGTAGACGATCGAACAAGTCATCAATTCGGGGAATAGGATACTTATTCTAAACAATGACCTTATTCAGCTTTCGGTAATCGATACACATTCTCATCGATCCATCCTTCTTCTTTACCAAAAGCACTGGTGCTCCCCAAGGTGACGCACTAGGTTGAATAAAGCCTTTCTCCAACAGTTCCTCAATCTACCGTTTCACTTCATCCTGTTCCACTGGAGCCATCCTATACGGTGCCTTAAAAATGGGTGCACTTTCCGGTTGAACAGTGATACTGAACTCTACATCACGATGCGGGGGTAACCTAGGAAAATCATCCAAGAACACAGTCGGATAGTCCCGAACCATAGGAATCCCTTGCACTTCCACAGGAATCTCTTCCTTGCGGATAGATGCCACCAGCCTAGAACACTTCTTCTTCCCTTGGAAAGTGACTTCAGGTCCACCTGGAGCCTTTACTGTTACCGTCTTGGTCTTACACTCGATGCTTGCACTGTACATCGACATTCAATCAATGCCAATGATAACATCGACTCCCAAGATAGTCAGCTCGATCAGATCAATCTCAAAGATTCGATCTCCAATCACAATCTCGCAATCAACATAATACCGATCAGTGGTTAAAGTTTTCCCTGATGGAGTAGCTACTGCTAAGATCTTGCCTGGAAAAATCTTCGGTTCAACTCCCAACACTGTGGCAAATTTAGGAGACACAAAAGTATGAGAGGATCCAGTATCGAACAATACAACAGCTTTCATTCCATTAAGATAAAGTTCTCCTGTTACATAATACACACTCATTACGTAATAGTTCACTTAATAAATGGGAAAAGAAACAACAGTCTAACTCCTACGGTTCCTCTTCGCTTCTCGAAGTTCTCCCCATAGTTCATCAACTTCATCCTTCAGCACATCTGTCATATTCTTCCTCTTCTCGAGTTCCCATACATGATGACTGAGAACTGAAAAGTTGTCATTGCGCTTTGCTAGTTGAGCCTCCAATAATCTGACTCTCTCTCGCAGTGTTTCTACCTGCCTCTGAAGAGATATCACAAGACTATTTGGAAATGTTTCTTCTTCTTCGTCAGAAGAGTCATCAGATGAATCCGGATGTGGGGTGATCTCTCGAGATTCAGACCATTCTTCTCCGTCAGAATCTGCTTGTCCTGGATAGTACTCTTCCTTGGAATCTGCTTGTCCAGGATGGTACTCTTCCTCGATGATATGCCAGTCGTCGTCTCCAGCAGGGTTGAAGTGATCAGCCATTTTAGAAATAGAGAGGAAGAAGCATAAGTCATAGAGCAACACAAATATAAGTCACTTACATTTAAATCTCTATACTCAAACACACACTCTAATATCCACTACTAGGGTGTCGTTCCTTATAAATTTGTACAAGTGTGAAACGTGGCTCTGATACCACTCTGTAACGCCCCGAATCCCAAATACAACTGAATTCGAGAGTTCTACAGGATCTTTCTACTTCATTTAGTACAATTTTACAAGAAAATTTGAACTTTTCACTTTACATCAGAGTTTACATAAATTCATTACAATTTACACTACACAGCGGAAGTAAAATTACAACATTTAAATGAATGTACAACAACATTGAATAATCTTTAAGCATCTGTTCCTCTTTAATCTTTATCATGTCACTTACCTGCATATAAGACTGTGGGTACATCAGTTTATTCAACCGACGAACATTATACACGGTCATCCTCTCTATGGCGGAAATAGTATAACTTATTTTCCATATTTAACAAACACAACTTGTCACATATCAAACTAAAGGGAATACCCTAATGATGTCGTGTTGTGATTTGTGCACTTAGTCCTTAATGCAATTATTTATATTACATGATACTAATGCGCACTTGTTCGGATTCTATGCATCCCATACTACATAGGTCCCAGGGCAAGCCCTTAATCGTTCTTCATCTTTGTAGGGTTCAATCCCTCGCCATGACTTAATACTACTACTGTAACTACAGCAAGTATCTTAGATGATTTATGAGTACAAGCACGTGTACAGAAAACCTGAAGGAGAATTCCACGTCATGTCACGACGCATCGTGAAGACAGCCTGTGGCAATTCAGCCTCCTTCATGGCACACGATCCACTTGCAGTCACCAAACATCCCACAAGCGTCACCATCGGGACGGTACTCTGGAGCAGTATCCACGTCATGTCACGACGCATCGTGAAGATAGCCTATAAAATACTCTCACGCCGCCAATCCGATGGCCCTTAACTCATGTTTTTCTCCTACTTTCATCACGTCTCCACTATGTACTAATCCTTAGTTTTTATTAGAATCATAAACAAAAATCAAAGCTCTAGAGTTAGCCTCTCCACTAAACCGGATTTATTCATTCATTCAAACATGACCAACCTTGGTCTTTCATTTCAAATTTCATTTCATTTCTTTCCAAATGCCGGGGGAGACTTAGCTACTCTTTTATTTCAATTTCAATTCAAATTTTCAAAATTGAGTGTTTCCAACTCATAAGTTCACATGTTGAGTTGTCATACTCAAAATATTTCTCTTTTCCAATAATGATTTCTAATTCGTTCAAATAGTCCATAACTATACATGAAATTCAACTATTCATCATGTAACTCATGAAATGTTATTTTCACATAAAAACCCAAATCACTAATTATTCAATCAAATGTGGACATTTACACTTCATAATTTCCACACTATTCTCAAATGAGAATAATTTACACCACATCACAAAAATAATTTCTTTCTTTGCCATATTAATTCTCTAATCCTTCATTACAAGTTCTTTTTGCAAGATATAATTTTCACAAAAATGTAGATGTAGAACCATAGTTCTATTTACACATTTATTCTCAAATCATGTTTTATTTTATGTAAATAATTCCCAAATTATTTTTCATAAGCTCCACATATTTTTTAGATAATAAATATATTTTTTCCATATTTTTTTATCATTAAAACCCCCAAAAAAAAATTGTTTTTCCCACACATAAACAACACCCGAAAGCCAAAGTCGAACCAGCGACCACAGGGAAGCCAACCGAAGGCACAAACCAATAGGCCGAGTGCTATTTGCGTTAGAAGCAGGCGCTGAGAGCGTTAAAAGCTCTCGGCCACTGTCTATATATTTTTTTTAAAAATGAAATAAAAGTTTGGCAGCCCGGGGATTCGAACCAGTAACCTCAGACCCGTGAGCCTTCTGTAGCGATTAAGGCCGTCCTGACCACTTGAGCTACGTGCTCAGGTTGTCAAAGTACAACTCTAAATTTATTTAAATCAAAACTCTCTGTTATCAAAATATTTCGATGTTCAACTAGTCCTCATTTCACTTTGCTTTTATAAAAATTTCTGTAAATGTCCCGATTGACTAATATCATCATAAATTATACTCCAGTATGAAAAAATAATTTTTTCAACAATTAAAATATATTTTTCGTACAATTAATTTGAATTGTAAACTATCACTACCACATTTCTTCTTTTTCGACATTTCTTAACAATTAATATCTCAAACCTCTTCATTAGCAAACTTCATATTAATTTCCTGTTTTTAATCATTTACTATGCATACAAATTTATATATTAATTCATTCATTTCAATTCAACACAAAGCTTCATTTAAACACATAAAGTAGTATTGTTATTCTACTAACTTTTGTGTCTATAATTCGTGGTGTAGATAATAAAATTTTCTTCAACAATCCATAACTATAGTCCATTCACACAAAATTTAGACTTTTACTAATAAGATCACATACTATTGCACATCCACATTCCAATCAATTTATAGGTCAATTTTTCAATTAAATGTGTACTCTTATTAATCTTTTTCATGCATCATTCTTCTAATTAAATCTAGCATGCATTCCTATTTAGAAATAGGGAAAATTTACCCACCTTAGTTGGAGAGAAAAACAACTAGCAACACCTCCTTGACCTTGTAAACGAACGATCCTCCTCTTTGAACACGTGCGCACAAGCCAACCCGAGCACACCCAATGCCAAACCGGGAGCACTCCCTCCTTGATGCCGGCCTCCTCTTCTTGTTGCAAGCACAACTCCCACACACAACTCAATCTTTTACTCACTTACTAACTACTAGATAATGTAATTGAACTATAGGTTTGGAAGAATTAATTTGCACAAGAATACTAGCCATGAGAGGGGGTATTTATACTAAAAATTTAGGAAAATGGATGGCTAAGATTGAAGTAGGAGTTAGGAACAAATGGCTTAGATTTAAGGAGGAGTTACACTAACTACCCATGATGAGTAACCATCTCCACCATGATCCCACTCAAAATTTCATTTCCCTCCAAGATTACAACCGGCCATGCATAGGAAGGTGCACTTTGCACGTGTACGTGCAATGCACGTGCAAGCATTTGCCTCCAAAAATTTGTACATTATATTTTATATAAAAATAAACTTTAAATTGTATCCTACATGACAAGTTGTATTTAAAAAATAAATTAACTCATGGACTTTAGTTTATGGGCCAAAAATAATAATTTTAAAATAAAATAAATGAATTAAATTTTGGGCTTTAAGAAAAAGGCTTTTTGTCTAATTAAAAGAATGCTTTTATATAGAAATAATTAACAGCACATATTTAAATATCTATACTCATCATGATGAAAATAATTACAAAAATTATTGCACGTGCACAATATGTGGAAAATAAAATAATTTTTCATTAAATAAAAAATCGGGGCATTACAATATATATATATATATATATATATATATATATATATATACATATATATATAGTGTATACAGTTTAACAAATGTCTTTTATACTTTAATTTTGAAAAAATTATTTTATGAAAAAGGTTTACCAAACAATATTCTGTTTTTGAAAATAAAAAATATCTTTATAATTTTTTTTCAAAAACTATATTTAAAATAGATTTTCAAAACAACGAACCAAACGCAGCCTAACTCTTTAATGCTCAAAATTAATTTTATGGACAAAAAAAACTGTCAAAAAGAAAAGCACGGTGGAGAAAATTGAGTTGGGCTAAAACCTGATGACTTCCTCGAAAGTTTAGTTCATGTGGTTAGACTCACCTTCAAAGTTTTGGTATATCTGAAGATTCTAGAGAGAACGAATATGTCACTATTTTCCACATCACTTTCGCTAATAACCTTAATTTCTGTTTTGCAAATAACCAATTTAAAAAGATTATAAATGTAAAATCTACGACACAAGTCACATAATGTAACTTCTAACTCTCACTACATAAATAAATAAATACTAAGAAGGAGGAGAAGACTTCCACCTCCATCAACCCAAGCAAATAGGAAATAAGGAGGTGGGATTAAGACCATCCACATTCGTTTCTTAAATTTCATATTTCTCATATTTTGGCAATTTGAGAACTACATTCGTTTCTTATTTTTCCATATTTTGAGAATTTGTAAACAATCGCTTCTCAAATTTGAGAAACGATTTGAAAATTGCCAAAATATAGTAGATGATACATTATGTTCCGTCCCCTTATTTTTTTAAATATTTAATTCAGTCGGACGAGTCATGTTGTATCGTCCCATAATTTTTTAAGTTTTTTTTTTTTATAAAACGATCAGACGGAACAACATGTTCTGTCCTAAAAATTTAAATTTTTTTAAAACCCGCCATTGGACAGTACATATTGTCGTCCGACACATTTTTTGGTTTGGACAGGACAACATCTTCCGTCCAATTGAAAATATATGATTTCATATGGGAGTAGCACCAATATTGAGGAGGTCCATTGGCTTGCTTGTAATATGTGCATATGATATCATATGAGATTGGTTGTATAGGTTTTTTATTTAAAATATATGGGACGGAACAACATGTCCCGTTCATTACCTTCTTTTTTTAAAAGTGCACTCGGACGGTACATGATGTGTCATCCCACAATTATTTTTTTAAAAAAATAAGCGGGACGGAACATCATGTTCTGTCGCACATTAAAATAAACAGTGCACTTTTCTTTTATCAGACGGAACATGTTTCGTCCGTTTTAGTTTACTTTTTTCCCATATTTTAGCAAACGACTGCAAACAAACTGACATTTTTTCATTTCTCATTTTGCCAAATTGTCAAATTTGACAAAAACGAATGTGGATACTCTGAATGAGTTGAATGGGTAACAATTCCCTAGAGAATAGGTTTGGAAATTTTCTTTTTCTTTTTTTTTTTGAGGGAAAAGGTGGAATAATGCCGCCCCGTTTCATTAATAAGAAGTTAATAAAACAACCCCGGTGACCCGGGAAGATACAACAGTACAAATCAAGAAAGAAAAAACGGTGCAGGAAATAAAACATAAACCCCCAACAGAACCCTGGGGGGTGGGTCGAATCCTCCAAACAAAAACCAAAGTATAAAAGATCAAGATCAAGCAAGCATAGAGTGCAAGTACTGAGATGGCTCCGACTCTTAGTCCAGTGTCGGCTCAAACTCTACATCCTCATCATCAAATTCCTCCACCTGAAAGACTCTGGCAATCCTCCCTCATGCTCCTGTGGCGGCAGCTGTAGCCCAAAAGGAAATAAGATGCATGATATGAGTAAGGCTACCAGAAATACTACTACATGAAGCACGAAAATAAAAGTTATTTCTGTCTAGCCATAACACCCACGTAGCTACGGCAATGGCAATGTACCACGCATCCTTCATTTCATGGCGCGCCTTTGCGAATTTGGGGCCAACCCACAAATCCTCATATTCGCAAGGATAGTCACTTGTTCCTAGAGCTCGTAAAACCTCTACCATAGTCGCCTTACTCCTTGTACAGTGGATGAAAAGGTGGTTCAGGTTCTCCGTGTGCATGTTGCAGAATCCACAGTTGGTCGCAATCTGTGGTTGTCTTTTGGCCAGGTTCTCTCTGGTGAAAATTGCGTTATTGAGCACTAGCCAAAGGAAGACTCTGACTTTAAAAGGTGTTTTTGCCTTCCATAATACCTGTGCCCAACTGGGTCTGCATCCTCGATAGTGAATCTGATGATACAGGGAACTGACCGTGAATACTCCCTTAGGATCGAGTCCCCATCTCATCTGATCTGGACCTTGGACACATCTCGTCCCAGTCCGTGTGATGTGTGCTTGTAATTCGAGCAGTTGCTGATGTAACCTTGGGGTAAGAGCTCCTCGAAACGACGGCTTCCAACTTCCCCTCTTCCAAGCCACGACTACAGATATATTAGGCCGATTCGTACTGTCATACAGCTCAGGGAACATTTCCTTCAAAGAATGTACCATTTGTCCCACCAAAATCTGGTGGACCGCCCATTAACGATATTTGACGTAACTGCTGACTGGAACGACCCGCTCGCTTTGGTAATTCCTTTCCAGAGTCGCGACACTTTGGACCCTACTCGGAAGCCCTGGGTTCTCGTGCCTTTTCCTCGTAGGTACGGCTGAATGAAATCCTGCCATTCTTCCCCGTTGTGATGAAAAATCTTCCACCACCATTTCCCCAAAAGGGCAAGATTCATGTCTCTGAGGTTGATGATGCCTAGCCCTCCATGCTTCTTCTTCATGCAAGCGATATTCCATTTGATCAGGAGGTAACCTCCCCTGTTCGAATCTGTCCCTTTCCAGAGGAATCGCTTTCGGATTCGGTCAATCCGTTGGATAACCCACTTAGGGAGCTCAAAAAAAGATATGTAGTAGTGGGCAGATTGGATAGTACCGAATTAATTAGTACAACTCTTCCTCCTAGCGACAGCGATTTCCATTTCCATCCAGCGAGTCTGTCCTCCACTTTATCAATTATAGGCAACCAATCCAACTTAGTGAGTTTCCCTGGCCTGAGTGGAAGCCCTAAGTATTTGATTGGAAATTCCTTCCTCACACAGTTTAATATGGTTGCATGTTCCCACGCTTCTTCATCGAAAAGTGTAATGGGAATCAGTGCACTCTTGTGAAAATTTATCCGGAGTCCTGACCAGGCTTCAAAATAGTAGAGAGCTCCTTTAAAGCAGACCATTTCTGATCTGGTCCCATTTCCAAAGAGTAGGGTGTTATCAGCGTACTGGAGAATCGTGCACCCTTGATTGGAGTTGTTGCTGGCCACGGGCTTAATCCAGCCCATTTTTCGGCAATTTTCTAACATTTCTCTTAGCACATATGCTACAATCGTGAATAGGAGCGGGGATAAAGGGTCCCCTTGCCGGAGACCTTTCTTACACGGAAATGGTGGTCCTGGTCTCCCATTCACCGATATTGCCGTTTTACTTGTAAGTAGACAATGTTTGATCCATCTCACCCACTTGTCACTGAATCCTCTCCCTCTGAGAGCTTCTAGCAGACACTCCCAATCGATAGAGTCGTATGCCTTCTCAAAATCCAGTTTTAGGAGGAAGTTCTTAGAGTTTCTCTTCTGGCAGTGGTGGATAACTTGTTCAGCAGTGGCCACACAATCTAGGATACACCTGCCCTTGATGAAGCCTGTCTGGGTTTTGCTGATTATACTATCCATTACGCTCCCCAGACGGATGGCGAGGACCTTCGTGATGATCTTCACCGAGCAGTTGATGAGGCTAATCGGCCTAAAATCCCTCACACGCTTAGACTCCTCCTGTTTGGGTATGAGGACCACCTCCGCAAAATTGAACATGCCCAACCTGAGATTATTATGAAAAAATTCCTCCATTAGTACCATAATGTTCCCTTTAATTTGTAGCGCCCCGATTTCCTATACTGGGAAACCGTGACACGAGCCAAGATCTTTTCTTCAATTAGTCACAATACACAGAAAAAACAGGAGAATTTAAAACTTTTTATTCAATACCCAATGTATTACAAGTCTGAACATTATACAACTGCAATACCTTACAATAGAGTTAGAATATTTCCATTACATTTCCAAGTATTACAACCTTCAACATCATACATCAGAGTACAAGGAATGAAGAACAACACTTGGTAACTCTCACTTGAGTACTTATCAACTAATAGATAATCAATACATATACTGCAGCGGAACTAAACATAACACTGACTCCTTGCTTTCCTTGCCTTGAGTCCTCCTGAATCTCGCCTTTGTACTTCGACGATCCAGTACCTATGGAAGTGGGGACGTCAGTATTCACTGACGCTTAAAGGCTGATCATATAGCAGCGAATCTCCCAAACAACATACAAAACATAGCAATTATGTCGGTGTAGTTTAAGTGTTCGTGAGTGCAAAAACATAGGGATTTGAACCCGCGTTATGAATCCTAATTGTACACGACCTGTTCCTGACAATACTCCATGACTCTGTGAGGTTACAGAAAGGATCAAGTCCCTCTATGCAGTCTGCTTATGGTGTCTCCGTTTTCCACTACTACCCGGCATGCCGGACCTCACTCGATCCCAGTGTATCGGGCATCATTCCCAAATCAAACCATAGGGTTTCGCAAGCGCAGGGTAGCGCGAAGCCTACCCTGTGGCACCCTCTCGGGTCTCGCAAGCGCGGGACTGCATAATGCATCCTGTGGCACCCCAGCCACGGTATTTCGGGAATGATGTTCCTATCCTAATGTTAGCAAGTCTCCGAAAGCAACATGCAGCCCATACTACATGCGACTCCATCTCAAGCCGTTTCTCTATATATAGAGATTTGAACCCGCGTTATGAATTCTAATTGTACACAACCTGTTCCTGACAATACTCCATGACTCTGTGAGGTTGCAGAAGGGGTCAAGTCCCCCTACGCAGTCTGTTTATGGTGTCTCCGTTTTCCACTACTACCCGACACGCCGGACCTCACTCGATCCCAGTATATCGGGCATCATTCCAAAAATTAAACCATAGGGTCTCGCAAGCGCAAGGTAGCGCGAAGCCTATCCTATGGCACCCTCTGGGGTCTCGCAAACGCAGGACTGCACCATGCATCCTGTGGCACCCCAGCCACGGTATTTCAGGAATTAACAGAGCGAGATACGCAACCCGTGCTCCCAACTTGTGAGACGCCACCGTACGTATCCCTTTGACGGGAAGGTACAACCCAATGTCACCACCTAAGGCCTGCCTCAAGGGACAAGTTGGTCATAAAGCGCCCCCTACAACCAACTCCTTTCTCTTCGGCTAGGGTCTGAGCAAAACGACCTTTATAAGTCACTACCTTAATGATGTCCCTGACTCGACCATCCTAGGGACGATAATATTATAAACATAACATGCTAGGCCTTAAATTAGGCTTCGCAAGACAACTCTACTAGGCTGCTCAACCTAGACTCACCAGAACCCCTCAGGACCCGGTTCGTGGCTCACCGATCCAAGACTTTGGCCGTGCGAATATACATGCATGCCGCTATCCTAGACTGGGATTCCGTCTATACTCCGGTCCTCGATCAACCTACCCTGGTTAAGACTCGACAGTACACAAGGAGTGACTCCTCCACAGTTCCTTAGGGTAAGAAACATATGTCTTGATGGTCGATAACCCTTAGGGTGGTAATATCACCCTAGACGAACACAACGGACTGCGTACTAGCTAACCAGCTATACACGAGTAACAACCACATACGAGCCAACAAGCTACGTATGAAACAATAACTACCTACGAGCCAGGCGGCCTTGTAGGAGATAACCACGTACATACCAGCCAAATAAGCCGCGTATGAGACCAACAACTACGCACGGGCCAGTCGAGCCGCGTACGAGACAACAACCTACATACGAGCCGACTAAGCTACGTATGAGACCCACAGCTACATACGGGCCAGTCAAGCCACGTACGAGCACAACCATATGCAACCAACCATACAGGTAATCAATCTTAAAAGCAACCAAACGTGCTTACTAGCAAACTTGATCTTCTATTATTAGAAGCAACAGAGGAATCTACTAATAATCTATGATCGGTATTCTACTAAAGAAGAACCAAAGGCGACATAGCAGCCTTTATCAACTAACTATTACTAGTGGTCTTCCCAATCCTTTTTACTTCAACCTATAGCGCCTTAAGTATGGCATACAATTGCAAGCATCTTCCTACGACAATCTAATCATATAACACAACCACTTACCATGATACTCCTAAGTATGAATATGATTAAGCTTGTGCTTACATCGAGCTTAAGCATGAAAATCACTACGACCTAGACATGAAGTCCACTATAGTCACGCATAGGTTATAATTTGAGCATGAAAGCTTACTACTTATCATGACTAATCACCACAACCCAAGCATGGATAGATAACTAATATAAACATACAACATTCCAAGGCATGGTAGGTATTCTAACCTTAATCCTACAACATTCTAAGCATGTATTTAAACTTTAGCATGGTATACCTCCTTCCTAGGCATGGTATGCTACTTTCACATTAACATATAGCATGGTGTATATTTTGGTAACATTCTAGTCATATATACTAGTTAAGTATCAACCTACAACGTAGCATGAATTTCTACAACAATTCTAGCATGGGTAGAACATAACATAAAAATTCGCTACAACTAACCATGGATAGTTACCTTAATTTAAGCATGAATATCTACTATATTTTAAGCATGAATATCATTAGCATGGATACCATTAACTTAACATAAACCATCATTAGTATGGTCATCTACTAACTTAACATAAATAATGATTAAGCATGGTCACCCACTAACATAGCATGACCCTATACTTATCTACAATTAAACTAGCATGGCATACAACTTTCTTACAATTAAACTAGCATGGCATACAACTTTCTTATAATTAAACTAGCATGGTATACTACTTACCTACAATTAAACTAGCATGGCATACAACTTACTTACAATTAAACTAGCATGGCATACAACTTACTTACAATTAAACTAGCATGACATACAACTTACTTACAATTAAACTAGCACGGTATACCACTTACCTAAAATTAAACTAGTATGGCATACAACTTGCTTACAATTAAACTAGCATGATATACCACTTACCTACAATTAGATTAGCATGGTATACAACTTTTCTACTATCATCCAAGCATGAATCTTTATTAAGCATGAATAACTACTAAACATTTATGTCTTACTAAGCATGGGTAACTACTAGTATGAACATACAACCTTCCTAAGTATATATGTATATATACTTTTAACATGGTAAGTAATTTTATCATGGATCCTACAACATTCTAAGCATGTAGAAAGACTTAGCATGGTACATATCATCCCTAAACATGGTAGATATTTTTTGAGTGAATGCTACAACATTCTAAGCATCATTAAACATGCTAGGTATTTTTAGAATAAATCCTACAACATTCTAAGCATCATTAAACATGCTAGGCATTTTTAGAATAAATCCTACAACATGTATATCATTTCTACACATGGTAGATAATTTTAGAATTAATCCTACAACATTCTAAGCATGAAATAACATTCCTAAAACATGATAAGTAATACTACAACATTCTAAGCATAAATAAATTAATCTAATCCAATCTTAGTATGGTATTCACTTTATTTTAATATGAACATAAAATAAACATCTACAACTATCTACTACTACTACTACTTCATTTTAACCAAGAATATAACATACAACTATCTACAATTACTTCTTTTAATACTTACTACTACCTCTTTATTTTAACAACATACCACTACTACTTTATTTATTTATTTAAACAACATACTACTACTACTTAAATGTCTAGTAATCTTTATTAGCATTGATTTATTATCACTAGTGATCATAAAAGAAGATCTTTTATTCATTCTACAACTAGTGAATTAAATTAATTTCTTTTTCATAAATCAAAACTAACATCTAATGTATGTTCTTTTTACTTGAGATTATTAAAGAAAAATAACAATAACAAAATAAGGTAAGAACCCTTATTTGGTTCAACCAACCATATGCTTATCTTTTAGTCCAAGTCCAATACAAGTCCCACAACCAAAAATGGTTGTATAAAATGTTCATATGCTTTATGTATAGTTCATATTCAAGTCCTACAACCCCAAAATGGTTGTATGTACAAGTCCATATGTATGTGTCATTTTAGTCCACAAAACAACTACTACTACTACAAAGATTCAATCTTTATGTGTATTAGCACTACCATTTGTTCTTTTCTTTTCATGTGGTTATTACTCTTAATATTCACAACCATACAAATAAGAATCCCATACAACCACATTACTAAAACAACCACACCAAAAAGAAAGTAAAACAAGGAGGGTAAGAAGAAGAAGAACATCAAAACAACCATTCAAACAAACAAACAAACAAACAAACAACAAATATGGAGAAACCCCCACCTTATTTCACTTGTAGGAAGAACTAGCTAGCTTAACCTTCTCCTTTCCCTAGCTCTTAGAACTCCTAGGAAAAACCTACAAGAAAACTCTCTTGTTAGTATGAGGTTCTCTCTTTCTTTTCCTTTCCTTTCTTTCTTTGTGTTTTCTAAAATGAGACAAGGTGGAGAAGGAGGGGTTATTTATAGGAGGGGAGAGGAGGGGAAAAGTGTAACTGTGCACACCAAAAATGCACAAAAGCCCTCCCATAAAAATGGGGCCGGCCATACTCCTAGGATGGTAGGGATGAGGTGGAGGTATGGGTGTGGTATGGTGTTATGTGGGGGAGGTGTTATGTGAGGATTTCTAGAAGGGTTTTCTTAACCTTTTCATGCACACTTAACCTAGGTTAAACACTTATAAACCCTAACAATCCACTAGGCTTTGTCATAACAAAACAAGTGTTGTCCAAAAATACACAACACACAATTCGTATAATGCACTAATCGACATACTACTCGTACGTACGCATATATGTCTGTATACCGAAAATCTTCGCATAATCCTTATAAAATAATTTAATCTCGGAAATAATAATAAAATAATATTTATTATTAGTTCGGAAGGTCACGGTATCAATTTGATACAATACGGATGTATACTGACCGATATCTGGATACAGATAATGTCTATGAACAAACCGGGTGAAAAATCACCAAAATATTCTAATTTTGGAATTAAAACAAAATAATAATAAAATAATAATAAAATAATAATTTATATACGGTAATATCCGTCCGAGATATTACATAATTTCTTCCCAGAACA
Source organism: Hemerocallis citrina (assembly GCA_017893485.1). NCBI lineage: Eukaryota > Viridiplantae > Streptophyta > Magnoliopsida > Asparagales > Asphodelaceae > Hemerocallis > Hemerocallis citrina. The sequence continues at coordinate 219,802,783 of CM030364.1, forward strand.
CCTGGAAGAACATCATTGGAAAGCCATCTGGCCCCGGTGACTTGTCCGCTCCCATTTGGTCGATGGCCTTTTTCACTTCTATTTCCGAAAAAGGTACCTCCAGAGAGGAGAGAATTTGCCTGGAGTCATTCCGGTATTCCTGCCAATAATCCTCCCGTGATGGGACCCTGAACTCATTCTTTCTTCCAAATAGGCCCTTGTAGTAATTTTGAAAGGTTGTGGATATGACATTTTCATCTTGCAGTGTTCCTGTATCTGTCTGAAGTGAGAGGATGATATTGGATCTACGTCTAGCACTTTCCACCCAGTGAAAGTAGGCTGTATTCGCGTCTCTCTCTTTGAGCCACGAAATCCTAGATCTTTGTCGCCACTTGATCTCTTCCAATTTGTACAGATTGGCGACATTTTCCCGCAGCTCTAGCAGCTTGTTTCTTTCTTCCTGTGACAGAACTCTCGTTTCTTCCACCCTTTCAAGCTCATCAATTCCTTCCAGAAAGGAATCTTTTGACCGCCAGATGGTCGAGAATCTAGATCGATTTCATCTACTCAGCCTCTTCCTCAACCTGCGAATTTTTTCACACCATCAGGAAGCTGCATCCCTGCTAGCCATTGGGAGCGCCCAATTCTCTATTACCATGTGATGAAATCCCTAAATTTCCAGCCAAGCCTTTTCAAATCTGAATTTCCGTGGCTTGTGGGCTCCGCGTATCCCCACATCGAGAAAGATCGGGGTATGATCTGATGTGGGTCTAGGGACCGATCTAGCTATAGCTAGTGGAAATTCAGCCTCCCATTCCAATGACACTAATATCCTGTCCAACTTGGCCATAACCGGAGCCGCTTGCATATTAGACCAAGTGAATAATCTGTCGTTGATTGGGATATCGATCAGCTCTAGTTCCATAATCACTCTATTGAACTCCTCTCTGTGTCTGTTGCTAGAACCTCTTTCCTTGTGCTCAAAAAAAAATCTAGTGATGTTGAAGTCCCCCCTAACAATCCAAGCTCCCGGCCACCGCTGTCGAATAGTGGTAAGTTCTTGCCAAAAGGCATCTCGATCAATAGCCACATTTGGCCCGTAGACAACCGTCACTGTCTGTACCCAATCATCAGACCTTCGTTGAAGTCGTGCAGTCAGGGAGAACGTTCCACTGTAAACCTCAATGCAAGAGAGGGTATCTGAATTGAAACCTATAGCAATCCCTCCTGAGGCTCCTGCTGACGGTCGTAACACCCATTCCTTGATTCTGTTACCCCCGATTCTTTTGAGCTTGAGTCCGAGCTCAAGTTTGGTCTCCTGTAACCCTACCACTTCTGCCTTGGACTTGCTAATGACATCCCTTACCATATCTCTCTTCCCCCTATCCTCCAGCCCCCTAACATTCCAGAACAGTGTATTCATTGGGGGTTAGTGTCATCGAAGATCTTTGGTGTGGGTGTGGGTGTGGGCCCAGCTACAGAGTCGGGGGCGTCTGCCGTCCCAGCGCTACTTCCGAGGGCATTCTCATGACTAGTCTTAACCCTTTCAGTTTCCCAACCTCTGATTTTATTGAGTAATAGAGCACTGCGCTCAGTGTCACACACTTCTAACCCACATGTTTTAGCTAGGAAAAAAACTTCGGAATTTGACATGAAATTTAATATAGTAGCTAAAAAACATGTCGTACCTCCGTTGTCGAATTTTGCAGCTTTGGCTGCCGCCGCGACCTCGAGATAGTCATCCAAGGACTCCACATGAGCCCTCTTGGGTGATCTCTGCACTCTGAACCCAACCATCCTGCGTGACGATCCAGAGCTATCTACGGGAGCTGATTCTGGGAACGTGGACAAAACCATCTCGGGCGACATCTGTGTGTTAGCAATGAACTCGGGATCCTCTGACTCCTTATCTATGAGAATAAATTCTTCATCTAGATTCAGGTGCTCTTCTAGGTCCTCATCACTATCTGATTGCTGAGTTTCCCGTTGTGGGGTCGGCTCTCTTGTTACGGACTCCTTATTGGGCCCGCAGACATGCGACTCAGTAATAATAGCGTTGCTAATCATTGCGGACCCCTCAATGGGCCCGTTACCTGTCTGAAAATTTATCTGACTGTGGGATAAAAAGGAATTACAAATACCAAAATTAGTAGAGAGCAATTTGGACCACTCTTTGGGCCTATAAGCGCCTATAAAAGGCGTACATATGAGTTCCTCCGCATGAGCACAAAATTCCTTTAAACTGGGGGCTACTGCTGCACCGCGGTCCATCACAATGCATGCCTCGAAGTGGGCGCGGTCTGCTTTGTAATAGGGGCGGTGAGCTCACCCCCTGAGCCAGCTGGCTTTGTTCGGTTGGTGGGTGATACGGCAGATTCAGTAAACGAGTCATTCGAGGGGCTCTTCGTTAAAAACAACGAGTTGGAATCTGCAGGGTCTTTGTTACCCACTCCCTCAGCTTCCTTATCTTTCGCTGCCAAAGCAGACTCTTCTTCATCCCCATTGTTTTCTTTCCCAAAATCACCTTTCGCCAAAAGCCTGCCTTTAATACCTACTCCCTCAGCGTCGAGCTCATTCTCCTTTGGGTTCTTTTTGCAGAGGTTGAGCCGACCATCGCTCGTCTCTTTCCTCAGAGAAGTCTCTGACTGTAACGCCTCGAATCCTAAATCACTGAATTCGAGATGTTCTACAGGATCTTTTCACTTTCTTTAGTACAATTTTACAAGAAAATTCAAATTTTTCTTGATACATCAGAGTTACATCAATATTACATTTTTCTTTTGCACAGCGGAAGTAAAATACAACAATTAAATAAATGTACAACAACATGGTACAATCTTTATGCATCCATTCCTCTTTACTCATGCAATTACCTGCATACAAACTGTGGGTACGTCAGCTTATTCAACTGACGATAGTTATACATGGCCATCCTCTCTATGCCAGAAACAGTATAACGAATCTCATTTCTTAACAATCACAACTTGTTCAATATAAGCATATAAATCAAAGGGAACTCTTACAGATGTCGTGTCGTGATTGTGCACTTAATTCTTAATGCAATTATTTAATTTACATGACACTAATGCACACTTGTTCGGATTCTATGCATCCCATACTACATAGGTCCGAGGGCAAGCCTCTTAACCGTTCTTCATTTTTGTTGGGTTCGATCCCTCGCCATGACTTACTCTACTTCTGTAATTACAGTGAGTATCCTAGATGATTCTATGAGTACAAGCATGTATCCTGGCCCCTGGAGTAGAATTCCGCGCCATGTCTTGACTCATCAAGCATGCATTCTGCGGCAATTCAGCCTCCTCCCTGAACACAATCCTCTTGCAGTCACCAAAACATCCCATGAGCATGACTAAGGTCTGATCATTCTGAGTTGTGCCCGCGCCATGTCTTGACTCATCAAGCATGCATTCTGCGGCTCACACACCCGCACCGTAAACCCTAGTTCTCATACTTATGTTTTTCTCTCACTTTCATCACCTCTTCACTATGTACTAAATATTAGAATCATGAATACAAATCAAAGCACTAGAGTTAGCCTCTCCACTAAACCGGACTTATCATTTCATTTCAATACATGACCAACCTTGGTCTTTCAATTCTCATTTCATTTCATTCATTTCACTGCCGGGGGAGACTTAGCTACTCTTGATTTCAATTTACAATTCACAACTTCTAATTGAGAACTTTTAGCTCATCATTCATTTAGAGTCTCACAGACTTTCTCATCATGATTTTAGCCTTTCATATTCATTTAATTCTCAATTCCCATTTATGATTCATTTTACATAAATCCACACAGTCATAAAAAGAGTTCATAGAATTTGATCATAAAGTTCACAATTTCCAACAGCAATAAATAAAATGAAATCTCATACACACCAAAGTTCACTCTGTACAGTCGACTTGGAAGGACACCAGTCGACTCATACAGTCAATACAGGTTCATCATAATTACTCGGGATAGTCGACTGCTGCACCCAGTCAGTCGGCTGTCCCGCAACCTTTCATGTTCACAGTGTCATCCACATGACAGTCGACTGTTCATCCATCAGTCGTCTGTTCTGGGATTCTTTAATAGTACATTTCCATGTTCAGCTCAGTCGACTGGCTACACGCACCAAGTTGACTGGTCAGTTTCTTAATTCCAAAACAGGGATTATGTTTCCAACCATTCTCATATGCACTTTCATCACAACATACATACATTCATATTTTATAGACACCACACTTCTTACTGGTTCAGTAACATGGTAGCATGGAATTTCAAATTACTAATATGTTCTTTTCTTTAAGGAAAACACTTTAAACATGCATTCACACTATTCATAACTTTCTTACGAAGATGAAGATATAAATCTCAAGTCATTATACTAGGTCAAACATAATGGAATATCTTATTTCATGGAATTTCCAAATAGTCATGCTTAAATCAAGGCACCAGTCGGCTGAACACCTTGCCAGTCGACTGCACCGACAGTTCTTAGTTTTGTCAATCATCGCTAGTTCTTTTTATTCATTTACCTTCCCTCCATCATATATGTCATAGGAAAAATGTAAAAATTAATGATCACACGATTACGTCTATTTGCACATATGTTTATTCCCGCATCATGAAAAATAATTGTCTCGTACCAGTCGACTGGTTCATGCGACAGTCGACTGCACCGACACTTTCGTTCAACAGCATGTTCAAGCAATTTTCAATACATTCAATTTACTTTTTATAACATGGTAGCAATCATAATAATCATGGTATAATTCCTACATTAGAAGTCCTGAGAAACACCCACCTTATATGAAGAAATAATCGAAATCCCGCAAAAGCTCCTCAATATAGTGAACGCCTCCATGCTCCTTGCACCTTGCTCCTTTGCTCCACACCGAACCTTCAGATGTACTCCTCAGTCTTCACAAAAAAGCTCCCACACACAACTCTCACAATATCTCTCTTATAAAAATAAATCTAGTGTAAAAGAAATAGAGAATAAGAGGGGGTATTTATACTAGATTATAGGTGGAATGGAGGGTTAAGATGCACTAGGGAGTTGGAAGATCAAGGGCTAGGATTCACTAGGGAGTTGTGAAAACTACCCACACCTTGCATAACTGCCCACAACTCACCCCCACTTACCCAACCCATCCGGCCAAGCTAGTGTGCTTGTGCACGTGTACGTTGAGTGCACGTGCACACACAAACCGCACCACCAATATTAAATACCCGGAAAAATAGAAGAAAAGATGCTACATATTACAAGTTGTAGAAAATAATACAAGAGGTTTAAATTCATGGGCTAAAATTAATTGGGCCAAAATAAATATTTTTAAAAGGAGATAAGTAAATTAACATTGGGCTTTAAGAAAATGTTTTATAGAAAACAATAGACTTTATTCATCATGTTGAGAAATAATAGTCAACATGCTACACAAGCATACCATATGTAAAAATAAATAATCTTTCATGTATTTGAAAAATCAGGGTATTACACTGACTCCTGAAGCGCCTGCTTCAAAGTTGTTTCTTTTTCCTTTTCTGGTGCAAACCAGCACTTTGTGACCCACTCTCTGGTTGAAAGTGTACCTTCGCTTGTCGCCTTCCCCAAACCGTTGGTCTCTTCCACTAACCCCTGTCTCTGATCCTGCATGTTACTGCAGAGTGGCGTTTTGCTCATTTTGGGGTCTGCAATCTCAGTCCCTCCCCTCTGTGCCGCTGTGCGCTCCTCCAAAAAAGGGTTGTTCATCGGGTCCACCGTTCGATCCAGCGTGTTGAAGGTTTTAGGAGATTTTTGACTGTTGGATCTGACGGAGCGGTACCTGCCTTGAACTTCTTTGGACGGAGGATCAAGCTTTGGCCGTGGCCTCTCTGTCAGAGATTATCTACGTTGCTCCTGCCCCCTTTCCGCCTTGATGATCTCCCGGTGAGCCCTCTCCACGTTGTGGGAGCCATCTATGGTGAGGCACTTTGTGGGTGAAAGCACTTGCTTGTAGGATCTGAAATCTCTGAGGGAAGATGATCGCTTAGGGGAGGTGATAGCCGCCTGCTCCTTTGGAGCTTCTTCTCACTTGTCTAGCAAAAATCTGAAAAGGTACGCCTCTTCGAAGGAAAACACTTTTGCAAATCGCGGCATCAGTGAAATATCAGTGCTTCTGATTAAGACCCTTACCGATACTAGCTCTAATTTGTGCATCGTCTTCTCATCTAGCTCCTCCACAGTCCCGAAGTTCGCTACAATCTCTTGGATAGCTTCCCTCTTCCAAAAGTGCAAGGGGATGTTGTGGATCCAAATCCAGAATTTCTCACCCTAAGGAAGCTCGGCTCCGAAAGTCGGAGTCCACGCACTGATGTCAACTTGGAAATGTCCAAAGTCGATCATCCCCAAGCCTACCACCTCAACAACTTTCTCTGGTGACGGGAAAGAGACGAGAAATTGCAAGTCGCATAGCTTCTTAGCAACCCAATCTCTATGGGCATTCAAAGGCCACTTCTCAGTAAGTGCTTGCATGAGGTGCACCTCCAAAGGCCTTCCAGCTCTGACTTTGGCGATCGCGCACCATTGCCACAGCCATTGCTCTTCGTTTTTGACAATATCCAAACTCTTAGCCAGTCTCACGATGGTGGGGTTGTCTGGTGACCTTCCCCGGCTCACTGGATGCTCTTCATCGCTTTGGGTTTCCACCACATTGGTGCATACATATGAAAGATGTCCCCATTTCATGCATTTGAGGCACCATGCTTTTTTAGTGCATTCACTCCTGAAGTGGCCTAGGTCTCCGCAATTGAAACACGGTGCCGGCTTTCTCTTGCCTTTCCTCTGCTTCTTTTTGTGTTCAAGTAGCTCGGCTTAACGGTTAGTGGAAAAGCCTTGATTTTTGTTTTTCTTGCTGCTGACCTGAACCCATTGCCCCTCCCTCTCCTCATCGTCGGGGTTACCATCCACTGTAAACCCGTCTAGCGCATCCCCTTGGTGGTGACGCTTGGCATAGGCTTTACGAGCATGGGTCTCTAGCAATGTTGGCGTTGTGAGATAAAAGGTGGTGGGATTGGGGTGGGTGGAGGGACTGGGGTGGGTGGTCTTGGCAGTATGTTTTGAATCATGGCTGTTGTGGTGGTGTGGGGGATCAAAGTGGGTATGTTTGTGGTGTATTGAGGGTTGTTGAGGTTGAATCGGTTGATGTATTGGTTTGGTGCTTGGGATGGTGTTGGTGTTTGTGGGAGGGTACTGTTTCCAGTGATTGCCATAGTCGATATCTCTCTCAGAGTGGTCCCTGGTGCTATGGAGATGATGTTGTAATGGTGGGGTCTTCTTACGCCAGTATTGGCCGGTAGGGGTACCCCATCGTTGGGCCCTCCCCCGTAAGCCTCCTCATGTCAGCGTTGCTGTTCGTAGCGATGATGATCGTGACTCCACCCCTCACGACGATGCTGTGCACGATGGTGTACACGCGTCGGGGAGCGAGCACGTCTGAGCTCATGACCTCCGCCCTCATGAGGGGGTGGAACCACCAGTTGAGGGGGTAGCGGTGGGGCCACGGCGACGTACACTTTGCTGGGTCGCTTGGGTGGTAAGTGCAGTTGCGGAGGTGCTAGAGGGGGGGGGGGGGGTAGAAGTTGATTCCGAGGGAGCTATCGTAGTAGTAACAACAGGAGTTGCCGGTGGGTGTCGGTCCCTCTCATTGGGCCCGCACCTACTGAGTTCAAGTAGTGACAGGGTGGTGGACGGCATATGGAGCTTGCTGAGTAGGGAGAGCTTGTTGGGTCTTGAGAAGGTTTGAAGAGGGAAGGTTGATTGAAGGAGAGGGTTACGGGTAAGGAAAAGAGAAGTGTTGGGATTCTAACAATTAGAAGAGAGTGAGGGATTTGGAAGGAAGAGAGGGTAGGCCGGGGAGTGTATTGGAGAGGTGGGCTAGTGGTGAGGGGGGGTTGGAAATTTTCAATTGTGGGGTGAGACTTTTCCTTCCCACTTGTCTGCATAGACAATCAAGAAAGAGAGCAGAGGAAGAGAGAGAACATAACTGGGTTGGTTGAGAGTTAAGATTTTTAGCCTATATAAACTTCTTAGTAATGAGAGTTATTCCACACCCAGCATACCCATATTCACTTCAGTTTGAGAGTGATGTCCGTGAGTAGCAAGGAGAAGAGATTGAAGGGTGGAAGCTATCATGAAGGTAATATTCTATATCATTAATTATTAGGAAGGATAATAATAAAACTTACATACTAGAGTTGATGGCTTCAATTGCTCGATTCAATAATAGAAGAGGGAATGAATAATAAATGAATTAGGTGGGCGTACTTTAGGCTCGAGTCAAACCCAATAAGAAAGCCCAAACTCAAAGTCCAAATTCAGCAGAATAGCTCTAGGAAAAATCATCCAATCAAGCATAAATAATATGAAATTTTACAATAAAATCCTACGTTTGTAAAATACATTGTTAATTAGCCCCCGAAATAATGTATAAAATTTCTAAAAATACTTAAAAACTTTGTAACTTGGTTACAAATATCTTATAGAGTAAAGCTGCATATGAAAATTACTGCAAATTACAATGAGACTCATATTTGTCTAATATTTAAATTGTAGTCCCTAATAGCTATAATATATCTTTAATTTTTATTTATTTTTGACTGGCAAAGGGTAGGGAATGTTGACCCTCAGTTTGGTGTGCACAAAACATGCTAACTTGTACTAATAAGTTTGAATTTAGTGTGTCAGATTTTCAGAATCAATTAACACTAAAAAGAGATTCAAGAGAGATTCACAAATATACAAATAAGGAAAGTAATAAAAGAAGATTACATATACGGGCAAAAAAGGAAGTTATTCAAAAGGAGTTCTCAATTATTTGGTCTCCAAGCAATCTATCAAGAAAGGATTTTTAGTAATATTTTGGTGAGATATTTATTGTAAATGATTGATTAAAGATTGATTAGTTTATGGTAAGAAAACAAAGTGGATTCAATTTATACAGCCAAGAACCTGTCGACCGTACCTAATGCCGGTCGACCGTTGCAGTCGGCCGCAACTTCAGTTGATTAAGAAAGCGGTCGACCTTTCATCTCTCTAGCTATGCTAGAGAGCTGAACGGTCGACCACACACTTTTACCGGTCGACCACAACTTAGGCTGTATACCTTTTTAGGAATGTATCGTTTCTACTTTTGATAGATACACTTCCTCTTCTACATAAGAGAACGAATACACTCTGTCTTCTTCACCTATTGCTACTGAGAAAAATATTTTGAACTAATCTCCTGATAATTAATCCGAGTGTGAGTGTTAAATTGGTTGTATTCTTCAGTCAAGATCTTAAGCGATCTTGAGTTTTCTTTTCTTTTCTTTTCCACTTCGGTGAGATTGACAGGACTTGGATTAGAAGTCCGGTGGGTGTAATAGGTCTCTCGGTCTGAATCCGAGAATCACTGTACTAAGGGTTTTGAGTATAGTGGAACGCTTGTGGCAGAGAATTGCTACAAGTAGGTGGTGAGGACATAGGCCTGGGGGTCGAACCACGTTATATCGCTACATCATCTGTGTTTGCTTTTCTTGTCTCTCTTGCATTTACTTTACTTTAATTTACTTTATTTCTTTAATTTTTAATTCCACACGATCACCCTATTCACCCCCTTAAGGGTGATTTACAGTGGTATCAGAGCGAGGTGCTTATAAAAAGCCTAAAAGCTTACGCAAAAGGACCAATGGCCGAAATTCCTCCTCTCCAAAACTTGTACTCATCGGAGCCCTTCATCTCCAATGGGACAAGTCTTACACGATCACCATTTTTCGATGGAAAATGCTATGACATTTGGAAAGTTCGTATGTCTCATTTTTTACAGATGCTCGGAGAAGATGTGTGTAACGTATGTATCAACAAAACTGAAATTCCAGTTAGCGATGGAAAGACGGAATTCACAAAGGCAGAGCTAGCCCTCAAGACAGCAAATTCCAAAGCAATGACGGCTCTTTATGCAGGGTTGAACAATGAAGAGCTAATGCGATGTGGGCGCAACTGCAAAATAGCTTACAAGATCTGAAACAACATGCTGAAGCGGCATGAAGGAACCGCTTCCGAGGTAAATGATAAAGTGAATTCGTGTTTTTATAAATTTGATGTGTTTCGCATGTTTCCAGGGGAGAACGTGGATCAAATGCTCACCCGGTTTGACATCATTGCCCATGAACTTGAGAGCTTGGGTAAGGGGCTTGATGATGAACGAAACGTCGAAAAGCTCATAAGCTGTCTTACGCCAGAGTGACGTCAAGGCCTAGGCAATGAAGGAAACTCTTGAAGAGAAGGGATTCGTTTACTATACATTTTAAGGAAAGCTAAAAACATACGAGATGGAAATGTTGGAGACAAAACGATACAGGCAGAACATCGGGATCGAACCGAAGACTGAGGAGAGAACTATTGCACTAAAAGCAGAAAGGGTCGGACCATTAAAAGCTGATTCAGAACATGAGGAGTTAGGCGAGGACATTGCTCTATTAACAAGACAATTTCGTAAGTACCTCAAAAACAAAAAATATGGCAGGTATCAAGAAGAAAGGGAAAAGGAGAAAGATGATGTATGCTACAAGTGCAAGAAGCCCGAACATATCCGTGCAAACTGCCCCAGTCAACAAGACAGGAACAGGGAATATTATCGCTTAAATCCAAGGCAGAAAAAGAAGGCGCCCAAGGCAACTTGGCTAGACTCGGACTCATGTGAGGAAGAGCAAGACCACGGCGACGTCGACTTCATGGCTCTTGGGAGTGGTGAGGTGCAATCACCTTGTCAAGAAGAGGTAATCGAACAACCAACTTATGATGAACTTGTAGATCTATGTAATGATTTGAAAGACTATGCCAAGAAACTAAGTCGTGAACTTAGACAATATAAACAAAATTCTAATGAAATACAAGACGCCTGCATAAGAAAAATCACAAACTGAAAAATAAGAATGTTCTAATTATTGAAAAACTTGAATCACGTCAAAAAGATCATGATATTTTGTTAGAAGAAAATGAGATGGTGAAACAAGAAATTCGTGAATCGTTAGAAAAGCATGATGATCACTTAAAAGAGATTAAGGAAAAATCTGTCTATATTGCCAAGCCCACAAATAACTTAGAAGAATGTAAAAGGAAATTTGATGAAGTGGTGGAAGGATGTAATGAAGCCCTTAATCAAAATAGGATTCTTGATGCCACACTAGATACTCTTCGTTGGAACATAAAAGACGATCCGATAACTAGAAAAAGACTGTGTAAAAAGGTAATTGAGCTCGAAAAAATTATTGAAAATCATGAAGGGCCCAGTTACTTTATTACAAAGAATTCAAGATCTTATCATGATAATAGATGGCTCGGTTACCAAGAGCCAAGACCTCATCAAAAACCATCATGTCATACACACTTGCATAAAAATCAACACAATCACAAAACAAAAATAAATCATACAAGTGTGCATGACCCAAGGCATAGTCGAATCACATGTAATTTTTGCTGTAGACTATGGCATATTTCTTATAACTGTTTACTAAAAGAAAATACTAATCTTGTGTGGGTGAGAAAGGATACAACTGCAGGTTCAAAACAAACTTGGGTACGCAAAGTTATGCTTACTAATTTTGGTGTAGATACCCCAACGTATCAAGACTAAAGATCGGTGGTACCTTGATAGTGGTTGTTCAAATCACATGAATGGTGACAGCAGATACTTTTCATCACTTTCAAGGAAAAAGGGGAAGGACATCATCTTTGGAGACAATAACACTGGTCAAACCATTGGTAAAGGTAAAATTAGTTTTGGTTCCTCATGCTCCATTGAGGATGTCCTATTGGTAAGAGGTCTAAAGCACAACTTAATTAGTATTAGTCAACTATGTGATAAAGGGTATATTGTCACTTTTGATAAAAACATATGCACTGTATTAGAAAATAATGAAGATTGTTTACTTCTTGCAAACAGATGTAATAATGTATATGTCATAAACTCAAATGAATTAGCACAGGAAAGTATGAGATTCTTTGTCGCACGGAATGAGGATGGATGGCAATCGCATCGTAGGCTCGGTCACACACATATGGGCAACCTCAACAAACTTGTAAGCAAAGAGCTTGTGAGAGAAATCCCTAAAATTAAGTTCAAAAAGGACAAACCATGTGAGTCATGCCAATTCGGTAAGCAAACAAAAAGTTCTCACAGACCAAAGAAAATGGTATCAACTTCTAGACCTCTTGAACTTTTGCACATGTATCTTTTTGCTCCATCACGAACACGTAGTAATGGTGGTGCACGATATGCATTTGTTATTATTGATGACTATAGTAGATTTACTTGGGTTGCCTTCTTGCCACAAAAAGATGAGACAATACATGTATTTCAAAAATTTTGTCGTAGAGTGGAAAATGAGAAAAGCCTCACCATTGTTACTATTCGTAGCGATCATGGTGGGAAATTTCAAAACGAACTCTTCACATTGTTTTGTGACAAAAAGGGAATAAAACATCAGTTAGCATGTCCTCGCACTCCCCAAAAAAATGGGGTTGTTGAAAGGAAAATCGATCTCTTCAAGAAATGGCCCGTACAATGCTTAGTGAAAAAGGTTTACCTAGGTCATTTTGGGCAGAGACTGTCAATGCAGCATATTATACCATAAACCAAGTAATCATCAGAAAGTATCTTGAGAAAACTCATTTTGAACTATATTATGGAAAAACTCCCAACCTAAGCTACTTTCGTGTCTTTGGATGCAAAGTATTCATTTTAAATACTCTTGATAATTTAGGGAAGTTTGATCGTAAAAGTGATGAAGGTATTTTCCTAGGATACTCTCTTAATAGCAAAGTATATTGTGTATTTAACAAAAGAAGATGGATTACTCAAGAATCTATTGATGTTGTTTTTGATGAAACTAACCCCTACTCTAAAGAAATATTACATGTTGTTGATGATGATGAGGCAGGAGTTTGTGTTGAAAAGAAACAGGTTCATATTGAAGAAGAACCACAAGCAAATGATCAAAATCAAATGGTGCTTCAAGACAAAGATGAACCTAAAAACCAAATTGAAGAGATACCTACAGAACAAATTGATCCCATGGAAGATGAAAATACACAACATCAAGACCCCACAAGTGAGAAACGTCCCGCATGGAAAATCATGTCCAATCATCCTCCATCTCTTATACGGAGTGATATGTCTAAAGGGGTAACTACTGTTGGATCATGTAGGCAAGGCAAGAAACATTAGAGGGGGTGAATAGTGTTTTATTAAAATTAATTGCGGAAATAAAATTTATCTTCTGTTCAGTCGACTGTAAAAAAAATTTAGTCGACTGAGGCGTCGAGTAGAAGAGTATTTTGATACAAGTCTGATAAGTCGACTTAATACAAAGAGGCAGTCGACTTGCCAGAAGAGTTTCTGAGAAGATTGTAATACCAGTCTGATAAGTCGACCTAAGATGGGAATACAGTCGACTTACCAGATTGGTTTTGAGAGAATTGAAATGCAAGTAATAAAAGATTCAAGAGATACAACCACAGAAATTCCAACCACAGAGTACACACGATGTATCCTGGTTCGGTCTTCCCGACCTACATCCAGTCCCCAAGCAACCCACTTGAGATTTTCCACTATTCTTGAAAAATGTACAAGACTACCTTACGGCGTTAGACAACAACCTTGTCCAACCCGTGGTCCTCTCTCACCACTAGAGAGAGCAATCCACTCTTCCACCAAGAGTGAAAACCTGACTCTACACCCTAAAGTCCTTCTCTCCAACCGAGAGGAAAAGAAAACAATAAAATTATTTACAATCAACCTATAGCCTTATTGTGATTGTGATTTTGTATGTGGCTATTCGGTCAACTTCTGAATTCAATCCAAAACGAAATTAATGTTATGTTGGATTGAACTCAGAGAACCAAGTCTTAAGAATTAGAGTGTTTGAAAAGAAACTTTTTCTCTTTGAAAGTAAGAACACTTAAAACCTTTTCTCAAGAGGCTTGGGAACCCTTCCATGGTGATTCTAAGCCTCTATTTATAGAGTAGAATTCCTGAAAGTTGTAAAAACAGTTTTTACAATTGTTTACAAACGGATATATCTTTTTGAAATCAAAAAATTAAAATTTGAAATCAGAAATCTGTCAAAACGGCTTGAACAGTCGAATGGATTGCCGTTAAGAGTCGATTGGCCAGAGTTTGAAGAAACTTAGACAGTTTTGTACAGGTACAGTCGACTGGGCCTTAATGGTAGTCGACTGGTACTCAACAACTGACCTAGTTCAAACTGTTTTGACCTTTATTTTTGAAAACCACACAGTTATAAAATTATATATGAGTGTGTGTGTGTGACAAGGCTTTTACATCAATCTAAGACTCAACAAAAGAAGATTACATTTGTTTTTACAAGACACAAAATATAAGACATTGAAGCTTTGGTCTTGACTTGAGTCTTTAGTCTTGAGAGAAGTTTTAGCCATTGTCCTAGTATGAAGCTTTGCTTGATCATTCTTCAGCTTTAGAACAACTTGCTTGATCAATTTGCTTTGAGGCCTTTCTGTATCATACATGATAAATTTTGATACAACCTTCAATATATGAGAGGTAGCACAACAACTTTGCATTGTGTGGTAATCATCAAAATCAAGAATCAACAACTACTCGCGCTCAAGCTCATTATTTTATGTGTTTTACCGCTTTCGTCTCCATACTTGAACCTAAGAACAATAACGAGGCCTTGCAAGACAATGAGTGGATCATTGCCATACAAGAAGAACTTAATCAATTTGAACGGAATTAAGTATGGAGACTTGTTCCTCAACCTCACTATAGGACCATCCTTGGTACTAAGTGGGTGTTTAGGAACAAGTTAGACGAATCCGGCTCAATAACTAGGAATAAGGCCCGTCTTGTTGCTCAAGGTTATAATCAACAAGTGGGTGTAGATTTTAACGAAACTTTTGCACCAGTTGCTAGGTTAGAAGCTATTCGTATTTTGCTTGCTTTTGTTGCATACATGGATTTCACACTATTTTAAATGGATGTCAAAAGTGCTATCTTACATGGCTTTATTTCAGAAGAAGTTTATGTGGCACAACCACTGGGATTCACTGAGCCCACACTCCCAAACCACGTTTTTCGGCTTGATAAAGCTCTTTATGGTTTGAAGCAAGCCCCTCGTGCTTAGTATGAACAGCTGAGCTCATTTCTTCTTCACAAAGGCTTTTCTAAAGAAAAAGTAGACACCACTTTTTATAAAGCATGTTTTTAAAGACATTTTGATTGTATAAATTTAAGTTGATGATATCATATTTGGGTCTACTAATGAAAATCTTTGCAAGGAGTTTTCAAAGCAAATGTAGGATGAGTTTGAAATGAGTATGATGGGCGAACTTACCTATTTCCTTGGACTTCAAATACAACAAAGAAAAGATGGAATATTCATAAATCAATCTAAGTATGCCAAAGAACTTGTCAAGAAATTCGGACTTGAAAATGCAAATGCCTACAAAACTCCAATGGTCACTACCATTAAGCTATCTAAAGACGAAACTGGTAATAACATAGATATTTCTACTTACAGAGGTATGATTGGTAGTTTGCTTTATATTACTGTATCGCATCCTAATGTTATGTTTAGTGTCTGTTTATGTACACGTTTTCAATCATGTCCCAAAGAATCACATTTAGTTGCCGTTATGCGTATCATTCGATATCTTAAAGGCACACCAAATACTGGTCTTTGGTACCCAAAAAATAGAAATTTCTCTCTTGTAGGATACTCCGATGCAGATTATGCTGGCAGCTTAACCGATAGAAAGAGCACTAGTGGCACATGTCACTTCTTGGGCAACTGCCTTGTGTCGTGGGCATCCAAGAAGCAAAATTCTGTTACTCTTTCGACTGTCGAGGCTGAATACATTGTGGCAGGATCGTGTTGTGCGCAGGTATTATGGATGAAACACACTCTCGAGGATTATAAGGTATTCTTTGACCACATCCCCATAAAATGTGACAACACTAGCACCGTACACATGACTAAAATTTCTGACCAACACAGCCACACAAAACACATTGATATTAGATATTATTTTATTAAAGACCACTTTTAAAAGGGAGATATTTTACTAGAGTATATTTCTACTGATTCACAACTTGCAGATATTTTTACAAAACCTTTAGACGCAAAACGTTTTTACTTTTTGAGAGGAGCATTAAATGTTATCGATTTTTCATCCTAAAAGTTGTTTTGTGTGAGTCGGTCGACTGTACGGTCGACCGACTCATTCTCTGTGGCCTCTATTGGTTTTTCGGTCAACCTTGTCGTTGTCCGGTTTGCTCTCTGGATAGTTTTTTTTTTTTGCAAAACCATGTTTTGCGGTCGACCGTGCGGTCAACCGGTATGCTCTATGGATAACTTTTGCAAAATCGTGTTTTGCAGTCGACCATGTTTTGCAGTCGACCGTGCGGTCGACCGGTATGCTCTATGGACAACTTTTGCAAAATCGTGTTTTGCGGTCGACCGGTATGCTCTCTGGATAGTATTTACATAATCGTGTTCTGCGTAAGGTCGACCGGCTCTCTCTGGTCATGTTTTTTTAAAACTTTTTAAAATCAATGATTTCTCTCTCAATTTCTTGATTTCTTTGTTGCTTTCATGTGTATTTAGGAGAATCTCAAATCTATGATATTATGTAGAGCTCTCACTGTATATCAAAGAGTCTCGTTATCAACGGTATCATGTAAGAAGATTCTCTTCCATATTTTTCTAAATTTGTATTCATTGTACTATCCTCGAATGTGTCTCTTTATTATTTCAATTGATGATTGGTTTTACGAACTTTCCAAGAATTATTTTATTTATGTCTCGTATATCCATCCCCTTTTGGTGTGTTCCAAAAAGGGAGAGAATGTTTTTAGAATGTTTTCAAACGATTTTCACAACGTTTTTCAACTCATTTCATGAATTAATACTCTCATCTCTCTTCCCTCCCATATATTTATTCTTTAAGTTCTATATTACAGGTGGCGTTGTATTCAGGAGGAGTAT
The DNA here is from genome assembly GCA_017893485.1 of Hemerocallis citrina. Lineage (NCBI taxonomy): Eukaryota > Viridiplantae > Streptophyta > Magnoliopsida > Asparagales > Asphodelaceae > Hemerocallis > Hemerocallis citrina. The sequence continues at coordinate 219,819,818 of CM030364.1, forward strand.
TTACTCTCTATTTATGAAAACCTGTATTACAGGATGTACTAAATTCATGGGGAGTATTTTATATGCTTTGTTCTAAGTTTCAAACATTCATGCATGTTTTGTTCACACCAAAATGGGGAGATTGTTGACCCTCAGTTTGGTGTGCACAATACGTGCTAACTTGTACTAATAAGTTTGAATTTAGTGTGTCAGATATTCAGGATCAGTTAACACCAAAAAGAGATTCAAGAGAGATTCACAAATATACAAATAAGGAAAGTAATAAAAGAAGATTGCATATACGGACAAAAGAGGAAGTTATTCAAAAGGAGTTCTCAATTATTTGGTCTCCAAGCAATCTATCAAGACTGGACTTTTAGTAATATTTCCGTGAGATATTTATTGTAAACGATTGATTAAAGATTGATTAGTTTATGGTAAGAAAACAAAGTGGATTCAATTTATACAGCCAAGAACCGGTCGACCGTACCTAATGCCGGTCGACCATTGCAGTCGACCGCAACTTTAGTTGATTAAGAAAGCGGTCGGCCTTTCAACTCTCTAGCTACGCCAGAGAGCTGAACGGTCGACCGCACACTTTTACCGGTCGACCGCAACTTAGGCTGTATACCTTTTTAAGAATGTATCGTTTTTACTTTTGATCGATACACTTCCGCTTCAACATAAGAGAACGCTCTGTCTTCTTCACCTATTGCTACTGAGAAAAATACTTTGAACTAATCTCTTGATAATCAATCCGAGTGTGAGCATTAAATTGGTTGTATTATTTTGTCAAGATCTTAAGCAATCTTGAGTTTTCTTTTCTTTTCTTTTCCACTTCGGTGAGATTGACGGGACTTGGATTAGAAGTCCTGTGGGTGTAATAGATCTCTCGGCCTAAATTCGAGAATCACTGTACTAAGGGTTTTGAGTATAGTGGAATGCTTGTGGCAAAGAATTGCTACAAGTAGGTGGTGTGGACGTAGACCTGGGGGTCGAACCATGTTATATCGCTGTGTCATCTGTATTTGCTTTTCCTTGTCTCTCTTGCATTTACTTTACTTTACTTTTCTTTATTTCTTTAATTTTAAATTCTGCACAATCACCCTATTCACCCCCACTATGGGTAATTTACAGGGAAACCCTACCTAACGAACTATATATATATATATATATATATATATATATATATATATATATATATATATATATATACTAGGTATGCCCGTGGGTACGTGCCTACGGCACGTATTCGGAACGATAAACCATATGAAAAATCATGTAAACAGTAAGAGATGATTTACATAGATGTTTATTTGCTAGTAGACGTTGATGTATTGATGTACTTTGAAGTAGGATTATGAAGTGACCTTGATGTTTATTGGTTTGTATATTGTAAGATTATTTGTCAGCAGCTCGGGATTCAAAAATAGTATTGTGAATCTACAATAGTAGTGAATCGGAAATTCCCTGCTATGTGTGACTTGAGCATAAGAGATTTCTTTTTTGATTTGTAGTATAACATAAGTATCAATTCATTTTCTAACTACATGAGTTATGGTTAACGCCTCAAACTGCATGAGTTAGTTTTTCCTTGTTTGTTTTTTATGTAGTTAACCATGTATGAATTTAAAAGAGAATTCTTTTTGTGATGTATACGTGAAGTGAAATTGCAGCAAAGCAGATCAAGATACAATTTTGCAGCTACAAAAACCCAAAATACATGGATTAAGCATAGATTTGTCCATGAAAGCACGATCAAGCAATTCAATTAAAGGATTTGCTACGATTTTTCAAAACAGGAAAAAGCATAATCCGAAATTGCATCATAAAAAAATGCATTCTAATTAAAATTAACTCAGTGAAGCATTCTAATCTAAAATAATTACTCAGTAAAGTATTGTACAATCAGATCAAATATGGTAATTCAAAAGTAATTAAATGAAAGTTAACGTTATTGAGTTATGAAAGCATAATCCAAAAAAAAATAATTAAAAAATTGAAATAATAAAAAAAAGTATAATCCAAAATTGCATAACAAAAAAAAAACATTCACTGTTTTTTTTTTGTTGACATACCTGGGTAAAAAAAATTATGAAAAAGGAGAAAATAGGGGGAAGAGAGAGAGAGAGGGAGAGAGAGAGAGAGAGAGTAATAAATGAAGGAGATGTTTTGTTTTGGGGGAAACATTTGGGGGGAAATATCTTTTGGGAGCAAAAATCTAGAACGTTGATTTTCTTCCAAATATATGAGAGCTACTTGATAGCTTTCTTTGTGTTTTATTATATAGATATTAGAGCTAAAAGAAAGCTAAAACAAGCTACAATGGTGGGGTATTAAAGCGAGCTAAGCACTGTGAATGTATGAGTTCGAGATGACATAAAGTTGTATCCTAAAGAGGGCAACGGACTATTGTCGTACTCCTCAACTAGAGTTAAAATTATGATCTCATCTCCCCTGCACTCATCAAAGCTGCATTCAGAACAAAAACAAAGAAACAACCCCCCATCAAAACCAGTAGGATGCCATACAATAAAGTTGTCAAAACAAAATACAAGACCCGGGACAATATAAGTCCCCAAAAAACCACAATATAGAATTCGACTACCCCTGGCTGCTATCAATACTGTGAAGTGGATAGTCCTTCCAGCTTTGGAGTAGGTCTTGAGCCCCTGCATCATCAAGCTCCTTCAGGATCTTGGTCTTCTTCGAGGAGCTTCCGCTGTTATCTAGCCAACGAGAGAACCATAATTTGACATTAGATGAGTTTATCCACAGTAATATGCTTGTTATTGAAAGTTTTATCATTCCTAGCAATCCAGATACTCCAACAAGCAGCAAGTGTAATCATATGCCATAAGTGTGTGAACTTGTGATTGTGAGATTCAAAACACTAGCATGTGAAACAATCTGAAGTGGATGCAGGTAAGCGAGGAATGTTGAAGTGGTGTGTGAAGTATTCCCAAGTGTGAACAACCACCGAACAGTCAAAGAATATATGGAAGGTGGTTTCAACCGGGCATGCACAAGCCATGCATGTCTGATCACCATCCCATCCTTTAGAGTGAAGTCTGGAATTGGAGTTGAGTATCTCCCAACTCAACATCCAGATAAAAAACTTGCATTTGAGAGGTACCAAACTCTTCCAACAATCGTGGAAGTAGGGGGATTTAAGGCCCAAGATGCTGAGGAATTCGTAGGCCGATTTAACTGTGCAACTCCCTGAGCTAGAGTGCCTCCAAGTGGGAATGTCTACGTTTTCAAAAGGGTTACAAATTGGAGATGAGTTGCAGTAGCTGGTCCTTGAATAAGGCGGAAAGAGGAAATGGTGTTTAGGCTTGGTCTCCAAATCCATCTACCATGCTGAAGATGGCCCTCGGAGAAAAGTGATGCATCTTGGTTCCAAGCGGCCTCGAATAATGCAAGCAAAAGAGTGGATATGCTAAGGCCTCCAATCCAATTGGAAGTCCAAAATTTGAGTAATTTTCTGTCTCCCAGTTGCCAAGTAATCCCCTGTAGGAATTGCTCCTTTAGTTTATAAATACTCTTCCTAAATTCCGATGCTTGAGTAAAGAAAATGAAAGAACTTGACGCTCTGTTAAATATAAGGACTTGAGTGTTTGGCTGCCAAGAGAGTCCTCAGTGAAGACTTTCCCACCACCACTTTATTAGTAGGGCATTGTTGAATTGGTTGAGATTCGAGATACCCAGGCCTCCTTGCTTTTTAATAGGAACTAGTAAATGTGAGAAAATTTCTTAAGGCATTGGATAACTTTCTAAACATGATATAAAGAGAAAAGAAGATACTAAACGCAGATATTGGAGAGATTATGAGTAGAGAATTATAAGCCTAAATGATTTGTATGAGTAATTCATTTACTACCTACTTGTTAGAAAATTTATCGAGGATCGAAGGTGACACTTGGGAGGCCATATTAAGAACTACCTGTCAATTAACTGTAAATAATGTATCAGCTGCTGTTTTCCTCATGCTTTCTATTGTAAAATGAAGTTTTCCAAACATGTGTTTATTAATGAATTGTTAATGCCACACATGGTTTAATATCGAAATCTCTCGGAATTAAAATGAGACTTGGAACTTGATTTAAAAATACAAATATGTTCACATATTATGCAAGACATGCATGACATGAATTTGGATTTCCGTTATGATGTTATTATTATTGTTTATAAACTCGATTATTATTAATGAGCTTCGATGAATTTATACCGTGCGGATCATAGCCGATGATTTTATACTTAAACTGTGTAGACCATAGTCAGTGGGTTTAATATTATTGCACCATGCAGACCATAGCCGATGGGTTTATATTTTCACTACGTGGACCATAACTAGTGGGTTGATATTATTTACATTGTGCAGACCATAGCCAGTAGGGTTATTTATTATCATCAAGTGGGCCATAGTCGTAGGATGACTGCTTATAAATTTAGACTTACTCAAGGTTTATGACTTGTTCCTTTTGTATGAATATATTTGTGGCATTTGTAATTATGGTTTTTGGCATGAGATTGTAACAACATTCTTCTTAATTAACATGTATTATACTTTCATTTGCAAATATCATGTGTTTTCTTCTTAAAATGCAAAGCGACTATATTACTTCTGTGCAGTTGGCGCTCATCCAGTTTGGAAAATATTTTCAGATTAGATGCAAACCCTTGGATAGCATGGAGACATCATTTGGGAGAATAAAGATGCAGACTTTTAAGAACCCCTATTGTTATGCTTAGCAACCCTTTAATAGTATTCAAAGTATTCTATTTCTGAGGCATGTACTAATTATTATTCCGTTGCTTTAGTGTGAAATTAGAACGCTGTAATAATTATGGAATAAGTCAAGTTGTACCAATGAACCATACTAGTTTATCAATAAACTATTGCTCTGAATTAGTGTTTGTTTTGGCCTTGGATGTGAGTTGTGGCATCTGTTATGTGCTCCTCGAAGTGTTTCGGGGCGTGACAGGTTTATTGGTATCAGAGCATAGATTGTAGGTCATAACGGTAGAACCTATGTTATCAGACCCTAGGAATAGATGTTAAAGAATTTCATACCTTAAGAGACGTTATATATATATATATATATATATATATATATATATATATATATATATATATATATAGGGAAATGCTCAGTTGAAAACGCAAATGTCTGTGAAAACGTGAAAATAAGCCTAGGCCGTTGTTGGAAAAAATGGCCTAGGTTATAATGCATTATAACCAATGGCCTAAGTAATTTTCCACGTTTTCACAGACATTTGCATATATATATATATATATATATATATATATATATATATATATATATATATATATATATAGAGAGAGAGAGAGAGAGAGAGAGAGAGAGAGAGAGGCTTATGTTGGTAACACACTTTGTAATGCCCCGATTTTTTATTTAATAAAAAATTATTTATTTTGCACGTAGTGTGCACGTGCAATATTTTTAGTAATTATTTTCATTATGATGAGTATAGATATTTAAATTTTTGCTTTTAATTATTTTTATATAAAGCCTTCTTTCAATTAGACAAAAAGCCTTTCTTCTTAAAGCCCAAAATTTAATTCATTTATTTTCTTTTATAATTATTATTTTGGCCTATAAACTAAAGCCCATGAGCTATTTTATTTTTAAATACAACTTGTAATGTAGGATACAATTTAAAGATTTTTTTTTATGTAAAATATAATGTACAAATTTTTGGAGACCAAGTTGCATACATGTGCACTACACGTACACGTGCAAATGCACACTTGCTTGGCCGGTGGTGACTTTAGGAGGGAAATCAAAATTTTGAGTGGAGTCATGGTGATGGTGGTTACTTGATCATGGGTGGTTAGTGTAACTCGTCCTTAAATCATAGCCATTTGTTCCTAACTCCTACTTCAATCTTAACCATCTATTCTCCTAAATTTCTGGTATAAATACCCCCCCCCCTTTGGCTAGTATTATTGTGCAAATTATTTTCCTCCAAGCTTATAGTTTAAAATACAATTATCTAGTAGTTAGTAAGTGAGTAAAAGATTGAGATTGTGTGGGAGAATTGTGCTTGCATCAATCAAGAAGGGGAGAGGCCGGCTAACAAGAAGGAGAGCTCTCGGTTTTGGTGTGCTTGGAGGCTCGAGTGCGCGCTTCTAGGAGGAGGATCGTTCGTTTGCAAGGACATTCGTTTAGGAGGTTGCTAGTTGTATTTTTCTCTCCATTTAAGGTGGGTAAATTTTCCATGTTTCTAATTAGGAATGCATGCTAGATTTGAATGGAAAGAATGAAGCATGAAAACTATTAATAAGAGCACACATTTAATTGGAAACGTGATCTATTGATTTGTTGAAATGTGGATATTAAATTGTATGTGGTTCCATTAGTAAAGTCTAAATTTTGTGTGAATTGAATATGGCCATGGATTGCTTGCGGAAAATCTCATTATCTACATCAAGAATTATACACAAAAGTTAGTAGAGTAACAATGCTACTTTATGTGTTTAAATGAATATTTGTGTTTTATTGAAATGAATGAATTAAAATATAGATTTGTATGTTTGGTAAATGATTAAAAACAGGAAATTAATATGAAGATCGCTAATAAAGAGATTTAAGATGTTGATTGTTGAGAAATGTCGAAAAAGAAGAAATGTGGTAGTGATAGTTTACAATTCGAATTAATTGTATGAAAAAAATATGTTTCTATTGTTGAAAAAATTATTTTCTTTATACTGGAATATAATTTATGATGATATTAGTCAATCTGGACATTTACAGTAATTTTTATAAAAGCAAAATGAAATGAGGACTTGTTGAATATCGAAATGTTTTAAATAAAAGAGAGAATTGATTTAAATAAATTTCGAGTTGCATTATTGACAACCTGAGCGCGTAGCTCAAGTGGTCGGGATGGCTTTAATCACTACAGTGGGTTCGGGTCTCATGAGTTGCTGGTTCGAATCCCCTTAGCAACATACTTTTGCATTTTTTTGGAAAAAAATAAAGCACTGCAGCCGAGAGCATTTAATGCTCTCAGCGCCTTCATTAATGCATAGCGCGTTCGGCCCAGTGGTTGTGCCTTTGGTTGGTTTCCTTGTGGTTCTGGGTTCGAACACTGGTCTCGGCAGTATTTAAAATTTGGGAAAAAAATATTTTTTTAGTGATTTTGATGAGTGAAAAAATTAGAAAAAAATATGGTTATTATCCCAAAATTTTGTGGGACTTGTGAAAAATAATTTGAGGATTATTTGCATTAAATGAAGTATGTTTTGGAAATAAAATGTATAATTTAGAATTATAAGTTATACACTTGTATGTTATAAAAGTTGCACTTTGCAAAAGGACTTGAAATAAAATACTAGAAAAGAAGTGAAATAAAGATAGGAATTATATTATGCAATGTGATGTGAATTATTCTCATTGGAGAATAATGTGAAAATACGAAATGTGAATATTCAATAGTGTTGTGATTATATTGATGAAATACATAGGTAATAATTGAATTCCATGTATGGTTATGGACTTATGAATAAATTAGAGATCATGCTATTGAAAAAGAAAATCTATTATGATTATGAAAATGAACTTATAAGCTGGAAATGCTCAATTTTGGAAATTGTGAATTGGAATTGAAACAAAGAGTAGCTAAGTCTCCCCCGAAAATTGGAAAGAAATGAAATGAAATTTGAAATGAAAGACCAAGGTTGGTCATGTTTGAATGAATGAATAAGTCTGGTTTAGTGGAGAGGTTAACTCTAGAGCTTTGATTTTGTTCATGATTCTAATAAAAACTAAGGATTAGTACATAGTGGAGACGTGATGAAAGTAGGAGAAAAACATGAGTATGAGGGCCATTGGATTGGTGGCGTGAGAGTATTCACAGGCTGTCTTCATGATGCGTCGTGACATGACGTGGATACTACTCCAGAGTACCGTCCCAGTGGCGACGCTCGTGGGATGTTTGGTGACTGCGGGTGGTGTCATGTCTCATGACGGAGGCTGAATTAACCACAGGCTGTCTTCACGATACGTCGTGACATGACGTGAGATTTTCCTCTAGGCTGTCTGGACATGAGCTCGTAACCCATAGAATATCTAGGATACTTACCGTAGTTATAGTATTAGATTAAGTCATGGCGATGGATTGAACCCTACAAAGATGAAGAACGATTAAGAGCTTGCCCTCGGACCTATGTAGTATGGGATGCATAGAATTCGAACAAGTGCGCATTAGTGTCATGTAACATAAATAATTGCATTAAGGACTAAGTGCACAATCACAACACGACATCAATAGGGTAGTCCCTTTAGTTTGATATGTGACAAGTTTGTGTTTGTTAAATATGAAAAATAAGTTATACTATTTCCGGCATAGAGAGGATGGCCGTGTATAATGTTCGTCGGTTGAATAAACTGATATACCCACAGTTTCGTATGTAGGGAATGACATGATAAAGATTAAAGAGGAACAGATGCTTAAAGATTATTCAAGTTGTTGTACATTCATTTAAATGTTGTAATTTTACTTCTGCTGTGCAATGTAAAGAGTAAAGTTTCATGTAAACTCTGATGTAAAGTGAAAAGTTTTAATTTCCTTGTAAAATTGTACTAAATGAAGTGGAAAGATCCCGTAGAACTCTCGAATTCAGTTGTATTTGGGATTCGGAGCGTTACACACTTCATATGATTTTAATTTTTAGATTGTGCATGAAATAGGAAATCTTCCGAAAAAGTATCAAAGAGTATATTTCTTACCTTTGTTATAATGCAAGAATGTCTCTGACATATGTACGAAGGCCTCGTGTCGCATGTGAGACGGAAGTTTCTAAAGTCAATGCAGCCGTGAATCAAAATGAAATCACTTCTAAGATTTTGATTCTGCCAACTCTGTATGTCGCTAGTTAGCAGGAGTTGAGCGACGTGCGAGCGTCAATTACGGAGGTGAACATGACTCGCCTGACTCTAGTAAGACTGTTGCAACTTTAGCTATTGTACAATCAGGCAGATCGCCATCGCAACTCGTGGAGGGAGCTACAACTCCCCAAACTGAAAGTTCAACCAACCAGTTATTGTTTGTCCACTAAAGGAGAAAATCAACGGCAAATTATTTGGTAACTTTAACAGAGCTTCACCACCTCTATTGTGCATGATCCTTCGGAGCCTGAATCATGGTTGAACCACATCGAGACCATTTTCTATGCCAATGGATGTGTCAATGATCAGTGAGTGCCTTTAGTAGGATTGCAACTAGTGGGTGATGTTGAGCAGAGCTGGTGTAAAGGGAGGAGGTTCTTGGGATTGGAATCAGTTCACCAGACTCTTTAATTGTAATACCCCGAATTGTACAATATATATATATATATATATATATATATATATATATATATATATATATATATATATATATATATATATATTCTGTATGCGTGCATATGATTGCAGTGTTTTGTTTGATTATACTGTTGCTAGTGTGCAGTTAGGGTTGCGGAGCGGTTCATGAGGATGGTTGTGTTCCAGACGATGCACGAGATTGAGAAGGACCGATACTAGTATATACACTAGTTTTTGGTATAGTGCATATGCAATATATCATTGTATGATACTACAATGGGTATACCTTGTGTACACTCGATAAAACCTCTCATCTCTCATATAAGAACCCAAATAAGGGCTAAAAAGTGCAGCCAAGTATTGTACCCTAAAACTAATGCCTAAGACCATGGTTTTACACAAAACCACCTAGTCTACCCTACCCCCTACTCCCCTAAAATCCCCCCCCACCCACCCCTCCCCTCTCTTTCCTCACTCTTTTCCCATTAAGAACCTTCTCATTTCTCCTCCCATGTTCTGAAATTTTCAGAACACCAACCCAAGAAGAAAGAGAATGAGAGAAAAGAAGAAGGATTGAAGAGGAGCTCTCTTGGAGTGGATTCTTGGAGAAGAAAAGCTCAAGACCATCATCTACTCTCTAATCAATTCAGGGTGGGGAGTTTCTCTAAACTTTTCTTGTTATTTCTTGTTGATTCTTGCATGCATGTGAAGTAGTATGAGTTTAGAATGATTGTTTAAGAGATTGAAAGTTGAATCTGAAACTAGAACGTGAATCTTGATCTGCATGTCACGTTCTAGAATTTTCCGAGAACAAACCACAAGGAATATGATTATGAAATTTTCACATATTGTTCTCCTACATGTCTAGAAGATTCATGAAGTATTTCGGATTTTTCTGAGATTGTTTGGTATTATAATAAAATCTGTTTTTGGAACAGAGCCGTAAGGCAGAAGCAGAATTTGTTTACTATGATACCTAAGATTGTTGGATTTCTCATAATTAATTGGCACATGATCTTATTCTGAAATTTTTACCATGGTTTCTCAAACGTATCTGGACTCTACAGAAAACTTAAGAAACTAATTGGAGGAAGTTACAGTCATGTTCAAAATTAATCTATCAACAGTAGCTAGAACTATGACCGAAGAACAGTATGATCTTTATGCTTATTTGAAATATAAAGAACTCAGTGTATACTTGGAATTTGGACATGAACTCTTTTGCATGTTGTTCATTATGAAGTCTAGTCTCTTTACTGTAAATTTGGTGACAATTAGATGAGTATATGATTTATGATGCATTTTATAGCATGTACTGTGCTGCATTCAGTCAGATTAGACACTCTGTAGAGATGACACAATTGAGGCTCTGTAAGAGCAATTTTTAAGGAAATGTTTCTGTAATATCCTGATTTTTCAATTAATGAAAAATTATTTATTTTGCACGTAGTGTGCACGTGCAATATTTTGGGTTGAATTATTTTTATAATGATGTGTATAAATATTTAATTATGTGTTCTCAAATTATTTTGTACAAAAAGCCTTTCTTTAAAGCCTTATTTTAATTTAATGAAAAAGCCTTTTCTTAAAAGCCCAAAAATGTATTTTATTTTATTTATTCTTCATAAACCATTTTTGGCCCAAAAAGAAAGCCCATGAATTAATCTCTTTTAATTAAACTTGTCATGTAGAAGACTTTTTTTTAACTAATTTATTTTTATACAAAATTAAAAATGTACAAATTTTTGGCCTAGTTGCATGCACATGCACTACACGTACACGGGCAATGCACACTCTTCTTTTGAGGCCGAGATGCATTCTTTTCGAGGGAGATTTGATTTTTGTCATGGTGATCATGGGGGTAGTTTTATGGATGTGGGTAGTTTTTCTAACTCCCATTTTGATCTAGGCCCTTCATTCTACAACCAACCACTCAATCTTGGCCCTCCATCTCACCCATTCTCTAGTATAAATACCCCCTCTCTCATGGCTATTTTCATATGCAAATTATATTTTCAAGCTATAGTATTATTGTAGTAATAGTGTGAGTTATAAAAGATAGAGAGTTTGTGTGGGTTTTGCTTGCTTGGAGTGGCCGGCTATCACATAGGGGAGCATTCGGTTTGTGCTAGGAGGCTTGGAGCTTGTGCGCGCTTTTGGCTAGGAGGTGGTGCTTTCATTTGCAAGGCTTGTGTTGTTTAGTTCTCTCCATTCAAGGTGGGTAAAACTTTCATATTTCTAATGTAGGAATCTATGCTAGTTTTAATTACCAACACTATGCATGAAAAATACTAATAAGAACACACTTAAATTGAAGAGTTAGTGTATGAATTGATTGAAATGATGTGATTAACTTGTGTGAAATTCTAGCATGAAATTAAATTGTATGTAGAATTCTCCATGATTATTAGTTTGAATGAATGATGGTGGAATATTGCTAGCATGATGCATGAAAATTTCCAATTAGATCGCTTGTAAATTGTATGGTTGAAGCATGAAATTCATTAAGAAAATGGCACACTTTAATTTGAAAAGAGGGTTTTCTTGAATGATTGAGTTGTAATTATGTAATTAATGAGTAATAGTATACTTTGTGGCGTAGATGAACTAATGAAATTATTTTGTTATCATTAAAGAAGAACCACTCAAAAATTAGTAGTTTTGAGTTTACCTATTCATATGCTAAATAAACCTTTATGTTGATATGGGGATGGATAAATCCAAAAATGTATGTGTTGTGAATAAAAAATTTATAGCAGTGAATTATCATAAGAAATTTGTGAATAAAAAGGGATTAGAAGACTAATTGATTATTCAATGTCGAAAATAAAAGATATGGTAGTCTTAATGAACAATTTATTAAATTGTGTGGAAAAATTATGTTTTTAGTACAAAAAATTATTTTATACTTGCTGTTATGAAGATCAGGTAAAGGAGATTTAATCTGGAATTTTCCAGTAGTTTTTATAAAGGCAATATGAAACTAGTTAATTTGAACATCGAGTTGTTCTTTTAAACAGTACGAATATGAAACATATGTGTTTTATTTGGGTAGTGTGACAACCCGAGCTACTAGCTCAGGCGGTCACTGACCGCGGTTGGCTTCTCTGGAGCGAGCGGTTCGAACCCTGTGTTTACAACAATTTTTCCACCATTTGAGAATATATATATATAACTTCGACCCGAAAGCACATATACTAAATTCGCCCCCTTCATATCGCTAGCACAGTTCGGCCATGTGGCGGGTGCTCTTGGCTCTCTTTCCGTTGTGCTTGGATTCGATTCTTGCTATCGGCATATATAAAAAAATATTTTTTTGGGCTATTTAGATGTCCAAAAAATGTGGAAAAAATATGGTAATTCTCATAAAAATATAAGGAATTTTATAAGAATGATTTGGGTATTATTTGAATAAATTTAACTATGGTTTGGAGTCCAAATGCATATATAGACATATGGTTCTATGTGGATGATTAATACGAAACTATAACTTGAAAGAACAAGCGAATTGGAACATTAAGTATTAACTTGGCAAAAAGAAATGTGGTTTGTGACATGATGCAATTATTTCCTCACAATATGTGAAGTGTGTGTATTATTTGGTACGGAGAAATTCTCATGATGTGTCAATTGATAAGTATATGCTATTTTGTGCAATGATGGACTAGTGAACAAAGTGAAATCATGAATTGAAAGAGAATATACATATGAGTATGAGAACTCGATATGGAAATTGTATAAATTGAAGATTGTGAAATAAAATTTGAAATAGAGTAGCTAAGTCTCCCCCGCATCGAGAAATGAAATAAAGTGAAATTAGACCAAGGTTGGTCAAGATGAAATGAATGAATAAGTCCGGTTGATGGAGAGGCTAACTCTAGAGATTAATTTTGTTCATGATTTTTAATAAAATTAAGGACTAGTGCATAGTGAAGATGTGATGAAAGTAAGAGAAAAACATTGAGTATGAGGGCCCTGGGTAGCGGCGAGAGCATATCCCAGGAATTCCCATGACGAGTCTGGGTGAGGATACTGTTCCAGAGTACCGTCCCAGTGGCGACGCTCGTGGGATGTTTGAAGACTACGGGTGGTGTCATGTTTATGGTGAGAGTGTATCCCAGGAATTCCCATGATGCGTCTGGGTGAGGATACTACTCTAGAGTGCCTAAACATGAGTTCGTAGGTCAGATAACATCTAGGATACTTACCGTAATTACAGTAGTAGATTAAATCATAACGGGGGATTGAACCCTATAAAGATGAAGAACGAATAAGGGCTTGCCCTCGGACCTATGTAGTATGGGATGCATAGAATCCGAACAAGTGCGCATTAGTGTCATGTAACATAAATAAATGCATTAAGGATTAAGTGCACAATCACAACACGACATCAATAGGGTAGTCCCTTAGTTTGAATTGTGACAAGTTTGTGTTTGTTAAATATGGAAAGTTAAGTTATACTATTTCCGGCATAGAGAGGATGACCGTATATAATGTTCGTCGGTTGAATAAACTGACGTACCCACAGTCTTATATGCAGGTAAATGTCATGTTAAAGATTAAAAGAGGATTGGATGCTTAAAGATTATATCATGCTGTTGTACTTGTATTCAATTGTTGTAAATTTTACTTCCGCTGTGCAAAAGAAAGATGTAATTATGATGTAAACTCTGATGTATGTTGAAAAGTTTTAATTTCCCTGTAAAATTGTACTAAAGAAAGTGAAAAGGTCCTGTAGAACATCTCGAATTCAGTGTATTTGGGATTCGGGGCGTTACAGAGTGGTATCAGAGCCACACTTTCTACACTTTCACACTTGTACAAATTTATAGGGAACGACACCCTAGTAGTGGACATTAGAGTGTGTGTTTGAGTCTAGAGATTTAAATGTAAGTGACTTACATTTGTGTTGCTCTAAGATTTATGCTTCTTCCTCTCTATTCCTAAGATGGCTGATCACTTCGACCCTGCTGGAGGCGACGACTGGCATATTATTGAGAAAGAGTACCATCCTGGACAGGCTGATTCCGAGGACGAGTACTATCCCGGGCAAGCTGATTCTGACAGTGAAGAATGGCCTGAATCCCGAGAGATCACCCCACCTCCAGATTCATCTGATGATTCTTCTTCTGACGAAGAAGAAGAACCAGTTCCAAGTGGCCTTGTGACTTCTCTTCAGAGGCAAGTGGAAACCCTGAAGGAGAGAGTTGGATTGTTGGAGGCTCAGCTGGAGAAGCCGAAGGCCGACTATTCTGTTCTCAGTCATCGGATTTGGGAACTTGAGAAGAAAAAGAACCTAACTGATGTGCTGAAGGATGAGGTTGAAGAACTGCGGGAAGAACTTCGAGCAGCGAAGAAGACTCGTAGGAGTTAGAGTGTTGTAGCTTCTGTTTCTTTCATTCTGATGTCAAAAATATTTTTAAATTCGAATGTATAAACTTTGGAATTCAATGAAAAGCAAGTTGGTTTAAATTCTTGTCATATACTTCGAATTTGATGGATCTTTTGCATCAGAATATGTCAAGAAGAGGAGCTAGGAATGGGGAAGGTTTGGATCTGGAGACTGAACTTGCAAGGGTCTACCAGACGCTTAATGCAGTGGCTCAAAACCAAGGAAGGGGGCCGGCGAATCCAGTGCCCGAGGCGATTAAGCTGGTGGAATCGTTCAAGAGAATGAAACCACCTGTATTCGAGGGAAAGTCAGACCCAGATGCGGCTGACAACTGGATACGGCAAGTGGAGACGATCTTTGAGGTGTTGGAGACCCCTGAGGGTAGCAAGGTCAAGTTGGCGACTTTGCAGTTGGAGAAGGATGCGGCAGTTTGGTGGCAATCCATGAAGAGGACCATGGGAGGCTTGTTGCTTGGCTGGGAGGAATTTCTGGAAGAATTCCGCAGTCACTATTTCCCCTCCGACGTCCAGGAGAAGAAGGCGATGGAATTTCTGTCGCTTCAGCAAGGCAGCATGTCGGTGAGAGCGTATGAGACCAAGTTCACTCAGCTCTCCAGGTATGCTCCAGAGCTGGTGATGGATGAGGCCAAGAAAGCTCGCAAGTTCGAGCATGGTCTGAGGCCTAGCTTGAGATCTCGTATGATACCCCTTGGTATCAGGCGATTCGATAAGCTGGTCAAGAGGGCGGCAGCGACGGAGGCGGATATGGAGCAGTTCCAAGTTGTTCAGAACCGGAGGAACAACTGGCAGACTGGCAAGAGGCCTGCACAGTCGGGGAGTTTCAGAGGGCAACCATCTGCACAGAGGTTCAAACCGACAGGGGCGAACGCTATTGGTGTAGCTGGAGGACCTGGAAACAACTGTGGTGAAACGGGGCATTACAAATCGCACTGTCCCAAACTACAGAGTGGAAACAGCAACGCACCAATGCAACAGGCTAGGAAGAGGCCGTACCAATCGGGGCGAGTATTTGCCTTGACGGAAGCTGATGCTGATGAGGCAGATCAGGTCATTTCTAGTACGAGGGCTGGTGTTTAGAGTTTTTGTCATTTCTTTTCCCGTGTTTAGTGAGACTGTTATGTAATGGTGTGTATTATGTAACAGGCGAACTATATCTTAATAGAATGAAAGCTGTCGTATTGTTTGATACTGGATCCTCTCATACATTTGTGTCTCCAAAGTTTGCTAAAGTGTTGGGAGTTGAACTGAAGATTTTTCCGGGCAAGATCTTAGCGGTAGCTACTCCGTCAGGGGAAACTTTAACCACTGATCGGTATTATGCTGATTGCGAGATTGTGATTGGGGATAGAATCTTTGGCATTGATCTGATCGAGCTGACTATCTTGGGAGTCGATGTTATCATTGGCATTGATTGGATGTCGGTGTACAGTGCAAGCATCGAGTGTAAGACCAAGACGGTGACAGTGAAGGCTCCAGGTGGACCTGAAGTCACTTTCCAAGGGAAGAAGAAGTGTTCTAAGCTGGTGGCAACTATCCGCAAGGAAGAGACTCCTGTGGAAGTGCAAGGGATTCCAGTGGTTCGGGACTATCCGACTGTATTCTTGGAAGATTTTCCTGGGTTACCCCCGCATCGTGATGTAGAGTTTAGCATCACTGTTCAACCGGGAAGTGCACCCATTTCTAAGGCACCGTATAGGATGGCTCCAGTGGAATAGGATGAGGTGAAATGGCAGATTGAGGAACTGTTGGAGAAAGGCTTTATTCAACCTAGTGCGTCACCTTGGGGAGCACCAGTGCTTTTGGTAAAGAAGAAGGATGGATCGATGAGAATGTGTATCGATTACCGGGAGCTGAATAAGGTCACTGTTCAGAATAAATATCCTATTCCTCGAATTGATGACTTGTTCGATCGTCTACAAGGAGCAGCTGTATTCTCCAAAATAGATCTTCGATCAGGATATCACCAAGTTCGAGTGAAAGCTGAAGATGTGCACAAAACTGCATTTAGAACTCGGCATGGGCATTACGAATTCTTAGTTATGCCATTCGGAGTGACGAATGCACCTGCAATCTTCATGGACTTGATGAACAGAGTTCTGAGGCCGTTCATTAATTCTTTCGTCGTGGTGTTTATCGACGATATCCTCATGTACTCCAAGTCAGAGGAGGAGCACACCGAGCATCTGGCAGCAGTTTTGCAGAAGTTGGAAGAGCAGAAGTTGTATGCCAAGTTATCCAAGTGTGATTTCTGGAAATCTGAAGTGGCATTCCTAGGTCACATCCTTTCTAAGGAGGGAGTGGCAACTGACCCTCAGAAGATAGAGGCAGTGAGAGATTGGGCTAGGCCTACTACAGTGAAGGAAGTCAGAAGTTTCCTTGGGATGACTGGATACTACAGGAGATTCATTCAAGGTTATGCCCAGATAGCTGTACCGCTTACTGGACTGACCAAGAAGAATGTGAGCTTCAAGTGGACTGAGCAATGTGAGGCGAGTTTTCAGGAGTTGAAAGATAGACTAACTACTGCACCTATTTTGGCTTTGCCTAGAGCAGGTGTTGAGTATGATGTTTATAGCGATGCTTCACATCGTGGGCTTGGTTGTGTCTTAATGCAAGAGGGAAGAGTAATCGCTTATGGGTCTAGGCAACTACGACCGCATGAGAAGAATTACCCGACTCATGATCTGGAGTTGGCTACGACTATCTTTGCTTTGAAGCAATGGAGGCACTACGTGTACGGTGAGAAGTTGAATATGTACACGGACCACAAGAGCTTGAAGTATATATATCAGCAGAGGGATCTCAATCTGAGGCAGCGGAGATGGTTGGAAGTGCTCGAGGATATGCGACCTGAGATCAAGTATCATCCTGGAAAAGCTAATGTTGTTGCTGATGCACTTAGTCGCAAGAGCAGTTTGGCCAGTTTGATTACAACTCAGAGGCAACTGATTGAGGAGTTGGATCGAGCAGGTATTGAGGTTGTCTTGCAAGGATTGGGAGCATCTTTGGCTCAGTTGAGGCTTCAGCCTACTTTGAATGCAAGGATCATTGCAAGTCAGGAGGTTGATGCTGATATTCTGGAGATGAAGGAGCAGGTTGGTGCTGGCAGGTTGCCCGGATTTCAAATCAGGGATGGAGTGCTGTGGTTCGGAGATAGGCTGTGCGTTCCAAATCAGGCGGACCTGAAAGAGAGTATTCTTCAGGAGGCGCATGCTACTCTTTTGTCGGTACATCCTGGGAGTACTAAGATGTACAAAGACATCAAACAGCATTTCTGGTGGTCAGGTTTGAAGCGGGATGTGGCTGAATTTGTCGCGAAGTGTGAGGTTTGTCAGCAAGTCAAAGCCGAAAATTAGAGACCCGGAGGTCTATTACAGCCGTTACCTATTTCGGAATGGAAGTGGGATAACATCAGTATGGATTTCATCACGGGATTGCCTAAGAGTTCTAAAGGCAATGATGCTATTTGGGTTATAGTCGATCGACTGACCAAGTCCGCTCACTTTTTGGCGATGAAACTCACTGCTTCGATGGACAAGTTAGCTGAGATGTATGTTGGTGAGATTGTCCGACTTCATGGTGTTCCCTCAACTATTGTGTCTGATCGAGATGGGCGGTTTACTTCGCATTTCTGGAGGAGTCTTCAGACAGCTTTGGGTACCAAGACAGATTTCAGCACTGCTTTTCATCCGCAAACCGATGGGCAGACTGAGAGAGTCAACCGTATTCTTGAGGATATGCTTCGGTGTTGTATACTAGACTTCGGAGGCAGTTGGGAAAGGCATTTATCTTTGGTGGAATTTGCCTACAACAACAGTTTTCAGGCTAGCATTAGGATGGCACCATACGAAGCTCTGTATGGCAGGAAGTGCAGGATTCCTGTTTGTTGGTATGAAGTAGGGGAGCGTCAGTTGTTTGGTCCTGAGCTTGTGCAACTAACTTCGGAGAAGATTGATCTGATCAGGAAAAGGTTGGTGGAAGCTCAGAGCAGGCAGAAAAGCTATGCAGACAACCGGAGAAGGGACCTTGAGTTTGAGGTTGGTAACTTCGTCTTTCTGAAGGTATCGCCCAGTAAAGGTGTGGTTCATTTTGGCAAAGGCGGGAAGTTAGCCCCGGGGTTTATAGGCCCGAATAAGATATTGAAAAGGATCGGGAAAACTGCTTACCGGCTTGAATTACCGGAAGAGTTGTCTCAGGTGCACAATGTCTTTCATGTGTCTATGCTGAGAGGTTATATTCCAGACCCGAGTCATCATTTGCCTGAAGTGCCGGAAGGTTTGCAGTTAGACCTGAATTACATCGAGTCTCCTGTTGAGATTGTTGATCGTCGAGAGAAAGTCTTGAGGAATAAGACGATACCGATGGTCAAGGTAGTCTGGAGAAACCACTTAGTTGAAGAGGCTACTTGGGAATCTGAGGAGAGGATGTTGAAGGACTATCCTGAGCTTTTTGCTTGATTGTATTTTTGTATCTTTTTGCTTGTTGTGTGTATTGTATTTTTGTTCCTCGCTCTTGATTGTAGTTCCGGGGACGGAACTATTCTAAGGAGGGAGTGCTGTAATATCCTGATTTTTCAATTAATGAAAAATTATTTATTTTGCACGTAGTGTGCACGTGCAATATTTTGGGTTGAATTATTTTTATAATGATGTGTATAAATATTTAATTATGTGTTCTCAAATTATTTTGTACAAAAAGCCTTTCTTTAAAGCCTTATTTTAATTTAATGAAAAAGCCTTTTCTTAAAAGCGCAAAAATGTATTTTATTTTATTTATTCTTAATAAACCATTTTTGGCCCAAAAAGAAAGCCCATGAATTAATCTCTTTTAATTAAACTTGTCATGTAGAAGACTTTTTTTTAACTAATTTATTTTTATACAAAATTAAAAATGTACAAATTTTTGGCCTAGTTGCATGCACGTGCACTACACGTACACGGGCAATGCACACTCTTCTTTTGAGGCCGGGATGCATTCTTTTGGAGGGAGATTTGATTTTTGTCATGGTGATCATGGGGGTAGTTTTATGGATGTGGGTAGTTTTTCTAACTCCTATTTTGATCTAGGCCCTTCATTCTACAACCAACCACTCAATCTTGGCCCTCCATCTCACCCATTCTCTAGTATAAATACCCCCCCTCTCATGGCTATTTTCATATGCAAATTATATTTCCAAGCTATAGTTTTATTGTAGTAATAGTGTGAGTTATAAAAGATAGAGAGTTTGTGTGGGTTTTGCTTGCTTGGAGTGGCCGGCTATCACATAGGGGAGCATTCGGTTTGTGCTAGGAGGCTTGGAGCTTGTGCGCGCTTTTGGCTAGGAGGTGGTGCTTTCATTTGCAAGGCTTGTGTTGTTTAGTTCTCTCCATTCAAGGTGGGTAAAACTTTCATATTTCTAATGTAGGAATCTATGCTAGTTTTAATTACCAACACTATGCATGAAAAATACTAATAAGAACACACTTAAATTGAAGAGTTAGTGTATGAATTGATTGAAATGATGTGATTAACTTGTGTGAAATTCTAGCATGAAATTAAATTGTATGTAGAATTCTCCATGATTATTAGTTTGAATGAATGATGGTGGAATATTGCTAGCATGATGCATGAAAATTTCCAATTAGATCGCTTGTAAATTGTATGGTTGAAGCATGAAATTGATTAAGAAAATGACACACTTTAATTTGAAAAGAGGGTTTTCTTGAATGATTGAGTTGTAATTATGTAATTAATGAGTAATAGTATACTTTGTGGCGTAGATGAACTAATAAAATTATTTTGTCATCATTAAAGAAGAACCACTCAAAAATTAGTAGTTTTCAGTTTACCTATTCATATGCTAAATAAACCTTTATGTTGATATGGGGATGGATAAATCCAAAAATGTATGTGTTGTGAATAAAAAATTTATAGCAGTGAATTATCATAAGAAATTTGTGAATAAAAAGGGATTAGAAGACTAATTGATTATTCAATGTCGAAAATAAAAGATATGGTAGTCTTAATGAACAATTTATTAAATTGTGTGGAAAAATTATATTTTTAGTACAAAAAATTATTTTATACTTGCTATTATGAAGATCAGGTAAAGGAGATTTAATCTGGAATTTTCCAGTAGTTTTTATAAAGGCAATATGAAACTAGTTAATTTGAACATCGAGTTGTTCTTTTAAACAGTACGAATATGAAACATATGTGTTTTATTTGGGTAGTGTGACAACCCGAGCTACTAGCTCAGGCGGTCACTGACCGCGGTTGGCTTCTCTGGAGCGAGCGGTTCGAACCCTGTGTTTACAACAATTTTTCCACCATTTGAGAATATATATATATAACTTCGACCCGAAAGCACATATACTAAATTCGCCCCCTTCATATCGCTAGCACAGTTCGGCCATGTGGCGGGTGCTCTTGGCTCTCTTTCCATTGTGCTTGGATTCGATTCTTGCTATCGGCATATATAAAAAAATATTTTTTTGGGCTATTTAGATGTCCAAAAAATGTGGAAAAAATATGGTAATTCTCATAAAAATATAAGGAATTTTATAAGAATGATTTGGGTATTATTTGAATAAATTTAACTATGGTTTGGAGTCCAAATGCATATATAGACATATGGTTCTATGTGGATGATTAATACGAAACTATAACTTGAAAGAACAAGCGAATTGGAACATTAAGTATTAACTTGGCAAAAAGAAATGTGGTTTGTGACATGATGCAATTATTTCCTCACAATATGTGAAGTGTGTGTATTATTTGGTACGGAGAAATTCTCATGATGTGTCAATTGATAAGTATATGCTATTTTGTGCAATGATGGACTAGTGAACAAAGTGAAATCATGAATTGAAAGAGAATATACATATGAGTATGAGAACTCGATATGGAAATTGTATAAATTGAAGATTGTGAAATGAAATTTGAAATAGAGTAGCTAAGTCTCCCCCGCATCGAGAAATGAAATAAAGTGAAATTAGACCAAGGTTGGTCAAGATGAAATGAATGAATAAGTCCGGTTGATGGAGAGGCTAACTCTAGAGATTAATTTTGTTCATGATTTTTAATAAAATTAAGGACTAGTGCATAGTGAAGATGTGATGAAAGTAAGAGAAAAACATTGAGTATGAGGGCCCTGGGTAGCGGCGAGAGCGTATCCCAGGAATTCCCATGACGAGTCTGGGTGAGGATACTGTTCCAGAGTACCGTCCCAGTGGCGACGCTCGTGGGATGTTTGAAGACTACGGGTGGTGTCATGTTTATGGTGAGAGTGTATCCTAGGAATTCCCATGATGCGTCTGGGTGAGGATACTACTCCAGAGTGCCTAAACATGAGTTCGTAGGTCAGATAACATCTAGGATACTTACCGTAATTACAGTAGTAGATTAAATCATAACGGGGGATTGAACCCTATAAAGATGAAGAACGAATAAGGGCTTGCCCTCGGACCTATGTAGTATGGGATGCATAGAATCCGAACAAGTGCGCATTAGTGTCATGTAACATAAATAAATGCATTAAGGATTAAGTGCACAATCACAACACGACATCAATAGGGTAGTCCCTTAGTTTGAATTGTGACAAGTTTGTGTTTGTTAAATATGGAAAGTTAAGTTATACTATTTCCGGCATAGAGAGGATGACCGTATATAATGTTCGTCGGTTGAATAAACTGACGTACCCACAGTCTTATATGCAGGTAAATGTCATGTTAAAGATTAAAAGAGGATTGGATGCTTAAAGATTATATCATGCTGTTGTACTTGTATTCAATTGTTGTAAATTTTACTTCCGCTGTGCAAAAGAAAGATGTAATTATGATGTAAACTCTGATGTATGTTGAAAAGTTTTAATTTCCCTGTAAAATTGTACTAAAGAAAGTGAAAAGGTCCTGTAGAACATCTCGAATTCAGTGTATTTGGGATTCGGGGCGTTACAGTTTCCGTAGAAAAGTGTAGTAGACAACTAAACCTTTCTAACAAGAACTGTTTGAGGTGATTCCTTTGAGTAGATGATTTGATATGATTTTTACAAGACTGGACAGAAACCAGGATTTGAGCTAAGTGCTCTGTTTGAGAAAGACTTAGTGTGTGATTTGGTACACCTGAGAGTAATGTGTGTTTTAGGGTGATATAATGGCATATTTTGGACTGGTAATCAACTAGGGAGTTGTAGAGGACATCCACACATTTCCATAGAACCTGGATTTGTAGCATTCTGATGAGTGAGTAGTGATTTATGCTACTGGTAAGGTGCAGCCAGTGTACAGGAGAACACAGGCTGAGGCTTGAGAGGCCATTTTGAGGACCTATATGATAGAATCTGAGGTTATAATCAACTAGGAAGTTGTAGCCTAGGTCTTTACCTCTCCAGATTGTGCTTGTACACCCAAATCGGAGTTGTATCGAAGGAGTTATGTTCTTTTTAAGTATCGGACAGAAACACCGTAGTTGCTTAGTCTTGGATTTTTGACAAAGTATTGAGAGGACCTTTCCCCTGTGTACCATTAGAGTTGATGACTCACTTTTTGGAGATGATTGATATCTATTGTTGGTTTTGTTGACTTCCATGGTGGTTTCGGTGACTCGAGTCAGTCACTAGAGTAGGGTGATGCCCTACATCTGTCGACTCTAAGTATGAACTTCCACCGAAGCGTAGGACGTCCAAGCTATGCCGTCAAATAAAGTTCATTGCCCGGGTAGGGGTGAACACACACACACATTCATTGCCTGATTAGGGGTGAATACAGGCCATGGTGCTGGACAGACTCCAAGCTAGGGGAAATGGCGTACCGAACTGGAATCGCCAGGGTCAGAGGTTGATAAGCAATCTTATTTTACCCAAGTGATTAGAGTAAGGCCGGGATTAGAGTGATGCATTAGGGGTTTGTAATTGCATTAGTACTAGCAGACAATAGTCGGGTGTTGTACATTCCTGTTGTAGGGATACGTTTCCGATACTCATAATTAAGTCCATGGTCTCGTATCTTGATCTGTTAATTCCCCAAGATTGCCGGAGTGAGGAACGGGAGGGGAAATCCTGTCGGATAGGGGGATTTTACCCTCGATTCCGTCATGTTCTTATGCACGTGATTTACTTTATACATCAGTTCATTGCCTGGGTAGTGGTGAACACACATATATAAATTCATTGCCCGGTTAGGGATGAACACACAAGTTCATTGCCCGGGTAGGGGTGAACGCACAAATTACACGGTCTTGCGACCGAATTCAACACAGCTTTCTGAGTGAGGTCCATATGTGGGTACTGAGTAGAAAATACGACCACCACTTAGGCACTATAGTGGCGGAACTAGACCGACCAACTGCAACCTCCTTGGGCACGGATAATCTATTGGGAACAGGTTGAGTACAAGAGTAGGATGCATGATGAGGGTTTGAATCCCTAAACTGTGGATAAAGACAGCTAGATTTTTGGGCATATATAGTATGGGATGCATTCATTCTCCAAAGTCTTGCTTGCATTAGAATCAGGCATGTGATTTGTTGCATCTAGTCGTAGGATCATGGCATATCACTGCACTCGAACCTGAATCCATTAAACCCTTGTTTGGCACATCACTTTTCCTTTTGCATAAATTATGGTTGCGATTGTAGTTCAGAGAATCACTATTATTATCAGTTTTGTGTCAGTCGAAGTACTGACGTTCCCCACCTTGTAGGTATTCGGAGCCGATATACAGTTACTACAGAGCCCGAGTTGGTTTAAGCATCCAAGGGACATATTCAAGTGTTATTATATTGTTGTAAATCTTGTAGTTCTTATTTGGATATTGTAACACTTGTAAATGCAACATTTATATGGATAAAAGTTCTTAATTTTTCTGTATTTTCTGTGATTGTGGCTATTTTGAAGTTTGACTCCTGGAGTAGGGTCTCAGATTTCCAGTATGGGGATTTGGGGCACTACAGAAGTTGGTATCAGAGCAGACTTCAAATATTAGTCCAACACAGCAGGAAAATTAAACTTGGATGCGGTGCGAAAGTTGGGTTTAGTCAGATAGTTGATGATTATAATTCATAATGTTGCTTTTACAACTTATGGTTTATAATTTTTTCTGTATCTGGACTGATTCCCATATTTTCTCTTGCAGATGCCGAGCTTGGACAATGGGCACTCGAATGGGTGGGCCGATGGACATGGTCCTACACTCCCACTCCCACCTCCACCCCCACAGCCTACGGCCATAGTGCAAGCTATCACCATGTTGTCCCAGGAGTTAGCTGCCTATAAATGAAGCCACGGGAAGCTAGAGGATCGCTTCGAGAACCTCGCACAGGCATTGATAACCACCGAGAGGAGAGTGGCTGTAGCGCCCCGATTTCCAATACTGGGAAACCGTGACACGAGCCAAGACCTTTTCTTCAATTAGTCACAATACACAGAAAAACAGGAGAATTTAAAACTTTTTATTCAATACACAATGTGTTACAAGTCTGAATATTGTACAACTATAATACCTTACAATAGAGTTACAATATTACCTTTACATTTCTAAGTATTACAACCTTCAACATCTTACATCAGAGTACTTCTCAACTAATGCATAATCAATACATATACTGCAGCGGAACTAAACATAACACTGACTCCTTGCTTTCCTTGCCTTGAGTCCTCCTGAATCTCGCCTTTGTACTTCGGCGATCCAGTACCTATGGAAGTGGGGACGTCAGTATTCACTGACGCTTAAAGGCTGATCATATAGCAGCGAATCTCCCAAGCAATATACAAAATATAGCAACGGTGTTGGTGTAGTTTAAGTGTTCGTGAGTGCTAAGACTAGACTCTAATGCGATATTTAAAATAGAACTAGGACGCTTCCTATTCTAATGTCAGCAAGTCTCCGAAAGCAACATGCAGCCCATACTACATGCGACTCCATCTCAAGCCGTTTCTCCATATATAGGGATTAAACCCGCATTATGAACTTCTAATTGTACACAACCTGTTCCTGACACCTACATGTGACTCGCGAGGCTGCAGATGTGGTCATGTGCCACTGTTGCATTTCGCCAGTGGTGTCTATGTTCGCCACCGCGACCCGGCTAACCGGACCTCACTCAAAATAGACGAACCCAATGTATCGGGCGTCTTTCCAACATCAAACTATAGGGTTTCGCAAGCGCAGGGTAGCACGAAGCCTACCCTGTGGCACCCTCTGCGGTATCGCAAGCGCAGAACTGCACAATGCATCCATGGCACCCCTAGCCACGGTACTTCAGGAATTAATAGCGCGAGATACGCAACCCGTGTCCTCAACTTGTGAGACGGCACCGTACGTATCCCTTTGACGAGAAGGTACAACCCAATACACCACCTATGATCTGCCTCAAGGGACGAGTTAGTGTAAGGGGCCCCCTACAACTGACTCCTCTCTCCCAGCAAAAGGGTTTAAGTAAAACGATCCTTGTAAGTCACTATCCTAATGATGTCCCTGACTCGAACAATCCTAGGAATGACAATATTATAACACAACATGCTAGGCCTTTAAAGTAGACTTCGCAAGACAACTCTACTAGGCTGCTCAACCTAGACTTACCAGAATTCCTCAGGATCTGGTTTGTGGCTCATCGATCCAAGACTTTGGCCGTGCGAATATACATGCATGCCATTACCCTAGACTTGGATTTCGTCTATACTCCGGTCCTCGATCAACTTACCCTGGTTAAGATTCGACGGTACACAAGGAGTGACTCCTCCACAGTTCCTTAGGGTGAGAAAACACATGTCTTGATGGTCGATAGCCCTTAGCGTGGTATATCACCCCAGACGAGCACAACGAACTGTGTACTAGCTAACAAGCTATACACGAGTAACAACCACATACGAGCCAATAAGCTACGTATGAAACAATAACTACCTACGAGCTAGGCGGGCCTCGTAGGAGACAATAACGTACATACCAGCCAAATAAGCCGTGTATGAGACCAACAGCTACGCACGGGCCGGTCGAGCCGCGTACGAGACAACAACCTACATACGAGCCAAGTAAGCTACGTATGAGACCCACAGCTACGTACGGGCCAGTCGAGCCACGTACGAGCACAACCATATGCAATCAACCATACAAATATTCAATCTTAAAAGCAACCAAACGTGCTTACTAGCAAACTTAATTTTCTATTATTAGAAGCAACAGAAGAATCTACTAGTAGTCTGTGATCGGTATTCTACTAAGGAAGAACCGAAGTGGCATAACAGCCTTTATCAACTAACTATTACTAGTGGTCTTCCCGATCTTATTACTTCGACCTATAATGCCTTAAGCATGACATACACTCGTAAGCATCTTCCTACGGTAATCCAATTACAAAACAGAACTACTCGCCATCACACTCCTAAGTATGAATATGATTAATGCTTGTGCTTACATCGAGCTTAAGCATGAAAATTACTACGACCTAGACATGACATCCACTATAGTCTAATTTGAGCATGAAAGCTTACTACTTATCATGACTAATCACCACAACTCAAACTAGTATGAACAAGCGACATTCCAAGGCATAGTAGGTAATTCTAACACTATCCCTACAACATTCTAAAGATGTATTTGATCTTTAGCATGGTATAGAACACAACACAAAATCACTACAACTAACCATGGGTAATTTCTTTAATCTAAACATGAATATCATAGCATGGATATCTCTAACTTAACATGACCAATAATTAGCATGATACCTACTTACTTAGCATGTATAATGATTACGCATGATCATCTACTAACATAGCATGAACGAATACTTATCTAAGTATGGGTATCATGTAATCTAGCATGGTATACAACTTACTTACAATTTAAACTAGCATGGCATACAACTTACTTACAATTTAACTAGCATGGCATACAACTTATTTGCAATTAAGCTTACTTACAATTAAAGCTAGCATGGTATACTACTTACCTACAATTTAAACTAGCATGGTATACAACTTTTCTACCACTTATCTAGCATGGCATACAACTTAATTACCATTAAGCTAGCATGGCATGGTTCTTACTTACAATTAAACTAGCATGGTATATCACATACCTACAATTAAACTAGCATGGTATATCACATACCTATAATTAAACTAACATGGTATATCACATACCTACAATTAAACTAACATGGTATATCACATACCTATAATTAAACTAACATGGTATATCACATACCTACCATTAATTTAACATGGTATATCACATACCTATAATTAAACTAGCATGGTATATAACTTTTCTACTATCATCCAAGCATGAATCTTTATTAGGCATGAATAACTACTAAACATGAATATCTTACTAAGCATGGGTAGCTACTAGTATGAACATACAACTTTCCTAAGTATATATGTATATATATATATATACTTCTAATCATGGTAAGTAATTTTATCATGGATCCTACAACATTCTAGGTATAATTGAATTAATCTAAACATGGTAGAAACTCTTAGATTGAGTCCTACAACATTCTAAGCATAAATGAGTTGATCTAAACATGGTAGGAAACTCTTAGATCGAATCCTACAACATTCTAAGTATAATTGAATTAATCTAAACATGGTAGGAAACTCTTAGATTGAGTCCTACAACATTTTAAGCATAAATGAGTTGATCTAAACATGGTAGGAAACTCTTAGATCGAATCCTACAACATTCTAAGCATAAATAGACTAATCTAATCATGGTAGGAATTTTAGAATTAATTCTACAACATTCTAAGCATGAAATAGCATTCCTGAAACATGATAGGAAATTTTAGAAAGCATCTTACAACATTCTAGCATGAAAACATGATAGGTAAATTTTTAGGAAGCATCCTACCACATTCTAAGTATATTCACACACCTAACATGAATTACATCATTCTTAACATGGTAGGTAATTTTTATACAAATCCTACAATATTCTAACATGAAATAGCATTCCTAAAACATGATAGGAATTTTTAGAAAGCATCCTACCACATTCTAAGCATAAGACATGATAGGTAATTTTAGAAGAAGTCCTACAACATTCTAAGTATAAAACATGATAGGATACTTTTTAGAAAAAAATCCTACAACTTTCTAAGCATAAAAACATACTAGGATATTTTTAGAAAACATCCTACAACTATCTACTACTACTACTACTCCATTTTAATCAAAAACATAACACACAACTATCTATCACTACTACTACTTTATTTTAGTCAAGAACATAACACCCAACTATCTACTACTACTACCACTTCATTCTTATCAAGAACACAACATACAACCTACTACTTTTTATTTTAACATGCTACTACTTAATTGCTTACTAGTATTTATTATCACTAGAAAAAGATCCTTTTTATTTATTCTACAACTAGTGATTAATAAAGAAAAGATCTTTTTTATTATTTCTACAACTAGTGATTAATAAAGAAAAGATCTTTTTATTATTTCTACAACTAGTGATTAATAAAAAGAAGATCTTTTTATTCTACAACTAGTGATTAACAAAGAAAAGATCTTTTTATTATTTCTACAACTAGTGATTAATAAAAAGAAGATCTTTTTATTACAAGGAAGAAAATTATAATAGAACACATGCTTATTGTTATTAGTCCAAGTTCAATCAAAGTCCTACAACCAACAATGGTTGTAAAAATGTTCATATGCTTATGTATACCAAGTCCTACAAGTCCTACAGCCCCCAATCGGTTGTATGTTCAATGTCATATGCAATATGTCTTTTTAGTCCAACAATCATACATAAACAACAACTACAATAATAAAGGTTTGATCTTTATATGTTTAGTAGTTACTACTACCACTTTCTTTCTTTTATTTATCATTCACAACACAACAACACACCCATCAAAACAAAAGAAACAAAACAAGAAGATGAGAAGAAGAAGTCAAACAACAAAACAAGCAAGCAAACAAACAAACAACCAAAGAAACAAATGGAGAACCCCCCACCTTAGTCTCTATTGGAAGGACTTGCTTGCTAACCTTCTCCTTCCCCTAGCTCTTAGAATCTCCTAGGAAAACCCTACAATAAAACTCTCTTGTTAGTATGAGACTTTCTCTCTTTCTTTTCCTTTCCTTTCTTTCTTTCTTTTTGTTTCCTAAAATGAGAGAAGGAGGAGAAGGAGGGGGTATTTATAGGAGGGATAGGAGGGGGTAAGTGCAAAATTGCACTCACATTTGCACAAAAACCCTCCCCTAAAATATGGGCCGGCCATACCATGGTAGGGGGTAGGGGTGAGGTGTAGGGTATGGTGCGGGGGAGGTGTTATGTGAGGGAGGGGAGTTTCTAGAAGATTACCTCCTAATTCTCTTATGCCTTTGTAACCCTAGGTTTAACCTCCTAATCAAACCCTAATAATCTAATTGAGTTTTGTCATAACAAAACAAGTGTTGTCCAAAAATACACAACACACAATTTGTATAATGTACCAATCGACATACTACACGTATGTGCGCATATATGTCTGTATACCGAAAATCTTCGCATAATCCGTATAAAATAATTAATTCTCGAAAATAATAATAAAATAAATTTTATTATTAGTTCGGAAGATCACAGTATCAATTTGATACAATACGGATGTATACTGACTGATATATGGGTACAGGTGATGTCTATGAATAAACCGGTTGAAAATCACCAAAATAATTCAATTTTGGAATAATAATAAAATAATAATAATAAAATAATAATTTATATACGGTAATATCCGTCCGGGATATTACAGTGGCCAAGCTAGAAAGGACCAAGAGGAAATGGAAGACGAGGGTAGTACTTCTGAAGCATCGGTACGAGGAGAGGCTGGGTCAGCTACAGAGCAGATATTTGGTACTGAGGACTCAGGTCTGCAACATGCAGGATCTGTTAGACTAGATGACTGTCGGGGATAGCTCCAAGGTTGGCAACTCGCCAGGGGCAGGAGAGCAGTGACCTCCCTTAGTGTTATAGGATTCTTTTTGATGTGTATAGATGACAACCTTTCTGAATAGCTAGGCTAACATGCTATTGTTGTGATGGGTGTACTATGAACTCATGTGATGATGATGTGATTGTGTGATGGAAAATCACTTGTATACCCTTTTTGAAATGAATGGAACTAGTATGTTTTGACCAATGCTGGTGTGTTATGGGTTGTGCATTACTACTGTGATGTGATGATGTCTGTATTAGCTTTCAGATGGCAGGAAGGACCAGAAGCAACCGAAGCGACCAGACTGAAGCCGAAGGCAGTTTAGCCAACGGTTCTGGCCTTGATGTAAGGCAAGAATTTGCTCGGGTATACCAAATGATTGGAGCATTTATAGAGGCTATCAGGAACCAAGCACCACCACAAAGAGGACCAGGAGTTGCTGTTAATGCTGATCCAGTGAAGATGGTGGAATCATTTAGGAGGATGAAACCACCAGTCTTCGAAGGACAGGCCAACCCCACAACTGCTGACGACTGGATACGTCAGGTGGAGATGGTATTTGAGGTGCTGATGACTCCCGAAGATAGAAAGGTATGTCTAGACACAATCTTGCTGGAGTAGGACGTCGGAGTTGGTGGAAGTTCGTGAAGCGTGGTCTTGGATAAGGACAGATCACTTGGGAAGATTTTCTTGAGGAATTCCGACAGCACTATTTTCCCTTGGATATGCAAGAAGAGAAAGCAATGGAATTCCATAACTTAAAGCAAAGAAATATGTCTGTCAGAGAATATGAGACGAAGTTTTCTCAGCTGTCGAGGTATGCACCGGAGATGGTTCAGGAAGAAGCGAAAAAGGTCTAGAGGTTTGAGCAAGGGCTTATGTAATGCCCCTGCCCCTAGCTTAGACAATTTATACAATTTATAAGACAAATTAGATACTATGTAGTACAACTGTCCACCACAGGCTACCTCTCAAAAGGTGGTTAACCGATTAGGTGACTCTTGATCATAGGCTATTATATTTATATATTATTATTCATATTTTACTGCCGATGTGGGATTATACTCATTCACATCTCTTCTCAATTTCCGAAATCAAGGCAGAGTGAAACCGGGTGGGCCCCCCATCCATTGGCCACGTTATCATCCCTTTGACCGAAGTCAATAGGGAAATCAAACAGCACTTTTGGTGTTTACCTTAACGTGTGCCCCCCCTCCCCCCCCCCCCCCCACCTTACCATATACATTTGATCCATGCATTATAATTATCATCAGCCAACTTTACTTCATATTATATATATATATATATATATATATATATATATATATATATATATATATATATAATATTTTTGAAACTACGGGGTGTTACAGCTTAGGCCT
Organism: Hemerocallis citrina; assembly: GCA_017893485.1. NCBI lineage: Eukaryota > Viridiplantae > Streptophyta > Magnoliopsida > Asparagales > Asphodelaceae > Hemerocallis > Hemerocallis citrina. The sequence continues at coordinate 219,851,850 of CM030364.1, forward strand.
GGACTGGGGTCGAGGATGGTTCCGTTGGGCATTCGCCGATTCGACAAGCTAGTGAGACGAGCTGCAGCAAAAGAGGCAGATATGATTCAGAATCAAGGAATGACAGGGTTTTGGAACAAAGGGAAGAGATTCACCCCAGCATCAAAGTTCAAGAAGCAAGGCAAGGGACAGAAGTTCCAGAAAATCAGTACCAAGACAGGAGAATTCAAGCCCGGAAGTTGCTTTCACTGTGGAGAGCAGGGACACTTTATGGATCGATGCCCCAGGAAGAATGCACTGAAATATATCCAGTGTGGACTAGAAGGGCATATCAAGTCAAATTGTCCCCAATTTCAAGGAACAGCCACAGGGCAGGGTCGGGAGCAACTGACAAAGGGAAGAAGCCTATGCGTCAAGGAAGAGTATTCGCCTTGACAAAGAAGGATGCTGAAGAACATAGTAGGGTAATTACTGGTATGTAAGGAAATGATGTAATAAGTTCTAAAGTTGTATTTTGGTTTTTGGAAGTTGATGAAGGATGAACTGTTGTAACAGGACATATATATATAAATGGAATTTTGGCTACAGTCTTGTTCGATAGTGAATCGACTCATTCTTTTATGTCAAAATCTTTTTCGAGAAAATTAAGATGCATACAAAAGGCAATTTCAGATTTAGCTTTGATAGTGGCTACGCCATCAGGAACAATCCTTACTACAGATCTATGCTATAGGGGATGTAAACTCTAGATTAACGGATAAACCCTAAGTATTGATTTGTTGGAATTGGGTTTTGCCGGAACAGATGTCATTATTGGTTTGGATTGGATGTCGAGGCACAAGGCAAGCATCAACTGCAAGGAGAAAGAAGTAGTTATCTCAGCTGAAGGAGTGGAACTGGTATTCCACGGGGAGAAGAGATCGAAGGCAATGACTATTATAGCTGCTAGTGAGGTGCGGGTACCTAAAGAGGTGAACAAGATACCAGTGGTGAGAAATTTTCTACTCGTATTCTTGGAGGATTTACCCGGACTTCCTCCACACCGGGATGTCGAGTTTAGCATCACAGTTCAGCCAGGTAGTGCACTAGTATCCAAAGCACCCTATAGAATGGCGCCAGTAGAGCAGTCAAGAAGTAGATTGAGGAATTCTTGCAGAATGGATTTATCAAACTAAGTGGGTTACCTTGGGGAGCACCAGTGTTTCTTGTTAAGAAGAAGGACGGATCATCAATGATGTGTATTGATTATCAGGAATTGAATAAGGTCACTATTCGGAACAAGTACCCAATTTCCAGGATCGACGATTTGTTCGAGCAGCTTTAGGGAGCAGCAATATTTTCTAAGATTGATCTACGATCTGGATATCATCAAGTGTGAGTCAAGGAAGAGGATGTACCAAAGACAGCTTTTCAGACTCTACATGGACACTATGAATTCTTGGTAATGACGTTTGGAGTGACTAATGCTCCAGTAATCTTCATGGACTTGATGAACAGAATTCTACGTCTGTTTATCGACTCATTTGTCGTGGTCTTCATCGACAACATTTTGGTATATTCAAGGACGAAAAAGGATTATGCTGAACATCTGGCAGCAGTCTTGAGCAAGCTACAATGGCATCAGTTGTATGCCAAATTATCCAAGTGTGAGTTCTGGAAATCGGAAGTTGCATTCCTAGGCCATATCCTTTCTTAGGAGGGAGTGGTTACGGATCCTCAAAAGATAGAAGCATTCAAGGGATGGCCACAGCAAAAGACAGTGAAAGAAGGAGTTTTCTGGGTATGACTGGGTATTACCGAAAATTTATCCAGAATTATGCAAGGATAGCTATACCCCTTACAACCTTGACCAAGAAGAACCAAAATTTCGACTGGACTGAAAAGTGTGAAGAGAGTTTCCAAGAACTGAAGAACCGATTGATCTCTGCACCTATATTGGTTTTACCTCAGGAGGACAAGGACAACGTCATCTACAGTGATGCATCGTATTTGGGGTTCGGATGTGTGCTGATGCAGGAGGGCAAGGTTATAGCCTATGGTTCGAGACAGCTACGACCACATGAGAAGAATTACCCGATTCATGATTTGTAACTTGCAGCCATAATCTTCGCTTTGAAATCATGGAGACATTATATCTACGAAGCAAAGGTGGAAATATGCACTTACCATAAGAGCTTGAAGTATATCTACTAGCAGAAGGACCTTAATTTAAGGCAGAGGAGATGGTTGGAAGTACTCAATGACATCCGGCCTGAAATTATATATCATCCAAGGAAGGCCAACGTGGTAGCGGATGCGCTCAGCAAGAAGAGAAGTGTGGCTACATTGGTAGCGACCCGGAAGGAACTAGATGAGGAGATTAGATAGGCAGGCATAAAAGTAGTCGCGCAGCACTTAAGTGCAGTTTTGGCACAGTTGGTGTTACGGCTGGGCTTGAATAAGTAGGTAAAGAAGGCTCAGATCGAAGATCCAGAGATGGAAGAAATGAAGATGAAGAAGCAAGTGCATGAAGGAAAAATTTCCGAATTCAGTATAAGAGAAGGTTCACTATGGTTTAGTAGTAGACTGTGTGTACCAAAGAACAAGGAGTTTAGGGAAGACATCATGAAGGAAGCTCACTCCACATTGCTTGCGATTCACTTCGGAAGCACCAAGATGTATCGTGATATAAAGCAACACTTTTGGTGGTCAGGGATGAAGCGAGACATAGCAGAGTTCGTGGCCAAATGTCTGACATGCCAATAGGTTAAGGCCAAGAATCAGAAACCAAGAGGATTGCTACAGCCTCTACCCATTCCAGATTGGAAATGGGAGAACATTAGTATGGATTTATCACGGGATTACCCAGGAGTCCTAAAAGAAATGACTCGGTATGGGTGATTGTTGATTGATTGACAAAGTCAGCACATTTTCTCTCAGTAAAGACGACCTGGTCAGTTGAGAAGCTGGCCGAGATCTACATCGAGAACATAGTGAAGCTACATGGAGTGCCAGTGTCGATAGTATCCAACCGAGATGCAAGATTTACATCTCGATTCTGGTAAAGTCTACAGTCAGCATTAAGGACTAGAACAGATTTCAGCACAGCTTTTCACCCACAGACTGATGGACAGAAAAAGAGAGTCAACAGGATTCTTGACGACATGTTGCGGGCATGCATTTTGGACTTCGGAGGAAGTTGGAAGAAATACCTAGCCATGGTAGAATTTTCTTACAACAATAGCTATCAGGCAAGCATTGGCATGGCTCCGTACGAAGCTTTGTATGGCAGAAGATACAAAACGCCAGTTTGTTGGTTCGAGATAGGAGAGTGGCAAATGTATGGGCCAGAAATCGTACAGAAAATGTCGGAATAGATTAAGCTTATTCAGAAGAGGCTTCAAGGAGCACAAAGTAGGTAGAAGAGCTATGCAGACAACCGCCGAAGAGAGTTGGAATTTGTGGAAGGGGACTCCGTATTTCTCAAGGTGTCACCGACAAAAGGAGTTATCAGATTCAGAAAGAGTGGGAAGTTAGCTCCGAGATACATTGGACCATACAAGATTCTGAAGAGGATTGGCAGGATGGCTTACAAGTTGGAGCTACCGGTCGAGTTATCTCAAGTGCATGATGTGTTCCACGTCTCTATGCTACGGAAGTATGTGTCGGATTCAAGCCATCAGTTGCCAGAGGTTCCGAAAGATTTGCAGATTAATCTTTCCTACAGAGAGCAACCAGTCAGGATACTTGATCATCAGGACAAGGTACTGAGGAATAAGGTCATCCCGATGGTCAAAGTTCTTTGGAAGAACCAGTTCGTGGAAGAAGCCACGTGGGAGCTGGAGAGCCGCATGAAGGCTTTGTATCCGGATTTATTTTAGATGTTTTTGTCTTTTTCTTTTCTCCCACTAGGGACGTTCTGGGGACAGAATGATTTTAAGGAGGGAGTAATGTAATACCCCAGATTGTACAATATATATATATATATATATATATATATATATATATATATATATATATATATATATATATATATATATATATATTGTCTATATGCGTGCATATGATTTATTTGATTATACTATTATTGGGTGCGGTTAGGGTTGCGGGGCGGTTCATGAGGATGGTTGTGTTCCAGACGATGCACGAGATTGAGGAGGACCGATACTAGTATATACACTAGTTTTTGGTACAGTGCATATGCAACTGTTGCCGCTGGATCTGGTGTGGGGGCAATAGACATAATTTGTAGGTTTGTAAGAACTCGAACAGGCTGAATCCTACTTCTTCCTCCTTGACAAGTTGACTCCCTGGTGCTCCCGCGTACCTGCACAAACGTTCGAAACACCGGGATGGATCCCGGCGACGAACCCTCCGACGCTCTTGTCAATACCAGAAAAAGTAAAAGGAAAGAGCTTAAGTGCACAAAGAGTGATCACCTTCTAACGACAGGAGGTTGGGAGGTATTTATAGTCTCCGTGGGGATCTGCTTCGGGATAAGAACGAATCCTTAATTCCCGATGTGACTGCATAGAAGTGGTTGAAACCACCTCTAGTGGATAGGGACAAGCCAGGATTTCCTCATATCCTGTTGACCTGGTCCTTAGCGGGTAGTGACCCGCTCTCAGTTAAAATAGGTCCGTTCATGGGTTAGCGGGTCCAAGAGGAGAGACCCTGTAAAGGATTCATCACTTGCTAGACTTTCAGGGAATAATTGGAGGTCACGAGTTCACCGAGTGTAGTTTGAACGATCGGTTGGGAGATTGTCATAGAAATCATCCCACGGAGCATGTGAACTTGAGGTTTGGGCTCAATCTTGTAAGTTTCCCGGATTCCAGTCCTGCACCCTAAGAAGCAGAACGCGCCATCACCTACAGCCCTTTCCTCTGCCAGGGACTTCCACGAAATGAAAACGGGCGGCATCGCCGTATGCTCTACTTTGCCCTGGTGTATATCCCGGAGTACTCCTATGGCCGATCTGTCACCCATAATTCGGACCCGTCTATAGGTGAAATTACCATCTTGCCCCTGTAACTTTAAGATTCGTGCCCAATTTGAACGGTTCCAATTTAACCCTATTTTTAGCCATATCACAAGCCCCCCACTCCCAAAGACTGTGTGTTACGGCCTTTAGGGAGTAGTTTTGTTGTTTTAATGGCGTATAGGGCTTTATCGGAGTTCTCAAAGGGTGTTCGAATCTCGTTTGAGGGGTGATGGTGCTTTTCTGAGCTGGTAATGTGCCCAAGTTTGCTCTCAGGCCCTTCTGGATTTGGTGATTTTCCCCAATTTTATATTACTTTTTCGAACCATTTATTCAATTTTGCAAAGCGATGATTTGCTCTCCGGGAGCACTAATTAATCATTCTAACCAACAATTACTTACCCAGGGGCTCAAAAATGTTCCCCTGAATTTATAATTATTTTCTAGAATTTTTCATTATTTTTTCCGTATTTTTAAGCATTTTTTTGCAATTTTTAAATAAATAATTCGAATTAATAAATAAAATATAATTTTAATTACCCAATTATGACGTGGCACAATCTGGATTGTCCATCAGCCTTGGGCGCGAAAATCTGGATGATCGAATGGTGAATCAACACTCGCTGACGTGGATCAATCTGAGACATTAATCAGATTGTCACGCGAGTTTCGGGGTGATCCAACAGCTCGAGTGGTACGAAGGCATACTTTCTCTTGTTTGGGGTCGGTGGCAAGAACTCTCGGCAACGATTGCCGACCCCCATCAAACACCTCGGTGAGCTAACACGTGTCAGGAAGGAGGTCGAAGTCGAGGTGGGTTCGAAATTCATTACCGAGGTCTAGCAGTGCTTCGAGATGACGACATGTGTTGAAGGGGTTCGGCAAGGCTTTCCAAAGTCCAAGTGAGATATTTTTCTCACGTTTGAGCATCGGTGGCAAGAACGCTCGGCGAAGCGTGCCGAAGCCCAAGTGAGATATTTTTCTCACGCTTGAGCGTCGGTGGTAGGAACGCTCGGCGAGGCGTGCCGAAGTCCAAGTGAGGCATTTTTCTCACGTTTGAGTGTCGGTGACAAGAATGCTCGGCGAGGCGTGCCGAAGTCCATGTAACACCCCACATTTTTATTTTATTAGAAATGCATTTTTTGATTTTTTGCACGTATAATGCACGTGCTAATTTTCATCTTCATTTTTATTATTCCTATTTATTTTTTAGCATGCATAAGTTTATCTAGCCTTTTATCTAACCCATGGACCTAAAATTAAATTCTAGCCCAGTAGATTAATTTAAGGGAAAGCCCACTAGGATAATTAAACTAGTTAATTAAAATAAAAGCCCATGGAACAAGCCCATTAATAAAATCCTAATTTAAGTTGAGCTTGGACTAATACATGACAAGTTACAACTTTTAGTACACATCTTAGAACTATAAACATTGTATTTATTTTATGTATGTATGTGTACACTAGTGCAACTAGTGGTTAGCCGGTTTTTACCTAGGGTGAGGCTGGGTTCTAGCATAATGGGGAGGAGAAGGGTTGGGAGTTTGGGAGTTAGGGCATTTGGAGAGTTTGAGGGAGGAGTTAGGAAAGTGAAGGGATGAAGAGTTTAAATGAGGATTTATTAGGTTTAGAATTTTGCACTTTAGACCCGAATAATATCCTATAAATACTCCTCTTCTCTTCTCATTTCACACACCAAAAGCAAATCAAATAAGAGAAAGAAAAAGAAAGAGAGTAGAGTGTTCTTGTGCTTGGAGGGATTCTTGTGCTTGGAAGAGTTCTTGCTAGGAGAAGAAGGATTTGCTAGGAGCTAGGAGTTGTGCTTCCACTTTTGTTCAACCTTCATTGGAGGTGGGTGTTCTCATATTTTCTAATTGTAGAACAATGCATGCTAATAATAATGAATGTGTAGTATAGAAATTTTGATGTGCTAAAGTAGAACAAATCTATATTTGGATGTAGTGTGAATAATAGTAAATCATGTTATGATTGGTAAATTATTTAACATCATGTTAGTTGGCAATGAGAAAAAGAAATAATTGATGAAATTGTCATAAACTAGTATACATGAATGAAGAGATGTGTGATTATATGAATACTTGTTGAGATTTCCGTTTATGATAAGCAAATGAATTTTTGTAAAATAAATTTGATACGCATAATTTCTTTTGGTTGTTGGAAATTGCTAGTTGTTTAAAATGTAGAAATATATTGCTTATTCATAAAAGAGATGAAATAAATTGTGTAATTTAGATGTTTGTATAAAAACATGATTTACAAAATTATGAGTTACTGTGAGAAAGTAAATTCAGTATAGATGAACAAATGATAGTTTAATGAAAGTTGGATCAAGAGAAAAATCGAGTTTTTGTGAAGATAATAGAATAACAGAAAGACTGAACAAAAACATATTGGTATAACTCTGTATCAGTAACTGCATATGGATTTCTTGGTTAGCAGAGACTTTTTAAAACCATCACTATAGCGCGCCTTTGTCCCGGGTCACGAGTTCGAAACTCGGCAAACCCCTTTCTTTTATTTTCGTTTTCTTTGTTTGAAATCCAACCGCAGAGTAATTGTATTTGGGGTTTCGGGTGCTCCTTTGAAGCACTGAGTCCATGTGGACTTATTGGCTAGCGGGTGAGGGTCTTTGGGCGTCACTGTAGCAAGCGCAGTCTGGGTTCGAAACTCGTGGGCTGCACTTCTTTTTTTATTTCATGTTCTTTGATTTTGGGCCATTTTTGATGGGTTTAAAGGGAGATAAAATTTGGAGAAAAATAATAGAATTTTCTATATATGAAATAGAGTTTATTAAAAAGAGTTGCAAATTTTTCTAGTAGATTTGAGATACAAAAAATGGATATTTGAGATAGACAGTGAATTGTAACTTAAGTTTTGATTAGTAAAGAGTATGAAATTTATAATTTTGAAGAAGAGAAAAATTTGTTTGTGTGAAGTGATTTGTTTTGAAAAGATTATACTATTACTTGGTTTTAGAATTGTTGAGATACATTGTATGAACTTAAATTGTTAATAAGATTTCAAGTGATGAAAGTGTGTCCATGAAAAGAATTATTAGAGTTTGAATTTGTTGATAAAATTTCATGTGATGAAGTTGTGTTCTTGAAAGAAGTTATTTGCTTATAAAGATTATGAATTGATAAATAGATCATGAATAGTGACAAGACTAAGAAAATAATTACTTTGTGAATAAATGTTAAGGCAAGACTTTGATCATTTGTGAATAAGTGAAGATAAAAATAATTAAGTTTAAGACATGTTTATTAAAGGGTATGTGTACCCATGGATTCTTGTACATGAAAAAGTTGTGATTTAGAGTTAGTGAGACCTCGGGTACCGGCACTACTGAATTGAAAAGATTTGAGATATATTTTGAGATATGGCCATGGAGCTATCTCGGTAAATGTTGATTAAGTCCGGTAGGAGGTAAAACTAACTCTAGGTTTGGAGATTTATTCATGTCTTGAACTAAATACTTAGGCACATAAGTGAAGATGTAGTAAACCTGGGCAAACGTAAGTGGGGCACTCTATATAGTCGGCGGTGGACTCCGTGGCTATAGACCCAGTCGGCGGTGGACTCCGTGACTGTGGTTGCTCCGTGGGAGACAGACTTTTATTTTTTTAAATCCGGGATTATGATGATTGATCAGCGGTGGATTCCGGGATCATGAGTAGTCGGGCGGATGGTTTGCCATACTCCAATGTAATACGTATACCGGGGCTAGAGAGGCACTTGCGGGATTATTCGCACGATGAGGGATCTGTTATAACAGTCTGACGGTGGACTCCGGGACTAGGATCCATATTCGTAGAATAATCTAAACCTTATCTTATTACTGGGTAGTTTTCATGGCGAGGGATCGAACCCTTAAATGTGGAGTACGTAGGTGCTTGCCCTCGGACCTATATAGTATGGGATGCATAGAATCCGAACAAGTATGCATTAGTGTCATCCTAGTATAAAATGTGTGCATTAGGCATTAAGGCATCGCATACACTTATATGTTTAGAATTATCACTTTTGACACTTTATTGTTCATTCAAATTTTTTTTTTTTTGTGTTTTGTTAAAATATTGAGATCGTTATATGTACGGCATAGAGCGGATGGCCGAGTATAACATTTTCGTCAGTTGTAAGTGACTGACGTGCCCACAGCCTATTATGCAGGTAATGGACTTTTTCATGAAGACGTAAAGATGTTATGATGCAGTTGATGACTTACAATGATAAAGTTGTATAAGTTGTATTTTACTTTCAATGTTGTATTTTATTCTTCCGCTATGTTAACAAAAATTTAAAGGACTCTGATGTATGTTGAAAAGTTTTAATTTCCTTGTAAAATTGTACGAAGTGAAGTGTAAGATCCTGTAAAATCTCGAATTCAGTCTTATTTGGAATTTGGGGCGTTATAGTCCAAGTCAGATATTTTTCTCAAGCTTGAGCGTCGGTGGCAGGAACACTCGGTGAGGCGTGCCGAAGTCCAAGTGAGGCATTTTTCTCACATTGTTGCGTCGGTGACACGAATGCTCGGCGAGGCGTGCCAAAGTCCAAGTGAGACATTTTTCTCACGTTTGAGCGTCGGTGGCAAGAACGCTCAGCGAGGCGTGTCGAAGTCCAAGTGAGACATTTTCTCACGTTTGAGCGTCAGTGACAAGAACGCTCGGCGAGGCGTGCCGAAGTCCAAGTGAGATATTTTTCTCATGCATGAGTGTCGGTGGCAAGAATGCTCGGCGAGGCGCACTGAAGTCCAAGTGAGATATTTTTCTCACGTTTGAGCGTCAGTGGCAAGAATGCTTGGCGAGGGGAGCCGAAGTCCAAGTGAGATATTTTTCTCATGTTTGAGCGTCGGTGGCAAGAACGCTGGGCGAGACATGCTAAAGTCCAAGTGGCCTGTTGACGATTCACCAACGTCTAGTCAAAGACACGTGGCACGTTGACCGTTTGACCGTTGACCAGTCAAGCACCTTTCGAGTTTCTTGTCGTTTTGCGGTAAATGGGCCTGTCTCTTGAGTTCTTGAAGCCCATTAGTCTCGATTTGCGTGTGGCTCCTATAAATCCTCACCCCCCCCCTCTTTCACTTGTTCATTTCTCAAATTTTTACTCAGGCGACAAGTTTTGACTAACGGGAGCTTCAGGTGACAACTGACCGTTCTCCGGTGATCTTTCCGACCGTAGCTGTCAATTCAAGGTAACTCAACACTTAGTTTATTTTTAACAAATTTCTAGCCTTCCCCCGAGTTCAGAGCCCTCACCCCCCGTTATCGATGAGCCGGCTCCGAGCCAGGTTCCTCTCGTCAACAAGGGCAAAGGCATTGAAGCACCTTCTTCGGTAGTCGTAGAGACCATAGTGGAGAACCCAAGCTGGATAGGGGAGTTTGGGAGATTACTGGGTGTTTTGACTGGACTCCATAAGGTTCGAGAACTTCTGGAGGAACACGTCGAACGAATAGTGTACGGAAGGGGGCGGAGTTTTGAGGAGAACGCCGCGAGGGAGACTTCAGAAGTTGACGACACCATCTCCATCCTCAACGAAGCGGACCTAGTGGTGATTCGGGGGTGTTTTTAGAAACCCGAGGAGTTTGAGCTGATGCTGCCCGGTCCTGGAGTGAGGGTCAATTCACCGATGCCGGTGGATATGTGCTTCTGGCCAGTCGACGCCTTCATTGCTAGGGCGAGGCTGCCACTCCACCCTTTTGCTATCCAAGTTCTGCAGAGGTTCAGGATCAGCCCTATTCAGCTCATGCTGAACGGGTGGAGGGTGATCAATGGGTTCATCCTCCGTTGACAGGCGGCAGAGATCGAGCCGGATCTAAGGGTGCTTCGGACACTATACCGACTTCACCAGCAGCAGAAGTCGGAGTTTAGGTTCTACCTGGCTCCAAGGCATGGTGCTTGGCTCATTAGCTGTCCTGACTCGATAAAGCATTGGCGAGACAAGTATTTCATCATCCGGAGTTGTAAGCCGTGGTGCATCCCCTCGGACTGGATCTAAGAAGTGACGAAGAGGATGAAGGATCTTTCGGTGCTCTACCCCAACGAAGAAGACATGGTTCAGGTTCTCCTCGACCGGCCGAAGTTCGATTGGAGGGACCTGACAGAGGAGGTGCTCTACAGGAGGGGCTCAACCGTATAGACCCCAGTATGCAGTTTTTCCCTTCTGTTTTTCTTTTTTCATTCGGTTTTTACTTGCGTTTAATCACATTTTCTTCTGATGCAGAAACCATGGACTACGACGCCGTGATGGCTCAGAGGGCAGCTCTCGGCAGTAAGGCTCTGAGGAAGCAGAAAAGGTCATCTCGAAGGTGACTTCCCCGAGGCTAAAAACGGTCGCCAGCGCCGTCGAAGAAACATCGACGTCGGCCACTGTGGCCCTGAGGGTGACAACGGCGGCAGCTGCTTTGGCCTCAATCGAGGCAGGCAAGTTCCCAATGGCGGCCACTTTGGGGATGGAGGCAGCTCCGCTGACGACCAAGGCCGAAGTGTTCCTGACCGAGGAACACAAGAAGATTTTTGTCCTGGACTGGCAGGTCCGGAAGCTCGATGGGTTCCTCAATGACTCGTCGTCGAGCATGCAGGCTGTCAAGCATCTTGCGATGCCGAAGGACCACGCCACCATGGACACCAGTGGAGTTGGGGATGATGCCCTCGAGATCGCTCTAGCAGTAGTGTCGGTAAGTAGTGTAGTTTTGCTAGTTGCATACTTGTGTTTTCTTGGTTTTCATGCTAACTTATTATCCTTCTATAGATAACCTGTCACTTCAGTCATCTTATGGAGAAGATAACCGAACTTGAAAAGGAGCTGAAGAAGGAGGTGGACAGGGCTCGGGCAGAAAAAGCTCGGATCGCCAACGAGCTCGACAAGCTGAGGGTTGAGGCGGACGGGAAGACGACGAGGATGGAGTACCTCGACGGCCTCGTGAAGAAGCTGGAGGCCGATTTTGCCACTCTGCTCCGATAAAAGGAATCGGTGGCGAAGGAGAAGGAAGAGGCTATCGAAGCTACCAAGATCGCTGCCGCAAAAGAGGCCGAGGCCGCGACCATGGAGAAGGCTCAAGGGTTCCTCACGGCCAATATGGCTAAGGCTTACGCCCGCGCCATCAAGCAGGTGACGGAACGTTTCCCCGAGGTCGACTGCTCCAGGTGGTGCCTCTTCCCCGACCATGTCCCGGGCTTCGACGAAGAATCAAATGAGGACGAGGAAGGGGATGACAATGCGGATGCCGAGGTCGAGGGCATTGGCAACGAGTCCGGCTCTGAGGTTATGCCCTTAGCGATCGTCGCTGCTCCTAAGAAGTCGGATCTTGCAGCGATCGGCAACCATGGCAAAGAGGTCAGGCCACCGCATGTATCTTTCTAGATTTCAATGAAATGAAAAACATTTTGAAATTTTCGGATAAGTGTTCACAACGGTTTGTTTGAAATTTTGGCTAAGTGTTCTGTAACACCCCGTTTTGTACGATACCTGAATATATATATATATATATATATATATATATATATATATATATATATATATATATATATATAGGTATGTATATTGTCAGTATGCGTGCACCTGATTGCAGTATTATGGGTCAATTTTGCTATCGTGGTGTATGCTTAGGGTTACGGGACGGTTCATGGGAGGATTGCATTCTAAAGATGCACGAGAACGAGAAGGACCGATACTAGTATAAACGTTAGTTTTCAGTACGATGCCCATGCAAATATAACACCGTATGATACTACAGTGGATATATATTGCGTGCGCTCGTTAAATTACTCATCTCGCACTCGTTAGAACCCATTTGAGTTAATTTGGGTAGCCATCACAATAACCACAAACCAATGGGCTACAAGCCATTGGTTTGATCCCAAAACCGCCTACTACCCTAAGCCTACCCCCTAGCTCAAAACCGGCCATACCCCCCTCCCTTCTCCTTCATTTTTCCACTCTTTCCCACCTCTTTGATCTGGAAATTTCAGAAACCCCTTCATGAGAAAATAGGAGAGAAAGAAGAGAAAGTGAAGAAGAAGACTAAAGGAAGGATTTTTCAAGGATGGAAGCTTGAGAAGATCAATTTCTCTACTACAACCAAGGGTGGGGAGTTTCTCTAAACATTCATTTCTTGTCTTTTAATTGATTTTCCTTGCATGCATGTATGATAGGATGTACTAGAATGATCATCTAAGAGTTGGAAGTTGAAATCAGAATTGAAACTAGAAAACTGATTCAGAAAATCATTTTGTGGATTTTTCCGAGAGCAAACTACAAAGAATTAGACCATGAGATTTTAAGAATTTGTTCATATGCATGTGTAGATAGTTGGTGATTTATTTCAGACTTTTCTGTGGTCATTTGATATTTTAATAAAATCGTAAGATGCAACTGTGTCGTAAGGCAGATACAGCAAATGATAAACAGAATGACTGATGTTGTAGAAATTTTCATTATTTATTGAAGCATGCTCTTCATTTTACCCTATGTTCCTGCATGCATGTAGATTCTATACAAAAATCAGAAAATTATTTAGATGAGTTTATAGGCATGAGAAAAATCGAGCTTTAATCAGTAGCTGAAGCTGAACTAAAGAACTTGTTGGTTTCTGTGCTAAATTGAAATAGATATAACTCACTGTATATTTGGAGTTTTGACATGAAGTCTTTTGCATATTGTTTAGTATGATCTCTAGTTTCATCACCATAAATTTTGTGTCATTTGGACAAGTATGGAATTTAATATGATTTTATGAGTATGTGCTATGCTGGTTTCAGCTATTTTTGATACCCTGTAGAGATTGGGCATTTGAGACTCATTAAGAGCACATTTTGAGAACCTGATTCATTAGAGAATTGTAGTAGACACCTAGATCTTTCCAACAAGACAAATTTGAGGCAATTCCAGTAAAGGATTGATTTACTGTGATTTTTGTAAGACTGGACAGAGACCTGGAGTGGATCTGAGTGCACTGAATTGGAGAGACCCATTGTGAGAATTGGTGCATCGGTGAGAGATGAGTGTGTTAGGGTGACTTAATGGTATAAATTGGACTCATGACCAACTATAGAGTTATTGAGAACACCCACACCCTCCCATAAAAATTGGGGTTGTGACGTTCTGACGAACGAGTAGAGTTTTGTGCTACTGGTAAGGAGCAGTCCGTGCACAGGAACCACGCAGGCTGAAGCTTGAGAGGCTATTTTGAGGACTTAGATGGTTGAATTTGAGTTCAGGATCAACTAGGAAGTTGTAGCCTAGGATCTCACCTTTCCAGATTGGGCACATACACTCCAATCGGAGTTGTATCGAGAGAGTTATGACCATTTCAAATTTCGAGCAGAAATTCGTAGGTCGTTTAGTCTTGGTTTCGACTAAGCGTTGTGAGGACATGGTTCCGTGTGAACTATCAGAGTTGATGACTCTTTTCTAGGGATGGTTGATATCTATTATTGAGGTTGTTGACTCCCAGAGTGGGATGTGTGACTCGAGTTAGTCACTAGGGTAAGGGATACCCTGCACCTGTCAATCTTACATTATAAACTTCTGCTGAGCGTAGGATGTCTGAGCGTGCCAGTAAAATAAGTTTACGAGGGCGAACATACATTCACAGCCGGGGCAGCGGCGAGTGTAGGCCATAATGCTGGACAATTCCAAGCCAGAGAAGGGGCGAACCGGACCGGTATCGCCAAGGCCGGAGGTTGATGGGCAAGTGTGGAAGCAGTTTTATCTTTACCCGAAGTAATTAGAGTAAGGCAGGGGTTAGAATGACATATTAAGAGGTTAGGAAATTGCATTATTCCTAGTAAACCATAGTCAGCATTGTACCTTCCAGTCATAGGGATACATTTTTGGCACTCATGGATTGAGTCATCGGCTCGTATCTCGATCTGTTAATTCCTAAAGCTTTGCCGGAGTAAGGTACGGGAGGCCCGGAGGATTTGACCTCCCGAGGTGCTCACGTCCCTATGCACAGGGGTTTTTTTGTGTTTTGGTATATATAAGTTCATGACCCGATCTAGGATGAACACCCATGTGTAAGTCCATAGGTGGACGTAGGGAATCAATTGGTCGAGGGACCAGATTCAACGCAGCTTTCTGAGGAGGTTCGTACGCAGGTACCAACTGGCGGTGACTACTTGGGCACTGCAGGGGCAGAACTAGACCGACCTACTGCAACCTCCTTGGGCGATGGTCAATCTATTGGGAACTGGAGAGAGTATAAGAGTAGGGTGCATGGCGAGAGTTCGAATCCCTAAATTGTGGAGAAAGACGACTAGATTTGGGGGCATATGTAGTATGGGATGCATTCGTGCTCCAAAGTCTTGCTTGCATTAGAATCAAGCATGTGAGTTTGCTGCATCTAGTCATAAGGTCATTTCATAACACTGTACTAAAACCCGAATCCACTAAACCCTTGTTTTGGCTCAACACCTTTCTATTTTGCATAAATTATTGGTTGTGATTGAATTTTAGAGAATCGCTGTTATCATCAGCTTTGTGTCAGTCAAAGTACTGATTTTCCCCACCTTGTAGGTATCCGAAGCCAAACTACAGGTACTACAGAGCTCAAGTTGGTCCAAGGATCCAAGGGACATATGCAAGTACTGTTATACTGTTGTAAATATTGTAATTTTTATTTGGACATTATAACCCTTGTAAATATAATATTTATATGGAATAAAAGTTTAAATTTTCCTATACTTTCTGTGATTGTGGCTATTTTGAAGTTCGACTCCTGGAGTAGGGTCTCAGGTTCCCGGTATGGAGATTTGGGGCGCTACATGTTCATTGCAGTTTGACTTGGCCTTTTCAGACCGTCGAAGTGATGCCACTCACCGAAGTGCCTCGGGTGGCCAAGAAGGCCCGTCCCGAGGTTGGTCTACGGGCGACAAAGTTGGGCCTTGCTAGGAGCCGAGAGCAGCTTCGCAAAATAGAGTGGGAGCTTTGCAAAGCGGAACGTGAGCAGAATCACCTGAGATTGGTCTTTGCTCGTCGAGACCTCGAGATCAGGCAACTAGAAGAGAGGCTCAGCGAGACGACCCCCGAAGGCGATGATGTGGGTTCTGATGAACTCAAGAATATTCACATTTAGAAGTAATAATCTTATTGCAATTGGACATTTTAATGCTCTATGTGTGGTATTTTACTCTTCTTTTCTCTTTTCCATAGGAAACAACCAAAAGTAGCAAAACGAAGCAGATTCCAGACTAATACAGATTGAGAGGATGAGATACAGGGAACTGCAGTGCAACAGTCGACTTGCTCTTCATCAGTCGACCGGACAGAGAGATTGCTGGGGCTCGGCACAGTCGACTGCCCCAACATCAGTCGACTTGACTGAGGAATCATGAAGCCACAAATGTCTCAGCACCAGTCGACTTACACCCAACACAAGTCGACTAGTATGCGGCGGAGTGAAAAGATAAGATCCATCCGCATCTAAATTCAAATCTATCCAAACCCAGGCTATAGGCGAATAACAACTTCTCCAACAAATCAAAGCTAGATACAGGAGATTGGCAAGAGCACGTGGTTAGCAGATAAGGAAGAAAAGAAGAAAAGAGAAAGAAATAAATCGCCGATCAAATAAAGAAGGAAAGAGGAGGACTTTCCTGAAAAAGTGGCAAACCCTAATTCTCGTGCCGTGTTCTATAAATATCAATCAAGAGGCATTATTTTGCTCTCTCCTCCGCCCCACCACCAGCCGAATCATAGAGCTCCAGAATCATCGATACATCAACCAAGAGCATTAGTCTATCAGCATCGAAGAAGGAGAGAGGAGATCAAGTA
Source organism: Hemerocallis citrina (assembly GCA_017893485.1). Classification (NCBI taxonomy): domain Eukaryota; kingdom Viridiplantae; phylum Streptophyta; class Magnoliopsida; order Asparagales; family Asphodelaceae; genus Hemerocallis; species Hemerocallis citrina. The sequence goes on from CM030364.1 coordinate 219,868,583, forward strand.
CTCCGAAGGGAACAAGGCAGTCGACTGAGTGACAGCAGTCGACCGATCTGCCGGACTTCATCAGTTTATTTCTCCTATTTTTAGTTCTTTTACGTTAATCATGTATTCGAACTTGCTGATCAATAAAAGTTTAATTATGTGGAACTAATTTCATAGTTGGGTAGATTGAAACCGTAGTTATGTAATGCTTCTATTCTTCTGAATACTACTCTAGTACTTATTGATTAAATCTGATTGAATTTGTATAGATTTATAATAATCAAACTTGTTCAGATTTCTAAGGGCAGTCGACTGAAGTGACAGCAAGTCGACTGACACACAGAATCTGAGTTTATCAAGTTTGTGTATTATAAATCTGAATCTGTTATATGAGCATATTGAGACGACCCGTATCTCGTGTTCATATCTTGTAACAAGGGAATCTTTCGGGGTTCTTGGTTTAATCAACTTGAAGGATCTAGATCTGATACCAATTTCTAGAACTTTGAGTGTTTGTTCGTTTCCATTGTTCTTATGTTTTCTTTAAGTGCAACTTAGTAAATACCATGCTAAATACTTAAGGAAAGAAACGAATTAGAGTAGATACCTTGCCTAATTCTTGGCCTAAGGAAACAATACTTTAAGGAGTAGATACCATGCCCTTAAAGGAACGAACATGAGTAACTAGAATAGTAAAGAAGGTGACTTAGCATTACTGACTACAGGTGGAAATCAAAACCCAACCACTTGATAAATATTTGTGATTCAGAACTCCTTGATATAGTTTTTAATCTTTTTATTTCTTTAGAAACAACACTTTAAGATCCTTATTTCTATTTTATTGGTTAGTAAGTTAATTTCTACAAACTCTGTGGGATCGACCCTTGCTTTTCACTACGCATCTCTAAACGATTCGTACACTTGCGAGGTTTTAATTTGTGTCTAGTTTAGATCATCTAGATAGCACAACAGGTTCGTCGGCGGCTGTCAACCTCGGCTTGAGACTTGGGTGCCTTGGACATTCTCTGACCAAGGTGACAGCAAAGAGGGACGAGCTGAAGAAGGTCACTGTCGACAAGAGCATGGAAGTTGCTCATCTACGGCGGACAATTGCCGATAGCTCTTGTGGTGCAGGCCCGGCATGACTACCTCATCTGAAGATAACTGTGAAGGACAACTCGCTAAAAGAGCAAATTATCGAACTCGAGGCAGAGGTCGCTCGTCTTCAGCCGCGACCCGAGCGAAGCAATGTCAAATCCAGTTCTTGCACTCGGGAGGAATATGATAGAGGGATAACCTTTTACGAGCTCGTGCTTCGCTCACCCCTACACATCGAAGCCCGGGCAATGCACAAAGTGGGGTGGCAGCTTCGTCGAGCTGAGCATCTGTTGGGGCCACTGTTAGGTCGGGCGCAGATGATGCTTCTCGGCTCGCCGGCCTAGGGACGTCCGCTGAGGTAGGCCATCGGCAGGACAATATTCGTCGCCCCCGTGTGTCTCTTAACCGAAGTATCCCCGCCCCTAGGAGGCATTGAAGTAGCTTTCTGTAATCTTATAATTTTGGTTTCAAAAATTTTGTATCTCGATGTAAAGTTGAGTCGGTTGTCTGTAATTAGACTTGTCGCTCAAACTTTATTGAAATAATACTCGTTTTGTGAACTTGTGTGATTTGCTAGCGTTTGTAGTTGTCAATAGTTGTAGGAGCAGTTCCGAATGGTGGGACTCTTTGCACTTACTCGTTTGTTAGTAGCAAAAGTTGCGTCGAACCAAGTGTTGGACTCTGAACTTGTCGTTTAGAGAATACCGGCGGCTGTAGGAGCAATTTCGAATGGTGATTCGCTTCGTACTCACTTAGAGGCAAGGAGTTGAAGCAGAGTCGAACCAAGTGTTGGACTCCAAGTGCATTATTTAGAAAATATCAATAGCTGTAGGAGCAATTCCGAATGGTGATCCGCTTCGTACTCGCTTAGAAGCAAGTAGTTGAAGCGGGGTCGGACCAAGTGTTGGACTCCAAGCATGTCGTTTAGAAAATATCAACAGCTGTAGGAGCAATTCCGAATGGTGATCCGCTTCATATTCGCTTAGGAGCAAGTAGTTGAAGCAGAGTCGAACCAAGTGTTGGACTCCAAGCGTGTCGTTTTGATAAAAAAAATTTAAAAGTAGAGTTAGACTACCAAAAAATAGAAAACTTGAGAAGTAGAGTTAGACTACTAAAAAGATAGAAAACTTGCGAGGAAAGATTTCTTTTCATTGAGAACAACTGGGCGGCCGCTTCTAAGTTATGAGCCGCCTTTACACTTTAATAAAAAGAAAATACAAGTAAGGACTTTAGACATGTCTTCTGGAGCGCTCTTAGGAAAGTTACTTAGAGCGGTGTTTAGATACCCTTTTGGTACTTCATCAAGTGCTCCGTGTTCCATGTCCTTGGTATTCTCCTTCCCCCCGGGTCTTCAAGTTGATACGTGCCTGGGCGAATAACTCTGGAGACACTATATGGTCCTTCCCAATTGGATGCCAACTTGCCTCTTTTGCCTGGATCGAAGATCAACAACTTTCTGAGCACTAGGTCTCCCTCTTTTAGGTTGGTTGGCCGTACACTCTTATTGTAAGCCTGAGTGATCCTACGGCGGTAGGTCTCTTGTCGAATTGCGGCTCTCGCGGACCTCGTCTATGAGGTCTAGGCAGTTACAAAGCTAGTTCGCGTTCTGCGCTTCACTGTAGGCTAAGAGTGAGGATGAAGGCAGACCCACCTCTAAAGGGATGAGAACTTCGGACCCATATGTGAGGTTAAAGGGGGAATAACCTGTCGGAGTTCTTTTGGTGGTGTGATAGCTCCAGAGCACGTTCGGGAGTTGTTCAACCCACAGCCCCTTAGTGGATCAGTCGAGCCTCTTCTTCAAGCTAGAGAGGATTTGTCCATTAGCGTTCTTTGCTTGGCCATTGGACTGAGGGTGAGCTATTGAGAAGAAGCGCTGCTGAATGCCGAGATCGATGTAAAAGTTATGAAAGGTAGCTCCGGTGAATTGGGTCCTGTTGTCGATCACGAGGATGCGAGGTACCCCGAATCGACAAACGATGTTCTTCCAAAAAAACTTCTGGACCTTGTGCTTGGTGATTATCGAAAGAGGTTCAGCCTCAATCCATTTTGAGTAGTCTATTGCTACCACTAAGAACTTCAGTTGGCCCGGTGCTGGAGAGAAGGGTCCAAGCAAATCCATCCCCCACATTGCGAAGGGGATTGGACTCGCCAAGAAAGCGAGTTGTGCTTGGGGCAGACGACGGATTGGGGCAAATTTCTGGCAGGAGTCGCACTGGCGGACGTACTCCTCGGAGTCACTCAGTAGTGTGGGCCAGAAGTAGCCGTAGTTTAAGAGTTTTCTGGCGAGGGATCTCGCTCCCAAGTGCACGCCATACAGACCATCATGGGCCTCCTTTAGGGCATAGAGCACTTCTTCCGGGGAGAGGCACCTCAGATAGGGTTTACCGTCGACCTGGGTGTAGGAGCATTTGTACATGACTCTGTCCAGGAGTGTGTACTACTCGGCTCCTCCTTGCCTCTTTCGGGTCTTCGGGAAGGACTCCGTCTCGGAGGTATTCGGGGAGCGGCTTCATCCAGTTTTTCCCAAGTGTTAAGGGGTAGGCTTCCACTGGCTCTGGGCCGTCTTCATCAATACTCAGTCTGAGAAGGACCTCTATTATGACGGTCCGTTCTAGACCTTGGAGGGACGAGGAGGTGAGCTTAGAGAGAGCATCCGCCTGCGTGTTTTCCTCCCTAGGAATCTGCTGGAGTTGAACATCTTCGAATAAGGCTAAAAGCTTCCTAACCTTTGCCAAGTACTTGGCCATATGCTTGTCTCTTGCCTCGTATTCCCCCGACACTTAGTTGACGACTAGTTACGAATCACTGAAGACTCTGACCTGCTTGGCCCTGGCTTTGCGAGCCATGCAGAGCCCCGCTATGAGGGCCTCATACTCTGCTTCGTTGTTTGAGGTCGGAAAGTTTAAGCGGAGGAAGTATTGGAGGACGAAAGCATCCGGGCTAGCTAAGATAACACCAGCCCCACTTTTGTCGGTGCAAGAGGACCCATCCACATAAATGGTCCAGACGAAGGGGTCGGCAGATGACTCGCAAGGGTCTTGGATGGTGCTCTCCACAATGAACTCGGCCAGAGCTTGGGACTTGATTGTTGTTCTCGGCTGATAGCTGATGTCATGTTAGCTTAGCTCGATGGACCACTTTATCAGGTGCTCGGAGTTCTCGGGCTTGTGGAGAACTTGCTTAAGGAGATGGTCGGTTAGGACGACAACCGAGTGAGATTGGAAGTAGGGGTGGAGCTTTCGAGCCGCCATCACCAAGGTAGGGGCCATCTTTTCCAGCTTTGGGTAACGGAGCTCGGCATCCCGGAGGACCTTACTTACATAGTAGATGGGCCTCTATGTTCTATCCTCTTCTCTTACAAGGACCGCGCTGAGGATTTGCTCCGAAGCGGCGAGATATAAGTAGAGGACCTCCCCAGGCATTGGCTTGCTCAAGAGTGGGGGGTTAGCTAGGTATGCCTTGAGCTGGTCGAAAGATTTCTACTGCTGTTCCCCCTATTCGAAACCTTTAGCCCCCCTGAGGGCCTTGAAGAAGAAAAGGCACTTTTCCCCAGACTTGGAGAGGAACCGCCCAATTGCTGCGAGGCGTCCCGTGAGCCTCGATACCTGTTTGATGTTGGAGGGAGGGGCTATTTTGAGAATGGCCTGGATCTTCTCGGGGTTGGCCTCTATGCCCCTCTGGCTGACCATAATCCCCAAGAACTTGCTGGATGAGACTCCGAACGCATACTTGTTCGGATTCAGCCTCATATTGTGCCTCTTGAGCACCTCGAAGGCTTCTTAAAGGTCAAGGACATGCTCGTGTCCTCGGGAACTCTTGACCAACATGTCGTCTACGTAGACTTCCATGTTTCGGCCAATCTGGTCTTGGAAGACCCTGTTCACGAGGCGCTGATAAGTAGCTCCAGCGTTCTTCAAGATGAACAGCATTACCCTGTAGGAGTACAGACCCTGGTCCTTCACAAAGGAGTTCTTCGGGATGTCGGGAGGGAACATCCGAATCTGGTTGTACCTCGAGAAAGTATCCATGAAACATAGGAGCTCGTGTCCGGAGGTCGCATCGATCAGGGCATCGATGCTTGGAAGGGAAAAGGGGTCCTTCGGGCATGCCTTATTAAGATTGGTGAAGTCGATGCATATCCTCCAACTCCCGTTGGCTTTCCAGATCATCACCACATTGGACAGCCACTGAGGATAATTTACCTCCTGGATGAACCGAGCGTTAAGGAGCTTTTCGACTTCTTCCTTGATCGTCTGTTGATGCTCAAGAGCGAACTTGTGGCGCTTTTGCTGAACAGGCTTCACACCCAGGGCGACGCTGAGATGGTGCATTAGGAGCTCTTCGGAGATCCCATGCATGTCAGCCGTGGTCCAGGCGAAGAGGTCGCGGTTCTCCCTTATGCACTGGGAGGTGTCTTCTTTGGTGGAGAGGGAGAGTGCCTTGCTGACCCGGAACGTCTTAGTGGCATCTCCTTTCGAGAAGGGTACTTCTTCCAGTTCATCCACCGGTTCAGAGATGGTCTGGCTGTTCTCCGGTGGGATCTTTAGGGCTTCTAGGGAGAGGACCGAGCCTCCCATTGAGGTCATATAGCATTTACGAGCTGCCTCTTGACTCCCTTTTACTTCTCCTACCCCTGCAGGGGTGGGGAACTTCATCTTCATGTGGTAAGCGGAAGGGATGGCTTGGAGCGCGGTAAGGCCTGGTCGACCCAGGATCAAGTTGTAAGCAGCCTTCATGTCCACCACCATGAAGTCCATCAACTCTGTGCGAGTGACCGGGGCTTTGCCAGCGGTGACGTCGAGAGTTATAACTCCCTCAATCGTTATCGAAACCCCAATGAACCCATAAAGGGTGTAGCCAGCCGGCTTGAGCAGGTCTCTTGATAGTTGGAGGCCTTTGAACGCCTCCAAGAAGAGGATATTGATGGAACTTCCATTGTCCACCAGCACCCGACGAACGTCGAAGTTGGCCATTTTGAGGTTAATGACGAGGGCGTCGCAGTGGGGCGTGTGGACGCCTTCGAAGTCCCGATCGGAGAACGTCACGGGGATTCCTAGGCCCTTGGGGGGAGGATGGCTCTGCACAGAGTTGACCTCCCTAACGAAGGCTTTTGGGGAGGATTTAGAATCTCCCCCCATTGGGCCTATGTGTATCAGGTCTAGGATGGCCTCTACTTCGACCTCCGGAGTCTCCGTGCGCTGCTCAATTCGCCTGTTAGCCCCCTAGGCGGTGGAAGGGGATCGGCTCGGTCCCTTCTCACAAACCGAGTGAGCTGCCCTCTCTGAATGAGGGCCTCGATCTATCCTTTAGGGCCCGTCAATCATCAGTGTCGTGCCTATGGTCCCGATGAAAATGACACCACTTGTCCTGGTTTCTCTTCTTCCCGGGGGTGTTCATCTTCGGAGGTGGCGGTAGGAGACCTTAATTCCCGATCTCCATCAGGATGGCAGATACACTCGCGTTAAGCGAAATGAATTTCTCGAACCGAGGGAGAGGACGATGCTGACCCCCATTGTCCTTTTGGAGCTTCTTAGCTCCTTCTTCTGCACCCTTCCGCTTATTCTCGGAAGACGACGCCTCAAAGGTGGGGTGGTGGAGAGCTTCTTCCACTTGGATGTACTTCTCCCTCCAGAGTAGGAGCTCTGAGAAGTCCCGAGGGGGCTTCTTGGCGAGGGACACCATGAGATCTGCATTGAGGACGTTCGACTGGAAGGCGACCGTGGCCACCGTTTCAAGGAGGTGATGGATCTGGCCTCAGCAGTGAAATGCTTAACGTAGTCCCTCAATCGTTCGCTCTTCTTTTGACTGAGGAACAGTAGGGAGGCGCTCGTCTTCTCTGTGCGGCGACTGCTCACGAACCCTTGAACTGGTCGAAGGAGAAGATAGACGCTTGTGCAAGTCGAGAATACCACTTCCGAGCTGGCTCCTTGAGTATGGCCGGGAAGGTCTTGCAAAGGAGGGCATCGGATGCATGATGGATCATCATGAGAGTTTTGAAACTCTCAATATGATCAGCAGGATCGGTCTTCCCTGTGTAGGTCTCGAAGTGTGGAGGTTTGAAGTTGTCTGGGACCGGGGCCTCCATGATGACACGAGAGAATGGGGGCCTACTTGGACGAAGGTCCCTCGCTCATCGTACTTTGACTTGGTCGTGCTAGCCGAGGCGCCTCTCCACCTAGTGGAGACGGTGGTAGACCGTGTAATGCCCCGAATCCCAAATACAACTGAATTCGAGAGTTCTACATGATCTTTCCACTTCATTTAATACAATTTTACAAGGAAATTAAAACTTTTCACTTTACATCAGAGTTTACATGAAACTTTACTCTTTACATTGCATAGCAGAAGTAAAATTACAACATTTAAATGAATGTACAACAACTTGAATAATCTTTAAGCATATGTTCCTCTTTAACCTTTATCATGTCATTCCCTGCATACGAAACTGTGGGTACGTCAGTTTATTCAACTGACGAACATTATACATGGCCATCCTCTCTATGCCGGAAATAGTATAACTTATTTTCCATATTTAACAAACACAAACTTGTCACATATCAAACTAAAGGGACTACCCTATTGATGTCGTGTTGTGATTGTGCACTTAATCCTTAATGCAGTTATTTATGTTACATGACACTAATGCACACTTGTTCGGATTCTATGCATCCCATACTACATAGGTCCGAGGGCAAGCCTCTTATTTGTTCTTCATCTTTGTAGGGTTCAATCCCTTGCCATGACTTAATCTACTACTATAACTACGGTAAGTATCCTAGATGTTCTATGAGTTACGAGCTCATGTCCAGACAGCCTGAAGAAAAATCCCACGTCATGTCACGACGCATCATGAAGACAGCCTGTGGTCAATTCAGCCTCCGTCATGGGACATGACACCACCCGCAGTCACCAAACATCCCACGAGCGTCGCCACCGGGACGGTACTCTGGAGCAGTATCCACGTCATGTCACGACGCGTCGTGAAGACAGCCTGTGAATACTCTCACGCCGCCAATCCAATGGCCCTCGTACCCATGTTTTTCTCCTACTTTCATCACGTCTCCACTATGTACTAATCCTTAGTTTTTATTAGAATCATGAACAAAATCAAAGCTCTAGAGTTAGCCTCTCCACTAAACCGGACTTATTCATTCATTCAAACATGACCAACCTTGGTCTTTCATTTCAAATTTCATTTCATTTCATTCCAATTGTCGGGGGAGACTTAGCTACTCTTTTGTTTCAATTCCAATTCACAATTTCCAAAATTGAGCATTTCCAACTCATAAGTTCATTTTCATAATGATAATAGATTTTCTTTTTCAAAAGCATGATCTCTAATTTATTCATAAGTCCATAGCCATACATGGAATCATATACTTCATCAAATATCAATTTCACATTCCATAGTTTTCACATTATTCTCAAATGAGAATAATTTACATCACATCACATAGTATAATTCCTATCTTTATTTCACCTCTTTTCTAGTATTTTATTTCAAGTCCTTTTGCAAAGTGCAACTTTTATAACATACAAATGTATAACTATAATTCTAAATTATACATTTTATTTTCAAAACAAACTTCATTTAATGCAAATAATCCTCAAATTATTTTTCACAAGTCCCACAAAATTTTAAGATAATAACCATATTTTTTTTCATATTTTTTTCACTCATCAAAATCACTAAAAAAATATTTTTTCCCAAATTTTAAACACTGCCGAGACCAGTGTTCGAACCCAGAACCATAGGAAAACCAACCGAAGGCACAACCACTGGGCCGAACGCGCTATGCGTTAATGAAGGCGCTGAGAGCATTAAATGCTCTAGGCTGCAGTGCTTTATTTTTTTCCAAAAAATGCAAAAGTATGTTGCTAAGGGGATTCGAACCAGCAACTCATGAGACCCGAACCCACTGTAGCGATTAAAGCCATCCCGACCACTTGAGCTACGCACTCAGGTTGTCAATAATGCAACTCGAAATTTATTTAAATCAATTCTCTCTGTTATTTAAAACATTTCGATATTCAACAAGTCCTCATTTCATTTTGCTTTTATAAAAATTACTGTAAATGTCCAGATTGACTAATATCATCATAAATTATATTCCAGTATATAGAAAATAATTTTTTCAACAATAGAAACATATTTTTTTCATACAATTAATTCGAATTGTAAACTATCACTACCACATTTCTTCTTTTTCGACATTTCTCAACAATCAACATCTTAAATCTCTTTATTAGCAATCTTCATATTAATTTCCTGTTTTTAATCATTTACCAAACATGCAAATCCATATTTTAATTCATTCATTTCAATAAAACACAAATATTCATTTAAACACATAAAGTAGCATTGTTACTCTACTAACTTTTGTGTATAATTCTTGATGTAGATAATGAGATTTTCCGCAAGCAATCCATGGCGATATTCAATTCACACAAAATTTAGACTTTACTAATGGAACCACATACAATTTCATATCCACATTTCAACAAATCAATAGATCACGTTTCCAATTAAATGTGTGCTCTTATTAATAGTTTTCATGCTTCATTCTTTCCATTCAAATCTAGCATGCATTCCTAATTAGAAACATGGAAATTTTACCCACCTTAAATGGAGAGAAAAATACAACTAGCAACCTCCTAAACGAATGTCCTTGCAAACGAACGATCCTCCTCCTAGAAGCGCGCACTCGAGCCTCCAAGCACACCAAAACCGAGAGCTCTCCTTCTTGTTAGCCGGCCTCTCCCCTTCTTGATTGATGCAAGCACAATTCTCCCACACAATCTTAATCTTTTACTCACTCACTAACTGCTAGATAATTGTATTTTAAACTATAAGCTTGGAGGAAAATAATTTGCACAAGAATACTAGCCAGATAGGGGGGGTATTTATACTAGAAATTTAGGAGAACGGATGGCTAAGATTGAAGTAGGAGTTAGGAACAAATGTCTATGATTTAAGGAGGAGTTACACTAACCATCCATGATCAAGTAACCACCATCACCATGACTCCACTCAAAATTTTGATTTCCCTCCTAAAGTCACAACCGGCCAAGCAAGTGTGCATTTGCACGTGTACGTGTAGTGCACGTGTATGCAACTTGGTCTCCAAAAATTTGTACATTATATTTTACATAAAAAAAACTTTAAATTGTATCCTACATTACAAGTTGTATTTAAAAATAAAATAGCTCATGGGCTTTAGTTTATGGGCCAAAATAATAATTATAAAAGAAAATAAATGAATTAAATTTTGGACTTTAAGAAGAAAGGCTTTTTGTCTAATTGAAAGAAGGCTTTATATAAAAATAATTAAAAGCAAAAATTTAAATATCTATACTCATCATAATGAAAATAATTACCAAAAATATTGCACGTGCACACTACGTGCAAAATAAATAATTTTTTATTAAATGAAAAATCAGGGCATTACAGACCGAGTCCTCCCTTCTGTCTTTCTTGGCTGAGCCCCGAGACTCGTCCTCATGTCGAGGAGGGCTGGAGCTGCGATGGCGATGGATTTGAGTGGGTGGTGGACTGATAGAACAACAGGAGTGACTCGGAGTAGGATGCGGACTTCGGGAGCGGTGGTGGTGATCGGGAGCAGGGCGGCGATGGCTTAGAGCCAGCCTAGGACTTCAGGAGCGGCGATGATGGTGAGGATCTGGCTGAGGGATGGGAGCCCGAGGGCCATTTTTGGGGGTAGCATTGAGTGCCCGAAGGACCGCCTCCTGGAATTACTGAAATTCTGCCCTTGTGACGGGGGCCTCCTGCTCGCGATTGACTCAAGCTGTAGGACGGCCAGCTAGGGAGCGGCTTCATCTTGGGCGATGCGGGGGTGAGTCCCTCCGCCTTCGGGGGGAGTTGGACCCCCTGCGGTCTGATCGGCATGGTGACCGGTCCCTCGGGTGCTCCCGGCGAGGGTTCGCCTCGCGGGTCCGCCTCTCCTCTAGATGAGTCCGAAGATTGGGCCCTGGCTCGGTCTGCCGATTGTTGAGAACATCTCGCAGATCCTTTGGCATAGGAGGACTTTGGGAGGCCATAGAATCTGTGGTGGCATTATGGATGGACACCCGAACCTGATGTATAGGTTGTTTGTGGCGGCTCCGTCGAGAGGGATCCCCCACGGATGCCTGGGGCCCTAAAGGCTGCAGAATAGAATAGGGAGCCTGCTGCTCAAGATGCAGGGCCTCCTGGATGGGTGGAGAGAGATCCTCCGTAGGGGGAGGAGGAGGAGGAGGAGGAGGAGGAGGAGGAGGAGGAGGATTAGAAGAGGTTGTTCTTCGGTTGGAGTTTGCAGGCTTCCTCTTGTGAGGCATGGCTAGGAGTAGCATTGGCTGAAGGAGGAAGGTGGGGTTGCTTTTTGAGTGTTTCCACAGACGACACCAATCTGTTGCCGCTGGATCTGGTGTGGGGGCAATAGACAGAATTTGTAGGTTCGTAAGAACTCGAACAGGCTGAATCGTACTTCTTCCTCGTTGAAAAGTTGACTCCCTGGTGCTCCCGCATACCTGCACAAACATTCGAAACACCGGGATGGATCCTGGCGACGATCCCTCCGATGCTCTTGTCAATACCAGAAAAGTTTAAAGGAAAGAGCTTAAGTGAACAAAGAGTGATCACCTTCTAACAGCAGGAGGTAGAGGGTATTTATAGTCGCCGTGGGGATCTGTTTCGGGATAAGAACGAATCCCTACTTCCCGGTGTGACTGGATAAGAGTGGTTGAAACAACCTTTATTGGATAGGGACAAGCCAGGATTTTCTCATATCCTGTTGACCTAGTCCTTAGCGGGTTGTGACCCACTCTCAGTTAAACAGGGACGTTCATGGGTTAGCAGGTCCAAGAGGAGAGACCCGGTTCCTAATTTGGACCCGTCTGTAGGTGAAATTACCATCTTTCCCCTGTAACTTTAATATTTGTGCCCAATTTGAACGGTTCCGATTTAACCCCATTTTTATCCATATCAGCAATATATCATTGTATGATACTACAATGGGTATACCTTGTGTACACTCGATGAAAACCCCTATTCTCTCATCTAAGAACCCAAATAAGAGCTAAAAAGTGCGGCCAAGTATTGTACCCGAAAACCAATGGCTAAGACCATGGTTTTACACAAAACCACCTAGTCTACCCTACCCCCTACTCCCCCTAAAATCCCCCCCCCTCCCCCTCCCCTCTCTTTCCTCACACTTTTCCCATTAAAAACCCTCTCATTTCTCCTCCTAAGTTCTGAAATTTTCAGAACACCAACCAAAGAAGAAAAAGAATGAGAGAAAAGAAGAAGGATTGAAGAGGAGCTCTTTTGGAGTGGATTCTTGGAGAAGAAAAGTTCAAGACCATCATCTACTCTCTAATCAATTCAGGGTGGGGAGTTTCTCTAAACTTTTCTTATTATTACTTGTTGATTCTTGCATGCATGTGAAGTAGTAGGAGTTTAGAATGATTGTTTAAGAGATTGGAAGTTGAATCTGAAACTAGAACCTGAATCTTGATCTACATGTCACTTTCTAGAATTTTCCGAGAACAAACCACAAGAAATTTGATGATGAAATTTTCACAGATTATTCCCCTACATGTCTAGATGATTCATGAAGTATTTCGGATTTTTCTGAGGTTGTTTGGTATTTTAATAAAATCCATTTTTTGAACAGAGCCGTAAGGCAGAAGTAGAAATTTTCACATGATCTTATTCTGAAAATTTTACCATGATTTCTCACATGTATCTAGACTCTACTGAAAAATCAATAAATTAATTGGAGGAAGTTACAGGCATGTTCAAAATTAATCTATCAACAGTAGCTAGAACTGTGACTGAAGAACAGTATGATCTTTATGCTTATTTGAAATATGAAGAACTCGGTGTATACTTGAAATTTAGACATGAATCCTTTTTCATGTAGTTCATTATGAAGTTTAGTCTCTTTACTGTAAATTTGGTAACTATTGGATGAGTATATAATTTATGATGAATTTTATAGCATGTACTGTGCTGGATTCAGTCAGATTAGACACCCTGTAGAGATGACACAACTGAGGCTCTGTAAGAGCAAATTTTGTGGAAGTGTTTCCTTAGAAAAGTGTAGTAGACATCTAGAACATTCTAACAAGACCTGTTTGAGGTGATTCCAGTGAGTGGATGATTTGATATGATTTTTACAAGACTGGACAGAGACCAAGATCTGAGCTGAGTGCTCTGTTTGAGAAAGACTTAGTGTGTGATTTGGTACATCAGAGAGTAATGTGTGTTTTAGGGTGATCTAATGGCATATTTTGGACTGGTGATCAACTAGGGAGTTGTAGAGGACATCAACACCTTTCCATAGAACCTGGGTTTGTAGCATTCTGATGAATGAGTAGCAATTTATGCTACCGGTAAGGTGTAGCCAATGTATAGGAAGCACACAGGATGAGGCTTGAGAGACCATTTTGAGGACCTAAATGATAGAATCTGAGGTTATGATCAACTAGGAAGTTGTATCCTAGATCTTTACCTTTCCAGATTGGACTTGTACACCCAAATCGGAGTTGTATCGAGGGAGTTATGATCTTTTTAAGTTTCGGGCAGAAACACCGTAGTTGCTTAGTCTTGGGTTTTTGACTAAGTATTAAGAGGACCTTTTCCCTGTATACCATTAGAGTTGATGACTCGCTTTTTGGAGACGATTGATATCTATTATTGGTTTTGTTGACTCCCATGGTGGTTTCGGTGACTCGAGTCAGTCACTAGAGTAGGGTGATACCCTACGTCTGTCGACCCTAAGTATGAACTTCTACCGAAGCGTAGGATGTCCAAACCATGCCGCCAAATCAAGTTCATTGCCCGGGTAAGGGTGAACACACACACACACATTCATTGCCCGATTAGGGGTGAATACAGGCCATGGTGCTGGACAAACTCCAAGCTAGGGGAAATGGCGTACCGAACTGGTATCGCCAGGGTCAGAGGTTGATAAGCAATCTTATTTTACCCAAGTGATTAGAGTAAGGCTGAGATTAGAGTGATGCATTAGGGGTTTGTAATTGCATTAGTACTAGCAGACCATAGTCAGGTGTTGTACCTTCCTATCGTAGGGATACGTTTTTGGTACTCATAATTGAGTCCATGGTCTCGTATCTCGATATGTTAATTCCCAAAGATTGTCGAAGTAAGGAACGGGAGGGGGACTCCTGTCGGATAAGGGGATTTGACCCTCGAGTCCGTCACGTTCCTATGCATGTGGTTTACTTTATACATCAGTGCATTGCCGGGGTAGGGGTGAACACACATACATAAGTTCATTGCCCGGTTAGCGGTGAACACACAAGTTCATTGCCCGGGTAGGGTTGAACTCACAAATTACACGGTCTTGCGACCGAATTCAATACAGCTTTCTGAGTGAGGTCCATGCGTGGATACTGAGTGGAAAACACGACCACCACTTAGGCATTGCAGTGGCAGAACTAGACCGACCAACTGCAGCCTCCTTGGGCACGGATAATCTATTGGGAACAGGTTGAGTACAATAGTAGGATGCATGGCGAGGGTTTGAATCCCTAAACTGTGGAGAAAGATAGCTAGATTTGGGGGCGTATGTAGTATGGGATGTATTCGTTCTCCAAAGTCTTGCTTGCATTAGAATCAGGCATGTGATTTGTTGCATCTAGTCGTAGGATCATGGCATATCACTGCACTGGAACCCGAATCCAATAAATCCTTGTTTGGCACATCACTTTTTCTTTTGTATAAATTATGGTTGCGATTGTAGTTCAGAGAATCGCTGCTATTATCAGTTTTGCATCTGTCGAAGTACTGACATTCCCCACCTTGTAGGTATCCGGAGCCGATTTACAGGTACTACAGAGCCCAAGTTAGTCCAAGCATCCAAGGGACTTATGTAAGTGTTATTATATTATTGTAAATCTTGTAATTCTAATTTGGATATTGTAATACTTGTAAATGCAACATTTATATGAAATAAAAGTTTTAAATTTTCCTGTATTTTCTGTGATTGTGGCTATTTTGAAGTTCGACTCCTGGAGTAGGGTCTCAGATTTCCAGTATGGAAATTTGGGGCGCTACATTAATGATAGGTATTTCTCTTCATACAAGCTATCCCAGAAGGAGGAAGAATTCATAAAACTATAGCAAGGAGGGATGTTTGTAACTAAGTATGAAATGAAATTCAAACCTTTATGCCCTACATTACACTTATGATGAGATTCATCTCGTCTAGAAATTCTAGGATGGGCTCAAAGAGCCGGTTAGGGATCATGTTGTAGCAACTTGTCCCAGACTCTAAGAAAAGTGGTGCAGAGAGCGAGTGAAGCAGAAAGGAACTATGCCATGTGCCAACAATAATGGGATCATTGGAAGAAGAGAGGGAACAATGACACTGCTTATGATAGGGCTCCGAAAAGCAGGATAATAGAAGATTCTACCACCACCAAGGTACCTTTCAGAGGTCCCCATTTGCTAGGAATAATGGGTGACACCAGTAAGGAGGCAGATCCCAGCAAGCACCAACAAACCCTTAAAGCCCCAAAACCTGTTATGAATGTCATCAACTAGGACACTTCAAAAGAGATTACCCTAATCAGAATGGTGTTCCGAGGAGGGTGAGGAAACAAAAGTTCAACGTCGATATTTTATCATGACTAGGCAAGATGCTCAGGTGTCATCTGACGTGGTGACAGGTACTATCACTATATGTTCTGCAAATTCTATAATATTGTTAGATTTCGGGTCCTCGCATTTTTTTGCATCACGTGACTTTGTTTGAAGATTAGATAAAACTCCCGAACATCTAGACCACACATTATCAGCATCTATAACATATGGAGACTTTATGCATGCAAGCACAGTCATTAAGAAGTATGGAGTGCTAGTATATAGTAGAATTTTGTTAATAGATCTAATTCCTTTAGACATCTGGGAGTTTGATGTCGTACTTGAGATGGATTCGCACCCAACTCATCATGCTTTTGTCGATTGTTTTGAAAAGCGAGTCATTTTTCCAAATTCCTAGGGAACCAAATTTCTCTTCCAAGGAGCTAGACCTCTACTACCCCACCAGGTGTCATATCAGCCATGCGAGCAAGTCGTTTGCTTAGGCAGGGTTGTGAAGTGTATTTGGCTTGCATAGTGGATATGCAAAAGAAGGAGAAAATATTAGTTGATATTCCTGTGGTTTGAGAATATACTGATGTTTTTCCAGAAGATTTGCTTGGTTCGCCACCAGAGAGATAAATAAAGTTCACAATTGAACTCATGCCTAATACAATGGCAATCTTAAAGGTTCCCTATCATATAGCTCTGACAGAGTTGAAGAAGTTAAAAGATCAGTTACATGAGTTACTAGACTTATAAGACCTAGTGTCTCACCATGGGGCGCTCCAGAATGGTAGCATGAGGCTATGTATCGACTGCAAAGAGCTAAATAAGGTGACAGTGAAGAACGAATATCATTTGTATGGGTTTGATAATTTTTTCAATTAGTTGAAAGGAGTGAAGGTGTTTTCAAAGATCGATCTCAGATCAGGCTATCATCAGCTTAAGATTAAGGCTGAGGATATACCAAAAAGTGCATTTCGAATATTATAGGGGCATTACGAATTTCTTGTAATGCCAATCAGATTGACTAATCCACCAGTGGCATTCACCTTTCGTTCGTATCATGATAAGTTTGTAGTTGTTTTCATTAATGATATCTTAGTTTATTCGAAAGCAAGGAGGAGCATACTCAACACCTAAATATTGTGTTGAAGAACTTGAAGGAGCAACAACTGTTTGCAAAACTAAAGATGTGTGAATTTTGGTTGGAAAGTGTGACATTTCTTGGCCATGTCATATCAAAAGACAACATCCTTGTAGACACTCAGAAGGTTGAAGCAGTGCAAAATTGGAGAAGACCTACTTCCGTGACGGCAATCAGAAGCTTCCTGGGCCTAGCTGGATATCATAGAAAATTCATCAAGGACTTCTCGAATATGGCAACCTCGTTGACTCGACTAACCCAGAAGGTTGTGAAGTTTGAAAGGAAAAACAAATGCGAGAAGAGTTTTCAAAAGCTTAAGAATTGATTGATTACCGCTCTGATCCTGACTCTGCCTTCAGGATCTGGAGGTTATGGGAATTATAGTGATACTTCTGGAAGAGGGCTTGAATGTGTTTATTGCAACATGAAAAGGTGATATCTTATGCTTTAAGACAACTTAAACCATATGAAAAGAATTATCCTACTCATGAATTGGTGTTAGCGGCCGTCATTTTTGGAATGAATATGTAAAGACCTACGTTTATGGAGAAGCTTTTGAAATATATACTGATCATAAGAGCTTGACGTATATTTTCACTCAAAAAAAGTTGAACATGAGATTGAAAAGATGGCTGGAGTTGATGAAGGACAATGATTTGAGTATCCTTTATCATCCTGGGAAGGCGAATGTAGTAGCTGATGCTCTAAGCTGGAAATCCAGCCTAAATCTAGTTACCTTGATTAGAATATAGATGCCAATCTTGGAGGAATTAAGAAAACTCAACATCGAACTTCAAGTACCTAGCTTGGGTGGTATTTTAGCCCAACTTAGTGTACAACTGACGTTGTTGAGAAGATTAAAAATGCTCAAAGTGGCGACTCCCAATTGTAGAAGATCAAAGTTGATGTGGAGCAAGGCACCCGATTGGACTTCATGATTCGTGATGATGGTTTAAGGTTCGGTACTTGCATGTGTGTTCCCAATAACTTGGAGTTAAAAAGGCAGATCATGGATGAAACTCACTGTACGAGATACATTGTCCACTCGAGAAGTACTAAGATGTATAAGGACATTCGAGATATATTTTGGTGGAACAATATCAAGCAAAAAATTACTAGCTTTGTGTCTTAGTGCTTGACATGTCAACAAGTTAAGGGTGAACATCAAAAGCCAACAAGGTTGTCAGAACTTCTTCCTATTCCAGAATGAAATTGGTAAAATATTCCATGAATTTTGTTGTTGGATTGCCTAAATCCAACAAAGGAAATAATGCAATTTAGTTGATTATGGACAAATTAACTAAGCCATCTCTTTTTCTCCCTTATAAAATCACACATTCATTAGTGAAGATGGATTCTTTATATGTCGAGAAGATTGTTATATTACACGGAGTCCCAACATCCATTGTTTCGGAGAGAGATCCATGCTTTGTATCAAGGTTTTGGAGGAGTTTACATTAAGCCTTGGGTACGAGACTCGATTTCACCTCTACATATCATCCGGATGGCCAATCAGTTGTGTCCTAGACCTAAAAGGTATGTGAGAAGAACATTTTTCATTAGTAGAATTTGCTTATAACAACAGTTATTAGTCTAGCATTGGTATGGCACTATTTGAAGCACTTTTTGGAATAAGATGTAGATCTCCTATTTTTTAGGAAGAAGTAGGAGAAAGGAAAATACTTAGTCCAGAGATTGTTCAAAAACAACTGAAAATATTAAAGTAATTCAAGAACGAATTTTGGTGGACCAAAGTCGACAGAAAAGCTATGCAGATAGGAGAAGAAGATTGCTAGAGTTCGAGGTTGGAGATTCCATATTTCTAAAATTTTCGCCATGGAAAGGAATAATGTGAATCAGAAAGAATGGAAAATTAAGTACACGATATGTTGAAACATTTGAAATTTTGGAGCAAGTAGGCCCGATAGCCTACAAACTTGTTTTGCCACCAGAATTGTCTATTGTACACAATGTCTTTCATGTATAAATAATGAGAAAATATGTGCATGACCAATCCCACATCTTAGCATATGAACCACTATATATTAGAGAATACCTATTATATGTTGAACATCCTATTCGGATTGTAGATCAGAAGGAGCACGTCTTACGGAGGATAACTATTTTCTTCGTGAAAGTTCTATGGATGAATCATTCGATCGAGGAAGCAACTTGGGAAAATGAGGATGAGGTGACGCAAAAGTACCCTAACTTATATGAAAATCAAGGTACGTATTATTCAGTTTGGATGTTGAAACATAATTTAAGGAGGGTAGAATATAATAACCTTGTTGGATATATAGGTATATTCTCACTATATGAACAATATTATGTGTAATATTGTTCTATAGGTAACACGTGTGTTACACGTACTAATTGTATGGATATCTGAACGCGGGTTGAGTGGGTTGAGAACCCAGTACTCAAACCAGTATTTAGAAATAAATACTAGCTTGTGATAGCAATCTAGGTATTCTAATTTTGATACCTAGGGTGAATATCTCAAGCAACTTAGATCTAGATATTAACCCTAATTCCCAATTGTTAATTTCTCACAAAACCTAACAATCTTGATATAATTTATTAATCAATTTATGAGATTGATCAAGGGGGTTACTGGATCCCATCGTTCTCGTCGAAACCCTCAAAGCCGTCAAGGTCATCGTCGCCGTCGATCGCTAACGCCACCATCATGGCCAGTGTCGTCTCTCCAACTGTCATTCGCTGCCAGTCGTCGCCCTCCTTTGTGTGAGGCCGTCGACCCTCAGTCGAGGCATCGTCCAGAGCCGATTCGAGCCCCCGATCGCGTGTGACATCGACTGCGAGAGCCTTACTGCCCTCCCTCAGACGTCGTGGTCACTGATTGACGGCGCCGCCCTCTAACAGACGCCGTGCTCCGTCTTCATCCTCATGTTCCTCTTTGCTGTCTAGATCCGAACCCAAAGATTGAACCCAAATTCGTTTTGGCCACTTTTGATCTTTAGTTGTCACTTGCAAGATCTGTTCTTGTCTTATCGGATCTGAACCTGATCCATTATGAATTCTGGTGAAGGAGATGGGATAGGAGTACTCTTGTGTGGTCCCCAACTTCGAGCTTCATCCATGGTTTGTTATGGAGAGGTCGCCGAATTTGTTGAGGGATTTGTTTGTGACTACGCCTTCTACTGCGGTTGGAAGCCTCAGAGGAGCTTACAGTTTTAACGCACACAAGGTGTTCCATGTTGGGTCTCTTTGGCGCAAAATGGTTTGTTGTTTGAATCTGTTCCCAAACAGACATTAGTCTAATCAATTGAAGGGGAAGCGATGGTGAAAGATAAGTTCTTTACTTTCCTCGTATTAAATTTCTGTTAAATATTTTGCTATGTGTTAGAAGTTCAAAATATTCGTTTTAAGTTTATGTTTTGAATTATAGAATTACTATGATGCTAAGTGGTTAAGTTCAAGAATGTATTAATCATTTGTTTAATTAAATATAAGTTGAACATTTGTTTTGGCTATGTGCTAAAACCAAATATCTATTTTTGATAAGTTAAACTATATGTTGTGACAATAAAGTTTGGATCTCAAAATTAAATTGTTGCTAGAATTAAACAGTGTCAATAATTCGTTTAATTGGCTAATCTTTAACAATTTGATGAATGTAGGAACTTCAAAGTTACTTACAAATTGTGTGTTAGAGACGATGGATATGCATCACGAATGAATAAGTCTGCACTATGCAGGCTTCTCCATCAAATTTGGAAAACACTTCTAACTTGAAGTGTCGGTATGATCTACTCTAATCTTTCTTAGTATTTTTCATGTGATGAATGTGTTAATGTTTTGTGCGTTTGATTATATGATTGAGAGTTTTAGATCATAGTTATTCTCGCTTTAAAAACTAGCATATTTAGGGTTGTTAAGTATTTTATCATACTATGTGTATAGATATTTTGACAAATTCATTGTTTGCAGTTTGTGTGAGATCATATATTTGCTTATCTAATAAAATAAAATAAAATTTTTTGATGTAGAAAATGTATAACAAATGTCTGTAACTTAGAAGAGAGCATCTCTTAATGTAGGATATGACTCTATTAGTTACGTTTTATTCTTTCTCGTTCATTGTACTATGTGTGCAAAGTTGAATTATAATATGTTAGTCATTATCTCATTTAGCGTTATGAAGATGATGAAGAACAAATAAAGGAAAGAACTCTTCGCTCAATGTGTTTGAGCAAGTGGATATTATTAGAATCATTAGAGAAAGCAAATAATTTTGTAAAATGTGGTAGAGTAATTTTGTATTAACTCTTATAAAGTACATATATTGTCAATTGCATGTATAAGTTGAGTTTAACAAATGAGACAATTAATAATAATAGTTCTAATTGTGTTTTTGAACATAGCATAATTGGCTAGGATTTGAGAACTATATATTCAATTGTTTGTGAGGAAATGTGATCTAATTATCAAAACTGTGGCGGGAATGGAGTTAAAAGCTATTGAGTAAAAAGCTTTAACATCCAAGTTGTTTTGAAATTTAGAATCACTATGAACTATATATTAAATTGTTTGTTCTAGTTAAAACTCATAATTCTACTAAATGACACTTCATTAAATATGACAAATGTGAAGTTTGAATTCAGATTTTGATCACTAGAAAATTATTTTGTATGGTCTCTAGGAGTTCATAACTTTTTGAATTAATACATTCTGATATTTGTGATCTTAGTAGCTTTGTGACTAAGTGAGATAATTGTTGGTCAGAAGTATTTAATCGATTTTGTAGATGATTAATATAAGTCTGTCATATATATGAAGAATAAAGTACTTGTTATTCTTAATGAATTAAAATTATAGTTAAATGCTAAAAATTAAGGGTTCGGATTTGATAGAGGTGGTGAATATGTTTTAACAACTTTAGAAAAGTTTGCATATGGCATAATCTCTACTGCACACTACTTACAACAGTTAAACGATATTGATAAACAAACACTTAGTGAAATGTTGAATTCTATATTATTGACTGTTGTTTGTCTTGTGTAATTATGAGTGATGTTGTATTGTTAATCGTATCTCTAATGTGTTACTACACTCTAAATTGAATACACCTTGTAGATCACCTTGTAGATCATGGTATAAAAACATAATAATTTTGTCAAAGTGAAAATTTGTGTTGTGATACATCTGTTAGAGTATATGACCCTAGAAGGCCTAAAGTAGGACCTACAATAAATATTTGTGTATTTAGAAAATGCAGAATATGGTTCTATGGATAGATTTTAGATCTATAATTTGTATTAGTAGAATTTAAGCAAACAAAGTTCTTTGAGAATGTGTTCATCAAAGAAAAGTGCATGAAATTATCTAGTCCTACTGACATAGTCAATAATTCACTGTTGGAATCAAGAACCAGTCATAATGACACATAAACTTGAATGAAAAATGAGCTAAAAAGAGTCTTTAATAGACAATGAAATATTTTTATGTCATACAATAATACTTTAATTTAGTTGATCTGCCGAAAGGGGCTAAAACTATAATTAGTAAGTGGGGTTTTGTAGGTGTAACACCCCGTAATTTTCAAAGAGTATATATATATATATATATATATATATATATGAAAGAGGTGGCTGTTTGTAGAAAGGAATAATGCATGGTGGCATGGATGTAATTAAATGGATGTTGAATAATGCTGGGGGGCCCACGGTGGAGTAAAAGACAGTGGGAATGCTGCATTTGTGATGGATGATGTGGCATTGGAGCAGGGGCCCACCCGGGAGAGATTTGATGATGTGATCTACCTCTTGGCACTGACATCAGCGTGCGAGAGAGAGAGAGTACGGGAGAAAGGTAAGTGAATAGTCCTATATCGGTAAGATACAAGAATAAAATAATATATAAATAATAATGCCTATGATCAAGAGTCACCTAATCGGTTAACCACCTTTTGAGAGGAAGCCCGTGGTAGGCAGTTGTACTACATAGTATCTAATTTGTCTTCTAAATTGTATAAATTGTCTGAGCTAGGGGCAGGGGGCGCTACAAATGGTATCAGAGCAGACTTTCGACACCGAGTGTGAGTGATAGTGGGTGAGATGTATACCTGAGATGGAGCTAGCATATGTACGGATAAGTATGCCTGAGAGGGAGCGAGGTTGGGGCCTGTGATGGAGAACCCGCAGAATCAGGATAATGTGCATCTAGCAGAATCAGGGTACTCCACTCCTTATCGGTTAGAAAGGCGATCCTGCACTCGGTTGTGCATGCCCCGTGCGCAACGAGGACACTGATTTCTGAAGGAGGGGTGTGTAACACCCCGTAATTTTCAAAGAGTAAATATATATATATATATATATATATATATATATATATATATATATATATATATAATATATGAAAGAGGTGGCTGTTTGTAGAAAGGAATAATGCATGGTGGCATGGATGTACTTAAATGGATGTTGAATAGTGCTGGTGGGCCCACGGTGGAGTAAAAGACAATGGGAATGCTGCATTTGTGATGGATGATGTGGCATTGGAGCAGGGGCCCACCCGAGAGAGATTTGATGCTGTGCTCTGCCTCTTGGCGCTGACATCAGCGTGCGAAAGAGAGAGTACGGGAGAAAGGCAAGTGAATAGTCCCATATCGGTAAGATACAAGAATAAAATAATATATAAATAATAATGCCTATGATCAAGAGTCACCTAATCGGTTAACCACCTTTTGAGAGGCAGCCTGTGGTGAGCAGTTGTACTACATAGTATCTAATTTGTCTTCTAAATTGTATAAATTGTCTGAGCTAGGGGCAGGGGCGTTATAGTAGGAGAAACTTAATTTTGATTGTTCAGTAGCAACTTTAATGCATTTTAGTAGCTAACAGATTCGCTGAGAAAAATGTGATAGATTTATTTGATGTCTACTCACATATTTGTCATATTGCTACAATAAGTATTCTTCTTACCCTTACATCTATTGAAAATTTTGTCATTCATAAAGGATATTTAAAAAGTTTTGTACTTGATGTTCTATACTGAACAGTTTTGTACTGAAAAGTTTTGAACAAATATGTTTAGCGAATAAGATTTACAATTTAGTAAAATCATTGTATGATCTTAAAATATGTATAGCCGACGAATAAATAATTTTTCAAATTTCTTAAAGAGCCTAGTATATGAATCTAGTAATTCAGATCAGTACCTTTAACTTTGTGGTGTATCAAATATAGTGGTTATTATTTACTTGTTCTGTTGACATGCTTGTTCTTAGAAGTGATCGCTCTATTACAAATTGAGTTAAAATTGTGCTATCCAACGAATTTAACATGAAAAACTTAGGTATTGTGGACACCATAGGTATAAGGATGAGTTTCGGTTGGCATGGGATAACTCTTAGTCAAACTCATCAAATCAAAATGTAATTCAAAAGTGGAGATATAGTAATTGAAATTGTATTTTGAAACACCTTATGATTATAATAAAAGGTTGACACCTAATGATGGTGCAACTATGAGACAAGCAGATCATTCTAAAGAAATTGACAGTCTCATATATACAAAGATCTGCACTAGAATAGACATAGCTTTTGAGGTAGGTATGATCTGCAAATTTATTAATAATCTCATACACATTTGAGTACCCTTGAGAGGCTAATGAGATACCTAAGGGGTATTCAAGAGTTTGCTTTGTGCTACTCTAGTCATTCTTCGAATGAATAGCTGATCTGATGCATTATGAAGCTTAGAATTTAGTGAAAGTCGATAACTAGTAGATATGTGTTTACACTGGGAGAAACAGAAATGTTATGCAAATTAAAAGGCAAACAAGTACTGTGCTATCATCTATGAAATCAGATCTCTATGTGTTATCCTCTGCAAGGGAAGATGCTGAATGGATTGAAGAACTTGTTGCTAGTAATCAATTAAGAAGTTTAAGTAACTCTCTAATTCTGTTTTGCAACTATCACGCTATAATGCACTGTAGCTCATAACTCACTCTATAACAGTAAGAGGAGTATATTAAGGCTGAAAGAAGCCTAGTTGAACTTTCTCATAATTAAAGTGCAATTGAAATAAAATATGGCTAATACTCTTGCTAAGAGACTCGAAAGTAATCTAATTATCAAAACTATGGGGAAATAGAGTTAAAAGCTACTGATTTAAAGCTTTAACATCCTAATTGTTTCGAAATTTAGAATTAATTGGAGCGATAGAGAAGTTCAAACTTAAGCATCAATTTTAGGCAATTGACATGTTTTAAATAATTTTGATGATTTCACATAAATTCCACAAATATATAATGTCATTCCAATTTTGATATTGGTATTATATATCTAGGAAATTTACTTAGAATAATCATATTATTCCAATACGAAATATGAAAACTTGTCGATGTGTTTTCGACGTTTAGAATGTCGTTATATCATTCCAATTTTGATGATATATCTCTTTTATGGATTCTTGTTTCATTCCAATTTTGATGTTTCAGAATTAACCATAATTGATTTGACTGTTCTATCATTCCAATATGAAATATAGTATAGTTTTTGTGTAGAAACTATAATAGTTCTTGTTCTTTATTTAGTAAAGAAACTTGATTGTGATGCTTGTTTTACATTTTTGCTATACTAATTATAAATTAACTAAGTTCTTTTGTGAAACTAGATACTTTGTGAAATTCGTTGGAATTCTTAGAGATGTGTCTCTTGATATTCTTGTTTTTAATAACCTAGCAAAGATGAAGTTGAATCTGTCAACATAGATTTAAAAAATAATGATTTGCTCAAAATGGATGAGTAAACATAAAGCAGTGTGCAAGGATAGAGTTTCAGTTTATTTCTTTCAAGAATAAATTATTTACTTGCTTGGTAAAACTTCTGTTGAGTTTAAGACTCTTGTGTTCATAAGCTTAAAACTCATATTTTGTTCTTGAAGTTTATTTGCTTTGTTTGATTTTGAAACTATGACACATTATTCCAGTTAGTATAGTCATTGTGAACAATTCTGTTGTGATATGGTTTGGGAACTATTTAATTATTTTGGTTTAGTCTATTTGAACTATTCAGATTTATAATTGATTTATTCCTTATGAACCGTACATTGAATGATGCATTTCTTCTATTTTGAGACTGCTATCAGCCAGTCAGCTTCATGTTGAACTGATGAGATAATCCAGTACGTCTATATATTGAGAATATAGGAGGAGATTGTTGGATATATAGGGATATTCTCACTATATGAATAATATTATGTGTAATATTGTTTTATGGATAACACGTGTGTTACACATACTAATTGTATGGATATCGGAACGCAGGTTGAGTGGGTTAAGAACCCAGTACCCAAACCAGTATTTAGAAATAAATACTGGCTTGTGATAGCAATCTAGGTATTACAATTTTGATACTTATAGTGAATATTTTAAGCAACTTAGATCTAGATATTAACTCTAATTCTCAATTGTTAATTTCTCACAAAATCTAACAAACTTTAACTTCTCTTTTGCAAATGACCAACAATAAAAAATTCTAAATGTAAAATCTATGACATGCTGTAACTTCTAACTCTCATTACATAAATAAATAAATAAATAATAATTTGAAGCGAGGGGAGAAGACTTCCACCTCCGTTAACCAAAGCAAATATGAAATAAGGAGGTGAGATTAAATGACTAGTATGGGTAACATTTCCTTAGAGAACATGTCCGGAAAATTTTAATTGAAGGGGGAGACTTTCCTTCTCCCTTGTTTTCCTAGACAATCCAGAAAGAGAGCAGAAGAATAGATAGAGAACATAACTCAGTTGGCTGACAGTTAGGATTTAGCCTATATAAACCTTTTAGTAATGACAGCTATTCCACACTTAGTATACCCATATTCACTTCAGTTATAGGGTGATAATAGTGAAGTAGCAAGGAGAAGATATTGAAGGGAAGTTTTCACTAAGGTAATATTCATCACTTCCATTTCATTAATTATTAGGATGGATAATAATAGAAACTTACATACTAGAGTTGCTAGATAATTGAAACTTATATACTAGAGTTGTTGGCTTCATTTTTTGAGTTCAATAATAGAAGAGGGAAGGAATGATAAATGGATTAGGTGGGCTTAGTTTAGGTTCGAGTAAAACCCGATAAGGAAGGCCAAATCCAAAGTTCAAATTCACTACAATGGATCTCAGGAACAACCAGCCAACCAAGCATAAGTAATATGGAAA
This sequence comes from Hemerocallis citrina, assembly GCA_017893485.1. Lineage (NCBI taxonomy): Eukaryota > Viridiplantae > Streptophyta > Magnoliopsida > Asparagales > Asphodelaceae > Hemerocallis > Hemerocallis citrina. The sequence goes on from CM030364.1 coordinate 219,895,611, forward strand.
AATTATAATAAAATCATAAGTTTTAAAAATGTATTGTTAATTAGCCCCCGGTATAATTTATAAAATCATAAGTTTTAAAAATATATTGTTAATTAGCCCCCGGTATAATTTATAAAAAATACTTATAGACTTTGTAACTTGGTTACAAATATCTTATAAAGTAAAGCTGCATATGAAAGTTATTGCAAATTACATTAAACTCATATTTGTCTACTGTTTGAATTATAGGCCCTCATAATTATAATATCTCTTTAATAGGAACTAGTAAATGTGATAAAATTTCTTAAGACATTGGATAACTTTCTAAACATGATATACAGAGAAATGAAGAGATTAAACTCAAATTTTAGAGAGATTATACGTAGAGAATTATAAGTCCAAATGATTAGTATGAGTAATTTATTTACTACTACTTGTTAAAGAATTGATTTGGGATCGAAGGCGACACTTGAGAGCCATGTTAAGCACTACCTGACAATATTTATTGTAAGTAATGTATCCATTTTGTATGTTTTTCTCGTGTTTTCTATTATGAAATGTAGTTTTCCAAACATGCTTTTATGATTGAATTATTATCGTCACACATGGTTTATATCGTTATCTCTCAGAATTAAATTGAGATTTGGAACTTGATTTAAATTTATAAGTATGTGTTTATATATGATGCCAGGGGCGAAGCCAGAACAAATTTTTCAGGGGGGGCCAAGAAAAAATTCTATAACTATATATAAATATACAGGTATTTTTTCATAATTTTTAGGGGGGGCCAAATAATAAAATTTAATAGATTTAAGAGGTTTTTTTAAAAAAATTTCAAAAATTTTAAGGGGATTTTCAAAATTTTGGGGGGCTCGGGCCACCCCAGGCCCCCACATAGCTCCGCCACTGTATGATGCAAGGCATGCATGACATGATTTTAGATTTTCGTTATGATTTATTATTATTTTTTATAAAGTTGATTATTATTAATGAGCTTTGATGAATTTATACCTTGTGAACCAAAATCGGTGAGTTTATATTTGCACAGTGGGACCATACCCGGTGGGTTTATATTTGCATTGTGTGGACCATAGTCAGTGGGTTGATATTATTTACACTGTGTAGACCATAGCCGGTGGGTTTATATTATTGCACTGTGCGAACCAGAGCCGGTGGGTTTATATTTATATTGTGTGGTACCATAGCCAGTGGATTGATATTATTTACACTTGTAGACCATAGCCAGTATGGTTATTTATTATCACCGAGCGGGCCGTAGCCGGTAGGATGACTGCTTATAAATTTTGATTTACTCGATGTTTATCATTCGATCATGTTGTATGAATGCTTTTGTGGCATTTGTTATTAAGGAGTTTGACATGAGATTATAACAGCTTTGTCCTTATTAGCTTGTATTATACATTCATTTGCAAATATCATGTATTTTCTTGTTTAAATGCAAAGTGACTATATTACTTCTGGGATGTTGACGCTCATCCCATTTGGAAAATATTTTTTAGATTATATGAGAACCCTTGGATAGCATGGAGACATCATTTGGGAGAATATTGATGCAGACTTTTAAGGACTCCCACAATTATGCTTAACAACCCTTTAATCGTATTCAAAGTATTCAATTTTTGAGGCATGTGTTAATTATTATTCCGTTGCTTAAGTATGAAATTAGAAGACTGTAAGAATTATGGAATTAGTTAAGTTGTAATGAACCTTACTAGTTTATCAATAAATTATTGTTCTGAATTAGTGTTTTTTTTATAGCCTTCGAGCATCTATAGTCGTTGGACAAAAACCCAAAATTTTCAAATATGTGAAAAAACTCCCCACAGTCATTGGCCAACAACCTAAATTTTGGGTATGAGAGGAATAGTGTTGTTCTATATTTGGCAAGCGATATAGGAATTTGCAAATTATAGGAGACAAAACATGAAATTTAGTCCGTGGTTTTTTTTTTGTGCTAAAAATTGTCGGACAAATTTTTTTTAATTATTCAAAATTATGGCTTGCTTAATTAGTTTTTTAATTAGTCATGGATTGCTTAATTAGTTCAATCTTAATTAATTAATCTTTTCTTGTTAAATCTTCTTTTAATTAAATGGTTGTGATATTTCGTTTGACACTGATAACCCAATTTTTCCACCGCAATTGACAATTGTTTGTTTTTTTTATTTTTTTTTTGGGACGGAAGAACATGTATCTTCCCACTCTTTTTTTAATAATAACCCAATTTTTGGGTCAGAAGACTATTGAAACAAACCCAAATTTCTATTTCTAAACCACAAATACCCAAAATTTGAATAAGAACGACTACAGATGCTCGTACAACTTGGACGTGAGTTGTAGCTTCTATTATGTGTTCCTCGAAGTGTTTTGAGGCGTGACACTTTCCCTAGTGAATATTTCCTTAATTAGGAAAGATGATCGACATAGCTCATGTATCTTCACATTGGTAAGGGTATTCCCCTCACCACTTACTTAATTTGTACTTAGTTTAAACTTTAAAGCACAAAAATAAAATAATAATAATAAATATTCTTTTTATTAATTTTTTATTTTTTATCCCTGAGTTGCAGTTCAAATAGTAAAATATTTGATATTCGAGGTAGACCAGAGGTAGACCAGATTGTAACATGAAATGAAATGAAATAAAATAAAATAATGTAAACTAAACTAAAATAAATAAAATAACCTCCTTTCTTTCAAACTTAAAAAGTAATGCTCTTTTGTGTTTGATTAAGTTTGTGTACAAAATATAAGCACTGATTAGTTTCTCTTTTTTGTATTATGCTAAACACACTCTTACTCATATCCCACTCCATGGACTCAAATCACAAAAGTTGCCAACATTAACAAAAATAATAGAAAGTGACATTCAAAACTAACAAAACACAATACTAATTACTAATTAGTGGGTTTATACATTCAAGTTGTACCATCGACAATTATAATTAATTACATACAACTAAATTTTAATAACATACAGTTACTGTCGCCGCTGCAGCACGGTGATGCATGTATATAAAAACTCAAATAAAAACATCTAGGTTATCCTCACGTATAGCATGCTCTGCTTTCATCGTCAGGTTGCAAAATCAACCTTAGATTCTCTAACAAAATATCTTAGTTTTCCAACAAAAAATTACTAAAATAATTAGCACTTAATGACACTCACTAATTAAGTAATTAAGTATCAAGGGATGCTGCCAACTTTCCGACGTGATTGAGCGCCAAGTTGTTCACAACGAAAACAGGCGTTGATCGCACTGTACTTATCGTGATTGGACGGTGGGGATTCTTCAGTGAAATTGGTGGGGCCCATGGATGGATATGGAGGCTTTTCTCCTTGCTCAATCGACAGGGAGGCCAAAAGGGGAACAGGGTCATGATCTGTCTTGATAGCGATGTCATGTGGGTCCCATAGATGTTTCCAGCCGTCCACGTGCTTGGGTTATCGAGTTGGAATCCATCAATGTAATCAAAATTGGATAGGGTACATTGCGTATAACCCAAGTGAACTATACTATACGGTGTGACATCATTTCGATTCAAGAGTCAAAGGTGGAATTTCTCTCTCCTCGACTTTATCGCTCTATCGGAGGTTCTGCCATTTCCAACTGGATTTTCTTGGACGCTTCGGGTGCTAGGGGTGGCATCCTATTCGGGTACAAGGAGTCGGTTTTCTCGCTATTGTCGACACACCGTCTCAATTTTTTTTCTCATTGTCCAGCTTCATTTGAAGGCTCTAAACAATGTGATTGCTGTTATTTCGGTTTATGGTCCGGCATCATCCCAATTTAGGCCATTATTCTGGAGTGAGTTTAGGTCTCTACACCAGTTCTCCCACGGTCTCTGCTTTATCTGCGTAGATTTCAACGTGACTAGATTTGCAGCTGAAAGATCGAACGCTAATGTCTCCTTTTCCCAATCCTGCTCTTTTAACGACTGCATAAGGGATTTGCAGTTCATTGACATCCCTATCAATGGTAGATCCTTTACCTGGTCGAACCAGCGATCTCCACCTATTCTGGCCAAACTTGACCGCTTCCTAGTTTCCCATGCTTGGATATCTCAGTTTCAATCCTCTTTTGCTAAGGCGTTCCCCAACCCTTCCTCAGACCACGTCCCTATTGCCCTGTTCTCTGACTTTCGTTTCCCTCATCGCCATCAATTTCGCTTCGAAAAATTGTGGCTGCAAGACTAGCTCTTCGTTAATCTGGTTAAGGAATGTCTTGGTGCTATCTCTGGATCGTCAGGTCTTGCATCATTGCTACTTAAGCTTCATGCCATTAAGCATGGATGCAAGATTTGGCATAGAGAAAGACAGTCCAATACCAATTTCCTTAAGAATCTTCTTCTATCTTCTATAGAAGCGATTGATGTTTTAGAAGAACAAGGGCCCATTTCGGATCATGCTCGTGTTGAGCACCTTGATTGTAAGCGCGAATATGCCAATATCCTCTTGCAAGACCATGCTAAATGGGTGCAGAGAGCCAAAGTTAGATGGCTCAAGGAGGGTGATGGCAACACTGCCTTTTTTCACAATTATGCTTCTTTCAGACAGCGCAACAATCATATCTCCATGATCCATGACCAAGGGGTCGATCTCCACTCGGAGCCTGACATTCACCGGGCTTTTCTATCTTTCTACAAGCACCTAATTGGAGTCTCTAAATCGTGTCTGATTTCTCTTGATTGGACCCAACTTTACGGCCCTCCCTCTGTGGATCTCTCCTCTCTCGAGGAACCTTTTTCCTTGGAGGAGATCAAATCCGCGGTTTTCGCTCTCAAGAGCGATTCATCTCCGGGTCCAGACGGTTTTCCGGCCCTTTTCTTTTAGAAGTTTTGGGACTGGCTCAAGGTTGATCTAATTAACATTTTTAAGGACTTGCATAACGGTTCCTTCTCCTTCGAGCGCATCAATTACGCGCACATCGTTCTTATCCCCAAAATGGTGGGAGCTCACGTGATCTCCGACTTTAGGCCTATAAGCCTTATTAACACTACTTTCAAAATCATCATGAAAGTCCTCGCGGCGAGGTTTAGTGCTATTATATCGCCCCTCATTGATCCGGTCCAATCCGGTTTTATCAAGGATCGTTTCATCCTCGATAGTGTAGCGTCGGCTCAGGAGATTATCTCCCTCTGCCATCATTCCAAATCTGAGGGCATTCTCCTCAAGTTGGATTTTCAAAAGGCTTATGATAACGTGAGCTGGGACTTTCTCCTCGATATTCTCCTTCATCGAGGTTTTGGTCCTAAATGGATTTCTTGGATTAAATCCAGCCTCTTTGCTGGTACTTCCTCCATCATTATCAACGGCTCTGAAGGCCACAAGTTTAAGGTTAAATGCGGTCTTCGTCAGGGGGACCCCATTTCCTCTCTCCTTTTTTCCCTTGTGGCTGATGTGTTCAGTAGGCTGCTGCGCAATGCTCGCGCAGCTCATGTCATTGAGGGTCTCGGTAGCTCCCCATGTTTTGACGGTATTCTTAATCTTCAGTACGCTGACGACACTATCATATTCATTAAACCTGATCAGTCGTCGTTGCGCAATCTTAAACTTCTTCTCTACTGTTTCGAGATGGCCTCTGGCCTTTCCATTAACTTCCAAAAAGTCCTCTGTGACATGGCTTGGCGGTGATTCCAGCCGTCAAACAAAAGTCTCCCAATTTTTTAATTGTCCCATTGCCTCATTTCCCATCACCTACTTGGGTATTCCCCTTAGGTGGGGCAAGCTTCATAGATCGGATTGGTTCCCTATCATTGACAAAATTGAGGCCAGGCTTAACGTCTGGACGGGGAAGTTTCTCTCCCGCGGGGGTAGATTAATTTTGATCAATTCTGTCCTCTCAGCCATTCCCCTTTATATGATGTCATTCTATTTCCTCCCTTCGTGGGTCATCAAGAGATTGGACCAAATTAGAAGTAATTTCTTCTGGTCCGGATCTTCCGGTTTTAAAATAGGGTCTCACCTTTGCAACTGGAATCTGATCTGTTTCTCTAAGGCTAGCGGGGGTCTGGGTGTGCTCAACATCAGACATCAGAACCTTGCCCTGCTTGGGAAGTGGATTTGGAGATTTCATCTCTATGAACATCTCCCGTGGGTCCAGTGCATCAAGGGCAATTATTTCCCTGTTTCCCCTTGGTGGGCTTTCCAGTCTTCCACTCATCGATTAGCGTCTCCATTCTGGAAAGGTGTATGGAAGGCAGCTTCTGCTTTTCAGTGTGGTATTTCCCAGAGATGCTCTATTGGATTCAGGACTAAATTTTGGTCCGACCTCTGGTTAGGCAACATAAAACTATCTTCGGCCTATCCCAACCTCTTTCGTCTGGCATCTATCCCAGACGCATCTGTGTATGAATCTTACCACCTTATTAACTCCAACAGGATCTGGATCATCCCTTTCGAGATTGTTCTTCCCCCGTGCTTGATCTCTAAGCTGTTAGAGCTCATTTCTTCCCTTAACCGCTACGAATGGCATCCTGATGAGGGGATCACTTGGCGTTGGAACTCCTCCGGGATTTTTTCTGTTAAATCCTTCTATAATTTTCTTAATTTTCGCGGTACAACATCTTCATCCGCTTCCTTCATCTGGAACTCTTGTGCTCCCCTTAAGGTTCAAGTTAATACTTGGCTAGCGATCCACAATAAATTACTAACGGTCGAGAATCTTAATAAACGTAATATTGCGTGGGGGCAACGCTGTCCTTTATGCTCAGAGGCCCCTGAAGATGTAAATCATCTATTTGTGGGATGCTCTTTCATCTCCCCCTATGGAAGTTAGTTTCTCTTGCTTGGGAAAATACTGAATTGCCATTCAATCTTGAGTCATGTTGGACGTCCCCCCGTTCACATCCTAGATTTTGCAAATGTTGGGACCTATCAGTCCAAATTATTATTTGGCTCGTCTGGTTGGAGAGGAACCGTAGACTTTTCTCTCACCATTCTTCACTACAAAAGAAACTCGATTTCCCGGCATTTTTTTACGGCTTTACCGGCCTTTTTTACGCCGGTGAAACTTTCACCGGCGTTTATAATAGCGCCGGTCCAAATGCCGCCGAAGCGAGCGTCGCGGAAAGGAAGGGGTATACACCGGCGGTTTTAGTGGACGCCGGTAAATGTGATACCTACACCGGCGGCCAGAAAATGTCGGTGTATGGGGGCCTCTGAGTGTCGTATTTTACTCCCAATATACATTCACCGGGGGCTATAAACCGCCGGTGTTCATCAATTCACCGACGTTTATAGAAACGCTGGTGTAGAATGAACGTATACCGGCGGTCTATGACCGCCGGTGTATGTGCATTTATGAGTGTCCGCTTTTCCCTACTTACAAGCACCGGCGTGGTCAAAAACGTCGGTGAACAGTACTACACCGGCGTTTTAAAAATGCCGGTGTTTCTTTTTACCGTTACAGCTGGCGGCATGCACCGGCGTCTAGCGGCATACACCGGCGTTTGTGTGAACGCCGGTATATCGCACACTGCAACTAATTCAATAGATAGACCGGTGTTTTATAAAATGCCGGTCTAGCTATGCCCGTTTGTACTCCTTTCTCCGGTTTTCCGTTCGATTTCAATTCACAGTTTCTTTTACAAAACCTGTAAACTAATTCACAACTGATTCAACCAATTTCGTTTCATATTAATGCGCAAATCACAACCAAACACAAGAATAATAAAGTTTAACACGTGTCATATCCCAAATATCTCAACAAACTAATTAACAGTGTCATAATCACAACCAAATTCAGCGCAAAATTAACAGTCATAATTAACAAATTAATATACCGACGAACATCCCAAATATCTCAGGTCTGACAAATATCCCAAATTAACAGTCTGACATAACTCTCATAAAAAAAAAACAGTCTGACATAACAGCAAGGAGGACATAAGAACAATCATACAGCAAGGACACAAGAACAGCAAGGAGGACCACGGATTCATACCCCTCGAGGAGCTTCAGTTCTGATCATCAGCATTTTCTTCACCTGGGCGACCGCTCTGTGAAAAAAAACAATAGTTTAATTCAACAGTAGACCACAATACAGAATATACATATTTTTTGAACTTGCAAAAAAATCTAACTGTATCTTAAATTATAAGATCAAAGTGCCAATTGCAAATGAAATTGTTGATGATATATAGAGAGGTAAAATAATTACATTGCAATGCTAAAAATCCGGTACTTAATTTTGTTTTTTAAATATATCTAAAATAACAAAACAAATGAAAATTCAGTATCTAACTTGAAAACTCTATATTCTCCTTTGATTGGGAATATCCACTACCTAAAACAGTAAAACAAATGAAAATTCAGTATCTAAGCATGTCTTTCATGGATTGTTCATACAATCCATGAAACTGTCATCGTGGACGGAAACCAAATATAAGAAAAATAAGAAAAATAAGATAGGGCTCATATCAAGTGTATTTTTAGGGAACTGTCATCGTGGAAGGAAACCAAATATAGAAGCCAGAAATGGAAACAGAAAGAAGAATGGTAGAGACTTTGGATACACCAGGCTAACATAACGGCATTTTCCTCATCTCTCTCATCCCTTGTTTCCCTTCAGCACACGAACACAAAGAGACATCAGCAACAACAGCAAGAGCGACAAGAACAACAATAATAATAAATCATTATGAACAAGATGTCTCTATATGGGTTTCCAGATCTCCACTCGAGCCCTCTCGTTCTAATCACAACCCAACTAAGAACATAGACAACAGCCACTGAACAATCAAATCACAGCCCAATCAAAATTTTCCATCTTGGATCTTAATGAAATAAGCTTCATTAGCAGTAAAAGAAGATGGGGATGCTAGCAGCATACTCAGTTTGGAAGTGAACCCATTTTTGGTTAAAAAATCATGCCAAAGATGGCAAACAGGTTACTTTAACAGTACCTTAAAATGAAAATTTCCATTATCTGAGCTTATATGTTGCTCCACTAATTCTTGTGCCCAACTAAATCTAAAACCCAATTGTTGTGCATATCCGGACCATTTTGGCATACGTAGCTATAGCATCCTCAGTTCACAGTGAACCCATTTAATATCAAAAAACACATGCCAAGAAGACAATCAGATGCATGAAATCAGCTTCATTAACAGTGAAAGAAGATGAGGCCTATGCTAGCAGCATACTCAGTTTGGTAGTGAACCCATTTTTGGTTAACAAATCATGCCAAAGAGGGCAATCTGCAGGCCGGTTACTTTAACAGTACCTTAAAATGAAAATTTCCATTATCTGAGCTTATATGTTGCTCTATCAATTCTTTAGCCCAACTAAATCTAAAACACAATTGTTGTGCATATCCGGAGAATTTTGGCATACGTATATAGCAGCCTCAGTTCACAGTAAACCCATTTAATATCAAAAAAACATGCCAAGAAGACAATCAGATGCATGAAATCAGCTTCATTAACAGTGAAAGAAGATGGGGATGCTAGCAGCATACTCAGTTTGGAAGTGATCCCATTTCTGGTTAAAAAATCATGCCAAAGATGACAATTAGGTTACTTTAACAGTACCTTAAAATGAAAATTTCAATTATCTGAGCTTATATGTTGCTCTATCAATTCTTTAGCCCAACTAAATCTAAAACCCAATTGTTGTACATATCCGGAGGATTTTGGCATACAGCTATAGCATCCTCAGTTCACAGTGAACCCATTTAATATCAAAAAACCATGCCAAGATGACAATCAAATGCATGGAATAAGCTTCTTTAACAGTAAAAGAAGATGAAAATTCTAGCAGCATACTTAGTTTGGAAGTGAACCTATTTTTGGTTAAAAAATCATGCCAAAGAGGGCAATCTGCAGGTTACTTTAACAGTTTCTTGAAATGAACATTTTCGTTATCTGTGCCAATTCTTTAGCCCAACTAAATCTAAAACCCAATTGCTGTGCATATCCGGAGGATTTTGGCATACGTAGCTATAGCATCCTCAGTTCACAGTGAACCCATTTAATATCAAAAACACATGCCAAGAAGACAATCAGATGCATGAAATCAGCTTCATTAACAGTAAAAGAACATGAAAATTCTAGCAGCATACTTAGTTTGGAAGTGAACCCTTTTTTGGTTAAAAAATCATGCCAAATATGGCAATCTGCAGGTTAGTTTAACAGTACCTTAAAATGAAAATTTCCATTATCTGAGCTTATATGTTGCTCTATCAATTCTTCAGCCCAACTAAATCTAAAACCCAATTGTTGTGCATATCCGGACCATTTTGGCATACAGCTATACCATCCTTAGTTCACAGTGAACCCATTTAATATCAAAAAAACATTCCAAGAAGACAATCAGATGCATGAAATCAGCTTCATTAACAGTGAAAGAAGATGAGGCCTATGCTAGCAGCATACTTAGTTTGGAAGTGAACCCATTTTTTGGTTAAAAAATCATGCCAAAGATGGCAATATGCAGGTTACTTTAACAGTATCTTAAAATGAACATTTCCGTTATCTGTGCCAATTCTTTAGCCCAACTAAATCTAAAACCCAATTGTTGTGCATATCCGGAGGATTTTGGCATACGTAGCTATAGCAGCCTCAGTTCACAGTAAACCCATTTAATATCAAAAAAGCATGCCAAGAAGGCAATCAGATGCATGAAATCAGCTTCATTAACAGTGAAAGAAGATGGGGATGCTAGCAGCATACTCAGTTTGGAAGTGATCCCATTTCTGGTTAAAAAATCATGCCAAAGATGACAATCCGGTTACTTTAACAGTACCTTAAAATGAAAATTTCCATTATCTGAGCTTATATGTTGCTCTATCAATTCTTTAGCCCAACTAAATCTAAAACCCAATTGTTGTGCATATCCGGAGGATTTTGGCATACAGCTATAGCATCCTCAGTTCACAGTGAACCCATTTAATATCAAAAAACCATGCCAAGATGACAATCAGATGCATGTAATAAGCTTCTTTAACAGTAAAAGAAGATGAAAATTCTAGCAGCATACTTAGTTTGGAAGTGAACCCATTTTTGGTTAAAAAATAATGCCAAAGAGGGCAATCTACAGGTTACTTTAACAGTATCTTGAAATGAACATTTCCGTTATCTGTGCCAATTCTTTAGCCCAACTAAATCTAAAACCCAATTGCTGTGCATATCCGGAGGATTTTGGCATACGTAGCTATAGCATCCTCAGTTCACAGTGAACCCATTTTATATCAAAAAAACATGCCAAGAAGACAATCAGATGCATGAAATCAGCTTCATTAACAGTAAAAAAACATGAAAATTTCTAGTATCTAAGCATATATTTTTCTATTAATTCTTCATCCCAACTAAACCATTCATGTTAAGAAAATCAAGATGCATCTATCTGAAAAAACATGCTAAGTTTGAAAAATAAGGGAAATCAAGAGATGATACCGAAGAGAGCGAGAGAGAGAGCGGAGGAGCGAAATCGAAAATGACGAATAGGGCTCATATCAAGTGTAGTTTTATGGAATTGTCATCGTGGAAGGAAACCAAATATAGAAGTCAGAAAGAGGAATGGTAGAGAATGAGGATACACCAGGCTAACATAGCGGCATTTTCCTCATCTCTCTCTCATCCCTTCTTTCCCTTCAACACGTACACGGACACATAGAGACATCAGCAACAACAGCAAGATCGACAAGAACAACAATAATAATAAATTATTATGAACAAGATGTCTCTATATGGGTTTCCAGATCTCCACTCCAATTCGTCTCTTTCTAATCACAGCCCAATTAAGAACAATTGGTCATTTCCAGTATCTAAGCATATATTTTTCTATTAATTCTTCATCCCAACTAAACCATTCATGTTAAGGAAATCAAGATGCATCTATCTGAAAAAACATGCTAAGTTTGAAAAATAAGGGAAATCAAGAGATGATACCGAAGAGAGCGAGAGAGAAAGCGGAGGAGGGAAATCGAAAATGACGAATAGGGCTCATATCAAGTGTAGTTTTATGGAATTGTCATCGTGGAAGGAAACCAAATATAGAAGCCAGAAAGAGGAATGGTAGAGAATGAGGATACACCAGGCTAACATAGCGGCATTTTCCTCATCTCTCTCTCATCCCTTCTTTCCCTTCAACACACGGACACATAGAGACATCAGCAACAACAGCAAGATCGACAAGAACAATAATAATAATAAATTATTATGAACAAGATGTCTCTATATGGGTTTCCAGATCTCCACTCCAACTCGTCTCTTTCTAATCACAGCCCAATTAAGAACAATTGGTCACAGTCACTGTTAAAGAAACATATATGCTCAGATAATGGAAATTTTCATTTTAAGATACTTTTAAAGTAACCTGATTGCCATCTTTGGCATGATTGTCATCCTCATCTTCTTTTACTGTTAATGAAGCTTATCTAATGCATCTGATTGTTATCTTGGCATGTTTTTTTTACCAAAATGGGTTCACTGTGAACTGAGGATGCTATAGGTACGTATGCCAAAATCCTCCGGATATGCACAACAATTGGGTATTAGATTTAGTTGGGCTCAAGAATTAGTAGAGCAACATATAAGCTCAGGTACTGTTAAAGTAACCTGCAGATTGCCATCTTTGGCATGATTTTGTAACAAAAAATGGGTTCACTGTGAAACTAAGTATGCTACTAGCATACCAAAATCCTCCAAATCAGTACAACAACACGGCTGAACAAACCTTATTAGCAGGTCATACAATGTCATCTAAGCATATTATGTGCCAAAGTGGGGTTGGTCATACAATGCATGAACGACACGTATTAGTTGTTTGTGAGTATGCAATAGGGTGCAGCTATGAACAGGGCTCATATCAAGTGTAGTATTACGGACTGTCATCGTGGAAGGAAACCAATTTAATATATAAGCCATATATGGAGCCAGAAAGAGGGATGGTAGAGAATGAGGATACACCAGGCTAACATAGCGGTATTTTCCTCATCTCTCTCTCATCCCTTCTTTTCCTTCAACACACGGACACATAGAGACATCAGCAACAACAGCAAGAGGGGATTGGTCCAACAATAAGTATAGATTATAATAAACGAGATGTCTCTATTTGGGTTTCCAGATCTCCACTCCAGCCCTTTCTTTCTAATCACAGCCCACTTAAGAAACATAGACGAAATACTTATAGACGACAGCCACAATGCAGACTCACAAACACTAGTACGTGTCTTTCATGCATTCAAGACCATAATCTCTTTAAAAATACCAATTTAAATACTTGCCGAGGGTGGGACTTGGGATTGCTGCCCTATTAAATTAGCCATTTGTTCTTGGAGGAGTGCAACTTGTGCCTTTAAGGAAGTCATCTCCTCGTCCCGATTGGCACTTGAACTAGATTCACTCCGTCCGAATAGCCGCGAGGAGGTTGGTCCTAGGCCCATACCACGGACACGTCCATGCCTCTCCTTTCCCCTAACATCGGTCAAGGCAACTCTCTGCCGGGTACGCCAATCTGTGCGTGCCGCCATAGGGTCAAAATCTGAAGCAGAGGAGATTTCATCATACCTTTTTCGAGCGTTAGTCTGTAAAAGGACATAACAATCAGAGTTAAAAGCAGATGAGATTTTGACTACTCATTAGATATTAGTTCACAAATTACCAAAATCCGTGCTGCCTCAGGGCTCGCATACATCCCATCCTTCGATTTGTGGGTGGCATCGAAAAAGTCAATGTCGCCAAACTCCGTAGGACCCCCCAAATCTTCTGCCTATATATTAGTAAGATGAAATGGTTATAAACAAATAACTGTAAGTAAAAAATGTTCAATACTATTGCGCCTACCAATTCTTCCCGAACCAGAGCGAAGCTCTGTGTACCAGCGGTGTGCAACACTAGCTGCTTTGACCGACTGGTAACTCCCACCTCCGCCCTTTTCTGTACATGCCACAATGAAGTTAGCAGAAAAATTCATTACAGTAGCCATACAACCACATACTCATTAGATTTTTGTGTGTTTAATTTAAATACCTGACCGATCGTCGAACTCCAGTAGTGCACAAGAAATTGCCAATCAGAAGGCTCCACATTTTCTGGCACATTCATTGCATTCTCCTCCTCTGAAAGGTCTTTGTCATAAAACTTCGCCTTCAAGTCACTCTTGTGGTCCCTCCACTTCTTGGAGAGTGACTTTTCCGCCCAAGGCGTAAGGGAGTCGGCGAACGAGAAGTATTGCTGCAAAATTTATTACCCATCACTAAAAATACATATTTCAGTAATATATTTGCGCCGACCAATTATATATTTTAGATGAGAAATACCTTGATTGTCGTAATAGCAGTGGCCTTTGTCGTGGTTGGCACCTTCGGCCAACTCTCGTATGACAAAGGAAGTATCCGGGGGTTCCTTGCTATAACCCCAATGAAGGAAGAAAATTTGCTGGCGTTATCGCCAACCGGTTGCCCGACACCGTTCACCTCCACCTCGATCCTTTCGTCATTCTGAAGCCTTCAAATATTCATCATCTTAGTCCGCCCACGATGTTTTTTGACAGTGGGCGGCGTGCTACCCTCACCCTCATCTGTTTGACTGCCACTATTATGTAGTGGCTGCTCATCCCCATGGCTCTCGTTGCCATCATTTATATTTAACCTCTTTCCACGCCCCGGCATGTTGTACCTGTCAAGGATTCAATAACTTCTTTAGAGATGCAAATTTAATCAATAACATGTTTATAATAACTATCATAAAATTTATACTTTAGTAGGATTAACAAACCAACGTAATTATAAAAAAAAAATTTAAAAATGAGATTTGTAACAAATTAAATTACAATGATAGTTTGGTTCAAATGACACTAAGCATAGTTTAATGTAAATAACACCAACCAGTAGAAAATAGGAAGATAATTAAACCGGTGTATTAAATTGTTGTGCATATCCGGAGGATTTTGGCATACGTAGCTATAGCATCCTCAGTTCACAGTGAACCCATTTTGGTTAAAAAAACATGCCAAGATGACAATCAGATGCATGAAATAAGCTTCATTAACGGTAAAAGAACATGAATATTCTAGCAGCATACTCAGTTTGGAAGTGAACCCATTTTTGGTTAAAAAATCATGCCAAAGAGGGCAATCTGCAGGTTACTTTAACAGTACCTTAAAATGAAAATTTCCATTATCTGAGCTTATATGTTGCTCCACTAATTCTTGTGCCCAACTAAATCTAAAACCCAATTGTTGTGCATATCCGGACCATTTTGGCATACGTAGCTATAGCATCCTCAGTTCACAGTGAACCCATTTAATATCAAAAACACATGCCAAGAAGACAATCAGATGCATGAAATCAGCTTCATTAACAGTGAAAGAAGATGAGGCCTATGCTAGCAGCATACTTAGTTTGGAAGTGAACACATTTTTGGTTAAAAAATCATGCCAAATAGGGCAATCAGGTTACTTTAACAGTATCTTAAAATGAAAATTTCCATTATCTGAGCTTATATGTTGCTCTATCAATTCTTTAGCCCAACTAAATCTAAAACTCAACTGTTGTGCATATCCGGAGGATTTTGGCATACAGCTATAGCATCCTCAGTTCACAGTGAACCCATTTAATATCAAAAAAACATGCCAAGAAGGTAATCAGATGCATGAAATAAGCTTCATTAACAGTAAAAGAAGATGAAAATTCTAGCAGCATACTTAGTTTGGGAGTGAACCCATTTTTTGTTAAAAAATCATGCCAAAGATGGCAAACAGGTTACTTTAACAGTATCTTGAAATGAAAATTTCCATTATCTGAGCATATTGTTAGTGTAGGTGCCCTAGAGGCAATACAATGATATTATGTAATCAGTATTATTGACATTATGTTCTTTTTATATTAATAATTTATTATGCTTCGTATTTACTGCGATATAATTACTAGCATGATAAATGTCCTTAGATTATTAATACGAACTATATGAACTTGAGATTATATATAGTATAATAATCTTAAATGTCCCTAGTCGAGTATTATTATTATTAGGACAGTAATAATACATTGAGACTAGTATGTTGATTGATTGATGACCACTTCTCATGGGTCATTAGTATAGAGATACTAAAATCAATACATAGGTAAATGTAAGAGTACATTGTACTGGACAGACCCACTGTGAGATTCTACATGGAATGAATTAATAAGTGTCATAAGTAATCTCACTGTGATAATGGTGTAATGGTCCTCTGACCTGAAATCATTATATTTCTACACGAGAATTAATGTACTTTGATTCTATCAAAAGTTATCTTTAATCGGGTAATGATAAAGATAATTATTGGGTTCATTATGAATCGTGTGAGAAATATGAATGATCTAGAGGGAATTTAACCCTCCTAATTTTAGGAGTGATATTATCGGCCTCTTGTTTGAGTGAGACTATGAAATGCATGGCCATGCTCAAATATTGATTTGTTTGAATAGTCTACTCATCGATCAAGAAAATAAAGATTAAATTATTAAGAGGATGACACGTCCCATGCCTCTAGTTTAATCTATAATATCAAGGTTAAAAGGATTATATTACATGGAAACATTAATCACGAAAGGTTTAATTGAATCACCAATTATTGTTATTACTTGGGTAGCAATGATGTATTACTAGATGCCGCTCATTGTTTATAATTTTATTATAAGATAATAAAATTATTGCCAACGTAATAATAACCTATAGGGTCACACACTTAGAACGTTTAAAAGGAGTATTAGTTTAAATTCGGAATTTAAATTAAGTGATTCGAAATTAGTTAATTAATTGAGTTGGACTTAATTAATTAAAGGATAATTCGAATCATTTAAGTGATAAAACCAAATCAGATTGGTCTTATCAGAAGCCAAACTGATTATGGTTAATTCGAATTTAAATGATAAAACCAAATCAGATTGGTCTTATCAGAAGCCAAACTGATTACGGTTAAGCCCACCTCTTATCTCTCCCTATAAATACATAGAGATGTATTAGTTGATTCGGATCTTTTTGACAAATCCGTTTTCACAGAACCCCTAGCCGCTCAACTGTTGAGAGGTAAAAGAGAGAGAGAGAGAGAGGCAAGGATCATCGGCTAGTACCGGCTCCCTTGATCGTTGGACGATCGGACGTTCGTGTGGACTGCCTTAGAGACGCGGATCTAGCTACTAGGGCTGCGTGGTGATTGCAACCTCCATCTTTCAGCCTTCGAAAGCTCCGAAAGGTAAAATTTTATTTCTCCATTATTAGCCAATTCTTATACACGGATCCTAGGGTTAGGGTTTCGGATCTGTCTTTTTTTCGCTGCGTTTGTGCCCCGAAACCCTTCACATATATGTTGCTCTACTAATTCTTTAGCCCAACTAAATCTAAAACCCAATTGTTGTGCATATCCGGAGGATTTTGGCATACGTAGCTATAACATCCTCAGTTCACAGTGAACCCATTTTGGTTAAAAAAACATGCCAAGATGACAATCAGATGCATGGAATAAGCTTCTTTAACAGTAAAAGAAGATGAAAATTCTAGCAGCATACTTAGTTTGGAAGTGAACCCATTTTTGGTTAAAAATTCATGCCAAAGAGGGCAATCTGCAAGTTACTTAAACAGTATCTTGAAATGAAAATTTCCATTATCTGAGCATATATGTTGCTCTACTAATTCTTCAGCCCAACTAAATCTAAAACCCAATTGTTGTGCATATCCGGAGGATTTTGGCATACAGCTATAGCATCCTCAGTTCACAGTGAACCCATTTAATATCAAAAAACCATGCCAAAAAACCATGCCAAGAAGACAATCAGATGCATGAAATAAGCTTCATTAACAGTAAAAGAAGATGAAAATTCTAGCAGCATACTTAGTTTGGAAGTGAACCCATTTTTGGTTAAAAAAACATGCCAAAGAGGGCAATCTGCAGGTTACTTTAATAGTATCTTGAAATGAAAATTTCCATTATCTGAGCATATATGTTGCTCTACTAATTCTTCAGCCCAACTAAATCTAAAACCCAATTATTGTGCATATCCGGACCATTTTGGCATACGTAGCTATAGCATCCTCAGTTCACAGTGAACCCATTTTATATCAAAAAAACATGCCAAGAAGACAATCAGATGCATGAAATCAGCTTCATTAACAGTAAAAGAACATGAAAATTTTCAGTACCTAAGCATATATTTTTCTATTAATTCTTCATCCCAACTAAACCATTCATGTTAAGGAAATCAAGATGCATCTATCAGAAAAAACATGCTAAGTTTCAAAAATAAGGGAAATCAAGAGATGATACCGTAGAGAGAGAGAGAGCGGGGCGACGAGAGCGGGGGGGAGGATATACAGAGAGAGCGGGGCGACACGGTCGTTTCCGATCGCCGATTCACCTCCAAATCGTGATAGGGAGGAGGAAAATCGAAAATGGCGAAGGGAAGAAGGGACGATGACGAAAGGTCGAAGGCCGTCGAAAAGGACGAAGCGGCGGAGGCAAACGCGCGGGAAGTAGAGCGAGGAAGGAGGGAAAACGAAGTGCCCCCTTTTTTTTTTATTTTTTTGGGGTTTGGAAAAATGGCGAGCGAAAGGTTAGGATAGATGGGATTTATCGCAGCTTTTCACCGGCGTTTTAATTAGACACGCCGGTGAATAATACACTTCACCGGCGTTTTTAAATAAAACGCCGGTGAATACGCAGATTCACCGGCGTTTTAATTCGACCGCCGGTATACAACCATCCCATCTGGCGCCCCATTCCTATTCGCTACCTAGCCCGGCGCTACTAGTAAAACGCCGGGGAATATTCGCCGGTAAATCGAGTTTCTTTTGTAGTGCTTCCACTATCACGCATATGATTGATGATTTCCTTTTCCTTTTTAATTTTTTTTCCACTAATGCTTCTCTCAAAGATAGACAGCTTTATAATGGGGGTCGTTTACATGATTCTTTTCATGTTCTTCGCAGTCTTAATGCGTTTTGATGCTTCTTTCTCGCTTTAATGCTTACTGTTTTCTCATATTGCAGGTAGATTGAATCTTTCTGTTCTCTCTTGGCTCGGGTACTGAGGTTTCTTTTTTTCCCCAAGCCTTGTTTTGGCTCTGGTGGTTCTCTTTGGCTTGTTGATGGCTTAGTTTTTGGACCTCGGTGGTACTGTTGTTTTCTTGATGGCCTTTGGCATTTTGGTAGTAGTTGTTTATATGTTGTGGGTTCAGTCCCCTTTGATCTGGTGTTCTCAGCAAGCTGGTGGTTCTTTTTGCTGACCTCTGTTAACTTTTCTTCTACTTATCTACTCTTGTTTATTTGTTCTTCCTGCTTAATCGCCTATGTGCCTATGTGGTTGTTTTATCTGTGCTTTCCTCTGCTATCTCTCTGGTTGCTATTTTGGAGTATGGTATCTAATTTGCGATTGAGGGTTTGTTCGGTTCTGTGCTATGTCCATGGATGGTTTTTTTGTTGGTGCGATCCGCGGCGATTACTTTTCCTTTTAGTCGCTTTCCATCGGGTTGTTACTCTCAGTGCCCTAGTCTTGTTTCTTTCTTTTTCTTCTATCCCATGTTGGGGATGACCTGCGGTAGAGTGCTATTTTTATCTGGTTTGTGGATCGCTATTCCTTTGCGATCCCTTTGGTTGGAGGAGTTGGCGCTGCTGTCTTTTTATGGATTTCGTTTGCTTGGTTGGTTGGTTTTCGAGTCTGGAGTATCGATTGCTGCCGCTACGGTGGTCCTCTGCTATCGGTGGTGGCCAGCAGTGAGGGAGCTTCGCATGCTGCCCCTGTGCTGCTCTCATGGGCGTCTCTCCATGCTGCTCTTCTTTAGCTAGCGGTTGTTTGGGATGCTGAGTGTTTTGTTACTGGTTATTCTTGTATCTAGACGGATTAGGTCTGTCATTTTTTTGTTTTACAGCTTGTAAAACCCTCTGTTGTACAGTTTCTTATTATTAATATATTTTTGCTGTGGCTGGAGTCTTTAGACTCTATCCGATCACATCAAAAAAAAAACTATACTATACGGTTACCGCCAATAATTTTTTTTTTTTGATGAATCGGATAGAGCCAAACGGCTCCAGCCATCAAAACATATATATATCAATAAAAATAGTTAATTTACAGGCAAACGGTTACCGCCAATAATAATAACATGTATTTGTCTAAGTATAAGCTTCTCTATGAGATAGGGAAAGTGGAGTCGATGAATTAGAACTAGAAACACGGTTATAAGAGAAGGAAAACCGAGTGTCTTTTTATATCATGAAAGCACATGTAGTTTCCGCAGGGGCGGAGGGAGGAAGAGAGTAGGGGGACATTTGGGACCCCAAAAATTTTGTAAAACCTCCTAATATAGACCAACATTTTTATTTGCCCCCCCCCCCCCCCCCCCCCCCCCCCCCAGTTAAAAAAAAATTGGGGCCCCCAAGTCTAATCCACCTCTTATTAAAGGCTCAAAATAGTAGTATGAGCTTTGAGCTAAAAATTAACAGTGATACTTATTATTTGATATGTATAATCATTGGATAAAATTTTGAATAAGAAACTAGTGTGTACACAAGTTACAAGTATATTCATTCATTTGAGTCGTATCTCTTAGTCTCTAGTATTATAACAGTATAAATAGTGTAGTATGATTATTGATTAGTATTACGCTTACCAAATTTAGAGTACAACTGTACAAGTGCAAAAAAATACATGATACTAAAAATATAAATTTGAATATTTACTTTGATTATAATTTTATTTTGATCCAATTACTTTAATTTTTCAAAACAAAAGTAAAGTAAGATTTTCGGCAACAATTATGTCGATGCCGGGAGAAAAAAAAATTGGGACCCCCATTTTGATTTGTCCGGCTCCGCCACTGAGTTTCCGTAACAATATTTTTAAACAGAATCTTCCATTGAGGGTTTATTGACTGGACCATTATATTTGGAGGATTGCTTGTTTTGATCATACAACTACGATTACGGATTATCCACAATTAAAACCGTTAGGTATTCGATGGACTATGAGAGAAATATGTCATGTAAGACAGTTAGATCACAGTAGGGCCGATCCTAAGTTCCCGGGGACCCGAGGTGAAAGGCCTAAATAATTATTTTTTGGGATCCCTAATAACAATATATTTTTTTTACGCGCAAATATATACCTATATTTACAAGAGAAAAACAAATTTGAGACCCCAAAAATTGCAAAAAATTCGGGGGCTTGAGGCGGCTGCCTCACCGGCCTTAAGGTGAGGGCCGGCCCTGGATCACACTAATAGACTATGATGCACTTGTTGCAATTACAATTTACGCCAATACTTGCAATGGGTAGAATTGAAGGGCTTCCAACAATCTCTAATCTCTAATATTATAACAGAAGATTTGAAGTTGTGTCATTTGTAGATAAATTGTAATTTGTGGAAAATCAACCATCTAATCTCAACAACTCATTTTTAAGTGAAAGTTATATTAACCATCCATTTAGTCAAATGTTGTCAGTTACCATAATATCCTCAAAGTTTAAATTTATTAACGACATAATTATTTACAAAATTGATACTCATATAAAATAAAAGTTGGTGCCGAGTAATTGTAAAAAGTATGGTAGGAATTTCTGATGGGAAATTTTTTTTTTAAGGTTCGATACCAGACAACATCATAGTCTGTCCTTTAAAAAAAAAAATTAAAATTAAAATTTTTTTATGAGATGCACGTGCAGATTGCTAGTAGTCAAGAACTATTGGATCACCAATGTTCAGTTGTTCACATGTCCTATCTTGTATGATGGCATTTGGTAACCAGGCCGGGTTTACACATGCAAGTACAGTTATCATCATATTAACTTTTTAGAAAGTTAATTCATTAGAGCTTCTGTAGTCGTTCTTGTCGAATTTTGAGTAAATAGTAATTAAAAAATAGGAAAAAAAGAATGTTACTGCAGTCGTTCAAAGCTATATTCGATTTTTCGTTTGTTTTTCTTTAAAAGATGGAAGATTATCTATCGTCTGCTTTCAATTTTTTTATTTTTTTTTTAAAAAAAAATAAGCAACGACGGGATATAATGTCCCGTCAATCTCCTCGGACGGATAATAGGCCGTTCGTTGACTTTGTTTTAATTTTTTTTTTTTTAAAAAAAAAACCCAAAGATGGGATATAATACACCGTCAATCTCATCGGACGGATTGTAATCTCTCGTCCCAAAAGTTTTTTTTCTTAAAAAAATTTTTTTTTTTTAAGCACTAAAAGACAAAAAAAATTGAAAACATGAAAATGGAATGATGCCTGGGAGGCTGGGACGGTGGATTACACACCGGCCCAGGCTATTTTGTCTCATTCAAAATGGAAATGATGGTGCATAATACACCGTCCGTAGTTTTGTTTTCATTTTTTTTTTTTTAAAAGGTGGGCAACCAATTGACGGTGTATAATCCTTCGTCTGATGTACTTTTTGCACCTACGAGACGATATTTTATCTTTCGTCAATTCTGACGGACGAAATATAATTGTTCGTTAGCTATATTTTGGCTTTTGCCAAATCGTCTGCTATATTTGGCAAGGCACTATTCATCGTACTGCCAAATTTTAGGTATTTGGACGACGAGTGCAGCTCCTGTTGCCGCTAAATTCGGTGTGGGGGCAAACAGACAGTATTTGTGAGTTCGTGAAAAACCTGAATAGCAAACACCTAACCTGTTCCGCCGGAGCTTGACCGTTGACTCCCACCGTTCACCTGCAAGGAAGTGCGAGACACCGGGGTTGATCCCGGCGACGCACCCTCCGACACTCAAGTCAGTAACCAGAAATGATTATGAAAGAGCGTTTAACTAGAAAAAGATTGATTACCTCTTAATGGAGATGGGTGGGGGGTATTTATAGTCGCCGTTGGGATCAGATAAGGAATGTGATTCCTGTGATCTGATAAGGCATAAAATCCTCGTAATCAGATTAGGAATGTAATCCCTTAATTCCCGGTGAAAAGATAGATGTGAATCAGAGCCGTTGATTAGGATTAATCAGAGACCCTAATTCTATCTTTTCTGGACTGGGTGTGTCTCGGGTTGGGACCCGTACCCAGTTGAGGTGGATCCGTTCGCGGGTTATTGGATCTGCGAGGAAGGAGACCCAGTACCCGTTTCGGACCCATTTGTATGTGAAATTACCGTTTTACCCCTGAGCTTTAAGATTCGTGTCCAATGTGAACGGTCCCGATTTAATCCTATTTTTAGCCATATCACGAGCCCCCCACTCCCAAAGACTGAGTTAGATCAGCCTTTGAGGAGTAGTTTTACTGTCTTAATGGCGGACGGGATTTTATCGGTGTTCTTAAGGGAGTTTGGAATCTTGCTCGGGGTGTAACAGTGTTATTATGGGCTTGTAAAATGCTCAAAAATATTCTCAGAATTTTCTGGATTTTTGGTGATTTTTCCAGATTTTTCTGAATTTTTTCTCATTTTTTTGAATTTTTTTATTCATTCTCTGAATTAAATAATTAATTATCAAAAATATTAATTAATTATTCTAATTTAATAATTATTTTTTCAGAATTTAAAAATAATTTTTTCTGAATTAATAATTATTTTTAGAATTTTTAATTAATTTTTTCGATTTTTTAATTATTTTTTTCGGATTTTTTAAATAAAAAAAACAATTAAACAAATAAATAAATAATTTAAATATTACCTGGACACGTGGCAGATTTCTGGCCGTCCATCATGACCAGATGAGCACGAATCGTGAGGCAGATCACGATCTGGACACGTGGCACGTTTCTGGCCGTCCATCATGATCAGATCTGCGCGCATCGTGAGGCAGATCACGATCGGGACACATGGCGCGTTCCTGAGCGTCGATCGTGTCGCGACGCGAATTTTGAGACGATCGGACGGATCGTGTTGGTCGGTCCGTTTTTTTCTCAATTTACAGCATCGGTACTTCAGCACTTCAGTTCGGCACCTCGGATCGGCACCTCGGATCACTGAGATGTTGCCACGTGGCTTTTTTTTTTTTTTTTTTTTTTTTTTTTTTTTTGTTCTTTCTTCTTCTCCGCTCTGCTTCTGCTTCTTCTTCTTCTTCGTTTCTTCTACCCATGCGTGCCTCCGAGCATTTCTTCCCGCCGTCTCCTGCCCCCTCTCTCGCCTCCCTCTCCGACTTCTTCTCAGTGCTCCGTGGAGCTCGACGACGGAGGTCGATGGCGATCTTGGCGGACGAGGCAGGAGATGTTCGGCGAGCTCAGCGAACGTGGAGATGTTCGGCAGCGGAGCTCTTCGATGAAGGGGGCTCGTCAGTTGAGATGTGGGGTGAGCTCCGCGAACAAGGCGAGGAGGTCGGAGCTCGGCGGTGGAGATGCGTGAGCACGATAGTGGAGCTTCGACGAAGGTGGCGAGGAGTTGGAGCTTCGCTTCGGAGCTTGACGACGAGTGCTGCTCGGAGCGGCGCTGTGTTTGGAGTTGGGTTCGGCTCGGCATGGCGAGTCGACGCTTCGGAGCTTCGTGGAGAAGACGAAGTCGAGCTCGACGTGGGAGACGATGGAGGTCGGCGACGTGGAGCTCGGTTCGAGAGCTCGAGCTCGGAGGTCGTTTGGCGAACTTTTGACGAAGAGGAGCTCGGTGGAGGAGAGGAGCTGGCGATGGAGGCATTCGGCCATGGCGATGGAGCTCGGCATGCTTTGGGTTGGAGCTTCGCTTCGGAGCTTGATGACGAGTGCTGCTCGGAGCGGCGCTGTGTTTGGAGTTGGGTTCGGCTCGGCATGGCGAGTCGACGCTTCGGAGCTTCGTGGAGAAGATGAAGTCGAGCTCGACGTGGGAGACGATGGAGGTCGGCGACATGGAGCTCGGTTCGAGAGCTCGAGCTCGGAGGTCGTTTGGCGAACTTTTGACGAAGAGGAGCTCGGTGGAGGAGAGGAGCTGGCGATGGAGGCGTTCGCCACTGGAGATTGTCGAAGGAGAGGTTGGGTTTTCTTTTGTTTTTGGTTTGTGAAGAAGAGTTGAAGGATTTCGTTTTGGCGGGAGAGTGGGAAGACCTGGATTGGGGTCCGGGTCGGATCCCCTTGATGGGTCCGAACCCGGCCCCTTGTGCTTTTTCTCTCTCTCTCTCTCTCTCTCTCTCTCTCTCTCTCTCTCTCACCCTTCTTCCTTGCTGCTCGGCTAATGCACCCGGTTCGGCAGATCCGAGCACGGAATTTGAGGAGATTTTTTTCACTTTGCTGTTCGGTAGGTCAGTAGCTCGGATTTGAGATCCGAGCTACGTGGCTCAATCTGGACGGTTGATCACGATCGTGGCACGAATCACGAGACAAGAGACACGAGTTTCGAGAAAACGTTATCTTGTCGTTTTGTGGAGACGTGGCGCGATCTGAGTCGCTTATCATGTTTTAGCGCAAATTTTGAGACGATCCGACGGTGAGATGAGATCGGTCGAATTTTTCTCCATATACGAGGGTCGGTACCCCGGTACCTCGGATCGGATCGGCACCTCGGATCCTCTCTGGGAGCATCTGGTCTGCTCGGCAAATGAATCTGGTTCGGCAGATCCGAGCACGGATTTTGGGGAGAATTTTTTCCCACTTTGCTGTTCGGTACGTCGGTAGCTCTTCTGAGAAGAAAGAGGAAGGGGAGGAGAGGCCTTTGGGTTCTCTCCTCTGCCTTGTTCTTTCGTACAGTGGAGAAGAGGAGAAGAGGAGAAGAGGAAGGGGAGGAGAGGCGTTTGGGTTCTCTCCTCTGCCTTGTTCTTCCGCACAATGGAGAAGAGGAGAAGAGGAAGGGGAGGAGAGGCAATTGGGTTCTCTCCTCTGCCTTGTTCTTCCGCACAGTGGAGAAGAGGAGAAGAGGAAGGGGAGGAGAGGCAATTGGGTTCTCTCCTCTGCCTTGTTCTTCCGCACAGTGGAGAAGAGGAGAAGAGGAAGGGGAGGAGAGGCAATTGAGTTCTCTCCTCTGCCTTGTTCTTCCGCACAGTGGAGAAGAGGAGAAGAGGAAGGGGAGGAGAGACAATTGAGTTCTCTCCTCCGCCTTGTTCTTCCGCACAGTGGAGAAGAGAAGTGTTGGGGAAGAAGGAGAAGAATGAAGGAGCTAAGAAGGGCATGGGTCGGACCGTGGGCATCGGATCCGACCCCGACCGTTAGCATCTTTTTCTTTCTTCCTCTTCATCTGCTTGCTTTGTTCGGCGAATCCGAGCACAGATTTTGAGGTACTTTTTTTCGCCGCTCTGCAGTTCGGTAGATTGGCAGATCCAAGCTACGCGGCTCAATCTGGACGGTTAATCACGATCGTGGCGCGAATCACGAGACAAGGGGCACGAGTTTCGAGAAAACGTTATCTTGTCGTTTTGTGGTGACGTGGTGCGATCTGATCCGTCCATCACGACGAGCGCGCTTTTTTACAAGATCCAACGGCTGATATGGGTCGGCCAGTTTTTTTGCCATATACGAGGGTCGGTACCCCGGTACCTCGGCTCGGCGCATCAGGGCTGGTGGCCGAGGTGCTGAGTTGGCTATTTTGGAGGAAGCGTTTCTTGAAGGTTCCACCCTTCCGTGCCCAGTAGCTCGGCTGCTCGGCTGAGCTGTTCATCATCTCGGCTGGGCGAACCGGTGGCAGGCGTCTCGGAAGATACGCGTGGCCGGATCTGGGCCGTTCATCATGGCGCGCATCACGAGGATGGGGTTCAGATCACGAGAAAACGTTATCTTGTCATTTTGTGGACGTGGCACGATCTGAACCGTCCATCAGATTCTGTCGCGAATTTTAAAGAGATCCGACGGTGACTTCGCCTCGGAGCGATTTTTTGCCATATACGAGGGTCGGTACCCCGGTACCTCGGCTCGGCACATCAGGGCTGTTTGGCCGAGGTGCTGAATTGTCTGTTTTGAAGAAGTGTTCCTTGAAGATTCCGCCCCTTCGTGCTCAGTGGCTCGGCCGTTCGGCGGAGCTGTTCGGTAGCTCGGCTGTTCGGACGGCTCGAGCGTGAGGAGAAGCTCGGTGAGTTGATGAAGGGGATGAGTCGGCACATGGAAGAGGTGATGCTCTGCTTGGTTTTTGGAGATTTTTGAAGAGGAGCTCCACTCCTAGGGGTGGAGAAGAGGTGCTAGGAAGATCCTCGTAAGAGCCATGGGAAGACCCATTCTTTGAAGTGAGCGCAAGGAGCAATTCTAAGAGATTTTTAGCTCCGATCTCGTCGAGAAGAGCTATTTGAGAGACAAGTTTGAGGAGGAGCTCCAGGAGAAAGTTGTGCTCCGATCCTGTGGAGAAGAGCTCCGCTTTGGAAGCGAGCGGAGTGAAGAGCTTGACTTGTAGAAGAGCCATCTGGAAGAGGAGTTTGAGGAGCAACTCTAGGAGAGTTTTAGCTCCGAATTCGTTGGGAAGAGCTCCGCTTTGGAGGCGAGCGGAGTGGGAAGCTCGATTTGTAGAAGAGCCATCTGGAAGAGGAGTTTGAGGAGCAACTCTAGGAGAGTTTTAGCTCCGAATTCGTTGGGAAGAGCTCCGCTTTGGAGGCGAGCGGAGTGGGGAGCTCGATTTGTAGAAGAGCTTACTGGAAGAGGAGTTTGAGGAGCAACTCTAGGAGAGAGTCTGTAGCTCCGAACTCGTTGAGAAGAGCTTCGCTTTGGAGGCGAGCGGAGGGAGGAGCTCGACGTGTAGAAGAGTCGTCTGGAAGAGGAGTTTGAGGAGCAACTCTAGGAGAGTCTTAGCTCCGAATTCGTTGGGAAGAGCTCCGCTTTGGAGGCGAGCGGAGTGGGGAGCTCGATTTGTAGAAGAGCCATCTGGACGAGGAGTTTGAGGAGCAACTCTAGGAGAGAGTTTTAGCTCCGAACTCGTTTGAGAAGAGCTCCGCTTTGGAGGCGAGCAGAGCGGAGAGCTCGACTTGTAGAAGAGCTGACTGGAAGAGGAGTTTGAGGAGCAACTCTAGGAGAGAGTCTGTAGCTCCGAACTCGTTGAGAAGAGCTTCGCTTTGGAGGCGAGCGGAGGGAGGAGCTCGACGTGTAGAAGAGCTGTCTGGAAGAGGGGTTTGAGGAGCAACTCTAGGAGAGAGTTTGTAGCTCCGAACTCGTTGAGAAGAGCTCCGCTTTGGAGGCGAGCGGAGTGGGGAGCTCGACGTGTAGAATGAGGAGCAACTCTAGGAGAGAGTTTGTAGCTCCGAACTCGTTGAGAAGAGCTCCGCTTTGGAGGCGAGCGGAGGGAGGAGCTCGACGTGTAGAAGAGCTGTCTGGAAGAGGGGTTTGAGGAGCAACTCTAGGAGAGAGTTTGTAGCTCCGAACTCGTTGAGAAGAGCTCCGCTTTGGAGGCGAGCGGAGGGAGGAGCTCGACGTGTAGAAGAGCTGTCTGGAAGAGGGGTTTGAGGAGCAACTCTAGGAGAGAGTTTGTAGCTCCGAACTCGTTGAGAAGAGCTCCGCCTCGGATGCGAGCGGAGTGGGGAGCACGATTTGTAGAAGAGCCATCTGGAAGAGGAGTTTGAGGAGCAACTCTAGGAGAGAGTTCTAGCTCTGAACTCGTTTGAGAAGAGCTCCGCTTCGGATGCGAGCGGAGTGGGGAGCTCGATTTGTAGAAGAGCCATCTGGAAGAGGAGTTTGAGGAGCAACTCTAAGAGAGTTTTTAGCTCCGAACTCGTTGGGAAGAGCTCCGCTTTGGAGGCGAGCTGGAGTGAAGAGCTCAACTTGTAGAAGAGCCATCTGGACGGTTGATCACGATCGTGGCGCGAATCACGAGACAAGAGGCACGAGTTTCGAGAAAATGTTATCTTGTCGTTTTGTGGTGGCGTGGCGCAATCTGAACCGTCCATCAGATTCTGTCGCGAATTTTGGGGAGATCAGACGGTAACTTCGCCTAAGGATGATTTTTCTCCATATACGAGGGTCGGTACCTCGGCACCTCGGCTCGGAGACTCAGTGCTGTTCCTTGAAGATTTCGTCCCTCCGTGCTCAGTGGCTCGACCGTTCGGCTGAGCTGTTCGGTAGCTCGGCTGTTCGGATGGCTCGAGCGTGAGGAGAAGCTCAGTGAGTTGCTGAAGGGGATGGGTCGATGAAGCTCTGCTCCTCAGCTCGGGAGGATGGGTCAGCATATGGGAGAGGTGAGGGGCTCTGAAGCTCTGCCTCTATTCTGTTTGGTTTTGGAGATTTTTGAAGAGGAGCTCCACTCCTAGGAGAAGAGGTGCTAGGAAGAGGTGCTGGGAAGAGCCATTCTCTGAAGTGGGTGCAAGGAGCAACTCTAGGGGAGAGTTATGAGCTCCGAACTCGTAGAGAAGAGGTCCGCTTCGGAAGCGAGCGGAGTGATGAGTTCGACTTGTAGAAGAGTCACCTGGACGAGGAGTTTGAGGAGCAACTTTAGGAGAGAGTTTTTAGCTCCGAACTCGTTTGAGAAGAGCTCTGCTTTGGAGGCGAGCAGAGCGGGGAGCTCGACTTGTAGAAGAGCTGACTGGAAGAGGAGTTTGAGGAGCAACTCTAGGAGAGTTTTTAGCTCCGAACTCGTTGGGAAGAGCTCCGCTTTGGAGGCGAGCGGAGTGAAGAGCTTGGCCTTGAGAAGAAAGAGGAAGGGGAGGAGAGGCATTCGGGTTCTCTCCCCTGCCTCGTTCTTTCGCACAGTGAAGAAGAGCAGAAGTGTTGGGTACTTTTGGCGGGAAGACTGAAGAAGGAGAAGAATGAAGGAGCTAAGAAGGGTATGGGTCGGACCGAGGGTATTGGATCCGACCCTGACCCGTTAGCCTCTTTTTCTTCTTGCTCTTCATCTGCTTTGCTGCTCGGTAGATGCATCTTGTTCGGCAGATCCGAGCATGGATTTTGGGGCACATTTTCTGCCACTTTGCTTCTCGGTAGATGGGTAGCTCGGCTCGGATGGTCGTGGGGACAGTTCGGAATGGCCATCTTCCTCCGGCCCGTTTAAGGACGAGCCGGTGAAGTAAAGTCGAGCCATAGGACCCCGACCATCGTGGGGTTAGTTTGAGGGATGCAGGAGTAGTTTCGAATGGCGAGCTACTTCTAGTCCGCTTAGGAGCGAACTTGCGAAGTAGAATCGAGCCAAGTGTTGGACTCCGATCCATTCAACGGCTGCAGGAGCAATTTCGAACGGCGATCTACTCCTGGCTCGTCTGAGGACGAGCCGAGGAAGAAGAGTCGAGCCGAGTGCTGGACTCCGAACCATTGTGAGGTTAGTTCAAGGGATGCAGGAGCAGTTTCGAATGGCGAACTACTTCTAGTCCGCTTAGGAGCGAACTTGCGAAGTAGAATCGAGCCAAGTGTTGGACTCCGATCCATTCAACGGCTGCAGGAACAATTTCGAACGACGATCTACTTCCGGCTCGTCTGTGGGCGAGCCGAGGAAGAAGTGTCGAGCCGAGTGCTGGACTCCGAACCATCGTGTGGTTAGTTTAAGGGATGCAGGAGCAGTTTCGAATGGCGAGCTACTTCTAGTCCGCTTAGGAGCGAACTTGCGAAGTAGAATCGAGCCAAGTGTTGGACTCCGATCCATTCAACGGCTGCAGGAGCAATTTCGAACGGCGATCTACTTCCGGCTCGTCTGTGGGCGAGCCGAGGAAGAAGAGTCGAGCCGAGTGCTGGACTCCGAACCATCGTGTGGTGCTTAGCAAGTTATGGGAGCAGCCATGTAGAAGAAGCTGGACTCCGAACTCGTTGAGAAGTGGTCCACCTTGGAGGTGAGCGGAGCAAAGAGCTCGGCTCTGGAAGAGAGCCATTTGTGAGACAAGTTTGAGGAGCAACTCTAGAAGAGAGTTGTGAGCTCCGAACTCGTTCAGAAGAGGTCCGCCTTGGAGGCGAGCGGAGGGAAGAGCTCGGCTCTGGAAGAGAGCCATTTGCGAGATGAGTTTGAGGAGCAACCCTAGGAGAGAGTTGTGCGCTCCGAATTCGATGAGAAGAGGCCCGCTTTGGAGACGAGCGGAAGTGAAAGCTCGGCTCTAGGAGAGAGCCATTTGGAAGACGAGTGTAAGGAGGAACTCTAGGAGAGAGTTGTGCTCCGAACTCGATGAGAAGAGGTCCACTTTGAAGGCGAGCGGAGCGAAGAGATCGGCTCTGGGAGAGAGCGATCTAGAGGACGAGTTTGAGGGGCAACTCTAGGAGTGAGTTTTAGCTCCGAACTCGATGAGAAGAGGTCCGCCTTGGGGGTAAGCGGAGTGAAGAGCTCAGCTCTGGGAGAGAGCCATTTGGAAGACGAGTTTGAGGAGCATCTCTAGGAGAGAGTTGTGAGCTCCGAATTGGATGAGAAGAGGTTCGCTTTGGAGACGAGCAGAAGTAAAGAGCTCGGCTCTGGGAGAGAGCCATTTGGAAGACGAGTTTGAGGAGCATCTCTAGGAGAGAGTTGTGAGCTCCGAATTCGATGAGAAGAGGCCCGCTT
This sequence comes from Hemerocallis citrina, assembly GCA_017893485.1. Lineage (NCBI taxonomy): Eukaryota > Viridiplantae > Streptophyta > Magnoliopsida > Asparagales > Asphodelaceae > Hemerocallis > Hemerocallis citrina. Next base: position 219,926,861 of record CM030364.1, read on the forward strand.
TGGAGACGAGCGGAAGTGAAGAGTTCGGCTCTGGAAGAGAGCCATTTGGGAGATGAGTTTGAGGAGCAACTCTAGGAGAGAGTTGCGCGCTCCGGACTTGTTGAGAAGAGGTCCGCCTTGGAGGTGGGCGGAGCAAAGAGTTCGGCTCTGGAAGAGGGCCATTTGGGAGAAGAGTTTGGGGAGCAACTCTAGGAGAGAGTTGTGAGCTCAGAACTGTCTGAGAAGAGGTCCGCTTCGGAGGCGAGCGGAGCGAAAGAGCCCGGCTCTGGGAAAGAGCTGTTTGCGGGACGAATGTGAGGAGGAACTCTAGGAGGGAGTTGAGAGTTCCGAACTCATTGAGAAGAGGTCCGCCTTGGAGGTGGGCGGAGCAAAGAGTTCGGCTCTGGAAGAGAGCCATTTGGGAGAAGAGTTTGGGGAGCAACTCTAGGAGAGAGTTGTGAGCTCAGAACTGTCTGAGAAGAGGTCCGCTTCGGAGGCGAGCGGAGCGGAAGAGCCCGGCTCTGGGAAAGAGCTGTTTGCGGGACGAATGTGAGGAGGAACTCTAGGAGAGAGTTGTGAGCTCAGAACTGTCTGAGAAGAGGTCCTCTTCGGAGGCGAGCGGAGCGAAGAGCTCGGCTCTGGGAGAGAGCCATTCGGGAGATGAGTTTAAGGAGCAACTCTAGGAGAGAGTTGTGAGCTCCGAACTGTCTGAGAAGAGGTCCGCTTCGGAGGCGAGCGGAGCGGAAGAGCCCGGCTCTGGGAAAGAGTTGTTTGCGGGACGAATGTGAGGAGGAACTCTAGGAGGGAGTTGAGAGTTCCGAACTCGTTGAGAAGAGGTCCGCCTTGGAGGTGGGCGGAGCAAAGAGTTCGGCTCTGGAAGAGAGCCATTTGGGAGAAGAGTTTGGGGAGCAACTCTAGGAGAGAGTTGTGAGCTCAGAACTGTCTGAGAAGAGGTCCGCTTCGGAGGCGAGCGGAGCGGAAGAGCCCGGCTCTGGGAAAGAGCTGTTTGCGGGACGAATGTGAGGAGGAACTCTAGGAGAGAGTTGTGAGCTCAGAACTGTCTGAGAAGAGGTCCGCTTCGGAGGCGAGCGGAGCGAAGAGCTCGGCTCTGGGAGAGAGCCATTCGGGAGATGAGTTTAAGGAGCAACTCTAGGAGAGAGTTGTGAGCTCCGAACTGTCTGAGAAGAGGTCCGCTTCGGAGGCGAGCAGAGCGGAAGAGCCCGACTCTGGGAAAGACTTGTTTTCGGGACGAGTGTGAGGAGGAGCTCTTGGTGAGAGTTGTCAGCTCCGAACTCGTTGAGAAGAGGTCCGCCTTGGAGGTGGGCGGAGCAAAGAGTTCGGCTCTGGAAGAGAGCCATTTAGGAGAAGAGTTTAGGGAGCAACTCTAGGAGAGAGTTGTGAGCTCAGAACTATCTGAGAAGAGGTCCGCTTCGGAGGCGAGCGGAGCGGAAGAGCCCGGCTCTGGGAAAGAGCTGTTTTCGGGACGAGTGTGAGGAAGAACTCTAGGAGAGAGTTGAGAGTTCCGAACTCGTTGAGAAGAGGTCCGCCTTGGAGGTGGGCGGAGCAAAGAGTTCGGCTCTGGAAGAGAGCCAGATGGGAGAAGAGTTTGGGGAGCAACTCTAGGAGAGAGTTGTGAGCTCAGAACTGTCTGAGAAGAGGTCCGCTTCGGAGGCGAGCGGAGCGGAAGAGCCCGGCTCTGGGAAAGAGCTGTTTGCGGGACGAATGTGAGGAGGAACTCTAGGAGAGAGTTGTGAGCTCAGAACTGTCTGAGAAGAGGTCCACTTCGGAGGCGAGCGGAGCGAAGAGCTCGGCTCTGGGAGAGAGCCATTCGGGAGATAAGTTTAAGGAGCAACTCTAGGAGAGAGTTGTGAGCTCCGAACTGTCTGAGAAGAGGTCCGCTTCGGAGGCGAGTGGAGCGGAAGAGCCCGGCTCTGGGAAAGAGTTGTTTGCGGGACGAATGTGAGGAGGAACTCTAGGAGGGAGTTGAGAGTTCCGAACTCGTTGAGAAGAGGTCCGCCTTGGAGGTGGGCGGAGCAAAGAGTTCGGCTTTGGAAGAGAGCCATTTGGGAGAAGAGTTTGGGGAGCAACTCTAGGAGAGAGTTGTGAGCTCAGAACTGTCTGAGAAGAGGTCCGCTTCGGAGGCGAGCGGAGCGGAAGAGCCCGGCTCTGGGAAAGAGCTGTTTGCGGGACGAATGTGAGGAGGAACTCTAGGAGAGAGTTGTGAGCTCAGAACTGTCTGAGAAGAGGTCCGCTTCGGAGGCGAGCGGAGCGAAGAGCTCGGCTCTGGGAGAGAGCCATTCGGGAGATGAGTTTAAGGAGCAACTCTAGGAGAGAGTTGTGAGCTCCGAACTGTCTAAGAAGAGGTCCGCTTCGGAGGCGAGCGGAGCGGAAGAGCCCGGCTCTGGGAAAGACTTGTTTTCGGGACGAGTGTGAGGAGGAGCTCTTGGTGAGATTTGTGAGCTCCGAACTCGTTGAGAAGAGGTCCGCCTTGGAGGTGGGCGGAGCAAAGAGTTCGGCTCTGGAAGAGAGCCATTTAGGAGAAGAGTTTGGGGAGCAACTCTAGGAGAGAGTTGTGAGCTCAGAACTATCTGAGAAGAGGTCCGCTTCGGAGGCGAGCGGAACGGAAGAGCCCGGCTCTGGGAAAGAGCTGTTTTCGGGACGAGTGTGAGGAAGAACTCTAGGAGAGAGTTGAGAGTTCCGAACTCGTTGAGAAGAGGTCCGCCTTGGAGGTGGGCGGAGCAAAGAGTTCGGCTCTGGAAGAGAGCCATTTGGGAGAAGAGTTTGGGGAGCAACTCTAGGAGAGAGTTGTGAGCTCAGAACTGTCTGAGAAGAGGTCCGCTTCGGAGGCGAGCAGAGCGGAAGAGCCCGGCTCTGGGAAAGAGCTGTTTGCGGGACGAATGTGAGGAGGAACTCTAGGAGAGAGTTGTGAGCTCAGAACTGTCTGAGAAGAGGTCCGCTTCGGAGGCGAGCGGAGCGAAGAGCTCAGCTCTGGGAGAGAGCCATTCGGGAGATGAGTTTAAGGAGCAACTCTAGGAGAGAGTTGTGAGCTCCGAACTGTCTGAGAAGAGGTCCGCTTCGGAGGCGAGCGGAGCGGAAGAGCCCGACTCTGGGAAAGAGTTGTTTGCGAGACGAATGTGAGGAGGAACTCTAGGAGGGAGTTGAGAGTTCCGAACTCGTTGAGAAGAGGTCCGCCTTGGAGGTGGGCGAAGCAAAGAGTTCGGCTCTGGAAGAGAGCCATTTGGGAGAAGAGTTTGGGGAGCAACTCTAGGAGAGAGTTGTGAGCTCAGAACTGTCTGAGAAGAGGTCCGCTTCGGAGGCGAGCGGAGCGGAAGAGCCCGGCTCTGGGAAAGAGCTGTTTGCGGGACGAATGTGAGGAGGAACTCTAGGAGAGAGTTGTGAGCTCAGAACTGTCTGAGAAGAGGTCCGCTTCGAAGGCGAGCGGAGCGAAGAGCTCGGCTCTGGGAGAGAGCCATTCGGGAGATGAGTTTAAGGAGCAACTCTAGGAGAGAGTTGTGAGCTCCGAACTGTCTGAGAAGAGGTCCGCTTCGGAGGCGAGCGGAGCGGAAGAGCCCGGCTCTGGGAAAGACTTGTTTTCGGGACGAGTGTGAGGAGGAGCTCTTGGTGAGAGTTGTGAGCTCCGAACTTGTTGAGAAGAGGTCCGCCTTGGAGGTGGGCGGAGCAAAGAGTTCGGCTCTGGAAGAGAGCCATTTAGGAGAAGAGTTTGGGGAGCAACTCTAGGAGAGAGTTGTGAGCTCAGAACTATCTGAGAAGAGGTCCGCTTCGGAGGCGAGCGGAGCGGAAGAGCCCGGCTCTGGGAAAGAGCTGTTTTCGGGACGAGTGTGAGGAAGAACTCTAGGAGAGAGTTGTGCTCCAACTCGTTAGATCTCGGCACGGGTGATTGGCGCCTCATCGTTCCTAGGCTGCTGCCGACCCGCGGGGGAGCGTGGTCTTCTTCTGTGATGCTCGGGGGATTCCTTCCTTCCCCTTCGGACATGGGACCTTTTGTAGTCTCGGCGGTGTGGGGATTGCTCACCCGGACGTTGCTGGCGGGAGGCTCCCTCTCAGGACTGCTTCTCGTCCAGACGGTGGCGTAAGTCCTCCAACTTCTGCCGGTTTTGAGGATTGTGAGAGGCCATGGAATCCGTAGAGGCGTTGTGTATGGAGACGTGGTCTTGATGGAGAGGTTGCTTCATGCGGGAGCCCCCCGCACCGACATTCTGTGGACCGGAAGGACCCTTGGGGGGTTGTTGATTCTGAGGGATAGGCTGATCTTGTTGAAGAGGGTCCTCTACTTGAAGTGGGGGTTGTCCCTGCTGCGGAGCGGGTTGGATGGGGACTACCTCTTGCTGATCGGCGGGGTTGGGTCCACGGTTGGACCCTCTGGATCTTACTTTCCTAGGAGGCATGGCTGGAGAAGATCTGACCAACGGAAAGAGGAGGGGCTGCTATTCGTATGGGTTCCCACAGACGGCGCCAATCTGTTGCCGCTAAATTCAGTGTGGGGGCAAACAGACAGTATTTGTGAGTTCGTGGAAAACCTGAATAGCAAACACCTAACCTGTTCCGCCGGAGCTTGACCGTTGACTCCCACCGTTCACCTGCAAGGAAGTGCGAGACACCGGGGTTGATCCCGGCGACGCACCCTCCGACGCTCAAGTCAGTAACCAGAAATAATTATGAAAGAGCGTTTAACTAGAAAAAGATTGATTACCTCTTAATGGAGATGGGTGTGGGGTATTTATAGTCGCCGTTGGGATCAGATAAGGAATGTGATTCCCGTGATCTGATAAGGCATAAAATCCCCGTAATCAGATTAGGAATATAATCCCTTAATTCCCGGTGAAAAGATAGATGCGAATCAGAGCCGTTGATTAGGATTAATCAGAGACCCTAATTCTATCTTTTTTGGACTGGGTGTGTTTCGGGTTGGGACCCGTACCCAGTTGAGGTGAATCCGTTCGCGGGTTATTGGATCTGTGAGAAGGAGACCCAGTACCCGTTTCGGACCCATTTGTATGTGAAATTACCGTTTTACCCCTGAGCTTTAAGATTCGTGTCCGATGTGAACGGTCCCGATTTAATCCTATTTTTAGCAATATCAGCTCCCTTTTTTCAATTTTTTGCAAAATTTGGGTATTTAGCCCACGACTACAGATGCTCTTAGAGCATCCACAGTCGTTTGGTATAATTGTCAATTTGCTATTTTTTGACAAATGGCATGCTGCAATCGTTTTCTATTTTGTCATTTTTTAACAAATTGGCTACAGTCGATTCTCAAAAATAAGAAACAAAATAGCGATTCTCAAATTATAAAGGACGGTACAACATATACCGTCCCTCTTATTTTAATTTTTTTTAATCGAGTCGGACGGTATAACACATACCGTCCCAAAAATTATTATTATTATTATTATTATTTAAACAGAGGTCAGACGGTATAACATATATCGTCCCATTTTTATTTTATTTTTTATTATTTTTTTAAAATCCAACGGCCAGATTTCATTTTAAAAAAAAAAAATTCCCACAATTTTCGGACGGTACAACATGTACCGTCCTTGAATTGTGGCTTTATTAGTGGGTAGGTTAGGTTTAGTTAGTTTTTAACTAGGTTTAGTTATTATTATATTATTTAATTTATTTAATTAACATATTTTAATAGTTAATAAGTAATTAAATTTTTTAATTATTTTTTTAAACTAATGAGACGGTACAACATGTACCGTCGCTCGTTTTTTTTAAAAAAAAATTGCGCGACGGTAAATGTTGTACCGTTCCACGCAAATTTTTTTTTAAAATGAGAAACATATAGCAAACAACCACTGCAGCAACTATCGCTATTTGCTAGTACTGTAGCTGTCATTTTTAACAAAATGAGAAACACCATTGTGCATGCTCTTATACATCTCATTTCTCCAAAAGGAAAAACAACTCATAAGAAACCAGTATTTAATGATGAACGAAACAGATACAAAACGTTGTTATATGAAGGGGATTCGGATTTGTTTGGATGTATGCTTATTACAAATTGAAGAAAATTTTCCTGGATAGAAAAACTTCTCTGTACTAAGTACCTAAATGATCTGCTTACTATCTTTGGTTCGAAAATAATTGCTTAGTAGTTATCTCCAGGTGTAATCTATGTCTCTTTCGACGAGGGCATGTCCATCTGAACATTTAATAGAATACATTGTTATTGAAGCTGAGAACTTGTATTCATTTAAATGTGATGCTCTTAGTTGGCTTATTACAAATTTTACATATAAAATTTTCTTATAAAACAACTTTCGTACCATGTACCTCAATAATTATCTCTAGGTGTATGCATGTTAATATATGTCTCTTCTGATGAGGGGCGTGTGCATTTCGAACATCCAATACAAAATGTTAAGTGGGGATTTGGATTCATTTGGATGTAATACTCTAATTTTGCTTATTACAAATTGTAGCAAATTTTCTTAATAGAAAAACTTGCATACTAATGACTTGAATGATCGATCCACTTTACTGGCTTTGGTTCGAAAATAATTGCTCATAAATCATCTACAAGTGTACGTTGATATTTCTTCCGATGTAGCATGGGCATGTGCATATGCATTCACATTACTCTATTCACAATTAATTAATAAATATAAGTTTATATGCATTGACCTTACAAAAGGTATTGCGTTAGACTGAGCAGAATAAAAAATCAGGATTTATTTAGTCGACTCCAATCAGTTGGAAAAAAGACTTTATTTTTGTTGCCGTAAGTTCATATGCATTGAATGTGCTCACTTAATTGCAGAGTCTACTATTAATGTGAAGAGTAATGTTTCATCCACTACCAATTTTACTATTATTTTGTATACTATTTTAGTTGGCATACTCCTATTGAAGAGTTTTCCCACTTACTATATCTTTTTCTACCTATTGAAGTGTGCCACCTAAGATCTTTGAAGAAAAATATAATAAAATTGCTAGTAGATGTAGCATCTCTAATATTATAATGGGAGAAGACCTTAGTGTCATTTATAATTGTTTTGTCATTCTACCAATCCGTATAACACACGTGCATAACTATTATAAAGGAGGTCCTAAGTTCAAATCAAGACTACGTATAAATTTTTATTTCAAAAACTATATTTATTAAAATGTATCGCACGTGTAAACTACTAGTTATTATAATAGTTATTATAATGTAAATATCATGTAATCTCTCTCATTCAATTGGGGTTTCCTAGAAAATATAAATCCTTTAAGATTGTCTCCTTGTTACCCATCTTGCTGGATAAAATCACCACAAAGCTAACACGGTGGGTCCCTACACTGAGCTAGGGTCAGGGTCATCAAGATAAAATCACCACATAGCTAACAAGGTGGGTCCCTACACTGAGCTAGGGTCAGGTCAGGATCAGGATTAGGTTTAGGATGCTGTTATTTTCAAATAAATTTAATTCATTAGGTGTGCACAATATAAATATCGGGGTCAGAGGGAAGTAACAGTCCACATTTTGGCCAAGATGCAATAATAACTTGTAGTGCGCCAACTTTTTGTGGCATTTTGCTATGTATTGAATCTTTTATAAAACAAAATTTTATAGCAAAAACTTATACTTGCACCCATTTCAAGCTACATAGATCATGTCGGCTAGTGAGTATTGTATGATACTGATATGGGTCAGGAATAACGTGGTCCGTCTTGGGCCACAGGATTCTCTCAGGATGCACGCTCTTTCTGATTCTTCGGATCTGCCACGTCAGCGCCGGAAAACCGTCCGGACCTCTGCCACGTCAGTCCGGAAACCGCCCCGGCGTCTGCCACGTCAGCCCTATACCGTCCGGTTTTCTACTGCTTCAGCCACACGGGCAACCGGGTCCAGACCCGGCCCCAAATGGGTTCAGACCCTGTTGGCATCTTCTATGAATACCAGACCCCTACTCCTTCTCTAGGTAAACAACTTTTGCCAACTCAAACCCTAGTTACTGTTACTCTCCCTTAGTGACTGACTAGATCGTCGGAGGGTCTGCCACCGGGATCAACCCCGGTGTTCCGAGACCGTCTGCAGGTACACGAGACCCTCGGATCCGAGCCGAGCATCAGCTTCCACCTCAATACCACCTACCTCACTACCGTTCGTCCAGCCAAGGGTCGTCTGCATAGGAGTCTCCTCCTTCAATACAAATCGAGTAAGAACTCACGCCTGGTGCATCCACACGTTTCCCAAAAACAAACCGCATCAGGATGGTGCCGTCTGTGGGAAACTATCTATCATAGACACCAACCCGAGCCTCGCTTCCAACGGTATCCTCATAGACGCCGACCCGAGCTCCGCCCCCGTCGGCACCCCCGTCGACCCGAGCTCACATGGCGCCCAAGGCCACAAAAGCTGTTACCTCCGCACGCCGACACGGCGTGCCTCCACAAGGCATCGTGGCCGATGCTCAGGGACCAAACAACAAAGGGGTCAGTCACGGGCCCCAGCCCAACGCCTCCCGTCCGGTCCAGAGCGACCTGCGGGGGGTAATCTTAAACAGACAGGCCAGCCGTGGCAGGGGAGGAGCCGCTTCCAACTCGGCTCCGAACCATCCCATACCCCCGTCCCAAGGGCGGGAGCCCGCGCTCAGCCGGGTCGGTCGGCCACAGTCTGCCTAACCAAACCGGGCCGAAGGAGCCCCGGTTACCCACCAGGAGTTCCAGGACTTCCGAAGGGAAATTTTGGGTGCCATCCGAGGGGTCCCCATCAATGAGAATGCCCGCCGTTCCCACACACGGTCAGAGGCCGAGGCTAGCGTGTCTCGCCCCTCAATAATCCCCCCAGAGTACGATGGCGACATTTTGAAGCGCCTCCAAGAAATGGAGGAGCGCCTCGACCACGTGGGTAACGATAACCCAAGAGCAACTCAGGGGTACAGGTCGGTTCGTCCTCCTTTCTCTGCCCTCATCCTGCAGGCAGAGATACCCCTCAATTTCCGTCCACCTCAGTTCGAGACATATGACGGCGAGGGCGATCCTGCTGATCACATGGAGGGCTTCAAAACCCTCATGATGATTCACAGCGCATCGGATCCCCTCCTGTGCCGAGCCTTTCCCGCAACACTCCAAGGTCCAGCTCGGGAATGGTTCTCCAAGCTCACTCCCGGCTCCATCTATTCTTTTGACCAACTAGAGGGCAGCTTCCTCTCCCACTTCGTAACCAGCCGAAAGAACTAGTGCGTCCCTACTTGGACTCCGGCAAAAGGAGGGAGAGCCACTCCGAGTGTTTGTCCGAAGGTTCACTGCCGAGGCGAGGTCAGTCTCATCCCTCGATCCCGGCGTTGCCTCGGCAGCCTTCCGCCACAACGTCCGACATGGACAGCTGAAGGCCTCCCTGGCAAAGAAGCCGCCAATAGACTTTCCTGACCTCCTTAACCGGGTCGAAAAATATATTCGAGCCGAAGAGGCCCTTAATCCAGAGGACCAGAAGGAAGTTCCAGGAAAGGGGAAGCACAAGGCCGACGAGGTTGAGCCGGCAAAAAAAGCTCCAAGAGACGGGGGCTCCGCAAAGAAGGTTCCGCCGATCCCCCGCTTCGAGAGGTACGCTCCGCTGACGCAGAACGTGTCGACAATCCTCTTAGCAGTTGAAGACAACGATCTCGTCCAGCACTCCCCTCGATCGTCCAATAACACCAGTAAGAAGAGGGATCAGCGGTTCTATTGCCGTTTTCACCGGGACAACGGGCACGACACAGATTACTGCCGCACCCTGAAGGACGAAATTAAGGCCCTCATCCAACGAGGGTACCTCCAAGAATTCAAACGGGAAGGCACCCAGGAACCGAGGGACAACAGAAACAGGAGGAATTCTCCTCCTCCTCGAGGGCACCGACAGCGTCCCGAGCGAGATCCGGAGCCCGAGGAGCCTGAAGGTCAGGCAATCCTGCATTGCGTCCACGGAGGGCCCATGGGAGGGGAATCCAACACTTCCCGCAAGGCCTTCATCCGGGATGTCAACACCGTCCAGGGCCCTCTTTCCCCCCAGGTCCAGCAACTCCCTGTTTTCTTCTCAGGAGAGGATTTGGAGGGGGTCCGGCTCCCTCATTGTGATGCACTCGTCATCAACCTCAGCATGGCGAACTTCGAAGCCCGGAGAATCCTCGTGGACAATGGGAGCTCGATCAACATTCTGTTCCTCGAAGCATTCGAGAACCTGAAGCTCTCCCATGAGAAACTAAAGCCAGCCGGGTATACCCTACACGGATTCTCTGGCATCCCCGTGACTATAGAGGGGATCATCACCCTGGACATCACGGTAGGCACGAAGCCGAACAGGAGGACCGAGTGAAGGCAGCCTACAATGCCATCCTCGGCCGTCCGGGGCTCTGCTCCCTCCAGGCGGTTCCCTCGGTCTACCATCAGAAAATGTAATTCCCTACCAACACTGGCGTCGGAGTTATCCGAGGGAATCAGGAAGCAGCACGTTTATGCTATATGACGGCGATCGGAAGCAGGGTGTTTCCCCTCGATGCCGTCGAGCTGGAGCCCGGAGAACCCAGCCAGAGCCAAAACCGGCGGACGAGCTGCAAGATGTTTCATTCGAGACAGGGGATGCGTCGAAGCACTTTCGAGTAAGCTACTCCCTCGTCCCCGACCTCAAGTCCGCCCTAATCGCCTGCATTCGGCGAAATGTCGACCTCTTCGCCTGGAAGCCCTCTGACATGCCCGGTATCTCTGAAGATCTCATCATGCACAAACTCAGCGTGATCCCCAGGTTGAAACCTGTCATTCAAAAGCGGCGCAAGTTCGCTCCTGAGTGACAACAGGCAGTAAACGCAGAAGTGGACAAGCTCTTGTTCGCGCGTTTTGTTCAAGAAGTCAGCTACCCCGAGTGGCTGGCAAACGTCGTCATGGTGAAGAAAACGAGCGGGAGTTGGAGGATCTGCATAGATTTTACCGACCTCAACAAAACATGCCCCAAGGATCCGTTCCCTCTCCCCAGCATTGATGCCCTGATCGATGCTACCTCGGGTCACGAGCTCCTTTCCTTCATGGATGCCTTTTCAGGCTATAACCAAATCCGGATGTTTCCTCTGGACATCGCCAAGACGTCCTTCGTCACAGACCAGGGACTGTATTGCTACCGGATCATGCCCTTCGGGCTGAAGAATGCGGGCGCCACCTACCAGAGGCTCGTCAACCGAGTCTTTAAAGATCAAATCGGGCGTAACATGAAGGTATACGTCGACGACATGCTCGTCAAAAGTCAACAAGGACAGCACCATGTCGCCGACCTGGAAGAAGCCTTTGGAGTCCTTCGAACCCACAACATGAGGCTCAATCCGGCGAAGTGCGCCTTTGGCGTCTCCTCGGGGAAGTTCTTAGGGTTCATCGTCAGCCAGCGCGGCATCGAGGCGAACCTCAAAAAAATCCAGGCCATGATAGACATGGCCCCTCCCAGGAATGTCAAAGAAGTCCAGAGGCTGACGGGGAGACTGACGGCCATTGCCCGTTTCCTCTCCAAATCTGGAGTGAAGTCCCTCCCGTTCTTCAAGGCGCTGCGCAGCACTGGAAGGTTCGAGTGGGGTGCTCAACAGCAGGAGGCATTCCCACATTTGAAAGAGTACCTCGCCAACCCTCCTCTCCTCAGTAAGTTCGAACCAGGGGAGCCACTCTGGCTCTACCTTTCTGCTTCGGAGAACGTGCTCAGTGCCGTCCTCGTCCGGGAAGAGGAGGGGGTTCAAAAGCCCCTCTACTATGTGAGTAAGGTCCTGCTCGATGCCGAGACCCGGTATTCCACGATGGAGAAGGTGGCGTACGCCTTGGTCATAGCCGCGCGAAAGCTCCTCCCTTACTTTCAGGCGCATTCGATACAGGTACTCACTGATCAACCCTTGAAGGCCGTGCTCTACAAACCCGAGAGCTCCGGACGACTAGTCAAATGGTCGATCGAACTCAGCCAGTACGACGTCGGCTATCAACCAAGAACGTCCATCAAGGGGCAGGCACTCGTCGAATTCATTACAGAATGCACCATCTACGAGCAACCCACGAGCAAAGAAGCCGACCAGACATGGGAAGTTTACGTCGACGGCTCCTTTTGCAAAACGGGGAGTGGTGCGGGCATCATTCTTCGAGGTCCGGATGGTTTCCTCCTCCAGTATTGTCTCTGCCTTAACTTTCCAGCCTCTAACAATGAGGCTGAATACGAGGCTATGATCGCCGGGCTCAACCTGGCTCATCAAGCCGGTGCCAGAAAAATCAGGGCCTTTAGCGACTCTCAGCTGGTGGTCAACCAGATCACCGAGGACTACGAGGCCCGTGACGATCGGATGATCAGGTACCGGGCCATGGTCCAATGCATATTATCGTCCTTCGACGAATCGGCTATCCTAAGGATCCCCCGGGAGCTAAACGCCCAGGCCGACGCCCTATCAAAATTGGCTTCCTCATTCTTTGAAGGCCTCGACCGCACGGTCCTGATTGAAGTCCTGCTGAAGCCAAGTACAGACTCCCCAGATGTTCTGTGCATCGAAGACGGAGCTCCTCCCGACGACTGGACCACTCTTATCAAAAAATTCCTAGTCAAGGGAGAGCTCCCCGAAGACCGAGCTGAAGCAAGGCGGATCAGGGTCCGATCTGAAAGATTCACGGTCATCAATGCCACCCTCTTCAAAAGGTCCTATACAACAACCGATGGCAGACCCTACCTCCGCTGCCTAAGCCCAGACAAAGCCAAATACGCCCCCAAGGAGCTGCACGAGGGGATCGGCGGATGTCACATGGAAGCCGTTCACTAGGATGGAAGGCGCTAAATCACGGGTACTACTGGCCCACTATGCTGCAAGACGCCCTCGCCCTAGTGAAGAAGTGTGGCCCCTACCAACGGTTCTCCCCCGTGAAGAGGGCGCCTCAGGCGAACCTCCGATCCATGGCCAGTCCAACCCCTTTTGCAATGTGGGGGATGGATTTGGTAGGCCCATTTTCAAAAGCAACGGGCCAGCAAAAGTTTCTCATTGTGGCGATCGACTATTTCACGAAGTGGATCGAGGCCGAGCCATTAGCAACGATCACCGAGCGACAGACTCAACAATTTTTCTGGAAACACATCGTCTGTCGGTTCGGGATTCCGCAGGTGCTCATCACAGATAATAGGACTCAATTTGCAAGTAAGAATTTCTGCAAGTTCTGCGAAGTTCTCGGGATCCAGCAGCGCTTCTCCTCAGTATGCCATCCCCAGTCTAACGGTCAGGCCGAGAACGCGAACTGCCAAATCCTCGACGGCGTCAAAAAATGACTCGATAATTCTTCCAAGGGGTTATGGGTCGACAAATTACCTAGCGTTCTCTGGGCCCACCGAACAACAAAGAGAATCCCCACGGGAGAATCCCCTTTTAATCTGACATACGGCGCAGAGGCCATCATTCCCTTGGAGATCGGGATCCCTTCACCCCGAATCATGGCTTTCGACGAGGCCGCCAACTCCCAACAGCTGCGGGCCGACCTGGACCTCATAGACAAGGTCAGGAAAAAGTTTGCCATTAGAAGAAGCATCTACCAGTAAAGAATTGAGAAGCTCTACAACAAGAAGGTGCGCCCAACTGACATCAAACTCGGGGATCTTGTCCTCCAAAAGCTGGCGGTATCCAATTCCGGCCAGAAGAGAGAGTTGGCACCAAATTGGGAGGGCCCCTACAAAGTATCCGAAGTCGTGCGCCCAGGCACGTACCGCCTAACCAATGCCGAAGGCAAGCCCATCAAGAGGTCCTGGAATGCGGAACACCTAATCAAGTTCTTAGGAGGAGAGTAACCTCCATGTAAATTATCATGATTGTAATCGGCACGTCGTGCCTGGTCTTTTGTAAAGTTCAAACATATTGTAAATATGCCAGCTTTCTTAAAACAAGCCTATGGCTTCTTATTTTGTTACAAGTAAAAAACATATCTCGAGCTCGGTGCTAGGATAACAGCGCGAGCCTGAAAAGCTTTCCTTACAAGCTTAGGGCTCGGTGCTCGGATAACAGCGCGAGCCTGAAAAGCTTCCCTTACAAGCTTAGGGCTCGGTGCTCGAATAACATCGCGAGCATAAAAAGCTTCCCTTACATGCTTGGGCCTCGGTGCTTGGATAACAGCACGAGCCTGAAAAGCTTCCCTTACAAGCTTGGGGCTCGGCGCACGGATAACAGTGTGAGCCTGAAAAGCTTCCCTTACAAGCTTAGGGCTCGGTGCTCAGATAACAGCGCGAGCCTGAAAAGCTTCCCTTACAAGCTTAGGACTCGGTGCTTGGATAACATCACGAGCCTTAAAAGCTTCCCTTACAAGCTTGGGCCTCGGTGCTCCGATAACAACGCGAGCCTGAAAAGCTTCCCTTACAAGCTTGGGGCTCGGCGCATGGATAACAGCGCGAGCCTGAAAAGCTTCTCTTACAAGCTTGGGGCTCGGCACACGGATAACAGCACGAGCCTGAAAAGCTTTCCTTACAAGCTTGGGGCTCGGTGCTCGGATAACATCGCGAGCCTGAAAAGCTTCCCTTACAAGCTTGGGGCTCGGTGCTCGGATAACAGCGCGAGCCTGAAAAGCTTCCCTTACAAGGGCGCTCGGATAACAGCGCGAACCTCTGCTATGCCCTGAGAACAAGTGCGGGAGCTCGGCATCGGCCCCGAGCAGGGCAGGTGCCTTCTTCAAGGCACCGCGATCTTGATGCTCGGCGGCGACCCTCTGCTACGCCTGCAACTGTCTTTCTCACCGGTATGGGGGCTCGGCATCCGTCCTTCGCTCGGTTTGGGCTTCTTCAAGCTCATCAACCTATGTACGAGGCGACATCCGCCAACCACGCCCATACTGTCTCTCCCTGAGAACAAGTACGGGAGCTCGGCGTCGACCCCAAGCAAGGCGGGTGCCTTCTTCAAGGCACCACGACCCTGACGCTTGGCAGCGACCCTCTGCTACGCCTGCAACTGTCTTTCTCACCGGTATGGGGGCTCGGCATCCGTCCCTCGCTCGGTTTGGACTTCTTCAAGCTCATCAACCTATATACGAGGTGACATCTGCCAGCCACGCCCACACCATCTCTCCCTGAGAACTAGTGCGGGAGGTCGGCGTCGGCCCCGAGCAAGGCGGGTGCCTTCTTCAAGGCACCGCGATCTTGACGCTCCGCGGCGACCCTCTACTATGCCTGCAACTGTCTTTCTCACCGGTATGGGGGCTCGGCATCCGTCCCTCGCTCGGTTTGGGCTTCTTCAAGCTCATCAACCTATGTACGAGGCGACATCCGCCAGCCACGCCCACACCGTCTCTCCCTGAGAACAAGTGCAGGAGCTCGGCGTCGGCCCCGAGCAAGGCGGGTGCCTTCTTCAAGGCACCGCGACCTTGACGCTCGGCGGCGATCCTCCGCTACGCCTGCAACTGTCTTTCTCACCGGTGTGGGGGCTCGGCATTCGTCCCTCGCTCGGTTTGGGCTTCTTTAAGCTCATCAACCTATGTACGATGCGACATCCGCCGGCCACGGCCACACCTTCTCTCCCTGAGAACAAGTGTGGGAGCTCGGCATCGTCCCCGAGCAAGGTGGGTGCCTTCTCCAAGGCACCGCGACCTTAATGCTCGGCGCGACCCTCTGCTATGCCTACAACTATCTTTCTCACCGGTATGGGGGCTCGGCAACTGTCCTTCGCTCAGTTTGGACTTCTTCAAACTCATCAACCTATGTACGAGGCGACATCTGCCAGTCACGCCCACACCGTCTCTCCCTGAGAACAGGTGCGGGAGCTCGGCGTCGGCCCCGAGCAAGGCGGGTGCCTTCTTCAAGGCACCGCGACCTTGACGCTCGGCGGCGACCCTCTGCTACGCCTGCAACTGTATTTCTCACCGGTATGGGGCTCGGCATCCGTCCCTCGCTCGGTTTGGGCTTCTTCGAGCTCATCAACCTATATGCGAGGCGACATCTACCAGCCACGCCCACACCGTCTCTCCCTGAGAACAAGTGTGGGAGCTCGGCGTCGGCCCTGAGCAAGGCGGGTGCCTTCTTCAAGGCACCGTGGCCTTGACGCTCGGCGGCGACCCTCCGTATGCCTACAACTGTCTCTCACCCGCATGGGGGCTCAGTTACGACCTACTACCATGTGTTAGCAAAAATTTTATCAAGGTTTAGAGCGTCCGCCTTTGGCAGACACCCCGAGCCTCGAGTCGAATTATTGACCACCCTCTCACCCGCGAGCAACTCGGGGATTACAGCTTTTACAAGCCTAAACCCCGAATTGTTCAAGGATGGAAGGTGGGCCATCGACCCGCTGCTCTCTCCGTCCCGGAACAAACGCTCCGGACCTTCGAGCCGTCCAGCTGACCCTTCTCTCGCCCCCAAACAACTCGGGGTTTACGGCTTTTACGATCCCAAAACCCCGAATTGTTCGCGAACGGCAGAAGAGCCACCACGCTTCGGCTCTCTCCGAACCTCCGAACCGATCGGTCGGCCCACCGTTCACCAACGAACAACCCGGGGTCTCACGGCTCTAACAACCTGTACCCCAAATAGTCCGAGGGTGATCGGTGTGCCTCCAATCCGGAGTACTCGGAAATATTTTATTCTCTGGGTGCCCACCTTCGGCAGGCACCCGAGTCAGACGACTCACTGCCTGATAACCAACAAGGGGAGTGGGGATTATATAGCCTCCTGAGGCCCACATTTATTGCGTCTAGGAATATGAAACGACGGAAGGCGAAGCGTTGCCATAAATGCTCATGGGAATGCGAAATGTTGCCATTAATGACGCAGTCGCGTCAGTGGCGACCCTTCGTAGAAGTCACACCGGCCACCCTCGGCAACCGAGGCAATCAAGGTTCGAGAAAAAGAATGCTATTATTATTACTCATTGCTTACAACTCAATGAACGTCGGTACAAATACAAAGAACAACTCACAAACTCACTCGCACTCGGCCTGAAATTCAAACTCGGCGCCTCCTTCGGGGATCTTCCCATGCTCGATTGGACCGGCCCGGGAAGATACTTCCGCCATCGAGCTTCCTGCATTACCGGGCTGGGCCTCATCCGACAGAAATGTCAGAGACCGCCCCGGGGTCAAGTTGCTGGCCTCTTCCATTAGACCCGGGCCTAACACCAGCTTCAGCCTGCGAACCTCCAGCTCTTTCTCGACCACGGCCTCGCGAAGGAAAGACTCCGAAGCCGTCCGCCCGCTCGAGGCATCCGATAGGGACTAGTCCGTCTCAATTACCCACCAGTCCTGATCGGCTATGGCCTTCTTGAGGCGCGCCACCTCCAGACCAAGCTCTCTAGATCTGTTCAGAAATTAATTCTTAGCAGTCGCTCGGTCCCGAGCCTGTTTTCGTTGGCCAGCCGAAACAGCCTCCCAAGCCTCCTTCCCCGCTCGAATCAGAGGTCCGTCCATAGGCAGAAACGGGGCCGACGATCCGGGTCCCGTGCATCTACCAAAAGATAAAAGCAAATATCACAAAAAACACAAGTCTGGAAGGATCGGCCCAAAAAAGTAAATTTCATTTCTTTCAAAAGTTTGATACAAAAGCCGCGGTGGCCAGTCCGCTTAAGGCAGTTACATCAAAAATAAAAAAAGAAACAGAAGCTAATCTATTCTTGAGGGGGGGATGGCACCTCTTCCTTGCCCTGGACTCCCCCCGCTTCGTCACCACCAGGGGTCGGCGGCAGGTTCGCCTGCCATCCATAGCAGAGGTAGTCCACGTTCTGCTCGGGGTAGATCTGCCTAAAATGGGACTTGGCCTGTTCGTATGCCTCGTTTTGCGCCACCATCAGGGTCTCCCCCAAGGCCGACTCCATCTCCTTTAGGGCCTTCTTCCCCTTATCCGCCTCGACCGCGATCTTCGCCTCAAGATCCTCTCGGTCCTGCTTGTGGATTTTGCAGAGCGACTCTATCTGGGCCTCGTGGACGGCCACCATGGCCCAGGAATCTTTCAGCTCATCCGTGGCCTTGTTCAGTTCGCGGGGGTACTTTTCTGCATTCCACCTCTCAATGTATATCTCCTTCTCCAAGCACTTGTGGAAGTGCTGACCATGGAGCATCGTCTGTCCGAAGAGAGAAAAATCAGAAAAACTCTGCCAAGATAATGAGAAAAGTGGAGCCAAGCCAACTTACCGAGAGGTGTGCCTGAGACCACCGCATGTAGGCCTGGTCTGCCGTCTGCGCTGCCAGGGCCATTAGATCGCGCTCGGTGGCGGCCTTCGAGACGAACTCGACCGACACAGGCCCATCAAGCAGAGAATCCCCCCACATGATCGACCAATCAGGGGCAAAGGGCAGCATACCCTGCTTGCTCACCATCTCTGCGGCAGTCGGCCGTATAGGGGGGAGCCCTTTTTCTGGGGCATCCACGGTCTTACCCGAACCACCCGCAGTGTCCTGAGCCGCCCTCGACGAATGGGAGGTCTGGGAGTGTTGCCTCTTGGCCCTCTTCATCGGGGAAGGCTCCTCGGCCACCGGGGCCGGCACCTTGGAGGATGCTCCGGTCTACGCAGCCAGCTTCTGCTTCTCGGCCGCTATCCTCTCCTGCTCGGCCTTCTTTTTCTTCTCTATCCTCGCCTTCTCGACGACAGCAAGCAGTATCTTCTTCGCGTCCGCCTGTTGGGTTGTCATCCCTGCAAAAACAGAAAGGAGAAGAGATAACGTTAACACGAAGGCAGGAAAATGAACATATTCGAAAAGAAACATACTAGGGTCGGCAGGACTCAGTCCGGCCCGGGCGAGGTGTATCTCGGTCACTCGAGGCCATGCGATACTGTGCCCCCCGACTATCTTATCCACCCTCTTCCACTCCTTGGCGGTCAAGTCGCTCTTCCTCGGAGGCTTGTGGTTCGGCTTGATGAAGTTCCACCTGGTCAGAATTCCCCAAGATCCCTTAGTCCAAACCACAAAATACTTTTCTTCCCACCTCTTTATAGAGTCCGGATGACCGTGCATGACCTTCTTATGTGGCCTCGGCGAAAAGTAAAAAATCCCCTTCTGATCTCCGAGCAAACCGATCCCAAGAATGGCTCAGAAATACGTCAGCCTCGGCTTCACTCCCTTCTCTTGGCACTTCAGTATGAAGCAGACTAAATGCTTCCAGGAGTTCAGACCGTACTGCATGGGGCACAGCTTCGCCCAGTTCAGAACCCTCTTAACAAAAGGATGCAGAGGCAGCCTCAGCCCCGAGAGGAAGGCATCCTCGGGGAACATACAGTAACCCGGCGCCAGAGCTGTGGTGGGCAGAATACCTGGGCTCGGAATGAAGATCTCGAACTCCCGCAGAATGTAGTAGGCGGCCCTAATAATGTTAAGGTATTCCGCCTTCAAAATGCTCGAGATGCTATCAGCGCGAATCTTCACCCGAGCATCTTCGCCCAGCACTGGAGGGATCGGTTCGATGTCCTTAATATCGTCGGGATACATCCGAATCGACCCTAGATTCTTGAAGGAGACCCGGGGAAACTCGAGACCCGGTCTCGGTGCGTACTCATCAGGTGAGGAAGGACTGTGTGGGATGGTCAAGACTTTCTTTTTCCGACGAGGGCGAGCCTTCTGCTCAGGAGACGGCATCGACAAAGGGGAAAGGGGTGGGAGATCTTCTCCGACCCCGGTCGGCCTTCCAGCCGTGCCTTGGCCAGCGTCTCCTTGGGCAGCCTCCCGTTCGTCGACCTCATCCTCATCGTCTTCCTCGTCACCCTTGGCACCCTGCTCATCTTCGTCCTCCTCCTCGCCCTCGGTGCCTTCCCCCTCCTCTTCCTCATCGTCCTCCGCCTGATCCTGTTCCTCCTCATCCTCGTCGTCCCCCTCATCCTCTTCCTCCTCGTTGCCCTCATCCATGGGCTCCTTTCCCGGCCTTCTGGACCTCAATGGGGACACAAAGAAGGCTACGTCACCCCCATCATCCGATCCAGGGTCAATCAGAACTTCTTCCTTCACCTTATACTTACTCAGGGACGAGGACGTCTCCTACTCGGATTCCTCTGCGGAACGACCTAACGAGCTAGCCTTGGATCCTGACTGAGTTCACGACATTACTAAAAAGAAAGTACTAACCTGGAGCGTAGGAAGTTATGGTCACCGAAAAATCTCCGCCGACGGCAAGTAAGATTCCCGTTCTTGTTAAAAATTGGAAAGTGAGTAATAAAGTGAAGATGAAGAAATGAGGGAGGGAGATGGGGTTTTAAAGAGGAAAAGCGACTCCTCAATTTTCGCAAAAAAGATCTGGCCGTTGGATCTTAACTATCAAGATCCAGCGGCCACCAAGATCTGGATACGCTTTGATCTTTGCGCCCATGACGTCAGCGATAGGCATAAAATTACCCCACTACCCCTCCACTTTTTCTCTCCAAAAAGGCTTTTCTCGACAAGTCAGAAGGGTCGATGCTCGGATAGCATCGCGAGCCATTAATTCTCCTTTTATTTTCACATAAGGATCGACGCTCGGATAGTATCGCGAGCCAATAATTCCCCTTCTATTAACAAGAAGGGTCGACGCTCGGATAGTATCGCGAGCCAATAATTTCCCTTCTATTTCACAGAAGGGTCGACGCTCAGATAGTATCGCGAGCCAATAATTCTCTTTCTATTTCACATAAGGATCGACGCTCGGATAGTATCGCGAGCCAACAATTCCCCTTCTATTTCACAGAAGGGTCGACGCTCGGATAGTACCACGAGCCAATAATTCCCCTTCTATTTTCACAGAAGGATCGACGCTCGGATAGTATCGCGAACTAATAATTTCCCTTCTATTTCACAGAAGGGTCGACGCTCGGATAGTATCGCGAGCCCATAATTCTCCTTCTATTTCACAGAAGGATCGACCCTCGGATAGTATCGAGAGCCAACAATTTCCCTTCTATTTCACAGAAGGGTCGACGCTCGGATAGTACCGCGAGCCATTAATTTTCCTTTTATTTTTACAGAAGGATCGACGCTCGGATAGTATCGCGAACCAATAATTCCCCTTCTATTTCACAGAAGGGTCGACGCTCGGATAGTACCGCGAGCCAATAATTCCCCTTCTATTTCACAGAAGGGTCGACGCTCGGATAGCATTGCGAGCCATTAATTCTCCTTCTATTTTCACAGAAGGATCGACGCTCGGATAGTATCACGAGCCAACAATTCCCCTTCTATTTCACAGAAGAGTCGACGCTCGGATAGTACCGCGAGCCAATAATTCCCCTTCTATTTCACACAAGGGTCGACGCTCGGATAGTATCGCGAAACAATAATTCTCCTTCTATTTCACAGAAGGATCGACGCTTGGATAGTACCGCGAGCCAATAATTCCCCTTCTAATTTTACAGAAGGATCGACGCTCGGATAGTATCGCGAACCAATAATTCCCCTTCTATTTCACAGAAGGGTCGACGCTCTGATAGTACCGCGAGCCAATAATTCCCCTTCTATTTCACAGAAGAGTCGATGCTCGGATAGAACCGCAAGCAAATAATTCCCCTTCTATTTCATAGAAGGGTCGAAGTTCGGATAGAACCGCGAGCCAATAATTTCTCTTCTATTTTCACAGAATGACCGACGCTCGGATAAGAACTGCGAGCCCCGACTGCCCTCCTTTGCTCAGAAGGGCCCGGAGCTCGGATAGCACCACGAGCCCCCATCAAACCTCCTTTTTCCAGAGGAGCTCTGAGCTCGGATAGCACCGCGAGCCCCAACTACTCTCCTTTGATACAGAAGGGCTCGGAGCTCGGATGACACCGCGAGCCCCAAACTGCCCTCCTTCGTCCAGAAGGTCTCGGAGCACGGATAGCACCGCGAGCCCCATTTGCCCTCCTTTGTTCAGAAGGGCTTGGAGCTCGGATAGCACCGCGAGCCCCAATTACTCTCCTTTGATTCGAAGGGGCTCGGAGCTCGGATGACACCGTGAGCCCCAAACTGCCCTCCTTTGTTCAGAAGGGCTCGGAGCTCGGATAGCACCGCGAGCCCCATCTGCCCTCCTTTGATTCGAAGGGGCTCGGAGCTCGGATGACACCGCGAGCCCCAAACTGCCCTCCTTTGTTCAGAAGGGCTCGGAGCTCGGATAGCACCGCGAGCCCCATCTGCCCTCCTTTGTTCAGAAGGGCTCTGAGCTCGGATAGCACCGCTAGCCCCATCTACCCTCCTTTGTTCAGAAGCGCTCGGAGCTCGGATAGCACCGCGAGCCCCATTTACCCTCCTTTGACTCAGAAGGGCTCGGAGCTCGGATGACACCGCGAGCCCCATGAGCTCTCCTCTTATCACGAGGGACTCGTCTGCCAACCCCTAGTGCTCGGCAAACCGAGCCCCAGAAGAAGACCTCGCCCCCTCCTCGCTCTTCCAACTAGCGAGGAGATCGTCCACCGACCATAGGAGCTCGTCTGCCGACCCCCAAGTACTCGGTAAGCTGATCTCCCACAAAATCAACCTCGACGTCCCCTCGCTCTTCCAACTAGCGAGGGGATCGTCCACCGACCCTCGGAGCTCATCCGTCGAACCCTAGTTCTCGACAAATCGAGCCCCAACGGGAGGCCCCGACGTCCCTTCGCTCTTCCAACTAGCGAGGGGATCGTCTACCGACCCTTGAAGCTCGTCCACCGACCCCTACGGCTCGTCTGCCGACCCCAAGCCTCGGCGAGCGTCGCTCTGACTCCTACTCTTCCAAACTTAGCCTCCCGCGCAAACTCCAAGAAGGGATCCCTTCCTCCTCCCCCCTGGCCTCTTCAGGAAGTAGCAGATCCCACTTTCTCACCACAAACCACCCTGCTCTTCCTACAAAGGTGAAAAATCACTCCTACATGGCTGGTTCACCCAGCCTTACAGGAGTGTAGGGCTTGTGATATGGGTCAGGAATAACGTGGCCTGTCCTGGGCCACAGGATCCCCTCAGGATGTGCGCTCCTTCTGATCCTTCGGATCTGCCACGTCAGCGCCGAAAAACTGCTCAGACCTCTGCCACGTCAGCCCGGAAACCGCCCCGGCATCTGCCACGTCAGCCCTATACCGCCCGGTTTTCTACCGCTTCAGCCACACGGGCAACCGGGTCTAGACCCGGCCCCAAATGGGTCCAGACCCGGTTGGCATCTTCTATAAATACCAGACCCCTACTCCTTCTCCAGGTAATCAACTTTTGCCCACTCAAATTCTATTTACTGTTACTCTCCCTTAGTGACTGACTAGATCGTCGGAGGGTCTGCCACCGGGATCAACCCCGATGTTCCGAGACCGTCTGCAGGTACACGAGACCCTCGGATCCGAGCCTCAAAGATCCGAGCCGAGCATCAGCCTCCACCTCAATACCACCTACCTCAGTATCGTTCGTCCAGCCAAGGGTCGTCTGCATAGGAGTCTCCTCCTTCAATACAAATCGAGTAAGAACTCACGTAGGGATGGCAACTGGGCCGGGTCAACCGGCGACCCACCCGCGACCCGGCCCGTTAAATTGCTTCGCGGGTTCGGATCGAACCCGGTGAACAGTACCGGGTCGCAATTTTCGTGAATCGAATTCGCGAAACCCGGCCCACGAACCCGGTCCAACCCGTGAATTTGACCCGCCAACCCGCGGGTCGACCCGCGGGTTTCGACCCGTTCGACACGTACGGGTCAAACGTTCGACCCGTGACGGGTCGACCGTTGACCCGCGGGTCGAACGGTCAAAAATCACACCATTGCTGCTGCTGGCCTTGTGCGCTCTGTCCCAGAACCGTTGTAAACGGCTCAAAGAGCCGTTTGGTTTTTTTTTTTTGTTTTTTGTTTTTTCCCACTTATTTAGCCTATAAATATCCCCCAAAAATTTCATAAAAAATCACACCTCACTCTCTTACTCTCTCTACTATTATACATCATTTGTAAAGAATTTTTGAACAATTGTAGTATTCATCAAACTAGTGTACAAGGAAGCATATACACGATCAAATTTCGATCGTATCGGAAACAAAATTCAACGTCTTCAACTCTCTTCAACCCTCGTCAAATCAACTTCAACCTCTTCTCAACTCTTCAATTGCGGAATCGGCAAAGCGCTCCTCCATCTTTTCTATTCTATTCTTATTTTAACGGTTTTTTTTACATACGCGTATTCCACGGTGAACGGTATCAAAATATCTCTATCTCTCTCGTTAATTTTTTTTTTGCGTTATAGTTAATATTATTGTTCATTTTTTTGAACTTCTCTATCTCAACCCTCTTGTTTTTTAGATTTTTTTTTGTATAATTCACCGCTCCTACATTGTATATTTTTTTTTACATGCTTTACTTTAGCACATTACTACATTATGTCTAGATCACGTGGTAGCGGTCGTAGCGGACAAGATTCCTCCTCCTCTTCACGTAGGCCACCAATTATCCCAACTAGTGAGCCCGCCCAAGATTACATTGATCCTACTATGGAACAATGGGGTACACACGAAATGGATGTTGTAGGTGACATACAATTAGAAGAAGAACAACAACAACAACAAACCGAAACTACACAACCCCTTAGTAGTAGGAAAAGTAGAGGAGAAACTAGCGATTGGAATAAGTTTTATGATTATATCCCGGACGAACATACTCCGGGTATAGGTTTGAAAGTGTGTAAAACATGTAGTAAAACATACAAATTCAAGAGGGGTGACGGCACCGGTACAATTAGTAGGCACATACAACATAATCATAAAGAACTTCCTGATCAAATACAAGGCCAACAAAAAATTAACCCTAGGACCGGTCAAGTAGATAGCCACCCTTATGAACCCGAACTTGTTCGTCGGGAAATGGCCCGATTAGTCATTAGGGAAGAGTTGCCATTTTCCTATCCCGAGGGTAGGAACTTGGAAAATTTTAATCAAACGGCCTTAAACCCTCATTTTAAAAGAATTCCGAGAAATACTTGCAAATCGGATTGTTTTAAAGTGTACATGGAAATGAAGGATGCTTTGATTGCAATTTGATGGAGTTTAACTTGTAGGGTTAGTTTAACTTCGGATTGTTGGACGAGTGTCAACAATATTCCAATGATGGGAATAACCTGTTGTTACCGCTGATTTCGGTGTGGGGATAAACAGATGAATTTGTGAGTTCGAGAAAACCTGAACCGTTAACTCAAGCCTTCTTGCTCCTGCTGCAACCTGCAAGGAAGTGCGAGACACCGGGGTTGATTCCAGCGATGCACCCTCCGACGCTCTTGTCAGTAAACAATGGAGATTTTAAAGAAAGAGCTTAAGGTGTGGAAAAAGTGATTAACCTGTGACAATCGTAGGTTGGAGGTATTTATAGCCGCCATAGGAGTGAAGTTAGGGGCCTGATTTCCTGTCCGACTGTTTAGGAGTAAAATCCTCCCAATTAGTTTAGGAAACTAATCCCTAATCCCCAGGTGAGAGGGTAACTGCCAATCAAGCCCTTTGATTTGGTCAAATCAGTGGCCTTGATTCCCTCTTGTTGAGCCGGGTTTGTATCGGGTCGGAACCCGTACCCGGCTAAGGCGGATCCATTCGCGGGTTATTGGTTCTTTGCAAAAGAGACCCAGTACCTGCTTTGGACCTGTTTGTACGCGAAATTACCATTTTACCCCCGGGCATCAAGATTCGTGCCTGACTAGGGCGGTCCTGATTGAACCCCGATTTTAGCCATATCACGAGCCCCCTACTCCCGAAGGCTGAGCTTGATCGGCCTTTGGGGAGTAGTTCATGTTGTTCTAATGGCCAGTGGTGTTGTATCGGAGCCAAAGCGAGAGGCTGCAAATCTTGAGGGAGGTAGTGTGGTGATTCTTCATGATCGGTTGGTGTTCTTGCATGAATATCTTCTCAGCTTTGTAATCTCTCAGTGAACAGTACGGTCGTTTCCCTCTGTTGAGAGTCGCGTCTTACCGGCATCACAACTCCGACCCCTCCCAGAGCTCGACGGCCAGGATGCCGACGTCAGAGATCGGTTCGGCGATTCTTTCTGATGGGGAGAGGGACCTCGGCGTGGTCGCGAGCCTAGAGAGTGGGCTCGTCGAAGTCCGAAGGCCAGATTTCTCACGTACAGGGGGCCGGAACCAAGGACGTTTGGCAGTCAACATCGACCTTAGGCCCATAACACGGTCGGTGGCGAGAACGTTCGGCGCAGGTGCCGAACTCAAGTCCGTAGTACGATCGGTGGCAAGAATGCTCGGAGTGGGTGCCGAACTCATGCTCGTAATACGGTCGGTGGCAAGAACGCTCGACAGCTGGTGCCGAGGCTTGAGACTTAGAGATTTTTTGGAGGTCTTGACTGCCGAACTCAAGCCCGTAATACGGTCGGTGGCAAGAACGCTCGGCGCGGGTGCCGAACTCACGCCCGTAATACGATCGGTGTCAAGAACGCTCGGCAGCTGGTGCCGAGGCTTGAGACTTAGAGATTTTTTGGAGGTCTGGACTGCCGAACTCAAGCCCGTAATACGGTCGGTGTCAAGAACGCTCGGCAGCTGGTGCGGAGGCTTGAGACTTAAAGATTTTTTGGAGATCTTGACTGCCGAACTCACGCCCGTAATACGGTCGGTGTCAAGAACGCTCGGCAGCTGGTGCCGAGGCTTGAGACTTAGAGATTTTTTGGAGGTCTTGACTGCCGAACTCAAGCCCGTAATACGGTCGGTGGCAAGAACGCTCGGCGCGGGTGCGGAACTCACGCCCGTAATACGATCGGTGTCAAGAACGCTCGGCAGCTGGTGCCGAGGCTTGAGACTTAGAGATTTTTTGGAGGTCTTGACTGCCGAACTCAAGCCCGTAATACGGTCGGTGGCAAGAACGCTTGGTGCGGGTGCCGAACTCACGCCCGTAATACGATCGGTGTCAAGAACGCTCGGCAGCTGGTGCCGAGGCTTGAGACTTAGAGATTTTTTGGAGGTCTTGACTGCCGAACTTAAGCCCGTAATACGGTCGGTGTCAAGAACGCTCGGCAGCTGGTGCCGAGGCTTGAGACTTAAAGATTTTTTGGAGATCTTGACTGCCGAACTCACGCCCGTAATACGGTCGGTGTCAAGAACGCTCGGCAGCTAGTGCCGAGGCTTGAGACTTAGAGATTTTTTGGAGGTCTTGACTGCCGAACTCAAGCCCGTAATACGTTCAGTGGCAAGAACGCTCGGCGCGGGTGCCGAACTCACACCCGTAATACGATCGGTGTCAAGAACGCTCGGCAGCTGGTACCGAGGCTTGAGACTTGTTGATTATGACAAAGCAGAGGAAGTTGAAAGAGTTTTTGTTCTCTTCGAAAAAGTCTCGGGAATCTGCCGAACTCACGCCCGTAAGACGGTCGGTGTCAAGAACGCTCGGCAGCTGGTGCCGAGGCTTGAGATTCGACGGTTCTGACAGATGTGATGGCCTCTGGGTTTCTGACAGATGTGACGTCCATTAATGCTGCGTCCCCTGGGCTTCTGCTGACGTGGCTGTCATTAATGAGCCGTTCAGCCAGGCGTGGCAAACAAGGCGACGATTGGAGTCGCCTTTTGTCGTTTTGTGGGAGTGGGCCTGTGGTAAAGGCCCGTTAACCTCGATTGACGCGCTGGCTTCTCTATAAAACCCCCACCCCCTCTTCATTTTTCACTTTTCAACTCTTCGCTCTGGTGTTTTGGTTTGTTCTTGCTAGAGCTCCAAGTGATCGCTGACCTTTTTCCGGCGAGCTTTCCGACGACATCTCCGTTCAAGGTAACTTATATTTTAGTTTCTAAACATGTCTGTCTCAGTCTCCTCTTCTTCGTCCGAGCCCTCCCTTGAAGTTACCGAAGCTCCGACCTCTAGCCGACCTCACAAAAGCAAGAAGGTGTTCGGCAAAGATTCCGTCGTGGTGGAGCCGAAGCGCATGGGGGAGTTCGGCAGATTACCGGGGCCGCTGACTGGGCTTCACAGGGTTCAGGAGCTTCCGGAGGAGGACACCGAATGCATTGTGTACGGGAGGGCCCGGTCATTCGAGGAGAATTCGGCGAGGGAGATGACAGAGGCCGACAAGACGGTGTCAATCCTTCGCGAAGAGGACTTGGGGGTGATCCGGGATTGCTTTTAGATCCCAGAGGAGTACGAGCTTATGTTGCCGGGTCCCGGGGTTAGGGCCAACTTGCCGCTGCCGGTGACCGTGTGTTGCTGGCCGGTCGATGCCTTTATCGCCGGGGCTCGGCTGCCTCTCCATCCGTTCGCGGTTGCTGTATTAAGTTGGCTCGGGGTCAGCCCCATCCAACTTATGCCGAACGCATGGAGAGTAATAAACGGCTTCGTACTTCACTGCCAAGCCACTGGGATTCAGCCGGAGCTGAACGTGCTTCGGACCATCTACCAGCTACATCAGGGGAACAGGTCGGCGTACCGGTACTATTTGACTCCGAGGCACGGAGGTAGGCTCGTCGTGTGCCCTGATTCCATCAAGTACTGGCGCAAGAAGTTTCTTCTGGTGCGTAGCCCGGAGGCCTGGCCCATCCCTGTTAGTTGGGTGGAAGGTGTGCCGAAGAAGGTGAAGGCGCTGCCGACACTTCGGCCCGAAGAGGAGGAGGCTGTACGGGTACTCCTAGGTCGGCCGAAGCTTGACTGGAAGGATCTGACCGAGGACGTCCTATTTAAAGGAGGGCTCGTTCATGCCGATCCCAGTACGCGGCTTCCTTTATTCATTATCGTTGTTTTACTTCTTGCACTTCATTTTTCATGGCTTGTTCCGAGCTAATCAACTTGTCTTATGGTGCAGAGTCTATGGATTATCAGGCGGTGTTGGCGCTGAGGGCAGGCCTCGCCAACAAGGCGCCGAAGAAGAGGAAGAGGGTGGTCTCCAAGCTGCCGACGGCGAAGTCTCCGAAGGTTACCGAGGTGACCGAGGAGGTGGAGATCCTGGAGAGCCCGGCTCCTGATGGCGTGGTTGCTTCGACGTCGACCAGGGTCGGCGAATTTCCCATCGCCGCAGCCCTCAACATGGCGACGCCGCCGCTGACGCGAGTGGCCGAGGAGCTCCTGACCGAGGCTCACAAAAGGATCCACATCCCGGACTGGCAAGTTCGGAAGCATGAGGGGTTCCTCGGCAATTCTTTGGCGAGCATGGAGGCCATCAAGCACCTCGCCACGCCAAAGGATCGGGCGGCCATGGAGGCCGGACGGGAGGGAGACGACGTTATCGAGATAGCGCGCTCGGCGATGTCGGTGAGTGTCGGATCTATCCCCCCCCTTTTTTATGCCGACCTTCTTAAGTTGAAATTTTTATGACTTCTTTGACTTCTAATTGCAGATCATCGTCCATTTTGGGCACCTTACCGAGAGGCTGGCGGCCCAGGAGAAGGAGATGAAGAAAGAGTCCGACCAAGCTCGGAAGGAGAAGGCCCAGATTAGGAACGAGCTCAACAAGCTCGAGTTGAACTTTGAGGCGAAGTCGGCGAGGGTTGCCTACCTCGAGGATAGGGTTGCGACGCTGGAGGGCCAACTTCTTCAGCAAAAGGAGGAGGCGGCCAGGCAGTTGCGGAGGCTGCCGAGGCCAAAGCGGTGGCGGTGAAGCAGGCGGAGGATGCGACCTTGGAGAAGGCGCAAGGCTTCCTCGCCCAGAACATGGCCAAGGCCTTCGCCGATGCTCTCGCCCGGGTGACGGAGGCCTACCCCACCGTGGACTGCTCGGGTTGGAGGTTGTTCCCGGGGCACGTTGAAGGCTTCGACCCCGAGTCGGAGGGGGAAGAAGAAGAAGAGGAGGAGAAGGGCGACGACGAACCTGTGGCCGACCCCTCCGTCGGAGTTCAGGGGTCGGTGGTCACCCCCTTGGCGACGGTGGCCCCTTCGGAGGTATCGTCCCCGACCCCCTCTCGCCGCTCCAGGAAAGAGGTCGTGCCCTGACTCCGTTTGTTTTTTCTTTTGTTTTTGAAGTGTAATGCCTAATAGCGGACTGGCCACCGCTACTTTTTTGAAATAAATGAAAAACACAAACTTTTTGGGCTCGATTTCGTGTCTTTGTCTGTTGACTGTTGAGCGCTCGAGCATTTGTTCGAAAGAACCCCCGAAGTCTGGGACTTAGACGACGTCTGAATCTTTGTTGCTTGTTTGCGTTTCTTTTCAACTTGTTATGGTAGCCCAAGATGTCGAGCGCACAGGCTCGGATGACAAAGTTCACGCCGAGGCAGGCCTTGGGGCGACGAGGCTATGTCTGGCAAAATGTAGAGAGCGACTTTACGAAGTTGAGCTGGGACTGCGCCGAGCCGAAAGCGAGCGAAGCCAGCTTCAGCTCATCCTAGGGCAGCAGGACAGCGACATTCGACGTCTGGAAGGCAGGATTGCCGAGATGACCCCCTCGGGTGAGGGCGAGGGTTCGCCGGCAGCCTTCACTAGCAGTCTTCGGACCAAGTGCTTTCGCCACACATTGTCAAAGGTAACGGCGGAGAGGGACAATCTGCTTTCGGAGATTCAGCACTTGCAAACTGTGGAGACGGAGCTTCGGACGGAAGGGGAGGAGCTGTCGACTAAGGTGGCCAAGCTTACAGCTGAACGGGATGAATTAGCGGCCGAGGTCGATGTGTTGAAGAGAGCCACGGTAGATAGAAGCATCGAAGTCACTCATCTTCGTCATCTCATCGCGAGCCACGCAGGTGTTCCGAACTCAGCAGTACCTGCCTGCTTCGAGGTCGAGGTGAAAGATGGCTCCTTGAGGGGTCGGATTTCCGAACTGGAGGCAGAGGTAGCTCGCCTCAAACCACGTTCGGGGCCAATTAATGTGAGGAGCACTTCATGTACCCGAGCGGAGAGCGAGCGTGGCATCACTTTTTACGAGATGGCGACCCGTGCGCCTCTCGGCCATCCGAGCCCGGGGGATGCGCAGAGTTCAGTGGCCGTCTCGTCGAGTGGTGCATCCGTTGGCGTAGCTGCCAGGAGTAGTGCCGAGGATACGTCGCAACTCGCTGGCCTGGGGCAGGTTTCTGGAAGTAAACGTCGCCGACCTCAGGTGTCTCTGAAAAGAAACATCCCTGCGCCTCGGAGGCATTGACGATCATTTTTCTTCTTCATTTTTTTTTCTTTTTTTGAAAACTCTTTGTATTCAGCCAAGTGTAACGGGTCGGATAGTCGATCCTTGCTTCTTAATGCTTTGTAATCATGATGCGTGTAAGAGTTGTTTTTCAACAAAATTGAAGTTGACTCGCCCGTTGCTGTATTGTAGTTGCCCCACTCTTAGTTTAGTCGTGGAGTTGGCTTTAGAAATTCGGTCGGAGCCGGGGTTTGAGACTTGGGACGTTTTTGGTGGTCTTGACTGCCAAACTCAAGCTCGTAATACAGTCGGTGGCAAGAACGCTCGGTGCGGGTGCCGAACTCGCGCCTGTAATACGGTCGGTGTCAAGAACGCTCGGCAGCTGGCGCCGAGGCTAGAGGCTTGTTGTTTTTTTTGCAGTTCTTGATCGCCGAACTCAAGTCTGTAATACGGTCGGTGGCAAGAACGCTCGGCACGGGTGCCGAACTCACGCCCGTAATACGGTCGGTGTCAAGAACGCTCGGCAGCTGGTGCCAAGGCTTGAGACTTGTTGATTTTTTGATGATCTTGACTGCCGAACCCAAGCCCGTGATACGGTCGATGGCAAGAACACTCGGCACGGGTGCCGAACTCATGCCTGTATTACGGTCTGTGCCAAGAACGCCTGACAACCAAGTGTTGGAGTCTGAATTATCGTTAATTCAAGGGGCATGGGAGCAATTCCGAATGGCGAACCACTTCTAGCTTGCTTGGTAGCGAACTTGCGAAGTGGAATTGAACCAAGTGTTGGACTCCGTGCCATTCGACGGTTGTAGGAGCAATTCCGAATGGCGAACTACTTCTAGTTTGCTTAGGAGCGAACTTGCGAAGTAGAATCGAGCCAAGTGTTGGACTCCGAACCATCGTTAATTCAAAAGGGGTGTGGGAGCAATTCTGAATGGCGAACCACTTCTAGCTCGCTTAGTAGCGAACTTGTGAAGTGGAATCGAACCAAGTGTTGGACTCCGTACCATTCGACGGTCGTAGGAGCAATTCCGAATGGCGAACTACTTCTAGTTCGTTTAGGAGCGAACTTGCGAAGTAGAATCGAGCCAAGTGTTGGACTCCAAACCATCGTTAATTCAACGGTTGTGGGAGCAGTTCCGAACGACGGTCTACCGTGGGCTCGTCCGGGGACGAGCCGAGGAGGTGAAGTCGAACGGGACGTGGACTCTGAACCATTGGTTGAAATCACAATTTAAAAAGTAGGTGGTAAGAGGGGAGAGAAACACGCGAAATCACAAACACAAAAGAGCTTTCTTTATTGATAATCGACGGCGAACCGTTTTACATAGTACAATTTATGAAAATGGGTTACAAGTCGGAGGACTGGAATGGCTCGATATCTCCTGATACTTAGATCGGCGCCGGAGCGCTTTCTTGGTATTTTAGGAGGTGGTCGGCATTCCAGGTCCTCGGAAGCTCTCTGCCCTCTGGTCTTCAAGGCGATATATTCCAGGCCGAACAACTTTCGTGATCCTGTACGGCCCTTCCCAGTTCGGAGCTAGCTTGCTCTTCTGACTGGGGAGGGATATAGCTAGCTTTCTCAAGACCAAATCTCCTTGCTTAAGGTTGGCGGGTCGGACCTTTTTGTTGTACGCCAGTTCAACTCTTCTTTGGTAGATCTACTGCCGAATCGATGCCCTTTCCCTCAGCTCGTCTATCAAGTCCAAGTCTGCTCTGAGGTCCCTGGCATTCTGTGCTTCGTCATAGGCTGTGAGCCGAGGGGAAGGTATTCTGACCTCAAGAGGTATCACGGCCTCGGACCCATAGGTGAGGTTGAAAGGGGACTCGCCTGTGGGGGTCTGCTTGCTCGTACGGTAGTTCCATAGGACGTTGGGGAGTTGGTCGACCCATAAACCCTTGGAACTTTTGTTGAGCCTTTTCTTGATGCCTGCGAGGATCTGCCAGTTAGCATTTTCTGCCTGTCCGTTCGACTGAGGGTGGGAGACGGACGAGAAGCGCTGCTGAATGGCCAGGTCGTCGCATAGAGCTCGGAACGCTGCGCCCGTGAACTGAGTCCCGTTGTCCGTTACGAGGACACAGGGGACCCCGAACCTGCATATGATGCTCTTCCAGAAGAACTGTACCACTTTGTTCTCGGTTATAGTGGCGAGGGGCTCGGCCTCGACCCACTTCGAGAAGTAGTCAATGGCTACGACCAAGAACCTGAACTGACCCGGAGCCGGAGGGAAGGGCCCTTGTAAGTCCATGCCCCACATTGCGAAGGGGATGGGACTTGATAGGGAGGCGAGGTTGGCCTGAGGGAGGCGTCGGATGCTAGAGTGTCTCTGACAGGAGCTGCATTGCCGAACGTGTCGTTCGGCGTCTTGAAGGAGGGTCGGCCAGAAGTACCCATAATTCAAAGCTTTTCGGGCCAAGGACCTAAACCCCGAGTGCGCCCCTCCGATGCCTTCGTGGAGCTCTTGTAGGGCATATTTGGCCTGATCCGGAGAGAGGCACCTTAGGTACGGTCGGCCGTCTATTTGAGAGAAAGAGCGTTTGTATAGGATACCCTCGATCAATACATAGCGCTCGGCCCGAGTTCTGACTCGGCGTGCTTCCTTGGGATCCGAGGGCAGAACCCCGTCCCTTAAGAATTCTACCAGTGGCTTCATCCAATTGTCTTGTAGCATGACCGGCAATGATTCCGCCGAGGCAGGAGTCTCGTCTTCGATGCTCGGCTTGGAGAGGACTTCGATCAGTACGGTCTGTTCGAGACCTTGCAGTGAGGACGAGCCCAATTTGGAGAGGGCATCGGCCTGTGAGTTCTCTTCACGAGGGACCCGCTAGATGAGCGCTTCCTCGAAATGGTTCATGAGGGTCCGAACCCTGGTGAGGTACTTCGCCATCCGCTCGTCTCGGGCCTCGTACTCGCCCAAGACCTGATTTACGACGAGCTGGGAATCGCTGTGGATTCGGAGGTGCTGCGCCCCAGCACTTCGTGCAAGTCCGAGGCCAGTAATGAGTGCCTCGTACTCCGCTTCGTTGTTCGAGGCCTTGAAGTTCATGCGGATCACGTACTGGAGGACGAAGTCGTCAGGGCCGTTCAGAATGATGCCGACGCCGCTTCCTTCATTACATGAGGATCCGTCCACGAAGACTGTCCAAATGGGGGGTCCATTCGGGACGTGGCCGACCTCAGGAATAGTGGACTCTACGATGAAGTCGGCGAGTGCCTGCGCCTTAATTGCTGTCCGAGACTGGTAAGAGATGTCATGCTGGCTCAGCTCTATGGACCACTTCATCAGCCGGCCCGAGGTCTCAGGCTTGTAGAGGATCTGTTTTAGGGGTTGGTCGGTGAGGACGATGATCGAGTGGGACTGAAAGTATGGCCGAAGCTTTCTCGCCGCAGTGACTAGGGCGTAGGCCATCTTCTCTATCTTCGGATAGCGGAGTTCGGCGTCCCTAAGCACCTTGCTCACGTAGTAGATTGGCCTTTGGGTTCGGTCCTCTTCTCTTACCAAGACAGCGCTCAAGGTCTGCTCGGAAGCAGCCAAGTAGACGAAGAGAGTCTCGCCCAGGACCGGTTTGCTGAGCAGAGGGGGGTTCACTAAGTAGGCCTTCAGCTGGTCGAACGACTCCTGTTGTGGCTGGCCCCATTCAAAACCCTTAGCCCCCCTGAGTGCTTTGAAGAAGGGGAGGCATTTTTCCCCTGACTTCAAGAGGAACCGACCGATAGCGGCGAGCCGACCGGTAAGCTTCTGCACCTCCTTGATGTTCCGAGGCGGGGCCATGTCTAATATGGCTTTAATCTTCTCGGGATTAGCTTCGATCCTTCGTTGGCTTACCATGAAGCCGAGTAATTTTCCCGAGGAGACCCCGAACGCATACTTGTTCGGGTTTAGCCACATGCTGTGCCTTCTCAACACGCCGAAGGCCTCCTGGAGGTCGGCCACGTGATCTGAGCCTCGGACGCTCTTGACAAGCATATCGTCAACGTACACCTCCATATTCTGGCCTATCTGGTTTTGGAAAACCTTATTGACGAGGCGCTGATAGGTGGCGCCCGCGTTCTTCAAGCCGAACGGCATGACCCGGTAGCAGTAGAGGCCTTGGTCGGTGACGAAGGAGGTCTTCGGAATGTCCGAGGGGAACATTCGGATTTGATTGTACCCCGAGAAGGCATCCATGAAGCTGAGGAGCTCATGGCCCGAGGTGGCGTCAATAAGGGTGTCGATGTTCGGGAGAGGGAATGGATCCTTCGGACATGCCTTGTTTAGGTCGGTGAAGTCAATACATATCCTCCACGAGCCATTAGACTTCTTGACCATTACAACATTCGACAGCCACTCGGGATAATTTACCTCCTGTATGAACTTGGCCTTCAGAAGTTTATCAACCTCCTCCTTGATGGCCTGTTGTCGCTCGGGAGCGAACTTTCGCCTCTTCTGCTGAACCGGTTTGCACCCCGGTTCGACACTTAGGCGATGGACAAGCAGCTCCTTGGAAATGCCGGGCATGTCCACGGCCGACCAAGCGAACAAGTCGCGGTTATCCCGGATGCATTGAATCAGGTCCGAGCACAGTGCGGTCGGCAAGGACTTGCTGATGAGGAACTTCCGGCTCGGGTCCTCGTCCGAGAAGAGCACTTCTTCTAACTCGTCCGCCGGCTCGGACGTTGGCCGAGCTTTTGGCTCAGGGATTTCTAGTGTCTCGAGCAAGAGCACTGGTCCCCCGGTGGAAGTCATGTAGCACTTCCGGGCTGTTTCTTGGCTTCCCCTGACCTCCCCTACTCCCGACCGAGTGGGGAACTTCATTTTCAAATGATACGCCGAGGGGACAGCTTCCAGGGTGGCTAGGCCGGGACGGCCTAGAATGACATTATACGCTGCCAGGACGTCGACGACCATGAAGTCCATCGGCTCGGTCCGGGTAGTAGGGGTGCTTCCCGCAGTAACGTCTAGGGTTATCACCCCCTCGACGGTTACCGGGACCCCCGTGAACCCGTGGAGTGTGTAACCGGCCGGCTTGAGACGGTCCCGGGACAGCTGTAGGCCTCGGAAGGCCGAGAGGAAGAGGATATTGACCGAACTCCCATTGTCTACTAAAATCCTCTGCACCTTGAAGTTGGCCATGCGGAGGTCGATGACAAGGGCATTGCAGGGTGGGGTTCGGACCCCTTCGAGGTCGGCATCGGAGAAAGACACAGGGACGCCGAGACCTTTGGGGGGAGGGGCACTGTGGACCGAGTTGACCTCTCGGACGAAGGCCTTCCGGGAGGAATTAGAGGAGCCCCCCATGGGACCTCCGTGGATCAGGTGCAGAACCCGTTCCTCCTCGAACTCGGGTGTTTCCTCGCGCCGCTCGGAGCGCTTATTAGCCCCCCGAGGCGGAGGAGAGTTGCGATCCGTCCGGTCGTTAGCCTTCATGAACTTGGCCAATTGCCCCCTCCGGATGAGGGCTTCGATCTCATCTGTCAAAGCCCGGCAGTCGTTCGTGTCGTGGCCGTGGTCTCGGTGGTAGCGACACCACTTGTCTTTGTTCCTCCTCTTCGCCGGGGTGTGCATCCTTGGAGCTGGAGGGATGACCCCCTCCTTCTCCACTTCCATTAGGATAGTAGAGACGTTAGTGGTGAGGGGAGTGAACTTCTTGAACCTGGGGGGAGGGCGACGCTGACCGTCATTGTCCTTCTGAGCTTTCTTGGACCCCTCTTCCCCCGTCGCCTTCCTCTTCGACCCTGTGGAGGGTCCTCCGAAGCTCGGAAGGGCTTCAGCCTCCTCTGCTCGGATGTACTTCTCGCACCTCAGGAGGAGGTCGGCGAAGTCATGCGGTGGCTTCTTGGCTAGGGATGATCGGAGGTTGGCGTTGAGGACGTTAGACTGGAACGCCACGGTCGCCACCGACTGGTCTAAGGAGGCGATAGACCTTACCTCTGCGGTGAATCTTTTCACATAGTCCCGCAACTTCTCTTTCCTTTCCTGCCGCAGGTTCAGCAGGGAGAGACTTGTCTTCTCGGCTCGCCTGCTACTCACGAAGTGAGTAATGAACAGTGTTTCAAACTGCTCGAACGAGAAGATGGAGGAGGGGGCGAGCCTGGAATACCATTCCCGAGCCGACCCCCTGAGGGTGGCAGGGAAGGTCCTGCAGAGCACGGCGTCGGAAGCTTGGTGGATCAGCATCAGGGTCTTGAAGCTTTCGACGTGATCGACCCGGTCGGATTCCCCTGAGTATGTTTCAAACTGCGGAGGTTTGAAACTCCTCGGTATGTGGGCCTCCATGATCGACCGCGAGAAGGGGGGTCGGCTGGGACGGAAGGTTCCTGCTCGTGACTCCTCCTCCCTATCCATGCAGCCGATACGCCTTTCCACCTCGTGGATACGGCGGATGAGGGCGTCGGCCCTTCGCTGGTAATCGTATGACTCCCCGGACTCCTCTTCATAGGAGGGGGAGCGCGGACTGTGGTGTCTGTAGTCCTGGGATCGGCGTGGACTGTATTGCTGTCGCTGACGGGTGGGAGCCGAGGAAGGACTTCGAGTACGGCGACGAGGACTGGGGTCCCTCGGGGGCGTCGGAGCCCTCTGAGCATTTTGAACGTTCTGCCGTAGGTTGAGAGCCTGCAGAACGGTCTCCTGAAATTGGAGGAATTCAGCCCGACTGATAGGCGCCTCTCGGTCCCTCGGATGACGCCGATCCCCGGGGGAATACGGTCTCCTCCTTCGGTGCTCGGGAGATGCCGCTCGGCCTCGGCGGTCCGGGGACCTTCTACCGTCTCGGCGACGAGGGGACCGCTTGACGCTGGCGGGAGGCTCCCTCTCGGGCCCGCCTCTCGTCAAGGTGGGTGCGGAGGTCGTCGTCCTTCTGGTGGTTCAGGAGTGTGTTGCGGAGGTCGGGATGATGAGAAGCCATTGAGTCCGAGGACCCATTATAGACCGAGACATGGTCCGGGTTGAGGGGCTGCTTCTGCTTCCGACCGTTAGGGCCGGAAGGGCCATTGTTGGGCTGCTGCTTGGGATGAGGAGGTGGGACCTGCTGGGCCGGAGGAGGAAGGTCGGACTGCGGAATAGGGTTGACAGGGGCTTCCTCCGTAGGGTCGGCAGGATTGACCACACGGTTCGACCCTCTAGATCTGACCTTCTTCGGAGGCATGGCTGCAGAAGACGACGGGGAAGAAGCTGAGGCTGTTCGTGTGGTTGTTCCCACAGATGGCGCCAATCTGTTACCGCTAATTTCGGTGTGGGGGTAAACAGATGAATTTGTGAGTTCGAGAAAACCTGAACAGTTAACTCAAGCCTTCTTGCTCCTGCCGCAACCTGCAAGGAAGTGCGAGACACCGGGGTTGATTCCGGTGACGCACCCTCCGACGCTCTTGTCAGTAAACAATGGAGATTTTAAAGAAAGAGATTAAGGTGTGGAAAAAGTGATTAACCTGTGACAATCGTAGGTTGGAGGTATTTATAGCCGCCATAGGAGTGAAGTTAGGGGCCTGATTTCCTGTCCGACTGTTTAGGAGTAAAATCCTCCCAATTAGTTTAGGAAACTAATCCCTAATCCCCAGGTGAGAGGGTAACTGCCAATCAAGCCCTTTGATTTGGTCAAATCAGTGGCCTTGATTCCCTCTTGTTGAGCCGGGTTTGTATCGGGTCGGAACCCGTACCCGGCTAAGGCGGATCCATTCGCGGGTTATTGGTTCTTTGCAAAAGAGACCCAGTACCTGCTTTGGACCCGTTTGTACGCGAAATTACC
The DNA here is from genome assembly GCA_017893485.1 of Hemerocallis citrina. Taxonomy (NCBI): domain Eukaryota; kingdom Viridiplantae; phylum Streptophyta; class Magnoliopsida; order Asparagales; family Asphodelaceae; genus Hemerocallis; species Hemerocallis citrina. The sequence goes on from CM030364.1 coordinate 219,965,396, forward strand.
ATTTTACCCCCGGGCGTCAAGATTCGTGCCTGACTTGTCCTGATTGAACCCCGATTTTAGCCATATCAATAGCTGATCCATATATACATAAAATTAGAAATTGTGTACATTTCATTGCATTAAGTCCAAGCATTTTACAAGAATGGAAAGCTTGGTGTAGGGTTAGAAATGTTCCTTTTAGAAAATTTCCAACGGATGTTAGACACCGATGGAATTCTACTTTTGATTTACTAAATGTTGTCACCGATTATAAAGCAGTTGTAAATGATTTTTGTATCGCAAAAAATATGCACAATTTTGAAATGACTCCCAACGATTGGTTTTTTGCCGAATCTTTGTTGAAATTTTTAGAAACTTTTAAAACCGCAACTTTAAAGTTTTCAAAAACATATGAATCTACTTCTAGTAGCATTTTTATTGAATTAGTTAGCATGATGCAAATATTTAACGAAATGTTAAATGATCCCTATATTAGTGACATTGTACTACCTGCATTTCAAAAAATTTTGAAATATTATTTTCCTCCTCTTATGTTGATTTGTGTTGCTACTGTTATGGATCCCCGTATCAAATTAGAAGGTACGAAGAATTTGATACAAATATTTTTTGGATATTTAGAGGACAATGTAGAATTAACAACTGATTGCGCTACTTTTTTAGTTCAGTTTGAATCTACTTTAAATAACTTGTATGATTATTATGATAGACGTTTTGCTTCTAGTAGTACAACTTCTGTAGTTAGTTCTTCTTCTGGTAGTTCTAAAGGTAAGGGTAAAAGTAGAATTGGTGATAGAACATTTAGTTTACTTGAACAAATTTAATCTAAAAAACCTAGGACTAATCAACCAAATGAATTAAATTGGTATAACCAACAGGATACTGAGCCTACTCTTTCTCCACTTGATATTTTACAATGGTGGAAAGAACATGAACACACTTTTAGTATTCTGTCAATTATGGCTAAAGATTTGCTAACTCCTCCTGTCTCTACAGTTGCTTCTGAGAGTGCATTTTCTACAAGTGGCAGGGTTCTATCTGATTACAGGAATCGGTTGAAGCCCGAGGCGTTAGAGATGCTCGTTTGCACAGAAGACTGGCTGAAGGCTGAAGCCTTCAGATAGGACGCAAGGGAAAGCACTATCAAGTTCCACAAGTGGGAGCGACTCGCCCGAAGAACAACAACAACAACAACAACAATAACTTTGCTTGTTATGTCAAATTAGAAAACTTGTACTCAATTAAAATTGTATATAACAAATATGTTATTGTATAAAACTTATTTGTGAATTGAATTCTTCATTTCGTTATAAATTGTTAAAATTGTATAACTTAAATTCATATGAATAATATTTCAAAATTTGTTGTCAATTTCACTCTTTCAATCTTATTATTATTATTACGATTTTTATTGTTTATTAGTATTATTACTTACTTAGTATTATAATTATAATTATTATTTTAATTTAAGCTTTCAAAAAAAAAAAAAAAAAAAATGTGCCAACCCGCGGGTCGACCCGGCCCAACCCGGGTTGAACCCTAAAGGGTTCACGGGTTGGGCGGGCCACCCAAACGAAAAATACACCCGGCCCGGTCCGGCCCGGATATGAGCGCAACCCGGCCCGGACCGGTCAAGCGAACATGCCAGCCCTTACGGGTTGGCCGGGCCCGGCCTGGCCCACTCAACCCGTTCGCCACTCCTAAACTCACGCCTGGTGCATCCACACGTTTTCCAAAAATAAACCGCATCAGATACATATAAATGATTCATACCGTGAGATCATGAATCACTACAGTAGGGAACTATCCTACGGTTACTATAGTAGTACGTATAGGTGCATAAGAGATTCCGACATCCGCTCGAGAATTTAAGTGAAGGGATCTCTTATTGTAAATGTATCTACTACCATCTAATTAATACGTTCAATAATAAGAAAAATAGCTTTCATAAATGTAGTTAGTTTTACATCAAACTGTAAACAAAGAAAGAAACTTTTAACTGATATTTATACACTATTTGCTTTTCTTTGGTAAAGAAAGAAACTTTTGATTGATATTTATACACTACTGGTTAGAATTTACCGTGCACCAAGTGCACGTAGCTTGGTGCAAATAAATGTTGAAAATTTTATCTAAACATATTTGCATTTAGCACACCCATATTCTTCAAACTACAAATTCGACTAAGTCAATCATCTTAAAAAGAAAACTTTGAATTTCAAAATTACTCCAACGACAACAAGCTCATAGAAATCAGATTTGAAGCAATCATCAAGAACCCAAGTTTAATCAATTCTAGCAAAATTCCAATCAAAACAAAGCACAAATGGATCAACATTCGAACGATGTAAGAGAGAGCTATATGCGTAATAGTTTTATCTAAAATACAAAGATATAATCATTGTATTTTTCATAAGATTAATCATCATTTTTGAATTTAACTTTCTTGAACTTAAAACTGATATTAAAAAAAGTTATTTAAAAAAACAAATTAGTAAATCATAAACTGATATCATCGTATTTTTCATAAGATCAATTATCACTTTTGACTTTAACTTTCTTGACCTTAAAATTGCTTATAATTTTTTGTTCATCCTTTTTAATTTTTCATCCTGTCAATATTCTTGTAGTTGTTCTTCCATATTGGAAATCTTGTGATTTGATCAAAAAAGTATACGCATCTCCAATGCATTTCTTGGTCCTTCCCCACCTAGTCATGTATGCAGGACATTTGGTCCCACGCAACGCGTGGGGAACCTGCTAGTTGAAACAAAAGATATGGTAATCACGATGAATTACACTTTCCATCAGTCTGAAGCAAACAAAAATAAAGCTAATCCTCCTGATTTTTGTTGTATTTTGGTCATAATCCTTTTCTTCCAAATATTCTTTTAAGAAAACCAGGTCTTCGAGCTTTCAAATCCTCCTCTGCAATGTTTTGAAAAGGAAATTTGATAAAATCAAATTCTTCGAAACAATGCAAGCGAAGATTGTTATAAGAGTCTAATTACTTTTATTAGAGAAAGATATCGTCTGACATCAGTTCATCAAGTGCACGCGGCTTGGTGCACTTCGATAAACCTCTTCTCCAATTGTGGACTAAAAAGAGTAGTGTGGATCAATCATGGATAGCTTTGTATGCATCTGAATTCCCAATATGAACACACACCATGTTAACATTGTGAAAGGAAATTCTTATCCAACTCTCGGTTGCAGATATGTACTTCATAGCACCAAGACAATCTTCACACAACCTAACATTCATTATGGCTCAAGTAGGTGCTGCATTGAGGCACGTCTAAAATCTCAAATGCAACAACAAGCTTTTCACTATGATAATTTATCAGATGGTTCTTCTCTCTTCTACACCATGAAGAACAAAATCTGTTGCTGAGACATGGTCTTTCTTCTTCATTTTCATATCCAATTCCTCCAACAAGGCATAATTTTTTTCATTCTCACGATGCACATAGTCCCCAACTGAAAATGTATTTACTACATTCTTCACATTCATCCAACTAAAGTCAGGCCTTCTTCGCCCTATTTGGTATTCATATGGATTTGAATTAATTATAATCAAATATTAGAAAACAACTATTAATTTTTAGCAAGAGAGTTCTTATAACCATACTTTTAAATATTAGCAGTTACCCAAATGTAAGAACTATGTCCAATCAAGATTTTGTGTATCAATGGCAAAGAGTATGAGCATGTCATGTATACGTTATGAATATCATAACATCCTTAAAATGGATTCATAAGTTTCGAAAGAGCTTTAAATAAATTGTTTATATCTAATGACCATGCACAATAAATTGAGAACTTGAAGACACTACCCCTATCAATAAATATTAAAATTAATAAGATGATACTAGATTTTTCTCTGATTCGCTAGCTCTCTTTCATGAACATACACTTCACACGATATCAAATTTTTTTCAGAATTCGGCACTACTGCCTTGGGAATAAAGGATTTCTTAATTTGGAAAAAGATCGACATATTTTAAGAGAAAAATAAAAGTACCATAAATTCTAAAGCTACTTTTGTGCTTCTCCACCATAATTTTCTCATAAAAATTTGAGTCAATTCGGAACTTATGGAAATACTTATAAATAGAATGCAAGTGGAGAAAATTGGAAAACATGGTACAACAAAGGAGGAATGCATCAGGAAACAAATCAAAATATATGTTATAAATGGTGGGCTTAACTATAACCTAGATTCATTAGAATTTAGGACTGATTTTACAGAGATACCCATCGACTACCTAATCATTTTCATAGATTATAATATGAAGTTGGAGCATTAATCAGAGGTAAACATGATTCCCAACAATTAACTTTCTGAAGATTATAAAAAGTATACATAATACTTGGAAATAATAAGGTATGCAAGATTATTCTACTATGATGGCCCAACATTTAAGTACATATCATTTGTTACCAACTTTTGAGAGGATATCCAATAGCTTACATTTTACATATACCAGATGCATCAAAGACTGTGTATAATCCTTTATGTCTCAAAAAGATAAGCTAGCAATATTGGAGTATGAACAAAGGGAAGGGAAGTCACCTTTTATTATGATACAGTGAGTAGGAAGTCTGTTAGAGCATATGAAAATAACCATTTTGTTTCCAGACTATAAAATTCAAGTCAAATCATGACCTAAAATCTTTTGTAAAAAATAGATCATTTAAGTGATACACATGAACTGTCTATCTTCTTTGCACCCTTAAACAGTCTCCCGAAATACCCTTAACAATTCACTTTCAAAATAAATTAGGTGAACACTCTCAAGAGCATCAATAAACACTAAAATGATGCCTTGTTTACCATTTGATCCCATGAAACCTAAACTTTCACATCCATATTCACATTCCATTTAGGAAAAAGGAGCACATTCTCTATTAAACAATGAAACAGATACTGAAATGTGCTACTCACAGAGGAATATTAGAGGTGAATTGACTGAATAAAACAATAAAAGCTCTCACACTCGGATCGTTGATTGAATGATTAGTTTAGAAGGATTATAATTGACAGGGATGAAGAATACACAGTGAATTCGCCTCTATTTATAGAGTGGGGAAATGTATCTTTCCAAAAATGGAAAGATATTTTTGAAATAGTCAGGTCTGCACTTAGACGGTCGACCGCAATTATGAACGGTCGACCGTTCATCTTTTAACTCGAAAGTCGAGAGATGGCCGGTCGACTGATTCATCTTTTCACAGAGATGAGCGGTCGACGGTTGTGACGATCGACCGTCATTTTGTGCGGTGCGGTCGCCCGCTGTAGTGCAGATTCGACTTTTATTTGGCGATTTCACTTTATATATTCTTTCCAAAACTAATTTATCAATCAACAATGCTTTACATATATTCTTCTAACATAAACAGAAATAAATTATCTATTTTTTCTGCCTTTCTTGATGATTTGAAGCACATGTTTCTTGTGTGCAATTTTTATTGATATTTTTTGTTCATGCCTATTTTGCTTGATTTCCAATCACTTTGAATCTTTTCTTTTGGTTTTCCTTTTTCTGTAGATCATGTAAATCTTAACTGAAAACATTAGTTATAGATGATACGTTTTGTGCACACCAAACTTAAGGTCAACAATTCTAATACAAAGATCAAACGAAACTAAGAAGAAAGAAAAAAAATTACCTTCAGCGCCACTCTACACCTTGATTAGAAGTTAGCATGAAGAGAGGCCATCTCTATATGCTTTCTAAATACTAATGTATTTATCATTTTATCTGTACATATTCACTCATTACCTCATGAGAACTAAGATACAAAAAAACTTTGCACAACCTGAAGAATATTGATTACCATGAGTCAAATTTGGTTAACCCATCACAAACATAGTTCTAAGCAATTAAACCTTTCAACAAGTAGACTGAACTGCGGTTAACAATTTAGAAGGAAAGAAAAGGAAACTCTTCTTCTTTCATTAAATTAGTATCCTCTCCTCAACTACATCATCTACATTTAACTTCATCTTCATTCTCTCATTCTAATTAACCCATCATCCACATCAAAACAATCTTACAAACCCCAAATTCAAAGTCAACCTGCAACTTTAATTGCATCAAACTCCAATTGATCAAGTTCCATCCACAAAACCAAAAATTCAAGTCAAACTCCACCCAAATTGAGTCCCATAACAAAATATTAACTTTATTGAAAAAATGGAAGAAAAAAAAACTCACCCCAACTTCAACATCCCCAATCAGATGATGTAAAATTAAAATTTTTAATTTATTTCTACAGCCATATAAGAGAATCATAACCAAAACCTTTGTAGGGAAGAAAAGTGATCTAAAAAAAATTTCCCGATAGTCTATGAAGGAGGGAGACGGGGTTTTGGAGGAGGAGGGCAACGTCGATGGCGGGGCATTGAAGATGGTTACATGATCGCTGGGTGCGAGACAAAAAAAATAGCATGAGAGAGGACGGTAGGGGAGTCGGCTTGTGGCGGCGTTCATGGCAGGGGTTGCAAAGTAGAAAGAAGAGAGACAGAGGGCGGTGGCATGGAAAGGGTTTAATAGCTACAGAATGAGGGATTAAGATGATGACAATTAATTATGTCAGATCTACGGTTCAGATGATATTTAAATAAATGGTTAAGATCGAGTTGTCAAAATTGATGGTTGAGATTGTCTATGGACAGATTTATTGTGGTTTTTATAATAGAAATAGATAGATTAGCTTTCATAAATTTCTACTATTTTAATGGGAGAGTTGGTGTTTGTAACAAACAAATCCTAACTTTGTAACTATATAAACACGTATAATACATATCTAAACTATATCCAACAAATATAAATGTGCACCGCATGTGTAGTCCAAATCAAAATATTCAAATATAAGCTTTTGTTTTTTTTATTCGACATATATTTATTTAATTTAATGACTTCAATTTTTTGATGTGCATTGCACGTACATTATACTAATGTATTTAGTCAGTCTTAGACTGATATTTATACACTAATCAATGAAAGAAACTTTTGAGTTTTAACTGATATGTATACACTATTTGCTTTTCTTCGCTGAAAATTTTGTTCTTATAAAATCTCTTTCGTAAGTTACATATCCCAGGTGTCGATTTTCTTTTCTTTTCTTTAATTGTTAGGAGAATTTTTATTGTAACTAGGTAGTGACTCATTTTTATTTTTATTTTTATTTTTTTAAAATAAAAAAACCGATCGACAATTAGAAGCTTAGTTTTGACCCGTTAACAGTAGTATGTATACTTGAGTCAAAACTCACAAAAATAATGTTGTCAAACCGATCAAATCAATACTACAACTCGCTAAGTTCAAAAAAAAAAATACTACAACTGACCGATCAATACCTCGCAATGTAAGCATAAATGCCGACAATGTCAACATATCGGCACCGTGACATCAACCATGACACTTGAACCCACATCCGACCTGGATTTGAACCGGTTGATCTGTTGCAGTAGTGATGTGGTTTGTTTTTGGGGAGCGTGTGGATGCACCAGGCGTGAGTTCTACTCGATTTGTATTGGTGAAGGAACCTCTGTGTGCGGACGGTGGTCCCGACCCTCAGCTGGAGGAACGGCTCGGGAGCAGGCGGTGGTGCGACGGCACTACAACAAATATGACATTTGATAGCATTCATAAAATGCTATAGTAAACCTACGATAGCGTTTTACAAACGCTATCAAAAGCCCCGCTATAATAAGTCTATAGGCTCGGCTCTGGAGATCGGATGCCCTGCTCGGATCTGGAGGCTCGGATCCGGAGTCTCGTGTACCTGCACACGGTCTGGAACACCGGGATTGGTCTCGGTGGCAGACCCTCCAACGATCTAGTAAGCTAGTGAGAGAGAGAAACAGTAACTAGGGTTTGAGAAGGAAAAGATTGATTACCTCTTGAAGGGATAGAGGGCCTGTTACTTTTAGGCAAAGCCAATCGGGTCAGGACTCGTTTGGGGCTGGTCTGGACCTGATTGCCCGTGGGCCTGACGTGGCGGAAGCCCAAGTGGTTTAGGGCTGACGTGGCAGGAGCCCTGGGTGGTTTAGGGCTGATGTGGCGGAAGCCCAAGTGGTTTAGGGCTGACGTGGCAGGAGCCCTGGGTGGTTTAGGGCTGATATGGCGGATCTGGATTGATCAGGTGTAGGCGCCTTTTGAAGGGATCCTGTGGCCCAGGAGGGGCCACGTCATCTGACCCATATCAGGAGCCCTCCACTCCTGGAGGGTTGGGGGATCCAGCCGTGCGGGAGTGGCCTTTTGCCTCTGTAGGAAGAGCGGGGTGGTGTGTACGACGAAGGATGGGACCTGTATTTTCCAGAAGAGGTCAGTATGTAGGATGAAGGGATCCCCTCTTCGAGTCATGCAGGGTTGTCGAAGCTTCAGCCAGCCGAGCCTCGAGGGTCGGCGGGCGAGCCCCTTGCTGGTTGGAAAAGCAAAGGGTGATACTGATGCCGTGGAGCAGGAGACCTCCTTGACGAGCGTGGAGGGTCAACAGGCGAGCCCCTCACTTGTAGGAAAAGCAAGGGGATATTGGAGTCTGGAGCGGGGGTCCTTCTTGACGAGCGTGGAGAGTCGGCAGGCGACCCCCATCACTTGTTGGAAAAGCAAGGGGCGTCGAGGTCCTGTTCAATAGGGGCCAGCTTGCCGAGTGTCGAGCGCCGAGCCTGGACCGCCGAGCCCGGAGTGCCGAGCCCGGAGCGCCAAGCCCGGAGTGCGGAGCCCGGAATGCTGAGCCTCGAGGGCTGAGCCAGGAAAGCTGAGCCCGGAAGGTCGAGCCTGGGCAAGACTGTGAGATAGTCAGTAGGTGGCTAGGAGTCAGTACCGAGCGCCGAGCGCCGAGCCTAGAAGGCCGAGCCTGAAGAGCCGAGCCTGGGCAAGACTGCGAGATAGCCAGTAGGTGGCTAGGAGTCAGGGCCGAGCGCCGAGCCCGGAGTGCCAAGCCTGGAGAGCCGAGCCTAGGCAAGACTGTGAGATAGCCAGTAGGTGGCTAGGAGTCAGTGCCTAGCGCCGAGCCCGGAGTGCCGGGCTCGGAATGCCGAGCCTGAAGGACCGAGTCAGGAGAGTGGAGCCTGGGCAAGACTGAGATAGCCAGTAGATGGCTAGGAGTCAGTGCCGAGCGCTGAGCCGAGAGTGTCGAGCCCGGAATGCCGAGCCTGGAGGGCCGAGCCGGGAGAGCGGAGCCAGTGCAAGACTGTGAGATAGCCAGTTAGAGGCTAGGAGTCTATGCCGAGTGCCGAGCCCGGAGTGCCGAGCCTGGACAAGACTGTGAGATAGCCAGTAGGTGGCTAGGAGTCAGTGCTGTGCGCCGAGCCCATAGTGCCGAGCCCGGAATGCCGAGCCTGGAGGGCCGAGCTAGGGCAAGACCATGATATAGCTAGTAGGTGGCTAGGAGTCATTGCTGAGCGCCGAGCCTGGAGTGCCGAGCCCGAAATGCCGAGCCTGGAGGGCCGAGCTAGGAGAGATGAGTCTGGGCAAGGCAGAGATAGCCAGTAGATGGCTAGGAGTCAGTGTCGAGCGCCGAGCCTGGAGTGCAGTGCCCGGAATGCCGACCCTAGAGGGCCGAGCTAGGAGAGATGAGCCTGGGCAAGACTGAGATAGCCAGTAGATGGTTAGGAGTCAGTGCCGAGCTCCGAGCCTGGAGTGCTGAGCCCGGAATGCCGAGCCTGCAGGGCCGAGCCTGCAGGGCCGAGCCCGAAGAGCAGAGCTGGGGCAAGACTATGAGATAGCTAGTTGGTGGCTAGGATTTTGTGCCGAGCGCCGAGCCCAGAGTGCCGAGCCATGAATGCCGAGCCTGAAGGGCCGCATCAGGAGAGCGGAGCCTGCGCAAAACTGAGATAGCCAGTAGGTGGCTAGGAGTCTGTGCCGAGCGCCGAGCCCGAAATGCCGAGCCTGGAGGGCCGCATCAGGAGAGCGGAGCCGGGGCAAGACTAAGATAGCTATTAGGTGGCTAGGAATCAGTGCCGAGCACCGAGCCTAGAATTCCGAGCCTGGAATGCCGAGCCTGGAGGGCCGAGCCAGGAGAGTGGAGCCGGGGTAAGACTGTGAGATAGCCAGTTGGTAGCTAGGAGTCTGTGCCGAGCGCTGAGCTTGGAGTGCGGAGCCCAGAATGCAGACCCTGGAAGGCCGAGCTAGGAGAGATAAGCCTGGGCAAGACTGAGATAGCCAGTAGATGGCTAGGAGTCAGTGCCAAGCTCCGATCCTGGAGTACCGAGCCCGGAATGCCCAGCCTGGAGGGCCGAGCCAGGAGAGTGGAGCCGAGGCAAGACTATGAGATAGCCAGTTGGTGGCTAGGAGTCTGTACCGAGCGTCGAGCCTGGAATGCATATCCCGGAATGCCAACCCTGGAGGGCCGAGCTAGGAGAGATGAGTCTAGGCAAGACTGAGATAGCCAGTAGATGGCTATGAGTCAGTGCCGAGCTCCGAGCCTAGAATGCCGAGCCTAGGGGGCCGAGCTAGGAGTGCGGAGCCGGGACAAGAATGTGAGATAGCTAGTTGGTGGCTAGGAGTCTGTGCCGATCGCCGAGCTCGAAGTGCCGAGCCTGGAGGGCCGCATCAGGAGAGCGGAGCCTGGGTAAGACTGAGATAGCCGGTAGGTGGCTAGGAGTCTGTGCCGAGCGCCGATCCCGGAGTGCCGAGCCTGGAGGGCCGTGTCAGGAGAGCGGAGCCTAGGCAACACTGAGATAGCCAGTAGGTGGCTAGGAATCAGTGCCGAGCACCGAGCCTAGAATGCCGAGCCCGAATTGCCGAGCCTGGAGGGCCGAGCCAGGAGAGTGGAGCCGGGGTAAGACTGTGAGATAGCCAGTTGTGGCTAGGTGTCTGTGCCGAGCGCCGAGCCCGGAGAGCCGAGCCTGGGCAAAACTGTGAGAGAGCCAGTAGGTGGCTAGGAGTCAGCACCGAACATCGAGACCGGACTGCCGAGCCCAGAGTGCTGAGCCTGGAGGACCGCATCAGGAGAGCGGAGTCTGGGCAAGACTAAGATAGTCAGTAGGTGGCTAGGAGTCAGTGCCAAGTGCTGAGCCTGGAATGCGAAGCCCAGAATGCAGAGCCTGGAGGGCCGAGCCAGGAGAGTGGAGCCGGGGCAAGACTGTGAGATAGTCAGTTGGTGGCTAGGTGTCTGTTCCGAGCACTGAGCCTAGAGTGCGAAGCCCGGAATGCCGACCGTGGAGGGCCGAGCTAGGATAGATGAGCCTGGGCAAGACAGAGATAGCTAGTAGATGGCCAGGATTCATTGCCGAGCTCCGAACCTGGATTGCCGAGCCTAAATGCCGAGCCTGGAAGGCCGAGCCAGCAGAGTGGAGCCAGAGCAAGACTATGAGATAGCCAGTTGGTGGCTAGGAGTCTGTACCGTGCGCCGAGTCGGGAGTGCGGAGCCCGGAATGCCGACCCTAGAGGGCCGAGCTAGGAGAGATGAGCCTGGGCAAGACTGAGATAGACAGTAGATGGCTAAGAGTTAGTGTCGAGCATCGAGCCTGGAGTGCCGATCCTGGAATGCTGAGCCTGGGGGGCCGAGCCAGGAGTGCGGAGCCGGGGTAAGACTGTGAGATAGCTAGTTGGTGGCTAGGAGTCTGTGCCGAGCGCCGAGCCCGGAGTGCCGAGCCCGGAATGCCGAGCCTGGAGGGCCGCGTCAGGAGAGCAGAGCCTGGGCAAGACTAAGATAGCCAGTAGGAGGCTAGGAGTATGTGCCGAGCGCCGAGCCCTAAGTACCGAGCCCGGAATGCCAAACCTGGAGGGCCGCATCAGGAAAGCAGAGCCTGTACAAGACTGAGATAGCCAGTAGGTGGCTAGGAGTCAATACTGAGCGCCGAGCCTGGAATGCTGAGCCCGGAATGCCGAGCATGGAGGGCCGAGCCAGGAGAGTAGAGCCGGGGCAAGACTGTGAGATAGCTAGTTGGTGGCTAGGAGTCTGTGCCGAGCACCGAGCCTAGAGTGCCGAGCCTAGAGGGCCGAGCCTGGGCAAGACCGTGAGAAAGCCAGCAGGTGACTAGGAGTCAGCACCGAGCTCCGAGCTCGGAGTGCCGAGCCCGGAGTGCCGAGCATGGAGGGCTGCGTCAGGAGAGCAGAGCCTGGGCAGGACTGAGATAGCCAGTAGGTGGCTAGGAGTCATTGCTGAGTGCCGATCCTGGAATACAGAGCCCGGAATGCCGACCCTGGAGGGCCGAGCTAGGAGAGATGAGCCTGGGCAAGACTGAGATAGCCAGTAGATGGCTAGGAGTCAGTGCTGAGCTCCGAGCCTAGAGTGCCGAGCCTGGGCAAGACTGTGAGAGAGCCAGAAGGTGGCTAGGAGTTAGCACCGAGCGTCGAACCCGGAGTGCCGAGCCCAGAGTGCCGAGCCTAGAGGGTCGCGTCAGGAGAGCGAAGCCTGGGCAGGACTGAAATAGCCAGTAGGTGGCTAGGAGTCAGTGCCGAGCGCCGAGCCTGAAATGCCGAGCCCAGAATGCCGAGACTAGAAGGCCGGGCCAGGAGAGTGGAGCCGGGGCAAGACTGTGAGATAGCCAGTTGGTGGCAAGGAGTCTGTGCCGAGCGCTGAGCCTGGAGTGCAGAGCCCGGAATGCTGAGCCTGGGGGGCCGAGCCAGGAGAGCGGAGCCAGGGCAAGACTGTGAGATAGCTAGTTGGTGGCTAGGAGTCTATACCGATTGCCGAGCCCGGACCGGCGAGCCTGGAGAGCCGAGCCAGGGAAAAACTGCGAGATAGCTAGTAGGTGGCTAGGCATCTGTGCCGAGCGTCGAGCCCGGAGCACCGAGCCCGGAGAGCCGAGCCTGGGCAAGACTGTGAGAGAGCTAGTAGGTGGGTAGGGGTCAGCACCGAGCGCCGAGCCCACAGTGCCGAGCTCGGAATGCCGTGCCTAGAGGGCCGAGCCAGGAAAGCGGAGCTGGGGCAAGACTGTGAGATAGCCAGTAGGTGGCTAGGGGTCAGCATCGAGTGCCAAGCCCGGAGTGCCGAGCCTAGAGTGCCGAGCCCAGAATGACTAGCCTAGAGGGCCGAGCCAGGAGAGCGGAGCCGGGGCAAGATTGTGAGATTGCCAGTTGGCGGCTAGGAGTCTGTGCCGAGCGCCGAGCCCGGAGAGCCGAGCCTAGACAAGACTGTGAGATTGCCAGTAGGTGGCTGGGAGTCAGTGCCGAGCACCGAGCCCGCAGTGCCGAGCCCGAAATGCCGAGCTTGGAGGGCCGCGTCGGGAGAGCGGAGCCTGGGCAAGACTAACATAGCCAGTTGGTGGCTAGGAGTCAGTGCCGAGTGATGAGCCTAGAATGCCGAGCCCGGAATGTCAAGCTGGGAGGGCCGAGCCAGGAGAGTGGAGTCGGGGCAAGACTGTGAGATAGCCAGTTGGTGGCTAGGAGTCTGTACCGAGCGCCGAGCCTGGAGTGCGGAGCCCAAAATGCCGACCCTGAAGGGCCGAGCTAGGAGAGATGTGCCTGGGCAAGATTGAGATAGCCAGTAGATGGCTAGGAGTTAGTGCCTAGCTCCGAGCCTGGAGGGCCGAGACAGGAGAGCGGAGCCGGGGCAAGACTATGAGATAGCTAGTTGGTGGCTAGGAGTCAGCACCGAGTGCCGAGCCCGGAGTGCCGAGCCTAGAGTGCCGAGCTCGGAATGCCGAGCCTGGAGGGTCGAGACAGGAGAGCGTAGCCGAGACAAGACTATGAGATAGCTAGTTGGTGGCTAGGAGTCAACACCGAGTGCCGAGCCCGGAGTGTCGAGCCCAGAGTGCCGAGCTCGGAATGCCGAGCCTGGAAGGCCGAGCCAGGAGAGCGGAGCCAGGGCAAGACTGTAAGATAGCCAATAGGTGGCTAGGAGTCAGCACCGAGCATCGAGCCCGGAGTGTCGAGCCTAGAGTGCCGAGCCCGGAATGCCGAGCCTAGAGGGCCGAGCCAGGACATTGGAGCTGGGGCAAGACAGTGAGATAGCCAACTGGTGGCTAGGAGTCTGTGCCGAGCGCCGAGCCCAGAGAGCCGAGCCTGGACAGACTTTGAGATAGCCAGTAGGTGGCTGGGAGTCAGTGTCGAGCGCCGAGCCCGAAATGCCTAGCCTGTAGGGCTGCGTCAGGAGAGCGGAGCCTGGGCAAGACTGACATAGCCAGTAGGTGGCTAGGAGTCAGTGCCGAGCGACGAGCCTAGAATGCTGAGCCCGAAATGCCGAGCCTGGAGGGCCGAGCCAGGAGAGTGGAGCCGGGGCAAGACTGTGAGATAGCCAGTTGGTGGCTAGGAGTCTGTGCCGAGCACCGAGCCTGAAGTGTAGAGCCCGAAATGCCGACCCTGGAGGGCCGAGCTAGGAGAGTGTGCCTGGGCAAGACTGAGATAGCCAGTAGATGGCTATGAGTCAGTGCCGAGCTCCGAGCCTGGAGTGCCGAAACCGTAATGCCGAGCCTGGAGGGCCGAGACAGGATAGCGGAGCCGGGGCAAGACTATGAGATAGCTAGTTGGTGGCTAGGAGTCTGTGCCAAGCGTCGAGCCCGGAGTGCCAAGCCCGGAATGTCGAGCCTAGAGGGCTGCGTCAGGAGAGCAAAGCCTGGGCAAGACTGAGATAGCTAGTAGGTGGCTGGGAGTCTGTGCCGAGCACCGAGCCCAAAGTGCCGAGCCCGGAATATCGAGCCTAGAGGGTCACGTCAGGAGAGCAGAGCCTGGGCAAGACTGAGATAGCCAGTAGGTGGCTCGGAATCAGTGCCGAGCACCGAGCCTGGAATGCCGAGCCCAGAATGTCGAGCATGTAGGGACGAGGCAGGAGAGTGGGGCCAGGGTAAGACTATGAGATAGCCAGTTGGTGGCTAGGAGTCTGTGCTGAGCACCGAGCCTGGAGCGCGGAGCCCAGAATGCTGACCCTGGAGGGCCGAGCTAGGATAGATAAGCCTGGGCAAGACTGAGATAGCCAGTAGATGGCTAGGAGTCAGTGTCGAGCTCCGAGCCTGGAGTGCCGAGCCCGGAATGCCGAGCCTGGAGGGCCGAGCCAGGAGAGTGGAGCCTGGGCAAGACGGAGATAGCCAGTAGGTGGCTAGGAGTCTGTACCGAGCGCCGAACCCGGAGTGCCAAGCCTAGAATGCCGAGCCTGGAGGGCCGCATTAGGAGATCGGAGCCGGGGCAAGACTAAAATAGCCAGTAGGTGGGTAGGAGTCTGTGCCGAGCGCTGAGCCCAGAGTGCCGAGCCCAGAATGTCGAGCCTAGAGGGCTGCGTCAGGAGAGCGGAGCATGGGCAAGACTGAGATAGCCAGTAGGTGGCTAGGAGTCAGTGTCGAGTACCGAGCCCAGAGTGTCGAGCCTGGAATGCCGAGCCTAGATGGCCGAGCCAGGAGAGCGGAGCCGGGGCAAGACTGTGAAATAGCCAGTTGGTGGCTAGGAGTCTGTGCCGAGCGCCGAGCCCGGAGCGCCGAGCTCGGAGCGCCGAGCCTGGACAAGACTGTGAGATAGCCAGTAGGTGGCTAGGAGTCAGTCGGGAGATGAGCCCCCTCACTTGTTGGAAAAGCAAGGGTTCTTCTTGTCGACCAGTGACCCCTTTACTTGTTGGAAAAGCAAGGGGCTTACGGTGACATCCGAGCACCGAGCCCTAAGCCATTGGAGAGAAACTTTTTGGGGCTCGGGGTGACATACAAGCACCGAGCCCTAAGCTGTTTATGGAAAACATATTGGGCTCGCGGTGACATCCGAGCGTCGAGCCTCAAGCCGCTTAGGAGAAACTTTTTGGGGCTCGCGGTGACATTCGAGCGCCGAGCCCCAAGCTATTTATGGGAAACTTTTTGCGCTCGCGGTGACATTCGAGCGTCGAGGTCTGCAGACGAGCCCTCTCACTTGTTGAAAAAGTAAGGGGACGTCGAGATCTATGGAGTATGGAGTCTCCTTGCCGAGCATCGAGGGTCAGCAGACGAGCACCCTCACTTGTTGGAAAAGTAAAGGGTCTTCTTGCCGACCGGCGACCCCCTTACTTGTTGGAAAAGCAAGGGTTCTTGTTGCCAACCGTCGACCCCCTCACTTGTTGGAAAAGTAAGGGGCTCGCGGTGACATCCGAGCGCTGAGCCCCAAGCCTTTGGAGAGAAACTTTTTTAGGCTCGGGGTGACATCCAAGCACCGATCCCTAAGCTATTTATGAAAATCTTTTTGGGCTCGCGGTGATATCCGAGCATCGAGCCTCAAGCCGTTTAGGAGAAACTTTTTGGGGCTCACGGTGACATCCGAGCACTGAGCCCCAAGCTGTTTACGGGAAACGTTTTACGCTCGCGGTGACATCCGAGCGTCGAGGGTCGGTAGACGAGCCCTCTCATTTGTTGGAAAAGCAAGGGGTCTTCTTGCCGACCGGCGACCCCCTTACTTGTTGGAAAAGCAAGGGATCTTCTTGCCGAGTGTCGAGGGTCGACAGGCGAGCCCCCTCACTTGTTGGGAAAGCAAGGGGTCTTTTTGCAGAGTGTCGAGGGTCGGCAGGCGAGCCCCCTCACGTGTTGGAAAAACTTGGGGTCTTGGAAAAGCAAGGGGCTCGCGGTGACATCCGAGCGTCTAGCCCCAAGCCGTTGGAGAGAAACTTTTTTGGGGCTCGAGGGGACATCCGAGCACCGAGCCATAAGCTGTTTATGAAAAACTTTTTGGGCTCGCGGTGACATCTGAGCGTCGAGCCTCAAGCCATTTAGGAGAAACTTTTTAGGGCTCGCAGTGACATCCGAGCGCCGAGCCCTAAGTTGTATGGGAAACTTTTTAGGCACGCGGTGACATCCGAGCGTCGAGCCTCAAGCCGTTTAGGAGAAACTTTTTGGGGCTCGCAGTAACATCCGAGTGCCAGCCCTAAGTTGTACGGGAAACTTTTTGGGCTCGCGGTGACATCCGAGCGTCGAGCCTCAAGCCTTTTAGGAAAAACTTTTTGGGGCTCGCGGTGACATCCGAGCGTCGAGCCTCAAGCCATTTAGGAGAAACTTTTTGGGGCTCGCGGTGACATCCGAGCACCGAGCCCCAAGCTGTTTATGGGAAAATTTTGGGCTCGCGGTGACATCCGAGCGTCGAGGGTCAGCAGACGAGCCCTCTCGCTTGTTGGAAAAGCAAGGGGTCTTCTTGCCGACCGGCGACTCCCTTACTTGTTGGAAAAGCAAGGGGTCATCTTGCCGAGTGTCGAGGGTCGGCAGGCGAGCCCCCTTACTTGTTGAAAAGCAAGGGGCTAGCGATGCCATCCGGGCTCCGAGCCTCCCGTTCAATAGAGGAGGATTTTGGGGCTCACGGTACCATCCGAGTTCTGAGCCTCTTGTTGAATAGAGGAGGATTTTGGGGCTCGAGCTCCGAGCCTCCTATTGAATAAAGGAGGGTTTTGGGGCTCGCGGTGCCATCCGAGCTCCGAGCCTCCTATGAGATAGAAGCCCAAATCATACTCGGGGCAGATGCCGAGCCCCCACGCCGGGGAGAAAGCTGGTAATGGGCGTAGCTGAAGGTCGTCGCCGAGCGTATCGGTTGAGTGGCTTTGAAGAAAGCTGCGGCCTTGCTCGGGGTCGACGACGAGCCCCCACACTTGTTCTCAGGAAGACAGTATGGGTGTAGCTGGCGGTTGCCGTCGTGCACATAGGTTGATGGGCTTGAAGAAGCCTAAACCATGCTCAGGGCAGATGCCGAGCCCCCACACCGGGGAGAAAGCCGGTAATGGGCGTAGCTGAAAGTCGTCGCCGAGCGTATCGGTCGAGTGGCTTTGAAGAAAGCCATGACCTTGCTCGGGATCGACGACGAGCCCCCACACTTGTTCTCAGGAAGACGATACGGATGTAGCTGGAGAACATTGTCGAGCGTAAAGGTCGTATGGCTTGAAAAAGCCAAGGCCTTACTCGAGGTCGATGCCGAGCTCCCATACCGGGGAGAAGTCGTTATGAGCGTAGCCGGAGAACATCGCCGAGCGTTAAGATCGCATAGCTTGAAAAAGCCAAGGCCTTGCTCGAGATCGATGCTGAGCCCCCACAATTCGTTCTCAGGTAGGCGGTACGGGTGCAGCCGGAGTACATCGTTGAGCATATAGGTAGCATGGCTTGAAAAACCCGAGACCCTGCTCGAGGTCGATACCCAGCCCCCTCACCAAGAGTAGATTTTTGTGGCTCGCGGTGCCATCCGAGCGCCGAGCCCCAAGCAGAATTGGTGAGATTTTTGTGGCTCGCGGTGCCATCCGAGCGTTGAGCTTCAAGCTTATGAGAGAAGTTTTTTGGGGCTCGTGGTTCCTTCCGAAGGTCGAACCCGTGACTTGTTTTAAGGAAGCTAATACGAAGTTTAAGCTTGTTTTAAGAAGGAAGTTGTCAGGTCCCTGCAAAATGATGCCTGCACCACTCCCCGCCTCGCAGGAAGAGCATTCCGAGGCTGGTGTAACACCCCGAATTCCAAATACAGCTGAATTCGTGATTTCCACAGGATCTTTACACTTCTTTCGTACAATTTTACAAGGAATTTGAAACTTTTATTTCAACAATAATTACATCAAAGTCTTTTACAACAATACGCAGAGGAACCAATAAAATACAACAATAATAAATGTACAATTGTTACAACTTTAATATTTAAATAATCAACAGCATCAATTCTCTTTATATCTTCGTGTAACTCCAAACCCTGCATATAAAACTGTGGGCGCGTCAGTTGCTTACAACTGACGAAATATTATACACGGTCATCCTCTCTATGCCGGAAACAGTATAACGATTCTTAAATACTTTAGCAAACACAAACTTGATCACAAACAAAGCTACAAAGGAACTATCCTGTTAATGTCGTGTTGTGCGGTGCACTTAGTCCTTAATGCAGTTATTTTATTACATGACACTAATGCGCACTTGTTCGGATTCTATGCATCCCATACTACATAGGTCAGAGGGCAAGCCTCTTAATCGTTGTTCATCTTTGTAAGGTTCAATCCCTCGCCATGATTTAATCTACTACGGTAACTATAGTAAGTATCCTAGATGTTCTCTGAGTACGAGCTCATGTACAAAAAACCTGGAGGGGAATCCCACGTCATGTCACGACGCATCGTGAAGACAACCTATGGATAATTCAACCTCCTTCATGGCACATGACACCTCCCGCAGTCACCAAACACCCCACAAGCGTGGCTTAAGTCCGATCATTACTGAGTAGTGCCCACGCCATGTCTTGACTCACCAAGCATGCATTTTGTGGTTCACCCCCGCAACGTCAACTCTAGCTCTCATACTTGTGTTTTTCTCTCACTTTCATCACATCTTCACTATGTATCTCTCTGTAATTTCGGTAAGTATCATAGATGTTCTATGATTACAAGCACGTGTACAGAAAACCTGGAGGGGAATCCCACGTCATGTCATGATGCATCGTGAAGACAGCCTGTGGCAATTCAGCCTCCTTCATGGCACACGATCCTCTTGCAGCCACCAAACATCCCACAAGAATTGCTACCGGGATGGTACTCTGGAGTAGTATCCACGTCATGTCACGACGCATCGTGAAGACAACTTGTGCATACCCTCACAACACCCATCCAATGGCCCTCATACTCATATTTTTCTCTTACTTCCATCTCAGCCTTACAAAATTTGTTTTAAAAGAAAATCATCACAACCTAGAGCTAGCTTACCCTACCGGACTTAAATCAAAACAACAGAGACAGTCAGCCTACCTGGCTACTTCTCAAGAGACGCTCAACCCTCAACGGTTAGCTCTCAAAATCATAAATAAAACTACCGGTCACTAGGGTCTCGCTTAGCCTCTAGTCTTTCTAGAGATCAACAATATTTCATAATTAATCTCAAATAATCATTTCCGTTTCTTTTGTTCACAAACTCTTTCTCAAAAAATATTTCTTTTATAATCTCATAACATGAGACCAATTAAATTCGATACTCAGGCAGCGGTCTTGGATGGTTCGGGGCCGGGTTGGAAGCGGCCCTTCTCCAGCTGCGGCTAACCTACCGGTTGATGATTATCCCCCGTAGGTCGGGTTGGACTTGACGGGTGATGCTCCTTTGGGACCCCTGATGGGGAGCCCTGTGTTTTGAAATGCGTGGCCCGGCGTTAGCAGTTGGTGGGGGCGAGTCCCGTCGGTTGACGGAGGAAGCAGCCCTCTTGCCCTTGGAGGCCATGAGAGTTCGGCTGTCGAGGTCCCTTGATGGTCGGCTCGGGTTGGCTTCTGAAGCAGTGTTCCCACAGACAGCGCCAACCTGATGCGGTTTGTTTCTGGGAGACGTGTGGATGCACCAGGTGTGAGTTCGGACTCGATTTGTATTGAAGGAGAAAGCTGCTTGTCAGACAACCCTCGGCTGACCGGACGGTACCTGCGACGGGCTCGGAATGAGGTGGATGTCTGGGCTCGGATCAGAGAGTTCGGATCCGAGGTCTTGTGTACCTGCAGACGGTCCTGAAATACCGGGGTTTATCCCGGTGACGGACCCTCCGACGATCTAGTCAGTCTCTGTGAGAGAGTAGCAATAACTAGGTGAATTTAGGTGGTAAAAGATTGGTTACCTGAAAAGGTGGCTGAGGGTCTTGTATTTATAGGGAATCCCAACCGGGTATGGATCCGTTTGGGGGCCGGGTCTGGACCCGAAAGCCCATGGGCCTGACGTGGCAGGAGACCCAAGGGGTTTAGGGCGGACATGGCAGTGCCCATAGTGGTATAGGGCTGACGTGGCAATGCCCTAAGTGGTATTTGTTGCTGACATGGCTGATCATGGGTCTCCTGTGCCCTTGGGAGAATCGGAGGGCCTAGGCTGTGCAAGGTCATCCTCATGCCTCGCCAGGATGGGGGGACGGCCCGTGGGGCTGTCATGGATCGGAGGCCGCAGACCATTGAGGCTCGTCGGATACGAGGAGACCAGTTTTTTGGGGGTGAACTTGAGGCTCGGTGCCGACCCTGTAGTGGTCCGAAGCCGAGCCGGATTGTTGTTTTTCTTGTCTTTAGGCGAGAGCAGCCCCGGGCCCAGGTTGGGCCCCAGGTCATTTTTACCCTACCACACAAGCCCCCCACTCCTGCGGGGGTGCGGGAGTTAGCCGTGGAGGAGTGTTTTACGGTTGGGGAAATGAGATGGCGAATCGCTGAGCCTTCCTGAGAAGGTTACCCTGGTGCTAGACCGAACCTCGGACTGGCGAGGGATTACGAGTCGGCAAGGGTGATGGTAAGCCGTTGCATCTTCTTGAGAAGATTACCCTGGTGCCAGACCGGACCTCGAGATGGCGAGGGATTACGGGTCGGTCAAGGGCGATGGCGAGCCGTTGTGTCTTCCTAAGAAGATTACCCTGGTGCCAGACCGAACCCCGAGCTGTCGAGGGATTACGGGTCGGCAAGGGTGATGGCGAGCCGTTGCGTCTTCCTGAGAAGATTACCCTGGTGCCAGACCGAACCTCGTGCTTGCGAGGGATTACGGGTCGGTAAGGGTGATGGCAAGCCGTGGTGTTTTCCTGAGAAGGTTACCCTGGTGCCAGACCGAACCCCGAGATGTCGAGGGATTACGGGTCGGTAAGGGCGAGGGCGAGCTGTTGCGTCTTCCTGAGAAGATTACCCTGGTGCCAGACCGAACCTCGGGCTGACGAGGGATTACGGGTCGGTAAGGGTGATGGCAAGCCGTGGTGTTTTCCTGAGAAGGTTGCCCTGGTACCAGACCGAACCCCGAGCTGTCGAGGGATTACGGGTCGGCAAGGGCGATGGCGAGCCGTTGCGTCTTCCTGAGAAGATTACCCTGGTGCCAGACCGAACCTCGTGCTGGCAAGGGATTACGGGTCGGCAAGGGTGATGGCAAGCCGTTGTGTTTTCCTGAGAAGGTTACCTTGGTGCCAGACCGAACCTCGAGCTGTCGAGGGATTACGGGTCGGCAAGGGTGATGTCGAACCGTTGTGCCTTAGAACGTTTGAGTGGGGGTAGCCTGCTATTTCTGTGGAGCATTGAAGGCGCTCCGGGATCTGTGTGATGTTCCAACTTCCTAGGGGCCTTAATTGTGCCGCCTAATAAATGCATGGTGCATGGGCTTCCGTCGTTTGGCTTTCCCAACGCCATAGTGGCAGGTCTATGGTGGAGTTTATAAATACCTAACTCCCCCCTGCGGATTTGATCACAGCAAGGGTGGTCCATTGGCCACCAGAGGTGTCTGCTTCGGCGGGCATCTCTTTCTTGCAAAATTTTGTCTCTGGGTGTCGGAGAGGTGGTTACTCTGTCGCCCGGATCTTCTCTTGGATCTGATGGCCCCGATACGGTAGTCAGATCTAGGAGAGATCAAGGCGAGAGGGATAACGACCGAAATCCGGGCCGGGGAATAAGGAGCCACGGATGGGTGGTGACTCTGCCGTCCGGATCCTTTTTCGGGTCAGACGGCCCTCATACGGTTGTTTGGCCCGAGAGAGATCAGGACGGGAGGGGTACCCACCGTACTCCGGACCTGAGGCTGAAGAGCCTCGGATATGCGGGTCGATCCGCTTTCTGTTAGGGTTCTAGGCGATGGTGGCTTTCCTCCCACCCTCGAACAATTCGGGGTTTCGGCTGACGAGGCCGTAAGCCCCGAGCTGTTCGCGGGTGAGAGGGGAGCCGACCGAGTCCTGGAGCCTGGGGCGCAGGCGATGGTGGCTTTTCTACCACCCGGGAACAATTTGGGGTTTCGGCTGCCGAGGCTGTAAGCCCCAAGTTGTTAGCGGGTGAGAAGGAGCCGACCGAGCCCTGTGGCCTTAAATCTTTAAAAAAGAAATTTATCTGCCGAGCACTTCATCCGAACCGACCCCTGTGTCTGGCTGACAACGTGGCACTGGATGACGTCAGCAGCCCACGTTTCGAGGACGTGGTGCGATTTTCCAGGCGGCGGTTACACGTCAATCGGTGAACAGTGATTGCGGAAATCGAGGAGTCGTTTTCGTCCTCCATAAATGTTCCCCCCTCTCCTCCTATTGCCCACTTCTTTCTCGCTTCTTACTTTTCAAAAAAGCTTCCAACTGTTCAGCGCTCGTCCCCTCAGTTTGCTGTCACAGGCTCGTTCTTCCGAAGCGACCCCAGGTTAGTTGGTAAGTCTATTTAGTTTAGGCACAGATGGACAGGGCTCAGTCTAGCTCGTCAGCGTCGACGTCTGGGGGGAAGTGAAACCCGCCTCCAAATTGGCTTCGTGGGAGGAGCCGGTAGGCGAGGAGGAAATGGTACACAATGTGAAGCCGTTGCGATCTCGGAGGCCTTTTGTGGTGGAGAGTAGCGAATCTGAGGAGGGGGGCGGTAGTTCAGACGAAGTCCAGATTCTAGGGTTGGCTTCCGGAGAGGAGGGTGGTCCCGAAGGGGGTGAAGCTGAAGGGTCTAGAAATCCGACCGGTCTGGGGCGATTATCTACACCTTCGCCGGAACGAGCCAAGAAGAAGAGGGCTCCGAAGAAGAAGGGGTCGAGGACCGGTGGCTCGAGTCAGGCGCCTGTTTATCGTAACTTGATGACAGGGTCATCCGTACAACCTAAGCCGTTCCGTCGATACCCCGACGATCTCTCCGATAAGGAGCTTTTTGGGGTCCAGCCGTCGTCGCCGAGCCGGAAGAGGGTGAAGATGGACACACTCTCGACCGTTCTGGAGGCAGGTGACTTGGAGGCTTTGCAGCTGGCGTACCACATAGGGTCCGGCTACGAGCTCATGCTGCCGAGCTCTACTCTTCGGCCGACCGACCCCCTGCCGGATAGGTATTGCGTCCTCCCCGTGGACGCCTTCATCTCTGGACTGAGGCTGCCGGTCCACCCGTTCGTTCGGGAGGTGCTGAATTGGGCGTCCTTGGCACCGATGCAGTTTGGGCCGAACTCCTGGAAGCAGATCATCTGCTTCGTGCTGATGTGCGAGGAGCAGAAGGTACCCCTACGGCTGAATGTGTTCCGAGCGATGTTGATGATCAGCTCGTCGGCAGAGGGTGTATACTACATCTCGCCTCGGGGTAAGGGGAAGGTAGTCCACGGTCACCCAGATTCTATCAAGGATTGGAAGAAGAAATATCTGGTGATCCGGAGTGAGGATCCTTGGGATATCCCCACTCGATGGAACTACTCTAAGCCGAGCTACAAAATGCCGAGGCCGAGGGACCTGACGGCTGAGGAGGGGAGGTTTGTTGAGCGCCTCCGTCTGTCGTACAGCATTAATTGGACGAAGGTGACAGAGGCCCACCTGGCGAGCGTCGGACTGAGCCCGGCCGTGCTTAGTATGTAGTTATTTCTTTTCTCTCGATCTTCTTGTACTTTCTTACTCATTGTTCTTAATGGATTTTTAATAGATATGGATGAAGAATCGATTAAGGCACTGAGGCTTGCCATGAGGAAGAAGAAGGCCGAGAAGAAGGGGGACGCGGTGAAGACGACCGGGTTGTCCCAGGCGGTCTCCGAGGCCCCAATTCAGCCGAACGCCAAAAGGACTCGCTCGGAGACAGGCAGGGACGTCGTGGTTTAGGGGGGCTTGGATCAGGGCAAGGCTGCTGACCTTGATAAGGGGAAGGGTCCCCTGGTGGATCCCGGGATAGAGGAGAGACTTCGGCGGCCGTGGGTGCCGAATTGGTCGATCGGTGAGGGTGACAGCCTGACCCGAGGGCGCCAGGCCGTAGAGGTTGCGGATAAGCTGGCGACCCCCCGGGACCGCTCGGAGATGAAGGCCAAGACCCTGGACGAGGCGTACGTGCGCCTTGCGCAGGCTAATGTGCAGGTAAGTCAACCGAACCCACTTGTCTTGAGATTATGTTGCAAGGAAGGCTTTCCTAGTAGTGTCTGGCTACTGCAGGCGACCGTGCAGGGGGCCCACGTGAGAGGCCTTTATGAGGCGGCTTTGCAGCGAGAGCGAGACCTGGCTGACAAGGCCGTGCAGGAGATGAAGGAGTTGAACGTAGAGCTCGAAGGCTCGCATAGGAGGGAGACAGAATGAAGGCGGCCTTTGACAAGGAGAAGGAGGAATGGGCGAAGACGATGGCGGCTCAGAAGAAGATGTTTGCGAAGGAGAAGGATGAGTTGACGGAGGCGGGTCAGCTCCTGGTGATCAAAGCCCAGGACGACTGTTATGCAAAGGCCCTCAGTCACGTGAGGCATTTCTATCCGACCGTCGACCTGTCCAACTTCGAGTTTGACATAGAGATCGAGGGGACACCGAAGACCCCTGGCGAACAAGGGCTCGATGATGACCCGGCTACCGAACCCCCTGTGAACTCGGACGACGCTGAGGTGGGAAAACAAGCTGTATAATTTTGTCTTTCTTTTTCCATCTCTCGATTGTATTTGCCTTCCGCGGACTGGCCACCGCATTTTTTGTATGGAGCAACTAAATTTATAAAAAGAGGGTTTTTGGCTGGCCAAGTGTTTTGACCTTGGATATTTCCGAACCTCCTTGCTTATGTATTTTGAGTGGGCTGGTTTCCCTTGTAGGTTATGGCTCCCCCCTGAGGCGGACCCCCGTCGTTCCGACGTGGCGTGGCTCCGGAGCAAGGTTGAGGCCCTGGAGGCCTCTTTGGTTCGGTACCGTAAGGGGGTCCGTGACACTGATGCGGCCTTCAATTATTATAGGAACAAGTCTGAAGCCCTCAGTGATGAGAAAAGCCGGCTGAGGAGGGCGATGGTGGATCGGGAGCTCGGGGGCGTTGGTCTCGGATATACTATGTCTAGTCCCTCGGTGCAGAGACCCTCCTCTGAGAAGCTACTTCGTGATGTGATAGTGGAGAAGGAGATGGAGATACACCGTTACAGGACGATGTTGGGAATCTCGATATCTTCCTCGGGGGGTCGGCGAGCGGAGGGGGTTCCCTCTGCGTTGCTGCTGATGAAGCGTATGCGACCCGTTGATGCCCAGAGCTCCGTGGCCGGTGCGTCGACTGTGGCTGAGCCGAAGGACCATCATGACAAAGAGAGAGTTCCAAGTCGTTCGGTCGGAGTGATCCCGCCCTTCGTCGGACCCGAGGGGCCCTAAGGTGGTGTTTCCTCCAGCTTGAGATGAGTGGAGTGGTCCGTTTACGGTCCTTGTTTGTTTTCCCAAAACAAAATAAAAGAGTATGAATAAAGGATTCTTTTCCTTCTTTGCTCTGGTTAGTAGTGTAGTAAATGGCGGCGGAGGCGAGGTTTGGCTCCGTCGATTCGTGAGGGATCGACGCGGGGCATCAGGAAGATTCTCTGGTCTGAAGCTGGGTCGAACCTATCGAGACGTTTGGGGACGATACCGGAGTGAGAACTCGGGTGCCGATCCCATTGTCCGGTGTCAGGTCGGAGCTGCCGAGGCATTTGGAGTTTGACAAAAAGAGACTTCTTTCATACAAGATAGGGAGGGTCGCTGAAGCGGCCCTTTACACATGAAGGCTTACAAAAGTTTTAATTTACTTTAGTCAAGCTAGAACCTAGGTTCGCTCTTCCAGGAACTTCATTAGGTACTCGGCGTTCCAGGGTCGGCTGATGGGCCGGCCGTCCATATCTGCCAGCCGGTATGTACCAGGGCGTATAGCCTCGACTACACGGTATGGGCCTTCCCAGTTGGGAGCCAATTTCCTCTTCTTGGTTGGATCAGAGACGGATAGTTTTCGTAACACGAGGTCCCCCGCCTTGATGTTTGTGGGGCAGACCTTCTTGTTGTAAAACCTCTCGATCCGTTGTTGGTAGATGCTTCTCCGGATTGAAGACTTCTCTCGCACCTCGGCAACGAGGTCCAGGTTGGCCCTCAGGCCGGACGTATTGTCAGCTTCATCGAAGGCTATGATCCGGGGAGAAGGTAATCTGACCTCGACGGGGATGACTGCCTCTGTCCCATAGGTCAGACTGAACGGCGTCTCCCCCGTGAGGATCCTCTTGGTGGTTCGGTGTGCCCATAGCACGCTAGGCAGTTCCTCGACCCACAGTCCGTTGGGGGAACTGTCAAGGCGCTTTATGAGGCCGTCGAGGATTTGCCTGTTCACGTTCTCCGCTTGGCCGTTGGACTGAGGGTGGCAAATTGCGGAGAAGCGCTGCTGGATGCCGATGTCCGCGCAGAAGGTTTGGAAGTTCTGGCCTTGGAACTGGGTTCCATTGTCTGTGACGAGGACCCGAGGGATTCCGAACCGGCAAATGATGTTCTTCCAAAAGAACTGTTGCACTTGGCGCTCGGTGATGCTGGACAGTGGTTCGGCTTCGAGCCATTTGGTGAAGTAGTCGATGGCGACTATCAGGAATTTCTTTTGTCCTACCGCTGGGGGGAAGGGCCCCACAATGTCCATACCCCACATGGCGAATGGCGCAGGGCTCGCCAGGGGTCGGAGATTGGCTTGAGGAAGCCTCTTGATAGGGGAGAACCTTTGGCAGGGGCCGCACCTCTTGACTAAGTCTTGCGAGTCTTGGAGCATGGTCGGCCAATAGTACCCCTGATTCAGGGCCTTTCGAGCAAGTGTCATGCTCTCCATGTGGCATCCGCCGATCCCCTCATGGAGGTCTTTGAGGGCGTAGTTGGCCTCGTTGCTGGTGAGACAGCGGAGGTATGGTTTGCCGTCGGCCAAGGTGTATGAGCATTTGAAGAGGATGTCATCAATCATGACAAACCTTTCAGCTCGGACTCTGACTCGTCTGGCCTCGGCCCTATCTTCAGGAAGCTCGGCGCTGATTAAGAATCTTCGGATGGGAGTGGTCCAGTCGTCTGGGCTGGTACCATCTTGCACACACATTGCCTCCGGCTCTGGGTCACTGATACTTGGCTTTAGGAGGATTTCTATGAGCACCGTCTGATCGAGACCCTCGAAGGAGGAAGAGGCGAGTTTGGACAATGCGTCTGCTTGAGCGTTCTGTTCCCTGAGGACTCTGATAACCGTGGCGCAGCTGAAGGACGCCAGGAGTCGCCGGACTGCCGCCAAATAGCTCACCATGCGATCATCGCGGGCTTCGTATTCTCCGGTGATCTGATTGACCACGAGCTGAGAATCGCTGAAGACCCGGATTTGCTTGGCTCCGGCTCGGTGGGCGAGGGTCAATCCGGCGATCATGGCCTTATATTCTGCCTCGTTGTTGGAGGCCAGAAAGTTGAGGCGGAGGGAGTATTGAAGTAGGAATTGGTCGGGGCCACGAAGGATGATGCCAGCCCCACTCCCCGTTTTGCATGATGAGCCTTTGACAAAGACCTCCCAGGTCGGATCCGAATCCTCGATACTGGGCTGCTCGGAGACGGTGCACTCAGTTATAAACTCGGCAAGGGCCTGTCCTTTAATGGCCACCCTCGGCTGATAGCTGATGTCGAACTGACTCAGCTCAATTGACCACTTGACTAAGCGGCCGGAGTTTTCGGGCTTGTGAAGGACAGTCTTTAGTGGCTGGTCGGTCAGTACTTGGACGGAGTGGGCCTGGAAGTAAGGACGAAGCTTCCGGGCTACCATGACCAAGGCATAGGCCACCTTCTCTATCTTTGCGTACCTCGTCTCGGCTGGGAGTAGTACTTTGCTCACATAATACAATGGCCTTTGGACCCCTTCCTCTTCTCGGACGAGGACGGTGCTGAGGGCGCTATCCGAGGCGGACAGGTAGAGCCAAAGCGGCTCGCCTGGCTCGGGCTTTCTGAGGAGAGGCGGGTTGGCTAGGTATTGTTTCAGCTGTTCGAAGGCTTCTTGTTGATGGGTACCCCACTCGAAGCCCCCTTTTCTGCGCAAGGCCTTGAAGAAGGGGAGAGACTTCTCCCCTGACTTGGAGAGGAAACGGCCGATTGCCGCCAATCGGCCAGTAAGCCTCTGAACCTCCTTGACATTCCGAGGCGGGGACATGTCAATAATGGCTTGGATCTTCTCGGGGTTTGCCTCAATGCTGCGTTGGCTGACGATGAACCCCAGGAATTTCCCAGTGGAGACGCCGAAGGCGCATTTAGCCGGGTTGAGTCTCATGTTGTGACGTCGGAGGACACTGAAGGCTTCCTCGAGGTCGGCGACGTGGTTCGGCCCGGCCCGGCTCTTGACGAGCATGTCGTCGACGTAGACTTCCACATTGCGGCCGATCAGGTCTTTGAAGATTCTGTTGACGAGCCGCTGGTACGTGGCTCCGGCGTTTTCAGCCCGAAGGGCATAACGCGGTAACAATAAAGACCCTGGTCGGTGACGAACGAAGTCTTGGAGATGTCTGGTGGAAACATCCGGATCTGATTGTACCCCGAGAATGCATCCATGAAGGACAGTAACTCATGCCTCGAGGTTGCGTCGATTAAAGCGTCGATGCGGGGAGGGGGAAAGGATTTTTCGGACATGCTTTATTAAGATCCGTGAAGTCGATGCAGATCTGCCAACCCCTTGTTGCCTTCTTTACCATGACGACATTGGACAACCACTCGGGGTAGCTGACTTCCTGAATGAATCGAGCGGACAAGAGCTTGTCCACTTCTGTCTTCACAATTTGTTGCCTCTCCGGGGCGACTTTGCGCCTCTTTTGGACGACCGGCTTAGAGTCAGGGATGATGCTCAGCCGATGCATAATCAAGTCTTCGGAGATCCCGGGCATGTCGGAGGGCTTCCAAGTGAAGAGATCAACGTTGCGGCGGATGCAGGCGATGATGTCTGTCTTCAAGTCCTCGGTGAGCGAGCGGCTCACCCGGAACCACTTTGATTCATCCTCGGCATCGAACGGGACCTCTTCTAGTTCGTCGACAGGCTCGGGAGCTAGGCCGTCCCTCTCGGGTTCGAGTTCAACGGCGTCGAGGGGGAATACACCCCCTCCGACGGCGGTTATGTAGCACGACCGCGCTGCTTCGTGGCTACCTCGGACGATGCCGACCCCTTGGGGGGTGGGAAATTTAAGTTTCAGATGGTAGGCCGAAGGTACCGCTTGGAGGGAGCACAGTCCGGGTCGGCCGAGAATGGCGTTGTAAGCTGCCTTGATGTTAACAATCATGAAATCCATGGACTCGGTCCTCTTGACAGGAGCCGATCCTGCGGTGACGTCGAGGGTAACAATCCCTTCTATTACGACAGGGACGCCGGAGAATTCATGCAACGTGTATCCGGCTGGCTTGAGCTTCCCTCTGGGTAACTTGAGATTCTCGAAGGCTTTGAGGAAAAGAATATTTACCGAGCTGCCATTGTCGACGAGGATTCGGCGAACCTCACAATTAGCCATGTGGAGGCTAATGACGAGGGCATCGCAGTGGGGTAGGTGAACGTCTTCGAGGTCCTCTCCTGAGAAGGAGGCTGGCCTCGGTTGTAGCTTGGGCGAGGGGTTGTCTTGGACAGCATTCACCTCTCGGATGAAGGCTTTTCGGGACGTATTTGATTCTCCTCCCATTGGCCCCCCGTGGACACAGTGCAAGATAAATGGCGTATCCGCGGCTCCCTCGGACTCGGGATCCCGACCCTGGATGCGGTTTGGAGTAGGGTTCGGAGGCGACAGCCTCCGGTTCCTAGCATCTCACCGATCCCGTCGGCCTTCTCGGGTGAATTCTCGGAGGTACCCTCGTGAGATGAGTTCCTCAATTTCGTCTTTCAGGGCCCCGGCATTGGTCGGTTTCGTGCCCATGATCTCGGTGGAAGCGGCAGTAGAAGCGCTGATCTCGATTTTTGTTGTTATTAGGTCGGGGAGGTAGTCGGACAATGCCTTCGTCTTCGATTTCTAAGAGGATGGCGGACACGTTATGTGTCAAGGGAGTGTACCTCTCGAAGCGGGGGATCGGCGGGACCTTCTTCATGGCACCCGCGTCCCTCGGAGCCTTTTTTGATGGTTCGACTTCTTCGGCCTTCCATTTTCCCTTCCCGGTGGCCTCCCTGGCATCTTCGGGGTTAAGGGCCTCTTCTGCCCTAATGTATTTCTCGACCCTGTTGAGGAGGTCGGGAAAGTCGACGGGGGGTTTCTTTGCCAGAGAAGCCTTCAGCTGTCCATGACGGACGTTGTGCCAAAATGCCGCGGAGGCGATGCCTGGATCAAGGGAGGAGACCGACCTTGCCTCTGCGGTAAACCTCTGGACGAACACTCTGAGTGACTCCCCCTCTATCTGTCTGAGCCCAAGTAAAGAGGTGCTGGTCCTTTCGGCCTTCCGGCTGGTGACAAAGTGGGCAAGAAAATTGCCCTCTAGTTGGTCGAAGGAGTGAATGGAGCCGAGGGTGAGCTTCGAGAACCATTCACGAGCCGGACCCCGAAGGGTGGCAGGGAAGGCTCGGCATAGCAGAGGATCCGAGGCACTGTGAATCATCATGAGGATTTTGAAACCCTCCATGTGATCAGCAGGATCTCCCTCGCTGTCGTAGGTCTCGAATTGAGGTGGTCGGAAATTCCGGGGTATTTCCGCTTGGAGGATGGGGGCGGAGAAGGGAGGACGGACAGGTCTGTACCCCTGAGCCGCTCGTTGGCCGCCGTCTCCTATGTGATCGAGGCGATCCTCCATTTCTTGGAGGCGCCTTAGGAGTACGCCATCGTCCTCTGGCTGGATTGTTGACGGGCGGGATACGCTGGCCTCGGCGTCCGACCCGGTTTGGGAATGGAGGGCTTCCTCCCTGGGGGCCCGTCGGAGAGCCCCAAGAATTTCTCTTCGGAAGTCCTGGAACTCCTTGTGAGTGACGGGGGCTCCCTCGACCCTGTTTGGTCGGTCTGAAGGTTGCCTTCCGACGCGGCTGAGCGCTGGCCTCCGTCCCTCGGACGACGGTCTTGGATGGTTCAGGGCCGGGTTGGAAGCGGCCCTTCCCCTGCTGCAGCTAACCTGCCGGTTGATGATTATCCCCCGTAGGTCGGGCTAGACTTGACGGGTGATGCTCCTTTGGGACCCCTGATGAGGAGCCCTGTGTTTTGAAATGCGTGGCCCGGCGTTAGCAGTTGGTGGGGGCGAGTCCCGTCAGTTGACGGAGGAAGTAGCCCCCTTGCCCTTGGAGGCCATGAGAGTTCGGCTGTCGAGGTCCCTTGATGGTCGGCTCGGGTCGGCTTCTGAAGCAGTGTTCCCACAGACGGCGCCAACCTGATGCGGTTTGTTTCTGGGAGACGTGTGGATGCACCAAGTGTGAGTTCGGACTCGATTTGTATTGAAGGAGAAAGCTGCTTGTCAGACGACCCTCGGCTGACCGGGCGGTACCTGCGACGGGCTCGGAATGAGGTGGATGTCTGGGCTCAGATCAGAGGGTTCGGATCCGAGGTCTTGTATACCTGCAGACGGTCCTGAAACACCGGAGTTTATCCCGGTGGCGGACCCTCCGACGATCTAGTCAGTCTCTGTGAGAGAGTAGCAATAACTAGGTGAATTTAGGTGGTAAAAGATTGGTTACCTGAAAAGGTGGCTGAGGGTCTTGTATTTATAGGGAATCCCAACCGGGTATGGATCCGTTTGGGGGCCCGGTCTGGACCCGAAAACCCATGGGCCTGACGTGGCAGGAGGCCCAAGGGGTTTAGGGCGGACGTGGCAGTGCCCAGAGTGGTATAGGGCTGACGTGGCAACGCCCTAAGTGGTATTTGTAGCTGACATGGCTGATCATGGGTCTCCAGTGCCCTTGGGAGAATCGGAGGGCCTAGGCTGTGCTAGGTCATCCTCATGCCTCGCCAGGATGGGGGGACGGCCCGTGGGGCTGTCATGGATCGGAGGCCGAAGACCATTGAGGCTCATCGGATACGAGGAGACCAGTTTTGTGCGGGTGAACTTGAGGCTCGGTGCCGACCCTGTAGTGGTCCGAAGCCGAGCCGAATTGTTGTTTTTCTTGTCTTTGGGCGAGAGCAGCCCCGGGCCCAGGTTGGGCCCCAGGTCATTTTTACCCTACCACAGATACCTTTATCAATTTCATCATTCATATCCTTGTGTGCCTTTCACATTAAAACTTAATCAAATATTAATAATCATAAAATCTCGTATTTCAACTTGTTTAACTTTCAACAAAATCAAATCCAAACTCAAAAACCAAAAACCAGTTCAGTTCAGTCGACTGGTGTCAGTATCAGTCGACTGTTCTGCGAATATCGAAACATCACAGTCGGTTCAGTCGACTGGTGGCAGTATCAGTCAACTGTTCCGCGAATACTTTGGAAACTCAAATACTAAAATTAAGGACAGCAGCAGTCGACTGTGAAAGTAGACAGTCGACTGTCCTGCCGAGGAAAAACCAAATTCTTATACTTGCCAGTCAACTGTGGAAGGTAGACAGTCGACTGTCAATTACACCAATTGCAGCTTGCATATATTTTCCGACCTTTTAATTGATTTGTACTTCCATATAAAAATATAGATCATTTCCAGAATGTATTCCTTTCAAAAACAATATCGTATATGTTCTCAAATTCACAAGTTTCTCATTTTTCAATGAAATCTTTAAAATGCATCAAAACATATATCCAATCGATTTTCCAAATAAACTGTTGTCTTTTATCAAAATCACTTTATAAAATCTCTATACGCACATAAATAAATATTTTGAGGTTAGAATCGCACTTCTTTGCTACATTAGCATCGAAAGTCATTTCTCCATATATTTGCATTATTTCGATTACTATTTCAACCATGCATCATACAATCAAAACTTACTACAGCACATATTCTTGCATGGAAATATTCTAACAATCATCATAAACACATTTTGGACCATAAATGTAACAATTCACAACTATCACAATAATTAGAATTTAGCAATCAATCTCTACGACAACTAGCATGTAATCTCATCATACCAATTCAAGTTCAACATATAAATTGTATATCATCTATCATGCAAATTCCTCCTAAATTAGAAAGCATTTAAGAAACACCCACCTAAAGTTGAAGAAACACGAATAGAAAGCTCCTAGAAAAATCCCTTAGAATGCATAAATAGATCCTTCTCCTCCTAGCTCCTTGCCAAAACCGAAAGCTTCAAATGGGGTTGTATAGCCGGCCTCCAATGGAAAAAACTCAAACTAGAAACTATTCAATCTTCTCCTCACTCTAATCTTTTCTCTTATCAACTTTTCTATTGTACCAAGATGAGAAGAAATTTGGGGGTATTTATATATAATTTTGGGTGGATTGAATGGCTAGGATTAGATCACTAGTTTGGAATTAAAGGCTAGGACGAGTTTGGAAGTTGCCATAACCACCCATGACTTGAGAAACTACCTCACCACTACTCCCATTTTCAAAATTTAAACTTGCTTTCCCTCCTAATTTCAAAAATAATTTACTTTTCCCTCTTTTAATAACAGCTCGGCCCCCATAAATGTGTGCACATAGCACGTGTGCACGTGCACGTGCTTTGTGTACACCCAAAAATAAATTATTTAATTAATCCTTTTAAAACAACTATTTCTATATGTAATAAATATAAAAATTATACTTTTCATGCACAATTAAAATAGACACACATAATTTCATGAAGTTCATTTTGAAAGAATAATATGCTTAAAACACGTGCACCAAAAACACGTGCGTCGCCCGTAAAATTTCAAAGTACAAAAATTGACTTTATCAACTTGAAAAATATTTATAATTAATTGGAATGCAACATAAAGAATGTATTTGATATACATATATGATCATGTACTCAAACGTACAGAAAGCACGTGCATTGCACGTAGAAAATTTATTTTAATAAAGATAGTCAAAAATTGAATTTTCGTTTACAAAACAAATTTAAACATGTTTATAAAAATAAATAATTGAAATCCATTGAAAACTTTGCACGTAACGGTGGAATACCCAAAATCTACACGTGCATCAATAATACATAGAAGCACGTAAAAACTTAAGGATTGAAATTTAGCATTTGAGTTGTTTCAAATGGAATTTTAAGAATACGGGATTGCATAAATAATTGGAATTCAAAATACATATCAAAAATGCGTTATGGATA
The DNA here is from genome assembly GCA_017893485.1 of Hemerocallis citrina. Lineage (NCBI taxonomy): Eukaryota > Viridiplantae > Streptophyta > Magnoliopsida > Asparagales > Asphodelaceae > Hemerocallis > Hemerocallis citrina. The sequence goes on from CM030364.1 coordinate 220,000,052, forward strand.
TAATCAATAACAATACAAAATGCACGTGTGATGCGGTTTGTTTCTGGAAGACGTGTGGATGCACCAGGTGTGAGTTCTTACTCGATTTGTATTTGAAGGAGAAAGCTACTAATCAGACGACCCTCGGCTGGCCGAGCGGTACCTGTGAAAGGCTTGGAGTGAGATGGATGCTGGGCTCGGATCAGAGGGCTCGGATCCGAGGTCTTGTGTACCTGCAGACGGTCTAGAAACACTGGGGTTGGTTCCGATGGCAGACCCTCCGACGATCTAGTCAGTCACTTGAGATATAGCAACAGTAACTAGGGTTTTGTGGAGAAAAGATTCATTACCTGCAGACAGGGGGAAGGTTTGGTATTTATAGGGGAAGCCAATCGGGTCCAGACCCGTTTGGGGTCGGGTCTGGACCCGGTTGCCCGAGTGGCTGAAGCGGTGGAAAGCCGGGCGGTATAGGGCTGATGTGGCAGATGCCGGAGCGGTTTTCGGGCTGACGTGGCAGAGCTCTGGGTGGTTTTCCGGCGCTGACGTGGCAGATCTGAAGGATCAGAAGGAGCGCGCATCCTGAGGGGATCCTGTGGCCCAGGACGAGCCACGTTATTCCTGACCCATATCACAAGCCCCACGCTCCTGTAGGGCTGGGTGAACTAGCCGTGTAGGAGTGACTGTTAGCCTCTGGGGGGAAGAGCAGATGTTGGGGTAAGAAGTAGGATCTGTTATTTCCCGGAGAGGCCAGGGGGGTAGGAGGAAGGGACCCTTCATTGGATTTTGCACGGAAGGCCAAGTGTAGAAGAGTCGGAGGATTAGAGCGACGGTCACCGAGGCTTGGGGTCGGCAGACGAGCACTAGGGGTCGGCGGACGAGCTCCAAGGGTCGTTGGGCGATCCCCTCGCTAGTTGGAAGAGCGAAGGGGCGCCGAGGTCTCCCGTTGGGGCTCGTTTTGCTGAGTACTCAGGGTCGGCGGCCGAGCTCCTCGCTAGTTGGAAGAGCGAGGGGGAGGCGAGGTCTTCTTCTGGGGCTCGGCTTGTTGAGCGTTTAGGGGTCGTCAGAGGAGCTCCAAGGGTCGGCAGACGATCCTCTCGCTAGTTGGAAGAGCAAGAGGACGTCGAGGTCTGTCAGATTTGGAGCTCGGTTTGCCGAGCGTCTGGGATCGGCAGAGGAGCTCCGAGGGTCGGCAGACGATCCTCTCGCTAGTTGGAAGAGCGAGGGGACGTCGAGGTCTGTCAGATTGGAGCTCGGTTTGCCGAGCGTCTGGGGTCGGTAGAGGATCCTCTCGCTAGTTGGAAGAGCGAGGGGACGTCGAGGTTTTATGAGCAGGGGACATCGTGGTTGGAAAAGCAAGGGGCGATGTTGATGTCGTGGAGCAGGAAACCTCCTTGACGAGCGTGGAGGGTCGGCAGGCGAGCCCCCTTATTTGTTGGAAAAGCAGGGGGATGTTGGGGTCCCGTTCAGTAGGGGCCCGCATGCCGAGCGTCAAGCGCCGAGCCCGGAGTGTCGAGCCCGGAGTGCCGAGCCCGGAGTGCCGAGCCTGGAGTGCCGAGCTCGGAGTGCCGAGCCAGGAGAGCTGAGCCCGGAGGGCCGAGCCGGGGAAAGACTATGAGATAGAAAGTGGGTGGCTAGGAGTCTGTGCCAAGCCTGGAGGGCCGAGCCCGGAGTGCCGAGCCTGGAGTGCCGAGCCAGGAGTGCCGAGCCCAGAATGCCGAGCCTGGAGGGCCGAGCCTGGGCATGACGGTGAGATAGCCAGTTGGTGGCTAGGAGTCAGTGCCGAGCGCCGAGCCCAGAGTGCCGAGACCGGAATGCCGAGCCTGGGCATGACTGTGAGATAGCCAGTTAGTGGCTAGGAATCCCATCTGAGCGCCGAGCCCAGAGTGCCGAGCCCGGAATGCCGAGCCAGGACGGCCGAGCCTGGGCATGACTGTGAGATAGCCAGTTGGTGGCTAGGAATCCCATCCGAGCGTCGAGCCCGGAGTGCCGAGCCTGGAATGCCGAGCCCGGAGTGCCGAGCCTGGGCATGACTGTGAGATAGCCAGTTGGTGGCTAGGAGTCAGTACCGAGCGCCGAGTGCCGAGCGCCGAGCCCAGAGAGCCGAGCCTGGGCATGACTGTGAGATAGCCAGTTGGTGGCTAGGAATCCCATCTGAGCACCGAGCCCGGAGTGCCGAGCCCGGAATACCGAGCCAGGACGGCCGAGCCTGGGCATGACTGTGAGATAGCCAGTTGGTGGCTAGGAATCCCATTTGAGCACCGAGCCCGGAGTGCCGAGCCCGGAATGCCGAGCCAGGACGGCCGAGCCTGGGCATGACTGTGAGATAGCCAGTTGGTGGCAAGGAATCCCATCCGAGCGCCGAGCCCAGAGCCCAGAGTGCCGAGCCTGGAATGCCGAGCCCGGAGTGCCGAGCCTGGGCATGACTGTGAGATAGCCAGTTGGTGGTTAGGAGTCAGTACCGAGCGCCGAGTGCCGAGCGCCGAGTGCCGAGCGCCGAGCCCAGAGTGCCGAGCCTGGGCATGACTGTGAGATAGCCTGTTGGTGGCTAGGAATCCCATCCGAGCGCCGAGCCCGGAGTGCCGAGCCTGGAATGCCGAGCCAGGACGGCCGAGCCTGGGCATGACTGTGAGATAGCCAGTTGGTGGCTAGGAATCCCATCCGAGGGCCGAGCCCGGAGTGCCGAGCCCGGAATGCCGAGCCAGGACGGCCGAGCCTGGTCATGACTGTGAGATAGCCAGTTGGTGGCTAGGAATCCTATTCGAGCGCCGAGCCCGGAGTGCCGAGCCCGGAATGCCGAGCCCGGAGTGCCGAGCCTGGGCATGACTATGAGATAGCTAGTTGGTGGCTAGGAGTCAGTACCGAGTGCCGAGCACCGAGCCCAGAGTGCCGAGCCAGGACGGCCGAGCCTGGGCATGACTGTGAGATAGCCAGTTGGTGGCTAGGAATCCCATCCGAGTGCCGAGCCCGGAGTGCGGAGCCCGGAGTGCCGAGCCTGGGCATGACTGTGAGATAGCCAGTTGGTGGCTAGGAGTCAGTGCCGAGCGCCGAGCCCGGAGTGCCGAGCCCGGAATGCCGAGCCTGGGCATGACTATGAGATAGCCAGTTGGTGGCTAGGAATCCCATCCGAGCGCCGAGCCCGGAGTGCCGAGCCCGGAATGCCGAGCCAGGACGGCCGACCCTGGGTATGACTGTGAGATAGCCAGTTGGTGGCTAGGAATCCCATCCGAGCGCCGAGCCCGGAGTGCCGAGCCTGGAATGCCGAGCCCGTAGTGCCGAGCCTGGGCATGACTGTGAGATAACCAGTTGGTGGCTAGGAGTCAGTACCGAGCGCCGAGCCCAGAGTGCCGAAGCTGGGCATGACTGTGAGATAGCCTGTTGGTGGCTAGGAATCCCATCCGAGCGCCGAGCCCGGAGTGCCGAGCCCGGAATGCCAAGCCATGACGGCCGAGCCTCGGCATGACTGTGAGATAGCCAGTTGGTGGCTAGGAATCCCATCCGAGCGCCGAGCCTAGAGTGCCGAGCCCGGAATGCCGAGCCAGGACAGCCGAGCCTAGGCATGAATGTGAGATAGCCAGTTGGTGGCTAGGAATCCCATCCAAGTGCCGAGCCCGGAGTGCCGAGCCTGGAATGCCGAGCCCGGAGTGCCGAGCCTGGGCATGACTGTGAGATAGCCAGTTGGTGGCTAGGAGTCAGTACCGAACGCCGAGTGCCGAGCGCCGAACCCAGAGTGCCGAGCCTGGACATGACTGTGGGATAGCCAGTTGGTGGCTAGGAATCCCATCCGAGCGCCGAGCCCGGAGTGCCGAGCCCGGAATGCCGAGCCAGGACGGCCGAGCCTGGGCATGACTGTGAGATAGCCAGTTGGTGGCTAGGAGTCAGTACCGAGCACCGAGCCCAGAGTGCCGAGCCCGGAATGCCGAGCCAGGACGGCCGAGCCTGGGCATGACTGTGAGATAGCCAGTTGGTGGCTAGGAATCCCATCCGAGCACCGAGCCCGGAGTGCCGGGCCTGGAATGCCGAGCCCGGAGTGCCGAGCCTGGGCGTGACTGTGAGATAGCCAGTTGGTGGTTAGGAGTCAGTACCGAGCGCCGAGTGCCAAGCGCCGAGCCCAGAGTGCCGAGCCTAGGCATGACTGTGAGATAGCCTGTTGGTGGCTAGGAATCCCATCCGAGCGCCGAGCCCGGAGTGCCGAGCCTGGAATGCCGAGCCAGGACGGCTGAGCCTGGGCATGACTGTGAGATAGCCAGTTGGTGGCTAGGAATCCCATCCGAGGGCCGACCCCGGAGTGCCAAGCCCGGAATGCCGAGCCTGGTCATGACTGTGAGATAGCCAGTTGGTGGCTAGGAATCCCATCCGAGCGCCGAGCCCGGAGTGCCGAGCCCGGAATGCCGAGCCCGGAGTGCCGAGCCTGGGCATGACTATGAGATAGCCAGTTGGTGGCTAGGAGTCAGTACCGAGTGCCGAGCGTCGAGCCCAGAGTGCCGAGGCAGGACGGCCGAGCCTGGGCATGACTGTGAGATAGCTAGTTGGTGGCTAGGAATCCCATCCGAGCGCCGAGTCCGGAGTGCGGAGCCCGGAATGCCGAGCCCGGAGTGCCGAGCCTGGGCATGACTATGAGATAGCCAGTTGGTGGCTAGGAGTCAGTACCGAGCACCGAGTGCCGAGCGCCGAGCCCAGAGTGCCGAGCTAGGACGGCCGAGCCTGGGCATGACTGTGAGATAGCCAGTTGGTGGCTAGGAATCCCATCCGAGTGTCGAGCCCGAAGTGCGGAGCGCGGAATGCCAAGCCCGGAGTGCCGAGCTTGGGCATGACTGTGAGATAGCCAGTTGGTGGCTAGGAGTCAGTACCGAACGCTGAGCCCAGAGTGCCGAGCCCAGAATGCCGAGCAAGGACGGCCGAGCCTGGGCATGACTATGAGATAGCCAGTTGGTGGCTAAGAGTCAGTGCCGATTGCCGAGCCCGGAGTGCCGAGCCCGGAAGGCCGAGCCAGGACGGCCGAGTCTGGGCATGACTGTGAGATAGCCAGTTGGTGGCTAGGAATCCCATCCGAGTGCCGAGCCTGTAGTGCGGAGCCCGGAATGCCGAGCCCGGAGTGCCGAGCCTGGGCATGACTGTGAGATAGCCAGTTGGTGGCTAGGAGTCAGTGCCGAGCGCCGAGTGCCAAGCGCCGAGCCCAGAGTGCCGAGCCTGGGCATGACTGTGAGATAGCCTGTTGGTGGCTAGGAATCCCATCCGAGCGCCGAGCCCGGAGTGCCGAGCCTAGAATGCCGAGCCAGGACGGCTGAGCCTGGGCATGACTGTGAGATAGCCAGTTGGTGGCTTGGAATCCCATCCGAGGGCCGAGCCCGGAGTGCCAAGCCCGGAATGCCGAGCTTGGTCATGACTGTGAGATAGCCAGTTGGTGGCTAGGAATCCCATCCGAGCGCCGAGCCCGGAGTGCCGAGCCCGGAATGCCGAGCCCGGAGTGCCGAGCCTGGGCATGACTATGAGATAGCCAGTTGGTGGCTAGGAGTCAGTACCGAGTGCCGAGCGTCGAGCCCAGAGTGCCGAGGCAGGACGGCCGAGCCTGGGCATGACTGTGAGATAGCTAGTTGGTGGCTAGGAATCCCATCCGAGCGCCGAGTCCGGAGTGCGGAGCCCGGAATGCCGAGCCCGGAGTGCCGAGCCTGGGCATGACTGTGAGATAGCCAGTTGGTGGCTAGGAGTCAGTACCGAGCACCGAGTGCCGAGCGCCGAGCCCAGAGTGCCGAGCTAGGACGGCCGAGCCTGGGCATGACTGTGAGATAGCCAGTTGGTGGCTAGGAATCCCATCCGAGTGCCGAGCCCGAAGTGCGGAGCGCGGAATGCCAAGCCCGGAGTGCCGAGCTTGGGCATGACTGTGAGATAGCCAGTTGGTGGCTAGGAGTCAGTACCGAACGCTGAGCCCAGAGTGCCGAGCCCAGAATGCCGAGCAAGGACGGCCGAGCCTGGGCATGACTATGAGATAGCCAGTTGGTGGCTAAGAGTCAGTGCCGATTGCCGAGCCCGGAGTGCCGAGCCCGGAAAGCCGAGCCAGGACGGCCGAGTCTGGGCATGACTGTGAGATAGCCAGTTGGTGGCTAGGAATCCCATCCGAGTGCCGAGCCCGTAGTGCGGAGCCCGGAATGCCGAGCCCGGAGTGCCGAGCCTGGGCATGACTGTGAGATAGCCAGTTGGTGGCTAGGAGTCAGTGCCGAGCGCCGAGCCCGGAATGCCGAGCCTGGACATGACTGTGAGATAGCGAGTTGGTGGCTGGGAATCCCATCCGAGCGCCGAGCCCGGAGTGCCGAGCCCGGAATGCCGAGCCAGGACGGCCGACCCTGGGTATGACTGTGAGATAGCCAGTTGGTGGCTAGGAATCCCATCCGAGCACCGAGCTCGGAGTGCCGAGCCTGGAATGCCGAGCCCGTAGTGCCGAGCCTGGGCATGACTGTGAGATAGCCAGTTGGTGGCTAGGAGTCAGTACCGAGCACCGAGTGCCGAGTGCCGAGCCCAGAGTGCCGAAGCTGGGCATGACTGTGAGATAGCCTGTTGGTGGCTAGGAATCCCATCCTAGCGCGGAGCCCAGAGTGCCGAGCCCAGAATGCCGAGCCAGGACGGTCGAGCCTGGGCATGACTGTGAGATAGCCAGTTGGTGGCTAGGAATCCCATCCGAGCGTCGAGCCCGGAGTGCCGAGCCCGGAATGCCGAGCCAGGACGGCCGAGCCTGGGCATGACTGTGAGATAGCCAGTTGGTGGCTAGGAATCCCATCCAAGCGCTGAGCCCGGAGTGCCGAGCCTGGAATGCCGAGCCCGGAGTGCCGAGCCTGGGCATGACTGTGAGATATCCAGTTGGTGGCTAGGAGTCAGTACCGAACGCCGAGTGCCGAGCGCCGAACCCAGAGCGCCGAGCCTGGGCATGACTGTGAGATAGCCAGTTGGTGGCTAGGAATCCCATCCGAGCGCCGAGCCCGGAGTGCCGAGCCCGGAATATCGAGCCAGGACGGCCGAGCCTGGGCATGACTGTGAGATAGCCAGTTGGTGGCTCGGAATCCCATCCGAGCGCCGAGCCCGGAGTGCCGAGCCCGGAATGCCGAGCCAGGACGGTCGAGCCTGGGCATGACTGTGAGATAGCTAGTTGGTGGCTAGGAATCCCATCCAAGCGCCGAGCCCGGAGTGCTGAGCCTGGAATGCCGAGCCCGGAGTGCCGAGCCTGGGCATGACTGTGAGATAGCCAGTTGGTGGCTTGGAGTCTGTGCCGAGCACCGAGCCCGGAGTGCCGAGTCCGGAATGCCGAGCCAGGACAGCCGTGCCTGGGCATGACTGTAAGATAGCCAGTTGGTGGCTAGGAGTCAGTGCCGAGCACTGAACCCGGAGTGCCGAGCGTGGAGGGCCGAGCTAGGAGAGCTGAGCCTGGGCAAGACTGCGCCGAGTGCCGAGCTCGGAATACCGAGCCTGGGCATGACGGTGAGATAGCCAGTTGCTGGCTAGGAGTCAGTGTCGAGCGCCGAGCCCGAAATGCCGAGCCTAGATGACCGAGCCTGGGCAAGACTGAGCCTGGGCGAGACTGTTCTGTAGTAGCCCACCTTGCCGAGCGTCTAGGTTCGGGAAATGCGCCCCTCACTTGTTGGAAAAGCAAGGGGTCTTCTTGCCGACCGTCAACCCCCTCACTTGTTGGAAAAGCAAGGGGCTCGCGGCGACATCCGAGCATCGAGCCTCAAGCCGTTTAGGAGAAACATTAGGCTCGCGGTGATATCCGAGCATCGAGCCTCAACCTGTTTGCAAGACTTTGAGAAAGCCAGCATGTGGCCAGGAGATAGCGCCGAGCACCGATCCCGCAGTGCCGAGCCTGGGGGGCCAAGCTAGGAGAGCCGAGCCTGGGCAGGACTGTACCGAGTGCCGGGCCTAGAGTGCCTAGCCCGGAATGCCGAGCCTGGAGGGCCGAGCCTGGGCATGACGGTGAGATAGCAAGCTGGTGGCTAGGAGTCAGTGCCGAGCGCCGAGCCCAGAGTGCCGAGCCCGGAATGCCAAGCAAGGACGGCCGAGCCTGGGCATGACTGTGAGATAGCCAGTTGGTGGCTCGGAGTCTGTGCCGAGCACCGAGCCTCAACCTGTTTGCAAGATTTTGAGAAAGCCAGCATGTGGCCAGGAGACAGCGCCGAGCACCGATCCCGCAGTGCCAAGCCTGGTGGGCCGAGCCTAGAGGGCCGAACTAGGAAAGCGAAGCCTGGGCAAGACTGCGCCGAGTGCCGAGCCAAGAGTGCCGAGCCCGGAGAGCCAAAGCGACGGTTGCCGAGGCATGGGGTCGGCAGATGAGCCCTAGGACTCGGTGGACGAGCTTCCAAGGGTCGGTAGGCGATCCCTTCGCTAGTTGGAAGAGCGAGGGGGCGCCGAGATCTCCTATTAGGGGCTCGTTTTGTTGGGGACTAAGGGTCGATAGGCGACCGCAGAGGGTCGGCGGACGATGTCCTCGCTAGTTGGAAGGAGTCGAGTTCTTCTTCTGGGTCTCGGTTTGTCGAGCGTTATGGGTCGGCAGACGGGCTCCTCGTGACAAGGTGAGGGCTTATGGGGTTCGCGATTCCATCCGAGCTCCGAGGGGTAGTTGGGGCTCGCGGTGCTATCTGAGCTCCGAGACCCTCTGAAGAAAGGAGTGTGGTTGGGGCTCGCGGTGCTATCCGAGGTCCGAGCGTCGAACCTTCTGTGAAAATAGAAGAGGAATTATTGGCTCGCGATGCTATCCGAGCTCCGAGCCCCCTTGCGATGTAGAAGGGGGTATGGCTTGCGATGCTATCCGAGCGTCGGCCCTTCTGTGAAAATAGAAGAGGAATTATTGGCTCGCGATGCTATCCGAGCTCCGAGCCCCCTTGAGATGTAGAAGGGGGTATGGCTCGCGATGCTATCCGGGGGGAGTCCAGGGCGACGACGAGGTGCCACCCCCCCCCCCTCAAGAATAGACTAGTTGTTTTTGTTTCTTTCTTCATTTTTGATGTAAATGACTCAAGCGGACTGGCCACCGCGGCTTTTGTATCAATCTTTTGAAAGAAATGAAACTTACTTTTTTGGGCCGACCCTTCAAGACTTTTTGTCAACACATGGTAGTAGGTCGTAACCGAGCGTGGTGGTCGAGCGGCTTTGAAAAAAACTGCGGCCTTGCTCCGGTTTGTCGAGCCCCCATACCGGTGAGAGACACTTGCAGGCGTAGCAGAGGGTCGCCGCCGAGCATCAAGGTCGCGGTGCCTTGAAGAAGGTACCCGCCTTGCTCGGGGCCGATGCCGAGCTCCAGCACATGTTCTCAGGAAGAGACGGTGCAGGCGTGGCTGGTGGATGTCGCCTCGCATATTGGTTGATGAGCTTGAAGAAGCCCAAACCGTGCGAGGGACGGATGCCGAGCCCCCATACCGGTGAGAAAGACAATTGCGGGCGTAGCAAGGGGCCACCGCCGAGCGTCAAGGTCGCGGTGCCTTGAAGAAGGTACCTGCCTTGCTCGGGGCCGACGTCGAGCTCCAGCACATGTTCTCAGGAAGAGACGGTGCGGGCGTGGCTGGCGGATGTCGCCTTGCATATTGGTTGATGAGCTTGAAGAAGCCCAAACCGTACGAGGGACGGATGCCGAGCCCCCATACCGGTGAGAAAGACAATTGCAGGCGTAGCAGGGGGCCGCCGCCGAGCATCAAGGTCGCGGTGCCTTGAAGAAGGTACCCGCCTTGCTCGGGACAAACGCCGAGCTCCAGCACATGTTCTCAGAAAGAGACGGTGCGGGAGTGGCTGGCGGATGTCGCCTCGCATATTGGTTGATGAGCTTGAAGAAGCCCAAACCGTGCGAGGGACGGATGCCGAGCCCCCATACCGGTGAGAAAGACAATTGCGGGCGTAGCAGGGGGCCGCCGCCGAGCGTCAAGGTCACGGTGCCTTGAAGAAGGTACCCGCCTTGCTCGGGGCCGGTGCCGAGCTCCAGCACATGTTCTCAGGAAGAGACGGTGCGGGCGTGGCTGGCGGATGTCTCCTCGCATATTGGTTGATGAGCTTGAAGAAGCCCAAACCGTGCGAGGGACGGATGCCGAGCCCCCATACCGGTGAGAAAGACAATTACGGGCGTAGCAGGGGGCCGCCGCCGAGCGTCAAGGTCGCGGTGCCTTGAAGAAGGTACCCACCTTGCTCGGGGCCGACACCGAGCTCCAGCACATGTTCTCAGGGAGAGACGGTGCGGGCGTGGCTGGCGGATGTCGCCACGTGCCTAGGTTGATTAGCTTGATGAAGCCCAAACCGAGCGAGAAACGGATGCCGAGCCCCCATACCGGTGAGAAAGAGAAGCTGTTCTGGCTCGTGATTCCATCCGAGGACCGAGCCTTCAGCTTGTAAGGGAAGTTGTTCTGGCTCGTGATTCAATCCGAGGGTCGAGCGCTCATCTTGTAAGGGAGCTGTTTTTGGCTCGCGATTGCATCCGAGGGCCGAGTGCGGAACATTTTCTCTACTTGCAACAAATTAAGAAGCCATAAGCTTGTTTTAAGAAAGCTGGCATATTTCAACACATCAAAGTTTTACAAAAGACAAGGCACGACGTGCCGACTACAAACTGGACAATTTACTCGGAGGCTCTCCTAAAAACGCCGCTCCCAATGGCTGTCATATAGCATGAGCGAGCAGCTTCCTGGTTCCCCCGGACTATACCCACTCTGGTTGCGGTGGGAAACTTCATCTTCTGGTGGTAGGCAGAAGGGACAGCCTGTAGGGAGCAGAGGCCCGGACGACCGAGTATCGCATTGTAGGCTGCCTTGACATTGACAACCATGAAGTCCATCGACTCGGTTCTTTGGTTCGGAGTCATACCTGCCGTGACGTCCAGGGTGACGATCCCCTCAATCATTACAGGGACGCCCGAGAATCCGTGCAGGGTGTACCCCGCCGGCTTTAGCTTGTCGCGGGAGAGCTTCAGGTTCTCGAAAGCTTCGAGAAACAGAATGTTGACCGAGCTCCCGTTGTCTACAAGGATTCGCCGAGCTTCGAAGTTGGCCATGCTGCGGTTGATGACGAGGGCGTCGCAATGAGGGAGCCTCACCCCCTCCAGATCCTCCCCTGAGAAGGAGACGGGGAGTTGCTTGATCTGAGGAGGGAGAGGACCTTGGACGGCGTTGACATCCCTGATGAACGCCTTGCGGGAAGTGTTGGACTCCCCTCCCATGGGTCCACCATGGACGAAGTGTAATATGGCTTGGCCCTCGGGCTCATCAAGCTCCTGCTCTCGCTCGAGGAGCTGCAAGGGAGCTCGAGGCGGAGGCGGAGTCCTCCTGTTCCTCGTGTCCCTCTGCCCACAAGCTTCCTCTCGCTTGTACTCTCGGAGGTACCCTCGCTGAATAAGGGCTTCGATCTCGTCTTTCAGGGCCTGGCAGTGATCCGTGTCGTGCCCGTTGTCCCGGTGGAAGCGGCAGTAGAACCGCTGATCCCTTTTCTTACTGGAGTTATTGGACGGACGAGGGGGATACTGGACGAGGTCCCTGTCCTCGATCGCCAAGAGGATGGAGGACACATTCTGGGTTAGTGGGGTATACCTTTCGAAGCGAGGGACCGGCGCGACCTTCTTCATGACGCCCGCGTACCTTGGAGCCTTCTTTGATGGCTCAACTTCTTCGGCCTTCCGCTTTCCTTTTCCGGGTACCTCCCTGGACTCTTCTGGGTTTAGGGCCTCCTCCGCCCTGATGTATTTCTCAACCCTGTTGAGGAGGTTGGGAAAATCGATAGGGGGCTTCTTCACCAGAGAGGCTTTCAGCTGTCCATGATGGACGTTGTGCCGAAATGCCGCGGAGGCGACGCCCGGATCGAGAGAGGAGACCGACCTTGCCTCTGCTGTGAACCTCCGGACGAACACCCTGAGCGATTCCCCCTCCTTCTGCCTGAGTCCAAGCAAAGAAGCACTTGTCCTCTCGGCCTTTCGGCTAGTGACAAAGTGGGCGAGGAAATTGCCCTCCAGCTGGTCGAAGGAGTAAATGGAGCCGGGGGTCAGCTTGGAGAACCATTCACGAGCCAGACCCCGGAGGGTGGCAGGGAAGGCTCGGCATAGCAGGGGATCCGAAGCGCTGTGAATCATCATGAGAGTTTTGAAACCCTCCATGTGATCAGCAGGATCTCCCTCGCCGTCATAGGTCTCGAACTGAGGTGGTCGGAAATTTCGCGGTATTTCTGCTTGGAGGATGAGGGCGGAGAAAGGAGGTCGGACAGGTTTGTACCCCTGAGCCGCTCCGGGACCGCCGTCGCCTATGTGGTCGAGGCGATCCTCCATTTCTTGGAGGCGCCTTAGGAGATCGCCCTCGTTCTCTGGTGGGATAGTCGATGGGCGGGACACGCTGGCCTCGGCGTCCGACCTGGTTTGAGAATGGCGGACATCCTCCTGGTGGGGGGCCCCTCGAAGGGCCCCCAGGATCTCCCTCCGAAAGTCCTGGAACTCTTGGTGAGTGACTGGGGCTCCCTCAACCCGGTTTGGGTGGGCCGAAGGTTGACGTCCGACGCGGCTGAGCGCTGGCCTCCGCCCCTGTGACGGTGGTTTTGGATGGTTCGGGGCCGAGTTGGAAGCGGCCCTTCCCCTACTGTGGCTAACCTGTCGGTTGATGATTACCCCCCGTAGGTCGGGCTGGGCTGGACGGGAGGCACTCTTCTAGGGTCCCTGGTGGGGAGCCCCGAGATTGGAGGCGTGTGCTTCGGCAGTGGGACCTGGTGGGGCCAAGTTCTGCCGAGGCGCGGAGGTAGCAGCCTTTTTGGCTTTGGGGGCCATAAGAGTTCAGGCTGTCGAGGTACCTTGACGGTCGGGCTCGGGTCAGCTCCTGAAGTAACTTTCCCACAGACGGCACCAACCTAATGCGGTTTGTTTCTGGGAGACGTGTGGATGCACCAGGTGTGAGTTCTTACTCGATTTGTATTTGAAGGAGAAAGCTACTAATCAGACGACCCTCGGCTGGCCGAGCGGTACCTGCGAAAGGCTTGGAGTGAGATTGATGCTGAGCTCGGATCAGAGGGCTCGGATCCGAGGTCTTGTGTACCTGCAGACGGTCTAGAAACACCGGGGTTGGTTCCGGTGGCAGACCCTCCGACGATCTAGTCAGTCACTTGAGATATAGCAACAGTAACTAGGGTTTTGTGGAGAAAAGATTCATTACCTGCAGACAGGGGGGAAGGTCTGGTATTTATAGGGAAAGCCAATCGGGTCCAGACCCGTTTGGGGCCGGGTCTGGACCCGGTTGCCCGAGTGGCTGAAGCGGTGGAAAGCCGGGCGGTATAGGGCTGACGTGGCAGACACCGGAGCGGTTTCCGGGTTGACGTGGCAGAGCTCTGGGTGGTTTTCCGGCGCTGACGTGGCAGATCTGAAGGATCAGAAGGAGCGCGCATCCTGAGGGGATCCTGTGGCCCAGGACGGGCCACGTTATTCCTGACCCATATCAACGTGCGTAACACCCGAGGGCAAAATTATCATTTAAATTTTGCGGGGTGTTACACTCTCCCCCCCTTAGAACAGTTCCGTCCCCGGAACTCACTTTGGTAAGGCTGTATTTTGTACACACCAAATAAAACATCAGTATAACATATAGAAAACTACAAACATCAAGCATAAAAGTAAGCAATATGGAAGAATAAGACAAAATTTATTTAAGAAAATTTATGAGCATCAAAATTTATGAAAACCGAACAAGAAAACTAGAAAAGTAGCATAAGAAAATAAATGCGACAATAAAGGAAAGAGTTTACATATAAATTACTATCAAGTAAACCATTAGATAAAATGATAAAATAAACTTAGTCATTAATTGTGAAATAGTTCAGAAAACAATGCAACAAAGAGAAATCATAGTCAATGGATATTTTACAAATGGATTCAATACTCAAAATTCATCAATATAATAAATGGTAGAAAGTCGCAAACCGAATTGGTACTATACGACGAAGACTAGCAATTTAACAGTTTGAGAATATATGAGAAGGGAATGTAGTAAAAGTATAGAAAACATAAAATGATTCTGTATACAAATTAATATCATAAAATAATTTGTAAGGTAAGTACAATAATCATATGTGTATGATAAAAATGAAAAGGCAGAAATCCAAATAATTTCGATTTATCAAGTAGACCAAGAAAACCAGTATTCGAAATTACATACGTACATAGACGAAGAATTATAGGGGTGAAACAAATAGCATGATATGAAAATCATAAATGATTTGTAAGAGTTTAAACAAAACATTATAGTTGAAAACAATGACGTGTCACAAAACCAAGGATATAGAAGAAAATTTATGAATCATAAACAAAATACATAAATAACAAGAGATATGTTTTTGTTATGTGAGTAGCCACCAAATTTAAAATAGCAAAATACGATAAGGTTGTATGAAATGCTAACTCACATGAAAATACAAAGTACCACGAAGAAGACGGCAAGATAGTTGAGATTAAGTGGTAAATTCACTGGTTTGATAAATAATGAAATCAGTATAAACAGTATAATGCTAGATTGCAAAATATCATAAAATGGTATAAGCTAGTACAAAAATGGAATAGTTGTAAGTGAATACCACAGGAAAACAAGGTAGGGGTCATCTAAGTATAATATTTCCTTCTGGTGTAGGTTCGTCTCACTGGTATCCAAAAGCAGACTTGCCCATCTCGATCTCAAGTTGCATAATTGCTCCTACGATATCCGGTTGCAATTTTTCTTCTGGGCATTCGGTTGCAAACTTTGCCTTACCGACATCTAGTTGCAGTTTGCCTTCTGGACATTCGGTTGCAGATTTTGCCTCACCGACCTCCAGTTGCAGTTTGCATCCAAGGATGTCTAGTTGCATATTTGCCCACTCGACATCAAGTTGCACAAAAAACGGGAGATGAAAGGATGAAATCTTACATGTATACTTAGATTAGATATGAGATTTTTAATAAAGTATGGTGTTATGTTTGAAAATCAATGATACAGAAAAAGATTTTACACAATGAAATATCAAAATAGGTGTATAGGATATATCAAACATAGGCGGTACTGATTAATAGTACTGAAAAATTATTTATAACACTAAAATAATGTAAAATATATGCACATGTCGAAAATAAAATTGAAAACAATAATGATGTAGTGTAGCAATTTAAGACATTTGACACAAACAATTATGCATAAAAAATAGTAATATAATAATTGGAGGATGGTGAAATTATACGTATAGTAAGTATCTTGAAATACATGACACCTTTAAAGATCAATGGAAAATATATATAGTAATCAAGAATGTAAAGACAATTTAAAATTAGAGGATAAAGTAAAGTATGAATAACGAGTATATGCATTATATTAAGGAAACGTAAATTACAGAATTAATGAATATAACAAATGAATTAGTAGATAATATGTACTAACAATAATATTGAATGCAGACAATAAATCAAATTAGTAGGTTGTATTTATACGGATAAAATATTTCAATCTTGTTAAAATACATTGAAGTATAGAAGACAATACGAGATAATGAAAGAATATCGTATCACACAATCAAATCATGTAAAATGAATGCACATAAGCAAAATTCCCAAGCAAAATTCAAAATGTAATAGTAAATGAAAATAATGGTTGTAGTATAAATTTAACAAAATACGTAAAGTAATAGAACATATGGACGGATGAACATAAGGTGACATAAAACACGAAAGTCAAAACTTTAAGATTGAGAGACAATTAAAATAAGTTCAACAAGATCAAGACTAAGGAAAATAGACAAAATACTAGGCATTAATATGATTTAATAGTATAGGAAAATATTAAATGTTGAAAAGTACTATGATGAAAATCCATAGAAAATAATTTGAAGGGAGAGTATGTCTATGTGTAAGGTATCATGAATGACTGTTCAAACCAACCATGCTTCCACTGCGCCACTCTGATACCCAGGAAAAATGAGCTCGCAAACAATCTCAAATCAATGTATACGAGGAGAGCATCATGAATGAGGTTGAACGCAAATTCGATAACAATTTCCATTCATGACTCCAGTCATCCAAATAGGAAAAGGGAAGAGAAAAACATCAGCTTATAGAGCAACACAAATGTAAATCGCTTACATTTAAATCTCTATAAAATGAACTCACACTCTAATGTCCACTTCTAGGGGGTCGTTCCTTATAAATTTGTACCACTTAGAAGCGTGGCTCTGATACCACTCTGTAACACCCTGAATTCCAAATACAGCTGAATTCGAGATTTCCACAGAATCTTTACACTTCTTTCGTACAATTTTACAAGGAATTTGAAACTTTTATTTCAACAATAATTACATCAGAGTTTTTTACAACAATACGCAGCGGAACCAATAAAATACAACAATAATAAATGAACAATTGTTACAACTTTAACATTTAAATAATCAACAGCATCAATTCTCTTTATATCTTCGTATAACTCCAAACCCTGCATATAAAACTGTGGGCGTGTCAGTTGCTTACAACTGACGAAATATTATACACGGTTATCCTCTCTATGCCGGAAACAGTATAATGATTCTTAAATACTTTAGCAAACACAAACTTGAACACAAACAAAGCTACAAAGGGACTATCCTGTTGATGTCGTGTTGTGCGGTGCACTTAGTCCTTAATGCAGTTATTTTATTACATGACACTAATGCGCACTTGTTCGGATTCTATGCATCCCATACTACATAGGTCCGAGGGCAAGCCTCTTAATCGTTCTTCATCTTTGTAGGGTTCAATCCCTCGCCATGATTTAATCTACTACGGTAACTACAGTAAGTATCCTAGATGTTCTATGAGTACGAGCTCATGTACAGAAAATCTGGAGGGAAATCCCACGTCATGTCACGACGTATCATGAAGACAACCTATGGATAATTCAGCCTCCTTCATGGCACATGACACCACCCGCAGTCACCAAACACTCCACAAGCGTGGCTTAAGTCCGATCATTACTGAGTAGTGCCCACGCCATGTCTTGACTCACCAAGCATGCATTCTGTGGCTCACCCCCGCACCGTAAACTCTAGCTCTCATACTTGTGTTTTTCTCTCACTTTCATCACATCTTCACTATGTATCTCTCTGTAATTTCGGTAAGTATCATAGATGTTCTATGATTACAAGCACGTATACAGAAAACCTAGAGGGGAATCCCACGTCATGTCACGACACATCGTGAAGACAGCCTGTGGCAATTCAGCCTCCTTCATGGCACACGATCCTCTTGCAGCCACCAAACATCCCACAAGCATTGCTACCGGGATGGTACTCTGGAGTAGTATCCACGTCATGTCACGACGCATCGTGAAGACAGCCTGTGCATATCCTCACAACACCCATCCAATGGCCCTCATACTCATGTTTTTCTCTTACTTCCATCACAGCCTTACAAAATTTGTTTTAAAAGAAAATCATCACAACCTAGAGCTAGCTTACCCTACCGGACTTAAATCAAAACAACAGAGACAGTCAGCCTACCTGGCTACTTCTCAAGAAACGCTCAACCCTCAACGGTTAGCTCTCAAAATCATAAATAAAACTGCCGGTCACTAGGGTCTCGCTTAGCCTCTAGATTCCAACAACTATCTCTTTCTAGAGATCAACAATATTTCATAATTAATCTCAAATAATTATTTCCGTTTCTTTTGTTCACAAACTCTTTCTCAAAAAACATTTCTTTTATAATCTCATAACATGAGACCAATTCAATTCGATACCTTTATCAATTTCATCATTCATATCCTTGTGTGTCTTTCACAATAAAACTTAATCAAATATTAATAATCATAAAATCTCGTATTTCAACTTGTTTAACTTTCAACAAAATCAAATCCAAACTCAAGAACCAAAAACCAGTTCAGTTCAGTCGACTTGTGTCAGTATCAGTCGACTGTTATGCGAATATCGAAACATCACAGTCGGTTCAGTCGACTGGTGGCAGTATCAGTCGACTGTTCCGCGAATACTTTGAAAACTCAAATACTAAAATTCAGGACATCAGCAGTTGACTGTGAAAGTAGACAGTCGACTGTCCTGCCGAGGAAAAACCAAATTCTTATACTTGCCAGTCAACTGTGGAAGGTAGACAGTCGACTGTCAATTACACCAATTGCAGCTTGCATATATTTTCCGACCTTTTAATTGATTTGTACTTCCATATAAAAATATAGATCATTTCCACAATGTATTCCTTTCAAAAACAATATCGTATATGTTCTCAAATTCACAAGTTTCTCATTTTTCAATGAAATCTTTAAAATGCATCAAAACATATATCCAATCAATTTTCCAAATAAACTGTTGTCTTTGATCAAAATCACTTTATAAAATCTCTATACGCACATAAATAAATATTTTGAGGTTAGAATCGCACTTCTTTGCTACATTAGCATCGAAAGTCATTTCTCCATATATTTGCATTATTTCAATTACTATTTCAACCATGCATCATACAATCAAAACCTACTACAACACATATTCTTGCATGGAAATATTCTAACAATCATCATAAACACATTTTGGACCATAAATGTAACAATTCACAACTATCACAATAATTAGAATTTAGCAATCAATCTCTACGACAACTAGCATGTAATCTCATCATACCAATTCATGTTCAACATATAAATTGTATATCATCTATCATGCAAATTCCTCCTAAATTAGAAAGCATTTAAGAAACACCCACCTAAAGTTGAAGAAACACGAATAGAAAGCTCCTAGAAAAATCCCTTAGAATGCATAAATAGATCCTTCTCCTCCTAGCTCCTTGCCAAAACCGAAAGCTTCAAATGGGGTTGTATAGCCGGCCTCCAATGGAAAAAACTCAAACTAGAAACTATTCAATCTTCTCCTCACTCTAATCTTTTCTCTTATCAACTTTTCTATTGTACCAAGATGAGAAGAAATTTGGGGGTATTTATATATAATTTTGGGTGGATTGAATGGCTAGGATTAGATCACTAGTTTGGAATTAAAGGCTAGGATGAGTTTGTAAGTTGCTATAACCACCCATGACTTGAGAAACTACCTCACCACTACTCCCATTTTCAAAATTTAAACTTTCTTTCCCTCCTACTTTCCAAAATAATTTAGTTTTCCCTCTTTTAATAACAGCCCGGCCCCCATAAATGTGTGCACATCGCACGTGTGCACGTGCACGTACTTTGTGTACACCCAAAAATAAATTATTTAATTAATCCTTTTAAAACAAATATTTATATATGTAATAAATATTAAAATTATACTTTTTATGCACAATTAAAATAGACACACTTAATTTCATGAAGTTCATTTTGAAAGAATAATATGCTTAAAACACGTGCATCGCCCGTAAAATCTCAAAATACAAAAATTGACTTTATCAACATGAAAAATATTTATAATTAATTGGAATACAACATAAAGAATGTATTTGATATACATATATGATAATGTACTCAAACGTATAGAAAGCACGTGTATTGCACGTAGAAAATTTATTTTAATAAAGATAGTCAAAAATTGAATTTTCGTTTACAAAACAAATTTAAACATGTTTATAAAAATAAATAATTAAAATCTATTGAAAACTTTGCACGTAACGGTGGAATACCCGAAATCTACACGTGCATCGATAATACATAAAAGCACGTAAAAACTCAAGGATTGAAATTTAGCATTTGAGTTGTTTCAAATGAAATTTTAAGAATACGGGATTGCATAAATAATCGGAATTCAAAATAAATATCAAAAATGTGTTATGGATATAATCAATAACAATACAAAATGCACGTGCGTAACACCCGAGGGCAAAATTGTCATTTAAATTTTGCGGGGTGTTACAGCCGGTCCCTGAGGACCTGGATTGAGTGCACCTGGAAATAGGGACAGAGCTTCCGCGCAGCCATGACCACAGGGCGTATGCCACCTTCTCCATTTTCGTGTATCTGGTCTCGGTTGCTAGTAAAACCTTGCTCACATAGTACATGGGCTTTTGGACTCCATCCTTTTCTCGTACGAGAACAGCACTGAGCACATTTTCCGAGGCTGAGAGATAGAGGCAGAGGGGCTCGCCTAGTTTGGGCTTACTGAGGAGAAGAGGACTGAAGAGGTACTTTTTCAATTGGGCGAACACCTCCTGCTGCTGAGCACCCCATTCGAAACCTCCAATTCCGCGCAACGCTTTGAAGAACGGGATGGACTTCTCTCCGATCTTGGAGAGAAAAAGGTCGATGGCTGCTAACCTTCCCGTGAGCCTCTGGACTTCTTTGATGTTACTGGGAAGGGCCATGTCTATTATGGCCTGAATCTTCTTGGCTTTTCTGTTGGTCACGAAGTGGACGATAAAGTTGCCCTCCCGCTAGTCGAAGGAGTAAATGGAGCCTGGGGCGAGCTTAGAGAACCATTCCCGAGCCGGACCCCGGAGGGTGGCGGGGAAGGCTCGGCACAGAAGGGGATCCGATGCGCTGTAAATCATCATGAGGGTTTTGAAGCCCTCCATGTGATCAGCAAGATCACCCTCACCGTTATAGATCTCGAATTGATGTGGGTGAAAGTTCTGGGGTATTTCCACCTGTAGGATGGGGGTGGAGAAAGGAGGTCGGATGGGCCTGTATCCCTGGGCCGGCCTCGGATCGCCGTCGCAGTGGTGGTCGAGGCGGTCTTCCATTTCTTGGAGGTGCTTCAGGATGTCATCGTCATACTCCGGCAGGACTGTCGGGATGCGAGACACGCTGGCCTTGGCATCCGAACGTGTGTGAGAGCGATGGACGGTTTCTTTGATGGGGGTCCCCCGGATGGCCTCCAATGATTTCTTTTCGGAAATCTTGGAACTCCTGGTGGGTGATCGGAACTCGCTCAGCTCGGTTTTGCTGAGACTGCGGCCGCTGGCCTACGCAGGTGAGTGCCGACCCCCGCCCTAGGGGAAGCGGCCCCTCCCCTAGACTGACTAGCCTGCCAGTTCTGGATTACCCTTCGTTGGTCGGGCTGGACCGGTCGGGAGGCACCCGGTTGGTATCCGTGACTGACCCCTAAGTTGTTGGATCCATGAGCGGCGGCGGCGGTGCCCTGAGGGGCCGCGTCCTGCCGACGCTCAGAGGTAATGGCTTTCCTGGCCTTGGGCGCCATATGAGGTCGGGTAGACGGGGTACTGTTGATGGCTGAGCTCGGGTCGGCGTATGCACTAGAAAGTTCCCACAGACAGTGCCATCCTGATGCAGTTTTTTTTAGGTGCGTGTGGATGCACCAGGCGTGAGTTCTACTCGATTTGTATTGGTGGAGGAACCTCTGTGTGCGGACGGTGGTCCCGACCCTCAGCTGGAGGAACAGCTCGGGAGTAGGCGGTGGTGAGACGGAGATTGGATGCCCTGCTCAGATCTGGAGGCTCGAATCTGGAGTCTCGTGTACCTGCACACGGTCTGGAACACCGGGGTTGGTCCCGGTGGCAGACCCTCCGACGATCTAGTGAGCTACTGAGATAGAGTAACAGTAACTAGGGTTTGAGAGGGAAAAGATTGATTACCTCTTGAAGGGGTAGAGGGCCTGGTACTTATAGGCAAAGCCAATCGGGTCTGGACCCGTTTGGGGCGGGTCTGGACCCGGTTGCCCGTGGGCGTGACGTGACTGAAGCCCAAGTGGTTTAGGGCTGACGTGGCAGGAGCCCTAGGTGGTTTAGGGCTGATGTGGCAGAAGCCCAAGTGATTTAGGGCTGACGTGGCAGGAGCCCTGGGTGGTTTAGGGCTGATGTGGCGCATCTGGATTGATCGGGGGTAAGCGCCTTTTGAGGGGATCCTGTGGCCCAGGAGGAGCCACGTTATCTGACCCATATCAAGAAGTAATCTACATACTACGTGTCTCAAAATTTTGGACGAGGGAACATGACAGAAAATATCAAGTCAGAATAAATTATTTTTTAATTAATTATGCTATCCTTTGTACTAGGGATAAGGATGGCAACCGTGTCAGCCGGGCCAGTCCGATTGACGGCCCGCTAGGCCAGGCAATGTACTGGGCCAGTCTGGTTCTAGTTTGTTTCAAAATTTGATCCAGGCCGACCCGGTTCCATGGGGAAGGGGGCAAGAACGGACCGGTCCACCAGCCCGGTCCTCCTTGTTCTAGACTGAAACGGGTCGGGCTGGACCTATTTTTATTTTATTAATTTTTTAATTTCTCTTAACACATAAAGTAAATAAAAAAAATATGTTGTATTGAAAAAATACCTTAGTAATTATTATTATTGTAAAAAGCTGCAATTAATGTTAATAAATATTTCGTACTAATACAAACTACGAAAGAGGAGAATCTAAAAACAGGGTAAGGCAGTAAGCTTGGGGGTGATCTAGAGTTTGAGGTAGCCTAAGGTTAGATTGAAGAGCGGGCATTGAAATTGTCACGCCCCGCTTCCCAAAAATACGGAATACGAGCACGTAACATTGGCCCAGCGAATGATTTTTATCATCCATAAGCTGTTCAGGAATCATTACAATATCTCACAAAATATCAGAGTCGGAAGCAAAGAAACAACCACATACACATATGAACCAATTACCAACAATAATACTTAAAACCAAATATATATATCTCAAATAGTCATGATCTGAATAAGTCAAAATCCTGGGTCATACTGCCCAAACACAAAGAATACAAGTAACAGATACAATGTTCAAAATGAGCAACAGAAAATAAATGAAGATCGCAAAAGTTCCAGCCAATTAGAACTTTAGATTACATACTACATCGGGCAGCTGACCATCCTGATCTGCAATTAGTGAATTTGCAGGAGAAGGAAAAAAAAATAAGTACCCGTCAATTGCAAGTGACGGGCCACTTATAATGTAGGATACAAGTACATGGGAAAACTAAACAAATCTAAATAATAGCAGAAACAGACCTAGCATGATATTGCAGAATCAACTAGCCTGGTATACTAACATGTGTCAAGTGTCAAAAGTCAAATAGCATGCAGACAGATATACAGATAGTGTCAAATAATAGTGTCAAGTGATACTAACAGACAGATAACAAGTAATCAGATGATCAAATAACAGATAGCCAGATACATATAATAGATTCAGATTCAGATTCAGATTCAGATTCAGATTCAGATTTTTATAAGTCTTATAGTGATTACTATCTAGGTAGCACTTTATGCATCCATCCTTTTACTACATGGTTGCTACAATCAATGCAATTTCGTTTTAGATTTCGTAAGGGACCATACAGGACAGTGTACTCAGGGACAAGTAATCCAAATCATATACCAAATTCCAAATTAACCAAATTATATACCAAATTCCAAATTAACCAAATCATATACCAAATTCCAAATAATCCAAATCATATACCAAATTCCAAATGTGGAAAACACGGTCCCCCTTCCGAGTACACGTTTCTGAATTATCCACTATTAGATCTTTCCCTTAAACCCTGGCTTGGTTATTTATTATTATAATCAGGCATGCATGTATGTGTCGCAAAACAAAACAGGAATAACAGGATATAAACATGTATCAAGTTCAGGGTGCAAGATAAACAAGTATAGGTACAAGATAACACATAACAGGGTAAAACAACTAGTTTTCTATTTTAGGGCAGCAAGACAGTGTTGTACAAAAATAGTGATTCCCACAACTACAAACATCCAAATCTGGATCCGTCGAAAGATCTGAAAAATAGACTTCCACACGAATCCAGCGAATATAAATAATTCATATAGTAATCCACAAAATCCTAACTCAAAATAGGTTTGAATCTAGAAAACATGTTCAGTCAGAAATCGGTAAAATAAATTCTCATTCAGGAAAACCGCATCAAAACCTCTCAAATAAATTCAGGGAAAATCTGGGGAATTTTTCTATATGTCTAGAATCAGAATATAAAGTTTCATAATATTCCAGTAAAATTAGTTTAGTCATCAAAAATAAGAAAACATCAAGAAACGATACTTTGGCAAATCTGGAGTTCCCAACACTGCTGTACGAAAACTGAAATATCTCGCAAGCCGAGAAACGAAATCCAATTCCGCTAAAGAGAGATGAAAATAGACAAAATATATTAACTTTCATATTTCACTAATATTTTTCATACAGTGAAAGGAATCAGGGTGAAAATAAGATTCTTTACAGAATAGCAAACAAAATACAGCAAGTATAGTTCTTCTAAACAAGCGTGAAACGGCATCTAAAACTCGTTAATAAAATCTAACAAAATTCTGGGTAATCCCTAGATAAGTACAGAAAGACTGGCCAAAGTTTTAGATCAAAATAATATGGGTGGCACAAGTATCAATTTAATTTAGTTATCAAAATCAACAAGAACGAAATCTAGAATTTATCTACACCTCTGCAGTAAAACAGTCAAAAGTCACTCATAAGAAAACGAAACCTAGCAAGGTCAGAGAGGTTGGAAAATAGACGAAATTCTCTAAAATTCATGTTTTATACCGAAATTAAGATTTTGACCTTAATATGGTCTAAATTACTGATCAAGACAGAATATCGGCAAAATACAGAATTTCCTCAAAAACAAAAATCAGCATAGATCCAACGAAAGTTGATCCAAACACAACCAAATATGAAATCGAGTCTACCAGTGTTCAAACAACATGAATTAGGATTATTAACATATCTAAATCAAGCCTATCACATGGTTCTCAATAAATACCCAAATTCTCACAAGAAGTCTCACATACATGATCAAATCAAGAACGGGCAAAACCTAAGTTAATTCATGTCCATATTGTGTCGTGAGGTAACTATGGTCAAGTTTTCACAATAGAGACAAAACCCATCGAGAATAACACAAACAAGAGTCGTCTCTAGAGCCAACTTAGTATTTTTGACTTGTATCAAACAAAGGAATTGGAGTACAAGTTACTTGCCTTAACCAAAGATGAAGAACGACGAAAATTAAGGGTAACGAGAATGGATTCCAGAAAATGAGCAAAATCCATGAACGAAAATCCACGAACTAATGAATCCAAGCAAACTTGAACGAAAATTTCCACACGAACAAACTCCACCAAAAGAGAGATGATCCAAGAGGGATGATGATAATAGTGGCTTGCAGCCACACGAGAACACCAAGGGAGAAAGACTAGAGTGGTATATGGTGGTGTAGGAGGTCAGATGGATGAGTGGATGGAGTGCGGCCAAAGGGAGGGGGGTTTTGGCCTGGGGGCTAGGCGTCGGGTGTACGGCGCCGCCAAGGGGGAGAAAGATAGAGAGAGGGTAGGCCGGTTGTAGGGTGAAGAGGATTAGGGTTAGGGTTTTGAGGTTAGGGATATATACATGAGGGGATTAGGGTTTAGGAGTTGGGTTAATGGGTAATTGGGTTGTGCATAATTAGGAGTAGTAGTAGGATTTGTTTAATGGGTATGGATAATGATTAATTTCATAGGATAACAAATAGGATTTAAATAAAAGATCAAATCGAATAGATAAAGAATTAAATAAAATTAGGATTATATATCAAAATATATATTGATCTATAAGATAGAAATTATTTGAAATACAACAAATACAAATAACAATAGAAATAGATTTTTAAATCAACAATCAAAAGTAAAAGATAAAATAATAATAACAAAAATAACAATAATCATAAAAAATAATAAACATAAACATAATAATCCAAAGCATAATAAAAATATTTGTATTATAAAAAAAATATCATTGGGAACTAGTTATAAATAAACTATTGATTAAAAATAGGTTTTAACAGAAGATCTAATAATACATTTTAACAAAGAATTTGAAAGCAGAAAAATTAATTCACAAAGATTTTAAATATAGAAAAATACACATAAAATACGGGTTTGGAAAAACAGGGGTTACAAAAATACTGTTGAGCACCTCAACTTAACCTAAACCTACGATCTCATTGCCTTAAACTCCCTAGTAAGTTTTTGCTGCCAGAATCTTCAATCTTCAATCTTCTAGAGTTAGTGAGATTAGGTCTTCATACTCAGAAAGTTCTTGAGATGTGATCTTCATTCTTCGGGAGAGTTGCTACCACTTGAGCATTCTTGTATTCCTTAAGTCCTCATTTTCGCTTTCATCCAATATTCCTAGCACACTAGTATTTGCAAAGCCTTTCGGGGTCAAGCGATTCATTTTCTCGTTCAATATCCTTCCACAAAGAGAAAACGCATTTTCCGATGCGACGGTGGATATTGGGCGGGTTAATAGATCACGTGTCATGTGAGAAAGAATAGGATATGAACCTTTATTATTTTTCTATCATGTTAAAACATCAAATTTCTTATCACGAGGCAATATAGGTTGTGCATTATACCATTTTAATTCGTTTGATTATTTGTCTTAGATTTTTCAGAATTAATAAGACTCCTTACAGCAGATGATGATGAAATGCTTTTACCTTTGGATGAAGATGATGATGTTGTTGTATTTTGAGGAGTATATGCAAATTTTCTATCATAAGTATCTTATAAATTATCTAATATTGACTCAAATGTACTACATATTCATCATAATCATAATTTAAATATTCAACCATACTTTTAAATAAAACAATTAAACTCTTCGTACAATCTAACTTGAAACGCGGATCAATTACACTTGCAACACAATATAAGATAGGAAGATGATAAAATATTTCATGAATTTTGCGTAAGCAGGACTAACCATTCCGCTAATCAAAGGGTCAAATTTCATTTCTTAAAAGTTTGCATTATAGTAACTGCAGTAAATACAATATATCTAGAAGTGAACTCATAAGAACCTGAAAATTGAAGAGTTGCATCTTGAAAAGGTTTTAAAAAAATTAACAAACATTCAGCATAATCCCAACATTGTCCATTCATGCAAAAGTTTTCCATGTGTTTTGCAATGTAAAAGTCATTTAAAACTACTTTGTATTTACTAACAACTGTAATCAATTTGAAACTAGAATTTCATCTAGTTTTAATATTTTTAAAAAATTTTCTAAATTGTACTCCTCTAAGCTTACACCATTGTTCAAATTATTGAAGATTATGACAGCTAAAATTAATAAATTGCACACAACATTTTATTACATAAACATAGGGTTTAGCTATCTTAAAAGCATCTTGTACACACAAGTTTATGATTTAACATGCATATTTAATATGAAATATTTCAAGCAAATGAGGCATAAACGCATCAATTAATGATTGAACCACTTTTCTATTATTGATGACATTATCAGTGCTAATAGAAATAATTTCATCTTCGTTGCCAAAATTATTACATGTTTATCTAATTTGATATGTGATAGGCGCACCATTATGAGGATACATCAAATAACCAAATTGTATGATCATTTTTTGAATGATACAATCACTATCAATCCAATGCCAAGTAGTGCACATAATAGGAACATTTTTACAACATTTCCAACAATCACTAGTGAATGAAACTTTACTTGGTAAAATAGGCAAAGTAGCAACTAAAGTATATTTAAGCTCATTATATATTTTGGTACAATCAGATTTAACAGTGCTTCATGGAATTCTTTTGAAATGCGGGATTAGAGTAAGTTGGTTAAACATTTTTAGGTTCTTACTTTCTGAATAAGTAAATAGTATCTCATGCTTAATAACGGGTTTAGTCATTTCCCTAAGTAAGATTTCATGATCAGAACTATGACTACTATTTGACTAGTCTCGGCGTTTATTTTTTGTTGGGTAAGGTCTTGTGCAAGTTCCTTGTATTTACTATTCAAGTGGCACTTAAGTGTACCCGTCCCGCTCCGTACTTTTCATTTGTAAGACATTTGACACTTGTTACATACCTTATTTTTCTCTTTAAGATTAGACGGAGATGGAACAAATGTAAAATGGTGGAGCACATCAGATGTTTTTTCTCTAAAATTTTTAGAAGAATTTGTGTTCTCGAAATATTTTTGTTTTGGTATCTTCATAATGAATTTATTCATCATTTTGGGAAGGTCGAAATGATCAAAATCATAAATATTTGTGGTATTAAACTCTCTAACATCCTCTGTATCTAAATGCGGAACATAAATATAGCGAGATGTATTAGTAGACTCTTGAGCACTTTGACTACGTTTATAAAATTAATATTAAATAAGTAACAAATATTGAACTATAAAAAAATAATGCACTATATGAATTTTCAAAGTTGTGTTATGAATACTTTTTGAATGTTGATTAATTTCAAAATAACTTCAAGATTACACTTCACTTCTTCAAATTTTGAGATTGCACAAATTGCAAGAGTAAATTGAAAGAGTTGAGAGAATTATATGTAACAAATTGAGAGAGTTGAGAGAATTGTTTATAAGTTTGATGGAAAGAAAATAGTTTTTCTTCTTAATTTAACCCCCTCCCTGCCCCCCCCCCCCCCCAAAAAAAAAAAAAAAAAAAACAGCTAGCCGTTTTCAGTCGTTTATAGCCTTAAACATATATTTTTTTAGAAAAAAAATTCCAATAGTTAGCCCACCGGGCTGATTATTGGGCATGTCGGGCTGGACCGCTCGGTTACGGTCCAGTTCAAACCTGGTCGTTGTCTCAAACATCCAAAATAGGATCGACCGACCTAATTTATACGGGTCGGCCCGGAACCGAACCGCTACAGGAGCGATTCCACTCAGTCCGAGCTGCAAACCTGGTCTGTCCTGGCTGATTTCGAGCCGAACTGCCCCAATTGCCATCTCTACTAGTTTGTACGGAATTGAATTATTTTATCTTTGAAAAATGAAAATTTTGCCGTACGGACCCACTTTTTGAAAATATTTGGCACTCTGACCCACTTCCGAAAATAATTAGCGATCTGACCCAATTTTAGACACGTCAACATAAACCGTTATTGGAAATAACGGCATAGGTTATTTACGTGCCGTTATTTCCAATAACGGCATCTATTTTACAATTTTTTACCATGTCGTTATTTGGAATAACAGCATCAGTATATTTCTCTTACAAGTGTGAATCTAATAACTTAAAAAAATTCTAAGTGTGAAAAAAACTTATAAATAATGTCGTTATCTTCAATAACGGCATTCGAATGACTGATGCCGTTATTGGAGATAACGGCATCAGTTATATATAAATGAACTGTTGTCGTTGTTTGGAAACAGAGAGGATGAATAATAAGTTAATTTAAAATATATATATATATATATATATATATATATATATATATATATATATATATATATATAACCGATGCCGTTATTTGGAATAACGACATCAGTTATGTAACGACCCGGAAAATAGCATATGGCTATTTTGCATCATAAAGTGTGCGCAATTGAGAATTTCGCGCGATTAGGGTTTTTCTAATGACTATTATTTTAATTAAGAAATATCCGTTATTGTTTACTTTATTTTATTATTATTTTCGAATTTAAATTATTTTTATACGGATTATCTACAAAGCAGTTTTATTGTATTTTTGTACTGTTTATAATATTAAAGTAGAGAGTTGGGCTTTATTTGAAATGTATTAAGGCTAGGGGACTTATACGAAGCATTCCCTTAGATATTTATCCATCTATTATTATTTAATTACATTTTTTTACAAAAAGACCCCCCCCACATTCTCTTTCTTCTTCTTCTTCCTTCTTTTTCTTCTCCCCGTCTGGTTCCCCCCTACCCAGAACCCACCTCCCCCGATCCCGCACTCCATCTCCTTCCCCTACTTCTCCCTCTCCCCGTTCACTCCCAACCAAAAGAGAACCCCCAACTCTCCTTCTTTCTTCTTCTCCCATCTCCTTCTCTTCTTCCCGTTCGTTCCCAAACCGACCCATGAAACCCCACAACCCCCCCCCGCCGGCCTCCTCCATTCCCTTCTCCTTCTCCGTTCGTTTCCAACCGACCGACCCTCACTCCCGTTCCCTTCTTCCTCCTTCTCCCTTCTTGTTCGATGCCGACGCAAAGAAGCCCTGACCTCCTACTCCCCTCCTCCTCCCGTTCGCACGCCAGCACGATCGGAAGGAGCCCCGACCCCCCCCACCTTCTTCTCCTTCCCTTCCCCTTCCATTCCGAACCCAAAAGAAATCCAAAGAACCCATCGATCAGGTTTTCCCCACCTCAAAACTCCTCTGATTCTCCATGGATTCCAAATTAAAATTAGGAGTAGACTAATGGAGGGATTCTCGACATCGTAGTGGCGTCGGATTTTCGATTGGACTTCGCGAAGGTATAACCCTAACTATTTTATTGTATAAATTTTAGTTGGGTTAATTTTATTGAGTAGGAATATTATTGTATAGAGATTTAGAGATGTTGGAAATTGTAGATATGAGAAATTAGTGGATTGTTGGAGAGATTGTAAGTTATTAGTAAATTGGGGTTTTGGGTTTGTAAAAGAGAACTATATGGGTATGGATTAATTCTTGTATAGAAATAGAAATTTGTAGTTGGACTATTAGATTATTTGGGAGCGATTTTAGTAATTAATTGAGGATGAAAATACCGTTGGTATTAGATCATCACGTGCATCACGCGTGTATATCCCAAGTGTTCAGTAAGCACTTGTGGGATATTTGGGATAGCGATTATTTACTCTTGTGATTAGTTGAATTATTTGAGTTTTAATTGCTTGAAATTTGGTGATAGGATATATTGCGACCATTGGATGCGAGGCGGCACGGCGCTTTGGATCTTCGCGGAATGGTGAGTAGGATTTATTATACGTATTTTGTGACTATAAAGAAAACATATGTGAGTATGACTTATTATGTGTTTTTGTGTGCTAAGAAAGAAGTGAGTTAATTTATTATGTATTTTTGGTGCGTTAAAGAAATAAGTGAGTTAATTTATTATGTATTTTTGGTGTGTTAAAGATATATGTGAGTTATATTATTATATGTAATTGTGATTTAAGAAATATGTGTGAGTTAGTATTTTTATATATTTTTGTGTGGTTTAAGAAATAAGTGAGTTGGTTTATTATATATTTTTGTGGTTTAAAAATATATGTGAGTTAGTATATTAATATATTTTGTGGGTTAAAGAATAGGTGAGTATTGATTTATTTTACATATTTTTGTGATTGTAAAAATATGGTGAATTTTAACTATTCATGAGTATATAAAAACCTATATAATGGATGAGTTATTTTTAGATGATGATATCAAAATATGGGTGTATGGTTTATATACGTATTTTGATGTTTTGAAGAAGTTCGAATAAACTAAAGTATTGATATAAATTTATGGATCAAAGGGATCCTATAAAAAGTATGAATGGTAGAACTTGAGAAAATAGCATAAAGATGAGTGTTGTCTATGTCAAAAAAAAAGAGGAATCCATTCATGCTATGTGACATTCTAGTTGACTTATCATGTTGAGTTAGTAAGTAGGACTACCATGCTTGAGTTGTATTAGATCCATGCTTGAATTGTTGTAGAAAGAAACCCATGGTTAAGTTGTAGTAGAATATCATGTTTGGGTCGATTTTAGAAAGAAACTCATGTTTGAGTCGATTATAGTAGGTTTGCCATGATGAGTTGATTTTAGAAGAAACCCATGCTAAGTTGATTATAGTAGATTCTTTTGTTGCTTCTAATTATAGAAGATCGAGTTTGCTAGTAAGCACAGTTGGTTGCTTCTAGGTTTGATTACCTGTATGGTTCGTTGTGTGTGTTGTTGTCTCATACGCGGCTCGACTGGCCCATATGTAGATGCTGGTCTCATACAGAGCTTATTTGGCTCGTATGTGTGTTGTTGTCTCATACGCGGCTCGACTGGCCCGTATGTAGATGTTGGTCTCATACAGAGCTTATTTGGATCGTATGCATGTTGTTGTCTCATACGCGGCTCGACTGGCCCGTATGTAGCTGTTGGACCCATACGTAGCTGTTTAGCTCGTATGTATTTTTTGGTCACTCGTATGTAGCTTCTTAGCTAATACGCAGTTTGTTGTGCTCGTCTAGGGTGATATCATTGCCCTAGGGCTATCGACCATCAAGACGTGTGTTTAGCTTACTTCTAAGGGACTGTGGACGAGTCACTTCGCGGGTGCCGTCAAATCTTAATCGTTGGTTGATTGCGGACCGGAGTGTGGCGAAATCCAAGTTCAGGTAGTAGCATGCGAATGCGTTCGTATTGCCGGGGTCTTGGGTCGATAGGCCATGAACCAGATCCTGAGGGATTCTGGTGAGTCTAGGTTGAGTAGCCTAGTAGAGTTATCTTGCGAGGTCTAATTTAAGGCCTAGCATATTGTGTTTATACTATTGTCATCCCTAGGATTGTTCGAGTCAGGCACATCATTAAAGTAGTGACTTATAAAGATCATTTTACTTAGACCCTTGCCGAAAAGAGAGGAGTCGGTTGTAGGGGGCGCCTTACGACCAACTTGTCCCTCGAGGCAGGCCTTAGGTGGTGATATTGGGTTGTACCTTCCCGTCAAAGGGATACGCACGGTGGCGTCTCACGAGTTGGGAGCACGGTTGCGTATCTCGTCTGTTAATTCCTGAAATACCGTGGCTGGGGTGCCACAGGATGCAATGTGCAGTCCTGCGCTTGCGAGACCCCGGGGGTGCCACAGGGTAGGCTTCGTGCTACCCTGCGCTTGCGAGACCCTATGATTTTGGATTTTGGAATGAGGTTTGGTTAGCAGGGTGGTAGTGGCAACATAGACACCATGAGCGTACTGCCTTGGTAGCACTGACCACGTCTGCAACCTCACTAGTCACGTGGTATTGTCAGGAACAGGTTGTGTACAATTAGAAATTCATAACGCGGGTTCAAATCCCTATATATGGAGAAACGGCTTGAGATGGGGCGCATGTATTTATGGGCTGCATGTGCTTCGGAGACTTGCTGGCATTAGAATAAGAGCATCATCGCATTAGTAAATCTTGCATTAAAATAAGAGCATCATTATATTGGTAGTTTTGCATTAGAGTTTAAGTCATAAGGTACACAGGCACAAATTATAGGTACACGTGACTTTTCCATTCGAGATGAATTGCGAGGGTGATAGTAAAGTAAATTAATAACCAAGCTATGGGCTTGGGATGTGATGTGATATTACCCAAGTCGGGCTTGGGATGTGCGTGATTATTACCCAAGCTATCGGCTTGGCGTGGGATTTGTTATTGCCAAAACTATGTTGGGATATGGGGTACATTGTGATAAAATGCAAGTAAATGGTAAGGTGAAATGAGATGTTAGGTTGGACATGAATGAATGAGGTAGTATGAGAATGAAGGCATGTGTTTATGATGTGATACGTGAGATAAGGAAACAAAATCAATATTGTATTATGAGTGGTTATTCAAATGGTTACTAAATATAAGTATGTTATGAGCGGGTATAGATATACATACAGGTAATGACTCGGAGAGTATTTGATGTAAAATCGCATTTATGATGTTTACATATTCAGATGTCAAGTAAGATTTGTTTATCTTGGAAATTGTGAGTTCGTTATGTTTAATTTATTTACTTTTAATAAATTATACTCACACCAGAAATGGCTAACCCCTTAGTGTTTGGGGGTTAGGGAGTCCCCGGACTGCCCTAGGTCCCTACTGTTATAGGTCTTCAGCAGTGCAGAGGTGAGGTGTAGGTACAGGTTCCGTGGAGTGGAGTTCCAGTCATAATTCATTGTTATGTTGTAATTGTAAATAGTAAAGATTCATGCTTTAAACTGTATTTTTGATGTATAAGTATGAGCATGATGATGAAAAGTATAGTGTGAGGCAGCAGGATATGGTTTTGACCCGTAACCATTTCGTGTGGAGTGCCAGGCGTCGTGGTAGGTTTTTACAGGTAAAATTCTAAAAACTTACTACGTTTTCATAAGGAATTTATGGTTTTTATTTGATAATTGTTATACCGTTATGAGTTTGGCCCCCAGAGCATATATATATATTGCCTGTGTGATGATGCTCATTTTGGCCTGGGGAGCCCGTATTTTTATTGCCTGTGATGTAAGCTACGGAATTTAGAGCAAAATTCCGTAAGCTTTTCTGTGTTTTGGGCAAAAAATACAAAGGAGACTCTGCCCAATTTTTCTTTGAAACATAACCATTTTAGTTTATGTTTAAAGTGATATAGAAATTGGAAGAATTGAGTTTGGAGTCAAAAGGAAAAAAAAAAAAAAGGGGCAGGCAGTACAGTTTGGTAGTACAAACTGATAATTGTAATTACTGCATAGTAACTTTGTGTTGAAGAAAAGTTTTTAATTTTTCCAGTTTTTCTGTGTCTCGAGACTAATTGAAGGAAAGATCTTGGCATGTATCACGGTTTCCCAGCAACGGGGAGATCGGGGCGTTACAGATGGTATCAGAGCTGACTTCAATTTACAGTCCAACACAGTAGGAAAATTAAACTTGGAATGCCTTTAGGAGTCGGGTTTTAGCTAGTTGTAGATAGTTATAATTCATATTGTTGTCTCTTTCAACTTATGTTTTATAATTTTTCTATATCTAGACCAGTATATGTGTTACCATCCTTTAAGCACATGAAGGATGTTCGAGGATGTCCTAACCAAGGAGGTGTTGATGGAAGAGAGTGAACCGACATCGATGGATGATCCGATAACCTTGAGCGAGGAGCCAAGGAGACTTCACCACCACAAGGACTACAACGTGAATGGGAGCAAATTCCAAAGACCCCCAAGGTTGTAGTATGCAACCTTGTGAGAGAGTCAGGCACAAGAAATCAGTCTGTCCACGACTACAAGAGACAAGATCTGCACCAGCATCAGGGTTCAAGGACCAAGGTCAGAAGCAGAAGACTCAGAAAACGGAGGGCAACCTTGGAGGCACCAGGACAGGAAGTTATTTTTTATGTGGTGAGCATGGTCATCTCAAAAACCAGTGTTCGAGGAAGGACACTTAGATAGATACCCGTACATATTACAAATGTGGAAGGATTGGTCGTATCCGACCAGATATTCCCCAGCTTCACCGGAGGAACGACAGATCAACCTCGAAGATGAACAATAAAGGAAAGGAGCCTGTTCACCAAGGGTAGAGTTCGCACTTACTACCAGCAAGCCGTAGAAGGCAGGAGTGCTAATACCGGTATGTGCATATAAAATTGCAACTAAGTTAAAAGTTGTAATTTGAAATTTATTTTGGACTAAGAAGTAAGGTGTGATGAAACACTTTCGTAACCAGTTGGATTTATATATATATGGAATCCATACAATTGTTTTGTTCAATTATGGTTCATCACATTCTTTTATCCGAATTATTTTTCAAGGTTTGAGTTGTGTGCGGGAGGCAACTCTAGATTGGTTTGTTTGAATACACCATCTGGAGCATCAGTTTCGAGCAAATTACAGGAGAGAATTCTGGAAGTTTGAAGTAATGATCATAGGCCATGCCCTGTTCTAAGGAGGGAGTGGCTACTGAAATGCAAAAGATCGAGATCAGTGAAGAATTGACCTCAGCCAAAGACCGTGAAGGACGCAGGAAGCTAAGATGATGAGATCAAGCAAGACAGTATCAGGGTGATTACTCAAGTTTAGAGCTCAATTTTGGCACGATAGAAGCTACAACCAAGTCCAAGTGAGCAAGTCAGAAGGCTTAGGCAGGAAATACAGGGATTGAAGCGCTGAAGCAGCAGAGTTCTCCAAGATCAGCTTATGATTAAGCAGCCACTAAGAGCACGCCAAAGAGAAAATCTTGCTCAGACAGAGGGCAATCGTGTTAACAGTTCAGTAAGGTCACCAAGAGGAGCTGCTCAGGGGCTGAAGCGGCAATGTGTGACTTCGTCCTTTCTAAGGAGGGAGTGGTCACCAACCAATAGAAGTCAAATCAAGGAGTAATCAACATCACTTGTAGACAATGATAGAGCAAAGCAATGCAGTTACTGTCTACTCCAGAGCAGGAGCAGAAGAATGTCAGCATCAAATTCATGGTGGGTCTGCCCAAAAGGCTGAAGGACAACAGTTCAACTTGGTAGAAGACCAATCTTCGAGAATATCACTCGAGGAACTGGAGATGGTTCAGGAAAATATCTCATGAACCATTGATGTTTGTGGTTGTCTTCCTCTCCACTAGCAGCGTTCTGAGGACAGAACGATTCTAAGGAGGGAGTGATGTAACGACCCGGAAAATAGCATATGGCTATTTTGCATCATAAAGTGTGCGCAATTGAGAATTTCGCGCGATTAGGGTTTTTCTAATGACTATTATTTTAATTAAGAAATATCCGTTATTGTTTACTTTATTTTATTATTATTTTCGAATTTAAATTATTTTTATACGGATTATCTACAAAGCAGTTTTATTGTATTTTTGTACTGTTTATAATATTAAAGTAGAGAGTTGGGCTTTATTTGAAATGTATTAAGGCTAGGGGACTTATACGAAGCATTCCCTTAGATATTTATCCATCTATTATTATTTAATTACATTTTTTTACAAAAAGACCCCCCCACATTCTCTTTCTTCTTCTTCTTCCTTCTTTTTCTTCTCCCCGTCTGGTTCCCCCCCTACCCAGAACCCACCTCCCCCGATCCCGCACTCCATCTCCTTCCCCTACTTCCCCCTCTCCCCGTTCACTCCCAACCAAAAGAGAACCCCCAACTCTCCTTCTTTCTTCTTCTCCCATCTCCTTCTCTTCTTCCCGTTCGTTCCCAAACCGACCCATGAAACCCCACAACCCCCCCCGCCGGCCTCCTCCATTCCCTTCTCCTTCTCCGTTCGTTTCCAACCGACCGACCCTCACTCCCGTTCCCTTCTTCCTCCTTCTCCCTTCTTGTTCGATGCCGACGCAAAGAAGCCCTGACCTCCTACTCCCCTCCTCCTCCCGTTCGCACGCCAGCACGATCGGAAGGAGCCCCGCCCCCCCCCCCCACCTTCTTCTCCTTCCCTTCCCCTTCCATTCCGAACCCAAAAGAAATCCAAAGAACCCATCGATCAGGTTTTCCCCACCTCAAAACTCCTCCGATTCTCCATGGATTCCAAATTAAAATTAGGAGTAGACTAATGGAGGGATTCTCGACATCGTAGTGGCGTCGGATTTTCGATTGGACTTCGCGAAGGTATAACCCTAACTATTTTATTGTATAAATTTTAGTTGGGTTAATTTTATTGAGTAGGAATATTATTGTATAGAGATTTAGAGATGTTGGAAATTGTAGATATGAGAAATTAGTGGATTGTTGGAGAGATTGTAAGTTATTAGTAAATTGGGGTTTTGGGTTTGTAAAAGAGAACTATATGGGTATGGATTAATTCTTGTATAGAAATAGAAATTTGTAGTTGGACTATTAGATTATTTGGGAGCGATTTTAGTAATTAATTGAGGATGAAAATACCGTTGGTATTAGATCATCACGTGCATCACGCGTGTATATCCCAAGTGTTCAGTAAGCACTTGTGGGATATTTGGGATAGCGATTATTTACTCTTGTGATTAGTTGAATTATTTGAGTTTTAATTGCTTGAAATTTGGTGATAGGATATATTGCGACCATTGGATGCGAGGCGGCACGGCGCTTTGGATCTTCGCGGAATGGTGAGTAGGATTTATTATACGTATTTTGTGACTATAAAGAAAACATATGTGAGTATGACTTATTATGTGTTTTTGTGTGCTAAGAAAGAAGTGAGTTAATTTATTATGTATTTTTGGTGCGTTAAAGAAATAAGTGAGTTAATTTATTATGTATTTTTGGTGTGTTAAAGATATATGTGAGTTATATTATTATATGTAATTGTGATTTAAGAAATATGTGTGAGTTAGTATTTTTATATATTTTTGTGTGGTTTAAGAAATAAGTGAGTTGGTTTATTATATATTTTTGTGGTTTAAAAATATATGTGAGTTAGTATATTAATATATTTTGTGGGTTAAAGAATAGGTGAGTATTGATTTATTTTACATATTTTTGTGATTGTAAAAATATGGTGAATTTTAACTATTCATGAGTATATAAAAACCTATATAATGGATGAGTTATTTTTAGATGATGATATCAAAATATGGGTGTATGGTTTATATACGTATTTTGATGTTTTGAAGAAGTTCGAATAAACTAAAGTATTGATATAAATTTATGGATCAAAGGGATCCTATAAAAAGTATGAATGGTAGAACTTGAGAAAATAGCATAAAGATGAGTGTTGTCTATGTCAAAAAAAAAAGAGGAACCCATTCATGCTATGTGACATTCTAGTTGACTTATCATGTTGAGTTAGTAAGTAGGACTACCATGCTTGAGTTGTATTAGATCCATGCTTGAATTGTTGTAGAAAGAAACCCATGGTTAAGTTGTAGTAGAATATCATGTTTGGGTCGATTTTAGAAAGAAACTCATGTTTGAGTCGATTATAGTAGGTTTGCCATGATGAGTTGATTTTAGAAGAAACCCATGCTAAGTTGATTATAGTAGATTCTTTTGTTGCTTCTAATTATAGAAGATCGAGTTTGCTAGTAAGCACAGTTGGTTGCTTCTAGGTTTGATTACCTGTATGGTTCGTTGTGTGTGTTGTTGTCTCATACGCGGCTCGACTGGCCCATATGTAGATGCTGGTCTCATACGGAGCTTATTTGGCTCGTATGTGTGTTGTTGTCTCATACGCGGCTCGACTGGCCCGTATGTAGATGTTGGTCTCATACAGAGCTTATTTGGCTCGTATGCATGTTGTTGTCTCATACGCGGCTCGACTGGCCCGTATGTAGCTGTTGGACCCATACGTAGCTGTTTAGCTCGTATGTATTTTTTGGTCACTCGTATGTAGCTTCTTAGCTAATACGCAGTTTGTTGTGCTCGTCTAGGGTGATATCATTGCCCTAGGGCTATCGACCATCAAGACGTGTGTTTAGCTTACTTCTAAGGGACTGTGGACGAGTCACTTCGCGGGTGCCGTCAAATCTTAATCGTTGGTTGATTGCGGACCGGAGTGTGGCGAAATCCAAGTTCAGGTAGTAGCATGCGAATGCGTTCGTATTGCCGGGGTCTTGGGTCGATAGGCCATGAACCAGATCCTGAGGGATTCTGGTGAGTCTAGGTTGAGCAGCCTAGTAGAGTTATCTTGCGAGGTCTAATTTAAGGCCTAGCATATTGTGTTTATACTATTGTCATCCCTAGGATTGTTCGAGTCAGGCACATCATTAAAGTAGTGACTTATAAAGATCATTTTACTTAGACCCTTGCCGAAAAGAGAGGAGTCGGTTGTAGGGGGCGCCTTACGACCAACTTGTCCCTCGAGGCAGGCCTTAGGTGGTGATATTGGGTTGTACCTTCCCGTCAAAGGGATACGCACGGTGGCGTCTCACGAGTTGGGAGCACGGTTGCGTATCTCGTCTGTTAATTCCTGAAATACCGTGGCTGGGGTGCCACAGGATGCAATGTGCAGTCCTGCGCTTGCGAGACCCCGGGGGTGCCACAGGGTAGGCTTCGTGCTACCCTGCGCTTGCGAGACCCTATGATTTTGGATTTTGGAATGAGGTTTGGTTAGCAGGGTGGTAGTGGCAACATAGACACCATGAGCGTACTGCCTTGGTAGCACTGACCACGTCTGCAACCTCACTAGTCACGTGGTATTGTCAGGAACAGGTTGTGTACAATTAGAAATTCATAACGCGGGTTCAAATCCCTATATATGGAGAAACGGCTTGAGATGGGGCGCATGTATTTATGGGCTGCATGTGCTTCGGAGACTTGCTGGCATTAGAATAAGAGCATCATCGCATTAGTAAATCTTGCATTAAAATAAGAGCATCATTATATTGGTAGTTTTGCATTAGAGTTTAAGTCATAAGGTACACAGGTACAAATTATAGGTACACGTGACTTTTCCATTCTAGATGAATTGCGAGGGTGATAGTAAAGTAAATTAATAACCAAGCTATGGGCTTGGGATGTGATGTGATATTACCCAAGTCGGGCTTGGGATGTGCGTGATTATTACCCAAGCTATCGGCTTGGCGTGGGATTTGTTATTGCCAAAACTATGTTGGGATATGGGGTACATTGTGATAAAATGCAAGTAAATGGTAAGGTGAAATGAGATGTTAGGTTGGACATGAATGAATGAGGTAGTATGAGAATGAAGGCATGTGTTTATGATGTGATACGTGAGATAAGGAAACAAAATCAATATTGTATTATGAGTGGTTATTCAAATGGTTACTAAATATAAGTATGTTATGAGCGGGTATAGATATACATACAGGTAATGACTCGGAGAGTATTTGATGTAAAATCGCATTTATGATGTTTACATATTCAGATGTCAAGTAAGATTTGTTTATCTTGGAAATTGTGAGTTCGTTATGTTTAATTTATTTACTTTTAATAAATTATACTCACACCAGAAATGGCTAACCCCTTAGTGTTTGGGGGTTAGGGAGTCCCCGGACTGCCCTAGGTCCCTACTGTTACAGGTCTTCAGCAGTGCAGAGGTGAGGTGTAGGTACAGGTTCCGTGGAGTGGAGTTCCAGTCATAATTCATTGTTATGTTGTAATTGTAAATAGTAAAGATTCATGCTTTAAACTGTATTTTTGATGTATAAGTATGAGCATGATGATGAAAAGTATAGTGTGAGGCAGCAGGATATGGTTTTGACCCGTAACCATTTCGTGTGGAGTGCCAGGTGTCGTGGTAGGTTTTTACAGGTAAAATTCTAAAAACTTACTACGTTTTCATAAGGAATTTATGGTTTTTATTTGATAATTGTTATACCGTTATGAGTTTGGCCCCCAGAGCATATATATATATTGCCTGTGTGATGATGCTTATTTTGGCCTGGGGAGCCCGTATTTTTATTGCCTGTGATGTAAGCTACGGAATTTAGAGCAAAATTCCGTAAGCTTTTCTGTGTTTTGGGCAAAAAATACAAAGGAGACTCTGCCCAATTTTTCTTTGAAACATAACCATTTTAGTTTATGTTTAAAGTGATATAGAAATTGGAAGAATTGAGTTTGGAGTCAAAAGGAAAAAAAAAAAAAAGGGGGCAGGCAGTACAGTTTGGTAGTACAAACTGATAATTGTAATTACTGCATAGTAACTTTGTGTTGAAGAAAAGTTTTTAATTTTTCCAGTTTTTCTGTGTCTCGAGACTAATTGAAGGAAAGATCTTGGCATGTATCACGGTTTCCCAGCAACGGGGAGATCGGGGCGTTACAAGTTATAATTTAAATAACGGCATCAGTTATAATTTTTTTTTTTAAAATTAACTTATTCGTCAGATAGGATGAATAATAAGTCACTTTTTAATTTAAAAAAATTTATAACTGATGCTGTTATTCAGAATAACGATATCCGTATTGAGAATGTCGTTATTTGAAATAACGGCATCTGTTATAAGGTTTTCACACTTGCAATTTTTTCTCTAAATGGAGACTACAAGCTGTCGAAAAACAAGCAAATAACGGCACGACTCTTTTTTTAAATATAGATGCCATTATTGAAAATAACGATACGTAAATAACCTATGCCGTTATTTCTAATAACGGTTTATACTGACGTGTACAAAACTGAATCAGATTGCTAATTATTTTTAGAATTGGGTCAGAGCGTTAAATATTTTTAAAAAGTGGGTCAGTACGGCACAATTTTCTTGAAAAATAGGATTTCAAACAAATGTGAAACTAGAGATGAGATCCAGATGGCCAATAAGCATCAAGGATTGGATCCAGGCTGGTACATCTTTAATTTGATCATCACACGTGCATCTGTGCATGGGTTCTGTACTCGTGTCCCGAACGTACTGGGGAATCCACCGTCCTCTTCAAGTTCGAATGCAACTCACATTCCCTTTTAGGCAATCAATCATTAACTTCATTAAGCAATTTGGAAATTTGGAAAGTAGTATATTTTATTATAAAACTAGGTTTTCCCGTACACTTGACCACGTCTTCGGAACGGTACACCTTGTTTGATCACATAAAATAGTTTTGGAGGTCCAGCAAATTAATTGAATTAGCAAACATATTATATGAGAAACTTTTAGAAGTCTAGCAAAAAACATATTATATGATTTTTTTTGCTTTTTTTATAATTATTTTAAAGTTTTTAAATTTTTAATGTTTTTAGTTTTTAATTTTTTTTTTTAATTTAAAATTTTCTATTTTCTTAATTTTTTGAATAGAAGAGGGAGAGAAAGAGGGAGGGGGGGAGAGAGAGAGAGAGAGAAAGAGAGAGAGAAATAATTAAATAAATATAGGAGTTGTTTTGGGTGGGGAATTTGAATTTGAGTTTTGGGGGGGGGGGGGGGGGGGGGGGGACTTTTGGGGAAAAAAATATGTTTTGTGAAGTTAGATCTGGGCATTTGATTTTTGGGGGATTGAAAGAGAGCCACTTGAGAGCATCCACAGTCGTTTTCTAAAATTTTCATATCTCCAAATTATAGCAAACGAACCCAAAAAGATGGCTGCAGTCGTTTCTCAAATTTGCATATTATGGCAAAGTTGCTATTTCCATTTCTCAAATATGAGAAACGATCTGAGCTTTCTCAAATTATAAAGGACGGGGGATGATACCCCGTCTCTTCTATATAATATTTTTTTAATCGAGACGGAGGATGATATATCGTCTCGCCTATTTTCTTAATTTTTTTTTTAAAAGGTCGAACGGGGTATCAAACCCCGTCTCTCCCTTTGTTTTTATTTGTTTTCTTTTTTTTTTTTTTTAATAAAACGAACGCTCAGGATTGAGCGATAGGAAAAAAAAAAAAAGAGTTGGGACGGGGACACATACCCCGTCCGGGGTATGATACCCCGTCCGGATATGAAGGAGCCATAAATGCTGTGTAGTATATTAATTAGGAGTAGTTTTAGTTAACTAATTAGGTTTATGCTGTGTAGTATATTAATTAGGAGTAGTTTTAGTATATATAATTAGTTTTAGTATATTAATTAGGAGTAGTTTAAGTAATTAATTTTTTTTAATTTATTTGAAACGATTGGACGGGGTATGATACCCCGTCTCTCTAAAAATAGAAAAAATATAGCAAACCACGACTGCAGCCAACGATCGTATTTGCTATTACTGTAGCTGCCATATTATAGCAAATGAGAAAAACGACTGTGGATGCTCTGTTAGCTTTCTTTGTATTTTATTATATAGATATTTTGATTTTACATCTAATATTATTAATAGACTTACCGTCAACCATATAATTTCAATCATTCATAAGAGTTATATTAACCATTCATTTACTTAACTATTGTTAGTTATCATAATATGCTCAAAGTTTAAATTTATTTACCACATAATTATTTACAAAAGTGTTGATCATCTCTAATAATATAATGGAAGAGTTAAGAGTTGTCGTTTGTAAATATACCAACTTACGTGTATCGTGCGTACATAACTAATATGAAGAAGATCTCAGATTCGAGTTCTCACTGCATCGGAGTTTGTGCTTTTCCAAAAATATTTATTAAAACGTACATCTTACATATAAATTACTAGTTTTGTTGTATGTGAGCGTTGGATTTGGTCTCCACGCTAGAAATGTTGGATATTACTATATGTACTTAATTATACTGATTTTTCTTTTCATTTTTCAGTTTGTTGCGCTTATTTCATTACAATCTTATTAATAAAGTAAAATAGTTATTCTTTTTCCTTTTCTTTTTCTTTGAAAAATAATATACTCTAAATGTGTTTCGGAACCTTCATTATTATATAAAAGTTACAAAGGATGTAAAAAACTAAATTAGTTCATTGGTAG
The DNA here is from genome assembly GCA_017893485.1 of Hemerocallis citrina. NCBI lineage: Eukaryota > Viridiplantae > Streptophyta > Magnoliopsida > Asparagales > Asphodelaceae > Hemerocallis > Hemerocallis citrina. The sequence continues at coordinate 220,043,607 of CM030364.1, forward strand.
GGCTCCAATCGAGCCGAGCCGAGCCGAATACCTTCAAGTTCGAGCTCGGCTCATTTACAAAACGAGCTTATTTTTTAGCTCGAGCTCGGTTCGAGCCGAGCTTTGACCGAACTTTGACCGTATTCGAGCCGAATAGCTCGCGAGCTTAGCCTTAAAAAAAAAAAACCGAAGCTCGAGCTCGGTTCGTTTACGAAACGAGCTCAGATTTGAGCTCGAGCTCGGTTCGAGCCGAGCTTTGACCGAGCTCAAGCCGAATAGCTCGCGAATAGCTCGATTCGTTTGCAGCCCTATTCATTGGTAGACTACCACTTTACATTAAAAAGAGATATTTTAGCAAATTCCCTCATTCAAAATGTGGAAACTAACATATACCCCAACTATTTTTAAAAACTAAGAAATACCCTCAGTTTGGATGGAACTGTTAAAATTTCGTTAAGTGAACTTACGTGCATCACACGTGACACAATTAAATGACCTAAATACTCACGATAAAAACTATTTTAGTAAATGCCCACATTTAAAATCTGAAAACTAGCATATACTCCCACTATTTTAAAAAAACTAAGAAATACTCTCAGTTTGGATAAATTTTTTGGTATGTATCGATGGAACTTAATTACAAAAGGCAGCTGAAATTTTTTCAAACCAATTTCAGTATGTTCCCAAATAAACGAATTTACATGTGACTAAATGATGCATGCTAGTAGTAGTTGTCTTACTCCGTATAGATTTGTTAATGTAATCAACATGCTCTAAATGAAACATTGGAAGTAAACAAATTGAGAATAATAGATGTCTGACCAACAGTAAAATATGAAAATAACAAAACACACATTACACTACAATATTCGATACTCAATATTTAGATTCAAACAACAAAACTATATAATAATACAACACTTAGCATAATCAATATACAATCATATAATCTGAAAACACATAACCTAATCAATATGAAATTGCTGCTAAGTAAATTTTGAAGTAAAATTGATGAGAAATATTAAATTTTGGAGCTCCTAAGTTCTTTTCATCATCAGACAGGAGAAGTAGTACCCATAACAAGTCACATGACCACAAATTTCCACAAAATATCCTTCATAGGTAAGAAAGTAACAAATAGATTCTAAGTCGGATTTTGATCCCAAAAAACACAAAAATCATAGCTATCATAAGTAAGTAACTAACAAGCAAGATACATACAAAAAAAAATGTCCAAACTAAGGGTATATCATATTTTTTAAAACTAGTGGGGGTACATGCTACCTTCCAGATTTTGAATTGGGACATTTGCTAAAATACTTTTTATTATGGGTATTTAGGTCATTTTACTGTATCACGTGTAAAACACGTAAGTTCACTTTACAGAATTTTAACAGTTTTATCCAAACCAAGGATATTTCTTAGTTTTTAAAATAGTGCGGGTATTTGCTAGTTTCTAGAATTTGAATTAGAATATTTGCTAAACTATCCCTATTAAAAATACAAAAACAAGTTAGTTATAAAAAAATCAAGGCTATCCATCTTAATAGGAGCAAATATGCACTATATCCCTCGTTCGTGATATAGTGGATCAAGATAATTTCTAAACTTAGACGAGAAGAATCATCTATAGATAAGACCCACAAGAGCTCTATTAGAGCATCTGTAGTCGTTATCTATATATCGATAATATCGATATTTAGCTTAAAAAGTAGCTGCAGTCGTTTGCTATATATCGATATTATCGATAAATCGCTACAGTGCTTTGCTATATATGAGAGACGAAGTAGCTTTTATCGATAAGTCAGCGACGGCGTTCGAAGCACCGTCCCACGAAAAAAATTAATATTTTAATCGTCGGACGGCACTTGAAGTGCCGTCCGTTTGGAAAAATTATATTTTATCTGATTTTTTAAACGCCACAAAAGGACGTGCCGCATATCCCGGACGGCACTTGATGTGCCGTCCGTCGAGTTTTAATAAAAAAAAAAAATTTATATGCCAAAAGATGCCAAAAAGATACCGAAAAGATGCCGAAAAGATGCCAAGATGCCAAAAAGATGTCAAAAAGATGCCAAAAATTCCAAAAAACACTGACAATGTCTTGGACGGCACTTCATGTGCCGTCCTAGACTTAAGGGACTTGATTTTTTTTTTGTTTTTTTCTTTGGTTGAACGGACGGCACTTCATGTGCCGTCTGACCGAATGGGACCCGTTTTTTTGCGCTTTTTCACCACCGATGGCACTTCATGTGCCGTCTCTTAATATTATATTATAGATTGCTATAAAATAGCTTTCAACGAGTGCAGCGGAATCGAAAATCTTATTTCTATTCATCCATATATGGATAATTTTCCAATAAACGACTACAGATGCTCTTATAACCCTTTTTCTTCTTAAGCCTCACTTCTAGTCGTCCAAAACAATAGTTCCTCATTAACGGTCTTAATCTCATCAATGTAGACAGTTTACAGGATCTCTTCGAAATTCTGATGAATCTTTGGTTTAAAGCAATCCTATAAACTAATGTCTCATACAATTTTTATAAATGTATGTATGCAGTGAGGGCTAGGGTTTAGGGGTGGGCCCTACTGAGAGTGGGGTATGGGGGATGAGATTGGGTGGTGACTAAGATTGGAGGCCATGCATATGGAATGATTCCATTGGAATCAAATCAACATCAAACTGAAATCCCACTTGATCTTTGAATCAGAGTCAGTAACAGTTTCCGTGATGATGATGCTGGCCATGTCCTTGAACAAACCCTATTGATGTGGGTAAAATTCAATTTAATCTGAGCCGTTTGATTCTTGCAGGATTCGCAACTTTCCGAGCATCTGGTCTATTGATTCGATAGGATTTCTACGGGTCAGGCTCACAGAGAGAGGGTCAAGCCGATTCATTAGGGTACCCTCTCTCTGCTTATAAATACCAGGTCCCCTCCCCATTCTAAAGGTGATAAAATTTTCTCCACCTGAACCCTAGCTTTCATTTTCTTCAGTGACTGACTAGATTGTTGGAGGGTCTGTCGCTGTGATCTCTGCTGGTGTTTCTAGGCCTTTGCAGGTTTGCAGGTGTCCGGGCCAGCCAGCAACCAGTAGCACCACCTCTCCTGCTCCAGACGAGATCCTCATCTCAGATCCAGATTTGCAGCTGAGTTCTGGATCTTAGACCTGTCTCTTCCACTATACATAACAAGAACTCATATTTGTTGCTCCCACCACAAAATCAGCAACATCAGATTGGCGTTATCTGTGGAAAGTGACAGACTGACTCGATTTCAGACTCGGATCTCACCCAGTAGCCGTCCCCCTTCATGGCACCCAAGGCTAAGAGAGCACCCACGCCGGGACGTCAGACCGACCCTCATCATTCTTGCAAAAGAAAGCAAGTCGAGGGTCAATCAGGACTTGGTCCAAGCGCTTCACGCTCGGTTGCCGTTGAACTTCTGTACGTCATCAATAATTGGCAGCCGGTGGAGGATCTCCGGCACCAGCTCAGCCGCTCGAGGGGCGGGGTCGCCCCTCCAACCAGGCTTCGACCCACAGCATTCACCCATCCCAGGTTCGGGAGCAGCGGTGCAGCCGCTCCCCGAGAGACAGGCCAGCCCCGAGCAGTCAAGGCGAACTGATCCCCATCACGAGGGCCGAGTTCCAGGATTTTCGGAACGAGGTCCTCCAGGCCCTCCAGGGAGGCCCCAGAATCGAGCTTCAACATGTCAACCCCCCGCCGGGAAGAAGCCCAGGGCTGTAAGTCTCACGGCTCAACTTAGCCGGCAGACGAGATAAGGTCGTCCTTCAGCGCCTACAAGAAATGAAGAATCACCTCGCTCGAATCGGCGATGGTGGGTCACAACCCAACTGGGGGTATCAGCCTAGCCGACCCCCGTTCTCTGCTAAAATCCTCGATGCCGAGATTCTGAGAAATTTTTCGGCAGCCCCAGTTCGAGATGTACAATGGAAATAGTGGTTCTGCTGATCACATGGAAGGGTTCAAAACCCTCATGATGATTCACAACGCTTTGGATCCTCTCTTCTGTCACGTGTTTCCAGCCACGCTGTATAGCCTGGCACGGGAGTGGTTCTCCAAGCTCGTCCCCAACTTAATTTTCTCATTCGACCAGCTCGAGACGAGCTTCCTTTCTCACTTCGTGACCAGTCGCAAGGTAGCGAAGCTCGTTCCTCCTGGACCTCAAGCAGAAGGAACGGGAGTCACTTCAGGACATCGTGGTAAGATTCACCACCGAGGTTAGGTCGGTTTCTTCTCTTGATGATGGCGTCGCATCCGCAGCCTTTCGGCATAATGTTCGCCACTGCCAGCTGAATGCCTTCTTGGCGAAGAAGCCACCCACTGATTTTCCCCGAACTCCTCAACAGGGCCAAGAAATATATCCAAACCGAGGAGGCTGTGTAATACCCTGATTTTTTAAATATATGAAAGATTATTTATTTTTACCTATGGTATGCATGTGTAACATTTTGGCTATTATTTTTCAACATGATGAATAAGAATATTGTTTTCTATAAAGCATTTTCTTAAAGCCCAATATTAGTTTGCTTATTTTTCTTTTAAAATATTTATTTTGGCCCAAATTAATTTAAGCCCATGGTTTAATCCTTTTATTTTTGCAACTTGTTTTGTGTAACACCCTCTTTTTATAAGACTTGTTATGAGTGTACAAGTTTTATTAGTGTGGCTTGCTCTTACACGTGCACTCCATGTACACGTGCTTTGAGCACTCTTTGTGGCCGGATGTGAGTAGGGAAGTGGGATCAAGTCATGGGTAGTTTTGTAGAGTGTGGGTAGTTATTTCAACCCCCTAGTGCATCCTAACCCTTGATCCTATAACCATCTACTAAATCCTAGCCCTCCATTCCACTTGTCTTCTAGTATAAATACTCCCTCTCATTCCCTATCTCTTTTACACTAAGATCATTATTGTAAGAGAAATATTGTGAGAGAGTTGTGTGTGCTTTTTCTGTGGAGGCCGAGTAGCATTTCTGGAGTTCGGTGTGAAGCAAGGAGCAAGAAGGCGTCCACTACATTAAGGAGCTTTGCTGGATTTCGATTATCTCGTCAAATAAGGTGGGTGGTTCTCAGGACTTCTAATGTAAGATTTATACCATGATTATTATAATTGTTACTATGTTTATGAAAAGTAAATTCAACGTATTAGAAATTGCCTGAGCATGCTGATGATAATAAGAACAAAAGGGTCGGTACAGTCGACTGTCACATGTACAAGTCGACTGGTACGAGACAATTATTTTCATGATGTGATAATAAACATGCATGCAAAACAGATGTAATAGTACGATTGCTAAGTTCATATTTCCCCATGTTACATATGATGGAGGGAAGGTGAACGGATGAAAAGAACTAGCGATGATTTATAAAACTAAGAACGGTCGGTGCAGTCGACTGACGATGTGTTCAGCCGACTGGTGCATTGATTTAATTTTGATTATTCGGCAATTCCATGAAATGAGATATTCCATTATGTTGACCTAGTATAATGAATTGAGATTAATATCTTCATCTTCGCAAGAAAGTTAGGAATAAGTATAAATGCATGTTTAAAGTATTTCCTTAAAGAAAGGATAATATTAGTAACTTGAAATTCCATGCTGCGATGTTACTGAACAAGTAAGAAGTGTGGTGTTTATGAAACATGAATGTATGTATACTGTAATGAAAGTGCATGTTTGGAAAGATAATTCCTGATTTTGAATTCTGAAACTGTCCAGTCGACTTAATGCGTGTAGCAAGTCGACTGAACTGAACATAGAAATGTACTATCAAAAACCCCAGGACAGACGACTGATGGAGTAACAGTCGACTGTCACGTGGATAACATTTTAAACATGAAAAGTTGCGGGACAGCCGACTGGCCATGTGCAGCAGTCGACTCTCCCGATTGATTATGAAGAAGTTGTATTGACTGTACAAGTCGACTGGTCCTTTTCCAAGTCGACTGTACAGAGTAGATTTTGATATGTCAGAGGTTTCATTCTGATTACTGTTAAAGATGTGAACTTTATGATTGATGTTGATGAACTCTTTCTATTGCTGTATGAATTTATATGAAATGAATCATATTTTTGAATTCCGAAACTTACATGAAATGAGTCATACTTTGAATAAAGAATTACATGAATATGAAAATTAAGAACATGATATGTTGAGGCAATGAAAATGAATTCATGAGTTAAAATTGCTCAAATTGGAAATTGTGAATTGGAAATTGAAACAAAAGAGTAGCTAAGTCTCCCCCGGCAATGGAAATGAAATGAGAATTGAAAGACCAAGGTTGGTCATGTACTGAAATGAACGAATAAGTCCGGTTTAGGGAGAGGCTAACTCTAGAGCTTTGATTTTGGTTCATGATTCTATTAAAATAAGGACTAGTGCATAGTGGAGATGTGATGAAAGTAAGAGAAAAACATTGAGTATGAGGGCTATTGAGTAGCGGCGAGAGCGTATCCCAGGAATTCCCATGATGAGTCTGGGTGAGGATACTACTCCAGAGTACCGTCCCAGTGGCGACGCTCGTGGGATGTTTGAAGACTACGGGTGGTGTCATGTCTATGGTGAGAGCTGAATTACCACAGGATGTCTGCATGATGAGTCATGTCAGCGATGGGATTCCCTCCAGAGTGCCTAGGCATGAGTTCGTAGGTTGGAAAATATCCAAGATACTTACCGTAATTACAGTAGTAGATTAAGTCATGGCGAGGGATTGAACCCTACAAAAATGAAGAACGATTAAGAGGCTTGCCCTCGGACCCATGTAGTATGGGATGCATAGAATCCGAACAAGTGCGCATTAGTGTCATGTAAATTAAATAATTGCATTAAGGATTAAGTGCACAATCACGACACGACATCATTAACAGTTTCCCCCTTTGATTTATATATTTTTGTGAACAAGTTTGTGATCTGTTAAGAAATGAGAATCATTATACTGTTTCTGGCATAGAGAGGATGGCCATGTATAATTATCGTCGGTTGAATAAACTGACGTACCCACAGTTTGTATGCAGGTAATTGCATGTTAAAGAGGAATGGATGCATAAAGATTTTACCATGTTGTTGCATATTTACTTAAATGTTGTACATTTTTACTTCCGCTGTGCAAATGAAAAGTGTAATATGATGTAAACTCTGATGTAAAGTGAAAAGTTTAAATTTCCTTGTAAAATTGTACTAAAGAAAGTGAAAAGATCCTGTAGAACATCTCGAATTCAGTGTATTTGGGATTCGGGGCGTTACAGGCTGTGCACCCTGAAAGCTCGAAAGAAACCCCAACTAATAGGAAGAGAAAATTCGATGACTCTGAGCCTCCGAATAAGGCTCAGAAAGGTGCATTCGGTCAGAAACGACCACTTCCTATCCCCTGCTTCGAGAGGTTCACGCCGCTGACTCATAGTGTGTTTATTATGACACCAAGTGTAATATGGCCCCGAGTAAGCCATCCTCATGGAGATTGAGGACAGAGAGATGGTCTGCTATCCTCCCCAAGCGAACAACAACAAGAAGAAGGACCATAGATTCTACTGTCGGTTCCATCAGGACCATGGAAATGAAACTGATAATTGTCGTGCCCTTAAAGACTAGACTGAGGCCCTCATCCAGATGGGGTACCTAAGGGAGTTCACTCGAACTAACCTGAGGGGCCAGAGGGCTTCGCCCCCTCCTCGAATGGCCGGAAGGAGTCCAGAGGCGGAACCCGAGCCCGAAGAAGCTGGGGGACCATCCATTCTTCACTGTGTCCATAGCAGACCCATGGGGGAGAGTCGAGTACCTCCCGCAAAGCCTTCGTACGGGAGTTTAATGCAATTCACAACTAGCACCCCCCCAAGGGTTCAAGGAGTGGCGGTCTCATTCTCTAGCGATGATCTGGAAGGCATCCGACTCCCTCACTGTGATGCCCTAGTAGTCAGCCTCGACATGGTTAATCACAAGGTTAGCCGCATCCTGGTTGACAATGGGAGCTTTTTCAATACCCTATTCCTGGATGCCTTCGAAAAGCTCTCTCGCGAGAGACTGAAACTGGTCGGATACACACTTAATGGGTTTTCGGGTGTCCTTGTCCAAATTGAGGGAATCGTCACTCTCGACGTTACATCCGAAATGACCCAGACCATCCGAACAGAGGCAATGGACTTTATGGTGGTCAACGTCATGGCCGCCTATAATGTCATCCTCGGTAGACCCGGCCTCTGCTCTCTCCAGGCGGTGCCCTCCGCCTATCACTTGAAGTAGAAATTTCCTACCGACCACGGGGTCGGCATTGTCCGAGGCAATCAGGAATCTGCTCGTGCATGCTATATAGCCACAGTGTGGGGGGGGGGGGGGTCTTCCTCCTAGATGCGGTGGAAATCCCATCTGGCAGGAGCTAATTGCACTCGGAGGCCCATCGACAAATTGTAGGAGCCCCCCTTCTCCGGGAGGATGAATCTAAACGGTTCCGAGTGAGCCAATCTCTCGCTTTGGACTTCAAGTTGTTCCTTATTGGCTGTATCCGTCGAAATGCCGACCTCTTCGCATGGAAGCCCTCGGATATGCCAAGGATTTTGGAGGAACTCATCATGCACAAACTAAGCGTCCACCTGGATTTGAATTCAGTTCAGCAGAAGCGGCATAAGTTCGCTCCCGACAGGCAACATATAGTAAAGGAAGAAGTAGACAAGCTCCTCTCGGTGCGGTTCATACAAAAAGTCAACTACCCGCAGTAGTTGGCAAACATTGTAATGGTGAAGAAACCAAGTGGCAAATGAATGATTTGTGTAGACTTCACAGACCTCAATAAGGCCTGTCCTAAAGATCTGTTTCCCCTCCCATACATCGATGCCCTGATAGATGCGACCTTGGGTCACGAGCTGCTGAGTTTCATGGATGCCTTTTCAGACCAAAACTAGATCAGAATATTCCCTCCAGATATCCCCAAAAATGCCTTTGCGACTGGCCAAGACCTTTACTGTTACAAGGTCATGCCCTTCGGGCTAAAAAACTCTGATGCCACATATCAAAGGCTCGTTAACCGGGTCTTTAAATAGAAGATAGGACAGAACATGGAGGTGTATGTCAACGATATGCTCGTCAACAGCCGAAGAGAGCAAGATCATGTCAGCGATCTAGAGGAGGCTTTCGGGGTCCTACGATCCCACATATAAGACCCAACCCCTCCATATGCGCCTTCAGCATCACTTCGGGGAAATTTTTTGAGTTCGTAGTTAGCCAGAAGGCATCGAGGCGAACCCCAAAAAGACTCAAGTCATACTGGACATGGTCTCTCCAAGAAATGTCAAAGATGTTCAACGGTTCACCGCTCGGCCGCTTCCTCTCCAAGTCCAGAGAGAAGTCGCTCCCATTCTTTAAAGCCCTTCGAGGGGCAAAAAGATTAAAGTGGGAAGATCCTTAACGGTGGGATTTCAATCAGATGAAGTCCTACCTGGCCAACCCCCCACTCTATAGCAAGTCAGAGCCAGGTGAGTCTCTCTTCTCTATCTGGCTGCTTTGGAACAGGCGCTCAGTGTCGTGCCAGTCAGGGAAGAAGACGAGATCTAGAAACCCATATACTAAGTCAGTAAAGTCCTGTACGACGGTGAACTCTGATACACCAGGAAGGAAAAGATCGCTTATGCATTGGCGATGGCTGCTCAGAAACTCCAACCATACTTTAAAGCCCACTCCGTCCAAGTCCTTACAGATCAGCCTCTCAAGATAATCCTCAATAAACAAGGGAATTCTGGCTGCTTAATCAAGTGTTCTATCGAGTTGAGTCAGCATGACATCAGCTACCAACCTCAGACAACCATCAAAGGTCATGCACTCACAGAATTCATCACGGAATGCACTATTCCCGAAGCCTCTGAAATCCGAGAGAATGAACCAGTTTGAGATATCTATGTCGACGGATCATTCTGTAAGGGTGGAAGCGGAGCTGGCGTCATACTTAGGGGCCCCGAAGACTTCGTCCTTCAGTATTCCCTACATCTTAATTTCCAGGCATCCAATAACGAGGCGGAATATGAAGCGATGATTGCAAGGCTCATGCTAGCCCACAAGACATGGGCAAGATGAGTAAGGGCCTTCAATGACTTTTAGCTCATGGTCAACCAAATCTCGAGGGAGCCCCATGACACTCGGATGATCCAATACTTGGCGCACATTAGACTCCTCTTAGCTTTCTTCGAAGGCGTCGTTGTCGTGTGGATCCTGAGAGAACAAAACTGATGGGTCAATTCTCTGGCCAAGCTTTCCTCGTCATCCTTCGAGGGCCTAGATTACACCGTCCTGGTCGAGATCCTCCTCAAGCCTAGCATCGAGAACCTCGAGGTCTTTTGCCTCAACCTAGGCATACAAATAGAAACATGGATGGATCCCATCCGAAAGTTCTTGACAAAGGGGAACTCCCACAAGACCCGACTGAAGCTAGAAAGATAAGAGTTCGATCGAAAAGATTCACCATAATTGATGATGTACTCTTCAAGCATACACTAAAGTGGATGGAAGACCATATCTCCGTTGTTTGAGTCCCAAGGAAGCTAAGTATGCGCTGGAGGAGTTGAATGAGGGAATTGGTGGTTGCCATATGGGCAGCAGGTCGCTCGCGAGGAAAGTACTCAACCACGGCTACTATTAGTCGACCATATTGCAAGATGTCCATGATCTTGCGAAAAGGTGTGGGCCCTGCTAGAGATTCTCTTCGATCAGGCGCATGCCACAAGCCAAAATCCAATCAGTCGCTAGTCTAGCCCCCTTCACTATGTCGGGGATGGATCTAGTCGGCACCTTCCCGAAGGCCACGAGGTAAAGGCGCTTCCTCAAAGTGGCCATCGACTATTTCACTAAATGGGTCAAGGCAGAACCCTTGGCCACAATCACTGAACATCAAGCCCAACAATTCTATTGGAAGCACATCATTTGCTTGTTTGGGATCCCGTGAATGCTCATCACCGATAACGAAAATCAATTCGTCGAATTTTTTTCGAAAGTTTTGCGAAGACCTCGGGGTCCAGCAATGATTCTCAGCAATATCACATTCTCAGTCGAACGGCTAAGCTGAAAATGCCAATTGCTAATTTCTTGAAGGTCTCAGAAAATAGTTGGGCAAATCTCTTAAGGGGCTATGGGTCGATGAACTGTCGAGCGTCCTTTGATCATACCGAACAACCAAGAGAATACCCACAGGCGAGTCCCCATTCAATCCGAATTATGGGACAGAGGCTGTCATCCCGCTGGAAAATTGGGCTCCTCTCACCTAGGATCATGGACTTCAACGAGGAATCGAACTCGGGCGATCTCAGGGCAAACTTGGACCAAATGACAAGACCCGTGCAAAGTCCGCCATCAGAAGAAATATCTATCAGCGGCAACAAGAAAGTATGTCCGAATGACATCACGGAGGGCGACCTCATGCACGGGAAGCTTGTTATTTCTGACTCTACCAAGAAAGGAAAACTGACCCCAAATTGGGAGGGCCCGTTTAAGGTATCCCAAGTGGTGCGTCCAGGCACATACCGACTCAAAGACCTGGGAGCAGGGTAGTCAAGAGATCCTGGAACGCGGAGCATCTTATTAAGTTCCATGATAAGCCATTTGGACTAACAGAGAGGTCTGTAGTTGTAATAGGCTCTACGCCTCTTTTCTTTTGTACCCAAGTGTTGAATAAAAGCAATGATTTTTTTTTTCAAAATAGGTCAAAATGTCTCGGCTTTACTCCTCTAAAAGAGAGATTTCTCAACCGCTCAGGTCCTCTTTGCTTTCGCATAAGCTCGGCGCTCGAAATTAACCTCGAGCAATCTCCTGGCTTTCGCATAAGCTCGGCACTCGCCATTGACCTCAAGAAAGCTCCTAGCTTTAGCATAAGTTCGGTGCTCAACATTAATCTCAAGCAAGCTCCTGGCCTTCGCGCTAAACTCAGCGATCGGTGCTCGATGTTAACCTCGAGCCATCTCTTGGATCTCTCACGTACTCGCCGCTCGGCCACAACTCTCTCAAGTCCTCGTCGCTTAGCCTCGACTCTCCACACTAATGAGAGATTCCTTGATCTCTCAAGTCCTCACCGTTCAGCATTGAATCTCTACACTAATGACAGATTCCTTAATCTCTGAAGTCCTTGCCGAGAGATTCCTTAATTTCTCAAGTCATCATTGTTCAGCGTCGACTCTCTACACTGACGAGAGATTTCTTAATCTTTCAAGTCCTCCCCGCTTGGCGTCAACTCTCTACAGTAACGAGAGATTTCTCAATCTCTCAAGTCCTCGCTGCTCGGCACCGACTCTCTACACTAACTAGAGATTTTTCAATCTCTCAAGTCCTTATCGCTCGGTGTCAACTCCCTACACTAACGAGAGATTCCTCAATCTATCAATGTCATCGCTTCTCGGCATTGACTTCCTACACTAACGAGAGATTCCTCAATCTCTCAAGTCCTCGTTGCTCGGCGTCGACTCCCTACACTAACGACAGATTTCTCAATCTCTCAAGTCCTAGATGCTTGGTTTCAACTCCATACACTGACGAGAGATTCATTAATCTCTCAAGTCCTCACCATTCGGCGTCGACTCTCTACACTAACGAGATATTCCTTAATCTCTCAACTCCTCGCTGCTCGGCATCGACTCTCAACACTCGCGAAGAATTTCTCAACCTCTCAAGACCCCGCCATTTGATGTCGAACTCAGACCTCAACCCTTGTAAAAGTTTTAATTTTATTTACCGTCCTCGCCTTCGGCGAGGATCTCCAGCTCCATGCCCTGAGGTGGTCTTTCTTCCACCCGCTGACAGCCAAGAATAGAGCAGCCTTCCTTGCCGCTACCCCTAACTATCAGCGGGTAGTAGAATAACCACCAGTCACGAGAGCTCTCAGTAAGATGAGAAATAAGGAGGGGATATGGGAGTTATAGCCCAAGGGGAGGTCGGAACTCTAAAGTCGTGACACTGATGTGGACGAATCTCAGCCATTCGCCCACATCCAATGGCCTGAAAAGTCTGTACATCTCCCAAGGTCCAAACATTCTGCCTCCCAACGAGGCGCATTTATAATATTGGAAGACGAAACGTCTTCTATTCCAGTCATTCAATATCATCAAAAGACGAAATGTCACATATTTAGCACATCCAAATAGAAGTCGAGCTCAAAAAGTAGAAATATCAGTTTATTACAACGTACAGGAGTTCATCGATACAATTGGTAGGGCTGTAGGTGATGTGATTACAGCAAAGTTACAACCAATACAAACTCAGCCTATACCTCTGCTTAGGGGGCCTTAGGACTGACGCAGACCAGCTCGAGTCCAACCGATTGTGTTTGCTCGCCGACGAGCCCATTAAGATCCCTAGGAGATGTTAAGGTGGACGTCCTACAACCAAACTTTGAGCATCACCTAGCCTCGATGGTGGCTCCAGCCTTAGAGACGACCCCCGCTCGGAGGGTCAATCACTCCCGAAGGAACGGGTTTAGGAGCCACCCACTCTTAGCATCACCTTCAATCTTTGGATCTCCAATTCCTTCTCCACTATCACCTCACGAAGGAAAGACTCTGAAGAGGGGCTTTGAATGGAAGCAAGAGATCTTGACCACCCGGAGACAGCATCAGCCAGGCCTCGGTCATAAATCGTCCTCCGCAGACAGACCGATTCCAAACTCAGCTCTTTCGACCTGTTCATGAAGTAAGTAAGGGCCGCTTTTTGGGACCTAGCTTCTTTGCGATAGTGCACCAAGTTGGCCTCCAAATATTTCACATGATCCCTAAGGTGATTAAGCTCAGCATTACGAGGGTCGAACAAGACAAGATCGACCATCTGACATAAATAAATAAAAAACAAAATCATTCTTAGCCTTATAGACTTGGCCAAATCACAAGAATTCTCCAGCAACAAAGGTTAGCCCAAAAAGTTTCTTTCATTCATTTAAAAAATGGTACAAAAATGCGGTGGCCAATCCGCATTTGGCAAATACAAAAAACAAAACAAAATAAGAGAAAGCTATTGCTGAGTGGAGGGGAGCACGTCATCGTTCCCCGCGACTTCAACCTCGGGGTCGACCTCTAGTTGTTCCTCCCCCTCGCCAGGCTGGCGACCATCTTCCTCCTCTTCATCCCCCCTAGGGGTCGGCGGAGACTCATTGAACTTCATCTAATAATTAAAGTCATCGAGGTCACACTGGGGATACTTGAAGAGCACAGGCTCGATGGCTCAATGGTAGGCCTTGTTCTGGGACGCAATGACCTTATCCATGGCGGCGGTCTTCACCTCCTTGAGCTTCCTTTCAATCTCGGCCTCCATCTCTGTCTTCCTATGAGATTGACATTCGGTGATGGAGGTCAGTTCCTCCCGAAGAGCCCTCTCGCAATCCTCAGCATCATCGGCTCACAATTTTTGCTCCTTCATTTCACGCTCATAACGATGAGCGTTCTTTACTTCCCGATGAAGCTCTTGAGCGTGCAATATCCTCAGCTAGGCCCCAAAAATTTTTGCGTATAAACAAACGGCCAGGACTTAGAAACTTACAAAAAAATTGAAGTTGCGAAAGTCGTTTAGCACTTTAGAAACTTACAAAAAAATTGAAGTTGCGAAAGTCGTTTAACACTTACCACCATATCGGCCCAAGGCCACCTCATGTAGCAGGACTCGGTCAACTCAGTGGCAAAGCCCTTCAGGTTGCGGGGCGTGGCGAGGTGCTCCATCGCCCCGACCGCGATGAGTCCCTCGATCAGTGAGTCTGCTACCTTCACCGACCAGTTAGGGGCCTATGGTAGAAGCCCGGCTTCTTCGATGATCTCATGGACCGAGGGCTTGAAGGTCAGGGACACCCTTCATCAGCAGCTTAGCAATCTTAAGGTTTCTAGAGCTCGGTACCATCTTTTTAGACCTCAAAGTCCCCGTACCATGGAAACCCTCGACTTCTTGGAATTCGAATCGGAGGTCCCGTTAGAGCCTCCCTGAGGTGGCCTCTTATTATGCTTCGACTGCTGGGCAGCCTTCTTCTCCAATTAAGCCCTCCTCAACTCAATCTCAGCGTCGTCCATTGCTATAAAAGAAAATCAAAGTTTTTAGGGCGAAGGAAAAAAATGCAAAGAAAAAAGAAACAAAAAACATATATGATCGGTAGGGCCTAGTCCAATCTGGGCTAGGTGCCTCCCTTGCACGGTCTTCCAGTGAATGCTCTTACCCCTAGGTGACCTGTTTCACTTCACCCCACTCCTCTTCCGAAAGCTCCTTCCTCTTAGGAGGCTTGAGGTTCGGTTTGCAGAAGGCCCACGCGGCCGGAATATCCCATGGAGTTGGACTCCGAATAATAAAGTACTTATTCTTCTACCCCTTGATGGAATCTAGGTGACCTTGAACTACTCAGTTATAGGGCCTGGGAGAGACATAGTATATGCACTCTTGCATCGAAAATGAACTCACACTAAGAGCGACTCAGAAATACTTCAGCTTCAGCTGCATCCCTCTTTTTTCATTAAGCAGGATGTAACACACCAGCTGCTTCCAAGAATTAGGGCCGTACTGCAAGGGCTTAAACCGGCCCAGTTTAACACCACCTTCACGAAAGGGTGCAAAGGGAGCCTCAACCCTGAATCGAATGCATCTATTGGAAACTTGCAGAACCATTCAGACAGGGTATCGGCAGGTCGAATCGTAGGATTCGGCACCATTAACTCATACTCCGGAGGAATGAAGTATCACGCCCGTATCAGGGGAAGATCGGTGCTTTCCACTACTCTCTTCTCTTCATCAATCTTCAACTTCGGTCGGCTCAGAGAAGAGCACTGCACTCCATACGGAACTTTGTCTTTAAGGTCATCCGGATACATTAATCAAATCCGGTTGAGGAAGGAAAGGAACATCTAGCCCATGTTTCGGGAAGAATTCGGGTGGGTCCTCAGGACTTTCTAGAAAGGTCCACTTTAGCTTATTCCTTCAAGCGACTTTCGGAGCGAACGACTCGGTTTGAGGCCCCAGTGAAGAAGTCATATCTGAAGCCTCTCTCTTTCCCACAACACCTTCATCATCCTCCACGTCTCCGTCACCTTCATCATCTACTTCTCCCCCACCAACCGCTTCCACCTCCTCGACACCTTCCTCCGAGTCACTCGACTCCACGACGAAGGGCTTGCGAGTTCGGAGCGGCTCGGGATTGTACACTTTCTTACTCTCTTCAAATGCTGCCCAGTCCGAGGAATCACTGAGATGATCGGCATCACCCCAGTCAGACGTAAAGGCCAAAGAATTATACTGAGCCCTTTACATAATATTAAATGTACCAATCTATTTGCCGGTGCTGGAGAATACGCCGAAGAAGAGAACAATGCCTAAGAAGAGAAGCTTTAGAAGTTAGAGAGAGAGAGAGAGTGCAAGGGGAAAATAAGATTGGGGTGAAGGCATATATAGTCAAAGGAAAAAACACCTTAAAGTCCACAAAGCAATCTCAACCATCTTGTGTTAATCCAACGGTGGATGTGATTTTGATGCTTCGATTTTCACAACCATGACATCATGAGCCCACGTGCTAAACACGTGCCAACTATGGCCAAGTTTTCTATATAAAAAAATTCTTGATGCCTCGATTTTAACAACCATTACGTCACTATCACACGAGCAGTACACGCGTCCACTACGGCCGCAGCAATAGTGAACTCAAGATCTTGCAAAGCCTAACACGCTCGACGCTCGGCATGAACTTCGAGCCACCTAATGGCTTTCTCACAGTCCATCACGCTTGACGCTCGGCATGAACTTCAAGCCACCTACTGGATTTCTCAGCCTATCACGCTCGACACTCAGCATGAACTTCGAGATGACTACTAGCTTTCTCAGTCTATCGTGCTCGACGCTCGGCATGAACTTCGAGCTGGCTACCAGCGTTCTCAGTCAATTGCACTTAATGCTCGGCATGAACTTCGAGCCACCTACTGGCTTTCGCACAAAGTCCATCGCGCTCGACGCTCGGCATGAACTTTGAGCTGGCTACTAGCTTTCTCAGTCTATCACGCTCGATGCTCGGCATGAACTTCGAGATGGCTACTAGCTTTCTCAGTCTATGCACTCGATGTTTGGCATGAACTTCGAGCAACCTACTGGCTTTCTTCCAAAGTCCATCACGCTCAATGCTCGGCATAAACTTCAAGCCACCTACTGGCTTTCTCAGCCTATCACGCTCGACGCTCAGCATGAACTTCAAGCCGGCTACTAACTTTCTCAGTCTATTGTGCACGACACTCGACATGAACTTCGATGTTCAGCCTATCACGCTCGATGCTCAGCATGAACTTTGAGCTGGCTACTAGCTTTCTCAGTCTATTGCGCTCAACGTTCGGCATGAACTTCGAGCAACCTACTGATTTTCTCACAAAGTCCTTCATGCTCGACGCTCGGCATGAACTTCGAGCCACTTACTGGCTTTCTCAGCCAATCATGCTTGACGCTCAGCATGAACTTCGAGCAGGCTACTAGCTTTCTCGGTCTATTGTGCTTGACACTCGGCATGAACTTCGAGCCACCTGCTGGCTTTCTCACAAAGTCCATCATGCTCGATGCTTGACATGAACTTTGAACTGGCTACTATCTTTCTCAGCCTATGGCGGTCGACACTCGGAACGAACTTTGAGCCACCTACTGGCTTTCTTACGAAGTCCATCATGCTTGATGCTCGGCATGAACTTCGAGCCACCTACTAACTTTCTTAGGCTATCACGTTCAATGCTCTGCATGAACTTTAAGCTGGCTACTAGCTTTCTCAGTCTATTGTGCTCGATGCTTGGCATGAAATTCGAGCTGGCTACTAGCTTTCTCAGTCTAGCACGCTCAATGCTCGGCATGAACTTTGAGCCACCTACTGGCTTTCTCACAAAGTCCATCGCGCTCGACGCTCGACATGAACTTCAAGCTGGCTACTAGCTTTCTCAGTCTATCACATTCAACGTTCGGCATGAACTTCAAGCCACCTGCAGGCTTTCTTAGCCTTTCACGCTCGATGCTTGGCTTGAACTACGAGCCACCAACTGGCTTTCTTACAAAGTCCATCGCGCTCGATGCTCGGCATGAACTGTGAGCTGCCTACTGGCTTTCTCACAAGTCTATCAAGCTCGATGCTTGGCATAAACTTTGAGCTGCCTACTGGATTTCTCATAAAGTCCATTGTGCTTGACGCTCGACATGAACTTCGAGCCACCTACTGGCTTTCTCAGCCTATTACGCTCGATGCTCGGCATGAACTTCAACTGCCTACTAGCTTTCTCAGTATATCGTGCTTGACGCTCGATATGAACTTCGAGCTTGCTACTAACTTTCTCAGTCTATCGCACTCGATGCTCGGCGTGAACTTCGAGCCACCTATTGGCTTCACAAAGTCTACCGTGCTCGACACTCAGCATGAACTTCGAGCTGGTTACTAGCTTTCCCAGTCTATCACCCTCGACGCTCGGCATGATCTTCGAGCTGCCTACTAGATTTTTCAGTTTATCGTGCTCGACGCTCGAAATGAACTTCGAGCTGCCTACTGGCTTTCTCATAAGCCTATCACGCTCGACGCTCAGCATGAATTTTGAGCTACCTATTGGCAAGTAAAGAAATGCAGAATGGAATGGACTTGCTTTCTAGCCTTTCCGCAGTAACCAAGGTATATTCGCGCTCACTTATTGACCTATAATCTCACAAAGTCTACCACGCTCGATGTTCGGCATGAACTTTGAGCCACCTACTGGCTTTCTCAGCCTATCATGCTCGACTCTCAACATGAACTTTGAGCCACCTAATGGCTTTCTCATCCTATCACGCTGGACGCGCTGCATGAACTTTGAGCTACCTACTGGCTTTCTCAGCCTATCTCGCTCGATGCTCGGCATGAACTTTAATCTGCCTACTAGCTTTCTTAGCCTATCATGCTTAACGCTCGGTATGAACTTCAAGCCACCTAACGGCTTTCTCACAAAGTCCATCACGTTCATCGTGCTCGACGCTCGGAATGAACTTCAAGTTGCCTACTGGATTTCTCACAAGTATATCACGCTCGATGGTCGGTATGAACTTTGAGCTGCCTACTAGCTTTCTCAACCTATCACGCTCGACGCTCGTCCTGAACTTCGAGCCACCTACTGGCTTTATATCTATCACGCTAGGCACTCGGCATTAACCTCGAGCCATCGACTCGCTCCATCAAGCACGCCATGATTGATGCTCTATGCTCTATCCCCAAGCTCTGATGATCGGAAGGCCGGAGCTCGGCATCACCCCGCTTGGCCTCAACCACATTTCACTTCTCGGGGGGAACTTCTGCTCTATCCTTGGGTGCACTATCGGCTAATCTTCTCACGAGATTGGGCTACTTCTCGACGGTTAGTACATACAACCCTCCAGTAGTGTGGATTCTATGATGTAGGTAAAATCAAATTCAGTCTAAGCCGTTTGATCCCCTCAGAATCCGCAACTTCCCGATCATCAGGTCCGACTAACTACCAATAGCTCCACATCTCCCGCTCCAGATGAGATCTCCATCTCAGATCCAGATCTGCAACTGATATCTATCTCAGACCTTTCTCACAAAGTCCATCACGTTGATCGTGTCAAATCACATATCAAATGATTTGTTCAAACGCCCGAAATCGACACAGTTCGATTTCGTACGTATATCTGATTATACATATATTTTTCATTAGTGAAAACGAACAAATCTGTACAAAAAATAATCTAATTCCGAGAAATAAAATAAAATAATTTTATTACTGGCTCGGAAGATTCCAGTATCAATTTGGTACAAAACAGTCGTATACCGACTAGTATATTTACATATATAATGTCTATTGACAAAACCGGGTGATGTCCACCAAAAATATTTCATTTTGGGAAATAAATGTAAAGTAATTATAAAATAATAATTCTTTATACCAGCCCTGTATTTTCCAGACGTTTTTTCTCAAAAACGCGTTTTTTCAAAATTTTGCACAAGTGTACAAAACTGATACAATACATGTATATACTTACTAGTATATATGTCCAGATAACTTTTTATTTGAAAAATCAAATAATTTCCATAAAAAAATATTTTAATTGAAAAATAATAATTATTAAAATATAATGTCCGTCCGGAATATTACATCCAAAGATTGATGTAGCTGAATTCAATAAGGTGACTCTTCCAGCAAAATTCAAAGCATCGACTTTTCTAGTATTGCATACCTTCACAAAATATTTATCGATCTTTTTGAAGCAAAGTAAATTTCATTCGCTTAATAATGAAGCTCACCATTCTTCTCTTATAACAGAGCAAATACAACCTACCCAATGCATGTATTCAACGATTCCAATAATGTGACCCTATCATTCTTTCTTCACAAAAGCAAAGTAAATTAAAATAAAATAAAATAAATTTTGTAATCATGTTATTTAGTCGGAGGACAGAGGATGGTTGAATATTTATGACGCATTAGATTATAGATGAGTGAGATGCAGTACATGTACCGGATATAGAACTGACGTGGAAATCAAGCTATTTAGCACTCTCAAATGCTAATTAACGGTAGGTATATGGTGGTAAAATTTAAGGTTTAACGGTTAATAGGCGCCTATAGTTCAATTTATGTACTCTATAGAGAAGAGAGAATGAATCCTTTTTAACACATAAGAGCATCTGTATCTGTAGTCGTTACTTGTCAAATTTTGGGTAAATAGCAAATAGAAATAGCAAAAAAGAAATCTTGCTGCAGTCGTTCAGAGCTATATTCGATTGGTCGTTTGTTTTTTTTAAAAGACGAAAGACTGTCTATCGTCGTAGAGTGTGCGGTTTGAGAAATATTTCGGGACGAAAAATTATGTACCGTCTTTGAATCGAAAAAATATTAAAAAAATCAAACTGAAGTTTGGACGGGGTATGATCCGTCGGTTTAATTTTTTTTTTTAAATATGCCAGGACGGGAGATTTTCTCCTGTCAATCTCACAATCGCATTTAACGGACGGTGTGTAATAAGCCGTCGGTGGTTTTGTTTAAATTTCTTTTTTTTAAGGTGGGCAGGCCAATTGGGAATTGACAAGTGTGCTGATTCTCCTATTTTGGCATCTAGCGGCTTGTGAATTGACGATGCATAATGCATCGTCTCTTAAATTTTTATTTTTTTTTTCCCTTTTCAAACGGGGTTTAATCCATCGTCTTAAATCACTTTTTGTACGTCTTCCCTACGAGACGAAATTTAATCTTTCGTCTCTACTGACGGACGAAATAAAATAGGTCGTTAGCTATATTATGGCTTTTGCCAAATCGTCTGCTATATTTGGCAAGACACTATTCATCGTACACCCAAATTTTGGGTATTTGGACGACGACTGCAGCTCTCTTTTTCCAAATTTTTGCAAAATTTGGGTATTTAGTCCATGACTACAGATGATCTAAGAATTAATAGTGCTTCTCTCTTTCCAAGTACAGTGGGAAAACTTTCATTCAGCATATCCATCTTTTTCTATCTTGTATTTACCAAATGGAAATTTATTTGTTGGTGTATTGATCATTTTCTCAAATGAAGCTTGAGCAATGTATCGTATCATGGCAAAACATATATATATAGAGAAAAAGGGTATGAGCAACTTGCTCATTTAGTTAATAAACAATTGATGATGTGGCATACATATAACTGAAAATGCCTTAAAATGGTTAGTTATTCAATGTATCACATGCAACTTGCTCATTTAGTAAATGAACAATTAATTATGTGGCATGCATGTGATACATTGGATAAGTAATCCTTTAAGGATTTTCCAATCACATGTTTGTCACATCATCAATTGCTCATTTACTAAATGAGTAAGTTGCTCATACCCCTTTTCCCCTATATATATATATATATATATATATATATATATATATATATATATATATATATATATATAGAGAGAGAGAGAGAGAGAGAGAGAGAGAGAGAGAGAGAGAAATAAATAAATAAATAAATAAATGAGTTGTTTTGGTGGGAATTTGAATTTGAGTTTTGGGGTGAAAATTTGGAGAAAAAATGTGTTTTGTGGGGTTAGATCTGGGCCTTTAATTTTAGAGGATTGAAGGAGAACCACTTGATAACTTTCTTTGTATTTTATTATATAGATATATATGTCTCTGCCAGATTACACATGTACATAATATACAATACATCTGCTCTAGTATGCAAGCGCATGCCTAATAGTCTTGAGTTTACATCCTTCGTTCTTTAACTCCTAAATAAATTCATAATGAAAGCATATTAGGAGTTTGCAACTGCAACTATTGCATCCTAATTATTAATTTGTGTTTTCATAGATTACAGAAGAAAATAGCACTACATAATAAAACATGAATAAAACTTCGTGCGAAAAAAGAAAATTACAAACACAAATAAAGACTGCCAAGTAACCACTCAGAGGATAAAGCAATTCATTCATTTTTTTCTCCCAAACCCCCCCCCCCCAAATAGGGAGCAAACCCTAGATCTGACCGTGGGGGCGGCGGCTAGGGTTCATCGCCGAATCACCTTCCCTTCTTCTTCCCGTCGAGTCTCAAGAGCGAGAAGTCGGCGCCTAGGGCTCGTGCGGCGCCTTGGGTTTGTGCGTCTTCTTCCCGTTGCCGACCCAGATCGAGGAGGACATCGCGCCTCATAGCGAGCCACCGTCGACCACCTCCTTCGCCAAAGCAGAGCCCCCTTCGACGCGCCTATCTGTGTGCGCCTCCTCCGCCGGAGCAGTTCCCCCTGTCGATGCGCCTTCAAAAACCCCTTCTTCTTCCCATCGCAGACGCCGTACAGCGGAACCCATGGTCTGTGTGTGCTCGTGCCACAGTTGCCGAGTGCCAGCATTGATGCCTCCGTCACGAAAGCCTCCGGTCGTCGTCGAGGAGCGCGCGACCTCAAACGCCCAGTCACCGACGCCGTCAGGTAAGGTGGTTGGTGGGTTGGGGTTTCCGCTCCAGTTCTGTGGACTCTTTTCTTCCAGATCTGAGATCTGGGTTGCTTTTGGAGTTGGGGATTTGGAGGTGGTTTTATTGGGGTTGGGGTTGGGGTTGGGGTTGGTGTTAGATAGGGTTTGGTTGGCCTTGCTAGATGTTTGTCCGGATGTTCTTAGCGCTTGCCACCATGTCCACACTCTCGGGGTCAATCACGGCAATCTGTGGCTATGATTTGGTTTTTGCGAGGGTTGGTAGTGCGTGTGAAGAAGCCGGGTGTGCGGGTTATGATGTTTTGCACGATTATGGAGTTTAGGCCCGAAGATGGGGTCCCTCCGTAGTGTGCGCTCACTGTTACCGATGCTTCACCTTCCCCTAGTCGGCACCGGCATTCCAACTTGTTCTTGGGGCCCGAATGTTCTTCGCTGTCGCTACCATGTCCACGCTCTCGGGGCGAATCACGGCGATCTGTGGCTTTGATTGGGATTTTGAGGGTTGGTAGTGCGTGCGAAGAAGCTGGGGTTTGCCTCTCTCTTGCTATGAAGAGAGAGTAAGTGCGGTAGTAGTGGGGTATTATTAGGGGGGTGGAGGAGTTGTCTGAGTTGGGTTTGATTTAGTGTGAAGAATGAAGTGTAGTACGGTTGTGGGGCTAGGGCCTGAAGACAGGGCCCCCCCATGAGAGGTGCTCACTCGTTACTGCACAGGGTGGGGCTTGGGCCTGCAGAAGGGGTCCCCTCATGAGGTGCACAGAGGGGAGATGTTTGTGTTTTTGGTCGGCAGTATGTAAGTCACACCCTGAACTCGACCTTCTTTAATTCACTACCACAAACTTTGTAACAGCACCGCCACTACGCCCTCATCATTGACCTTGAGATCTAAAACGTCCACCACCCACAGGGGCGAGAGGTGATGGCGATTCTTCAGATTGGTTGTGATTTCGTTCGGGTTTTACGTGAGAGAGTGAAGATATTGCTTCTCACTACTCTATGCAGGTGTCTATTTGTGTCTTGGACTGTGTTCGTGGTTAGGGTGAGTGAGAGTTTTGCTTAGTGAGAAATCGCTTGTGAGAGCTAAAGCCTGAGAGAGGTGAAGGTATCCTCTCCACGGCTTTACTTTGGTTGTGACTTCGACTGGGCAGAAAGTGAGTTTGTTGGAAATGGTGTGGGAGAGGGGGAGAAGGTTGGGACCGGCGAATACCCAAATCCCACGTGATTCGCTTCAGGTGGGTGTGCGCGCGCCGTGGAGGCGGTGCACGAAGCTTATGTGACGTACATACAATTAATCAGTTTTCGCTATGTGACTGGGCCTAAGCTGGGGTCCAGTACAATATTGGTGGAGGTCGGGGACAAGCTGTAGTCAGTTCGTCCTAGTTGTAGTTTTTTTGTGGCCCACCCTCTAAGAGAGTAAGCCATGGTTGTATGTATTGGTTATATTGCTTCATGTTCTATTTTGTTGTCTGTAGGTTGTAATTTGTCCCAGTACTCTGGGTTTGTTTGGTTAATTCTCATTAATGAAACAGGGTGGCCTTATTCCACCTTTTCTTATAAAAAAAAAAAAAAAAAAAAAAAAAAAAAAAAAAAAAAAAACACTCGGAGAATGAGAAAGCTAAGCCTCCTCATGTGGTACATAGATGGAGCTGAGCATAGCCTTCTCCAACTAGTTAACACACTAGCTTGATCATAAAGATATTCATTTATGCCCAAAATCGAAAATTTTGCCGTACTGACCCACTTTTTGAAAATATTTGGCGCTCTGACCCACTTTCTAAACAATTAGCGAACTGACCCAGTTTTGGACACGTCAGCAAAAATCGTTATTGGGAAAAACGACATAGGTTATTTACATGCCGTTTTTCCAAATAACGGCATCTATATTTTAAAAATGTGTTATGCTGTTATTTGGAGTAACGGCATAGGTCATTTTGTTTTTCGACAGCTTGTAGTTTTTATTTAGAGAAAAAATTGCAAGTGTAAAAACCTTATAACAGATGCCGTTATTTCAAATAACGGCATTCTCATTACTGATGTCGTTATTTGGAATAACGGCATCAATTATAAATTTTTTTTATAAAAAAGTAATTTATTATTCATCCTCTCTGACGAATAAGTTAATTTTTAAAAAATATATATATAACTGATGCCGTTATTTGGAATAACGGCATCAGTTATTTTTTTTATTTTTAAATTAACTTATTATTCATCCTCTCTATTTCCAAACAACAGCAACAGTTCATTTATATATAACTGATGCCGTTATCTCCAATAACGGCATCAGTCATTCAAATGCCGTTATTGGGGATAATGACATTATTTATAAGGTTTTTTCACACTTAGATTTTTTTTTAAAGTTAGAAGATTCACACTTGTAAGATAAATATACTGATGCCGTTATTCCAAATAACGGCATGGTAAAAAAAATGTAAAATAGAACGGTACGTAAATAATCTATGCCGTTATTTTCAATAACGGTTTATGCTGACGTGTCCAAAACTGGATCAAATTGCTAATTGTTTTCGGAAGTGGCCCAAATATTTTCAAAAAGTGGGTCAGTACGACAAAAAATTCCCTAAAATCCCACTTCTGCTTTCCTGGATGAACAACATTCCTTCTCCCTAATTGAACCTGAAATAAAGTAAACATAAACAAAAGTAGAAGACAAACATTAGCAATGACAGTCTGCTCCCTCTTCAATTCAACTTTGGAGGTCACCCATGCATTTGGTTCCACCGTGATATGGATAAAAATCGGAGCCCCTAGAACTCAACACATATCTCAAAGCTTCAAAGGCAATACATTAATTTCATAGCAACAACATGTTTATTAGAAGGGTATAGGCCATCTTCTGGCCCATCAAGCTTAACCAGATGCACAATTATGGCTTACTTACAGTCTAAGAAAAAGAATTTCTATCTAATTTCAGTTGTCAGTCAAATCCCCCAAAATCAGGGATTAAATAGGCTAAATTGAAAAAAAAGCCTCACTCAACTATGGTCCTCTTTAAAAAAAAACACTAAACTTTTTTGGTGCAAAAAAACTGCGGTCAACTATGTTTTCAAAAAAAAAAAAATTTAAACCTCACTCCTCCTGTAACGCCCCAAATTTCACACAATAAATAAAAATCGTAACACATCCAAAATCTTTTACTTCAAATGAGTAGATAAACATAATATAATACGAGAAAATGTAGAAATCTTACTACAAATCCAAACCACTTGAATTAATAAGATGGCAGGCTCAGAATGTCACACTACTATGCTAAGACCTCAAGCACCCTTACCTGCAAAACCAAAATCTATGGGTTCGTCAGCTTGTGAGGCCGACGGTAAAAACCCAAAGAACTTTAACTAACTCCCAAAACACAGCATAATAGATTAAAAACTTGAATCAATGTATATGTTAAATGTAAATGGAAAATAGTCAGTTATACAATGTTGTATGAGTGAGTGTGGAACTAATTTACTAAAGTGTTAAACATATACTTACTATACTAATATACACAATTCAAATATGCACTTTTAATGCATGCTTGTTTGGAATGATATGTTGCCCACACAACATAGTTTCCGAATGCAACTTCTCATTACAGGGTTCAACCCCTCGCTATGAAATGCCCAAATCCAATGATTTCTACTCTAATGCGTAATCACGTGTAAGTTACACCTCCAGGATATTGGACCTGACAGGCACACCCCTAGCCCGCACACTATGGATTTTCCGGGCGTATCCTTACTCACAAACCCCAGCAAGTCGTTCTCTCGTAATTACGGACCTGACAGGCATACCCCTAGTCCACACAATGTAGATTTCTGGGCCTATCCCCAATTCCGAATATTCTTAGGAACCGCAGCTCTCTACCAGAAATGTTCATCATTGTTTATGTCATATCTTCTTCTAATACAAAATATTAATTTAACTAATGCAATATCTTAGTCTAAATAAAGCAAAATATAATTTGGACTTAATGATCTTTATTCCAGACTTACATTTTACACAAACTGGAATCTTAGTCAAAACGACCATATTCCACTCCTCCCTCGGAGTTCTCTAACTCTTGCCATACTCGAGCATCGCCTAAGTCACAATCATTCCCTTGAATTTGACCAAGTCATTCTCTCGGATTTATAGACCGTACCGGCCTACCCATAGTCCACACATATGGATTTACGGGGCGTATCCTTGGTCCCATGTATACAATCCACCATTAGAATATTCGACTCACTACAAGGAATTTGACATATAGTGACAGCAAAAATTCGTAGGTAAAAGGCGAAAAACCGTAGGTATAGCCCGTAAAACCTATACCGACGGACATATTTTTCCGTAGTCAATGATTCGCTATACCCACGGCAGAATGCCGTCACTATAGCCTATAGCGACGATTTTTTCACCCGTTGGACAAAACCTCGGTGTTATACCCACGGTTTCGTATCCGTTGGTATAGGTTTTAAAGACACCTCTTGTTTTCCTATACCCACGGTTGAAACTCCATTGCTATAAGTTTTAGTGATGGTTTTCGTATCCAAATATTTAAATATATACCTATCGCTCTATACACAATTTTTTCGTATTAATTAGGCTTATGATAATTTAATATTTTCTTATATAATATTAATCCAATTATAAACTAAATACACAATAAAATAGATAAATGTGTTTATGAAACAAAATTAAATAAAATTAAACTTCAATCATATTAAAAATTAATGAAGTATTACAAGCATGTCAAATTACAAAATAGTTAATAACCAAATACACAATTGAATTCATGTGTGCATACATGAGAATCAATACTTTAAACTACGATCAACATATTCAATGGCATTATAAGATAACATTCAATTGACTCCTCACTTGACATACGACACTAACAATTTTCTTATTTTACGGCAACCAGATCTTGATTGATCTTGATTGATCTTGATTCTCTTTGCACTAATCTTCTTTTAGCATCCTGCAAATTTCCTTTACAACCTTCTTTACTTCATCGTCGGCAAACACAAACTCAGCTGCATTTTGAGCGAGTTCAATCATTTCTCGCTTGTTAAGAGCCCTTCACAAACAAAACAAAGCAAAAAGATCTAATTTTGGTCATCAACAAATAGTCAATATTTAGATAGCATGCAAAATGTGTCATTCAGTACTACGAGAAGCTTTGGTGCGTTGTTAAGTTGGAATTTCAGTATATTTAAATATTAGAATTATGGTCTCATCTAGGATCTGCTTCGTTAATCATATGTAGAGATAACTAAAAGAATCAATTTGATGGGGATCTAAATATAAATCAATTTGAATGAATTTTATAGGTAATAGATGATCAATTTAAAGCACTTATTATTGTTATTAGCAAATAAACTACAAATTACCAGGTACATGTACAAGCTTCATTTTGATATCAAGTCCGGTGTCGTTTAGGGATACTAGGATAAATGAAGTGTTGATACCATGGCGATTACCCATCAATCCGTCATAGAATAACAGTAATTGTAAATTTCACAATGAAGCCCCGGGCAGCAAAGTCCCAACCAAAAGCTCACCATTAATGCCCTTTGTTTCCATGATAAAAAAACGAAGCTAAAGTTCCAGGATCATAAATGAAATATTTTATAAGAAATTGGACAACATGAACAAATCAGTATGCACCTGCCACCATCCTTCTGCACATATGGGAAATCCCCACCATTAAGTTTCGCACATGAACAAATCCTCGGATCAACACATTCACCTTTGCACTGGCATCCAATAACATCTGAAGGAAGCTTTAAGCTATTCGAGAATCTAATAGACCTGCAATACTCGAAATCTACACAGAATTTCCACACAAAAAAAGTACATGTCAGTACAAAAATAATTTTTATATATACATAGATAATTAGAAACCAAAGATTGTAAACAGTCCGGAACAGAAGGAAACTAGGTTACATGCTCATGGAAGTTTTTATATCTTTAAAAAGTCAAAAAGCATGAAATTTTATAATCAAAATTGGTATATGTGCATATCTACACATTATATAATGTACACATTTGTGCATATATGTATGTGTATTTGTGTGTAACAATATGAGTAAACATATATACATACAAATGAATATTTGTATAAATCAAAGGTAAAGCCTATAATACTCGCCTGACCAGCCAATACCTGATTTGAAACCAAAAGAGTGGGTTTTGATCCTCCCAGAAACCACCTCTTAATACTGGCTTTACATATGAAGTCTCAAAAATTCACTTGACCTAGATTGTGAATTACCTTAGACTGGGCTTGAGAAAGAACATATTTCATCAGCTAGTAATACCTCTTTGGAACCATTTGGATAGAAACTTAAAGATTCCCTTTCAAGTTTAAGGCAAAGGGTAGAGTAAAATTTTCCTCCTCGTATTTCGACACCCATTCTTGTTTTTCCAGTATAAGAACCATATTGTACTGATACTCATAAAGCTACATTCAATAAAGCCACAAAAGGTAACAACTTTGATTACAATAAATAAAGAAAAATACCCAAATTAAGAAATTTTTGTACCTCGGCTTCGATTTTAGAGATGTAGCCAATGAGAGCGGATTTATCCCTCTTCTTGATCGTCTCTTCGTCGAATCCCGCCTCTTTGAGGCGCTTCCAGATCGTCTCGTCCTTAGTTAAGGAGTTGAGGCCGATGGATGGAGTGGAGGGTTCCAAAACCCTAGATCGGACTGCGATGGAAAAGGAAGGGGTGGACGGAGAGGCCCGAGTTCGAAGGCTCGCCATTGGTGTAACCCTAGATCGCAGTCGAAGTCGAAAGAGGAAAGAAGAAGAAGAAGAAGAAAGCAAGCTCGAAAAGATGCCTCCTTTTTTGTGCAAACTTTATTTGGGGAAATTATTATTTTTAATGTTAAATGGAATAGCAATTTTGAGAGAAGATTCAATACAGCTATAATTGCCTTGGATTTAGCGATTAGGAGTTTTAGAGGGATAAATGAAATATTTTGGGAGGAAAGAAAGGAAAAATGAAAAGGTTGGGGGGAAAATAAATTATGGACTATACCCACAGTATTTTATCCCATCAGTAAAACTTATAGTTACGGATTAAAAGCTCTAAAGCTATATGACATCTATACCCACAGTTTACTACATGTTTGTAGGTATATGATACCTATACCCACGGTTTTAGTGACCGTCACTACAGGTGTCCGTTGGTATATGTCAGATTTCTTGTGGTGACTGTCTTTGGACAACAATACAGTGGTCCTGCGAAAATCATATAAATTCTAATACTTATCAGAAAAATAGATTCTTAGTTTCATATGAAACGTAAATAAGTATACTATAACATTGTAGTTAAGAACATCTAACGACAATTAATTATGTAAATTCCATATGCGGAATAGTAGGTTCAGATTCTAGAAAACTGTAGCTCTTGTTACTTATAAAAATCACTGAAAATCTCACCCTTCATAGAAATTTGATTTCTTATACTCGAAAGAAAGATTAACGAAACTACTTTAAATTTTAGCTTTAAGTTTCATCAAAATACAGCATATAAAAGGTTAAAATTAGAGCTAGTATCGGGTCCTATCGGGTCGGGTCCTCCACTACCCGAACTCGGACCCGGTACCTCATGGATCCAAAACTTGGACCCGAACTCGGACTTGCAAGAACCGGGTCCGGGTCCGGGTTCGGGTCTGGGTAAAACAAATTACCCGTCGGGTCTGGCAGTAGAGAATAAATATTTGCACTTTAAGTATTTTTGCACCCGATACCCTACGATTCTAACAATTTTTGCACTTAAGTACATGAATTAATATTATATTTACATATCTATCTTCAACAATTACTTTTATATGTATATTCCTATAACCTTATTATTCAAATTCTATATGTTTGGGGGTATTTTTTAACGGGTCCAGGTCCGAGTCGGTTCTATTTTGAGCGGACCCGGACCCGGATCCTGATCCGAAAGTGCATCGGGTCTTATTTTAGGATCCGGACTCGTATAGATCGGGTTTGTTCCGGTCCAATGCCGGGTTCGGGTATCGGGTAAATGTGGCAGTACTAGTTAAAATGATCAAAAAAATCATAAGGTATACAAATTTCCAAAACCAAGGCAAAATTTTCAATCTGCCATAAGTTCGAATATATTTAAAATACTAAATGATATCTGAAACTCATGAAATTTTGTGAACATATTATAGACATATACTAGGTTCACATATAAAATCATCAGCTTTAAAATCTGTACAATTGGAAGGAAATGACTTTTGAAAGTAAGCATAATATTCAGTACAGAATTATAGAATAGGTCGTTTTAGTTCTTAACCATAAATGAATTCATATTTATTTAAAATACCAAATGACATCCAAAAATCATGAAATTGAGCTGTTATAGACATATACGGAATACACATATAAACATTTCAACTTGAAATTCCATCTAGTTAAAGAGAAATAATTTTCGAAAGTAAGTTCTAAATTTAGGACAGGAACTGTAAAACATTTTAAAGTTAATCTTACCATAATTTTACATAATTTGTAACGCCCCGATTCCAAACACAGGCAATTCGTAGCAAATACAGGATCTTTTACTTCAATTCGTACAAATTTACAAGAAATTTAAAATATTTATTTACAATATGTTCTTTACAACAGCACAACGGAATTAAATGAATACAATATAATCTACAATAATAAAAATCCTTCAATCTTGTAATCAACTCATCATAGTGACTTCAAGCCCATGCCAAGTCCAATCTTGTATCTGGAAAACTGTGGGCAAACGTAAGTGGGACGCCTCTATATAGTCTGACAGTGGACTCCATGACTATAGACCCAGTTTGACGGTGAACTCCGGGACTGTGGTTGCTTGTGGGGTGAGACGAGCCTCAATTAAATTCGGAACTACGATTGATCTGACGGTGGACTCCAGGATCATGAATAGTTGAGTGGATGGGAGGCAGATCGCCAATGTATATGTACATACCGGGACTAGAGGGGCACTTGCGGGATATTCGCACGACAAGGATTTTGTATGGTTTGACGGTGGACTCCGGAGCTGGAATCCGTACTCGTGGAATGTCTAAACCTTGTTTTTGTTACCGTAGTAGAATTTTCAAAATGAAGGATTGAACCCTATATGGTGGAGTACGTAAGGGCTTGCCCTCAGACCTATATAGTATGGGATGCATAGAATCCGAATAAGTATGCATTAGTGTCATCGTAGTGTAATATCTGCATTAGGCATTAAGTCATATCATACACTGACATGACTAGGATAGTCACTTTTCCTGTTTGCATTCAAGTTTGTATTTGCTAAAGTAGAAGAATCGCTGTATTATAGCATTGCGTCAGTTGTACGCAACTGACGTGCTCACAATTTCCGAGATGCAGGATTGGACTTGGCACGGGCTTGAAGTCACCATGATGAGTTGATTACAAGATTGAAGAAATTTTCATTTTCATAGATTGCATTGTATTCATTTTAATTCCAATGTGTTGTTGTATAGAACTTGTTGTAAATAAAAGTTTTAAATTTCTTATAAATTTGTACGAATTTGAAGTAAAAGATCCTGTATTTGCTACGAATTGTCTGTGTTTGGAATTCGGGGCGTTACATAATTAATTAACAATTAACACATAAACTAAGCATATGAATACCCACCTAATACAACATATATAGATTCTCTAACATGCATAAACCCTACAATATAGTTGAAATTAGAGTAGTAAAGTTGTTACCCACCTATAACTTCTGAATTCAATTGCTTCTAAGCTCCTCGAAGCGTTTCAACACCAAAATCGACAAACTTAACCTTATGACCACAACAAAACATACACTATTACTATCACATTTCTTATGTTAATAATCTACAACTCATGAAATAAAATTAAGTTTCTAAGTTTACCTTATGAAATTTTCAACTCCAAAGAGTTTGTTTCTCATCTAGGCTTATGTGGGTATTTATAAACCTAAATATGCACTATATTATTCAATTCATTAATCCACCTCCCCTAACTCTAGATTCTAATTAATTTCACCTCCCTAAACCTCCTAAATGGCTAACTAGTAAGAATCATGCATAATATAAAAAAGTTGATAATTTTATTAAGGCTCCTTTTTGTGATATTTATTTTCTAGAAGTCCCTAACACAATTGCTCTTAAGTCCTTATATAAAAATAGAATATTAAATATGCATATGGGTCATTCCCAAATATTTATGTTTTACAAACTAAAATTTAAAAATATTCAAGTTATTACATAAGATATTATATGCAATTGTACAAAATACCGGTGCATAACACATGCGGAAGCAAAATTATTATAACTCAATTTTGCGGGGTGTTACACACCCCCTTGTCGAAAACATAGTTGACGACGGTTTTTTGCACCAAAAAAAGTTTAGTGTGGTTTGTTGAAAGAGTCATAGTTGAGTGAGGTTTTTTGCCATTTAGTCTATTTTTTATATCCTTTTACTATGAGAATGTCTAGTCGAATCTTAAAAGATACATTTTTAGGTCTATCTTCTACAACTAATTCCTAGCCTATAAATATCTCCTTTCCCTAATTCAGTGAGAGACAATCAATATTTCACCACTAACAAACCATAATGTTTATTCTGGGTTACTAACTTGAGCGTCGGATGGTCTTACGTCGGAGCCACCTCCAGTGTGAGACTTTTTGCTGGTTCCTGAATGTTTTTCACCCGTCCAGATCCAGATCCAAGTGACTCCATGCATTTTCAGCTGTTCATATTCATACCCTGATCAATGGTCCAAATCCTTGGTTTCTTATTCAACAAAACAGTTCATCATCTGAGTGCTCCCACTCCAAAATTAGCAGCAATAAACCAGATGCTATGATTATTTTGGTGTAGTGCCACATTGGGTACTAATGGAATGAACACAATACGGTTTTTACATTTCTTCTTCTCATTGAAAACCACAATCTCGGACTCCACAACCACCCAGAAAAGGGATAAAAGAGCAACAACGATGGTCATACCATGGCAGAGGCGCCCAATATGCCCCATCCAACTATGCATTGGAACAACCCCATATTCTGATTTGTCAGATGTTATGGTTACTTTGAATCAAAATTATGGGCACAACAACCGACCTCACATCCACAAGAATCTTCCATATCCCAACAAGAGTAGGATTAACCCCCCATAGTCTGATTTTTCGTACAATATGGTAGTTTTGATACGGCGGGATGACAAACTCATCATTCTCCTCCATGACAATAATCATCCTAAGCCCCCAAAATTCTACCAAAACTCGAGGTGAGAAGCATCCACAAACATGGGCATCGAAATTGTTGAAAGTAAAGAACAAAAAGAGGAGAAGCCATGAAGATAATGGGTTCAAAACAAAGGAAAAGAAAGATGATTTGGATACCTATAGTGTGAAGAAGAGAAATTAGGCTTCTAGATCTACATCTAGAAGATTAAGGAGAATCTTACAGATGTTGATGTTGCAGGGAAGGAAGAAGAAGGTTGGAAGAGGATGGGAAGACAGCTAGCGCCTCCCCCAAAACCCACCCTTTTTGCGTACTTTAGCAGAGAGGAGGGGAAGAGAGAGAAAGAGAGGTATGTGAATCTCCAACTAATAGCATCATAATTATTTGGTTACATATATCTCGGTAAATATGAGAGAGTACTTCAAACTATGGAGCAAGATAACAACTTCTAAGTTCTCTATTGAGACATTTAAGGCATACTAGCAAGGTACCCCGTGCATGCGCGGGGCAGACATGAGAGCCAGATTGGACCTATTCCATGGTAATGAAAAGTTGTTGAGAACTATTGTGCGAAGCAACAATTTTTATTCTATTCCCAAGTGTAAATATGTCAGTTATAGTTGATAAAATACAGATATGAATGTCAAAGTTCAAATATACTGAAAGGTTATAGAGAATAGCATGTAAA
Organism: Hemerocallis citrina; assembly: GCA_017893485.1. Taxonomy (NCBI): domain Eukaryota; kingdom Viridiplantae; phylum Streptophyta; class Magnoliopsida; order Asparagales; family Asphodelaceae; genus Hemerocallis; species Hemerocallis citrina. The sequence continues at coordinate 220,078,387 of CM030364.1, forward strand.
TGATCGGTTAACTATTACCCCAAACCAGATAGTTTTTAGCCTGATAAAGAGGTCAAATCAAAAGAAACGCCCACCTCGATCTCCAAATCCGAGCACCCAAACCCTAACCATATACCTCAAAGAGAAAAACAGAGAAAAAGTAGAATTAAACCCCCCAAAAAAATCAAATTTTACATCCCAAAAGAGATGAAATCCAACAAAATATTTTTCTCGAACCTTAAATCTGATCACCAAAACCCTAACCCCATACCTCCTTAACTCCATACCTGAAAGATTACATCCCATAAAAAGATCAAATCCAACGAAACACCCATCCTGATTCCCAAATCAGAGCACCCAAACCGTAACCCTTTATAAGAAAGATAAGATATACAAAAGACTAAATATTGGTGAATGAAGAACATACTGCAAGAAGCACTGATGAATAAATATCACATAAATCACATAATCATGTGTTAAAATATAACAATAAATTTAAAATAGAACCGACGAAATCACCACTCACAAAATCAAACTACAACCAAGAAAATACTATATGTGAAAATTAATGTACCAAATTAATCATAAATTCAATAAGGAGAAGATACGAAAAACAGAAAGAAATATTGCGAAAATAAGATAGAATGATGGATGCTCAGATTTATCTTGAATTCAATACATGATCAATATGCTTTTTTTAAATGTTTTCTCTCTCTTTCTCTCCAAGCATTTGGTTGCAAACATTACAGTTGTCACTAATATTGTAAATAAGATCGAGTTAGCAAAGAGAAATGACTGATTTTGGTTTTGCTTCCCTTTTCAAATAAAAAGACCCGAGAAATTTCTTAATCAGTCTAGTTTAATATATCTTGATTATCATCATCGCCTCAAAATAATAAACCAAGCTAGCTAGAAAAAACACCACTTTCTCGATGTACATGCAAGTACAACGAGGTTTGTCAATCTTTATAATCGCAAGCAAAATGCTCCCGAAAACAATGTTCTGAAGCAACCTCCATACCAAGAACTAAACCAAAATCCATACAACCAAAAAGTTTCCAAATAAAGACCTTTCCAACCAAAATAACAACTATAATACTAAACGCAAAAACTTTAATCATCCATATAAGCAACACCCACATCGAAAACCAAATCCTTCGAACCCCAAACCAATAAACATGACCAGTCACCACAACAAAAATGATTTCAACCCAAAAAAATATATATCCAAAGAAAACTCACCTAAAATCTCAAATCCGATCACCGAAACCATAACCCGACATCTGATTCCTTTTCAAATACAAATACCAAATTTCTCAAAGATTATAGTTTAATATATCTCGATTATCATCATCGCCTCAAAAAAATAAACCAAGCTAGAAAAAGACCACGTTCTCAATGTACATGCAAGCATAATAAGGTTTATCAACCTTTATAATCAAAAGCAAAACGCTCTTTGAAATAATGTTCTGAAGCAACCTCCAAACCAAGAACTAAACCACAATGCATACAACCAAAAAGTTCCTAAACAAAATTTCAAACAAAATAACAACTACAATACTAAACGCAAAAAGTTTACTCATCCAGATAAGCAACACCCACTTCAAAAAACCAAATCCTTCGAACGCCCACACCAATAAACCTCACTAGTTACCCCAACAAAATTTAACCCAAAAGCAATGATTTCAGCCCCAAAAAGATAAATCCAAAGAAAAGTCACCTTGAATCTCAAATCGATAACTCTAACCATAATCCCAAACCTGATAGATTTCATCCTGATAAAGAGATCAAATCCAAAGAAAAATCCACCCCACCCCATTATGTAGGACAAATCCCTTCTCATAAACCACTATTTTCCTCCCATCAAAATCGTAACCCTAACCTTAAACCCCTAAGTTTCCAAAACCTCATGTAAACGAATCTAAATCAAAAGAATCATATCATTAAAATTCTAATTAATCTAACTTTATCACGATTGTCATCTAAAAATTTCTCATTGTAATCCCATCAGAACCGTAACTCAAACCTCCAAATTAAAATTTTAAAAAAAATCTCCAAATGGTAAACAATCAAACAAATACTACCTCGAAGGTGCTGGAGCCGAACTGGAGGAGGCCGATTTGACTGCTGGCGGAGGCTAACTTACTCCATAGTTCTTGAATCTTCTGCCTCCCTTTCCTTTCCTAAAACTTTCAAAATTCAAACCCCATCGGAAAAATGATCTTTTGGCCAAACTTGAGGGACTGCGTTTCGAAAGCTGCAGTTGTCATTCGTCATAAATATGCATGGTGGAGATTTGGGGAAGGAAGATGTAGTAGTGGAGATTAGGATTTTTGTTTTGAGTGTGAGAGGAGAGCAGAGATGAAGAAAGAGACGCTTGAATTTTGGGGGAAAGAAAAAAAACAAGGATACAACTTAAGATCGTGAAAAGTGTTGTAGTCTTTTTTTAGTGTGTGGCAGCAACAGATAATGTGAGTTCTAACATTCGAGAAAACTGCAATAATCCTATCATTTGTTCTAAATCCGAAGGAATATCGAACGGGTCTATTGATGGGTGGCCGCCTCGCGAACCTACCAAATGAAGTCTTTAATCGTACCATAGATGTTGTACTTATAGGTTAGGGGAGAAAAACCATTACGGGAAGATCCCCTGGCAGTATTGGAATCCCCATTCTTTCGGATCTAATATTAATTAGATCCCTGATTTTAGGGGATGCGGTTACGACGTAATCGATGGGGCGTCTGATGCAAACAGTGAGAGAATCACCCGGGCATGCCAATGGGCAAGAGGGAAGGCCCGTGGAGCTATCTGGCCTGGGCCAGCAGTGGAGTTGGCATTGAGCCCGGTCATTGGTTTGTGATTCGTGCCAGAATCATCAGTGGAGGTCAGTTATGATTTTTCCTATATCATGAACCCCCCCACTCTCGGGAATGCATTGTTTGTCGTTTCTAAGGAGTAGATAACTCGTGGGAAAAGTGTTGACGTAATGGTAGCCTTAGACTGCTGAGTTGTGGTGGAAGGAAAGCCAAAATAGTGTTCGGTGCAAGTTTAAGGTATGGGCTTAGTAGGCATCACGTCATGCAAGGAGCTTGGAGCCGGTTGGAGACAAGGTGCCAATCTCTTTCAGCTGGGACCTCCTGCCCACGTGGCCTTTTGCCATGTCAAATTTTGCGGAGCCCGAGGAGTCGAGACGTGACAGTAGTCATTCGATGGGCAGCCAGTCACGGAATTTGAAGGGATGGCATGTTCCAATGGTTCAAGAATCGGTCGTCCTTTATAAATCCCCCCCTCCTATCTGCATTGTGAGGGGTTACTTTCTACACTAGTGGAATCTCTCTTTCCAAGATTCTAATTCCGGATATGTCGACCGTAAAGATCGATATATCATCCTCTTCTGATGACAGTGGTGGATCAGGAGCTAGCTTTTCACGAGTGGATCAGCCACAAGTTTGTTGAGTGGATTTCCTTCATGGGGGAGCAATTCTGAGAACTCAGGGTCGACAGATGAGATCTTGCCAGAATCGGAGGTAGATATCATTGGAGTCTCCGATCCTGAGGGAGGGAATCATAGCCGAGACGAAGAGGAGACAAGGTCCGGTGGGACCGAAGTTGGTTTAATAAAGGTAATTCGAGAGCCATTTGCGGCGTCGATGGGTGGAGGTGACTGGGGGAGCGAAGTTCCGTCGATGGAAATTGGGGAGAGGCCAGTGGGCATTCTCGTCGAGGAAGAACCAGAGGTTGAGATCCTGTCGGTTGCGCCTCCCTAGAAATGGGGATCGTCTAGACCTGAGGGGACTCGACTCTGCTTGGACCACTCGAGCAGACGAAGTCCATCCAAATGTACCCTAAAGACCTGAAGGATGAGACTAGGATGTTCTGCCTTTGCCAAATAGGTCGATAGCTGACATTGATAGGGCAAAGAGTACCTTGGCTGTGAGCGAACTTGAGTCGCTTCGGGCGGTTTATCGCATCCCCCCCCCAAGTTCGAGTTGATGATCCCTGAACTCTAGACTTGAACAAAATGCCAACCTTCCTGAGCCATTATGTATAATGAATGTCGACATGTTCCACCCTGGCTTGCATCTCCCCCTCCATCCCTTTATAAAGGAAGTGTTGAATTGGGTGGGCCTGAGCCCCATGCAGTATGCACTGAATTCATGGAAGCAGATGGTGTGATTCATCATGGTTTGCCAAGAGAGAGGGGTTCCTCTCTGCCTCAAATATTTTTAGACTTGTTTGGGCTTCAGAGCGCTGCCGAATCATCCCTATCGATGGTATATTTCACCGCGTCGGGGGTATAAAGTAGTGCATGGCCATCCCGATTCTATTAACGGTTGGAAGAAGAGATACTTTATTATTCGGAGTTGCAAACCCTGGGAAATTCCTGCTAAATGGTCGTACCAGGGCCCACCAAAGATGGATCCCCCATCATTTCAGGATTTGAGCCTGGAGGAGAATGCCGAGTTTAAGAGACTCTTTGAGGAGGGTGATAGTGTCGACTAGCCGCAAGTGTCGGAAGAGAGGTTGGTCGACGCAGGTTTGTCCTTCGTTGGCTCGTGTAAGTTCTTGTGTTTTCTGCTTATAGTACTGGTATATCGTCTAGTCTAACATTTGTTTCTATCCAAAGGTGTCGGTGCGACAGTTGCACTAACATTGAAGCCTCGGAAGGCACCAATGATCGACCGTAAGGGCAAGCGGAAGTTCAAAGTACCCGTCTCAGAACACTTGTCGCAGAAGACCAAGACTTCGAAGGTTCATGGCCTGGAGGGGGCTCCAAGGGAACTCGCTGATAAGTTGTTGAGGACTGTCGACGAGGCTGTGGGGCATTCCCGACCAGATCGTTCAGTGGGGGAGTTGGACTCTATCATGGAGTTGGAGATGGCTTGGGAATCAGTGGAGAACCTTCCTCGTCCGAAGGATTGGGAGGCTCTCGCTCAAGAGACCACCAATTCATGTTTTCTCCGCTTCTCTCAAGGGGTTGTACATGTAAGTGTTCAAGTGTTTTTCCTTGCCAACTTTCCAAGTTTTCCTTGTAGGATGCCCTTTATGGTGTCGAGATGAAGAGGCAATACGAGCATTTGCTCAATCTAGCAGATCGGAAGGCAAAACAGTACAGGACGAGTTGCCAAGAGGAGCACAAGCGCGCTGAGGCTCTGGAAGAGAGGGTGAAGGAATTAGAGAAGAGATTGGGGGATGACCCGGGTGGGGAATTATTATATATCTTAAGCAAATAGGTCTACCCCTTCTCTCCTTTCTCCAATTTGAAATAGAGAAAGGAAAGCAAAAGTAGGAGAAACACATTAAAACTAACACGTGCATTTGACAAGTTTTTAATTTATATTAAAACAATCAAAACCCCGAAACCCTCTCAGACCGGTCCGACCGGATATCTTCTTCCTCCCCCAATTTCAAAATTCGCCCACATCGCTCGCTCCCCACCACAATCCACGCCCGCCGCCGCCCGCGCTGCCTCGCCTCCACGCCGCCTCGGCCCTCATCATCGTCTTCCTCCTCCACTCTTCCAATCATCCCCCAAATCACCAATGGCTTCATTCAAGAATGCAAGTATCCTCAAACCCTAATCCCCCCTCCTTTCATTCCAAACCCTAATTTCTCTTACCTTAAACTAATAATCAAATCAAATTGCATAAACGGAGGAACTACGCAAAGCCGGCTTTGATGCAGAAAAAGCCGAGCATTGACCAGGTAACCGACGATAAGATTTCGAAGAGATTTGTCTTCTCAATGGGGAAGTTGTCGGCCCCACGGAAGCAACTCGAGCTCGACATTCGGAAGGTCATGCTCCCTCACACCGCCATTAAACTAAAGGTGAATTTTTTTGGGGGAAGTATCGATGAGTGTTTCGTAACGGTAAATGAAGTTGTTTACACGTGTAGATGGAATTCCTGCCTTGAATTCAAAAGGATGGAATTTGGGTTCGCATCAAATTCTGAACTTTCATCCCATTTGTTCAATTTTCCCCATTTTTTGGATTTTTTGGGTTCAATTTTTTAGATTTTTTTTCTTTTCTTTTAAGGTGCAAGCATTACCGGAGGAGATGCAAGATCTGAGCGTCATGCTGCAACGAGAACTTCAATTATTGCCACTGCCACAACTAATCGATGGTAAAGTTTTGATTTTTTTTTTGTGTGTGGAAATTTTCGGATTTTGGGGGATTTTTTTGGGTTCGAATGTTAGGTTTTGGTGATCTTAATGCCCGCTGATCGGCATGAGGTTTGCCGACAAGATGTGGAGAATGTGAAAGCATGAATCTTGATGAACTATTTGTTCTTTTTATTCCTGGTTGTGGGTTTGGGTTATTTTGGTAAATTAATTTGGTAAAATTGATGATTTTTGTTGTAGATGATATGTTTGGTTTGCGATATGGAGCAGCCGGCAAATGACTTCATATATTTTCTCCTTAAATTTCAAATTGCATTTTTTCGATTGGTTTTGTATGGTTTTATGTTTAGGTGCAAGCATTATCGGAGGAGATGCAAGATCATACCACCATGCTGCAACGAGATCTTCAATTTCCGCCACTGCCACAACTAATCGACGGTAATATTGTTTTGATTTTTTTCTTTTTTGAATTTTTTCGGAATTGTTGGGAATTTTTTGGGTTCAAATGTTGGGTTTTGGTGATCTTGATGCAGGGAGTTCAACATGAGCTTTGCCGGCAAGATGTGGAGAAGGTGAAAGCACGAATCTTGATGCATTTTTTGTTCTTTTTTAATAAAAAGTTGGTGTGGGTTTGGTTTATTTTGGTGAATTAATTTGGTCAAATTGATGATTTTTTTTGTAAGTGATATATTTGGTTTGGGATACAGAGCAGCCGCTAATGATTTGATTTATTTTCTCCTTAAATTTTAAATTGCATTTTTTTGATTGGTTTTGTTTGGTTTTATGTTTAAATGGATTTTGGGATTGATATTTGAAGGTTGCACAAGTTAGCACGACAATGCAGGGTGAAGATGGGGAGTATTTCTGCGATATATGCAAATTTTATGATGATGATACAAAGAAGGAGCAGCTCTATTGCAATGATTGCGAAATTTTGAGAGTCTGAGGGAAGAAAATCTTCTTCCATAGTTAAAATTGTGGTATGTTATTTATGTGTTATTCTTTTTTGTAAATGATCTATAGCAACTTAATATGATTTTGCATTTTGAGGATGTGTGAACTCTGTATTTGATTTTGTTTCGAATTGGTTTGAAGTAATTTGTCGGCTCTTGGTTATATAATCTGTGTTTGTAGTAAAATATATTGTCTTTCACATCTAGATGAAGAAGTGTGGCGTAGGAAAATTTGGGGAACGCTAACTACTTGAAGATGTGGATTTCATACCCAAAAAGGGGCAGTCGGAGGCGCGCGAGGTGGAGGGTCAAGGAGGGCAACGCCGAAGGAAGGTAGGAGAGGGAGGATCTAGGAGGTTAGCAGCGGAGGGAGAGAGGTTCGGGGAGGGCAGCAGCGGTTGGAGGGATCAAGGGTCGGGAAGAGTAGCGTCGGCCAGAGCAGTGGAGGGTCGGGGAGGGCAGCACCAGAGGGAGGTGGAGGGTTGGGGAAGGTGTCATAAGTGGGAAATAGGAATTCGGGACATGTTAGGTGTTTAGGGGTTTTATTTTTATTTTTGAAACGTGCGTATTGCATGTGTTAATTAGGAAGGAGGTAATTTCACTCAATTATCTCACACTTTTTTGGAATTCTATATAATTTTATGAGTCATTCATAATTATTTTAGTCTGTGCAATTTGCACAGGGTAACACTAGTGATCTAATTATAGGGCATTGTTAAACGAGAAAGATGCACTGGAGCACCAATTAGCCCAAACACGATTGGAGTTAGTGGGAGCTGTGGACGAGATTGTCGAAGGTGAGAAGCGTGGCTTTAGAAAAGCCATCGAGCGCATCAGACGGGAGTACCCCCATCTTGACATCGGCCCTCTTGAGTACGATACAAAATTTGTCACTTCTCCCGCGACTCCTCATGTAATTCCTTCTGACCTGGGAATTGGTGTCGGCCCTATTCTCGAAACCCTGACGATGTAGGTGAGGAGTGCGCTCTTCCTCTCTCGCCGTGAGTTTCTCCTACAACCCCTGCCGAGCTTCCATCATGGTCGGATGTTGGGTCTATTGCCGAGGCCGCGGGAGGGGTCGATGCTCATCCGGTTTCCAGGGGGCTTTGCTTTTGCTCTTATGTTTTGTTGTGTTTTGCCGAACGCAGACTGGACACCATCTCATGTATCCGATTGTTTGTGATGGAATGATAATGACTTTTGGTATTACTAGGTCGTAATTTCATTCTTAATTTCAACAATTTTCTGACTATCCTTCGGGGTCAGATTTGACCTCTTTGGAAGAGGTGTCGGAGACTCAGGCTATGCTTGTGATCGTGGACACACAGGAATATGAAGGGTCTCACTGGAGGGGAAGACAAGGGTCAAGGGACCCACGCGTCCCATTTTTGCCACATGAGCGCACAGTATTCGATGTCCCTTTCGTGCTTATATATTGATCTCTTCTGCATGCTCTCTTGCATTTCCCTTAACGAGTCTACTCCTATTTTGATCATGGTTTCCAATGTGCTTCTGATGGAAAGGCCCTGGCCCGTAAGACGGAAAAGGAGGCGACAGAAGTTAAGGCCAATGCTAAGGCCAGAGCTGAGGCCGAGGCAACGACCAAGGCTAACCTTCGAGGTGAGGAAGTGTGAGGTCCAAGGCGGATGCGAAGAGGAAGACGGTCAAAGGAAAGGCCAAGTCGGGGGACTGGAGAATGAGGTGGCAGAGGATCCCAATGAAAAGAAAGCACAGGGGGGATCTTTGAAGTGCCCCCTCCCCCCCCCCCCCTCCCTCTTCAGCCGCGTCTTCGTGGAAGAAGAAGGGCGAAGACGCTGACCCTCCGAATGTCACAAGTGATCGGTTGTTGCGAAAGAGATTCCACGAGTGGCAGCGAAGCCGCCATCACCTGCAAAGGTGTGGATTCCCACATGGACCATCATGGTCACGGATCTGACGACAGACCGCATGTATATGGCTCAAGTGGTTGAACATCTGGCCACTCCCAGGGAGTTGGTGTCTCTGAAGAGGGAGGCCCAGGGGGAAGTTTACGCTCGTTGGGCCCAGGGGGAAGTTTACGCTCGACGCACCCTCCGACGCTCAAGTCAGTAATCAGGAATGATTATGAAAGAGCGTAAATTGGCAAAAGAATGATTACCTCTTAATGGAGATGGACGGGGGGTATTTATAGGTGGCTTAGGGATCAGATTAGGAATGTAATCCTTATGATCTGATAAGGAATAAAATCCTCGTAATCAGATAAGGAATGAGATCCCCGATTCCCAGTGAAAGGATAGATACGAATCAGGGCCGTTGATTTGGCTAAATCAGAGACCCTAATTCTATCATGCTGGACTGGGTTCGTTTCGGGTTGGGACCCGTATCCAGTTGAGGTGGATCCATTCGCGGGTTATTGGATCTTTGGAGAGGAGATCCAGTACCCGTCTCAGACCCGGTTGTAAGTAAAATTACCGTTTTACCCCTGGGCTTCAAGATTCGTGCCCGATTTGGACGGTTCCGATTTAACCTCATTTTTAGCCATATCACGAGCCCCCCACTCCTGAAGACTGAGTTTGATCAGCCTTTGAGGAGTAGTTTTACTATTTTAATGGCTGACGGAGTTGTATCGGAGTCCAAATGGAAGGTTTTGAATCTTTGAAGGAGGTAGTGTGGTGATTTTTCAAGTTGGTTGCACTCTAAGTTGTTCTTGAGCTTTTCTGGCTGTTTGGTGATTTTTATCTATTTTTTCGGATTATTTATTTAATTTTGCGAAGTGTTAACCAGTTGTTCGGGGGTCTTAACAACACGTTCTAGGCAACAAATGTTCGCTCAGGGGCTCAAAAATATACCCCCGAATTTATAATTATTTTTTAGAATTTTTAGTTAATATTTCCAAATTTTTAGTAATTTTTTCGCAATTATTAAATAAATAAAACGATTTAAATAAATAAAAACTGATTTTTAATACCTATTTGTGGCGTGGCGCGATCTGAGCCCTCCATCAGCGTCGAGCGCAATTTTCTGGGCGATCGGACGATCCATGTTCCTCGGTAGATAGTTTCTTCGTATGAGAGGGTCGGCAGCTCGGCTCCTCAGCTCGGAATTTTTCGAGCTACGTGGCACGATCTGAGCATCCATCTTAGCACGGATCCCCAAAAAATGCTATCTTGTCGTTTAGTGAACGTGGCAAGATCTGGGTTGTCCATCATGTTGAGCACGTTTTTTGACGAGATCCAACGGCTGAGGAGGGTCGGCCTCTTTTTTCTCCATATGTGGAGATCGGTTCCTCGTCCACTCGGCTCGGCAACTCGGCGTTGCAGGCCGAATAAGTGCTCTGACAGGACGTTCGGTTCGACCTAGTAGCTCGAAGGCTCGAACAAGCTGTTCGGTAGCTCGGCTAAGCGCTCCGGTGGCTTAATTCCTTGTCTACTGTATTAGTGGCTCGGTGGTCCAGCCTAGCTGTTCGGTAGCTCGGCTCGGAGCCTCAAGATCTGCCGAGCTATGTGGTGCGATCCTGAGCATCCATCACGGTGTGAATCACGAGGACGGGGTTCAGATCACGAGAAAATGTTATCTTGTCGTTTTGTGGGCATGGCGCTATCTGAACCGTCCATCAAGTTTTGACGCGAATTTTGGAACGATCCGACGGTGATTCAACCTCGGCAGAATTTTTCTCCATATGTGGAGGTCGGTACCTCGGCACCTCGGTTCGGCTCCTCCTGCAGCTTGCCTCGGAGCCTCAGGATCTGCCGAGCTACTGTTAGTGTAGGTGCCCTAGAGGCAATACAATGATCAGTATTATTGACATTATGTTCTTTTGATTATATTAATAATTTATTATGCTTCGTATTTACTGCGTTATAAATATTAGCATGATAAATATCCTTAGATTATTAATACGAACTATATGACCATGAGATTATATATAGTATAATAATCTTAAATGTCCCTAGTCGAGTATTATTATTATTAGGACAGTAATAATACATTGAGATTAGTATGTTGATTGATTGATGACCACCTCTCATGGGTCATTAGTATAGAGATACTAAAATCAATACATAGGTAAATGTAAGAGTACATTGTACTGGACAGACCCACTGTGAGATTCTACATGGAATGAATTAATAAGTGTCATAAGTAATCTCACTGTGATAATGGTGTAATGGTCCTCTGACCTGAAATCATTATATTTCTACACGAAAATTAATGTACTTTGATTCTATCAAAAGTTATCTTTAATCGGGTAATGATAAAGATAGTATTGGGTTCATTATGAATCGTGTGAGAAATATGAATGATCTAGAAGGAATTTAACCCTCCTAATTTTAGGAGCGATATTATCGGCCTCTTGTTTGAGTGAGACTATGAAATGCATGGCCATGCTCAAATATTGATTTGTTTGAATAGTCTACTCATCGATCAAGAAAATAAAGATTAAATTATTAAGAGGATGACACATCCCATGCCTCTAGTTTAATCTATAATATCAAGGTTAAAAGGATTATATTACATGGAGACATTAGTCACGAAAGGTTTAATTGAATCACCAATTATTATTATTACTTGGGTAGCAATGATGTATTACTAGATGCCGCTCATTGTTTATAATTTTATTATAAGATAATAAAATTATTGCCAACGTAATAATAACCTAAAGGGTCACACACATAGAACGTTTAAAAGGAGTATTAATTTAAATTCGGAATTTAAATGATTCGAAATTAGTTATTTAATTAATTGAGTTGGACTTAATTAATTAAAGGATAATTCGAATTTAAATCAGATTGGTCTTATCAGAAGCCAAACTGATTACGGTTAATTCGAATTTAAATGATAAAACCAAATCAGATTGGTCTTATCAGAAGCCAAACTGATTACGGTTAAGCCCACCTCTTATCTCTCCCTATAAATACATAGAGATGTATTGGATTAGGATGATCTTTGACAAATCTGTTTTCCACAGAAAACCCTAGCCGCTCAACTGTTGAGAGGCAAAAGAGAGAGAGAGAGAGGCAAGCATCATCGGCTAGTACCGGCTCCCTCGATCGTTGGACGATCGGACGTTCGTGTGGACTGCCTTAGAGACGCGGATCTAGCTACTAGGGCTGCGTGGTGATTGCAACCTCCATCTTTCAGCCTTCGTAAAGCTCCGAAAGGTAAAATTTTATTTATCCATTATTAGCCATGTCTTGTACACGGATCCATGGGTTAGGGTTTCGGATCTGTCTTTTTCGCTGCGTTTGTGCCCCGAAACCCTTCAATGGTATCAGAGCTACGTGTATAAGGGGCTGATTTGGTTACATGTTTACTGCATTCGATGCATGTATGCATGTTTTATGAATCTGCCTTGATACAGTTATATGATATGTCGATATAATATATTATGTCGATCATATATGATTCTGTTATGCTATATATATTGTGATTTGATGATAAATAGGTATGTTTACAATCTGCTATGACTGATCAGTAAGCGATTTTGTATGTTATGCATGATGTTTGGTTTATATGGTGATATAAACTGATGGACAGATAGTGTTTGGACACGATCTGTAAACTGGGACATGATATGAATGTATATGATACATGGTTCCGGAACTGTATATGATGCAGTGGCGGCAGAGACTAAAAGATATGATCTGTTGTTCGAAATCGATGATTTCTGAATAGGGATAGTCTTCTGGAATTAAAAAAAAATTTCTGATATCGAGCTGACCCTGGGGCTGCCGCCCCCGGACCCCTGCCCAGGGGCTGCCGCCCCCGGACCCCTGCTGCATATATATGTTTGTGTGTTCTTAATTGTTTACCTGAGCATGGTGCTGGTTATGGCCTTAAGACCCTTAGATTAATGGTTTATGTTTTGGTTTTGTAAATACGACTTGCATGTCGTTCTCTTCATTCTTGTAATTGTATAATCTCGAATGTAACTCGAGTTTTATTATGTAAGTACATAAGTACATGTTGTTTTCATTTATTCAATGTAATGTAATTGAAGATTGAAGGACGATCCAAGAAATGGAGCAACCAAGGAGAATGAAGACATGTAATTGTATTTATGTTTTCCACCATAAATTGACCTCGATCCTTTCATAAGCTTGAAAGGATCATGTAGGATAAAGGCCATAACCAAGCACGTTTACTTACTGCACTTTACATATTGATGTATGAATGTTTCTGTAGAATACATTGTGATGCATGCTTCAATTAGATTAATAATGTATTAATGTATGTATTAGATACATCATCCATGCCATGCCTGCTTAAACAAGATAAAATCTGTAACGATGGAAGATGAACATTAAACAAACGATCATGAGATTCTCGTGTTTATGAAACACGGCAATTAAATATGAATTTCATTGATTCAACAATTGAATGATTTTGTCAACAACGGATCACGAATCTGTAAGAAAAGGGGTGCCAATAATGCCGTCTGTGCGTTAACCTCTGATCTGGAAATCATTCATTCAACGAATTTTGATTTGAAATATTTAGTTCCAACAATTGGGAATCTCTTTATGATAGGATCATGATCGTTTATAAGTAAACCCCTTAACAAAATATTAAGTTAATTAGATGCTTTCCAATGAATTAACACTCATCAAAGCCTAGATCATAAGGGGTGGGTTTGCCAAAGTAGAGCACTCCTTTTAATCGTGGTTAGGTGCGAAAGAATAAATGTGATATTCGTCATGTTAATCATTGGGTCCAACTTAACTAAGTCGTCACAATAGGATTGTGGATAGTGAACTTAGAAGCATAGAGTTTGGCGAAAAGTTTATTAGATAAATTAGAACAATAGTTGTCACCAAACTATCCAAGAATTATATGTGATATAATTGACAAATGTTGTCTACCTAAATAGTTATGTTTTGGGAGAATTGGCCAACGCTGACTCAAGGCATAATGAAATATGGATCTTGGCTCACTAGAAAATTAGTTTCCGAATTAATAGTAAGGGCTATTAGTTTGAACAAAATAGTGGGAGGTATATTAAGTTGAATGTACCATAATCACTTGAACATAATTATTAATTATTTGACAATCTAACTTATCTTATGCATTTTTAACATTGTAGATATTAAATGGCACAAAACACAAACAACTCTTTCTCCGTGCGATCAGTCCTTGAGAAGGACAAGCTGACAGGAACAAACTTCCTTGACTGGTCTAGGAATTTGAGGATTGTCCTCAGGCAGGAGCGTAAGCTCCAAGTTGTTGAAATTCCTCCACCGGTCCATCCTGGTGACGGTGCAACTCGTGCTCAACTAAATGCTTACCAGAAGCATATTGATGATGCGACAGATGTTGCCTGTCTCATGCTTGCAACTATGAGTGCTGAGCTTCAGAAGCAGCATGAGCATATGGATGCTTATGCTATGCTTGAGCATCTTCAGACGATGTTTCAAGTACAGGCTCGTCAAGAAAGGTTCAATACGTACAAAGCAATCTTTAACTGCAAGCAAGGAAATAACCCGGTTGGACCGCATGTTCTGAAGATGATTGGGTATTTTGAATACCTAGACCGTTTGGGCTCCGGGCTTTCTCGAGAGGCTCAAATAGATATTATATTGCAATCTTTGAACATCAACTATGCCCAGTTTATCATGACTTTCATCATGACCGAGCAAGACAAAACACCCACTGAACTGTTGGCACTGTTAAGAACTACTGAAGCCAACATGCAAAAGGCACCTGAGAATGCTCCCATAATGATGGTGGGCAATAAAGGTGCTAAGGGAAAGGGGAAATGGAAGGGCAAGAAAAAGATTGGATCTAATGCAGTTGCTCCTTCCAAGCCCACTTTCAAGAAAGCTCTCAAGCCTAAAGGTGGTGTTGCTAAACCTGATAAGGGTGATTGTCACTGGTGCAAGAAACCAGGTCATTGGAAGAGAAACTGTCCAGCTTATTTGGAAAGTCTGAAGAACGTGAAATCTCTGAATATTTCTGATTCAGGTATTCATGTTATAGAAGTCAATTTATCTACTTCTACATCTTGGGTATTGGATACTGGATGTGGTTCTCACATTTGTATTAATGTGCAGGGACTTCAAAGGAGTAGATCTTTGGCAAAGGGAGAGATCGACCTACGCGTTGGCAATGGAGCAAAGGTTGCTGCTTTGGCCGTAGGGACTTATTATTTGTCGTTGCCCTCTGGGCTTATTTTAGAACTTGAGAACTGTTATTACGTGCCTGCGATTTGCAGAAACATTATTTCTATTTCTTGTTTGGACAAGAAGGGTTTTTCGTTTATAATAAAAGACAATTGTTGCTCTTTTGCTTTAAATGATTTAACTTATGGTGTAGCGCGTTTATTTAATGGTTTATATGTTCTAGATCTTGATCTTACTCCCGTCTATAATATGAATAAACGTCTTAAAGCAAATGACTCAAATCAAACATACCTTTGGCATTGTCGATTAGGCCATATAAATGAGAATCGCATATCCAAACTACATAAAGATGGATTTTTGGATAAGTTTGATTTTGAATCATACGATGAATGTGATGCTTGTTTACTTGGTAAAATGGCAAAAGCTCCTTTTACTAAACAAGGTGAAAGGGCCAACAAACGATTAGAACTAATACATAGTGATGTATGTGGTCCAATGCGTTCTATGGCTAGAGGTGGCTTTTATTACTTCATAACATTTACTGATGATTTCAGTAGATTCGGATATGTGTATCTTTTGAAACACAAATCTGAATCCTTTGAAAAGTTCAAAGAATTTAAAGCTGAAGTAGAAAAGCAAATTGGCGGAAGTATTAAAACTCTTCGATCTGATCGAGGAGGTGAATACTTAAGCCATGATTTTAAGAATTACTTAAAGGAGTGTGGTATAGTATCACAGCTCACTCCTCCTGGAACACCACAATGGAATGGGGTTTCTGAAAGGAGAAATCGTACCTTGTTGGACATGGTACGATCGATGATGAGTCATGCTGAACTTCCAATAAGTTTCTGGGGTTATGCCCTAGAAACGGCTGCATATACACTAAACCGAGTTCCAACTAAAGCGGTTCAAAAGACTCCATATGAGATATGGACTGAGAAACGTCAAAGCATGTCATTTATGAAAATATGGGGATGTGAAGCGTTTGTTAAACGTATGATCTCTGACAAGCTTGGACCAAAATCAGACAAGTGTTATTTTGTGGGGTACCCGAAGGAAACTAAGGGTTACTTCTTCTATAATCCGACCGAGAACAAAATAGTTGTTTCTCGCACTGCTGTGTTTCTTGAATGAGAGCTAGTCTCCAAAAGAATCAGTGGGAGGAAAATAGAACTCGATGAAGCTCGAGACCCACAAGATAATGTTGAACCCGAATTGGAACTTGAGCAGGATATTCAAGATAATATTCAAGATGAAACTGCTCAAGAAACACAGATTGTTCGTAGATCTGGTAGGATTCGCCATAAACCTGAGAGATATTATGGATTTCTCTTAATAGAGAATGGTGATTTGATGCTCATAGATCAAGATGAGCCCCTCACCTACCAAGATGCTATGAACAGTCCTGACTCTGAGAGATGGCTAGAAGCCATGAAATCTGAAATGGATTCCATGTATGATAACCAAGTATGGACTTTGGTTGATCCACCTGAAGGGGTAAAACCTATAGGGTGCAAATGGGTTTTCAAAAAGAAAATCGACATGGAAGGAAATGTTCAGACCTATAAAGCTAGGTTGGTTGCAAAAGGTTTCAAGCAAATTCATGGTATTGACTATGATGAAACTTTTTCACCTGTAGCTATGGTCAAATCCATTAGGATTTTGCTTGCAATAGCAGCTTATCATGATTATGAGATCTGGCAGATCGATGTCAAAACGGCCTTCCTTAATGGGAGCCTTGAAGAGGATGTGTACATGACACAACCTGAAGGTTTTGTCAGTCCAAAGGATGCTAGAAGGATATGTAAGTTGCGTCGATCCATTTATGGACTGAAGCAGGCCTCAAGGAGGTGGAATATTCGTTTTGACCAGACAGTCAAGGAATTTGGCTTTATTCAAAACGAAGATGAATCTTGTGTTTACAAAAGGGTTAGTGGAAGCCACGTGGCATTCATAGTATTATATGTTGATGATATATTACTTATCGGGAATGACATACCTTCTCTACAGGCTGTTAAGACTTGGTTGGGAAAAAATTTCTCAATGAAAGATTTAGGCGAGGCGACCTATATATTAGGGATCAGGATCTATAGGGATAGATCCAGAAGATTGATCGGCCTAAATCAGAGTACATATATTGACAAAGTACTGCATCGTTTTGGGATGCAAGATGCTAAAAGGGGATTTGTCCCGATGTCTCATGGGATATCGATCTCGAGTGACAATAGTCCTAAAACATTGGATGAAAAGGACCGCATGAGTAAGATTCCATATGCTTCTGCAATTGGATCTATCATGTATGCAATGATATGTACTCGTCCTGATGTGTCATATGCTTTGAGTATGACGAGCAGGTTCCAGTCTAATCCAGGTGAAGGTCACTGGACAGCTGTCAAGAATATTCTTAAGTACTTGAAGAGGACTAAAGATTCATTCTTGGTATATGGGGGAGAAGAGAGACTAGTGGTAAAAGGTTACACTGATTCTAGTTTCCAAACAGACAAGGATGATTCTATATCCCAGTCTGGTTTTGTGTTTTGTCTCAACGGAGGTGCTGTAAGCTGGAAAAGTTCAAAGCAAGAAACAGTAGCTGATTCTACAATGGAGGCTGAGTATATTGCTGCTTGCGAAGCAGCTAAGGAGGCAGTTTGGATCCGAAATTTCATCACAGGGCTTGGTGTGGTTCCATCGATCGTAGACCCTATCGATCTTTATTGCGATAACAATGGAGCCATAGCACAAGCAAAGGAACCAAGATCGCACTCCAGGGCAAAACATATACTTAGAAGATATCACCTCATTCGTGAGATTAATGAACGAGGAGATATACATATATGTAAAGTGCAAACTAATGATAACGTAGCTGACCCACTGACTAAGGCTTTGTCGCAGCAGAAGCACGAGGGTCACACTAGTTCCATTGGTATTCGATACATGAGTGATTGGCTCTAGTGCAAGTGGGAGATTGTTAGTGTAGGTGCCCTAGAGGCAATACAATGATCAGTATTATTGACATTATGTTCTTTTGATTATATTAATAATTTATTATGCTTCGTATTTACTGCGTTATAAATATTAGCATGATAAATGTCCTTAGATTATTAATACGAACTATATGACCATGAGATTATATATAGTATAATAATCTTAAATGTCCCTAGTCGAGTATTATTATTATTAGGACAGTAATAATACATTGAGACTAGTATGTTGATTGATTGATGACCACCTCTCATGGGTCATTAGTATAGAGATACTAAAATCAATACATAGGTAAATGTAAGAGTACATTGTACTGGACAGACCCACTGTGAGATTCTACATGGAATGAATTAATAAGTGTCATAAGTAATCTCACTGTGATAATGGTGTAATGGTCCTCTGACCTGAAATCATTATATTTCTACACGAAAATTAATGTACTTTGATTCTATCAAAAGTTATCTTTAATCGGGTAATGATAAAGATAGTATTGGGTTCATTATGAATCGTGTGAGAAATATGAATGATCTAGAAGGAATTTAACCCTCCTAATTTTAGGAGCGATATTATCGGCCTCTTGTTTGAGTGAGACTATGAAATGCATGGCCATGCTCAAATATTGATTTGTTTGAATAGTCTACTCATCGATCAAGAAAATAAAGATTAAATTATTAAGAGGATGACACGTCCCATGCCTCTAGTTTAATCTATAATATCAAGGTTAAAAGGATTATATTACATGGAGACATTAGTCACGAAAGGTTTAATTGAATCACCAATTATTATTATTACTTGGGTAGCAGTGATGTATTACTAGATGCCGCTCATTGTTTATAATTTTATTATAAGATAATAAAATTATTGCCAACGTAATAATAACCTAAAGGGTCACACACAGAACGTTTAAAAGGAGTATTAATTTAAATTCGGAATTTAAATGATTCGAAATTAGTTATTTAATTAATTGAGTTGGACTTAATTAATTAAAGGATAATTCGAATTTAAATCAGATTGGTCTTATCAGAAGAAAACTGATTACGGTTAATTCGAATTTAAATGATAAAACCAAATCAGATTGGTCTTATCAGAAGCCAAACTGATTACGGTTAAGCCCACCTCTTATCTCTCCCTATAAATACATAGAGATGTATTGGATTAGGTTGATCTTTGACAAATCTGTTTTCCACAGAAAACCCTAGCCGCTCAACTGTTGAGAGGCAAAAGAGAGAGAGAGAGAGGCAAGCATCATCGGCTAGTACCGGCTCCCTCGATCGTTGGACGATCGGACGTTCGTGTGGACTGCCTTAGAGACGCGGATCTAGCTACTAGGGCTGCGTGGTGATTGCAACCTCCATCTTTCAGCCTTCGTAAAGCTCCGAAAGGTAAAATTTTATTTATCCATTATTAGCCATGTCTTGTACACGGATCCATGGGTTAGGGTTTCGGATCTGTCTTTTTCGCTGCGTTTGTGCCCCGAAACCCTTCAGCTACGTGGCGCGATCCTGAGCGTCCATCACGGCGTGAATCGCGAGGACGGGGTTCAGAACACGAGAAAACATTATCTTGTCGTTTTGTGGGCGTGGTGCTATCTGAACCGTCCATCAAGTTTTGATGCGAATTTTGGAACGATCCGACGGTGATTCGGCCTCGGCAGAATTTTTCTCCATATGTGGAGGTCGGTACCTCGGTAGATCAGTTCAGCTCCTCCTGCAGCTTGCCTCGGAGCCTCAGGATCTGCTGAGCTACGTGGCGCGATCCTGAGCGTCCATCACGGCGTGAATCACGAGGGCGGGGTTCAGATCACGAAAAAACGTTATCTTGTCATTTTGTGGGCGTGGCGCTATCTGAACCGTCCATCAAGTTTTGATGCGAATTTTGGAACGATTCGATGGTGATTCGGCCTCGACAGAATTTTTCTCCATATGTGGAGGTCGGTACCTCGGCACCTCGGTTCGGCTCCTCCTGCAGCTTGCCTCGGAGCCTCAGGATCTGCCGAGCTACGTGGCGCGATCCTGAGCATCCATCACGGCGTGAATCACGAGGACGGGGTTCAGATTACGAGAAAACATTATCTTGTCGTTTTGTGGGCGTGGCGCTATCTGAACCGTCCATCAAGTTTTGACACGAATTTTGGAACGATCCGACGGTGATTCGGCCTCGGCAGAATTTTTCTCCATATGTGGAGATCGGTACCTCGGCACCTCGGTTTGGCTTCTCCTGTAGCTTGCCTCGGAACCTCAGGATCTACCGAGCTACGTGGTGCGATCCTGAGCATCCATCACGGCGTGAATCACGAGGGCGGGGTTTAGATCACGAGAAAATGTTATCTTGTCGTTTTGTGGGCGTGGCGTTATCTGAACCGTCCATCAAGTTTTGATGCGAATTTTGGAACGATCCGACGGTGATTCGGCCTAGGCAGAATTTTTCTCCATATGTCGAGGTCGGTACCTCGGCACCTCGGATCGGTAAGAACGGTTGTTCGGTGGCACGTCGAGGTGTTGATCGCCGAGGGATGGAGATTAGTGTTTCGAAGAGTCCTTGTCTTGGGCCACCGCCATTCTCCGACCCAGTAGCTCGGTTACTTAGCCAAGCTATTTGGTAGATAGGCTTCGCGATTTGAAGAGTCGTAACTCTCTGTTTTGGCATTTTGCCTTCCCTTAGTGGGCCGTTAAATGCCCAAGGAAGCCCAAATGTCACTTTGAGGTTATAAATTCTCACTCCCCCACCCCAGAGCTCATTTCTCACTTTTCACTCCAAGTTTTCACTTTTACTCTCTGTATGCTCTGCTAGCGGCGATTTTAGCTCCAAGGCGGTTGCGTTAGCTGTTGCATGGGCCAGGCGATTTCCGGCAAGATAATTCCGACTGTGAACGTCACTTCAAGGCCATGTCACATCAAGGTCAGTTTATTTGCCTTAGCTTTTTTATAGATGTCAAGGGTAGACTCGGGGAGTGAGGTCTCGTCCTCGGGCGATAGTGGCGCCGAAGAGAGGAGGCGAATGGAGATCCGAAGAAAGGGGAAGGAGGTGTCCAGGTCGTTCGTGGCCGAGGTGAAGAAGAAGAAGAAGTGGCCCGATCTCCTGTAGTCGAGGAGATCGTGGAGACCGAGAGGCGAGCCCCTGAGTCGGGTCGGTACCCTAGTGTACTGTCCGGCCATGCCGGAGTCAAGCAATACAAGGGCGACCTTCTGAAGAAGGCGTTCATAGGTCGGTCGGCAGTCTACGAGGAGAACAACCCGGTTCAGACTACCGAGGTGGACGAGATTGCGTCGGTATTATCCGAGAAGGACTTACTCCGGATCAGAAAAGGGTTCGCCATCCCTCCGGAGTACAAGCTGATCCTCCCCGGCCCTGGGATGCGAGTGAACTCCAAACTATCGCCGGATATGTGTGTGTTCGACTACAACTCGCTGAACGCCGGATTGCGCTTTCCTCTGCACCCCTTTGTGTTAAAGGTCCTCCAGTGGTACTTCCTGGTGCCGGCCCAGTTTATGCCGAACACCTGGCGCCACGTGAATGCCTTCTTGCTGCAGTGCCGCAACGCCGAGGTCAAGCCAGACATAACGATCCTTCGGAGCATGTATCGGATTCACCGGATGCACAAGACCGAGCATCGCTACTACCTGTCACCCCGAAAAGGCGTTAGGCTCATAGAGAATCCGGACTCGATTAAAGGTTGGAAGTAGAAGTTCTTTTTGTTGAGGGAGCCCTCGATGCTGAACATTCGGACTTGGTGGAAAGTAGAGGTGCCGAAGTTTGCAAGGGCCGACCCGGAACAGACAGTGGCCGAGGCGGAAGTGGCGGCGAAGATCATTGCTCTCCCAATGTTGAGCTGGAGGGAAATGACCGAGGAGGTGCTACACGGGTCGGGCCTTAGTCCGATCGACCCGAGTATGCTCCTGACATCTTGTAGTATTTTTTTTTAAAGTTTCTTGCTCGTTTTTCTAACTTGCTGTTAGTTTTGTTGTTTGGAACAGAAGCGCCGAAGATGGACTTCATGGGGATGATGAACGAGTGAGGCAAAGTTGCTGACGGAAGGAAGAGGAAGAGGCCGAGCACGACGGCTTCATCCGGCCGACCATCTAAGGTTCCTTCAGCAGTTGCTCCGTCTACTGCTGTTCCTGAGGCCCCCTCGCCAGTGGTGGTCGTCTCCGCCGACCCTCCGGCTCCTGCCACGACCGGTGAGGCCTTCAACATTTCGGCGGTGCTGTCGCTCAAGGCTCCGCCGCTGACCACTCAGGCCGAGGTGATCTTGACCGAGCAGCATAAGAAGCTGTTCGTCCCCGATTGGTGAGTGAAGAACCATGATGGCTTCCTCGGGGACTCGCAGATGTGCATGCAAGCCGTCAAGCACTTGGCAACCCCAAAGGATCGAGCCGCACTGAAGGCGGGGACGACTGGCGATGACACCTACGAAGTTGCTCGGTCGCTTGTGTCGGTAAGCTTCGCATTTATTGTTTTTGAGAATTTCTAAGTCCGCCGTTTGGCTTTTACTTTGTTCTTACTCTCTCTTTCCTTCGGTAGGCCACTTGTCACTTCGACCACCTCATCCAAGAGTTCGCTGAACAGGAGAGGGAGTTGAAGGCCGCCAGTGACAAGGACAGGGCAGAGAAGGCGAGGGCAGTTCGGCAGCTTGAGGCAGAGTAGAGACGCTCGGATGGATTGGTGGTTCGGGTCGCCGACCTCGAGGCGGACCTGGAGCGAGTTAAGGGGCGGCTCGCCGATAAGGTTGCCAAAGTCGCCAACGTTGCCGAGGATTTGGCGGCTTCTGCGAAGGCACTAGAGGAGGCGAAGGCAGAGAAGGATGCCGCGACGGCGAAGATAAGGGCGGAGGTTGAAGCCGAGGCAAAGGCACACATGGCTTCTAACATGGAGAAGTCCTACGAAAGGACACTCGACCATGTCCAGGATCGCGTCCCCGGCTTCCAGAGAATTGGATATAGGCTGTGGCCCGGGGCCACGGTAGAGGGCAAAGAAGAGGAGGGCGAAGAGGAGAAAGGCGACGAGGAGGAGGGCGAAGTGCCGGTCGTCCCTGAGACTGTGGCCGACCCCTAAGCCAGGGCAATGGGGGGCGATGGGCTGTCTAGCGAGGCGCCACCGCAGGTGGACCCTTGATCCCCTCGTCGTTTGTATTTTTGTTTTTCTTCTTTTAGAATGTAATGCCTTTTTGCAGACTGGCCACCGCTTCTTTGTTATGAATGAAAATTTTGTTTTGAATTTATCTAAGTGTTTGGCTCGGATTTTAGTCTTTCAATGTGATGCTCTCATCTTTTAGATCGTCGAACACACACCGGTTACCGCAGCCGCTCGGTGCCGTGCCAAACTACTTAAGCAGTCTCGCGAGACTCGCCTCAAGAGCGAGATCAAGCTAATCAGGAGAGTGTCGCTCAATGTGGAGAAGAAGAACAGAAAGCTGCTGGCCGAGGTACACCACTTGCGGATAGTCGAGGAGGAGCTCTTAGCGAAGGAAGAAGAGCTGACCTCGGTGCTGGCCGAGCGAGACGAGCTCGCAAAGAAGGTCGAGCAGCTGCAGAGGGCCACGGTCGACAAGAGCATCGAGGTGACCCATTTGCATCGCATTATATCTGATAGTGCTGAGTACCCGGGTTCGGAGAAACTCCCTCAATTCAAGATACTGGTTAAGGACGACACTTTGAAAAATAGGATCGTTAAGCTCGAGGAGAAAGTGGCTCGTCTGAAGCCTCAACCCGTGAGGACTAACGTCCGCAGCACCTCGTGCACTCGCGAGGAGAGCGAGCGAGGGATCTCCTTTTACGAGCTCGCAACTCGTGCTCCCATCGTTGGTCGGACTGCAGCCGATGCCCAAAGCGGTGTAGCTGTTAGCTCGAGCGGAGCCTCGGTCGGAGCCACTTTTAGAGTTAGTGGCGAAGAGGCGTCCCAGTTCATCGGCCTAGAGACGAGCTCGGAGATGAAGCGACGAAAACCCCGAGTGTCTCTGAATCGGAATGTCCCCATTCCGAGGAGGCGCTGAACAAATTGTACAGGGCTTTTGATTTCTTGCATCGTCTTTTTTCTTGTAACTTCTTGCCTTGTAGATTTATCAAGTTGTTTTAATGAAATCGAAGTTCGTCTGCTCATTGTTGTGCCGTACAACTCTTTGCCTTGTAAATTTATCGAGTTATTTTAATGAAACCGAAATTCGTCTGCTCATGGTTGTGCCATAGAACTCTTGCCTTACCTGTAGAACTTCAGCTCTTACTCGGGGTATACCGAGGCAACCTTGCACTTCGGTAGTGTGGTAGCTCGGATTTCAGACTCGAGCCACGTGGCTCAATCTGGACGGCCGATCACGATCATGGCACGAATCACAAGGCAGGAGGCTCGAGTTTCGAGAAAATGCAATCTTGTCGTTTTGTGGATACGTGGCACAATCTGATCCGTTCATCATGTTCTAGCACGCATTTTGAGACGATCCAACGGCGAAATTGGTTTGGCAGAATTTTTCTCCATATGTGGATGTCAGTTCCTCGTCCGCTCGGTTTGGGATACTGAGGGAGCGCAGTCGAGCCGAGCGTTGGACTCCGAACTCATCGTTAGCACATGACTCAATCTGGACGGCCGATCACGATCATGGCACGAATCACGAGGCAGGAGGCTCGAGTTTCGAGAAAATGCTATCTTGTCATTTTGTGGATACGTGGCACGATCTGATCCGTTCATCATGTTCTAGCATGCATTTTGAGATGATCCAACAGCGAAATTGGTTCGGCGGAATTTTTCTCCATATGTGGTCAGTTCCTTGTTCGCTCGGTTCGGGATACTGAGGGAGTGTAGTCGAGCCGAGCATTAGACTCCGAATTTGCCGTTAGAGTTGTTCAACGGTTGTGGGAGCAGTTCCGAATGGCGAACTACTTCTAGCTCGCTTAAGAGCGAGCTTGCGAAGTAGAATCGAGCCAAGTGTTGGACTCCGAACCATCGTTAGAGTTGTTCAACGGTTGCGGGAGCAGTTCTGAATGGCGAACTACTTCTAGCTCGCTTAAGAGCGAGCTTGCAAAGTAGAATCGAGCCAATTGTTGGACTCCGAACCATCGTTAGAGTTGTTTAACGGTTGCGGGAGCAGTTCCGAATGGCTAACTACTTCTAGCTCGCTTGAGAGTGAGCTTGCGAAGTAGAATCAAGCCAAGTGTTGGACTCCGAACCATCATTAGAGTTGTTCAACGGTTGTGGGAGCAGTTCCAAATGGCGAACTACTTCTAGCTCGCTTAAGAGCGAGCTTGCGAAGTAGAATCGAGCCAAGTGTTGGACTCCGAACCATCGTTAGAGTTGTTCAACGGTTGTGGGAGCAGTTCCGAATGGCGAACTACTTCTAGCTCGCTTAAGAGCGAGCTTGCAAAGTAGAATCGAGCCAAGTGTTGGACTTCGAACCATCGTTAGAGTTGTTCAACGGTTGCGGGAGCAGTTCCGAATGGCGAACTACTTCTAGCTCGCTTGAGAGCGAGCTTGCGAAGTAGAATCGAGCCAAGTGTTGGACTCCGAACCATCATTAGAGTTGTTCAACGGTTGTGGGAGCAGTTCCAAATGGCGAACTACTTCTAGCTCGCTTAAGAGCGAGCTTGCGAAGTAGAATCGAGCCAA
This sequence comes from Hemerocallis citrina, assembly GCA_017893485.1. NCBI lineage: Eukaryota > Viridiplantae > Streptophyta > Magnoliopsida > Asparagales > Asphodelaceae > Hemerocallis > Hemerocallis citrina. Next base: position 220,104,114 of record CM030364.1, read on the forward strand.
GTGTTGGACTCCAAACCATCGTTATAGTTGTTCAACGGTTGTGGGAGCAGTTCCGAATGGCGAACTACTTCTAGCTCGCTTGAGAGCGAGCTTGCAAAGTAGAATCGATCCAAGTGTTGGACTCCGAACCATCATTAGGGTTGTTCAACGGTTGTGGGAGCAGTTTCGAATGGCGAACTACTTCTAGCTCGCTTGAGAGCGAGCTTACGAAGTAGAATCGAGCCAAGTGTTCGACTCCGAACCATCGTTAGAGTGAAGAGCAAAGAGCAGAGAGATATGAGCATTAGCACAAGTAAATATGAAAAAACTTTCTTTATTGAAGACTATTAGTCGGCTGCTTTTGAGTTGCGAGCCGTTATTACATATGAGAAATAAAGAGGGAAGACACAGGGGAAAGGAGAGGAACGGTTCGACATCCCGGAATACTTAGAGAGGCGCTGGGGCACTTTCTTGGTATTTCAAAAGATGGTCGGCATTTTAGGTCCTAGGGATTTCTCTGCCCTCGAGGTCTTCGAGACGATAAGCTCCAGGCCGAACTACTTTTGTGATCTTATAGGGTCCCTCCCAATTTGGTGCTAGCTTACTCTTCTGACTAGGGAAGGAGACAGCTAGCTTTCTGAGGACTAAGTCCCCTTCTTTGAGATCGGTAGGTCGGACTTTCTTATTATATGCCAACTCGATCCTCCTCCGATGGCTCTGTTGGCAGATTGACGCTCTTTCCCTTAGCTCGTCTATCAGGTCTAAGTTTGCCCGAAGGTCTCTGGCGTTCTGCTCTTCGTTGTAGGCTACAAGGCGAGGAGAAGGTATTCCGACTTCAAGAGGGATCACAGCCTCGGACCAATTGGTGAGGTTGAATGGGGACTCTCCTGTGGGGGTCCGTTTCGTGGTGCGGTAGTTCCACAGCACGTTGGGGAGCTGATCGACCCATAAACCTTTGGAGCACTTATTCAACCTCTTCTTAATACCGGAGAGAATCTGCCGGTTAGCATTTTTCACTTGGCCATTCGACTGCGGATGGGAGACGGAGGAAAAATGTTGCTGGACGGCAAGGTCTTCACACAGAGTTCGGAATGCAGCCCCAGTAAATTGGGTTCCGTTGTCTGTTATGAGGACTCTAGGGACACCGAATCGGCAGATGACGTTCTTCCAGAAGAACTGAAGTACCTTGTTCTCGGTGATCGTGGCCAGAGGCTCGGCCTCTATCCACTTCGAGAAGTAGTCGATCGCTACGACTAAGAACTTGAATTGGCCCGTAGCTGGAGGGAACGGCCCTAGTAAATCCATCCCCCATATTGCGAAAGGGACAGGACTTGATAGGGAGGTGAGCTGAGCTTGTGGGAGGCAACGAATGTTCGAATGCTTCTGACAAGAGTCGCATTGCCGAACATGTCGCTCGGCGTCTTGGAGGAGAGTAGGAAGAAAGTAACCGTAATTTAATACCTTCTGAGCTAGTGACCTGGACCCTGAATGTGCCCCGCCGATGCCTTCGTGGAGCTCCTGTAAGGCGTAGTCGGCTTGTTCTGGGGAGAGGCATCTCAAGTACGGCCTGCCATCCACCTGCGAGAAGGAGCATTTATACAAGATCCCCTCGACTAGGGTGTACTGCTCTGCTCTGGTTCTTATTTGGTGAGCTTCCTTAGGGTCTTCAGGGAGGAGCCTGTCCCTTAGGAATTCCACCAAAGGTTTCATCCAGTTATCTTGCAGTAGGACCGGCAGTGACTCTACCGAGTCGAGAGTTTCGTCTTCTATACTTGGTTTCAAGAGAACCTCGATCAAGACGGTCTGCTCAAGACCTTGTAGGGAGGAGGAGACTAGCTTTGAGAGGGCGTCGGTCTGGGAATTCTCTTCTCGAGGGATCCGCTTGATGAGCGCTTCTTCGAACTGGGCCATGAGAGCTTGGACTTTAGCGAGATACTTCGCCATCCGATCGTCTCGTGCCTCGTACTCGCCCAAGACTTGATTTACCACCAGTTGAGAGTCACTAAAGATTCAGAGGCACTGTGTCCCTGCCTTTTGGGCCATTCCGAGACCGGCGATTAGCGCCTCATACTCTGCTTCGTTGTTTGAGGCCTTGAAATTGATGCGGAGGGCGTACTGGAGGACGAAATCATCTGGGCCTGCCAGAATGACCCCGGCTCTGCTACCCTCATTGCAAGAGGAACCGTCCACAAAAACTGACCAGATAGGAGGTCCGTTCGTCGCCTGGCTGACCTCGGGAATGGTGCTCTCGACGATGAATTCTGCTAAGGCTTGAGCCTTGATCGCAGTCCGGGGCTGGTATGAGATGTCGTGCTGGCTTAGCTTGATGGACCATTTCATGAGGCGGTCGGAGGTCTCAGGTTTGTGGAGGACCTGCTTCAGCGGTTGGTCGGTAAGGACGACCACCGAATGGGACTGGAAGTAGGGGCGAAGCTTTCTCGCCGCCATGATCAGGGCGTACGCCATCTTTTCTATCTTTGGGTAGTGAAGCTCGGCATCCCGAAGTACCTTGCTCACATAGTAGATGGGCTTTTGAGCCCGGTCTTCTTCCCTTACTAAAACGGCACTAAGGGTCTGCTCGGAAGTAGCCAAGTAGAGGTATAGGGTTTCGCCTGGAACGGGCTTGCTGAGTAGAAGAGGCTTGAAGAGATAAGCCTTCAGCTGGTCGAACGACTCCTGTTGCTGCTAACCCCATTCGAAACCTTTAGCCCCCCTGAGGGCCTTGAAGAAGGGGAGGCACTTCTCCCTGGACTTCGAGAGGAAACGTCCTATAGTGGCTAGGCGGCCTGTTAGCCTCTGAACTTCCTTAACATTCTTGGGAGAGGCCATGTCTAATATGGCCTTGATTTTCTCAGGATTAGCTTCGATTCCTCGTTGGCTGACCATGAAGCCGAGAAACTTTCCCGACGAGACTCTGAACGCACACTTGTTCGGATTGAGACTCATGTCATGCTTTCTCAGTACATCGAATGCCTCCTGTAGGTCGGTCACATGATCGGCCCCTCGGATGCTTTTTACAAGCATGTCGTCGACATACACTTTCATATTACGACCTATCTGGCTCTGAAAGACTTTGTTAACAAGGCGCTGGTAAGTGGCACCAGCGTTCTTCAATCCGAAGGGCATCACCCTATAGCAGTAGAGGCCCTGGTCGGTAATAAAGGAAGTCTTCGGGATGTCCGGGGGGAACATTCGGATTTGGTTGTAGCCGGAGAAAGCGTCCATGAAGCTGAGGAGCTCATGGCCCGAAGTGGCATCGATGAGGTAACGGGTCTTTGGGACATGCCTTGTTCAGATTAGTGAAGTCGATACATATCCTCCAGGTTCCATTCGACTTCTTTACCATGACCACATTTGAAAGCCATTCCTGGTAGTTAACCTCCTGTATGAACCGAGCCTTTAGAAGCTTGTCTACCTCTTCTTTAATGGCTTGCTGTCACTAGGGAGCGAATTTGTGCCTCTTCTGTTGGACCGGTTTGGACCCCGGTTCAACACTGACGTGGTGGACCAAAAGCTCCTCGGAGATCCCCGACTTGTCGGTGGCGGACTAGGCAAAAAGGTTGTGGTTCCTTCGAATGCACTGCACTATGTCAGAGCACAGGGCAGACGGGAGGGTCTTGCTAATGAAGAACTTTCGGCTCGGATCCTCCTCCGAGAAGAGCACCTCCTCCAATTCGTCCACCGGCTCGAACGTTGGTCGAATGCTCTCCTGGGGGATCTCCAAAGTTTCGAGGGAGAGGACCGGACCCCCAGTGGAAATCATGTAGCACTTCCGGGCCATCTCTTGACTGCCCTTGACCTCCCCCACTCCTGCCCGGGTAGGGAATTTCATCTTCAGGTGGTATGCCGAAGGAACGGCTTCTAGGGCAGCTAGGCCGGGTCGGCCCAGGATGACATTGTACGCAGCTGGGACATCAACGACCACAAAGTCCATCGCTCTGTTCGGGTGGTAGGAGTTTTGCCAGCAGTTACGTCGAGGGTGATTACCCCTTCAATAGTTACTGGCACTCCCGTGAACCCGTGGAGAGTGTAACCGGCCGATTTGAGACGGTCCCGGGATAGCTGAAGACCTCGGAAGGCTGAGAGGAAGAGTATATTCACGGAGCTTCCGTTGTCTACTAGGATCCTCTGCACTTTGAAGTTTGCCATATGAAGGTCAATAACAAGTGCGTCACAATGGGGGGTCCTGACCCCCTCGAGATCTTCATCTGAGAACGTCACTGGGATGCCGAGGCCTTGGGGGGGGGGCGCCGTGAACCGAATTGACCTCTCGGACGAATGCCTTTCGAGAGGAGTTGGAAGAGCCTCCCATAGGGCCTCCATGGATAAGGTGCAGAATGCGCTCTTCCTCGAAATCAGGGGTTTCATCACGTCGCTCGGAACGCTTGTTAGCCCCCCGAGGCGGAGGAGTGGATCGATCGGTTCGATCATTTGTTCTCACAAATTTGGCCAACTGCCCCCTCTGGATGAGGGCCTCTATCTCGTTCTTCAGCGCCCGACAGTCGTTGGTGTCGTGGCCATGATCCCGGTGGTAACGGCAGCACTTTTCCTTGTTCCTCTTCTTGGCTGGGATGTTCATCCTCGGAGCAGGAGGTATGACCCCCTCCTTCTCAACTTCCATTAGAATGGTGGAGACATTGGTAGTGAGAGGAGTAAACTTCTCGAACCTGGGGGGAGGGCGGCGCTGACCGCTATTGTCCTTCTGAAGCTTCTTGGCCCCTTCCTCTTCAGTTGTCTTTCTTTTTGTCCCGGAGGTAGATCCTCCAAAGTCCGGGAGATATTCGGCTTCCTCAGCCCGAATATACTTTTCGCACCTAAGAAGGAGGTCGGCAAAGTTATGCGGGGGCTTTTTAGCAAGGGACGAGCGAAGGTTAGAATTGAGGACGTTGGATTGGAATGCGACAGCTGCAACTGATTGATCGAGGGAGGTGATGGATCTGACCTCTGTAGTAAACCTCTTCACATAGTCCCTCAACTTTTCTCCCCTCTCCTGACGGAGGTGGAGCAATGAGATGTTGGTCTTCTCCGTGCATTTACTACTCACGAAGTGGGTTATGAAGAGGGTTTCGAACTGCTCGAAAGAGAAAATAGAAGAGGGGGCGAAGCGGGAGTACCATTCCCGAGCTGAACCCTTAAGAGTGGCGGGGAAGGTTTTGCAAAGCAAGGCATCGGAAGCTTGGTGGATAAGCATGAGGGTCTTGAAGCTTTCGACGTGGTCAACGGGGTCCGACTCCCCCGAGTAAGTTTCAAACTGCGGAGGCTTGAATCCTCTTGGGATAGGAGCCTCCATGATGGTCCTGGAGAAGGGAGGTCTGCTGGGACGGACAGTCCTTCCTCTCAACTCTTCCTCCTTGTCCATCCGGCCGATGCGCCTCTCCATCTCGTGGATACGGCGGTAGAGAGCATCGTCCCTCCGGTGATAGTCGAACGAGCCTCTGGACCCGTCTTCATAGGAGGGGGAGCGGGGACTACGGTGACGATAGCCCTGAAAGCAGCGAGGACTAGGATTGTGTTGTTGGTGACTAGGAGCCGGAGGGGGAGTTACGGACCGATGGCGAGGACTTGGGACCCGTGGGGGTGTAGGAACCCTTTAGGCATTATTGTTGTTGGGCCGGAGGTTGAGAGCTTGCAATACCGTTGCTTGGAATTGCTGGAACTTGGCACGAGTGATGGGTGCCTCATCGTTCCTTGAATATTGCTGACCAGCAGGGGAATGGGGTCTTCTCCTATGATGCTCGGGGGACTCTCTCCGCCCCCTTCGATTAGGGGACCTTCTGCAATCTCGGTGATGAGGAGATCGCTCACCCGGATGTTGTTGGCGGGAGACTCCCTCTCGGGCCCGCTTCTCATCCAGGCGGCAGCGAAGATCCTCATCCTTCTGCCGATTAAGAACGGTGTTGCAAAGGTCGGAAACTCGAGTATTGTGAGAGGCCATAGAATCCGAAGAGGCATTGTGGATGGAGACGTGGTCCGGATGGAGAGGTTGTTTCTACGGGTTGGGACGCGAGACCCCTGCACCGGCATTTTGAGGACCGAGGGGACCATTAGGAGGTTGTTGATTTTGAAGAGGAGGCTGGTCCTCAGCTTGAGGTAGAAGTTGCCCCTGCTACTGAGAGGGTTGGATGGGGACTTCCTGTTGCTGATCGGGGTTGGGTCCACGGTTGGACCCCCTGGATCTTACCTTTCTAGGCGGCATGGCTAGAGAAGATCTGACCAACGGGAAGAGGGGAGGCTGCTATTCATTTTTTCTCACAGACGGCGCCAATCTGTTACCGCTAAATCTGGTGTGGGGGCAAACAGATAATATTTATGGATTCTTGGAAAACTTGAATAGCAAACCTGAAACCTGTTCTGCCGAAGTTTGACCGTTGACTCCCGCCGTTCACCTGCAAAAAGTGCGAGACACCGGGGTTGATCCCGATGACGCACCCTCCGACGCTCAAGTCAGTAATCAGGAATGATTATGAAAGAGCATAAATTGGCAAAAGATTGATTACCTCTTAATGGAGATGGACGGGGGGTATTTATATGCGCCTTAGGGATCAGATTAGGAATGTAATCTCTATGATCTGATAAGGAATAAAATCCTCGTAATCAGATAAGGAATGTGATCCCCAATTCCCGGTGAAAGGATAGATACGAATCAGGGCCGTTGATTTGGCTAAATCAGATACCCCAATTCTATCCTGCTGGACTGGGTTCGTTTCGGGGTGGAACCCGTACCCAGTTGAGGTGGATCTGTTCGCGGGTTATTGGATCTTTGGAGAGGAGATCCAGTACCCTTCTCAGACCCGGTTGTAAGTAAAATTACCGTTTTACCCCTGGGCTTCAAGATTTGTGCCCGATTTGGACGGTTCTGATTTAACCCCATTTTTAGCCATATAATGAACGAAGAGGACTTGCATCGGATGGTCGAGCTGGATGTCATGGCTAACAAGAAAAGGTCCATCCTCCCTAGCGAGAAAGGATCGGTGCTGCGACGTCATTAATGAGTTGTTTGTACCTTTACTCTCTTGCGGACTGACCACCGACTTTGTAACCCCCCCCCTTTTTATATGAATAAAATTTCCCTTTGTTCTCCTTCTTTCTCTTTGTTTAATTGTCGGGTGTTGTTGGGTTGGGGCTAGGGAGACGATATCTCGTTTATGTAGTTACGCCTTGGTGTTTATGCGTGGATGATCGCCACATATATTCTCATGTCACTTCTTTCACGATAATCAAGGAAACTGTATGCCTTGGAAGTTGAAGCGTTGACCGCTTGAAAGCATATTTAATGAGGTGGTTGGCTGAGTTGCCTATAAAATCTCTTGGCTTCAAAGTTATTTGTTCCAAAAAGTGAATGTATCCTTGATGAAGGTTTCGGAAGGTGACTTGAGTCCTCGAAGGCTCGCAGTGCTAAGGCCTTGTCTTAGCTTGCCTGACTCAGATTTCAAGATCTATAACAATTTCTACCGATCCTTAAGGAATTCTTTCTTCCGTGTATGTGCTCGAATTAGGGGTTTGGTCGTAATTTTCCAGTCGGACGTTCGTGCTTTTTCATCACCGAGCCGAGGGGGACTTCGAGCGGAATCTTGTCGAAGTTCGTCACTCGCAACTCGGATTGCAAGATCTGATGCTTCCGATTGGGGGCCGAGTCCTGGGGATGCAGAGTTACCTATATTAGAGGGTTCTTCATCCTTCTATTGAGATTTTCTTAGCTGGACTGGCAGAAGGGACGAAGGTTCGGGCCATTTTGGCTTCAACTTTCACCCTCCCTCAGGGATTCCCAAGGGGTTTCATCATCACCACTTTCCATCGGTATGATGTCTCCTCTGTGGTGAGGGGCATGACCGAGTTGTGGCGGCAAGGGAGACTGGCAAGCTGAGAGGGACCTAATGCCTTTTCATGAATGCTTCTTTTCTTCATAATGGAGTCCGAAGGTTGACTACCGAGATGCCCTCACCTTCTTCTTCTCCTCAATGCGTGGGGAGTAGCTAATGTTTTGCGGTATAAAGTGAATATCGATTTAGGTTTTTTTGTCAGTGTTTTGTATGCCTTTTGCGGACTGGCTACCGCCTTTGTGATCACCTTTCGATCAATAATGTTTATCTTTTTCAGTAGATTTACTTGTTTTTGTTATGATCACCTTTTGATCGATAATGATGAATTCTAGAGAGTGGAGATATCCGCGTTAAGTTCGGGGTCGGGGCGATTCCTGGGCTCTAAATGGCAGAGAATTCCCCACAAAACTTAGAGTCGAGGTACTCTTTCTGATGTTTAGACTTAGCAGTGAGAATCGTGTAAGGCTCAGAGTTGAGGTGCTCTGTCGAGGCACTCTTTCCGAGGTTTAGACATAGCAATGAGAACCGCGTAAGACTCAGAGTCGAGGTTCTCTGTCGAGTAACTATTTTCGAGATTTAGACTTAGCAGTGAGAATTGCATAAGACTCATAGTCGAGATGCTCAGTTGAGGCACTCTTTCCTAGGTTTAGACTTAGCAGTGAGAACTACGTAAGACAAAGAGTTGAGGTGCTCTGTTGAGGCACTCCTTCCGAGGTTTAGAATTAGCAATGAGAACCGCGTAAGACTCAGATTCCTGCTCTGTCGAGACACTCTTTTCGAGGTTTAGACTTAGCAGTGAGTACTGCATAAGACTTAGAGTCGAGGTGCTCTGTTGAGGCACTCTTTCCGAGGTTTAAACTTAGCAGTGAGAACCGCGTAAGACTCAGAGTTGAGGTGCTCTGTTGGGGCACTCCTTCTGAGGTTTAGACTTAGCAGTGAAAACTGCGTACGACTCAGACTCGAGGTGCTCTATTGAGGCACTCTTTCTGAGGTTTAGACATAGCAATGAGAACTGCGTAAGACTTAGAGTCAAGGTGCTCTATTGGGGCACTCCTTTAGACTTAGCAGTGAGAACTGCATAAGGCTCAGAGTCGAGGTGCTCTGTCAAGTCACTCATTCTGAGGTTTAGACTTAGCAGTGAGAACTGCACAAGACTCAGAGTCGAGGTGCGCTATTGAGGTCCTCTTTCCAAGGTTTAGACTTAGCAGTGAGAACTGCATAAAACTCAGAGTCAAGGTGTTCTGTCTAAGTACTCTTTCCGAGGTTTAGACTTAGCAGTGAGAACCGCACAAAACTAAGTCTAGGTGCTCTATTGAGTCACTCTTTTTGAGGTTTAGATCTTGTTTTGAAAATGAGTAGGCAAAGAGTGATTGACGAAGCAGAAAAAAACTTTATTCAGTAGCCACTGAAAACTGGCATTTATTACATTTGCCTTGATGCAAGTTTGACTCGTTTTAAGGACTTTCATAGAAAATAATCATGTGTTCCGCATTCCAAGTTATCTTGACTGTCTTTCCCCACAGGTCTTCAAGCCGGTAGGTCCCAAGACAAACCACTCTGGAGATCAACTGCATCGAGGGGCAGGACGGCCACACCCATTGTGGCCATGTAGCAGGTTTGGGCAGCCTACTGGTTACCCCATACAACGTCTACCCCATGTTCGGTGGGGAACTTCATCTTCATGTGGTACGCTGAGGGTACCGTCTGGAAGGATGCAAGGCTGGGCCGACTGAGGATGACGTTGTAAGCGGCTTGAACATTCACCACCATGAAGTTCATGGTTTCAGTTTGGGAAGTCGAAGCTTGCCCGGCAGTGATGTCGAGGGTCACGATTCCCTCGATCTGGACGGGGGCTCATGAGAACCCATGGAGCATGTACCCTGCTACTTTTAGCCTTTCCCTGGGGAGTTTTAGAGCTTTGAAGGCTGCCAGGAACATGATGTTTACTGAGATCTCATTGTCCACAAGGACCCAGCGAACCTCGTGGTTGATTAATCCCAGGCTGATGATGAGGGCATCGCAATGTGGGAGTCGGACACATAAAGAAATAAAATTAGACAAAGAGGAACCAAATACCCCCAAACTTAAGATTTTGCTTGTCCTCGAGCAAAAAGTAAAACCATGAATGAAAGCATAATAATCAATAATAGGCTCAACTCATCACACTAAGAGATCCCATCATGTAAACATCAAAATTTCAATTTAATTAGAATATAAACAATAGAAAATAAAGAAAAAACAAGCATACCCAATTTCTCCAGTGCAATTATTCATTCATAATTCCACACCCAATCATATTTTTCATGCAATTAATGTAATTATAGTATGTAACAACTTCATCTATGATTTCCCTTTCTCACTACTACAAACCGAGTAGCAAACTAGAGTTTTTTTTCTTCTGTAAGTTTTCACTTGCTTTTTGACGTGAATGGAAACATTTTTGATGAATTCACCTGGTTACTCAACAAGTCACAAACTTAGAGTGCTTTGTATACTCATATTTCAAGTTGCCGTTTGACGTAAAAGTAAACATTTGTGATGAATACCCCTAGTTACTAAGCAGCTCAAAATATTGGAGTAGATAGACTTTATTCATTCAATTATTTGATCATTATCACTCTATTTACTTAAACTCTGTCTAAAGGGGATAATCACAAGAAAAAACATCACATTTTTCTTTTATGTATAATCACATGACTGTCACAATTGTGCAAGGAATTTTGAAACTCAATAATCCTAAAGTAAATAAGTATGCTTAATCTTGCTTTATAAGATATTGTCTATCCTAAAAAAAATTATTTCAAAGTTTTAGCACAATAAAGAACTAAAAATTGTAATGGTGAGCCCAACTGAAATTCCTTTTGTTTTTTTTTCTTTCAAATATATATATAAAAAATATTTAACCTTACCCCCAAACTTGAATATCACATTGTCCTCAATGGGAAAGGAAAAAAGAAAAACAAAAAGAATGCAAAAAGTTCAAAATTTCTCCCCTGATTCGTCTTGAAATTCTGCACGAGCGACGTTCAGTGGTTCAGCGATATCTAGAGCTGTGGTGTCCAAATGGCTTGATTCTTTTTGTGCTCGAAAGATAAGACAATTTCCTACAATCTCTTTTTGAAGAATTTTTCCAAATTCTGACTCCATCCTGCTCAAAAACAGCCATCAATGTAGGTGTAGAAAATAGCTCCGCTTGGCGACTTCTAAACTTATTCAATCTTACAAAATAAAATCAAAAATTATAATTATAATAAACTAAAAGAAAAATAAAATGTAAATGCAGTAAAAGAAAACATGGATTGCCTCCCAAGAAGCGCTAAGTTTAAAGTCTTCAGCCAGACATGGTGGCTGATATGGTTATGTAATGCCAAGATACAACAACATACGAGCCTCTTTTCCAATAATTCTCTTTATATGTGGATTCGAATTTTTCCCTGCATCCGTCAAGCTTGATGGTAGCGGCTTGAATTTCAGTCGTTTCTTTCTTGAAGGTGGAGTCTTTGATATCCCCACCTCCTTGAATGTCAGCTGAGAAGAAAAATTAATAGATGGTGCAACTTGAACGTATTCCAAAATCTTTTCTTTCTCAGATTCAATAGTTGCTGAATTTGTTGGACATACTTCGATTGGTAACTTTTCAACTTCAGCCTTATATTTCTCGTCCACAATTAAATCAGTTTCACTTACTTAAAAATATGACTGTTCTTCGGTAGGGAACTTAATAGATTTAAAGACATTAAAAGTTACTTGCTCGTGCTGCATTTGTTCCTCGACAATTGGTTCGTACTCTTCTTTCTTTTCAACCACATTTTGTTCGCCATTTTCTTCTTGTGGTTGCTCAATTTTCCTCCCACTTCTTAGTGTTATTGCTTTGACATGCTCCGTGGGGTTGGTCACGGTGTTGCGGAGTAAGTTTCCTGCTATTCTCTCTGTAAAAATATTTGAAATCTGACCAATTTGAGCCTCAAGATTGTGAATTGAAGTCGTATTATTTTGTATTGCCAAATCTGTCTTCTGCAAGTATTGTTTTGTCTTTTGCATGTATTGCATGAACATATCTTCAAGTGTCGGCTTCTTTTCTTGTTGTTAAGAATTTTGTTGTGGTCTAGCTCCTCCTTTATTATTGTTCCCAATAAAATTGGGGGTGTTTCTCCATTCTTGATGATACGTGTTCGAATAAAGATTGTTTTGATGTTGAAAATTGGACACGTAATTTGCTTGATAGGAATTTGGTTGAGCAAATGGATTTCCCACTTGGCAATCTGTACTTGAATGATTTCCTGCACAAAGATCACAAATCATATTAGTTTGAATAGCATTAACATTCATATTACCTATTTGTTTAGATAAAATATCAATATTTGCAGTTAAAGTAGCAATAGGATCAAGTTCAAAAACTCCAGCCACTTTTCTTGGCATTGTACTCTCTGAAGACCACTGATAATTATTAGATGTCATCTGTTCTAAAAAGTTCATAGGCTGCTTCATGAGTTTTGCTCATTAGTGCACTTCCAGCTGCTGCGTCAACCATAGATCGATTTGTAACTCCCAAACCATTATAGAATATTTGAATTTGCAGCCATTTCGGTAGTTCATGATGAGGAGACTTTCAATAACTCTTTGTACCTCTCCCATGCATCATACAAAGACTTGGTCTCAAATTGAATGAATGTGGTAATATCATTTCTTAGCTTCGCTGTCTTTGCCAACGGAAAATACTTAGCAAGAAATTTTTGTGCAAGTCCCTCCCAAGTAGTAATACTACCGGGTGATAGAAAATTTAGCCAAGCCTTTGCCTTATCTCTTAATGAAAAAGGAAAGAGTCTCAATCTGATTGCATCATCTAATACTCCATTGTGCTTAAAAGTGTCGTAAATTTCTACAAAGTTTACAATGTGAACATAAGGATCCTCGTGCGATAGTCCTCAAATTGAACAGTCTATTGAATCATTTGAATAATTGTCGGTTTGATCTCAAAATTGTTAGCTTCAATAACCGGCATCTTTATGTTTGATGTTGCTCCATGAATTAAGGGCATAGCATAATCTCCCAAAGCTCTGTTTTTCTCATTGTTAGCTATGATAATGGACTTGTATGTCCTGAAATATAAGTATTAAAAAAACAGAAAAAACTTAAAAAAACAAAAAAATAAAAGTAAGTCAAAAGAAAATAAAGAGATAAAATAATTTTTTTTTAAAAAATCCAAACTAGTAATAATCTAGTAATTTTTAATATCAATAAAAGAACAAATAGTCCCCGGTAACGGCGCCAAAAACTTGATGCGAATTTTTGCAAGTGTACAAAATCACAACAAGTAGTATAGTTAAGTGAAAAGAGTGTCGAACCCACAAGGACTAATTTATTTATTGAGTACCGAAATTACTAGATTGACTACTATTTGGAAAATCGAAATTCAATAAAGAAAGCAACTAAATTAAGTTAATCTAAAGAACTAACTAAATTAATTAAAAAGGAGTGGAGTCTGAAATTTTGTTGTTTATTAATTGCAAAATTAATTCTAGGGCTTTTTGATTTCAACCTAGTTAATCATAGACAATTCATAATTCCAAGTGAATAAAGAACGTATTTTTCCAAGTTGTAGACCAAAATCCCTAAGTATTCATTGCTTTCTCTCGAACAATACCAAAAATACATCCAACTAACAGTTTGTCATATTTCATGCAAAATTTAATTAATTGAATACTCATTAAGTTCTGTGGATTTCTTAACGGTCACATCACTTGCGGTAAATCATTTTTAATTTCGCTCAATCAATGGTGTTTAATTTTATAAATCTAAATCACAAATTACCTCTCGGTCTCTCGATGATCCAATAAATCATACAAAAATTGGTCAAACAATTGTAAGCATTAAACACAAAAATCAAACACACAACCATGGAAAAATAGAAAAAATTAATATGGAATTAAAATTGTGTTATCAAAACTTGACTACATCGAAGCCTTAAAAAAATAAAATTTAGTTCATAATAGAATTGCAATTAACAAATACTGTCTTGGATTGCATTATAAAATTAGACAAAGAGAAGAGATACAGGAAGAACAATTTGGTATAAAAAAATTTGCAAACCGAGAAGCCTCGAATTGCATTCCCAAAGTCAAATCCCCTCTCTGTTTTGCCTAGAAAAACGTGCCGCAATAATTAGCAAAGCCAGGTCAGCACTGGCTTCTTTGTTCATCGTATTGAAGCACGCGCACAACTGCACAGTCAGCACTATGCTGACGTCACCGCTGTCTCTCTGTGTCTTCGTCGCTAACGTCTTCGTCGCTAACGTCTTCCTCGAGTAATGCGCCGCCATGTCACACCTCGAGCCACGAGCTGCCCTGCTGCTTTGCTGTCGTCTTCGTCTTTGAACAAAACGTGAGCTCTGTTGTGCTTTTGCCTTTTTTTTAATTTATTATTATATAGTCAGCCATCTTCTCGTATTCTCTTGGGTTGCCTGCGTCTTCCCTTGATTGCTCTTCTATTTATAGAAGTAGGAAACGCGAAGATTAGGGCTTATTTTTGCAGAAAACTCCTCTTCTTCATTTATTTATTTCCTTATGTGATTTGCTCTTTATTTCTTGCTTCCTTTTTCTTCTCTTTCTCTTCTTGAAACACGTGCTACACACACACAAAATAAATTTGAAATTAGGATTTAAAAATAAAAAATAAAGTTAATTAGTTTAAATTAATTAAACTAACTAATTATCATATTAGCTCAATTAAAACCCTTTTTAAATTGTTTATTACACTTTCACCTATATTGGCAATTTAAAATTTATATTTTTCTTTTCACAGGGCCAAATTGAAAATTTTAAAATTCAACAAAATAATAAAAATTAATAAATCATTCTGTTTGTTTTGTTTGTTGATTTTTACCAAAAATCTTCACCTTTTTCCATCAAAAATCTTTTTCCTTCAAAAATAATTAATTAACTGAAATATATGGAAATAAGATGAATTATAAACAATATAGACAAATACAAGTAATTTTTATAGGTAAATGAGTATAGATAAATATATAAAAATTAGACACATCAGACACCCTCGAGATCTTCGTTGGAAAACGAGACCGATAGCCCCTGCCCCTTAGGCGTGGTTGATGGTGGACCGCGTTGACCTCTCGCATGAAAGCCTTGCGGGAGGTGTTCGAGTCTCCTCCCATCGGTCCACCATGGACACATTGGAGAATGGCTAGCCCATCGGCTCTCTCTGGCCCGGGATCCATTTCCGGAGGCTTGTCCACCCTTTGAGGAAAGGAGGCTCACCCAGTGTTCTGAGTGAGCTCGGCCAGGTAGCCTCTCTGTATGAGTACTTCGATTTCTTACTTGAGAGCTCGTGGTCGTGGTCCTGGTGGAACCGAGAGTAGAACCTTCGGTCCATTCTCTTGGTGTTGTTGTTGGACGGTGGGGCACATTTGACCATCCCTTTGTCATTAATTTCCATGAGGATGGCCGAAACACCTGCAATGGGTGGGGTGAATTTCTGAAACAGAGGAACTAGAGGCAAACGCCTTTGACCGGTAGGGTCTTTTTGTGATTTTTTTGAGGCATCGGGTTCATCAGTCTTCCTTTTCCCCTTCGCTGGGGTCTCCTTCCCATCGCTAGGATGTAGAGCCGCTTCGGTTCAGATGTATTTCTCAACCCTATGGAGGAGGTCGGGAAAATCGAGGGGAGGTTTATTGGTGACGGAGGCCTTTAGCTGGTCATGGCGGACATTTTGCCGGAACGCTGCTGAGGCAACTCCGGCATCAAGGGAGGAGATTGCCCTGGCTTCTGTCGTGAATCTTTGGACGAAGGCCCGGAGGGACTCTCTATCCTTCTGTTTTAGGTCCAGAAGGGAATCACTCGTCTTCTCCGCCTTGCAACTAGTCACGCAGTGTGCAAGGAAACTTTCTTCGAGCTAATCAAAAGAGAAAATTGAGCCAGAGGCGAGCTTCAAATACCATTCCTGAGTCAGGCCATGTACAGTGGCTGGGAATGCGCGACACAGGAGAGGATCCGAGGCACTGTGAATCATCATGAGGGTTTTTAACCCCTCTATGTGATCAGCAGGATCTGTCTCTCCGTTGTATGTCTTGAACTGTGGAGATTTGAAGTTTCTCGAAATAGGGGTGTCGAGGATTCGGGCAGAGAAAGGGGTCTGAATGACTGACGACTCTGACTAAGTTTTTCTCCGTTCTTGCCTATTTGAGCGAGGCGGTCTTCCATCTCTTGAAGATGTCTTCGGACATCGTCCTGCCCATTCCCAAATCTAGTCGACCCATGGGACTTTTCTTCCACGATTTTCTTGATTTGTACCTCATCTGGACGCCATTCGTCCCGAACTCTTTAGCGGAGTACCCTTAGGACTTCATCCTGGAACTCGGCATGAGTGACATGACCCTCTCTGCTGTAGTCGTTAGGATGTTGGCGATCCCATGGAGAGGGACTATGCCGTTGATCTCGGCCTGAGGACAGATGGACACTGCAACTCGGTGCTGGGTTTGACGGCCCAGCTTCACCTCTCAATTGACTGAGCCGGTTTCGGAGGTCCCCCTGGCAGGAACGGTTGCTGATGATGTTCCAGAGGTCATCCACCGCGGGTCGCTCGACCTACCTTGCGGTAGAGCGGGAGGCACTCGAAGCGGATCCCAAAGGAATCTCAACCCGCCGCCTCCATGACTTTTGGGTGTTCGGGGGACTATGGGTTGGTGGGGGAGGAGGGAGCGAAGGTCCCACGGCACTGGTCCTCTTAGCTTTGGGGGCCATGAGAGCGAGTTGCTTCAGATTAGAACTCGAGTCGGGAGTAGGATCGATCGGTGGTTTTCCATAGACTACGACAATCTGTTGCGGTCTTTTTTTGCAGTGTGGGAACAACAGATAATGTGAGTTCTAGTATTCGAGAAACTGCAGTAATCCTACCATTTGTTTTGGATCCGAAGGAATATCGAACGAGTCTATTGATGGGTGGCCACCTCGTGGACCTGCAAAATAAAGTCTCTAGCCTTACCGTCGATGTTGTACTTATAGGTTAGGGGAGAAAAACCGTTACGAGAAGATCCACTGGCGGTATTGGAATCCTCTTTCTTTCGGATCTGGCAATGATTAGATCCCTGATTTTTTGGGATGTGGTTACGACATAATCGATGGGGCGTCTGATGCAAATGGCGAGTGAATCACCCGGGCATATTATAAAACTTTCAAAGCCTATATCCAATATATAGAATCTTATTTTCCCATCTTTTACACATGACTTTCACTATATTCTATATATCTCCCTTAGAGTCCGATGTTCAAATTAAATGGAAGCAAAGTATGGGATATTCACCGAAACTGATATAGTAAGTATCTGATATGTCTAAAAACAAGGTTAAATCGGGACCGTTCGACGCAGGGCACGAATCTTAAAGCCATCAAGGGCAAATGGTAATTTTACTTACTAACAGGTCCGAATCAGGAGCTGGGTCTCTATCCACAACCCGATAGCCCTGAAAACGGATCCGTTCTACAAGGGTACGGGTCCGAACCCGTGAGAGACCCAGTCAACAGGATAAAAGAGAATCCAGATTCATGCTTATCCTTAACTGCGGTCTTAACCACTTCTATCCATCTACATTGGGAAGTAGGGATTTGATCTTATCCTGAAGGAGATCTCCATGGCGACTATAAAAACCTCCCTACCTCATACTGTAAAAGGTGATCACTCTTTGTGCACTCAAGCTCTTTCCCTTTACTTTTTATGGTATTGACAAGAATGTCGGAGGGTTCGTCACCGGGATCTATCTCGGTGTTTCGAACGTTTGTGCAGGTCAGCGGGAGCACAATGGAGTCAACTCATCAAAAGGGAAGAAGGGAGATTCAGCCTGTTCGAGTTCCTCACGAACCTACAAATCTCATCTATTGGCCCCACACCAGAATCCAACGGCAACAGATTGGCACCGTCTGTGGGAACTACTCGACAAGCAACCCCACCTTCCTCCTCCAACCAAAGCCACTCCTAGCCATGCCTCCCAAGAGGAAGCCCGCAACATCCAACCGAAGAACAACCTCTTCTCATCCTCCTCCTCCTTCTCCTCCGGAGGATCTCTCTCCACCCGGTCAGTAGACCCTGCAGCTCGAGCAACCGGCTCCCTAGTCCATTCAGCAGCCTATAGGGTCCCAGGCATACGTGGAGGAGCCCTCTAGGCAAAGCCGCCACAAGCAACCCGTGTATCAGGTTCGGGTGTCCATCCACAATGCCTCCACGGATTCTATGGCCTCCCATAGTCCTCTTACCCCAAAAGATCTGCGGGACGTGCTCAACAATCGGCAAACCGAGCCAGGGCCCGATCTTTGAACTCAACTGGAGGAGAGGCGGACCCATGAGGCGTACCCTCGCCGGGAGCACACAAGGGATCGGTCGCCATGCCAATCAGACTGCAGGGGGTCTAACTCCCCCCGGAGACGGAGCGACTCCCCCAGCATTGCCCAAGGCGAAGCCGCTCCCCTTCTGGCCGTCCTGCAGCTCGAGTCGACCGCGAGCAGGAGGCCCCCGTCACGAGGGCGGAGTTCCAGCAATTTTAGGAGGCAGTCCTTCGGGCGTGCCACGCCGCCCCCAATAATGGCCCTCGGGCACCCAGCCCTCGACCAGCTCCTCGTCATCCTCGCTGCTCCCGAAGTCCTAGACCGGTTCCGAGCAATCATCGCCACTCCCGGAGTCCCAGGCCAGCTCCGAGCCATCGCCGCCCTTCTCCCGATCACCGTCGCCGCTCCCGAAGTCCGCATCCTACTCCGAGTCACCCCCGTCGTTCAGTTAGTCCACCACCTACTCTGAGCCATCGCCGGTGCAGCCTCAGCCCCCCTCGACATGAGGATGAGTCTCGGAGCTCAGCGAGAAAAGACTGAATGGAGGACTCGGTCTACCGCCGTCTCCACGAGATGGAGAGGCGCCTCGGCCAGCTTGATCGAGACGAAGAGCGACGGTCAAGGGACTTCTGTCCAAGCAGGCCCCCATTCTCCCGCACCATCATGGAGGCCCCAGCCCCCGACAATTTCAAGCCTCCACACTTCGAGACCTACACTGGGGAGACAGATCCTGCGGATCACATTGAGAGTTTCAAAACTCTAATGATGATCCATTATGCATCCGACGCCCTCCTCTGCAAGACCTTTCCAGCCACACTCAAAGGGCCGGCACGGGAGTGGTATTCCCGACTTGCCCCGGCATCTATCTTCTCCTTCCACCAATTCGAGGGAATTTTCCTCATGCACTTCGTGAGCAGTCGCCGCACGGAGAAGACGAGCGCCTCCCTGTTGTTCCTCAGCCAAAAGAAGGGCGAAAGGTTGAGGGATTACGTTAAGCACTTCACTGCCGAGGCCAGATCCATCGCCTCCTTAGAACCTTCAGTGGCCACGGTCGCCTTCCAGTCCAATATCCTCAATGCAGATCTCAGGGTGTCCCTCGCCAAGAAGTCCCCTCGGGACTTCTCAGAGCTCCTACTCCGGAGCGAGAAGTACATCCGAACGGCAGAAGCTATCCACCGCCCCACCTTTGAGGCGTCGACTTCCGGGAATAAGTGGAAGGGCGCAGAAGGAGCTAAGAAGCTCTAGAAGGACAATGGGGGTCAGCATCGTCCTCTCCCCTGCTTCAAGAAATTCACTCTGCTAACTGCGAGTGTATCCGCCATCTTAATGGAGATCGGGAACGAAGGTCTCCTGCCGCCACCTCCAAATATGAACACCTCCAGAAAGAAGAGAAACCAAGAGAAGTGGTGTCGTTTCCACCGGGACCACGGGCACGACACCGATGATTGTCGGGCCTTGAAGGATGAAATCGAGGCCCTCATCCAGAGAAGGCAGCTCACCCAGTTTGTAAGGAGGGACCGAGCCGATCTGCCTCCGTCGCCTAGGGGGCTAACAGGAAAATTGAGCAGCGCACAGAGACTCCGGATGCCGAAGTAGAGGGCATCTTGTACCTGATACACGGAGGCCCAATGGGGGAGATTCCAACTCCTCCCTAAAAGCCTTCGTAAGGGAGGTTAACTCCGTGTAGAGCCATCCTCCCCCAAAAGGCCTAGGAGTCCCGGTGAGGTTCTCCGATAGGGACCTGGAGGGCATCTGCACGCCCCACTGCGATACCCTCGTCATCAATCTTCGAATGGCGAACTTCGATGTTCTTCAAATCTTGGTGGATAACGGCAGCTCCGTCAACATCCTTTTCTTAGAGGCATTCAAGGGCCTCCAGCTGTCGAGGGATCGGCTCAAGCCCGCAGGCTACACTCTCCACGGGTTCACTGGGGTCCCGATTACGATTGAAGGAGTTATAACCCTCGACGTAACGGCTGGAAAAGCCCCGGTAACTCACATGGAGCCAATGGACTTCATGGTGGTTGACGTCAAGACCGCCTATAATGGTATCCTGGGTAGACCAGTTTGGCCGCGCTTCAAGCCATCCCTTCAGCCTACCACATGAAGATGAAATTCCCCACACCCTCAGGAGTGGGAGAAGTGAGGGGAAGCCAAGAGGCGGCTCGGAAGTGCTATATGACCTCGATGGGGGTCCGGTTCTCTCTTTGGAAGTGCTCAAACTTCTCCAGGAAGGCGGTCAAACTATTTTCGAGCTCGCGGACGAATTGCAGGAAGTGGCCTTCTTCGAAGAAGACACCACTAAGACATTCCGCGTCAGCAAGGCTCTCTCCCTCTCCATTAAGCAAGATATCTCCCAGTGCATAGGGGAGAACCGCGACCTCTTTGCTTGGACTGCAGCCGATATGCTCGGGATCTCAGAGGAGCTCTCAATGCACCGACTAAGCATCACCACTGGGGTCAAGCCTGTCCAACAGAAGAGACGAAAATTTGCTCCCGAGCGACAATGGGGGATCAAAGTGAAGGTCGGGAAGCTTCTCAACGCCCGATTTATCTAGGAGGTAAACTACCCTGAGTGGCTCTCCAATGTGGTGATGGTGAAGCAGGCTAATGAGAGCTGTAGGATATGCATTGACTTCACCAACCTCAATAAGGCGTGCCCGAAGGATCCTTTTTCTCTTCCCAGCATCGACACCCTGATCGATGCGACCTCTGGGCATGAGCTCCTCAGTTTTATGGATGCCTTCTCAAGATACAACCAGATTCGGATGTTCCCTTCCGACATTCCGAAGACCTCATTCGTGACGGACCAAGGCCTCTATTACTACCGTGTTATGCCATTCGGCTTGAAAAATGCGGGAGCTACCTATCAGCACCTTGTGAACAGGGTCTTCTGAGACCAGATTGGCCGAAACATGGAGGTCTACATCAACGACATGTTGGTCAAGAGCACCCGAGGGCAGGAGCACACTCTCGACCTTCAAGAAGCCTTCAGGGTGCTCAGGAGGCACAATATGAGACTAAACCTGAACAAGTGTACGTTCGGTGTCTCATCGGGCAAATTCTTGGGGTTTATGGTCAGCCAGAGGGGAATAAAGGCCAACCCCAAAAAGATCCAAGCCATTCTCAAAATGGCTCCCCCCTCCAATGCCAAAGAAGTACAGAGGCTCACGGGGTGCCTCGTCGCGATTGTGCTGTAACACCCCGAATTCCAAATACAACTGAATTCGAGATTCCACGGGATCTTTACGCTTCTTTCGTACAATTTTACAAGGAATTTAAAACTTTTCACTTTACATCAGAGTTACATAGAATCTTTACACTTTACATTTCAATGCGGAAGCAAATTACAACATTATTATATAAAAGTACAATGATATTTGAATAATCTCTAAGCAGCAGTTCTCCTTTAATCTTTATCAGACCATTTTCCCTGCATACAAAACTATAGGTACGTCAGTTTATTCAACCGACAGAAATTATATACGGCCATCCTCTCTATGCTGGAAACAGTATAACGATTCTCATTTCTTAACAAAATCACAAACTTGTTCACAAAACAAAGCTAAAGGGACTATCCTATTGATGTCGTGTCGTGCTGTGCACTTAGTCCTTAATGCAGTTGTTATGTTATATAACACTAATGCGCACTTGTTCGGATTCTATGCATCCCATACTACATAGGTCCGAGAGCAAGCCCTTAATCGTACTTCATCTTATAGGGTTCAATCCCTTGGCATGACTTAAACTACTACGGTAACTACGGTAAGCATCCTAGATGTCTTATGATCTACGAACCCATGTCCAGGCAGTTTGGAGGGAAATCTCACGCACTGACATGACGCATCAAGCAGGCAGACTATGGACAATTCAGCCTCCACCATGGAACAATGGCACCACCCGTAGCCACCAAAATACCCCACAAGCGTCACCACCGGGACGATAATTCTGGAGTAGTGCTCACGCCATGTCATGACGCATCAAGCAGGCAGTCTGTGATCACTCTCATACCGCCAATCCGATGGCCCTCATACTCGTGTTTTTCTCTTACTTTCATCACATCTTCACTATGTATCTAGTCCTTAGTTTATTAGAATCATGAACAAAATCAATTCTCTAGAGTTAGCCTTTCCACTATACCGGTCTTAATTCTTTATTCAACATGACCCAAATCTTGGTCTTTTCATTTCAAATTTCATTTCAATTTATTTCCTTTCCAATGCCGGTATGAGGCATAGCTACACTCTAGTTCTCAATTTCAATTCACAATTACACAGGAATCAAGTATTTCAAACTTATAAGTTTATTTTTCATGATTACATCAGGATTTCATTGTCATGTTCATAGCATTCATAATCGTAAAACCTTTCATAATTTTAATAGAACAATTCACCTCACTTCATATACAATTTCGTGCAAGGACAAATAAAATTTACTTTTCTAAATTGTCACATCCAGTCTTCATTCATCTCTTTCAACAGTATACACAAAGCAAAATTAGAATCTGGGATGTTGAAAAAGAGTCTGGATAGTCAGCTCAAAACATAGCCAGTCGACTGTTCAGCAAAAGAAAAATATTCAAGAAAATGTTCGAAATAGTCGACTGCTACCCATGACGACTGGCTATTCTGCAGTGTTTAAACTCTAAAATACAAATTTCGGGGCAGTCGACTGTTACTCAGACCAGTCGGCTGTTATGCAAGGTTTTAAACTCGAAAATACAAATTGCGGAGCAGTCGACTGTTACTCAGACCAGTCGGCTGTTCTGCAGGGTCTTAATACTCGAAGGATTTTTATAATCAGGTCAGTCGACTACTACCTATATTCGGTCGACTGATCAGTATTAAAATTTAAAGTATGGAAACGTTTCTTCTTCCCTTTCGATTAGTACACAACATTTTAGTTAAGCTACAATATGTTCATTTATCAACACGAACATGCAACTTTATTTGACTACCATCACCACAAGCATGGTTTGCTAATTAATGTAGGGATTCTTATGACTAGTATTTTCCACACAACCACGACTCCAAAGAAAACGTATTTTCCCATAATCATCATTTTTTCTACAGAGATAAATATTTATCCCAATTCAGTATGCTAGATTAAAATAACATGACATTAATCATACCACTTCATTAATTTCCCTTATTTATTTCATACAATTATACTTGTGTTCCATTTTCATTTTAATCATAATATTAATGAGGAGCAATATAATGGCATTCATTTATTCTTGCATAATTAGCACAAAACTTGGCATGGTCTCTAATTTAGAAATCATGAGAAACACCCACCTTTTTGAAGAAACAAAGAGAAATCCCTTAGAGCTTCCTAGATTGCGATGCACGCCTTCTCCTCCTTGCTCCTTGCCAAAACCGAAGCTTCAAGTTGGGGTTGAATAGCCGGCCTCCAAGGGAACACTCACACTAGAAGCTACTCAATCTTTTTCTTCCCAAAATTCTCAATCTTTTCTCACTCTAATCTTTTCTCTCTTTAACAAATTTTCTATTGTACTAAGATGAGAAGAAGCTATGGGGTATTTATACATAATTTTGAAGTAGATTGGAGAGCTAGGATTCAATGGATGGTTATAGAATGGGGGGTTAGGATGAGAGTAGGAGTTATAGTAACTACCCACACACTAGGTAACCACCCATGTACACAAACCACTCCTATGCACAATCCGGCCCTACTTTGTGTGCATTGCACACTACGTGCTCCGCACGTGCCACCTAGTACCCTTAATTAAAAGTTTGTACAATTTTAATAAATTAAATTGTTCACATTTTGTCTCTTCATGACAAGTGTGGCTATTTAATTAATTTATTAAATTGGTGGGCTTCATAAGTAGTGGGCTTAGGTTGTGGGCCAAACAACAAAATAGTAATAAATTAAAGTGGGCTAAAACAATTAATTAGTGTTTTAGGCTTTTTTAGAAAATTAAGCTTTTTAGGAAAATAAAGGAAAGGAAAAATAATTGTTCATACTATCAAAAGAGATTTTGTATATAAAAATAAATAAATAATGTACATATGAAATTTTCACATGCACAACACGTGAAAGTCAATATTTTATTAAAAAGAAAATTTAGGGTATTACATGGGTGATTCCTCTCCAAGTCCGGGGAGAAGTGCCTCCTCTTCTTCAAGGCCCTCAGGGGGGCTAAAGGCTTCGAATCGGGACAGCAGCAACAGGAGTCCTTCGACAAGCTCAAGGAATATTTAGCTAACCCCCCGCTCCTGAGCAAGCCAGCACCAGGGGAGGTCTCCTACCTCTATCTCGCAGCTTTGGAGCAGACGCTCAGCATGGTCATTGTGAGGGAAGAGGATAAGACACAGAAGCCCATCTATTATGTGAGTAGGGTGCTCTGCGATGCCGAACTCCGTTATCCAAAGTTGGAGAAGATGGCTCTCGCCCTGGTCATAGCAGCCCGAAAGCTCCGCCCCTACTTCCAATCCCATTCAGTGGTCATAATCCCATTCAGGAGTCCTAAGGGTCATAATGCTATTTGGGTGATTGTCGACCGTTTGACGAAGAGTGCTCACTTTATTCCCTTTCGTGTCGGTCAGTCTACTGAGAGCCTAGCTGAGAGGTATATGCAAGAGATTGTTAGACTTCATGGGGTTCCAGTCAGTATTGTATCCGACAGGGATACGAGATTCAGATCTCAATTCTGGGAGAGTCTTCACAACAGTTTGGGGAGCAAACTAAAGTACAGTACAGCTTTTCTTTCGCAGACTGATGAACAGTCAGAGTGGACTATTCAGATTCTTGAGGACATGTTGAGGTCCTGTATGCTTCAGTTTGGTGAATCTTGGGAGGAGCATTTGCATCTCGTAGAGTTTTCGTACAATAACAGCTTTCAAGTCAGTATTAAACCTGCTCCGTTCGAGGCACTCTATGGGCGGAAGTGCAAATCGCTAGTGTACTGGGATGACATTGGTGAGAGGAAGTTGTTAGGTCCAGAGTTGATCACCAAGATAATGGATGTTGTGGTTCAGATCAGGAAGCACTTGCAGGCAGCTCAGGATAGGCAGAAGCGATTGGTTGATGTCCATCGGAGGGCTTTGGAGTTTGTTGTTGGCAACCTTGTTTTCCTTAAGGTATTGCCGTGGCGCAGTGTCATTCGGTTCGATGGTGGGGGCAAGCTTAGCCCGAGGTTTATTGGACCGTTTGAGATTTTAGAGTGAGTAGGAAAGGTGGCCTATCGTCTTGCTTTACCGCCAGCTTTATCAGGAGTGAATGATGTTTTCCATGTCTCACAACTCAGGAGATATATCCGAGATGAGAGCCACGTGATCGACTATTCTGACTTGACCGTTCGGCCGAATTTCACTTGTGAGATTCCGCCAGTTGCTATTATGGATCGGCGAGAGAAAGTGTTTAAAAACAAGGTCATCAAGTTGGTTCGTATTGCTTGGAATCCTCATTCACCTGGTGAGTCAACTTGGGAGCTGGAGGAGAAAATTCAGCAGAAGTTTCCTCATTTATTCGGGTAGTTTTGTTTTGTTCTTTTGGTTGTTTTGGGGTTAGCCTATGTATCTTCTTTTTGAATTTCGATGACGAAATTCTTCTTGTTGGATGGGTAGGATTGTAACCCCTGTTTTTCGTTTTATGTATTTTTTAGTGTAGTTTTTATTTTGGTATATTTTCTCTCTTTGTATTTCTCTTGTATTTTCTGAACCCTATATTGGAGTTTGTTTTCAATATATATTCATTTATTTCATTTTGAGCTCCTTGTGTTGGTTTTTTGTTCGTCTTTTGTTCCGTTTTCGTCTATTATTGTTCTTTCTTTCATTTGGTTCTTGTCTTCTTTATTTTGTGCTCTTGGGTGCTTATGGTGGTGTTGGTTGCTCAACCTATTTCTCAATCCTATTGTTTGATCCCTAATAGATTTACCAAAGCTAAATTAAACCCAGTCCTATTTTGAATCATATTCAATTAATCCATATCAATACCCATAAAACAATCCTATTACTACTCCTAATCTACCCACAACCCATTAACCCAACTCCTTAACCCTAATCCTATATATATAAACCCCTCTCACAAACCCTAACCCTAACACCTAAACCCTAGCACCCCGGCCCCTCTCTCTTTCCTTGGCGGCTTCACACCGAGACCCCCTATCCCGGACAGCACACCCAGGCCGACAATCTCTCCCGACTGCATCTCCATCCCGAGCTCACCCCCATCCCGATCCCCACTTCCATCTGACCACCACACCATATTACCCCTCTCCGATCTTCTCTCCCTCCTTGTCGACCAACTTCCAAGCCTCGAGTCGCCGCAAAGTTCACATCTCTCTTTTATGGGTTTTCTCTTCTCTTACTTTGAGAAGCGTGCCGTGTGTTCGTGCGTTTGTTCGTGGGTTCGTTGCTCATGAATCGTGGATCTCTTGTTCGTGGATTTTGGTTAGTTGCTCGGGAATCCGTCCCGTTTTTCTTGATTTTTATCGTTCTTCATCTCCGATTAAGGCAAGTAACTTGTACTCCAATTCCTTTATTTGGTACAAGTCAAAAATACCACCTATAGTGTAGTTGGGTCTAGAGACGAATCTTGTTTGTGTTATTCTTGATGGATTTTGTCTCTATTGTGCAAACTTGACCATAGTTGCCTCACGACACAATATTGACATGAATTAACTTAGGTTTTACCCGTTCTTGATTTGATCAGGCATGTGAGACTTCTTGTGAGAATTTGGATATTTGTTGAGAACCTTGTGATAGACATGATTTAGATATGTCAATAACCCTAATTCATGATGTTTGGACACTTGGTAGACTCGATTTTATGTTTGTTTGTGCTTTGAACAAGTTTTGTATGATATATGTTGAGTTGTTGTTAAAAGGAAAAATCTGTATTTTGTCGCTGATCTGTTTTGTTTGCTATTTTGGACTGTCCTGAAGTCAGTAACTTAATTTCGGTATAAAATATGTATTTTAGAGAAATTCGTCTATTTTAAAACCCCTCTGACCTTGCTCGATTTCAATTTCGTATGAGTGAGTTATGACTGTTTTACTGCAGAGGTGTCGATCTTTTCCAGATTTCATTTCCTGTTGGTTTTGATAACTAAATGAATTTGATACTTGTGCCACACATATTATTTTGATCCAAAACTTTGGTCATTGTTAATTTATCTAGTTAGGGATTACCCAGAATTTTGGTGGATTTTATTAGTGAGTTTTATGTGTTGTTTCATGCTCGTTTATGAAAACTATACTTGTCATATTTTGCTCGCTGTTCTGTAAAGAATTGTGTTTTCACCTTGATTCCTTTTACAGAATGGAAAATGCTTGTGAAATATGAAAGTTAGTTTATTATATCTATTTTCATCTCCCTTTGGCGGATTTGGATTTCGTTTCATGGCTTGCGAGATACTTCAATTTTCGTACAGCAGTGTTGGGAATTCCAGATTTGCCAAAGTACCGATTCTTGATGTGCTCTTATTTTTTATGACTAAACTAATTCTACTGGAATATTATGAAACTTTATATTTTGATTCTGGACATATATGGGAATACCCCAGATTTTTTCTAAAATTTATTACGATGATTTCTTGCTGTTTTTCTGTACTTGAATATAATTTTCTTATTTCTGGCTGAACGTATTTCCTAGTTTAGATTCAGTTTTGAGTTGTGATGTTGTGAATTACTATATGACTTATTTATATTCGCTGGATTTTTGTGGAAGTCTATTTTCTAAATCCTTTGACGGATCCAGATTTAGATGTTTTTGGTAGCGGGAATCACTGTTTCTGTGCAACTCTATCTTGCTATCCTGAATTAAAAAACTAGTTGTTTTACCCTGTTATGTGTTATCTTGTACCTGTACTTGTTAATCTTGCACCCTGAACCTGATACATGTTTATATCCTATTATCCTTTCTTTGTTTTGCGACACATACATGCATGCCTAATTATAATAATAAATAACCAAGTCGGGGTTAAGGGAAAGATCTAGTAGTAAAAAATATAAAAATGTTTACTTATAAGAGGACCTGTGTCCTGCCTGCCTGTTACGTGTTTATGACTACATAATTCACGATCCTGTTACCTGTACCTGACTGCATGCTTCCCTATAGAAAGATGTACTCGGAAGATAACCACTAGATTATGCCTGTTTCCTGTACCTAATTGCATACTTCCATATAGGAGGTGTATTCGGAAAAGAACCACTAGGTTCTACCTGTTCCTATTATTCCTGTTATCCTGAAATCTGAGTACACTGCCCTATGGACTCCACTATGAAATCTAAAGCGAAACTGTTTGTTATAGCAACCATGTAGTAAAAGTTGGGATGCATGAAGTGCTACCTAGATAGTAATGTAACAAGACTTGACATGACATAATCTGATTTCCTGTATCTGTTACCTGTATACCTATTACCTGATACCTATTACATGATTACCTATTTACCTGTTCACCTATTTACCTATTACCTGTATACCTGTTACATGTTAACCTGTTTACCCGTTTACTTGACACTTGATACATGTTACCTGTACTTATTAGTATACCATGCTACTTGTTTCTATTTTCCTGATTCATGTTTGATATTATATTTCTATTGACACACTTATACCATGCTATGCTTGTTACTTAGAATTATCTATCCCCTGTACTTGTATCCTACATTATAAGTGGCCCGTAACTTACAATTTACGGGTACTTGTTTTCTTTTTCCTTCTCCTATAAATTTACTAATTGCAGATCAGGATGGTCGACTGCCAGATGGTATTGGCGAGATGATGTATTAGTACTGGATTTTCTGCTTTATTACTATTATTCTTTGTTGCTTGAACTTGAATAAAATGTACTTGATGACTTGGATATTTATTTGTATTTGGGCGATGAGTCCCAGGATATTTAACTTGTCCAGATTCTGATTTATTTTAGATTTATATATTTTTGGTTTCAAGTAAATTCCTGTTGGTATCTTGTTTCAATTATGCATGTCGGGTTGTATCTTTTGCTTCCGACTCTGATTATTCCTGTGATATATTGTAAAGATTCCTGAACAGCTTATAGATGATGAAAATCATTCGCTGGGCGTTAAGTGCTCGTATTCCGTATTTTTGGAAAGCAAGGTGTGACATTAGTATTCAGCTCACTTGTATTCCGGTCATTTATTGTGACAACTTAGGTGCCACGCATCTTAGTGCTAATCCGATTTTCCATTCCCGCATGAAGCATATCGCACTTGCCTATAACTTCATTCGTGAACAAGTTCAAAATGGTACTCTTCGTGTCACTCATGTCCCAATGGGCGACCAACTAGCAGATTTTCTTACGAAGCCGTTGGCTCAATCTCGGTTTGAAATGTTCATATCCAAGATTAGCCTATTCGATCGGACGTCCAACTTGAGGGACCATGATGAAGATAAAGCCAAGACATAGTCTTGCTATTATCTCCTAGGTTATTGTAACAATATTCTAGTTGTTAATATCTTTAGTTAGGATATTGATTTCTTTGTTATTCTACTGTATCTCTTAAGCTAAGTTTGTTAAGCTGAGATTATCTTCCAGCTTTCCTTGTATTATATATATTTGTACTACTCATTAATAAAACATAACTTTTCCAAAACCTTCTCAGTCCCCTCCAACGTGTTCCTCATCGTCGTTCCCTCAAGTGTCCTCCCCGCCCTTGCCCGCCATCTATTTTTCCCTCTCTCTATCTCTCAAACCTAACCCCTTCACTACAAAGCCCACCCTCGTCTCCTCCGGTGATCTCCACCCTCATCCCCTCCGGCATGCTCCTTGCCGTCGTCTATTTCTCTTGCTCTCAAATCCTAGGTATGAATATTTCTAACTTTTAATAAATTTTGTATTTATTAATAAAATTGTTTGGGATTGTGTGATGAATAATCAGGGATTGTGGAGTATTTTGCGATTTGAGAATGTGGACTAATTAGGATTTGTTAAATTTGTGAATTTGTTAATTTGTTAATTATGGTTTGTAGTATTTGTTAATTCTGGTACTAAGAAACTAGGTTGTTGTTTTGTGCATACTGGTGGAAATTGATATTAAATGCTAGCCACTTACTTGTGTATCATAACTGTTTGATATAATGCATGTGTTATTTCTATTTTCTTTATCAAAAAAATATGATGATGTTCTTCTCTTTCTTATTTTAGAGATAGATTACTAATGTATGTAGAATTTACTTGTGGATTGGATTATTTTGACCTTCACTTTTGTTGAATGCATGGCATTGCACATGCATGTCTTTGTTCATTCTATGAGGCTTATGATTTTTATTTTTATTTTTTCACCTTTTATAAAATACTCTTGATATAGTCCCACCTTTTTTAAATGTGTATGCTAAAATTGTTGAAGTTTTATTGCAGATATGTTGATATGACTTAGCATCTTATTATGAATGAATTCAATTTAAAGCTTTAAGGGTGAGTTCAAATATTTTCATGCTTACAACTTATATGGTGCTGAAACTATATGTTTTGGGAGTTAATTAGTGAATAATTGACGAGTAGTTGAAGTTATTTACTTGGATGTATTAGTTGTTTCCTATAGTGATATGGTTGATAAGAATATAGTTATATGTATACATATTCCCTAAGAGAGAGTTCTCATTCATCGTGAGGGTTTCTTTA
The DNA here is from genome assembly GCA_017893485.1 of Hemerocallis citrina. Classification (NCBI taxonomy): domain Eukaryota; kingdom Viridiplantae; phylum Streptophyta; class Magnoliopsida; order Asparagales; family Asphodelaceae; genus Hemerocallis; species Hemerocallis citrina. The sequence continues at coordinate 220,134,857 of CM030364.1, forward strand.
GGTTTTCTATAAATTATTGTGCGAACAGAAACAATGTGGTACATAAATTAGTCGAAACATCGATATTTGTTTTGTCCTTCTAGATAATCTCCATGATGTTCTATGCTATTGGATTGCCTTTCCATTACACTCACCGGATTGGATCTTTCTTGGGCAATCGAATTAATGAGATAGTTGTCATTAAAATTTGAAATTATGAGATTTAATTTCCAGTTTGAGTGATATTATTCAAATAGATAAAAACTGGATGAGTAAGTCACGATTATCGAAGGAGTATCGGGTGGTGTAAAAGATTATTATCTTCACCAGAAAAAAATTTCATGATCCCAACTTGCTCTTGTGTCCATGTCATCGGTACGTAAACTGTCATTTGAAGACCTATGACGAAGTCCATACACATTTGGTGATCAATGGTTTCCGACAAGGGTACACACAGTGTTTTTGCCATGGAGAACAAGCTCCGGCAATTCCGGTTGGACCGTTTGTCTTAGAAGATGAAGACGAGCCCTTGTTGAACGACGACTTAAGTGTTGCTGATGAGAAGCAAGCTTTAGTGCGAGATGTTTTTGGAATTCATAACAATCAAGAACACATGAACAACCCAACAACCCAAGCTCATGTTAATCAGCCTAGGGGGGGTGAATAGGGTGATTGTGCGGAATTTAAAAAAATTAGAATTAAGTTGCAAAGTAAATGAGAAGAGATAGAAAAAGCAAACACAGTAAGCACAAGTGACGCAGCGATATAACGTGGTTCGACCCCCAGGTCTACGTCCACACCACCTAATTGTAGCAATTCTCTGCCACAAGCGTTCCACTATACTCAAACCCTTGTACAGTGATTCTTGGATTCAGGCCGAGAGACCTATTACATCCACAGGACTTCTAAGACAAGCCCCGTCAATCTCACTGAAGTGGAAGAAAAGAAAAACTCAAGATCCTTAATGATCCTGACTGAAGAAAACAAATAAGTATCACACACACGCGGATTGATTGTTGATTTGATTAGTTCAGAAAATTTTTCTCAGAGCAATAGGTGAAGAATACACAGTGGGTTCGTCCAAATATATAGACTTAGGAAGTGTATCTCTCAAAAATAGAAACGATACATTCCAAAAAAGAAATCTGCACAAGGTACGGTCGACCGCAAAAAAGGACAGTCGACCGTTCATCTTTAAATCAAAAAGTCGAAAGATGAATGGTCGACTGACTCATCATTTTAACATCGATGAGCAGTCGACTGTGGTGCGGTCGATCGACAATGTAGTACAGTCGACCGCAATCGTGCTGATGCTGACGAAACCACTTTATATTCTTACCATATACTAATCAATCAATAATCAATCAAATAAATAAAAAATCTCACATATATGGAATAACAAAAACTGATCTTGATGGCTTTATTGGGCACTAATCAACATGTGCTCTTTTTGAATGACTTCTTCTTTTGCTTGATTTTGTAATCTTTCTTTATTGCTTTCCTTCTTTGCTTATTTTTGAATCTTTTTGAATCTCTTATTGACTTTATTCATTCCTGAAAATCTAAACATCCTAATTGAAACTTATTAGTATTTATAAGCACGTTTTGTGCACACCAAACTAGGAGTCAACAATCTCCCCCTATTGGTGTGAACAAAACATGCCTTTGAATGTTGAAAATAAAGAATAAAGTATATAAATACTCCCTCTTAATTCAATACTTCCTGTATCAAAGATTTTCATAGATGAAAAGCATTTAAGAGAGATTTTCATTTATTTTTAGTAAAAACATTCAAAAAAAATCTCCCCCTTTTTGGAACACACCAAGAGGGGGCAAAAAAAATAGCATAAACAAAGTGTATAACATACTCCCCCTAAATCCATGCATGAAAAAAGATAAATGAACATACATTAAGCAAAACAAGAGAATATTTCGGGGAATATAACATTTTTGAAAACATAAGGAAAATCTACTTAAATGAAACTGTTGATCGCGAGACTCTTTGATATACAGTGAGAGTTCTTCATGGTATCATAGATTTGAGATTTTCCTAATACAAATGCATGACATAGAGCAAAAGATGAAGAAGAATGAATTTCAAGAAATCCGAAATCATAGAAGACCGTAAATAGATTTCTCTTAAAACAAACAAATAAATATTAAAAAATGAACAAACGGTGAAAGAACCGGTCAACCCGATTAGTCGACCGAAAACCAAATGAATTCACAGTTAAGAAAAAAAACAAACCACCTGAGAGTGAACCGGTCGACCGAACAGTCGACCGCAAATCCTGAAACCCAATTTTGAGAGCAAACAAAAAACCCGAGAGCGAACCGGTCGACCGCCCAGTCGACTGTACACCGTCACAGGTGAACAGTGACCAAAATCGCAATTTAAGCAGAAATATCAATAGTGTTCAATTCTCCCTTTAAAAAATGAAATTGTTTTTCATCTAAAGGCTTAGTAAAGACATCAGCAAGTTGAGAATCAGTGGAAACATAGAAAATAGTCTTTGATAAAGTGATACCGAATATCTATGTGTTTTGTGCGACTATGTTGATCGGAATTTTTAGTCATATCAACAGTTCTAGTGTTATTGCATTTAATCAGAATGTGACCAAAGAATACCTTGTAATCCTCTAAAGTGTTTTTCATCCATAATACCTGCGCACAGCAGGATCCGGCGGCAATATATTCAGCTTCGGCATTGGAGAGAGTTACAGAGTTCTGCTTCTTGGATACCCATGAGACAAGGCAATTGCCCAAGATGTGACATGTGCCGCTAGTACTTTTTCTTTCTGTTAAGCTGCTGGCATAGTCTGCATCAGAGTACCCTACAAGAGAAAAAATTCTATTTTTTGGGTATCAAAGTCCAGTATTTGGTGTGCCTTTAAGATATTGAATGATACGCTTAACAGAAACCAAATGCAATTATTTGGGACACGATTGAAAACATGCACATAAACAAACACTAAACATGATATCTGAACAAGATGCACTAATATAAAGCAAACTGCCAATCATACCATGATTGGTAGAAATATCAACATTATTACTAGATTCATCCTTGGAAAGCTTAGTGGTAGTTGCCATAGGTGTTTTGTAAACATTTGCATTCTCAATACCAAACTTTTTGACTAGTTCCATTGCATATTTGGATTGATTTATAAAGATGCCATCCTTTCTTTGTTGTATTTGAAGTCTAAGAAAATAAGTTAGTTCACCCATCATACTCATTCGAACTCATCCTGCATTTGCTTAGTGAATTCCTTGCAAAGATTTTCATTAGTAGTGCCAAATATAATATCATCAACATAAATTTGAACAATTAAAATATCTTTAGAAACATATTTTATAAATAGTGTAGTGTCTACTTTCCTTTTAGAGAAGCCTATGTGAATTAGAAACGAACTTAGTCGTTCATATCAAGCACGAGGGGCTTGCTTCAAACCATACAAAGCTTTATCAAGATGGAATACATGATTTGGGTGTGTAGGATCAGTGAATCCTGGTGGTTGTGCAATATAAACTTCTTCGAAAATAAAACCATTTAAGAAAGCACTTTTGACATCCATTTGAAAAAGAGTAAAGTCCATATAAGAAGCAAAAGCAAGTAAAATGTGAATGGCTTCAAGCCGTGCAACATGTGCAAAAGTTTCATCAAAATCAACACCTTTTTGTTGGTTATAACCTTGTGCAACAAGTCGAGCCTTATTTCTAGTAATAATGCATGATTCATCTAACTTGTTCCTAAACACCTACTTAGTTCCAAGTATGGTCCTATTGTGAGGTCTAGGCACAAGTCTCCATACTTGATTCCTTTCGAATTGATTAAATTCTTCTTACATTGCAATGATCCAGTCATTATCTGGCAAGACCTCCTTAATATTCTTAGATTCAAGTAAAGAGACGAAAGCGGAAAAACACATGAAATTTTGAGCTTGTGTTCGAGTAGTTACCCCTTTCGACATATCGCTTCGTATAAGATTTGGTGGATGGCTAGATATAATTTTCCATGCGGGGCGCCTTTCATTGGTGGAAAGTTGATGTTGTATATGATCGTCTTCTATGACATCAATTTGTTGTGGACGCATTTCTTCTATTTTGGATTTGGATGCATCTTCATCTTGAGAAGGCTTATGATATTTAGAATCCATATTTGGTTCTTGGTCAATGGATATCTGTTTCTTTTCAACACGAACACCTGTATCATTATCATCAACAACATGCAATATTTCTTTGGTGTACGGATTAATTTCATCAAATATAACATCAATGGATTCTTGAATGGTGCATCTTCTTTTATTAAATACACAATATGTCTAGCTACTTAAGGAATTTCCTAAAAATACGACTTCATTACTTTTACGATCAAACTTTCCCAAGTTATCAAGAGTATTTAAAATAAACACATTACACCCAAAGATGCGAAAGTAACTTAAGTTAGGAATTTTGCCAAAGTATAATTCAAAAGGCATTTTCTCAAGATATTTCCAAATGATTACTTAGTTAATTTTATAATATGTTGTATTGACAGCCTCTGCCCAAAATGACTTAGGTAAATCTTTTTTCACTAAGCATGTTCGGGCCATTTCTTGAAGAGAACATTTTTTCTTTCAACAACCCTATTTTGTTAGGGAGTGCGAGGACATGCAAACTAATGTTTTATTCCCTTTCTGTCACAAAATAATGTGAAGCTTTTATTTTGAAATTCTCCACCATGATCACTACGAATAATAACAATGGTGAGGTTTTACTCATTTTCCACTCTACGACAGAATTTTTGAAAAACATACAGTGTGTCATCTTTTTGTAACAAAAAGCCAACCCAAGTGAATCTACTATAATCATCGAAAATTACAAAAGCATACAGTGCACCTCCATTACTACGTGTTCGTGATGATCCAAATAGATCCATGTGCAAGTTCAAGGGGTCTAAAGTTGATACCATTTTCTTTGACTTGTGAGAACTTTTAGTTTGCTTACCGAACTGACACGACTCACAAGTTTTATCTTTCTCAAATTTGATTTTGAGAATCCACCTCACAAGATCCTTGATTACAAGTTTGTTGAGATTATCCATGGTTGTGTGTCCAAGTCGCCGATGCCATAACTAGCCATCCTCATTTCTAGCAACAAAGCACCTCATATTATCCTGTGTTAATTCATTAGGGTTTATGACATATACATTGTTACATCTGTTAGCGAGAAGTAAATATGATTTATTGCTATCTAGCACAGTGCATACATTTTTATCAAAAGTAACGGTATAACCTTTGTCACATAGTTGGCTGATGCTCAGTAAATTGTGTTTCTAACCTCTTACCAATAGAACATCCTCAATGGAGCATGAAGAACCAAAGTTTATTTTACCTTTATCGATGGTTTGAACAGTGCTATTATCTCCAAAGATGATGTCCTTCCCTCTTGTCCTCGATAGTGATGCAAAGTATTTATTATCACCTGTCATATGGTTTGAGCATCTACTATCAAGGTACTACCGATCTTTAGTCTTGATACGTTGAGGTACCTACATTAAGATTAGTAGGTATAATTTTGGGTGCTCAAATTTGTTTTGAACCTGCATTTACATTCTTTCTTACCCAAAAAAATTTAGTATTTCTTTTTAACGAGAAATTATAGGAAATATGCCATAGTCTACAGCAGTAGTGACATGTGATACGACTATGCCTTGGGTCATGCACACTTGCATAGTTTTGTGTTGATTTGTGATAATGTTGGTGACTGTGTATGTGTGTATGACATGATGATTTAGATTTTTGATGGTGTATTGGCTCTTCATAACCAAGCTCTGGATTATCATGATAAGATCTTAAATTCTTTGTAATAAGGTAACTGGGCCCTTCATATTTTTCAACAATTTTTTCAAGCTCATTTACTCTTTTACAAAGTCTTTTTCTAGTCATCTCATCGTCTTTTGTGTTCCAATGAAGAGTGTCTAGTGTAGCATCAAGTATTATATTTTGTTCAAGAGCTTCATTACAACTTTCCACTACCTCATCAAATTTTCTTTTGCATTCCTTTAAATCATCATTGAGTTTAGCAATATAAACAGATTTCTCATTAATTTCTCTTATGTTTTTATTATGTGTTGCTAAGGATTCCTGAATTTATTGTTTTAAAAACCCATTTTCCTCTAGCAACACATCATGATCTTTTCTAAATGACTCGAATTTTTTCATATTCAAAGAATTTTTATTTTCCAGTTTTTGATTTTTAACGATGCAAGAGTCATGTGATTTATTAGCAATTTGTTTATATTGTCTTAATTCACGATGCAATTTCTTAGCATAATCTTTTAATCCATTACACATGTCTACTAAATCATCGTAAGTGGGTTCTTCAATTACCTCTTCTTGAGATGGTGATTGCACCATACCATTTCCAAGAGCCATGAAACCAACATTGTTGTGATCTTGCTCATTTTCGCTTGAATCTGAGTCTAGCCATATTGCCTTCAATGCCTTCTGCCAGTATCTTTTGGTTTCGATCATCTCTATCTTGTATGTCTTCAGTTTTCCTTAAAAGGTTTAGTAATCGAATCCCTCAACCTCAAGGGTCTCCCTCATTGCGGCAGTTTTTACATTGCATTCCGGCATGAGACAGCTTATGAGTTTTCTGACCTTTCGGTCATCATCCAACCCCTTACCTAAGCTTTCAAGCTCATGTGCAATAATTTCGACACGGGCAAGCATTTGATCTACGTTCTCTCCTGGAAACATACGAAAAATATCAAACTTATAAAAACATAAATTTACTTTAGCTTTTACCTCAAAAGCGGTTCCCTCATGCTGTTTCAGTATCTTGTTCCAAATTTCGTATGTCGTCTTGCAATTTTGCCCGCATCGCATTAATTCTTCATTGTTCAATCCTGCATAAAGAGCCGTCATAGCTTTGGAATTTTTGGTTTTTAGTGCTAGCTCTGCTTTTGAGAAAGCCTTCTATCCATCGCTGACCGGAATATCTGTTTTGTTTATGCACACATTCCATACTTCTTCTCCAAGCATCTATAAGAAATGAGACATAAGAACTTTCCAACCATCATAGTATTTTCCATCAAAATATGGTGAGCGTGTTAGACTTGTCCCATTGGAGATGAATGGCTCTGAAGAGTACAAGTTTTCGGGAGGAGGGATTTTGGCTATTGGACCTTTTGCTTAAGCTTTTAAGCTTTTAGTAAGCACCTCACTCTGATGTCACTGTTAATCACCCTAGAGGGGTGAATAGGGTAATTGTGCAGAATTAAAAAAAATTAAGTTGCAAAGTAAATAAGAAGAGATAGAAAAAGAAAACACAGCAAGCACAAGTGAAGCAGCGATATAACGTGGTTCGACCCCAGGTCAACGTCCACACCACCTACTTGTAGCGATTCTCCACCACAAGCGTTCCACTATACTCAAACCCTTGTACAGTAATTCTCGGATTCAGGCCGAGAGACCTATTACACCTATAGGACTTCTAAGACAAGCCCTGTCAATCTCACCGAAGTGGAAGAAAAGAAAAAATCAAGTTCCTTAATGATTCTGACTGAAGAAAACAAATAAGTATCACACAAACACAGATTGATTGTTGAATTGATTAGTTCAGAAGATTTTTGTCAATGCAATAAGTGAAGAATACACAGTGGGTTTATCCAAATATATAGACTTAGGAAGTGTATCTCTCAAAAATTGAAACGATACATTCCAAAAAAGAAATCTGCACAAGGTACGGTCGACCGCAAAAAGGGACAGTAGACCGTTCATCTTTTAATCGAAAAGTCGAAAGATGAATGGTTGACTGTCTCATCATTTTAACTGCGATGAGCAGTCGACTGTGGTTGTAATACCCTGATTTTTTCAATTAATGAAAAATTATTTATTTTGCACGTGTTGTGCACATGCAATATTTTGTTTGAATTATTATATCATAAAGTGTATAATTATTTAATATATTTTTTCTCAAATTATTTTAGTACAAAAGCCTTTCTTTAAAAGCCTCCTTTGATTTAACTAAAAAGCCTTTTCTTAAAAAGCCCAAAAACATTTTTATTTTAATTATTTTTATAAAATTATTTTGGCCCAAAAAGAAAGCCCATGAATTAAGTTATTTTTAATTAAACTTGTCATGTAGAAGACTTTTTTAAACAAAATTATTTTTATACAATTTTAAAATGTACAAATTTGGCCTAGTTGCATGCACGTGCACTACACGTACACGTGCAATGCACACTCACTATTCTTGGCCGGGTAGCATTCTTTGGAGGGAAAATTGAATTTTTGGTGTGGAGAACATGGGGGTAGTTTCAAGGAGGTGGGTAGTTTTCCTAACTCCTACTTTGATCTAAGCCTTTCATTTTGCAACCACCAAGATGATCTTAGCCCTCCATTCCCCTCATTTTTTTGTATAAATACCCCCTTTCTCATGGTTAATTTTTCATATGCAAAGTATAATTTCTAAAACTATAGTAATATAATTGTGAGAGTTATAAAAGATAAGAGAGTGTGTGGTTCTTTTGGTTGCTTGGAGCTTTCGGCCAAGGAGGGTAGCATTCGGCTTGGGAAGCATTCGGCTTGGGGAAGCATTCGGCTAGGTTTGGGAGCTTGGAGTGGTGCACTCTTTTGGTTAGGAGGAGGTGTTCTCATCTACTAGGACTTGTTGCTTTTGTGTTTCTCTCCATCAAGGTGGGTAAAATATTTCATATTTCTAATATAGGATTCATGCTAGTTATATTGTCAACACTTTACATGGAAAATACTAATAAGAGTCCACTCTAATTAAAAAGTTAGTATGTGAATGGTTTGGAATGATGTGGTTAATTGTGTACGTGAAATTCTAGCATGAAATTAAACTATATGAAGCACTTTCTATGATTGTTAGTTTATTGGAATAATGATGCAATGTGATTAGTATGATGTGTGAAAATCTTCATTAATTGCTTGTAAATTGTGTGGTTGAAACATGACAATTGATTAAGATATTGACACTATGAAATTTGAATAGAAAAGTATATTGAAAGCTTGAGTTATGAGTATGTTAAATTCATGTGTAGAAGTGGCATAAATGAACCAATGAATTGCTTGTTGTCATCAAAATAGAAATACCCAAAAATTAGTAATTGTTGAGTTTCACCTATTCATGTGTTACATGAATTCTTTTGCTAATATGAGTATGGGAAAATCCAAATTTGTATGTGGTGTGAATGTAGATTAATAAACAGTAAATTATCATGGAAAATTTGGGAATAAAAGAGAGATTAGAAGATCAATTGATTTCTTTTTTTCAATGTCGAAAATAAAAGATATGATAGTTTTAAGGAATAAATTATTAATTTGGGTGGAGAAAATTATGTTTTTAGTACAAAAATTTATTTTTTACTTGCTGTTTTGAAGATTAAATAAAGATGATTAAATCTGGAATTTTTCAGTGGTTTGTATAAAGGCAATATGAACCTAATTGATTTGAACATCGAGTTGTTTTCTAAAACAGTGCGAATATGAAACTAATGGACTTAAACCCAGTATTGTGACAACCTGAGCCAGTGGCTCAGGCGGTCTGTGACTGCGCTCGGTTTCCCTGAGCGGTGCGGTTCGAAACCCGGCCTCACCATCTTTTTTTTAAACTGTGTATATAAGTATATTTGACTGCGAACCGAAAGCACTTATACCTAATTCACCCTCTTCTAATCGCTAGCACACGATTGGCCTATTGGCGGGTGCTCTGGCCTTCTTCTCTACCGTGCTGGGTTCGAATCCTTCCCCTAGCACTTTATAAAAAATATTTTTTTGTGAGTTTGTGATGTCCAAAAAATGTGAGAAAAATATGGTAATTTTCATAAAAATACAAGGAATTTTATGGGATTGAGTTGGGTATTATTTGAAGAAAATATAATGTAGTTTGTGAACAAATAGTATAATTAAAGCTATGGTTCTAAGACACATGCTTATGGAAATTTTCAGTTTATAAAGATATATTGAAATGAATTTATTAGAAAGTAATTGACAAAGAATTTTGTGGTGTGACATGATATTATCAATTTTCACTTGAGGATATTGTGTAAAATGTGATGTATGAGTGTTTAATTATAAAGTGCATGAGTGCATTGTATGATATTGGAATTTAGAAATCATGTTGATGAAATTGTTGGCCATGAATATGAATTTTTATGAATTATAAGTATTCACTATGGACTTGTGAACAAAGAAAGAATATGAAATTGTGACATGAAAGTGATTATGACTTAAAGATTGTGAAATGAAATTAGAAATAGAGTAGCTAAGTCTCCCCGGCATTGAGAAACAAGAATTGAATTGAAATTAGACCAAGGTGGGTCATGTTGAAACAAATGAATAAGTCCGGTTGATGGAGAGGCTAACTCTAGTGATTATTTTGTTCATGATTTTTAAATAAAACTAAGGACTAGTACATAGTGGAGATGTGATGAAAGTAGAAGAAAAACATGAGTGTGAGGGCCAACGGATAGCGGTGTGAGAGCGATTCACAGGTTGCCTGCTTGATGCGTCAAGACAGTGCGTGGGCGCTACTCCGGAATTATCGTCCCGGTGGCGACGCTCGTGGGATGTTCGAGTGGCTATGGGTGGTGCCATTGTTCCATGGCGGAGGCTGAATTGTCCATAGGTTGCCTGCTCGATGCGTCGTGACAGTGCGTGGGATTCCCCTCCAGGCTGCCTGGGCATGGGCTCATAGACCATAGGACATCTAAGACACTACCGTAGTTACAGTAGTAGTTAAGGCATAACGGAGAATTGAACCCTATCAAGGTGAAGAACGAATAAGGGCTTGCCCTCGGACCTATGTAGTATGGGATGCATAGAATCCGAACAAGTGTGCATTAGTGTCATATAACATAATTAACTGCATTAAGGACTAAGTGCACAATCACAACACGACATCAATAGGGTAGTCCCTTTAGTTTGAATGTGACAAGTTTGTGGTTGCTAAATATGAAATGTTAAGTTATACTATTTCCGGCAAAGCGAGGACGGCCGTGTATAATGATCGTCGGTTGAATAAACTGACGTATCCACAGTCTAACATGCAGGTAAATGTCATGCTAAAGATTAAAGAAGATTTGGATGCTTAAAGATTTTATCAAGCTGTTGTACTTGTATTTAATTGTTGTATTTTACTTCCACTGTGCAAAAGAAAGATGTAATTATGATGTAATCTCTGATGTATGATGAAAAGTTTTAATTTCCCTGTAAAAGTGTACTAAGAAAGTGAAAAGATCCTGTAGAACATCTCGAATTCAGTGTATTTGGGATTCGGGGCGTTACAGTGGTGCAGTCGACCGACAGTGTAATACAGTCGACCACAATCGTGCTGATGCTGACGAAACCACTTTATATTCTTACCATATACTAATCAATCAATAATCAATCAAATACATATAAAATCTAACATATATGGAATAACAAAAACTGATCTTGATGGCTTGGGCACTAATCAACATGTGCTCTTTTTGAATGACTTCTTCTTTTGCTTTATTTTGTTATCTTTCCTTATTGATTTCCTTCTTTGTTTATTTTTGAATCTCTTTGAATCTTTTATTGACTTTATTCATTGCTGAAAATCTGAACATCTTAATTGAAACTTATTAGTATTTGTAAGCACATTTTTTGCACACCAAACTAAGAGACAACAGCTCATACTGAGTCAACATAAACATTAGACACTGGTGGTGGAGTGGAGGAGGAAAGACAAGACATTGAAGTTAATAAAGAATACGAAGCTTTTTACTAAATTGATGGGAGATAATAGTACACCTTTGTATCATGATTGCACAAAATTTTTGAAGTTCTCATTCTCGTTAGACTATTTCATATCAAAACTTTAAACGGTTTCATCATGTTACTTCAGTTGTTGGTTGAAGTTTTTCCTGAAATCTGTATTCCACATTCATTTCATATAACCAAACAATTTCTCAAGACTTTCGATCTATAGTATGAGAAAATTTTAGCTTGCTCATTTGACTGTATGCTATTCAGGGGGATAAGGAAAGACTCGAGAACTGTAGTATGTTGAATATAATCACCTACTTTCATTACCTGATTTACCTAATTTTCTTTTTTTTCTTATCCCATCTCTTACTACTACATTGACAAATATTTTTATAGTAGCATACTGCACCTATATTAATAATAGAAATAACCATAAAGACACTTGCATATAATTAATATTTTTTTGTACAATTTGTGACTTACACAGTTCCAACATAGAGTTTCAAATGATTCAAGTCGGGCCAATACAAAGAAAAGAAGCGAGCATGATGAAAGCAACATCAACATAAGGCGGCGTATGCAGTAAAAAAAATGGGAATTGTGTCAATGTTTTTTTCTTTTTTTTTTCTTTTTTTTTTGTGCTTGAACTATTTTGTGTTAGAAAATAGAACTTGTGGTAACATTTTTGTAATCGAGCAATATATAGCGTAATTTTGTTGGCAACTGTAGGCAATGCAAGAAACACTAGAGGGGGGGGTGAATAGTGTTGTATAAAAAATAATTGCGGAATTAAAAGTTATCTTCTGTCCAGTCGATTGTAAAACAGATATCAGTCAACTGGGACGTCAGAGTAAAAGAGTATTTTTGAGACTATTCTGATAAGTCGACTTAAATAGGAGAGACAGTCGACTTGCCAGAAGAGTTTTTAAGACGATTGCTATATCAGTCTGATCAGTCGACTTAGGTTGGAGATCCAGTCGACTTACCAGAAAGATTTCGAGTAAACTGAAATGCAAGTAATAAAAAGAGTTCAAAGAGATACAACCACAGAGATACCAATCACAGAGTACACATGATGTATCCTGGTTCGGTCCTTCCGGCCTACATCCATTCCCCAAACAACACACTTGAGATTTTTCACTATTCTTGAAAATGTACAAGAATAACCTACGACGTTAGATAACAACCTTGTCCAACCCGTAGTCCTCTCTCACCACTAGAGAGAGCAAACCCACTCTTCCATCAAGAGTGAAAAACTGACTCTACATCCTAGAGTCCTACTCTACAACCGAGAGAAACCACTCTCACAACCGAGAGTAAAAGAAAACAATAAAGATGTTTACAATCAACCTATAGCCTTGTAGTGTTTGTGATTTTGCAAGTGGCTATTCGGTCAACTTCTGAATTCAGTCCAAAACGAATTCGATGTTATGCTGGACTAAAATCAAAGAACCAAGACTTAGAGATTAGAGTGCTTTATATGAAAAAAAAATTCTCTTGAAAGCAAAAATACTTAAACTATTCTCAAAAATTCTTGGAACCTTTTCATGGTGATTCTAAGGCTCTATTTATAGAGTAGAATCCCTGGACGTTGTAGAAACAGTTCCTACAACTATTTAACAATGGATATAATTTTTTAAATTTGAAAATACAAGTTTTGAAATTAGTAAACTATCGAAACGACTTGAACAGTCGACTGGCCAGAGTTTGAAGAAGATCAGACAGTTTTGTACAGATTCAGTCGACTAGTCCTTAACGGCAGTCGACTGGTACTCAACAGCTGATCTAGTTCAAGCTGTTTCGTCCTTTAGATTTTGTAAAACACACAGTTATAAAATTATATGTGAGTGTGTGTGTGTGACAAGGCTGTACATCAATCTAAGACTCAAAAAAGAGAAAAATTACATTTGTTTTTATAAGATACAAAATATAAGACATTTAAGCTTTGGTCTTGATTTGAGTCTTGAGTCTTGAGTGAAGCTTTAGCCATTGTCTTTGTATGAAGCTTTGCTTGATCATTCTTCAGCTTTAGAACATTGTGACTTGCTTGATCAATTTGCTTTGAGGCCTTTGTGTATCATACATGATAAACTTTGATACAACCTGCAATATATGAGAAATAGCACAACAAACTTTGCATTGTGTTGTAATCATCAAAATCAAGAATCAACATTCTCCCCCTTTTTGATGATGACAACACAATAGCTTATAATAATGGAAATAGATATTACACATGCTCCCCCTATCAAATGTACAACATGCATAGGTTTAAAAAGCATGCACAAAGATATGCTACTCAACATGCATAGGTTTAAAAAACATGCACAAAGATATGCTACTCAAAACAAAACAACACATAACAAAGCAACGCATACTAGTTCTTTTTCTCCCCCTTTGTCATCAACAAAAACAAAAACAAAATAGGAGGGAAAAAATATATAGCAATGCAAGAGAACAAAAGATAACAAAAAAAGCCAAATTTTAGACATAGAATAAAACTAAACCAAGTTTATACATGGAAACTTAAAAGACAAAGTTCAAAAGATTACATAAAAGTAGAAAATACATTAAAATTGAAAAAGCAGCTAATCAATCTTCTTCATCTTCATCTTGGCCACCATGAGAGGGAGGAGGAAACTGAGTGATGAACAGGTGGGTAAGATGAGAAACATTCATCTCAATAACATCTTGAAGATCCATGAGGTAATTGACAGCATGATAAATACTGCGAGGATCATGATAAATTTGCTCTAGGACGAGAGGAACTAGAGGCTGAAGACGGATGGGCTAAAGAAGCTAAAGGGACAGGAGGGGAAGTGCTAGAAGGAGACCTAGGTGGAGAAGAGAGAAGCTTCATGCGTGCTAAACTTGCACGATCAAAAGACTCATAGTGCTTTACTACATTTATCTCAACATCGAGATCAACGCCATAAGCACAAAAGACGTGAGTAAGAAAGGCACCAAAAGGAAGAAGTGAAGTATAAGCCTTATGAAGCCTAGAGAAGATGACACGACCCCAATTGATATTAATTTTGCTGAATATTGCAAAAATAGCTTGTTGCAACTCCATGGAATACTGATCATAACTCCCTGTTTTGGGAATAATATTATATGATAGTATGCTTGCAACGAGCTTAGCAATAGGGGTAATGGACCTATTGGACATAGGAGGCCCATGATTTGGAAAATAAATTTTAGACAAAGTGGAGGCATCATTCATCTCACCATCTCCTAAATCAATCCCTTCATCATCCAAACCCAAAATGAGATTGATTCTTTCGGATGTGAGTTTCATCTTTTTATTTTTGACAGAAGTATAAACAAAAATCTCACTACCATCATCCGATTGAACAACTCTCATATTTGTATAAAACAAATAGATGAGTTGAGGGTAGTAGTAAGGTTGATTTACTAAGGACAAAAACTCATATAATCCACATTGTTGAAACAATGGGATGAGAGTAAACATATCAAGATCGGGAAAATTGACAAACCGACCCGGAAAAATCATAATGGAATACATAATGTACCATTTTTCAACAAGGTCAGGACTTCTAAGATATTGTAGATAGTCTCGGGAAGATTGCTCACCCTCTACATGAGAGGTTTTAGATCTCTTTGGAGCCTTGAATAAAAACTACACAAACAAAAAGAAGGAAGGAAGTAAACCAACAAAGAGACTCTAGAAGAATCAAAAGAGCTTCAGGTGGACTTGAACACCACAAGAAATCAGAGGAGTTGGAGCTTCAAATGACTGGAAATCGACAGCAGCAGCAGTAACACCAGTCGACTTATCTTCTTCAGAACTGGGAGACAAGGATAAGGTAAAAGTGAAAGAAAGCGGGTAGGTTTAGGGGTTTTTTTTACACAGGAATGTATGGCTAAGATCGAGGAGAGGGATAGCAACGGCTCAGATATGGTCAAAGAACAGTAAAAAAGTGAACAGTCGCCTCAAAAGTGTGCCAAAATTCAAATTGGAAGAAAGTTGATTCGCGACAGTCGACTGGTCTTAGAGGGCAGTCAACTTAGTCCAGAGCAAAATAAAAAAAACGAACATAGCACTAATACAACTGGTCAGTCGATTGGGTACTGTGCACAGTCGACTGTCCAGAGCATAAAACTCAGACAAAAACTTAGAAAAATATAGATACTTGGCAGTCGACTGAAAAATACTTGTAAGTCGACTTACCAGAGAAAAATTCAAGAAACATCATGAAAACTACAAATCCCTAATTCTCTCCTTAAGGTGATAAATATGTCTTCCTTAAGTGGTTTAGTAAAAATATCTGCTACTTGTTTATCAGTAGAAATAAAGTCTAAAAAAATATCTCCCTTTAAAACATGATTACGTAGAAAATGATGTCGAATATCAATATGTTTCGTACGTGAGTGTTGAACCGGATTTTTAGATAAGTTAATGGCACTAATATTGTCACACATTATAGCAGGTTTTTAAATGAAATACCATAGTCTAATAGGGTTTGTTTCATCTACAAAATTTGGGCACAAACCAAACTTACAACGATATATTCAGTTTCTGTAGTAGATAGAGATACCGAATTTTGCTTCTGACTGCACCAAGAGTGTAACACCCCGAATTCTAAATCTAACTAAATTCGAAGTTCCACAGGATCTTTACACTTCTCTTCGTACAATTTTACAAGAAAATTTAAACTTTACTTTACATCAGAGTTACAATTACATTTACACTTTAAATAGCGGAAGCAATTTACAACATTTACATAAATAAATGTACAACACTTGAAATATTCTTTACGCTGCTTGCATACTTTACTCTTTGTCAATACCTTTACCCTGCATAAAGACTGTGGGCACGTCAATTCATTCAACTGACGAAATATTATACCTGGCCATCCTCTCTATGCCGAAACAGTATAACGATTCTCAATACTTAACAAACTACAAACTTGTTCACAAACAAAGCTAAGGGGACTATCCTATTGATGTCGTGTCGTGACTGTGCGCCCAGTCCTTAATACAATTCATTATTATTATTATTAGATGACACTAATGCGCACTTGTTCGGATTCTATGCATCCCATACTACATAGGTCCGAGGGCAAGCCCTTAATCGTTCTTCAACTTGTAGGGTTCGATCCCTCGCCATGACTTAATCTACTACTGTAACTACGGTAAGTATCCTAGATGTCCTATGAGTTACGAACCCATGTCCAGACAGCCTGGAGGGGAATCACACGTCGTGACATGACGCATCATGCAAAGCCTATGGTTAATTCACCCTCCGTCGTGGACCATGGCATCACCCGTAGTTAATCAAACATCCCACAAGCGTCGCCACGATCCTGATAATTTCGGAGTAGTGTCCACGCCAAGACTTGACTCATCAAGTAGGCAACCTATGAATCACTCTCACACCGTAGACTCGAGACGCTCATACTTGTATTTTTCTCTTACTTTCATCACGTCTTCTCTATTGTTTGGTCCTTAATTGTATGAATCATGAACAAAAACCAATTTTTAGGGTTAACTCTTTCCTCTATATCGGTCTTAACCATCAATCAACGCATTTGACCCAAACCTGGCCATTCACACCAAATATCATATCAACATTTCTTTTGTTGCCGGTATGAGGCTTAGCTACTCCCTAGTTCTTAATTTCAACTCATAATCACAACATCGAGTTCTTTCATACTCATAAGTTCTCTTTCATGATTAACAAAATTCTCATTCCATGTTCATAGCATTCATGTATTCGTATTCGTAATATCTTTCATAACTTATTGAACATTCACTTTTAATTTCATGTACACTATCATGCATAACCAAATAAATTCAAATTTCCCAACTAGTCACATTCAACAATTTGTGTTTTCCAGATAATTCTCTTAATCTTATTTTAAAATCCATACTAATTCCACCAGTCCATACTTTTATTTCACAAGTCACAATTTCTCATTTCTAAGTCTCATTTCGAATTTCTTCAAACAACTCATTTATTTTCTTTCTCAAAATTAAACAAGTCCTTTCTTGAAAATAGTCCCATATTTTCAATTACATTTCATCAAAATTTATAAAAGATTTATTTCATAAAGTCTAAATAATTATAGGAATTTTCCCATATTTTTTTCTAAATTTTTAATTTATCTTTAAAACTCAAAATATTAATTATTCCTAAAAAAAACACTTTTTAAACTAAGCCCACACCCAGATTCGAACCCACAACCAGCAGCAATAAAGGCACCATCTGAGACCACTGCGCCAAACCACAGAGGCGATTTGATTTGGGTTTTAACCGATATGGGTTAACTTTTGGCGTTCGGGATTTTTTTAACAAAAATAAAAAACAAAGCTCCTACTCGGAATCGAACCCGAGACCATAGACAACCCACCCCCGCACTATAGCGACTGAAACACCTTCCGACCGAATGGTCTAAGTGGCCAGATTGTCATAATTTGAGTTGGGTCATTTATAACTCAGTTCTCTGTTCATTTCTTTCACCACTTCTCAAAACGATTTTGTTTCTTTTTCTTCTCTTTTGGACTCAAAACTTTTCAGATTTTAATCTCTATGAAATTACAGTAAACCAGTAATTTTAAAACCATTATTTTCATAATAAAAATGCATTTTTTGGTCTTATTTCATGTTCTATGTCCATAGTTTCGACATTGAGAACGATCTATATTTCTACATAATTCAAGAATTAGATTTTCACAAGACAACTTATTTCTTTGGTCTTTTACTCATTAATCAACCTACAATATTTTTAGGATACCAATTCTCATTTTTCTACATTAGTATAACTTCAATTCAAACAAACAATTATCCATGTTGCATTTAATTAATTATTTGTCTCACAAGCACAAAATCTCCTTAAAGCATAACTCATAAACATATAGCATGGTAAGATGATAATTTATAACACTTTAATTCTCAATTTAGCAATCATTTATCAATCATTCTCTATTTTATCATTTCATCTCAAAACAATCATAAGTCCAAATCACTTAGTTTTCTCTTAGTAGCAATTTATTCCTAGCATGGTAACTAGATTAGAAGCATGAAAAACGCCCACCTTATTTGGAGAGAAAATTCACAAAAGTCCTAGGGAAAACTCCTAGAATGCACAAAAGGGCCTTCTCCTCCTAGTGTTTGATGAGTCCAAGCTTTGCTCCTTGGTGTTTGCCGCAAGCTCCTTGCTCCTAGGATAGATTGGTCGGCCTCCTCTTGATGGAACACACACAAGCACACTCAATTATTTTTTAGAACTCACTCAACTCTCACTCTTTTGCTTACTAATGTATTTCTTTCTCTTATGATAAAGAATAGGTGCAAGAATAGCTAATGAAAAGGGGGTATTTATACAAAATTCTAGTAAAAATAAAGGGCTAGGATTAAATCAAATGGTTTAGGATCAAGGGCTTGGATGAAATAGGGAGTTGCTATAACTTTCCATGATGCAAATAACCACCTCTCCACCTCATCCACTCTCCCTCTCTCTTGATTCTATCCAGCCACACCCAAAGGGGTGTGTTTTGCACACCCTAGTGCAAACACGTATTATCTAGTGCCCCCCCCCCCCTCCCTTATAAATTTGTTCATGCGACAAATTTAATTTTTCATAAAATGAGTCTACACTACAAGTTAGACCATTTCAAAAGAGAATTAAAGTAAATGGGCTCACTAATTGACCAAATTAACCGTGAGCTCAAAATAATTAGATAATTAATAAATATAGTGGGCTTAAAAAGGACAATTAGGCCTAGATTTAAATTAGGCTTTTAAAGAGAATAATTTTAGAAAAATAAAGAGAACAATTGCTATATAAAAATATTTTATACGAGAAATTATACAAACGAAATCATACGTGCACCATACGTAAAATCACAAAATCTTATAAATCAAATCTAGGGTGTTACAAAGAGACTAGTGAATGTCCCACTAGTGCTCTTGCGATCAGTTTTACTACCGGCAAAATCTGCATCACTATATGACAAAAGTTGAAAGTTATCGGTACTGGATAAAATAGACCATATTCAGACGTGCCTTTAAGGTATCTTAAAATACGTTTCAGAGCTTTTAAGTGAGACTCTTTAGGACTTGACTGATATCTAGCACACAAACATACACTAAACATAATGTCCGGTCTTCTAACAGTTATATATATGAGTGAGTCAATTATACCTTGATAGAGTTTTTGATCGACACTCTTACCTAATTCATCTTTGTCAAGGGTAGTAGTAGTAGCCATAGGTGTGGTCTTACTACTCGTGCTATTCATGTTAAACCGTTTGAGTAATTCCTTAGCATATTTTCCTTGATTAATAAATATGTCATTATGTGACTGCTTAAATTGTAGTCCAAGGAAATAATTGAGTTCACCCATGTGACTCATCTCAAACTCGTTTTTCATGGTGTTAGCAAACTCTTGACATAGATTACTATTAGTAGAACCAAAAAGTATGTCATCTACATATATTTGTATGGTCAAAATATCGGTCTTAATTCTCCTAATAAACAAAGTAGTATCTACTTTACCTATTTCAAAACCCATTTCTAAAAGAAAAGTCTTCAATCGATCATACCAAGCACGAGGTGCTTGTTTAAGACCATATAAAGCCTTTTTTTCAATTTAAAAACGTGGTTTGGAAATTGTTCATGTTCGAAACCTGGTTGTTGCTTAACATAAACATCTTTCTTTATAAACTCATTAAGAAAAACACTTTTAACATCCATTCGAAAAAATGTAAAATTCATAAAACAAGCAAAAGATAATAAGATACGAATTGATTCTAATCTAGCAACAGGAGCATATGTTTCATCAAAATCTATGTCTTCTTCTTGATTATACCCTTGAGCAACTAGTCTAGCTTTGTTCCTAACAACTTGTCCTGATTCATCTAACTTATTCTTGAATACCCATTTGGTACCAATTATTGTATGATCAGGAGGTCGTGGAACTAAATCCCATACATCATTCCTTATAAATTGGTTTAACTCATCTTGCATGGCATTCATCCAAAACTCATTCTCACAAGCTTCTTGTATATTCTTCGGCTCAAAATCCGACAAGAAAGATGTGTGAGAGAACATGTTAACATGTGACCTTGTCTGAATACCATGTGAAATGTCACCAATTATTAAGTCATGAGGATGATCTTTAACTTCAACAAAAGATTTTGGTAAAGTTGGAGACATCACAACAGGATCAGTCAACTTGACCAATCCATCAGTCGACTGATTTACAGCAGTTCATCCTAATAATTGGTAAAGAATCGGACCTAATAATTTGTTGGAGTTCAGTTGGTATAACAGTTCGGACGGTCCACGGTCGGACCATTTCTCGAGCCGGACTCGGATGGACGACGGACCGTCCTGTTCTTTTTACACCCCTACACATGACCGCCCTGCAGATCAAAATAATATTTGAAAAGAGCACAGTTTTTTAAAGATTCAAGGGCAACATATTCCCTATCATCATCTTCTTCCTCTTCTTCTTTTTTTTTTTATTATTATTATTATTATGATCCTTACTTTCAAAGGATGAAAAAAGCTGCCCTGCTAAGCACAAGCACAAGCACAACTATGTTACTATAACCCATATAAAAACACTTCGAATTTTTGGATCCCTTCCACTCTTTTTCTATATATATTTCTCTCTTTGTTGCATTTTGATTAATTTGACTTCCAAAAACTATTCACTCCAAAATACAAAATCACACCTAAATAATTCACAAATTAATGCTCTCACCCATCCCCAAATGATAACTATGGATTTCCATTATTTATTTGAAATTAAAATATATATATATAAATAAATAAAAACTTTTTCAAAACCCTCAACTCTCTAAGTACTCCCTCCCTATATTAACCCCGGCCCCCTCCCTCTCTCATTATCCCTCCTCCTCCTCCTCCTTCACTCCTCTAACACTATCTAATGACCATGACCATGACCCCACAACTCGTCCCCCTTCAACTCCCCAAACAGTTGTCGTCCTCCTTCTCCTCCTCCTCCTCCTCCATCATCCTGGAAACCCTCTCCCTCTTCCACCTCTCCTTCCCCATTGCCCTCACTGCCTTGCTCCTCTACTCTCGCTCCGTCATCTCAATGCTCTTCTTGGGTTCCCTCGGCGACCTCCCCTTAGCTGCAGGCTCCCTCGCCATCGCTTTCGCTAACATCTCCGGCTACTCCCTCCTCTCCGGCCTCTCCCTAGGCATGGAGCCCCTCTGCTCCCAGTCATTCGGTGCCAACCACCCCAAGCTACTCCTCCTCACCCTCTATCGCTCCATTATCTTCCTCCTCTGTTGCTCCTTACCCATCTCCATCACCTGGCTCAACATGTCCAACATCTTGACCAAACTCTTTGGTCAGGACGACCAACAAATTGTCGACATGGCCCAAACATACCTCCTCTTTTGTCTACCTGATCTTCTCTCTTTTTCCTTCCTACATCCCATCAGAATTTATCTACGCTCGCAGGGGATTACTCGCCCACTCACCGTAACCACTTTCGTCTCTGCTCTTCTGCATCTCCCCCTCAATTTCATTCTTATGGATTTTTTTGATTTCGGTGTCGCCGGCGTAGCTGCCGCATCCGCTGCATCCAATTTCGCGCTGCTGGTGCTTCTGCTGGGTTACCTGCACAAGAGGGACACCTGGCATGTGGGACCCACTAAGGAGTGTCTGTCCGGATGGGGGCCCCTTGCCCGGCTGGCGGCGCCGAGCTGCGTGTCCGTTTGTCTGGAGTGGTGGTGGTACGAGTTTATGATTATTCTGTGCGGGTTGCTACCCGACCCGAAACCCGCTATTGCGTCGATGGGGATTTTGATCCAGACCACTGCATTGATTTATGTGTTCCCCTCGTCTCTCGGGTTCGGGGTTTCGACGCGCGTCGGGAACGAGCTGGGTGCGAACCGACCCGATAAGGCGAGGAATTCGGCTAATGTAGCGGTTCTGATTGGCGGGTTGACGGGTTTTGTGGCAATGGGATTCGCTACCATTATGAGAAACGAATGGGGGAAAATGTTCACGAATGATGAGGAGATCCTACGGCTGACGGCGGCCGCACTGCCGATCGTAGGGCTGTGCGAGCTCGGGAACTCTCCGCAAACCGTTGGATGCGGGGTGTTGAGGGGGACCGCGAGGCCGGCGCACGCGGCGCACATTAACTTCGGCGCATTTTATCTGGTGGGAATGCCGGTTGGAGCGTTTATTGGGTTCGGGTTGCGGGTCGGATTTTGCGGGTTTTGGGTCGGTTTGTTGGCGGCGCAGGTTAGTTGCGCGGGGTTGATGCTGTACAAGGTGGGGACCACGGATTGGGAGGCGCAGGCGAGGAGGGCGCAAGTGCTGACGTGTGCAGGGGGTGGAGGGGAGGGTGCGGAGCACGTAACGGGGGGTGATGACGTGGATGATGGAAGGAAAGGGGAGAAGTGTTATGAGCCGTTGGTATCTATCAAGGTGTTGGAGATCGAGAGGTGAGAAGTGGCTTTAAGATTTGTGAATGGTTGATGAGGGTGATAGAACTTTAATTAAGTTAACCATTGGATATTGGTGACGTTTATATTTGTTAATTTGATTAAGAGATTTTGGTTTCATGGGTGTACTTAAAACTGGGTTTACGTAAATTTTACTGTGTAAACATTGGAAGATATCTCTAATCTCTATTGTGGTTTCTCCCTTCCTTTTTATATTTTCTTCAATTACAAAATGGGTTAATTCGCTTATTTGTTTTGCTATTTGATCATATCTTGTCGGCTTCTCTGAAAATATGTCTTCCTTCGAAGATCCATATATATGAGTTATTTTGAATATGAGAACCTTTAAGAAATGAAGTATAATCAAACTATTTTGTAGTTGTGCAATAATTCTTATTGAGCCAATGATCTTATTATTTGCTCTTTCAGATAGTTTATATATATATATATTTATATGTTGTACTTACTTCTAATAAAGAAATCCCACAAAAAATAAATAAATAAATAAATGCATTATCACATTGTAATCCATACTCAAAGTGTAATGATACATCTACTATCAAATCTACTACTTTTCTTTTTACTATCTTATGTGGTACACTACTATTGAATGTTTCTACCACCTACTCTACAATAACCTTCTCTAATAATGTACCACCTAAGGTAGTAAAAAAAATACAGTAAATTTGGTAGTAGGTGTAGCATTACCCTACTTTAAATATGTGAAGAAAATTGTATAAGAAATATATATATATAGGTGGAGAGAAAAACAAAGGAGAATGGGCATGTAAATTGTACCAAGTAAACATTGAAAGAAATTTCTTTTGTCACTTCTCCTTGTATTTTTTGTTACAATTTTTTTACAATTTCTTACTTCTTGCTTAAGAAAATTCTAGTAGAAAATTGAAATAACCTAAATACCCAAAGTGAGCAAATTCCTTCCATGATTTGCCATGTGACTCTTGTTCACTTCATCGAACAATTTAACTTACTATAAGTGATATGGCTAGAAATAGAGTCAAATTGGGACCATTCAAATCGATTACAAATCTCAAACCTCTCAGGGGTAAAACAGTAATTTTCACTACAAACGGGTCCGAAAATAGGAACTGTGTATTTTCCAAGCCCAATAATCCAAAAACGGGTCTGCCTTACTGGGTTAGGGTGACAGCCCATTATATATAAATCCAGATAATTTAAAGAGTGATTTGTATTCATGATTATCCCTAAGAGATTCTTTAAATCAAACATCTTATCACGAAGGAATTTAAACTCTATTTCTTATCCAAAAACACCGAAAAGTATAGATAAATAATTATCTCAAAACTGGTCCCAAAGGCGATTATAGATACCCCCTACCCCGTCAGAATCAGGTAATCAGTATTTTTTCTACACAAAAATTCTTTCATAATCTTTCAGATTACTGAGTTGAGCGTCAGAGGGTTCGTTGTCGGGATCAATCCCGGTGTTTCAAACCTTTTGCAGGTCAGTAGCATCATTCAGAACAGTCAACATCGGAAAGTAGTAAAAAAGTTATCTTTTATTGGTTCCAAAAGAATTCACAAATCATTTGTTTGCTCCCACACCAAAATTAGCAGCAGCAGATTGGCGCCGTCTGTAGAAAACAGAAAAAGCAATCCAACCATACTCGCCGGTAAAAGTAGTTTTCAGCCATCCAAAGAAAAAAGGGAAGGTGGCGGCGTCAAGCCGAAGAGCCACCCCTCTTAAAGAATGCACAAATCATTTGTTTGCTCCCACACCAAAATTAGCAGGAACAGATTGGCGCCGTCTATGAGAAACAGAAAAATCAATCCAACCATACTCGCCAGTAAAAGTAGTTTTCAGCCATGTCTCCAAAGGAAAAATGGAAGGTGGCGGCGTCAAGCCGAAGAGCCACCCCTCTTCCTCCTCCAACTCCACTTGAGGATGTTCCCCCTCAACAAGATCAACAAGTTCAGCAGCCTCAACCTGAACAGCCGTCTCCCCAACAGGCTCGCCCCATGTCCAGAGGGGCTGTGTTGGGGGGCTCCCGTCAAAGCCGTCAAAAACAGCCTCCTCTCCTTGACCATGTCTCGATCCACAATCCTTCCACCGAATCGATGGCCTCGCATAGTCCTCACGGGTCAAGAGACCTCCGTCAAGTCATCGTTAACCGTCAACAAGGGGTCGGCCTCCGAAGCCGCTTGAATGAGAGGCAAGCCCGCGATGAGATCCATCATCCAAAACACCAGAGAAGTCGGAGGAGCCCTTCTCCTCGAAGACCGAGATCCAGAAGGCCCGCCTCCCCAAGGGGTGAAGGGGGTCCCCCCCATCGACAGCGAAGAAGTCACACCACTGCGAGCCGATCAGTGCCCAGGGTTCACCATGATTGAGGGACACCAGTCACCTAGGCAGAATTCTGAAATTTCAAAGAAGACATCCGACGAGCCTTTGACATCGCTCTAAATCACGACTGACAAGCACACAGCCCTCACCGTGCCACCAATCATGAAGGAGAGTCTCGAGGGTCGACTAGATATAACCAGAGGGATGACTTAGTTCATCGTCGCCTTCGAAAGATGGAGAGACGCCTCAACAAGATCAACCTCGAAGAAGGTCAACAGACCAAGAACTTCCGCCCGAGCATACCCCCCTTCTCCAAGACCATCATGGAAGCCTGTGTCCCCAAAACCTTCAAGCCGCCTTTTTTTGAAACCTACAACCGGGAGTCTAACCCAGCTGATCATATTGAGAGTTTTAAAACCTTCATGATGATCCATTAAGCCTCGGACATGCTACTCTGTAAGGTTTTCCCAGCAACGTTGAGGGGAGCAGTGAGAGAATGGTACTCCCCGTTTATCTCCAGCCTCCATCTTCTCATTTGACCTGTTTGAGGAGCTCTTCATCACCCACTTTGTTAGCAGCTGTCGAGTCGAGAAAACAAGTGAATCCTTGCTAGCCCTCAACCAAAGAAAATGTGAATGCCTAAGAGATTATGTTCGGCGCTTTACTGCCGAAGCTCGGTTTATTGCCTCTCTCTCGACCAATCAGTAGCCTCTGCAGCATTCAGACACAACATCAATAACACCGACCTCAAGGCATCCCTTGCCAAAAAGCCTCCTTGGGATTTCTCAGAACTCCTGCTTAAGAGTGAGAAGTACATCCGAGCTAAAGAGGCTATCAACCCCACCAGTCAAAAAGAGCCATCTTCCGAGAACAAACGAAAAAGTGCAAACCAAGAAGGATCTCAGAAATTCCAGAAAGACGACAATGGTCAGCATCGCTCTGCTTCTCGTTTTGAGAAATTCACCCCATTCAATGTCAGTATATCAGCAGTTCTCATGGAGGTAGATAAGGAAAGGCTACTCCGCGCTCCCCCTATAATGAATACCCCCGCGAAGAGAAGGAACATAGACAAGTGGTGCCGCTTTCATAGGAACCACGGCCACGACATGAACGATTGTCGGGCTGTTAAGGAGGAGATCAAAGAACACATACAGCGGGGGCACCTAGTCAAGTTCGTCAGAAAGGACAGGGCCGATCCTCCACCACTCCGAGGAGCTAACAAGCCAACTGAAAGGTCCGCTGAGTCCCAAGAATTCGAACCTGGGGCCATCCTCCACCTCATCCATGGAGGTCCAATGGAGGGAGAATCAAACTCCTCCTGAAATGCCTTCATCCGAGAGGTGAGTTCGGTCCAGAACTTTCCCCCGACCAAGAGCTCTGGAGTCTCGGTGACATTCTCAGATAGAGACATGGAAGGCATCCGAACGCCCCACTATGACGCGCTCGTAATTAATCTCCACATGGCCAACTATGAGGTATGCTGAATCCTAGTCGACAATGGCAGCTCCATCAATATCCTCTTCCTGGAAGCTTTCTAAGGCCTCGAGCTTTCTCAAGATTGTCTCAAAGCCTGCCGGAAACATGCTCCACGAGTTCTCTGGGGTTCCAGTCTTAATCGAATGAATAGTCACTCTTGATGTGACTACAGGAAAAATCCCAACAACCCGCGCAGAAGCAAAGGACTTCATGGTCATCGATGTGAAGGCCGCTTACAATGTCATCCTAGACCGACCAAGCCTAGTAGTACTTCATGCCGAACCCTCAGCCTTTCACATGGAAATGAAGTTCCCGACCTCAGCTGGAGTAGGGGAAGTCAAAGAAAACCAAGAGACAGCTCGGAGGTGCTACACAACTACAATGGGTGGCTTGGTCCTCCCACTTGAAGCATTAGAGCCCCCCCAACGGAACAGTCAAGTTCTTCCCAAACTAGTTGATGAACTCAAGGAGATCCCCCTCTTTTGGGAAGATAGACTTGGAATACCACAAGGGTGCCTAACACCCTTTTGTAGAAGTAAGTTTTCAGTTTTCAATAAGGCCGCCACTTGCAATACGGCCAAAGCATATAATAACGGTTTGTCCCCCTCAAGGCAGCCACTTAATTTGTTTCAATAAAACTTAGCTTTTTTCTTATAAAGATCATTTCATTGGCCTCATGTTTATCTCCCCGAGTCACAGCTACGATTGTTAAACAGTAAGTTCGGAGTCCAGCTTGTCCCCCAGGGCTACTCCTACAACTTGCTAGGCTCAAAAGACGAGTTTGGAGTCCAACACTTGGTTTGATGCTACTTTAGTCGCATGCGAACAAGCAAGTGTAGAGTGGCTCACCATTCGGAATTGCTCATAAAACTCATTAACCCCCTCAAACAATAAGTTCGGTGTCCAACACTTGGTTCGATGCCGCTTTAGTCGCTTGCAAACAAGCTAGTGCGGAGTGGCTCACCATTTGAAATTGCTCCTACAACTCGTTGGAGAATCTTAAAGAACTGGTTCGGAGATCACAATCATGGTTCAAAACCGCCCTCACAACTTGCAAGTATGCAAGTGCGGGGCTCAAAAATGACCATTCAAACACTCCTACAATTGGCCACAATAAGAGTACAACTGTACAAGCTATCCAGTCGTCTACTAAACTCACCTCCAAGTGACCATCTTCTTTCGCAACGAGTTCGGAGCTCAACTTAGCCCTAGAGTTGCTCCTCAAACTCACCTCTCGGACGGCTTTCTTCTAGAGCCCGGCGATACTCTTCATCTCGCTCACCTCCCAAATGGCTCTTCCCTTGAGTCCGGTAGTGCTCTTCATCCTGCTCGCCTTTCGAGCGGCCTTCTTCCATAACGAGTTCGGACCTCAACTCACCCCTAGAGTGGCTCCTCAAACTCGCCTCCTGAATGGCTCTCTCCTAAAGCCTGGTGATGCTCTCCATTCTGCTCGCCTCCCGAGCGGCCTTCTTCCAAACGAGTTCGGAGCTCAATTCACCCCTAGAGTTGCCCCTCAAACTCGCCTCTCAAATGGCTCTCTCCTAGAGCCTGGTGATGCTCTTCATTCCGATCGCCACCCAAAGGCCCTTCTCACCTCCCGAGCGGCCTTCTTCCAAACGAGTTCAGAGCTCAACTCACCCCTAGAGTTGCTCCTCAAACTCGCCTCCCAAACGGCTCTCTCTTAGAGCCCAGTGATGCTCTTCATCTTGCTCTCCTCCCAAGCGGCCTTCTTTCGCAACGAGTTTGAAGCTCAACTCACCCCTAGAGTGGCTCCTCAAATTCACCTCCCGAGCGGCTCTCTTCTAGAGCCCGGCGATGCTCTTCATCTCGCTCACCTCCTAAACAGCTCTTCCTTTGAACCCGGTGATGCTTTTCGTTCTGCTTGCCTCCCGAGCGGCCTTCTTCCAAACGACTTCGAAGCTCAACTCACCCCTAGAGTTGCTTCTCAAACTTGCCTCACGAACGGCTCTCTCCAAGAGCCTGGTGATACTCTTCGTTCCGCTTGCCTTCCGAGTGGCCTTCTTCCAAACGAGTTCGGAGCTCAACTCGCCCCTAGAAGTTGCTTCTCAAATTCACATCCCGACAGCTCTCTCCTAGAGCCTGGTGATACTCTTCATTCCGTTCGCCTCCCAAGCGAACTTCTAATCCACGATGTGTTCGGAGCTCAACTTACCCCTAGAGTTGCTCCTCAAACTCGCCTCTCGAATGACTCTCTCCTAGCCTGGTGATGCTCTTCATTCCGCTCGCCTCCCGAGTGGCCTTCTTATCCACGATGAGTTCGGATCTCAACTCACCCCTAGAGTTGCTCCTCAAACTCGCCTCTCAATGGCTCTCTCCTAGCCTAGTGATGATCTTCATTCTGCTCGCCTCCCGAGTGGCCTTCTTCCAAATGAGTTCGGAGGTCAACTCACCCCTAGAGTTGTTCCTCAAACTCGCCTCCCAAACGGCTCTCTCCTAGAGCCTGGTGATGCTCCTCGTTCCACTTGCCTCCTGAGTGGCCTTCTTCCAAACGAGTTTGGAGCTCAACTAATCCCTAGAATTGCTCCTCAAACTCGCCTCCCAAACGGCTCTCTCCGAGGACCCGTCGATGCTCTAGCTTCCCGAGCAACCCTCTTCATCACCAACAGCAAGTTTGGAGCCTAACTCGTCTAGAAACGCTCCCCCAACTTGCCACCAAGAACGGATCTTTCCAATAGGCATACCAAGCTCTTCTCAACTTTATGAAGTCACAAATATTGCGGGCTTATTTTGGCCCTGAAGAAGGATGATTCTTCAACTGACTTCTGAACAGAAATTGTAGATCTTCGAGTCAGCTTTGAAACAAGGGCTCACATGCTCCAATCGGACCTTTGTATCACCGGGAAATCCAGTTACGATGTAGCTGCGCCAGGGCAAACTGAAGGGTTGACTAAGTCAATATGGGCTGGGTCAGATTTAACTAGTCAACGCCACGTGGCGCCTCCTCACAGGCCCACGTGGGTTCGACGATGCACCAGCTCAGGGCAATCCGAGCTACCCTCGATCCGAACCTATGTGAAGCGTCTGTCGTTCGATCTCTTAAAAAATTGTGCCAGCAAGATCAACGGCCAAGATCTGAGGAGATCCGCCCCGGTCAACGGTCAATATTGACTGGTCAACATTCGACCAGTCAACGCCATGTGTCTCCCCTCATAGGTCCATGTGGGTTCGGCGACGCACCAGCTCGGGGCGATCCCGAGCTACCCTCGATCTGACCCTGTATGAAGCATCTCTCGTTCTACCATCAAAATCAATGACTAAGATTTGAGGAGATCCACCCCGATCAATGGCCAACACTCGTGATGGACAGCTGTGATCTGATCAAGTCAACAGTCAACTTTGACTGGTCAATAGTCAATGCTGACGTGTCAGCAGTGAAGAGTGCTACGTCAGTAGCTCGAATTCGATCTGACCATGTGCCAAACCGAGCTGATGAGACGCGTTTATCTTCCGATCTCCCAGTCTTCGTGTCAGATCGTGAGGGACGGCTGTGATCTGATCTATTCAATGGTCAACTGTGACTGGTCAATGGTCAACGTTGATGTCAGTAGCGTAGAGCGCCACATCAGCAGCTCGAATTCGATCCGACCATGTGCCAAACCGAGCTGATGAGACGTTTTACCGTCCGATCTCCCAGATCTTCGTGCCAGATCGTGATGGACAACTGTGATCTGATCAAGGTATTTTCTTTTTTATTAATTTGGTTATTTAATTATTAATTCGAATTAATTATTTAAAAATTCTGAAAAAAAAAATTTCGAATTAATAAATTAAAAAATTCTTTAAAACTTTATTAATTTTGGAAAATATTTTTATATTCCGAAAAACGTAATTTTATTTTTAGAATAATTAATTAAAATTTTTGAAATTTAATTATTAAAATTCAGAAATTGGATAAAAATTTTGAAAAAAAAATGATTAAAAATTGAAAGAAAAAAATTCAAAAAATCTAGAAAAATCACAAAAAATCAAGAAAATTCTAGAAATAATTCTAAGTATTTTACAAACTCAGAAAAGCATTGTTACACTCCGAGTGAGATTCAAACATCTCCGAGAACTCCAATAAATTCTGTAAGCCATTAAAAACCGGCGAACTACTCCTCAAAGACTGTGAAACTCAGTCTTCGGGAGTGGAGAGCTTGCGATATGGCTAGAAATGTAACGCCCCTGCCCCAGACTCAGACAATTTATACAATTTATCAAACAAATTATTTATAGTATAGTACAACTGTCCACCACAGGCTGCCTCTCAAAAGGTGGTTAACTGGATTGGTGACTCTTGATCATAGGCTATATTATTTATTATTATTTTAATCAAGCTGTATTCCCGATATGGGACTAATACAACTCATTTCTCTCCTCTTTCTATCGTGCACACAACAGCCACCCGTGGGCCCTGTGCCATGTCAGCAATGTAACCAGATAGCAGCATTGTCTTTCTCTATACCAGGGTGGGCCCCCTTACTGACGTCATCATGACGTCAACGCTCAAACACAGCACGTTTTTCTGTTCTTCAACGTGTGGGCCCCCCTCCTATACCAAAATTCCATCACCACTATATATATATATATATATATATATATATATATATATATATATATATATGAAATTACGGGGTGTTACATACACCCCCTTAGAAATCAACGTCCTTGCTGAGCACGGGACATGCACAATCTAGTGCAGGATCTACTTTACACCTCCTTTAGAAATCAGCGTCCTTGCTGAACACGAGACATGCACAATCTAGTACAGGATCTACTTTCTAGCAGATGTGGAGCATCTGCTCTTCTATCCTCCCGATTAATCATAATCCCAGAATCCACCGCCCGATCAGTCATAATCTCGGATTTAATTGAGCTGCCCTCCTATCTGCCCGACTAATCATAATCCCGGAATCCACCGCCCGATTAATCACAGTCCCGAATTTATACATATAAAATTACGGGGTGTTACATACACCCCTCTTTAGAAATCAGCATCCTTGCTGAGCACGGGACATGCACAATCTAGTGCAGGATCTACTTTCTAGCTGATGTGGAGCATCTGCTCTTCTATCCTCCTGATTAATCATGATCCCAGAATCCACCGCCCGATCAGTCATAATTTCGGATTTAATTGAGCTATCTTCCTATCCGCCCGACTAATCATAATCCTGAAATCCACCGCCCAATCAATCACAGTTCCGAATTTAATTGAGGGTTCACCACACTCCCGGAATCCACCGCCTGACTGGATCTGTAGTCCCGGAATCCACTGCCCGACTATATAGACATGCCCCACACTCGGTGTCGAAAGTCGGCTCTGATACCATTTGTAATGCCCCTACCCCGAACTCTGACAATTTATACAATTTATCAGACAAATTATTTATAGTATAGTACAACTGCCCACCACGCTGCCTCTCAAAAGGTTGTTAACCGGATTGGTGACTCTTGATCATAGGCTATATTATTTATTATTATTTTAATCTAGTTGTATTCCCGATATGGGACTAATACAACTCATTTATCTCCTCTTTCTCCCGTGCACACAACAGCCACCCGTGGGCCCTGTACTACGTCGGTAGTGCAACCAGACAGCAGCGCTGCCTTTCTCTATACTGGGTGGGCCCCCCTTACGACGTCATGAGCGTTCAAACACAGCATGTTTTTGCTATTCTTCAATGTGTGGGCCCCCCTCCTATACACTTTAGATTACCATAATGCCATCACCACTATATATATATATATATATATATATATATATAATAAAACACAAAGAAAGCTATCAAGTGGCTATCCTTCAATTTCTTCAAAAATCAAAGGCCCAGATCTAACTTCACAAAGCATATTTTTCCTCCCAAAAATTTTCCCCAAAACTAAAATTCAAATCTCCTACCCAAAATAGCTCCTATATTTATTTAATTATCTCTCTCTCTCCCTCCCTCCTTCCCTCTTCTATTCAAAAAATTAAGAACATTAAAATTTTAAAATTTTTTAAAAAAATAAAATCCAAAAAACTGAAAAAATTAAACTTTTGAAAACTTTAAAAATAATTTTAAAAAATCAAAAAAATCATATAATATGTTTTTTGCTAGACCCCCAAAAATTTATCATGTAATACGTTTATTACTTCAATTAATTTGCTGGACCTCCAAAACTATTTTCTGTGAACAAACAAGATACACCGTTCCGAAGACGTGCCATAGGCACGTGTCAACAGGCAAACCTAGTATATATATATATATATATATATATATATATATATATATATATATATATATATATATATATATATATATATATATTTGAAATTACGGGGTGTTACAAGAAATAGAGTCAAATCGGGTACAAATCTCAAAGCTCTCAGGGGTAAAACGGTAATTTTCACTACAAACGGGTCCGAAAATGGGAACTGGATCTTTTCCAAGCACAATACTGGTCTGCCTTACTGGGTTAGGGTGGCGGCCCATCTCTAATATTATAATGGGAGAAGGCCTTAGTGTCATTTGTCATTTTGTCATTCTACCAACATGTGCAATGCACGTACATAACAAATATAAAAGAGATTTCCGGTTCAAATCCTCCCTACATTAGAGTTTTTTTTTTTTTTGAAATTATTAAAACGTGCATTGCACGTGTAAATTACTAGTTATAAATAAATCCAGATAATTTTAAGAGTGAATTGTATTCCCTAAGAGACGCTTTAAACCAAACCTCTTATTCTGAAGGAATTTAAACTATATTTCTTATTCAAAAATACCGGGAAGTAGAGATAAATAATTATCTAGAAACTGGTTCCAAAGGCGACTATAAATACCCTCTACCCCGTCAGAATCAGGTAATCATTATTTTTCTACACAAAAACTCTTTCATAATCTTTCAGATTACTGACTTGAACGTCGGAGGGTTCGTTGTCGGGATCAATCCCAGTGTTGAAACTTTTACAGATCAGCAGCAGCATTGAAACTTTTTACAGATTAGCAGCAGCATTAAGAATGGGCAACATCGGCAAGTAGTAAAAATGTTAGCTTTTATTGGTTCCAAAAGAATTTACAAATTATCGGTTTGCTCCCACACCAAAATTAGCAGCAACAATAAGTACGGCAGAGAAACTTTGTGAAAGAAGGTAGATCGAGGATATTTTAACTTACCCGAACATTTTTTTCAGTGAAATGAACAATTGCTAGTTTGCACAAAACACACAAAAAAGTTTTGTGTGTTGTATTTACTCTACTTTCAGTTAAGAGACTTCAAATGCATGTGTTGATTCTATGGCATAACCTAAAAAGTATACAGAGACAATTTAGGCATTCAACAAATTTCTAAAAGAACAGAATTATTTGTACCATAATGTTTCAACTTTGGTTCAGGTACCATCATCATCTTTCTCCATCTTTTGTTCACAAATGGCAATTTATTTGTCCTCTTCATCTATTTTCTCAGATCGATCAGGCGTGTTTGCTTGCATCCAATCTGTTCTCATCGCTGTAATATAAATTTCTGGACTTTGTTTGCAGGATGGTACACAGATTGGTCCCAACTCAACCAACACGAATAAGTTGAGATATTTTAGGTTGTACATCAGCACGAGATGTCAATTACAACGAAGGAAATGCTGGGATAAGAGAAGGAAACAAGGGTAGCTTTTTCCCTGAATTGATAGCGAAAAGGTTGCTTTCGGTTTGTCCCTCCAAACCTTGATGCCAGGAGACGATGTAATCACAAGAAAGAAATGTACGTGTTGAAAGAGATGGATGGGGAGGCAAAATTAGTCGGACAAAAAGTTGCTGGGTCCTATTTGTACACCCTTTTTACAGCATGTTTGTTGCAATAATATGAGAGAGAGAGAGAGAGAGAGAGAGAGCAATGGCATGTTGATGCCTGCTGATACTTCCCAGAGAAGTGGATTAGGAATTGTCTGTCATTCCAAAAAGTGATGTTGTCGAAACTAGACGGAGTTTGATTTTGTGT
This sequence comes from Hemerocallis citrina, assembly GCA_017893485.1. Taxonomy (NCBI): domain Eukaryota; kingdom Viridiplantae; phylum Streptophyta; class Magnoliopsida; order Asparagales; family Asphodelaceae; genus Hemerocallis; species Hemerocallis citrina. Next base: position 220,169,805 of record CM030364.1, read on the forward strand.
GTGAAACTGGAACGGGTCAAATTCCGGTAAAGTATGTGAGAATGTAAGTTGCCTTGCCTGTGAATCAGGCAATATCCCGTAAAGTTTTAGACTGAACGACCTGGGTTTGATCGGAACAGGGCACCGAATGGGTCAAAATCCGGTAACCGGTAAAGTATGTGAGAATGTAATTTGTGTGTGTTTTTCTTTTTTATATCTGTCAAAGCAAATTATATATTAAAATGATGCAAACTGATACACCCTTAGGGACTGTTTGGTTCAGGGGAGGGGAGGGGAGGGGAGGGGTTTTATTGGAGGGAAGGGGAGGGGACGAAAAGGGAGGGGAGGGATTTTAATCAAGACTCTGTTTGGTTCAAATGAGGGGAGGAGAGGGAAAATAATTATCTTCTTGTTTGGTTCACAAGGGAAGTGAAGGAATTTTATAATAAAATTACTTTATACCCTATTACATTTTATAATAAAACTCAATCACAAAAAAACATCAAGTGTCTAATATTTGAAGATCTGAGTTTGCTAATTTGCGACTAATTTGTTTGAGACTAATTTGCTTGTTGCTTATTTTTTTCTTCTAAATTTGAGACTAATTTGCTTACTTACCTACAACTTTAACACTGAGACTGTCTTGGGGTCGAACCGTTCGAGAATGTATATGCCGAGGTATCCATCAGTCCTTGCAAGTACCATCAGCTAGTTCATTTGAGTTACTGTATAATTTTTCTAATTTGGTACTATGTAAGTATTAAAGTTATTTGTTATATATCACGTTTATAGATTGGTGTACGTACATGTTTTACACAAGTTCGAATCATGAATATGCTAGCTGTTGTTTAATTGCCTACAAAAATGTGTGGAATTCTTTTAAACTTTTTCGTTCATGATTTGTTCTTTATGAAGCTTTTAATTAACTCGATTGTATCCTACAAATTTAAAATTTTCCTGCAGATTAATTAGTTTAACTTCTATTATGCTTTCACTGAACGTTTTTTTTTTTTTTTGCAATAGATTTTCCTGACGTCTCTAACTATCAGCTGGGGATGCTATCAGATCTCTAAGTCCAGCCGATATAACCATGAGAGTGAACCAAATTATGAATGATAAGCTTGCCGCAGGTACCAGGAGCCCACTTCCATCTCCTGCGTCGACTGAATTTTTATCGAGAGAACAAGCTTCAAGAGTTCCTGAAGAATTAAGGTCTTGACTACTGTCTCAAATATCTAGTGCTCGATGGATGGAATTCCCTAATGAAATGAACTTCAGCGCTAGCCCCCGAATAAATGGACAAACGGATGAATCCAAATTCATGATCGATTATCCTTTCCAGTTTAAAAAGTCCTTGAGTGATCGATGTGAGTCGGTCCTGGATTCTTTGGATGGAAGCCTTATCAGCGAAATAGAAGGTGAAGGTGCAGTAGATCGGTTGAAGCGACAGATTGAGGTGGATAGAAAGTCCATGTGCATTCTGTACAAAGAACTGGAGGAAGAAAGAAATGCTTCAGCTATTGCTGCAAACCAAGCTATGGCAATGATAACTAGATTGCAGGAAGAGAATGCAGCAATGCGGATGGAGGCATTGCAGTATTTAAGAATGATGGAAGAACAAGCTGGGTATGATCAAGAAGCACTTCAGAAGTTGAACAATTTACTTGTTGATAGGGAGAAGGACATATAAGACCTCGAAGCTGTGATTGAGACCTACAGTAAGCAGTACGGAGGCGAACCACCTTTGATGGATAGAGCTTGTTTGCTTGTTTTTTTCTTCTAAATTTTAATTTTAATTTTTTAATTTAAAATGGAGTGATTACAAATTTTAATGGTGTGATTAAATGGATTTAGATCTAAAGGACAATTTAGTCCAATCACTATACAAAAATTTGATTCAATTTTTCTCCCCTCCAAATCCCCCATATTGGAGAGATCCAAAATTGACTCAGAAGGGATGCTGCACCCCTCCATTCCCCTCCCCTCCCCTCCTAAAAAATGAACCAAACAAGAAATGTTTAAAAAAATCCCTCCCCTTCATTCCCCTCCAACCAAACAGGTCCTTAGTTACAGAACTACAGATATTGAAATGCGAGAACAACCGAATATTTGTTGCCTAAGAGCATCTGTAGTCGTTTGCCATATACCCAAAATATGGAGAGAAAAAAAACAAAAAAAAGTCGTTGTAGTCGTCTGCCAAATACCCAAATTTTGGGTGTCGCATGAATAGAAGCATGCCAAATATGGAAGACGGTTTGGCAAAAGCCAAATTATAGCTGGACGAAAGATTAAATACCGTCTGAAACGTGGGACGAAAGATAAAACACCGTCGGTTCAATTTCGTATACGACAAATTCGACAGATGATAGATAATACACCGTCCGATTAATTAAATTTTTTATAAAAAAAATTACGAACGGTACATAATGTACTGTCCAAGCCAAATTTGCAAAAGCCAAATTGCCAAGGCCGGAAGATAAGTCCAAGGCATTTGGCTGGTTTGCAAATTTTTATTTATTTTTTTTTACTTTGTCCCTCACTTCAATGCATATATATATATATATATATATATATATATATTTATATATATATATATATATATATATATATATATATATATATATATATATTTATATATACTAGATACTAGATTTGCCCGTGGGCACGTGCCTACGGCACGTCTTCGGAACGATACAAAACACGAAAAGTCTGTAAACAGTAAAACAACAATTATGTAGCTGAAGTTTGAATAGTATGACAATAATTAGTTGTAAATAAAAGTCCATGTTTCCATTAGTATATGTTGAAAAATAATTATAAATGAGGGTATAAAATCTAACTTTTTAAAACTTTATGTGTGGAATTGAAGAGATATTTACTATTTTCAATATAACATGAAAAAAAAATATTAAAATTCTGAAAAATCTAAATTTCTAAGTAAATATAGAAAGAATGGGAGAGAGATAGGGAGAGAGAGAAAGAGAGAAATATGAAAAAGTGAAGAGAGAAGAGAGAGATAGTAATAAAGTAATAAGTTTTTTAGTTTTGGGAGGAAAATTCTGGTTTTGGGGTTTGAAATTTTAGAGGGAAAATATGTTTTGTGAGGTTTGATCTAGGCCTTTGATTATAGAGGGATTGATTGTGAGCCACTTGATAGCTTTCTTTGTAATTTATTTTATATATATATATATATATATATATATATATATATATATATAAGACGAAAGATAATCCATATTTTTGGTTTTGACGAGTCTGATCCATATTTTAGGTTTTGACGACTACAATGCAAATCCATTTTTCCTATTTCTATTTGCCAAATATCCAAAATATGAAAGCAAACGACTACAGATGCTCTAATGGCATAGAAATATCTGATGGCCCCAGTATAGAATAAAATAAGACCGAATCAGCCATCCATATTTTTGGTTTTGACGAGTCTGATCCATATTTTAGGTTTTGACGACTACAGTGCAAATTCATTTTTCCTATTTCTATTTGCCAAATATCCAAAATATGAAAGCAAACGACTACAGATGCTCTAATGGCATAGAAATATCTGATGGCCCCAGTATAGAATAAAATAAGACCGAATCAGCCACTTTATTGGTCCTGTCCTTGTAAAATTTCAAAAGCACACGGGGAGACAAGTGACAATAACCTAACATGGTACCATTCGAATAGGCAATAATAAGCTCGACCTGTGCAAGTGTACAGCCCCTCTGCACAGCACCCAATTGAATGTTTAACAAGACCTGGCTCCATCTTTTCTCTTTTACATCCCTGGTGCAGTATGCAGGAACTTGAGAATGTGCAAAATGCTGGATTCAAGTACTTTAACCATTGGATATGCTTTGAGAAAAAAGAGTTCTCGAAACCAATAGGATTTTACCGATAGGATTTTGCAAGTTTTTAAAGCATATCCAACCGATGTACACACCACAGCGAAGCAAACTGTCCACGGAAAAAGCATTTGCAAAAACAGGCAAAAAACCACCCACAGCTACAAAAAGCAGAGCATACAGAGAACCAATCATTTAATAGCAACTTCTAAATTCCATTCAAAGGATAACGAGCAACAATAATACTCAAACCATACATAACGAGCATAGTAACTCAAAGCCATAGACACAAAAAGTACGAAGGCGCCAAGCTTAGATCAGAAATTGTATTACAAGGTTCACTCAGCGGTAACAATCACAGGGGAAGAAAAGCAGAAATAGAAAAATCTAAAGCTAACCTACACCCTAAAGCTAGAAAGCCTAATCTTAAACAGAAACCAAACACAAAATGACAAATATTAAACGGACCATCTTAAATACTTCCCACATAACCTGATTTGAAACATTACAAGCAATTTTTTATAAACTCTCACTCTTGCTCTCCTACTGCAATTTTCCGACTGTACAAGTACAGCACACAGCAAAGTGCCCTGTCCTCCGCCATTGCCCAATCTCTTTAAGATTGTACCGGAATCTTTCAGAATCCATGCTGGTACGCCAAAATCGATAAGTCAGTCTAGTAGAACTTACCACACAATCTGATGCGCCTCGCATTTCTTCATTTGCCCGCTACCCAATCAGCATTTTGAGTGTCTTTCGAGTGTCTGTAAAAGACTCACGCTGTTGTAGTCAGGCTCAACCTGCCACAGGCCAAATCAAACAACAAAACAGGGCAGAATAAAGATAACACAGAACAGTAGTTGAAAAAGAAAATTTGAGATCAAGTAACTGCATGCCTTATCACTGGGTTCTGCACAGGTTCTGCACGCATGCCTCCCCGAGCCTTTAGAACCACACTGAGGGAATCATTTGGCTTCACAATTCAAAATCAAAACGACAAGTAAAGGTTGAAATAGGGGAATAATTTTACACATATATCTCAAATATATAGAGGGAGTTAGTACTTCCAGAACATAATTAGCTCAGTTATGCCCACCTACAAAAGTAGGTGATAGCGTGATTAATCATCAAACTGAACAATCAACTTCTTTCACTTTAATCTGCATGTCATAAAAGATCTACATATGAAAAATCGTGTATTGAAAATGTTCTACTAATGAATCAATCACACATGTGAACAGGTTCACATAAACATACTTTTAAAATACTTGATGTATGCACACTGTGATCATGAAAAGTAAAATATAACTGCATCTGATCATGGCAACTAAAATGAACCGTCCCACTCTAATGGACAACCTCACGAATTTCATCTTAGTTTTATTATCTAAAAAAAAAAGTTAATGATCCATCAAGGACAATACCCTTAACTTAAACCATTTAGCTGATCATAAAAAACATTTTTATGTAGCACATTAAAATATTATCATGGAGTCATACTGGACACAACCACTTCATGACACTTTAATTTGGACATGAAACCAGAATTCTTACTTGTCACCTAAACTTGGAGATTAGGACACTTCCAAAACACTTGATGAATACACTAACAATTTTCATATACTATTTCACATTTCCTTATGCTAGTAAACAATTACCAGTTATGTATTAACCAAAATTATGCATAATTGTCACATGTAAGATTATGGTCATGTCATTGTATTATACTTTTTATTGTATTATACTTTTTACAAATTTATTGTGCCTTCTACGGTTCTACCCTACATGTATCGTCTTGAACCTACCCTTAATTTTTTCACTTGGAGGAACCTACCCTTGATACACTATTTAGACCTACTCAAAACACAAGTTTTCATGTATGGACCATCTATGACATGTAGATCAATGTGAATGGGGATGAACCAATCAAAATAAATTGCTCATCACCTACTTTAGACGGCAAGCATAATTAAACTAGGTATATACTGGGAGTATTAAAGCCAGTCTTATATAGCTATAAAAAGCAACAAGAGGAACTAGATGCAAGACCTCTAAATCGTCCAACACGCCATTTTCCATTACTTGCCCATTCTCCAAAAGTGTTGTTTCCAATACCGTCTCCTGTAAGCTACTGGGAACTGACAGTTCGCAGTTTATCCCCCCAGAATTCTTTGAATTATCAGTGCTCCCCACATCGGCCTCCTCTAACGAACTGCATAAATCACCAGATGGATGAATCTTGGGAACATCAGCTGAAGCTGAACGTTTATCCAATTCAGCTGAAATTGATAGCAGAGAATCAGGTGATCTGCCCACTCTGATAGAAGCTCCATTCAAACATCCCCCACTCCCAGGTTCAGGTGAGGAAAATTTTTCTCTGTCCGGACTAACTGATGCACGCTTCTCCATGTTTTGATTTCCATTATCTGCATCAATACTTCTCCTCCTTTTGACTTGCCTCTCAGATCCACCCTGGCATTTGCTATCACCATCTTCACCACCTGATCGTTCAGACCTCTGTTGCACTGCCAACTTTGACGGCCGAGGTCG